>FTRY01000002.1:5201768-6502210 GCA_900157415.1 Armillaria cepistipes
CTGTTGCTGCTCCGGTATCTGTTGCTGCTGCTGATGCTGAGAGTGGTACTGGCCTTGCATGCCCTGCTGCTTTTTCGCGACGGGCGATGTCCAGGGCATCATCGACTGGTAGTACTGGTCCTGGTCAGGGTAGACGAGGTCGTTCTGATTCTGGTAGAGAGGCGGCTGGGCATTGGAAGAGAACGAAGTATAGGAAGACATGGTCTGCACAACGGCAGAATCGCGGTCGCGGTCGTTGGGCACGGTGTCGAAGGGAGTGTCGTCGACGGACGAGGCAGAGGAATACGGCGACGGAGCAGAGAAGTTGGTAAATGTAGGACTGGTAGGGCTGACCGGGGAGGACATCTGAGAGGGCAGCAGGGGAACTTGCAGTGGACGGAAAAGTCGCATCGCAAGGCAATATAACAAGAATATAAAGAGAAATAAACTCAAAAGTCGGCAATCTCGATAATCCCAGAAATAAACGCAATTATCGGAAAAGCCCAGAATAGCCCAAATTCTTGGAAAATTGGGGGGGAAATCCGATTAAATCGAGGGTAACACGCGCGCTTTCCACGTTTATGTAGTTTGCGCCAATTATGTCGAGTTTTCGATGACGGTCCCGCCAGAGAACAGGACCAAAATCGAAGGGAACAGGAACGAATCGAGCGAATCTGGGATTAAGAAGGGTAAATGAATGCTAATCTGCATTTGAGTCCCATTTCATGGCTATTTCCAATCAGAGTCACTCACCTTGGGGGCTGACCTTGGCACGGAAGTGATCGAAAACAGACGAGCTCACCAGCGGATGGTTGGCCCTTACCTAGCGCGTCCCCCCACTGCCCTCCCCGACTCGTCTATTATACTCTATTTCAGTACGTACCCTACGTATTCTCCATTCCATTCCCGTTTTTCTGGTGCCAGTCTGCTATCTTGGGCATCCCAGGCTGAGGAAGCACCTGTCACACACATGCGATCGTGAACTGAGCTCCGAGCCGACTCAGCCCACCCTCATCCATTCCCACGGTCACTTTTGGCCAGATCTCCAGATTTATCCTCCGATCCACTCCCCAAAATGATCTCACCATTCGGCGCCTCGTTTGGAAATTCTTCTTTGATGTCGGTGCCTCGCTCCAATGGGTACGGTTCTTGTTTCTGCGTAGGCTTTTTGACGCGTTTCGTCAAATCCATGATATTCATCTGTCGGCACCGCCTCTCACGCCCATTCATCTAAATTTATTACTTACTCCGCTCAGCAAAACACAAACGCCCAACAGCTGCCAATGTCACTCCAAACATGTTTTCCGTCGATCTTTTATTTCGCCGGACGTTTACTGTCGACGCCGTCCTTCTTTGGTTAATGTACCTCAGAGCTATACCCTTCTCGCCGCTTCCCTTGTTATTATTCATGTCTGCACTGCAGTTGATGCACAAGAAAAAAATTGTGTCGAGCAGGTCTCAGAACGGCGAACGGAGCTATACTCTAGACTCTTTGCTCTGCTTTCCGCTTCCGCTTTCTATTCAGTTTCTTGTTGCGTCCGCCTAGGATGTTTAACAAGTACACCAAAATTGTGCTATGCTACTATAGCAACGCTCCTGATAGTACATTCAGTTCATGCTTAGCCTCCCTCTTTGTCTGCTATTGGTGGACATGCACCTCAACACCCCCAGCACGCGACTATCAAATTGAATTGAAAATCTCAACATGACCTACCCTATAACACTGCGCAGCAGATTTTACTCAGTCAGCCCCGCCCTCGTTATATCTAAAGGCGACAACAATAGAGAACCTACACCTCTTATTCTACCCCCACATTCAGTCGCGTCACAGAGCATGTCTCAGCACCGCAACCTGCTCAGGAAAAACGGGCTCGGACGTAGTGATTCGGAGTCGATCACTTAATTATGGATGAGGCACGGAACAAAAAATACATTCGCTCTAATCCCCCTATTGTTATCGTCACTTCGCCTCTTTGAATGCGCCCCTAAAAAGATTGGCGTTCGAAGCCTTTTCCGTCCCGCCGCTCAGGTGAACGTTCGCGGGGTCACGCGTTGGTGCTCAATTGGGTGCGTTAAATTTGGGTTTCCTGTGCGGGGCATATGGCAGGATCAGTGGTGCCGTTTTTTTTTCAAGGGCGGTATTCAGTTTTCTAGGCACGCATTAGGTTGGTTCGTGCAAAGGAGATCCGTGGAGGATTTTCGATGGACATATGATGACCCTAGTATGGTAAGCGCGTGTGTGGTACGGATGGTGAAATGATACCCACAAATTCAACAATCCCACAAAAAATTAAAAACTGGTACACTAACTCCCCTTAAGTCCACTAACCATCCTGTAATGAAACAGTGGTGATCCTACGCGGTATGCACTTCTATTGAATATATGACGATGCCTGAATTGAAGACGAAGGAATACACGGAGTTCCTACCTCGATCAATCGCTCATCTAGGAGTGATTGCGGGGCGCGCTAAGATATAGCGATCATAATCGCGTAGAAGAAAACAAGATAAAAGAATAAGCTTTATTTAAATTCTGGGGTATGTGATAGCGATTGAGAGTTCGACATAGGAATACTAAACGACCGGGCTGGCAGTTGGATTGACACGGTTTCCGGGTGCAATGTAATTTGATGTTCCGGGGACACACTTTGCGCACTCCCCTCGGCCCCGACGATCCCGACAGAGGCGCCCAAGAGATTTTTTCTACGACATGGCATGGAGTGAAGACTAGTGAAGGACTAGTATTTTGATCGGATATTTGATATTTCTTTCAGGACCACAGCTAAAATGCAAGACAGACACTCGAAATTCGGACCGCATGGACGTTCCCGCATGGAAGCCGTAAAGACGGCGACAAATATTACACTGAAAATACATCATTCGACAAGTATGGCGCAGTCGGGGTTCCTTCACCGTGAAGTAGTACGTCAAAGTTCCAAAGAACCGGAAGCCCTGGAGACCTATACGAGGAAATTGCAGCCAGAAATAAATAAAGTTAGATGGATGCTGGGAGTTTCAATGCGTCGCCTTGGAACTGATTCTGATACCGAAGACCAAAGAAGTTACGCCACAATCACCGTGTATATTCTCAAAGATCCATGCATCCAACGTACGTCTAAAAATCCTCGGCAGCTTCCATATTCAAGGGCTCCAGAACTCATAAAATGACAGCGGGGACGGGCCAGACCGAGCAGAGGACAAGGATAGGTAGATGGATGGATGATAAACACGTGGCGCAACGATCTAGTGTTCATTTCCTCTTTTGGACTCTCACAGCTTCTCCACAAGCATCGCCCATCTCGAATGAACGCGTAAGCTCTATCTGTTGTTTCATGAAGGCCTATCAAAATCATATTAAATTTCTCTTGTCTTTCAGCGCGATTGCAAGGCACAAGGCCACAGGCACCCTCGCCTTGGCCGAGCTAGCCGCCACAGATTGACGTGGATCTGGTGCAGTGACGAATTTCATTCTCGTCCTCGAGATTCGGTGCATCCATTTATCTGGCGTCTGCGCTCTCCCTCCCTCCTTCTATCCTTCTCCCGTCTCTCCCAGCGGGGGGTGAAATGAACTTCCAGTCGCGGAAGCGGTTTCAAATACATGCAGAAGGCCCGAGCTATTTGTAATTTTCTGGGGTTTCCTCGAAATCGAGCCGGTTCGTTGGTATTAACGACGGGTGGTGTGCCCTAGCGATGTTGGAGGTGACGCATAGTCGATATCAATGGGTAAAACGTGGCCGCTTGAAGTTATGAAATTACCATCGGCCAGGAAAAAAGCGGAAGGTTGATTGCATCCCCAGTTGTTGCTGTTATCAAAGAGCGGTGTAATGCGGTATTATTTTAGTGCGAATTTAACGGAAACATGCTTTGCCGTCGAACAAACATTTATGTCCGTATTTGCAGGCATGGTAATCTTCCATTTTTCATTCAAATCTAACTTACAAGGTAACTGATTCTGCGCCATGCCAAAGTTTCGGTGCATTTTCTTGGATGATAGTGTAAATAGACCTGAACATGTCAAAAATTGTTAGCGTATGTATGTCTTAGAAATATTAAAAATTTATAAGTTTGAAATATGCTGAGTGACCAGATTGGTGTGGATTTTCAGACCCAGAGAGGGTGTGGGCCTTATGAGGAAGATGATGTCTGTTGCCATGCCAGCATGCGTTAGCCCTAGCCTCTCACTTGGCCAGAGATTCCGTCTTTCCTATTTTGCGGGGTCAAGCGCTTGCGGGTAGCTCCGGTCTTGGTTAAGGCCTTCCATTTCAATCAAGGTTGTATATAGTTTGCTAGGGTGTTCCGCTTGGATAGATCCAGTACCATAATTATGGATATGCTCCCCAGTGGAAACGGGAAGAACAATTATAAGTCAAGAATATCCTCACTAAAACTTTATTTCAACGATCGAGGCTTGATACAGTCTGATACAGTTTGAGTTAAACTCAACAGCCGTTGCCACTGGAATACTACCAAAGAGATGAAATATCTTCCCAGCCACCGCGCGTACCTACCCATGTTCCCGCCACCAAAGGTACGGGACCGGTCCATCGTGCCAGTCCAATACCGTAAACCTTAACTCTATTCCATCACGGGTTCGTTCCTGTTGGTTCGCCCCATCAAGACCGAGTCGTCGGATACGTATATGTTACAGCTCTTCTCGGTGGTGTATTGTAATTGATTAGCTTGCCCTATCAGTGTATTGATCCGACTCGGTGCGGTGGTGCCTCATTGAGTCAGAGCCTCTTGTGCATTCATAATACTAATACGAAAAGTCAGATTCATGTGTACGTTGGCGAGTAGTTATTCTGATGCATACTTTGTCTGACTCACCTTTCCTTCGTTCTAGATCAACGCGTACGTCCGTTAGTAATGCATGATGCGGTTTCATGGAGGAAACAGTCGTACATGCATCGTCATCTGTCGTAAGTCATTTCATACGCATAATGAAATCTCGTCACCGCTCTAACATCCGATAGGTGCTCTTTGGTTCTAAATCTTTGGACAGCTTCAATAACAATGCTCAAAGATGTTGATGGGGATGATTCGTGGCAAAACGGTAACGGCACGAGGCTACCAATCTATTTTGGGTTTCCTTTCCACAGGTACTTGCGTCCGGGCTAACGGTGTCACTAGATCGAAGCTGCGGACATATTATACAATTATACCGGTATAGGACTGATTGACGCCTCTCCTGATCTTCAGCCGAGGGCAATATTCTCACCACGGATATGAAGCGGAAGTTGCAAAACGGAAATCGTTCCCGTCATCGGTTCTCCTTCTACATCGGTTGCATCCGAGGCTGGATTCAACTTATTATTATTCAGACCATTAGGTATGAACGCAGGTGTCTACAATTGGTTTCCCTTGCTCGTATTATCGGATTGTTCATTCGATGATAAGGTGTTGTGATTTCGTCATTACAGCTCCCTGGTTACCCGGGGCCATGGAACAAGCCAGACCTTTAGCGACTGTTCAGAACCTGGGAGAAGGAAGCCATGATCCAGGATGGGGTCGACATGATCCGCGCATATGACCAGCGTCGGGCACATGGATTTCTCGGTCTACATTTAAAATAACCGTGCGGCGAGATAGCTCGTGTGAACGAGACCATTATTACGCCGCCCATACGTCAGAAGGATCCCAGAAATTGCTACTGACAAGGAATGAAGACCATACGGTGTATCTATATTCGGTCGAAACCTCCTTCCCTCAACTGTCGTCAATGGCAGGAACGGGTTCCACGCCGGTCTCGTAAGAAGAGAATCCAAGTTACGGATACAGCACACCATGTGCGAAACCGTCCTTCGAGACGAGTCTAGGACACCATTACAGGCAAATTCAGCTCCAAAAATTCGCAGGCGGGAAATCCCCGCTGTTCCCCGTAGAGCGAAGTATGAAGGGTGAGCTGGTTCAGGTGCTGATCAGTGATAACCGACGTGTCTTTCGAAGCTGAGAAGTCCAGGCGCGGTAAGGACGGCTGCAGTGTAGAGATAAGGAAATGCCCCGAATCTAGGTGCAGGGAGCTAGCTAAGGTAGGGTGGTCCGATGACTGAGAAGACGCTGAAACTGGATGTAAAGAGAATGGTTCCTTATGACGAGGGAACTGCCCAACCTTGTATGAAAGCTTGGTACTACCTCGATTACTACGGCACAGCAGTGACGCAACTGACAGCTATGAAGGCTATGCGTCAGGACGGGAAATATCCGGTCAAAACTAGACCGTACGATATAAAAGCAGAAATGCCGACCGAGGTGGAAGGTTGTAGAATGTTTCATTGGTATAAACGACCTAGTACCTTGATTCACGACTACGTCCAAAAGGAAGGCGAGCTATATCACCATCTTGGAGGATAATGGAGGGTATCAAGATATCGACCTTGGGCTAGAGAGGAAGTACCGGGTTTTCGGACCAGTTTCCCGCGTCGGAGCAACCCACAGAAGCCATTGTGTCCGCAGCATCCAGCCTAAGGGAAGCATATAAGTCACATACGAATCTCACACATAGTCGGAGGGACACCTCTGCAAGACAGACTATAATGAATTAGGTTCAACTTCCGGTGCATACAAACCGAGCAAATTCAATGAAGGCACCATTAGCTATGACAGCGGAGAAGGAGTCAGCAAGAACATCCGGATGATCTGAGGCTTGGATGGCTTTGGAAAGCTATTCATACCCACAGCGGGAGAACCAGTCCGTTTAAGTGAACTTCCCCCCTGGCGGATAATTCGTGGATGGCGAAACAAGTAGTGGGTCCAAGGATAGAACGAACCTAGTCACACCGATGGTACATTGAGAGGTCGGACCAAGTCATCACCAAGGTTTTCTTCATCAGGACGCTCCAACTGAAAGAGATCTCTTCTCATAACTACTTGGCATGCAATACAGAAGCATCGTCTAGGATAGCCATGTCAGGAAAGCTTCTTCAGTTGAATCGTAAGAACACGTTACCTGCAAAAGGTTGACGCCTCAGAGTTTCCATGAGGCCCGTCAACCGGTGTTGCTGAGAGACGATAACTCCGGTACTTTGATAACAACTGAAGCTGAGAGACAGTACATGCACGTCGAGCGTAAGGCGGCGAGTGTCGTTCAAAATCCGCTGAGAGCCGACCATGTTACTTCATCCGAGTCTAAAGGTATTCAAAGTCAGCAACGGAGGTAACCGCAGATAGCCATGAGAGATAGATATTTAACGCACCAAGCTCAAGTTCACAGACGTTTCAACAGCACAGAAGGCCAAGCGGTTTGCGGGCGGCAACGGTGACTTGGAATCGCCGTATCATTACTAGTAACACAAGAAGGGGGGAAACATGAAAACCAATGCCATTTTCGCTAGCACGTCGCGGTTGGAAAGCACAAACGTTCAAAAGAAGCTAGTGTCGCGCTCGATTATCGCTTGACGGCATTTGCCACAACGCGAGTTCGTGCGATACTCGTGGTTTGACCGCAACAGTTGTTTGCACGTGCTTCCAGGGATCGGCCCGGATATACCCGTCAAATGGCCGCTGTGTTTTCCGTTTACGTTCAACAAGGCGGGGTCGCGGAGTCTAATCCAGGTACTAAGAAGCTGTAGGAAAGACTGACAGATTGTTTCTGCTTCGTAAAAATGCTAGCAAACGAGATTTCATTTGGGTGTTCGAGGTGTTCGGGGCACATTTTTTTCTCGGCCGCGCTGGCGAACCTCCAGGAACCTCCAATTTTTATCATCGAGTCGGGGTCGGCGTTTCCTGTTGATCTGAAAAATACAGAGCCATCAGTCGGGTGTGGGTTCGCTAAGTTGGTTTGAATAAGAGAAGGAGGCGGAGTAAATTGTGGCCTCTATATATCATGTTCGTGGAAGCCGAAGGATAGAAGATTGCCGAATTGTACTCCGATGGTGGGTAAATAGTGTATATTAGACATGTTCGCGCTACCCGCGTACCGTCTGCGGCTTCTGCAAAGATAGTCGAGAGCTTCAGAAGCTTGGGAAGAGATATAGAGTACGCGCGATTCATTAAAGCGAAGGCGCACAGTTGCCGACATATGTGTTCCTCCGCTCCCAAAACGCAGGGACATGAAGAAAATGAACGCTTCTGATCCGAGAAAGTGTCTTCTTTCTGCCGCTATCAGCGTCTTGTACTTATCGAACATCTACGTTTGTGTAAGATAGCCAAACAGTTAATAGTCGTTCTTCGAAACAGGGCGTCATGTCATCCTCGTACATCGATACCGAATCACCGAAAAATTGACATTGCCTCGGCTTTCACGTACATCTGGCTGTATTACGAAAAGACAACGAAGGATACAGAATTAAAGCATACCTAACGAGAGATTGTCGTTAGCGCGATGTCGAAACCACGATAAGCCCTATACCCCCATGCGTCCGCATATTCTTATTTTGAGAGCCTCGTTGTTCTCCTGATGGGAGCAAGAAGACGGAAATTGCGCGCCTTGGGACACTGAGCCAAAACGAGCTTGGGAATCGATAATGCCATCTTGTCTAGGATGAATGATAAAACGGACGTTCAATCATATACAGATAAAGTCGGGAATGACCGGTGGGCCATTCCAGGCAAAGAACAAGCGCTGAGAGTACATAGAGGATCACTTGCAGTTATTATAATCCGAGTAAGAGAGCGGGCCTCCACGACCTGGATGAGTCACGACGAGGATTCATAAGCGTAGGCTCCTCACACGTTCACATCTAGCCCATAAGAGTTAGAAATATGAGACAGTTATCAAGCTCTCCACAGATAAGATGGAACTTTGCAGAAGAAAAAAAAACAGCTCCAATGGATTGCGTGAGAATTCGGGAACCGATCATCGACGACATTCCATGCGCACTGTCGGAGACAAATTAAAAGTAAAACCAGCAAAACCATTGGGGACGTTTGGCCAAGTATCGACAGTTGACAGCAATGCGCTGAGGCCGTCCTAATCGCAGAATGCATGCGCCCGCGGAGTCGAGGCCAAGGCCAGAACAAGAGACAAGATTGTAATGGAAAATATAGGATGTGGCAGTGCAAGTTCCCAAAGTGGAAACTTCCAAGGATGGAGAGCCCCAAAATCTTCCAGCTTTCTTTACCACCAAGACGTGGTCCTAAAAATCCAAGTAAATCCCAAAGGGTACCCAGGAGGTATAGTCGAAGGTAGAGCACAAAAAAACGGAGGAATTGAAAGAGGGAGGCGCCAGAAAAAATTCAGAGCAATGTTCCAACGTAGGCCCGAGTACAAACGGCTGGAATTCCGGTGGCACGAGCGTGAGAAAGAGGGGCTTTTGGGTTGGGGGTTTCAAAGCAACATCGGAACTTTGATTCCTACCTTTCTCTCTTCCCGCCCACCAGCATCCCCTGCTGCTATCTTCAAGAATCGACACATATATCGATAACTAGCGACCTCAAGCACAAATGGCCCGTACCAAGGTCTGTATTTCTCTTTAGAGCTCCCCTTATCGCAGTGCTGACGTGGTCGTCGTCGTCGTTCGCAGCAAACCGCCCGCAAGTCCACCGGAGGTCGGTACTTTTTTCTTTCATAGAATATCGGAAGAGATACTGACTTGACTTACAGGAAAGGCTCCTCGTAAGCAGCTCGCCACCAAGGCAGCCAGGAAGACCGCAGCGGTGCGTGCTGGTTTGCTCCTCGTCGTCGTCACCGCCGTTGCTGACATCATGAATCATCATAGACCGCCACCGGTGGTGTGAAGAAGCCTCACAGGTTCCGTCCTGGTACCGTTGCCCTCCGTGAAATTAGGAGGTACCAGAAGTCGACGGAGTTGCTTATTCGCAAGCTGCCCTTCCAGCGTCTCGTCCGTGAAATCGCCCAGGATTTCAAGGTGGGGCGCAGTTCTTCTTTTATCCGGGCGGCGCTCATCATATCGTAGACCGATCTCCGTTTCCAATCTTCCGCCGTCATGGCGTTGCAAGAAGCTGCTGAGGCGTACCTCGTCTCGCTGTTCGAAGACACCAATTTGGCTGCCATCCACGCCAAGCGTGTGACAATGTACGTTGTCTTGGTGCATTGTGACTCAGCTTTTTTACTGACTCATCAATACAGCCAACCCAAGGATCTCGCTTTGGCCAGGCGCCTCCGTGGTGAGCGTTCTTAAGCGCTCCACAGCTATACATTCCGATGTTCCATGGTCTATAATAACTATTTCGCCCTATTTCTCGCCTATCTCGTTTTGTTTTAGTATGCAGTCTGAAGACTTGGACGTATGTGTACTTCTGTATGAACTATTATTCTCCTCTTACATTATATGACTGGCGCTTGATATGCCTCTTATGTTACTGGATAACCTATGAGTTCCCAACTGCAATACCATACACGTCAGAGACATCAATCAGGATGGCTGTCCAGACACATGCTGCGCACTCACGGAACGTTGGCCCTTCGTGCACAGTGCCTGTGTTAGGATACATCACATAACGCAACGACGGTCCATTTTCGCTGCACCCGGAAATCATGTATCACCGTTTCCAGTCTGCGTTGGACTCCGACTCTTTCCCATCGAACGGCACGGCACTGAAAGACACACACTTCCATAACAGCTATCAAGCGACCTGATGGTGGCAGAGTGCATAGTGGGGCTTGAAAGAGATGGTCTTCCAAATCCTAAGACTTGTGTTGATGTATCAGCAACAGCCTTGCTGTTATCGCCGAAGATAATCACTTTCGTGATGGCTCCCACAGCAAAGGGTGATGGGAACACACTGATATTATTGGCACCGGGTCCATCAGCAAAGTTTTGAACGAACCGAACCAAAGAGTAGAAAAGCCAATAGTTCCCGTCGCTGTTTGGTCGCTGTAGGAACCTACAGTTTTTCCGTGTTGTTGGCTCCCTACGCGGGGTGTTTCAGCCGATACAACGAGAAGGACGATACAGAATGGAGGGTGAAGGGTTATCATGCCGAACGCATGTTTCCTTGAGTACGTACGCGGTTGAGCCTCGCCGTCTGGGAGTTAAGTTTATTCCGCAGAGGTGGATTTGCAGGTCGACGTAAGTAGCCCTCGCTCCTATTCGCGAGATTTTCATTCGCAGTGGGTGGCGGTCAAAGTATGGGAACGAGAAGTGTGTTAATAATGGTGTTAGATTAAGAACAGCGTGTTCAGGCATCCAGAAGCGCGATTGAACCGCACCCGTGCTGGTCTACACGTAGAACGACAAAACGGTGCTTTACAGTTTCTAACCTAGAACGATAGTTAGATACAAGCAGCCTTTAATGAGGTGTTGAGGCTTACCCAGTACGGCTGATCAAGATCCCTGTCGACCTTTCCTGATAATATTCTCTGTGAGATGGGTTCCGCTGATGAATGAAAACAGATCCTACTCCTTAGTGACAGGGCCCCAGTGTCATATGCGTATCCAGCTGGCCAAAAGGCGCCCATTCGGGATCCATTTGAGAAGAAATTATCTTTAGAAACTCAGATCCTGTTGTTTGGGTGCCTCCAACGGCCAGACAGAAGGCTTCCTCGCAGCCGACTGCTCCACAGAGTCATCTGCACTGTCAGCCGCTCTGAGAGACGCCGCTACTCCAAGGGTAGAACACAGCGCCTTGTACCGTGAGCGTATTTGCCGCAAAATTCGGGAAATATCAAGAGATGATGAGGAATCCGATGCAGATGAGTTTTCCTTGGGAAATTGGCTTATAAGGTCGAGGAGATGTCGGATATGGTTGAGCGCCCGGCTGGGATAAAGTCAACAAGCTACCCTAAGGGAAGGAAGCACGGACCGACCTGTCATCCTTCCCTTGCTTCACATATATCGCCCTCCATGTCTTTGCAAACCCTTCATAGAATCCGAGCTCTTCCCACATTTCAAACCCTTTCTCTCGCCCTAGCGCCCGTCCTTCAATGAGGCCGTGGATGCGTCCATGCTCGTAGCCGTCTTGGTATCCCGAATCGTAGAAACTGGAGAGGGCGAACTCAGCTGTCGTCACGACGTGTAACAATCAAAGGCCAACGTTTGTTCGACGTTTACAAGAGATTCCAAGTCAAAGTCCATCATCGTTAGAGCTGTCAGCGACGGAGATGACGGTGCAAAGGCAAGGTCGAAAATGGACTCGGATTTGTCACCCTGCTACATCATGCCCCTTAGATTATTACTCGACCTCGTCGTACTTGCAACAGGCTATTGGAGTAAATTATCGCTTGGGTAGGTCCATTTCGAGGGTGTTTACGAATTTGTAAGGGTCTGACCGCGTTGTAGGGCGACTTTTTCGTAATTCAAGTCCTGGGCGCTCTTTTCTCTCCGTCTTTCATCACGCCTGCCGAGCACGAATCGAACAATGCCCAAGGAACCAGAGAAGAAGCCTCGACGGAAACCAGGTCGTGTGTGCGTGTCCTTTCCTCATGTCCGGATACGATATGCTGATTCTATTGAAGGCCGACGTCGTGTTCAGAATGCCGAAGATTGAAATTGCGCTGCGACAAGAATGTATGCGCGCCAATCCATACTGTTATTGCAATCTTGACCTGGCGAGCTAGGTTCCGTGCGAGAAATGCGTCAGCCGAGGCTGTGGTGCAATATGTCCGGACGGTAGGCGAGTATATGCGTCTTGAATGCACGTTTACACGTCTCTGTAGGGTCTCTGACGAGCGGTAAAGGGAACCGGTACGGATACCGTTCGCGACGCAGCTCATATATCTGATGCTCTTTAGGTTGATCCTGGCGAATACAGAACAACTCCATGAACGAATAGAGCACCTCTGTTCCCGCATTCGCGACCTGGAGAATGCACTCAAGACGATACAGTCAACAGTGTCCTCAGAGCCCCACCCACTCCTGCGCCCCGACTTGCTGCAACTAAAGTCTCCACAGTCGACACTGCCTACACAAAATGGATCGGCTGGCCCGTCGACTGCGAACGGACCCACTTCCACTTCTGCTAACTCTCAATCCATTTGTTTGGGATTTTCAGCGGAGCCTCAACAAGCTAGAAGTGATGACGAAAATTTCATCGATGCGTTTGGTAAGTGTGTCACTCCGGAAGTTGCATATATGCGCTAAGCATATCGCAGGTACGTTGACGATCGGACGTCATGGTGAATCCAGTTTTCTAGGGAAGACAGCTCGTTCAGAGGTCCGTTTCCCTTGCTTTACATTGACTATATCCTTGATTCTCAGTCTTTATTTCCTAGTTTCTACTCCGTGTATGTATACCTCTGATATCCTCGACGATATCATAAAGTAAACTTCCCTGCAGGCGCTCTCAAAACCTCAATCAATGTCAACACTCGTACTTCCTCGCATATCAAAACGGATTATAGAATCCAATTGCGCAGACCCTTTGGATGAAAGCCTTGGGCATGAGATCTTCAGCCTTCTTCCGCCGCTTTCGGAGGCTGTACATCTATGCGAAGTATACCTTGAGCATGGAAAATACCTGTACGCTCCCTCGGTCGGCGGTGTTATTACGTTCGCTTCTCATTATCTCTTAGATATTCTACCGTGGACCGCACAGAGCTGTTTGATGAAGTTCTTTCCTGCGTATACAGAGCCGAGTGCGTGTCTGATCTTCACGCCGTCGTAGACTACTCATGATACTGTATATAGATCATTCACGTCGGTCTCTTGTCACCATACACTCTACTTTCTATTTTCCGTATTCGCCTTGGCCGTGTTGTTTGACCAAGAACGACCCGCGTACTCCGTAGAGGCTCAGGAGTATTACTACTTAGCCCGAGCGGCCATAGGGCTATCTTCTATCAACAATCACCAAACTCTCCGAGCTGTTCAGGGCATGGTAAGTAATTCACCTCCTGCATCCAGTCACTGTAACACCTGCTAAGCCTGTCTACAGATACATCTCACCGAGTACGAGGCTTACAGCGACTGGGAATCCTTGGGGACAAACTCTGAGTGGATAACCATGGGGTGCGCTGTGAAATTAGGTCAAAGCGTAAGTTGTTTCTCCTTCCCTTGGTCCTCCTAACTCCGCCCCCTAGATCGGTTTGCGTATGTACCTCGATCGTGACAGTCTCCCTTTCAGCTAACGTTAAGGTTGCAGATCTCAATAGCTCCCGCTGGCAGCTTGGGGAAGCCACCAGTCAGCGTCGAAGCCGCGTTTTCTGGCAACTGTTTGCATGCGATACGTGGACGGTGCGACACCTGCGCGATCGCCTGTCTGTCTTGACTGACATATTTGCGCTTGCAGAGTTTCTTGTTTGGTCGACCTCCGTCAATGTCGGCTCAGTATATCGATTGTGCACTTCCGAAAGATACAGATGAGATTATCAATGAGGAGGGGCAACGAGAGACGGGATGTATGTTTGTTTGTTCAAGTTCTTTGTTTTCCGTCTGCTCACTTCTTTAGTTCATTCGTGGATATGGCAATATACAACCCTCATGCACTCAGTGATGGGAGCCGCGTTTGGAGTCAAAGTCCCAGCATACACCGTCATCCTGGATTTGGACCGGAAAATACGAGACTTCCCTGTCCCGCTACGATTCAGACCTTGTAGGAACTATGGGAGCGAACTTTTGAGGCCGGTACATTATATGCAGCGGTGGGTGGTCTTGATGTCGAAAGAATCAGGTAAGATTAGCTTCTATTCCGTGTGGATGTTGCTTAAAGTATCCGATTTTAGTACTGCTAAACCTTCATCGAGTATACTTTGCTCAAGCCCTCCAGGACCAGCCAGAGGATCTGGCACATCATCGATATCTACCTTCTGTGATGGCGACGTATCGGTCGGCTTGGAGGATCATGCAATCTCTAAAAATGCTGAGGACCTACGCACCTCTTCTATCGAACAGAGTTAATATGGCATGGTCTCACGCGTTATCAGCGGCCGTACGTCCTTCCACTCTCCCCCCATACAACTTACTTATGTATTAAGTAGATTGTGATGTGTATCCTCGTAACACGAGCGCCCAACTCCAAGATGACAAAACCGTCTCTGGAGGAACTTGACCTCGTTGCTCACCTCTTCGAGGAAGCCGCTCCGAGTTGCCGCGCGGCGGCCAATACTCTGGTACGACTGTACCTTTCGGAAAATTTCTCCTACTTACCCGTTGCAGGACACGGTCCAAATGCTGAGAAACAAGGCTCATGAAGCAGTGGGCCAAGCACCTTCGCCTGAGTCGTGCGATCTATCCCCAGACGAGCTAGATCGCCTGGGAGGCAAGACGCACCTGATCTCTTCAATTGACTCTGATACGCCTACCGTTGCATATACCCCGCCTCCTACCGCTCATCGACAGCCGTCCCCGCCATCGACATTGCCCACTACCAACAACGTCCACCCGGTCATCGCTGAAGACATGCGGAACCTCAATATCGGCGGGTTCCATTTGAACCTGTTTGACAATCCAGCCGAGGTGTTGCCAACAGAAGTATCGTTTACGGGGGATAGCTTTGGGTTTTTTGCCCAACAGTCGCCTTCTCTGGGCGAGTTTTCCGGTGCACCTGCTATGCAGCCGCCACCGCAACATTCTGTATTCGGGTTTGCGGCGGCAGCTCCCATGTTGGACGCGACGTGGCAGAGTTTTGTTGAACAGTTGGGCTTTTAATTGGGCCGACAGCCTTTACTTTAATGGGTTCACTACATGTACTTCCGGTGTACTGTTATGCACCTGCGGAGCATTTTCATGAGGACAGAATGAGTACTGTCTATAATATTCAGAACATTTCATTCGGTCCTATCGTACCATAATATTACTCCTCACTAGGCCTCATGATTGTCGGAGGTCAGAACCCTAGAGACATGTTGTCGATAGTATTTATTCAATATTGCATTTCATTCCAAGATCTCCGAGTCAAAAGTCAGTCTCGTATATGTTTACAATACACACAAGTTACATAATAGTCTAAGCATGGTTGACTCGGGAAGAGAAGCATCGGACTTTGTCACGAACCGATATCCGAAACGACCTTAAAATCACCATTCGAAGTCCGCTTAAGATGATTTATGACGAAGTTCAGACTACTCTATGCAGTGCCCAAGAAAGTACGCCACTGTCAAGCAAGGTACTTGGTAGTACTTAGTCATACTAGTTATACTTCGCAACTAACCGCTCGGCCAAATAAAACAACATTGTCAAGCAAAGCATACCCTTGCTGGTCGCAATGACCATGGTTGTAACTAGACTTCCAGGCCGTGCGGTACAGGTCGGTTGAACACTGTAAATTAATAGGATGTAGGTAGTAGTACTGTATCACAAACAAACAACGTGCAGAATTGGATAGTAGGCCATACAACATAGTCCATAGCGGTTTACCACGCGAGGCATACGAGCTGGTGGTATATGTGCCGAAGTCGATAACAAAAAGAACGCGAGTCGGCATGGGTAGTGAAAGCTCCAAGGCATATCAAAGCAGATTTGAATCAATAAAGGTTAAATACCGTAGGTTAAACGTAAGTGTGCGATGGTGGGTGGTGGGTACACTATGGCTGGGGCCAATTTTGTCCGGTGGCGACAGGAAGAAGTAGAGGTTGGGAATTGTTGGCAGGTGGGTGGGGGAACATGGGAGGCCCATCGCGTATCGATGATTGCGCGATTGCCATACGCGGAGGTGACTGGGGCATCTCCGTGCGAACAGACGAGACCGCCATGTTCGTTTTGGTGAAAAGTTCCTCGGAAGGTAAACCATAGGATCGAGCGACCATGGAGGGTGTGTAAGCCTGTTGCTGGAGAGCAGCAAGGAGGCTCGCAGACGCTGAAGGGTTGGCAGCGAGAGCGGCGAATTCAGCATGATTTTGACCTGGATCGGCCAAGAGGCTATCGGCACTACCATCACTAGGAAGCTGGCGTTTGTTGTGAGTATGAACTTTGAGATGCTGGAGGAGATTGTCATGTCGGTTGAAGAATTTTTCGCAAGCCGGATAAGTACATTTGAAGGCTAAGAAAAATGTTTGTCAGTAATCTGTTTGATGAGTGGCTCAACGCGGTCCTCACGTTTCTCGTGCGTGTGAATGGAGCGGATATGGCGTTTCAGATGCTCTCCGCGGTGGAAACACTTGCCACAGCCTTCCACTGAGCAAACATACGTCCGTTTATCCTTCTTCAAATCCTCTGGTTGCAACACCACCGTCGTGGGGACCCTTCTGCCGCGACTTTTCTTGGTAAGATTGGGCACTGGAACGGGCAGATTTGCGCGTGACCTGGGACCACGACGCTCTGTGGGTACAGTCGAATCATCCAGGCCATCCAGGAACGTTACGTTGTTCGAATTTGGAGCGGGGATATCCGCAGAGGAACTGGCTGCAGAATTTTCGCGAGATGATGGGGTCGGTGGTGGAACGCTGGCCACCTCGCCTGGTCCTTTTTGAGTGGCGCGCTTACGGTAAGTACGTGATTTCTTGGTTGGTGGAGGCGACTCGCTGTCACGATCGAGAGCGTTGTCCTCGAGTACCCGTCGTTTCGATGGGCGTCCCGTCTGCGAGCGGGTTAATGGTCTGCGAGGTGGCGACAGCGCGCGAATCTCAGAAGTTTCTGGTGCAGTATTCGTGTCGTCAGCGCTGCCCTGGGGTAACAAGTAAGTGGGGCAATTAGCCACGGGCATCGTCAAGCATACCTGCACCTGCTCATCGCGCGACACGACGACCTCGTCCTTGACGGCGACAGTTGCCTCTACTCTGTGCTCTACTCGAACCTCCTTTTCCGTCTGTGAGTCGACCATCGTGGACGCTGTTCGGTGTTCGAGGTATCGGGCTGACAGGGGCCACAGCTGGAAATATCAGTCAGCAGTTCCTTCATCGTCGACGTGAGCCACGACGGGCGTTACCTGGCAGGTAAAGGTGAAAATTTGAAGAAATAAAAACGAGGAAGTGGTAGATGGGAAAGGAGCTAGGGGCAAGAAATGAGCCCCTGAGTAGTTTGGGGTGGATACTCGGCGGAACCTTTTTTTCACGTACCGCTCACGTGCTTTCCGGCTTTCTCCGCGTCATCAAAGCATGCCGGCCCGGCAGATTTCCGGCCACAGTCAACTATGAACCCCATGAACCCATCGCTGAAAGAAACTCTTAGGCAGGTGAATTTGGATGAATTTTTACCTCCAATTGCTGAATATCTACGAATCAAACGTGGCCGACATGTCGTACCGTTGCGTGTCGTAAGATCAAGTACTAATATGCTTCTCTTCAGGAATTCTTGATCTCTGGTAAAGCGGACTTGTAGGTAACAAATTTTCTCGATTTCGACTGACACTAGTACGTCTTTATATCGTGTGTCATGGGCAGCGCCACCGCACTCACAGAAATAAACTATGACCGGTTAGTCAAGGCTCCCTCAGAATAAGGCTGGTTCCTCCAAACACACTGTGACTGTGGTTCGCAGACGTGAATATTCAATTTGTTTCAAGTCACTGGCCGAGTACTCGTAAAACTACAAAGTTTGTTGGGGGAAGACGCTGTCCCTTTTCGTCCTTTTATTGGCGTCAACTCGCTTTCGCTATTCTGCTCCTAGATCATATCAGGCGTGAACGAGCGCTTGAGGACCATGCACCCTATAGCCTATGTCCGACGTTCCTCCGGAGCCCGACTACTTCCAACGTCGTTCTCGCCGCTCTTTCGCTGCAATTCTTCGGCAGCGCTTTTTCTGGTGCTAGTGATTGCAGACTGTTGTAGCTACTATCAGCACTGCGACAATACCGGTGCATGTCAGCTACGCACCGCCGCGTTCTTTTGGGCGGTTTTAATCTCGACTTGTCTGCGAGGAGCTCTGCCTAAACGACAATGAGTATCCGTCCTAACAGAATATCATTGAAAGAGCAAATCGAGAACAGACCAATAGGCAGCTTTGGCGTAGCCATCTATGACAGTGTTTCATCAGTACGGAACAAGGACGGAATTTCCCCAGAGGAGCACCTTAGTACGAGTCATCGATGCTGGTAGATCTTGCTTTACAGGTGGAGAAGTGGTGAGAAGGCACATGCATCGATGGCCGGACATTTTGTGGCTTCTTTGAAACTCCTCCTCAAGTCCTTCTCTCACGCTCATACCAGTTCTATTTTTTCGTTCTCTCATTCAAGGCTTACGGTTACCTTCGCACTCCTAAAACGCGAGCCGCCGGCCCGGTAAGAGCTTCTACTGACGCCCACAACTACCACGTGCCTTGGAAATCAGTCGTGCGTCCCGCTAGTTTCCCCGAGAAATCGTCTACATCACATGTGGCGAGTCCATAGGGCACTTGGAAAGACTATTTAAACCTGGTTCTCGTTCACCTAACTACGTTGCATATTCGTCACTGATGTTCCTCTTCAGCGCCACAGTTCTCGCATACATCCTCGCATACCTCTCGCTCGAAAGTCATGCTTGGAGTACATTTGTAGTCCCTCACGTCGACGGTCAAGATGACACCCCGGGTCTCATGACATCTCTGGCCAAATTCACTTCCAACTCAACCATCTTGTTCCAGAAGGGAGTGACCTATAACATCTTCACTCCGGTGAAGTTCCCTAAGTTGACCAACGTAGAGGTCGCCATTGAAGGAAACATCACATACCCTTCGGATATTGCTACTGTCCAAGGTCAGCTGCACCAATAATTACCAGAGCCCCGTTGCTAACGCGAACTTGGTACAGCTATTGTGGCGTCTGATGTGAGCCCTTGCTACCTGATATCTCTTTGATACGTGCTAAGCGCACGAGTACACAGGCTTTCGAAGGCCACTGGTATGTGACCGACTTAACGTCCGTGTTCGTTGCCTTCTAAGACTTTCCAGGTTCTCGTTTTCGGGCGGAGACAACGTAACGTTGCGTGGTTCCACCGACCCTAACTGGGGCTGGGTGGATGCCCACGGACAAGCAGTGAGTTACTCTCTTTACCACATTTTCACAAGTCCCTTACATCTGCTTTAAGTGGTGGGATACCACGGAACAGACCAATCGTCCTCACGGCTGGTCCTTCAGCAAGATCAGCAATGGTGTCATTAGGGATATGAAAATCTGGAAGGTGTGCGTCTTTCTCGGGCGGAGTGTTTTGCTCCTCATCCATATGGTACAGCCAATCGCGTGGAACTTTGCAACCAGCGGCTCGTCTAATTTGCATGCGTTCAATAATATTATCATGGCGGTGTCTGATAACTCCTCGGTATGCCTCTTCTTATCGCTCTCTATCACTAAGTAACGCAGACCCGGAAAAGGCTTTCCCCTTCAACACGTAAGTGAAATACCGTATAATAAGTTTATCGGGTGCTGACGGCCTATTTCCTCCAGCGATGGTAAAATGATTTAGCTATCAACGCGACTTGCATTCTTATTCATTACAGGGTTCTCCGCTGGTGGAACAAACATGCTCTTTGAGAATAATCATATCGTCAACGGAGATGATTGTATCACTGTAGGAAGTGGTGCGAGTGGTATACATTTCCGGTACGTGGAAGATATTTATGGATTGATCATTAGCTCACCGCGCTGCCTCCAGGAATTCATATTGCGAAGGCGGACACGGTCTCTCAATCGGATCATTAGGAAAGAATGGAGCCGTGTCCAAAGTCGAGAATGTTTTGTACGTGCTGGGCTCTTTTTGAGCTTCAGAAACTGACCCTAGGTACAAAAAGGATTGAAAATGTTACTATGGTAAATACCCATATTAATCTACTTTTAACACTCCCTGAATACTTTTTGGAATTCAGAAAGATACGCTCTATGCCGCACGCTTCAAAAGCTGGTTAGGAGGGAACGGGCTTGCACGCAAGTACGTTTCTCTGCCGAACGAATGCATCATTATTTTGTCGTCTCACGGTTTCATTAATCCTGTAGCATCACATGGAAGAATATTGTGTTCCACAACGTACCCTTTCCTGTAAGTCCGTTTCGATTGATGTTCGTGGATTTGCTTGATTACGACGGTTTTCGAAGATTTATGTTACGCAAAAGTGAGTACATTCAGCCCGAGTATTCACATCATGAACAACGATATTTCTAGCTATTGGGATCAGGAAGTAAACCATCTGTTCACCTTATTCGTTGAGCGGTGCTAACTCTGATGTTTACTCTTAGGTTGGAACGCAGCCAAACTCGACTAACGCTAACAGCACACATGTCGAAGACATGTTATTCGAAAACTTCTCTGGAACAATCAGAGAGTGAGTACATTCTCAATCGAGAAATTGCTTCGTCAAGGCTCATCGGTTAGCATTCCGTACGTCGAGGGGAGTTGCGTGACAGATCCGTGCTGGTATTATGTACCCAATGCGACAGGCAAGGAAGTGATTATCCTCGATCTGTATCCTGACACCGGTACGCAGCGCTATACCCTTCTAATTATATCATAATCCTTATCTCACCCTTAGCAACCAATGTTGTCGCAAAAACCATCAACGCGAGGACAGAGACGGGCTCTATCGTCGATGTCATGTGCGATCCTACAACTGTAAGAATAATCACACATATTTTCCTTGTACCACCAATCCACCCCATTCATAGGTGACGAATGATGTCGGATTCAAATGCTGGGATGGCGCTTACATTCCTACTACTGCTGGTCTCTAGACAGGCGCTTCGTAGTTGTGCTGAACTCGATGATAATCCGTTCACTTTGCAGGCAGTGTGTGAAAGAAGAACATCAGGTGCCAGTCAACTACTACGATACATCGATATACAAGGGTAAGCTACAGATATACACATGGAATACAAATTTATTTACAAGAATATTATGCTACACGTCGCTCCATCTCCAAACCAGTTTCGACGAGCTTTCTAGCGGAGGCGGGAATCGACTTCATCTCATCCAAAGACCTCATCACAGCCGCGGCCCCATCAGACGACTCGCTTGCCTTGATATCACAAAGGTCCTTGAACGCCACTGAAAACGCAAAGTTCTCCTTATCCGGAGACATCTCATACGCAAATGAAGCCTTGATTCGTGCGACCTCTCTGTCCGACATGAGGATGATCCCGGGCACTTCAGACGCGTACATGGCCGCAACCTTCCGTGTGGGATCCTCCTTTTGGTCTCCTTTCGCCTTCTTGCTCTTTCCAGTGGAGGCCGAAATCGAGCGCCACGGGATGCTTTTATACGCAGAATTAACTTGACGGACATGCTCTTCGACTAGCTCCAGCTCTTTGGCAAGAACCTTGCATGCAGTTCGGTGGTCAGGGCCATTGGCATCTCCTGCGGCTACGCGTCTCTTGATGTCTTGCAGTGGCTTGATAAGATCAGCGTCGGGTCCGCTATAAATGGTTCGCTGTTCATACTCCTTCAGAATGTCGTCCCTTAATGACCTGCCAACATCCTCCAGCACGTCCAAAATAAAATCACGCTTGTCCGAACTTTTGGGTAGCTTGTTGAAATCCTTGTCATGGTCCTGATAGGATTTAAGTCGTAATCGATGTCCAGTTTTACCTGCATCAAGCAAGGTGTTAAACCTACGCAAAGGTCAGGAAAGTGAGCACATGGAAAAATGGCACGAGCGCACATATAGGCAAGCAGGATTGACTGATCACTGTCGTATCCATACTTTCGGACAGACTTGTCGTGGAACATCGAATATATGCCAACCCTCCCTTTTGTGAGACCAGTCATAAGGATATCTACAAAACTTGACTGGGTACGCTGATTTTTCTCGACACAATCCTGGAATTGTGCAACAGATTGGATGTCTCGTTCGAAATGCGTTTCCATGAAATCTTTCGGCGGAGCGCGTAATAGTTTGTTTTGAAACCCTTGAACAAGCGACGCCAACCACAGCAAGAAGCAAACGTCTAGAAAAAGGAAGGTGTTATTTTCTGAGCGACGACGGTTTATGCGCATGTTTACCTCCATCAAAATCTGAAAAACATAATATTAACAAAAATTAATCATGTCAGATGGAACACCGACCTCCGCCACTGAGAAGTGTCATGAGGCTCCTGTCCCCTTGAACAGAAACGACTATCACATTTTTGTACTCGTGCAACTCCGGTATGTTAACAGCCCGAACCTACAGCACCGTCAGCAGTTATTTCACTGAATACCATTGAAACTCACTTTCTGAATATCGGACGCAAGCCTTATCGGGTACCTTCCGATTAAGACATCGCCCTCCACGATGTTGAACTCTTTGTTGAGCTCTTTATCCAGGATCGCCTTTGAAGAATAATAGAATATCTCTCTTGGACGTAGAAGACGCGTTGGATCTGCGAAAGATAATTAGGATAGCAACGAATCAAGAAAATATACGGACCAGGAATAACGTAGGCCTCTGCAGACTTTCCCTCAGGAAGCGACACGTGAAATCCCTCTATCGCCGACTTGATTGACTGGTCGATAACGTACTTCATCTTCTCTCGCAGAAAGTGGGACTTTGAGGGAGTAAAGCCCGCTTGAATGAGATCAAGCGCAACCTCATAAACAGACAATGGTGCTAAGAACACGATCAGTCCATGCGCATGAGTAGGCTGAGGATACCGTACCGCCACTATACTCCTTCCGGCCCGTGCAAACAGACAGTGATTGCTCCTCTGTATAGTCATCAGGACCCTTCTTGCCATCGTCCCGCTTGTCGTCGTAGACAACAGGATCATGCCATTCTCGTCGGGTATAACCCAAAACCCGAGCGAGACCTCCAGCAAGTCTCTGTACCCTTGCACTGCTGACACCACCGGCGTGGTTCACAGCCGTCCAAAGGCTGGCGTCTGAAAACCTGCCCTTTTTCTCTATGAGAGGGTCCACAGTCCTCGCCAGTCCTTCCTTTAGTAGCTCCACCAGAACGGCTTGGGGTACGCCGTTGAAGGAAAGGTTGAGAATGCTCTGAGAAGAGAGCGTACTACTTGACGATGGGTACCCAGTACTGACGATATCAAGGATGAGATGAGAATTATCGAGCCGCTCATAGTTGATCTTCTTTTGAGAGGGTCGAATCCAGATTTTGTGCTCGTCATCGAAATCGCTGGGATGGCGTATCCACAGTCCCTTGCTGCCAGCGATACGACCTTGAACAGCAGTCGGCATGACAGAAAGCCCAAGCAGGGTAGTTAGGCTTCTGAGGGCAGACTCATTGATAAACCCGCATCCATCGGTCATGAGCTGTTCTGCGGAAGGTTTACCCTCGCCATTCCAGTCGGGGGTGGCTATCACTGAGGTCAGAAAATATATATTCGCAAGCCAAAGGCCATCTTACTTTCATCTGCAATCTCCAGAATATTCCTCTCCTCAAAAATTAAGCCAGGGATCGATGTCGACAATCCAAGCGTATTCCTCGTAACATATTTTGCAATCGGCTAACAGAACGTCAATGAATCACCAACAATAATTGGAATACCACGAACCTGTTTCGAATTCAGCAATGCAGGATTGTGCCATTCCAAAATAGCAGGATACGACAGACGATATTGATCGCCGCACCATTTTTGATGGCCCGTGCGTTCATAATTTTCGTTGCCTTCAACGAGATAAAGAGAGCCTTCCTTCGGAACCCACGGAACAAAGACACGCCCGCAGAGGACAAATTTTCTAGCCAAGAATTCCCTGACTTCCGTTTCCGCTTTCATCAAGAGATTATCGGATACGCGAAGCTGAAGGACTCGACGAGAGCCCAAAAAGCGGGTGAAACGTGTTGACTTGCGCATCTCCAGTGGCTGCAATTCAACTTTGAAGTCTTTCTTATTGATTTGTATGAGGTGACCGATCTGCTGGATCCGTCCACCATACCAATGGGTCTCGCCTTGGAAATCTCCCATAGGACCAAGACCGCGACCTCGGTTTTCCATAAGTGCTAGCTGCTCGAGCCGCATCTGCTTCCTATATAGACGGATCTAAATTGAGAAGACGTTTTACATCAAGCCAATGTACGAACCCGATCTTGTATTCCAGTGAAGCTTCGGAAAAATGTTGGTTCTTCATGATCGAGGCGACTTTGAACAAGACTTCTTCCTCCGTCCCGCGCAGCGAATCCGACGAGAGGAGCTTGTCCTTGACCTCATCCCATGTCCAGCAATTTGTCGACACGCCACGCGCCAATTCCCACTGAACGCCCCATGAGATCTCCTGATTATCGAACAACCTTTGGACTGCTGAATCATGTGCAACTATGTTGGTAGGCAGCTTAACTCCTCTATCGAACAAGTGGTGTATAAAGCTTCTGTTATCCGAGCTCGAAATATTGATATCATCCATGTCGGTGTCATCAGAAGGGAAGGCCGATACCGCAGTTACAACAGGCTGCTTTCCTTTCTCCGGGGAAATGATGGCGTCATCGGGGCGGTCAACGTCCATACTGAAATCAGTCCGCAGTTCCTCAGGATGTGTCCTCGCAGGGCGGGGAGGGGCGAAGGAGGAAGGTGCAGTACGGCGAGCAGAAGAACACAAGTCATCGGACTCGGTTGCAGAGTCGGATTCTGAACTATCTTCATCTGGAAATTTCCCTGTTGGACGATTATAAGAGCTCGGGGATGATATCGAAAAAGCGTTGCGAGATACAGATGACACGATGGGATTTGGGTACTTGGGAAAAGATCTCGGCGTCGATACCGACGATCCAGATGCTACCGGGGTGCCAGGTGAATGACCGGAAACAGGTGTCCTCTTCGGCCGAGTTAGAGTGACATTAGAATCCATAGGGTTCGCTTTGCGTGAAGAGGTAGGCGTAGCCGTCTGAGAAACACCCTTTCGTATCTTAGAAGGAGAAGAAGGTAAAGGAGAGGTATCCCGAGAAGACGTATTTCGTTTCCGCAATGGGATTGCAGGCTCGTCTTCCGAGTCGCTGGAGATAACTAGTGCATTGTTTCATGAACATATGAAAGGTATGCAAGTGAAAAGTCAATACCAATTACATTCCGCGGAGGACCCTGAGGCGAGGATAGCTTCATCGAAGACATCCCCTCTTTGATAGGCGTGACTCCCGTTGAGCGGGAGCTTGTGTTTCGAGAAGGTGCTAAGTGCAAGGAATGAAGAGCATGCGGTAGGGACGTCGTAGTCGACCTACTGCGATTATCTATCGACACGTCAACCCATTGACCCGAGTCTTCTCGCATTGGTGGTTGCGGCCCTGTGAAGACGTAACCATTCAGCGGTAATGAGGTAGGGCGAGAACAGAGACGCATACCTGTCCTCTTCACTGGGGATCCCTGTGCCGTTACTGAAAAGCTCGTACTTGATCCTGAGCTTAGTTGTGCCACATTTTTCTCTGGATATCCGCGTCAAAAAAAGTACTTGTAACGGGGAAAATGCACCAACGTTTCGTCTGTCCCCGCCGTTCGTGACTGGCTGTTTGCTCTGTGAGAGCGAGATGAATGGTCGTAGCACAATATGAGATAAAGGTGCCTACGCTTAGGGTCAAACATCATTATTTCTCTTTCGTCGTCCACGAATTCGTAGCCTTGGGTATCCTGAAAGCGAGCTGAAGCATAAATTGCTTCCGTCCAACGTCGTGGTACACGTACATATGTCGATCGCGAATCCATTAGGCGATATACACGCGATTCTTGGTTCTCTCGCCAGTATTCGAGTGACAGATTGGATGGGAAAACGCCTTAAAAGAAGGTCGTCGTCTGGTGAGAAGAAATTTGAAATTCCAGATTCTCGGGGCCAGATCAGCATATTACATAAGTGCCTATCTAAATTTATCCTTTCTTCAAGTTCCCCGTGTTCCCCTCATTTGGGCACAAATATTACCGAGGGATACCATTACTCCATCAGAAACCCTCGTTTTCCTTCCGGACCGGGTTTTCTATTCAGATACTTGTAGCTTTCTCACCCATCCTGCGCCAATTTTGCGGTTGTTTCGAGTATACTCATCAATCAAGATGGAAAGATTGCACGTCGGCACAAGACGAACAGCAACCATTCTAAGCAGCCAACAGGTTTGACGATGACCCCCTCAATGCCCTGAGCTGATGCCGCACTTATGCACGAGTCGAGACACAGCAAGGTATCACAAAGATGGTTTCAAGGGTGTTTCGTGGATCATGTCACCGGTCTTCTGGAGAATGCACGAGCTTGTGATAAAAGCCCAGATGGACAAGCACCATGTCGCTTAGTCCTCATACTCCAGATAGCTTCTTTGTCCGGTTTTGTAGAACGAAACTGTCTCTGTCTTTAGTTCCACCTTTCAGCTGACCGTCTATGGAGTATCCAAGTTCGGCTTCTTCTGCTATATTGGCCTCCTTCGAAGGAGCAGAAACCGCTCGAATTGTCTCCATTGCCTTCTTTTCACTATTTGGTATGGCTGTCACTTTCTCTCCATGATACAACTGTTTCTGACCACGGGTCATACAGTTTACGAAGTATGTCACTTCTATCGATGCATGCTGCAATTAATGTGCAATCTGTAGTGGTTGATAACTTTTGATGAAGAGGTGATTGTTCCCTTCACTTCACATTTTTCACACTTTTTCACACCTTCATGCAAGGTCGAGTATTTCTGGCATGGAAGGTGGACCATTTCACGACTGTTATTTTTGGCGGTTAGAAATAATCTTCCATCCAACATGGAGCCTCACTTATCATGTGTTGCACAGAACCGTTACTTTGCGCTCTTCATATTATCGTAAGCCTGTTCTTCATTCTTCTCGGGATAGCTGACAGGGAGGACCAGGTTTCACATGACTGGTACGGCACCAATATTTCATCCGTCCTGCTGCTCTGCTCATTGTACGTCCTACAGTGCTATCCCTACCTCAACCCGGCGGGAAAGTGAGTCAATATATAGTGTAACCTAAAATATCTAATCACAACATCCACAGTTGTGAGTTTCCTATACTGACAGCTATAGGAACGCCACAACTTACTTCCGGCGTGACAGTTGTATTCCAGCCCTGGAATTCCTATTTGTTGGGAACATAACAGCAATTGGCATAGTCCAAGGTTTGTTCCTTCAACCCATATTATGCCGGTCGATAACAGAGCGCGCAGCAATACTCGTCCTTCGAGTGTGGTATCTGTTCTCCAATAGCAAGAACATCCGCTTAATCACGATCTTCGCATTTATCATCTCATTATCTACTTCGATGTTATTCTCAATTGTAGCCGCCCGAAAAGTTAAAATCCTCCAAACTGGAATACCTTTACCGACATTCATCCATTACGAGGTTCGAGGTTGTCGAGTTTCCCGTCCACCGATGTTTTGGCACATCTACTTTCCTTCGTTGTGTCTGCACGTGGGTTTATACTCATCACGGAAGTATTAGGCTGCAGCTAACAGACACAGCAGTCCCTCCTATACATTCTTACAGCTTTTCGCGCTCTTCAAAATCGTCGCATGCTCAATCAGGCGCCAGTGATGAAACGTCTTCTTAGAGAGTACGAGCTCTTTCATCCATTCTGCGCCATCATTGAACGCTGATTGCCTTGTCCTATATACTAGTGGCGGTCTATTTTTTTTCGTCGTCTTTGGTGAGGGCCTTGAAAAGATATCTAACGTTCTACTAACACTTCGCCAGTTTCTGTGGGATTTACATCCATTGGATCTTTCTTTGATAAATATCCGCAAGTGAGCTCGTTCCCTACTCTACATCTTCATAATCTATCTGATGAACTGACGAACCGCCACAGCTTAATATCGTTGTCATGTACTCAAAGTAAGGCACGGCCCCTTGATTCCCAGCTGATAGTACTCACCATGCTAACAGCTTCCTCGTTGCCGTCACATCAATGGCCGTATCTCGTGTCATGTTCAGCATTCATTCTCTCGCTGCACATCTCGGATCCGATACTACCTGGCTCCTGAACAACATTGAACTGAGCCGGGTCAACTGGAGGCGAGGCAACACAGAAGGAGAAATCATTGTTGAAGAAAATTCTCATGAGTCGGACAACGAAGCACCAGGGGCGAATCACCTTGATACAATGAAAACCACTCGGGCCGGAGTGTACAACGAGCACGCTTGGTGACGCCTAATCTCGTTGCATTGCGTATAAGGCTTCATTCAGGACGAGCCATCTTATCCCAGCTGGACCGACGATATCTGCTCGTAATATAAATATACCAATGATGTATTAATTATCTTATCCGAAAAGCCGCACTACTAGCAGCATATTAGCGTAGAGCTATCTATACAATATCAGAAGGAAAATTAAAAATCGATATCAAGGAAGAGTTCTACGCAAAAACCTAAAACGAAGTTCTTATGCAAGAGTCCCAATCAAGTCCGAGGATATGAATTCCGAAAGGTATGCTGCGGCGTTCGCAATGAAATGAATGTCCAAAATGCTTTACGCGCGAACAAGAATTTCAAAGGTACCCATCCCGGCTCCAATCAACGCCATAACAACAGCAAGCGTCACACCGGGAGGTAATGAAGGTAAAGCCCCGTTGAACGGGATGTACGCAGTGGTAGACGCAATCCCTATTTCAGTCGTAGTGGAAGGTCCTCCAGTCCCACCACCAGTCAGATTCGCCCCGTTTGGCTGCCCAGCTCAGTTAGGCCACATCACCCGTATAACGAAACGACTTACTCCAATGGGCCTCGAGCCATCGGTAAACGAGCAGGTGTCAGATGTACAAAGACACTCGCCCTTGATTGGATCCCAGAAAGGCGTGGAGCAGTTCGTCGGTACTTGAAAAGCATATATTAGACAGCTTCTGTACGAGATGGACAAACTAAAGACACTCACGCCGGAAACGAGCAGTATCACCGCCGGGAACGACCTGGGCAGGATTCGGGTTCTCTGGCGTTGGTTCGATTTCAGGACAGCCGTACTGGAAGAATGGGCAATCAGTCGTTATTCAATTATCACTATCAGATGCTCCACCGTACACATGTGAAGAAGGGAAAATCAGAGAATGCGCAGTGAGACAACAGACCTTGCTCGTTCTGCGGGATACCGTTGCATATCTGCAAAGAGGTATCTACGTCAGGTGTGGAACACTTCAAGGCATCAAAGTTGTTCAGATCCGAAACCGACTGGGGTGTCTGGACCCAAGCAAGGAGCTGTTCACTAGAAACAATCCAGACTAGTAGAAATGGGCGAATATAACGTCATCAACGGCAGAAAGGAAAGATCATACCATTCTGCTGTTCTTGGGCCCAGTCGAGGAACTCATTGATCATATTGATGGTCGACGTAGGGACTGGGACTCCCGGATAGCCTCGCTAAAAACCCTGATAAGTCTGCAGGATATGGAAGAACGACAGTCGACCCACAGCGAGGTGAATAGGATGAGTATATAACCCAAATGGTTGCCGATTGCCATTGTAGTGCGCAGTGAATGTGTTCTTCATAAACTCCAGTGTAGCAGTATCATTCGGCTGACTATTACCATCCGCAATGTCTCTAAGGGCCAGAGCAAATAATCAACTATGATATTACCACAACGGAAACTGCACTCACAACCAAGGATCCATCAAGTGCGGGCCGCTGACACCTCTGCTATCAAACATGGCGTACATCGGAATCTCCCAGAAGCCGGGAAGCTTAGGTCTGCCCTTGCACGAGTTTTCAACCTTGAGGCAGTCGTTGGCCAGACCGTAATCCAAAGTATAGGGCCAATATGCATCGGAGTTGGGGTCAGTCACGGGTATCGATGCAGAGGCACTGGAGTCATATGTGAAGCCCGCATCCGCAAGGTGTTGAAGGGTATCGACCGTGTAATTGAGGAATGGCGCACGGAACCCTTTGATAGAGGCCAGCGGGATCCCGGCAAGAGCGTTCAAAGCGATCAAATTTCCATCAATTTCATTGTCCGGCGGACTTCCGACGTGGGTCATCCTAGATGAAAAGAGTAAATTTATGATTAGAGCCTACGAATATCCCCTACGTGTGATCTGCAATTTCGTTCCCGGCGACATACCAATCTGAATGATCCGTTAATAAAATGTGTCGCGATCGCGGACGTCGCGCGCACCTGTCACTAGAGTGTAATTTGTATAATTGAGTGACGTATAATATGTCATCTTGGGACGACAACCATTAGGGTTCTGCCTCTGGGCGAGAAACTGATTCACAGAATCGAGGGTGTAGGATTGAATAGCGTCATCGGCAGTGAAGACAATAAATTGGGGAGTATCTGCCTAGATAAAGAAAATGTTGAGAACAGTGCTTCTCTAATGCTTCATCAAGATATCAATAGCAAAAGTATAGATATCCAAAATGGAGAAGGCCGACGAGGAAAAGGTAATCCTTCCTGTCTTTTCACTCTGAGGAACATGAGTCTGAAAGGCGGTCAGGAAGACATGTACGCAACGCTATGCATCCGGGTATACCGAATGCATATCTACGGCGACTAGCCACCGTTCACCCTCAAGCATCAAGATATCTCCCAGATATTCTCTGGATGATGTTAATACCAGCCCCTGTCACCGCATTGGTAGAAAAAGCGAGAGAAGAGAGAAGCTTAAGATGGCGAGCAGATTTGATACTCACCGGACTTAGCCCACCAGGCGGGCTTGTACTGGCGCAGTTGCAGTGAGGAAGTCGACATTGAGTACTATCACAAGAGTAGCCTGCCGCTTCTGCGCTCGTTGTAAGCACAGTAATACCGCCATCCTGGGCAAATACCGCCAAGGGCACGAAGAATATCGAAAAGACCGCCAACAACATCAAGCAATCGCGTCTGCTGCTCAGTAGAAGGGGCTAAACAGTGTGTAATGAACAAGAAAGTCGAGGGGATTGTTGGCCGTAGAGAAAGGAACGCGACCGCAGAGAAAGGAACGAGACCAAGCTAAAAAGGAGTGGACGAGTCTCGCCAGTCTGAGCCTACATGTTTCTAAACAAACCCTTGGACGATCGCCATGCAGGCCCAGAGATTGTTCAGCCATATGGGAGCCAACAGCAAGAAAGAAAGCAAGCAGCATCTGCAGGCATGATAATGGAACGCAGCGAGAGTAGTCGTGGCGGTAATTTAGGTTAGTATCCGGTTTTAGCGAGGAAATGCAGCGAAACAGACCCGCAAGTTTTTCGCTATTATTCAATTAGCCTCGTAAATCTGACTCAACGCATGAAGAAAAATCGTGCATAGACGTAGAGTCTGGATTCTGTAGGGAGGGGGGGGGGATGAGCGGTACTTAAAAGAAATGACGGCCGGCATCGCGGGCCGGGCGCGCACCAGGGTCACCGTCCAGGGCTAGTAAAGTGACGCAGCAGCAATCCCACATTCGAATCAGTAAGGTAAAGTCCCTCGACTGCTTCATGGCCTTCCACAATAGCGAAAGAATCGCCTCGCTACCGGATTCCATCTTGAATCGATACGAATTGTGCCAGAAGACAAAAAGGAATGGGAACCCCGGGCCCGCCTTCCTATATGTTCCTCAGATATCAGTTAAAAGGTTTCCAACAACCTGTGATTTTTATCCTTGTATTTGTGTTTTGAAACCGCATTAATTCGAATGAGTAGACAATAGAATGGAAGCCGTCCGGCAAGGTATCAAAGTCGACCATGACGGCCGCTAGTGGACTAATCGGTGCGCGTTGATGCGGCTTATCTAAGCCGACCGAATGCGCTATACACGTGACTAACGCGTACGCGACGTTTGGGTTGGAATTGGAAAGTATTATATAAGTCGTTCACGTCCCATCACCCCACCTGCCGTTTCCCTCTTTCTGCCACATCTATACCCCATGCCCTTGATATCCCCCGCCCTCTCGCGGACGTCCTCGACGACTAGTGTCGAGTCGGACGATGCTGGAAGCAACACCAGCACCCGCTCACGACGCACTCGGAAACGTTTTACTAGCGTGCAGCTCATGATGCTCGAAAATCTTTTCCATCAAACGTCCCACCCATCGCGAGAGCAGCGCGATGGCGTAGCAAAAGCAGGTGCAATGTATGTGTATTATCTCACGAAAAATTTGGTTCCGTCGTCGTCCTTATATCAAATTCAAGGGAGCTTAAGTCCGTTACCATTTGGTTCCAAAACAAGCGCCAGATGGAGCGCAAGGGGTCATTGAATAGTATACCATCCCCCTGCGACACTATTGTCGACGCTGCTCCAAAGCCAAAGCCTAAGCCCAAATCCAAACCAAAACCTTACGCGTCGCAGCTGGCGGCGCGCCCGTCACTCGACCATATTGCTTCGCGCTCAGAACGGCACCATACACCCGGCACCCCGTCTCGCAAGCAGGATCGCAACGCGTCTCTTTGGGACAATATGCCCTCGTCGCCACCAGCACCTCCCACGAGCCCCCCAGAGAAGGAGTATGTGGCTTTCGGCAAGCTCACGCGGAGGCATACCTTGGAATGGGCATGCGCGCGTCGTAGGATGGCAGAAAAGGAGAGGGGACCGGTCGATGACGGAGACGAGACGGACGATGCGACTGATGAAGCCATCACCCCCCCAAGGGTCTGGAGTACAAATGATCCAAGGTGTACGAAGGGGCCGGGAGGAAACATCGCTGTGCGTCGCCATGCTGAGCCAGACGATGATATGTTGCGCGCCGCTCTGGCGCTGTGTCGCTTAGGTCGTACGGCCTGAGGAAGGATGCCGCGAAAGGACATATTTACGGTTAGATATGCATAACGTTTCGAGGCTTTGGATATTACTTTTCGAACCTTGGATTACAGCCAGAGATATATCATTATTCACTTGTATAAACTGGTGACGACCTTTCTACGCCATGTCTTGAATACTATCATTAAAAATTAGCCAGTACATAGACTCCCTAATCCCGATTCCGGAAAAATCAAGGTCGATGAGTCTCGTGTTTTCGGAGCTATGATAATGCCAGCATGTCAATAATTTCAGATGTCAGCTACCGTGTGCGCCTACGCGAGCAGCGGCAGTTGCCGGGACCCCGATTGTTTCCTTTCAATTTGTGTATCTCCCTTAGAGTTTGGGAATCCGCTGCCATGGCATTGTTTCCTTGTCCCTCTGGTGCTTCTATATGTAGAACACACATCCAGCACCATATTTATATGATTTATAAGAAGAAAGGGAAAGTTTGCCATCCAACTACGGGGACGGCAGCCGCGCAAATCAAATATCCGAAAGCACCTGCAAATGATAGAACGGCAACAAGGACTACTTGACAAGGCAACAGTCGCGGTGGGGGGGAGGGGGGCAGAAATGGGCACCGGTGTTTAGGCATAAGAAAGATTCACGGGGTGGAACAAAGGCAAGTACTCCCCTTAGCACCGGCAACGTCAAGAAAAATTCCTACGAGATCGGCCGGTATCTCCTCACTTAGTCATGGGTGTTTACCCTTCGGATTGTAAGAAACTCCGTGTGATGATGATGATGATGACGTGAGGGGAGTTTCAAAACGACTCGATAATATTTTCGGACCGAGGCGTACTAGCGGATCACAGTCCGACAGTCGGATCACACCTTGATTATACCTGAAGGGACGAGACTACCAGAACCTGATCCTTTGCGACGAATGTACTTAAGCCAAGGCCTGGACATCTGATGTCTACTCCATTTTCCCCTGTATCCAATAATTTTCTAGTTTGCTCACGAGGATGGAGTTGAGGACACCGGGCCCTGGCAAGTATGTGGCAAGTTCATTAGTATCCTGGCCCAGTATCCTAGTCGTCGACGAGAATATTGATATCCTTCGGACCTGGGAATGTGACTACGACAATGGTAAAGATGGCAAGAAGGACGGGAAGAAATGCCACGACTCTTCTTGCCGGAAAGCCTAGGGCTACTAAGCCCCGACAAGGTTTCTCTCTTCACAATATGATTCTCTCTAATGCATTTTGTATATGGTACCTTTCACCGGACTCCAGTGTCGGTCACCGGATCATCGATGAGGGGGCTTTAGTTTCGGTCGTTTTAATGACCGTGAAAGTGCGAAATGCTTCCCAGAACATGCGCCCTGTAGATACACAAACCCGGGTATGCGAGGAACGACAGAATGTGCTCGGGACCATTCGTCTGCCTTGTTAATACTCTCGGGTAATCACTTTGTGTATTGATTAATGTAGCTAGAGGATACATGTTGGAGTGAATCAATCATCTATATACCCTCTAACGTATCTGTCATGTATTCTAAGTTTGGAATCGACAGCGAAAGGTCGCTATGACCCATAGGCATTCGCCATCTTCAGTTGCGGTCTCTCACAGAGCCTGGTTTTTGTAGAGCGCATAGAAAAGTGAATCAGGACGCTGCAGTAAATCTTTCGGTGACCCGATCTCTACGACACGACCGTTATCAAGGACCATGACTTTATCGTAATCCACGATAGTAGCTACATGAGTGGGTTAGCACAATCAGAACATGGAGACGATGTTGCTTACAGATGCGATGTGCAACCGAAATAACTGTAGCTTCTCGCAGACTATTCTGTAGCACAGATAGTAGCCGCTGGTCTGTAGAAGTATCCATACTGCAAAGGTATCATTTAAAATTCCGTACTAGCAATGCCTGGCATCTCACCTTGAAGACGCCTCGTCAAGGACCACAATTTTGCGCTTTTGCAAGAGAACCCTAGCTATGCAGAGGAGTTGACGCTGAAACATACTTCAACAGCGGAACGCATACAAATGGTTGGAAAGGCCTACCTCTCCAGCGGAAAATTGGAGTCCATCAGCGGAGACCATGGCATCAAGTTGACCCTCAAGGCCTTCGACAAGCTTGCGCATGCCGACTAGCTCTAGGGCTTCCCATATCTGTTCATCTTCTACCTCTGCAGAACATCCAAGAGTCAAGTTGTCTCGCATCTTTGCATATAGCAAGAAAGGGTCTTGCGAGACTGTGCTAATAAGTATGCCAAAAGTCAATGCTTGGTGGATGCAACTAACGGCATCGCTGTCACCTGATGGCTGAGCGTAACATCTCGAGAGGTACAGTCGCTAGGTCAATACCATCGATGAAGATCTCGCCTGTGCAAAGCCCAGTCGTGCCAAGTCCTTGCAGCAGCGCAAAAACAGTGCTACTTTTGCCACTCCTGTTACAATCGTCAACGATTACTCAACATGGCAAGAAAAACAATTTACCCTGTGCGTCCGCAGATACCTAGTTTCTCGCCTCCTTGAACTGTGAAACTGATGTTATGAAGCACGGGATCCAGGTCTTCTCTATATCAAAAACAAGGTATCAGCAATGTTGGACATGAATTTCTAAAAGAAATCTATTGACCCGTATCTCAGACCGACATTACGAAATTCGATGGAACCAAAAACGGGCCATTTAGAGCCAGGCTCTCGTCTACTTTCTTCGTCCGAGTTCGACTCACATTGAAGCCCGTCCAATTCGAAGAGCCGTTCTACCGAGACGATTCCATTCTCGACGCGAGTGTACGCCAATAGCAGGTTGATAAGGCTTTGCGCAAGGCTGACAAGTTGGGAGAGCGCAACACCCAGGTAACCTCCAGAGGTGGAACCACGCAGCCCAACGGCAAGACCGGCGATGGCAATGGCGACACAAGCCGTGAGTAGGTTCAAGGAAGTGCGTCTTCCAAGCTATCAGACCAAACAGCTTCCCGGGAAGATGAAAGACTTACAAAAATCGGATTCCCGCGTAACGGTAATACATTGGAACTTGAGAACGGTCGAGATGGTATACACTCATGTCCTTGAAGAGCTTCTCCGAATGGAATGCCCGAATCGTTGTCAGGCCAGACAGCGTTACAGTAAATGCCGTGTACAGCGGTGTTTTGGAGCTCAAGGTCAATCGTTGCAGTTGTCTTGAGGTAGCCTGTAGAATTTAATTAAAGTATGTCTCAAAGACCACGTGTTCGCATCCTTACCAGATATACTTTCTGCAGGCCCCAATAAACAACACCTAAAACTGGGATAGATATCGCAAGCCAAGGCACCTACAGCAGTAACTTAGCTTCAGTCACAATTATGGGGATCTTCGACTCACAGCAATCAGAATGAGAATCACAGCTCCCACTACAACCGATAAAGTAAACACGGAGTTGATATCTTTGAAACTCCACATGACGTACCGACGTAGACAGCCGTGAACGTGAAGTCCTGTAGAGCCCTTGGAAAGGCAAAGTCAGCAATGAACATATCACTTGACCATCGGTTCTGCAATTTTGCCAAAGGTGTGCGTTGGAAGTATGTGACTGGAGCAGCGAGCACGGCTGTTAATTGCTGTGCGTGAATGATCAAGGAGGCACGGGGCACAGTGACCTGAGTGTACATCCACATTGTCATGAACGATGTCAAGAAGCAGGTTACGGCAAACGCAGCATAGCCTCCAAGCCAAGGCCCGTGCGAGGTGGTATTACTCTCAGACCACTGTTTGAGCAGGATCTAAAAGAGTACGTTAGATGATGTTATACAGAGAAACGAATGGAGCATTCACCTGCAGACCAATCTGCATCGCTGTGTAGATGACAAGACATGTGAAGCAGAGCGCCAGCCTATCCCAACCGCACTGAAATGGTAAATCTGAGCATACATCTCGGGACCAGCATAAAGAGCCACCTACTGCTTTCATGTAAAATTTGTAAGTCGCCCAAGACGTTGAACCCCGAACACCCTTCTCTTCTTCGTCGACCTTTTTTTCGGCTGCTTGGCTTGGCTTTTCGGCCTCTTCCTCTTTAGTGGGCACGACGCTGGGCTTTGGTTCTTCCTTGACTTCGGTCTCTTCGTCTTCCGCCTTTTTCTCTCCGATGTATTGTGCGACATCGAGGTCCTTGTCATGTAGCTCGGAAAGACTACCCTCTGCCACGACCGCACCAGAATCAAGGATGACTATGTGATCAGCGGATGCAAGGTGTTGCACTGTGACTAGCGTAAGGACGAGAAGACGGAAACGTGTAAGGTCGACATACAATTATGAGTAACAAGCACGACTATTTTCCCTTTCCCTCGTAACAAGCCGTCTTCGCCAAGAAGCCTTGCAAACACAGAAACCGCCGTATGGGAATCCTAACACCAAGATTAGAAATTCTATGCGAACGCTATTGGGGATACCTCACCAGTGCCGAAAAACAATCGTCGAGTAGAGTAACGTCGCATTTAGCGTACACAGCTCTCGCCAAGGACTATATCGTATCATGAATACAGTACTCGCCACAAAACAGCACAGTAACACTTACAACACGCTGTTTTTGTCCACCACTGACGGAACCGGGGGATATCTCGGTCATGTCACCATTAGCCATACGTGCCAAATCAGGGCGAAGGGCGCAGGCCTCTACTACCGTCTCGTACCACTGCGGGTTGAACTCGTTGTCTAAGACGATGTTGGCACGCACGGTCGTGGGCCATACAAACGCCTCTTGGGGTGCATAGGCTATCCGGTCTTGAGGTAAAACGCTAGTGTCTGCGCCATCTATGAAGGAGGTCTCCCCGAGAAGAGTTTTGAGGAGGATCGATTTTCCCTATTTTTTTAAATAAAAAAAACCTGCCCTGTAGTGACTGACGAAGCGAGATATAAAACAACGTACAGCACCGACGGGTCCTACGACCATGCTCACGCTGTTGATACCAAATGATACATTGCAGTCGGATAACAAAGCCTTCCCGTCTTTGCCAGCGGCGATTGTTGCATGCGACAGTGTCACCCGAGAGGCACCGTAGGTGCTGAGAGAAATATCGCTCTGATGCTTGAGGTCGCTTTTTTCATCATCAGTAAAGTTTGAGTTTGTCGAGGCGTCTTGCTCCGTGAAACTGGTCTTTTCAGGAAGCGATCTGTCGCGTAGCATATTAGCAGATGCTCTGGACGGTATCGGCTTGACGTACAAAAAGCCGGCTATCCGCTTCATGCTGGCATATGATGCGAGTAAGAGCGGGAAGCAGTTACCTACAGTGCTGATCGGTAGAGTGACAAGATTCTGCGATACTCGTGTTAGGGTTGACTTGTTAAATTCATGAACACACTCACAACCACAGTCAATATGGTAAACAGGGTCTCCGGGTAAAGATCCTCCGACTTTAACCCAACAAACGTCCCTAACGCGGCAATGCCGGCGAAATTGATCGTCGCAGACGATAAAACGCCTACGATGACAAGTCGTGCACTGTGAAAACAGGCACGTAAGGGCACTGAAAGGAAATAAAGGAAGCAAACACTGACTAAAAGGTCTTGAGATACCCTATTTCTCTGATCCTGACCGGTTCGATCCACTTTGGCATCGTTGGTTCGACGGCAAGAAGTTTTATTGGAATGATTTGCGACATGACTGATGTCTGAAAAAGCATTAATATGGGACGTGTGACAATAAAGAATACCACAACATACAAGAACTTTCAGCCTATCCTGAGTACTTCCCATCCAGCGTTTCTGGGCTTTCGCGACGTGGTTTCCGATATGACTGGTGATGACGAAGAATCCGACCATAATCACAATGGGGGGAATCATCGCGAACGAGGCCTACATATATTTAGATAAAGGCAGAAAATTCATCACATTTCTGATATACCTTGAACCATAGAATAACGGCCGCCACTGCGATGGATATTAAAGCACTCCATAGTTCATGAAAGAACGCGATCCCTTCGCATACACGCTCGACATCAACAGACCTAACAAAGATGACGTCAGCAGCAAGAAGACAAAAAAGGCAAGAGGGCGCACATGTAGGTTACCGCAGTACCACGACCTTCACTTTCCGCCACCGAGGCCGAGAGTCGCATCGACTTGTCGAATATGACACCGACTAGAGCCGCGCGATATCTGACGACCATCGTGTACACCTTATCCCAGTAAAGGGCAGTGGACGATGCTATAGCGAGGTATACGATGGCATATGCACCAACCAAGCCCCAGCCATGAGCCGGATCGTCGCGCACCCCATTCGAATCACTGTATGAGTCTACAAAAGAAAGCATCGACTCGACTAGAAACGGCTGTGTGAACGTCGTGGCTATCAGAATGCATTTGGGCACGACTGGCGCGAGAAACTGGGAAAGGAAAGCTCTTATGGAAGGAATGAATATTGGAATACGAGCCGCGCCTTTGGAGCGAGAAAGAGCCTTGGTCAGCGCTGCATTTGCAGGTACTCCAGACAAGATCGGTGGCAGACCAAAGGCGACCAAGTCATCGAGGTCGAAGGCGCGTTTGAATCCTCCAAGGAGAACTGGAAAAAGATACACGAAGAAGAGCCTTGACAGTAGCGAGGAGGTCGTCTCTAGTGCTGTGGGCTGGATACAGTCAGCGCTACTTCAGTAAAATCGCGCATATTCTCACCTTAACTGTTTCCCGCAGGAACCGTCGCTTCTGGGCTAGCTCAGCGACCAAGTAACACGCGCGCGCCGCAAATGACACGACAAATGGCGCAAAGTATTTCGCATGAAGGAAGTCGGCGGTGACATACGTTCGCAGTTGAGCTGCAGAAAAAAGTACTGAGAGAAAAAGATACAGTCCAATGAGGGTACTAGGAGCGAAGCAGCGGGTGTGGTGAAGGTAGGAAGCGATTGACAGGCAAATCTATGCTGACATAAGCTGATTAGATTCTTCTAAACTGTTCACACTCACCGCTGCAACGAGCTCAAGGGCATATCCAGCTGTAGCCCATTTTCCCCAGTCATCCCGTGGCACATACGCAAGAGTGACCGCGAGGAATACCGCAAGTATCGTGCCTAGAAGAAGTTTCACTGCCGAGAGTAGGTCGATTGCACGGCGAGTGACTTGAGGAGATCGCATAAGGCTGGCAGCACGAAATACACCACAGAAGATGAATAATGCTGCAGGAAGAATCGACATAAATCTAAAACATGGTAAGCGTGTTTTCCATTGTTACGTCCTCAAAACTAACCTGAACTGGAAGCCCAACGTGAGATCCATATGCCTGCATGGTGACGCAGGCCCAAAGGTTGCTTCAGCGCATGTACCGTCCATGGTAGCAGAGAAAGAGTATTGTAAGACGACCACCCTGCGTAAGCATGGAGTTGTGGAAATTTCGTTCGGGTGGGTTCTCCGGTAAGATGCCAAGATTATCTGATAAGACCGAGGTACAATCTGATATGATACCGCATGCTTCTACAATCTGGTTCCACGCCGCTACCTGATCCGCATTTAGTCCAGTCCGCCATTCGTCACTACCTACCCAACATGCTTAAGGCAGCGTTAAATAAATACGGCCGTCCTAGTAACCGGACGACGACTCTGAATTCATGGCTTCTTTCAAAAACTACGTTTTCCATCCCCTCCCCGACCTCGGCTCTCAACACCGTCTTCCCTCGTCGGGACCGTGTAGCATTACCCACAAAATCTCTCCCGGCCTCTCCAAGCGCCTCGTCTCTCCTGATGGACGCATCTCACCGACTGCACAGTCACAGCTACGCGCTGCCTTTGCCAATATGCTAATGCGATACCTGGATCGTCAGGACTATCTCTTCGCAGAAGCCTCTACCGTATATCTACAAGATCCTGAAGGCGTCCTGCTGCGCCCTATACGCGCTCGATTGGACTCCGAACTCGCGCCGACGTGGAATAGCTTCGTCCAGATGCTCACCACACAGGCTGATAGTGTCGACGAAGAAGTGTGTTTAGATGACGCGCGTCTAGAATTGGGTATCATTGATGAGCAGAATCCAGTCCGTGCGGTTTTTGTGTGGGATGTCCGAAACGCCGGAGATGACGCCTTCCTACCCAATGGCATCATCTTCGGGGCCCATGTCGACGGGTTTTCCGTAGTAATTGATCTCCTTGCGGACAGCGCGTTGATATCTGCCTCTACTATCGAAATCCTTGCTGCCCAAGTTGGCGTAACCCTCAATGCCATCATCAGCTCGCCCAATTCCCCTCCAAAGGCGCCACAAAATGCCCTGCCTTCGCCTTTACTTTCATGCGCTCCACAGACATGTGATTTGGACCGCGAACATCTCGTCCTCGAATGGTTGTTCGACCATGCGGCAAAGCGTCCGGATGCCATAGCTCACGAGATCTATGCTTCCATGGACAAGCCACCGTTCCTGCTGACTTACGGCGAGTATAATCGGCAGAGCAACATTCTCGCCCGCTGGTTAGTCGCCAATGGTATTCATGTAGAGGACAAAGTAGCTCTATGTAGCCCGAGAACATCTCATTTCTACATCATCATGGCTGCCATTTTGAAAGCCGGAGGCTGTTACGTTTCGGTATGTGTTAATTGAACAGAAAGAATACCGCTAATACTTTTTGACTTTAGATCGACCCAGAGCTACCGGCCGAGAGAAAACGCTTCATCGTAGAAGATAGCGGTGCTCGGCGGGTGTTCACTACTCTTGAAGATGCATCCATCTTTGGCGACGTCGCAATCCCTATAACGACAGCCTTCATGGAGCAATTAGAGTCCGACTTCGATGATAGCAATATCTGCCTCGCGACTCTGTCTTCTCTGGCATATCTTCTCTATACATCCGGTACTTAATAATGGTCAACCCATTGCATTGTCAACTCATAGTTTCACAGGTACCACTGGAAACCCCAAGGGCTGCCTCCTAACTCATCGGGGATTGTATTGGGCTATGGACGCCTTCTGTGCTTTACCAAAGCCCGTTACAAACCCCGACACCGACAAACGTCTAGCTTTAGCATGTGAGTCCTACTTGAAGGGAATATGTTTCACCATTGACGTAAAAAAACAGCTACCGCGTTCGATGTCCACATCTCCGAAATCGTGCAAAGCTGGTGCCTCGGTTCACGGTTGGTCAGTGCGCCGCGTTTTGAACTGTTAACGCAACTGCGTCAGCACATCATCTCAATTGGTGTGACGCACATCGGTATGGTGCCCAGCATGATCGAAGCCTTGCTGGAGAGTCCGGATGGTTTGCCCATCAAATATCTCGTGTCAGGCGGCGAGAAAATCACAGATTCGGTCAGCCAAATTTCACTCCTTTACCGGACATATCTTGATGATCATTTCCAGCTATTGAAGAAATGGTCGGCGAGACCAGATTTGGTTCTTGCCAACTTTTATGGGTAAGCGCCTACACTGGATTTTGCGAACAGATGCTAATTACTCTCTAGTCCTACGGAAGCCACGATTGGCTGCACTTCAAGGCAGATAGGCATGAATGACCGCAAAGAAAACATTGGAAGAGCTTTTCCATCATGTTCCGCATATGTTGTTGATCGTGACCTGAATACGGTACCTTTGGGATGTCCGGGAGAGCTGGTCATAAGCGGGCCCCTCGTTGCACGCGGTAAGCATTTCTCATCATCCATAGTTTAGCCCTTATCAATGTCCTACTACAGGGTATCACAACCTTCCTGACGTAACATCAAAGGTGTTTATTGATTATCCTAGTCCAGGGTGTAAAGCGTACCGTACCGGTGATCTGGGTAAGCCCTTCCTCACCCCTCGCCCACTATTCGTGTCAATTATGTTACTCAGTCCGCATGATGCCGGATCACTCCATCGAAATCATGGGCCGCATCGACAGCCAAGTCAAATACCGTGGAGTGCGCATCGAAACGGAAGGAATATCTTCCATACTCCAAGCTGCCGGCGGAGACAAAAAGCTCACCGTTTCAACTTTCATCACGTCCCATCCTGCTGTGGGTGCACAGGAGCTGCTTGTCAGTTTCTTTGCCCTCGGCAATGATGTTTCTGTTGTCGATCGTCGGAACTCTATTCCTTCGTTGGTTCAGACAGACGAAGCGAAGGCGCTAGTGCAAACGCTGAAAGCAGCCGTTCAGGTACAGCTTCCGGCTTATATGCGTCCGGCATATATTCTTCCTGTCGAATTCATACCGCTAAGTTTGAACGGGAAGACGGATACCAAAGTTCTGGCGCGTGTTTTGCGCAGCTTGGATATGCGGGCTTTGTTGGGGAATTAGGACAGTAAACATTTCCAAGAAAACCAATCTAGTAGCGAACCTAAAGTTTCAAAAAGAACTAAATATTACATTCATTTATTCATCCCGTGTTACTAGACCGTCAAGGATTTCAACGACGCCGCCACTTTCTCGACATCGGGGGTGAATATGCCGTCGAAGTAGGTCTTCAAACCATCGACACCACTGACAAGAGCACCGATGACACCGTCCGGACGAACGACGACGGTGTCCAAGGTCCTGCCCTCGATCACATAGTTCTGGTATGCGTACCCGTCTTTGTCTTTGAAGACAAGTTCGGCAGGGAGATCACTGGACTTGACATCGGTGTTCTCGGACAGAACAACTACGCGTTTCAGGATATTCACGGGATACTTCTTAACCGATTCCAGGATAGCGGTCTGCTTCTCCTTGTCATCGGAGAACAAGAGGAGGGTGTGATGCGTAGGTCCGAAAATGTCGAACAGGGTAGACAAATATTTGTCTGACGGCTGACCTACTGAGATCAAACCGGGCGCGTCTGGGGCACGGTCACCGCCACGTACGGTGCCGTCGTTTCCAGACCGGTAAGGGTCGACAATCTCGCTCGCGTCGCTAGGGGTCTCGTCGACAATGATAGGACTGCCACGGTAGTTAACACCAAGTTGGCGCAACTCATAGCCTCTCTTCCAACCGTCGAAGTTGTCGGGAGTGCGACTGAACGTCTTGTTGAGGAGTGCTGTGGTCTGGTCGAGCATGGAGGCAACGACAGGCAGACGTTCGTGTGTGTACGACTCCATGAAGGTCTTTGGCGCCAGACCCTTCTCGACCATGGCTAATTTCCAGCCCAAATTCAGCTAAATCGTATTTTACATGAGCCAGAAATACTGGGACTTATTCATTATCACTCACACAGTCCTGGACGCCTGCGTTCATTCCCTAGCATTGTGCTCAATATCAGGATTCATAAGTCTGGCTACAGTTCAGCGTACCTGGCCGCCCGTGGGGCTGTGTACGTGAGAAGCATCTGTAGGACGCGTCGGGTCAATAAACACGCTATTGATCGATGAACCTCATACCTCCGGCGACAAATACTCGGCCAGAACCAAATTTGTCGACCATACGGATGTTCGGTCTAACATCCGTTTAGTTTGACGACCACAGAGGCAAAACGTTATTCAACATACCTATATGGACGGAGATAGATGAGGTCACCAAATTCGATGTCCGTACGACCGCTGACTTCATAGAAGGACTTGATGAACTCTTCACGGCTCGAGGACATTAAATCGCGGTCAGCCTCTATGCCCCCACTGAAATAATAGCACCGGTCGTCACCGGGTATCTCGTATGGTCGCAGACTTGCCCTAAGACGAGCATTGATCAGGTCAGGAAGAGCATAGATTATAGATTGGGCTTACATCTTCCTAGACGCATCACCCCATATATGCCAGATCTAGGAGGTAAATAATAAGTCTATGCTATCGAACAATGAAAGATATTTCTTACCTTTCGATCTAGCTTGTTCTCCAAGTCCTTAATGTAAATATCTCCAATGGCGAAATTTTCTGCCTCGCGACACGTTCCGAGGAAGCTCAACCCCAACTTCTTCCGCACGAAGCTCGTAGCGCCATCAGCGCCTACCAACCATTTGAATGTCGAGGTCTCTTTCACTGTCTCTCCGACAGCATTGGTCTTGCAGAGAGTGGCAGTGACGGAATCTTCGTCCTGTTCAAAATCCAAGAGCTCCGTTCCAAGTTCAACGAAGACACCGAACTTGGCAAGATGCCTTCGGAGGATGGCTTCATGACGATCTTGTCCGATAATGAGAACATTTCTCTGTCCAAATTTTAGTGATATTCAGCAACATCCACGGGAGTGACATACATATGGAGTAGCAGGGGTATTGTCTTCGATTGGGAACATGGGCATTTCCCTCTTGCGGGTAATACCGTCTTCGTCATACAGAACCAGAGTGTGGAGGGTAGGCCCGGCTTTCTGGACGTCTTCCAAACAGCCCAGAAGCTTGTAATGTTCTAAGGTTCGCGGCTGAGGTGAAGTCAATGCCGTGCAATATGTTAATCAAGATATAGATGCTTACAGAAAGGGCACCCCCTCGTTGGCCGACTTGGAACTGGGAAATTCTGTCAATTACTCGAACAGATATACCGTTCTGGAGAAGTGTAAGCGCCATCACCAGACCAGAAGGTCCTGCACCAGACTGAGTTGGATGAGAATACCAATCGTTGGAAGATCAAAAAATAAACTTACAATGAGCACTGTTGTGGAATCAGACATGGTAGAACGAAGTGGTGAAAGACCTGCCGAACTTCGATTCATGAAGCCTGTTATATACCATGGTACTTGAGAGGGTATACTGTACTATTTCAATCAATTCGTCAGTCACAGGTCACAAGGCTGAAAAAACTCACCGTCAAAAATCGCCATAAATCGAAACAAAATTTCTGAGCTCTGTGAGTTCCAAAATTGTGACGAATTGATTGAAATAGTACAGTATTTCTGCTGAAAAAAGTCGGGCTTGGGAATAAACTCAGTTTAAAGTTAATTAGTTCTAACAGGGAGCTAAAGCTAATGGAGTAAGCAATGATACCCACCCTGGTTTCCGGTCTAGAGACACGATTCTATTCGAGAAGTCCGTATCGCTGCGGCGGTGACATAAAAGCTCCGAGTAGTATCGTTCCGAATTCCGTGTTCATTATTCTTCGTGAGAAAGAGGAGTCGCTTGAAAGAAGGAACAACTGAGGTTGGGTGAGTTGGGGATGAGGGTAGATGAGTTGAAGCTTGCATATTTTAGGTATTCAATTCCCCCACGGGACTTTAATAGCACTGTGTCACCCGCTGATTGGATATTTTTGGCTTTCAGGGAGTCCAATAGCATCAAATCGCTATGCCAGCGCTGAATACGATTCGATGATAATAATAAGCAATACGATACGTAGCGACATTGAATCGATACCCACTGCTGCTATAGGGCGGATGTCGCCTTGAATATGGTATAACGTAGCCTTGGGCAAGAAGAGCAGCAGCATGCTGAGACTAAAAAAAGATATAGTAGCTGTAGGGTGAAACTTCAGGGTACGATGACAAGCAAATGAAGGGAAATCTAGAAAATTCCTTTAAAAGTCTGAAACAGAACCATACAAGAGCACCAAGATACCTGGAAATATCCTTGTTCCTCATTAAGCAATTAGCTCTGACCTGCGTAAAAGTCACTATCGGGCCAGGTGTTCATGTTAGTAGTAGTAGTAGTAGTAGTGTTAGTCAATTGGTGGAGGATTTCCGATCAATCAATTTGAATTGGAAGATCAATTTGATTGGCTGAATATCATGTGATTCAACACTTCTTCAACCATGCCAACCACCTATAAGCCCAACCAAATGTCAACTGTCGCTAGTCTCAGACAGAATCGTTCCGTTTAGTAGGACTAACGGCCCTTTACCCCACAAAAAGAAGGTCAGGAGGCTTTTTAACGAAGGTAAAACTTCAGGTCCAAAAGCTTCAGACAGCAAAACGGTAAATCTGTTCATTTCTTTGAGACCAATTTCCGTCAATTTTTGTTACTTTTGTCTGGACGATTGTAGGACTGGTATGGGTGTTCTGTCTTGTTTGAGGTCGGTTGGCAGCTTGAAAGTGGGTCGCAAATCTGGACTCCTGCTTGGGGCAGTTTGACCCAGTGTCCTCGCTGACTTCATGCACCGAAGCGCATCCGAATCGTACCGTGGAGTGCGCATCGAAACGGAAGGAATCTCATCCATACTCCAAGCTGCCGGCGGAGACAAGAAGCTCACCGTTTCAACTTTCATCACGTCCCATCCTGCTGTGGGTGCACAGGAGCTGCTTGTCAGTTTCTTTGCCCTCGGCAATGATATTTCTGTTGTCGATCGTCGGAACTCTATTCCTTCGTTGGTTCAGACAGACGAAGCGAAGGTGCTAGTGCAAACGCTGAAAGCAACCGTTCAGGTACAGCTTCCGGCTTATATGCGTCCGGCATATATTCTTCCTGTCGAATTCATACCGCTAAGCTTGAATGGGAAGACGGATACCAAAGTTCTGGTGCGCGTTTTGCGCAGCTTGGATATGCGGGCTTTGTTGGGGAATTAGGGCAGCAAGTAGTCGATTAAACACTTCCGAGAAAACCAGTAGTAGCGAACCTAAAGTTTCAAAAAGAACTAAATATTACATTCATTTATTCATCCCGTGTTACTAGACCGTCAGGGATTTCAACGACGCCGCCACTTTCTCGACATCGGGGGTGAATATGCCGTCGAAGTAGGTCTTCAAACCATCGACACCACTGACAAGAGCACCGATGACACCGTCCGGACGAACGACGACGGTGTCCAAGGTCCTGCCCTTGATCACATAGTTCTGGTATGCGTATCCGTCCTTGTCTTTGAAGACAAGTTCGGCAGGGAGATCACTGGACTTGACATCGGTGTTCTCGGACAGAACAACTACGCGTTTCAGGATATTCGCGGGATACTTCTTAACCGATTCCAGGATAGCGGTCTGCTTCTCCTTGTCATCGGAGAACAAGAGGAGGGTGTGATGCGTAGATCCGAAAATGTCGAACAGGGTAGACAAATATTTGTCTGACGGCTGACCGACTGAGATCAAACCGGGCGCGTCTGGGGCACGGTCACCGCCACGTACGGTGCCGTCGTTTCCAGACCGGTAAGGGTCGACAATCTCGCTCGCGTCGCTAGGGGTCTCGTCGACAATGATAGGACTGCCACGGTAGTTAACACCAAATTGGCGCAACTCATAGCCTCGCCTCCAGCCGTCGAAGTTGTCGGGAGTGCGACTGAACGTCTTGTTGAGGAGTGCTGTGGTCTGGTCGAGCATGGAGGCAACGACAGGCAGACGTTCGTGTGTGTACGACTCCATGAAGGTCTTTGGCGCCAGACCCTTCTCGACCATGGCTAATTTCCAGCCCAAATTCATCTAAATCGCATTTTATTTGAGCCGGAAATACTGGGACTTATTCATTATCACTCACACAGTCCTGGACGCCTGTGTTCATTCCCTAAAATTATGCTCAGTTTCAGGATTCACAATCTGGTTACAGTTCAGCGTACCTGGCCGCCCGTGGGGCTGTGTACGTGAGAAGCATCTGTAGGACGCGTCGGGTCAATAAACACGCTATTGATCGATGAACCTCATACCTCCGGCGACAAATACTCGGCCAGAACCAAATTTGTCGACCATACGGATGTTCGGTCTAACATCCGTTTAGTTTGACGACCACAGAGGCAAAACGTTATTCAACACACCTATAAGGGCGGAGATAGATGAGGTCACCAAATTCGATGTCTGTACGATCGCTGACTTCATAAAAGGACTTGATGAACTCTTCACGGCTCGAGGACATTAAATCGCGGTCAGCCTCTACGCCCCCACCGAGGTAATAGCACCGGTCGTCACCGGGTATCTCGTATGGTCGCAGACTTGCCCTAAGACGAGCATTGATCAGGTTAGGAAAAGCAGAAATTATAGATTTGGCTTACATCTTCCTGGACGCATCACCCCATACGTGCCAGATCTAGGGGGTTAATATTTTAAGTTTGTGCCATCGAACAAAGAAAGTTATTTCTTACCTTTCGATCTAGCTTGTTCTCCAAGTCCTTAATGTAAATGTCTCCAATGACGAAGTTCTCTGCCTCGCGACACGTTCCGAGGAAGCTCAACCCCAACTTCTTCCGCACGAAGCTCGTGGCGCCATCAGCGCCTACCAACCATTTGAATGTCGAGGTCTCTTCCACTGTCTCTCCGGCAGCATTGGTCTTGCAGAGAGTGGCAGTGACGGAATCTTCGTCCTGTTCAAAATCCAAGAGCTCCGTTCCAAGTTCAACGAAGACACCGAACTTGGCGAGATGTGTCCGGAGAATGGCTTCATGACGGTCTTGTCCGATAATGAGAACATTTCTCTGTCCAAATTTTAGTGATATTCAGCAACATCCACGGGAGTGACATACATATGGAGTAGCAGGGGTATTGTCTTCGATTGGGAACATGGGCATTTCCCTCTTGCGGGTAATACCGTCTTCGTCATACAGAACCAGAGTGTGGAGGGTAGGCCCGGCTTTCTGGACGTCTTCCAAACAGCCCAGAAGCTTGTAATGTTCTAAGGTTCGCGGCTGAGGTGAAGTCAGTGCCGTGCAATATGTTAATCAAGATATAGATGCTTACAGAAAGGGCAGCCCCTCGTTGGCCGACTTGGAACTGGGAAATTCTGTCAATTACTCGAACAGATATACCGTTCTGGAGAAGTGTAAGTGCCGTCACCAGACCAGAAGGTCCTACACCAGACTGAGTTGGATGAGAATACCAATCGTTGGAAGATCAAAGAATAAACTTACAATAAGCACTGTTGTGGAATCAAACATGGTAGAGCGAAGTGGTGAAAGACCTGCCGAACTTCGATTCATGAAGCTTGTTATATACCATAGTACTTGAGAGAGTATATTTCTGCGGAAAAAAGTCGGGCTTGGGACTTACCCTGGTTCCCGGTCTAGAGACGAACGATTCTATTCGACAAGTCCGTATCGCTGCGGCGGTGACATAGGCGCGCGTACGCGCCTCAGGTAGATTGATTGGCTCGTGCCTGATGAATCTATATGATCATCACCGATAACGTTTAGAAGCACAAGGGAAACACGATCAAGATCGCAAGATCAACGCGATGGAGTAACATGACGATCGCATGTTTTTGCGTGGAGAGTAGACAAGAGAAAGTAAAAGATTCTCTTTCAGAGCATCCCTTGAGATATGATAGGGCGGAGTGGACAGTATGACACCGCCCGACCAATATCGTTGTCTTGGCTAGAGGGCGAGAGGCTGTGAACATAATCGAATGCTTACATATCAAAGAGTCAGGCGTCAGTACAGGGGTTGACGCGGAGAGAAAAAGGAAAGGTGGGACCTCATACCTCGGGTTTGGACCTCTCAACTCTGCCAAACGCAGGGCCCCGGAATGTGTAGCCAGAGATACACAAGAAAGTCTAAACGATCGACCTCAGGTCATTGACAGAATTGACCGTACTCATCAAAAACTCCGAGTAGTATCGTTCCGAATTCCGTGTTCATTATTCTTCGTGAGAAAGATGAGTCGCTTGAAAGAAGGAACAACTGAGGTTGGGTGAGTTGGGGATGAGGGTAGATGAGTTGAAGCTTGCATACTTTAGGTATTCAATTCCCCCACGGGACTTTAATAGCACTGTGTCACCCGCTGATTGGATATTTTTGGCTTTCAGGGAGTCCAATAGCATCAAATCACTATGCTAGCGCTGAATGCGATTCAGCGATAATAATGGGCACTACGATACGTAGCGGCATTGAATCGATGCCCGCTGCTGCTGCTATAGAGCGGATGTCGCCAATATGGTATAGCGCAGTCTTGGGAAGGAAGGGCAGCGGCATGCTTAGACGAAAAAAAAGATATAGTAGCTGTCGGGTGGAAATTCAGGGTACGATGACAAGCAAATGAAGGGAAATCTAGAGAAAATTCATTGAAAATCTGAAAAAGAACCATACGAGGGCACCAAGATACCTGGAAATATCCTTGTTCCTCATTAAGCAATTAGCTCTGACTTGCGTAAAATTCACTATCGGGCCAGGTGTTCATGTTAGTACGGAAGGAAAACAATTGGTGGACTTCCGATCAATCAATTTGAATTTGATTGCCAGCTGAATATCATGTGATTCAACACTTCATCAACCATGTCAACCACCTACAAGCCCAACCGAATGTCAATTGTCGCTAGTCTCAGACAGAATTGTTCCGTTTAGTGGACTAACGACCCCTTACACCACAAAAAAAGGTCGGGAGGCTGTTTAAGTAACGAAGTTGAAATTTCAGGTCCAAAAGCTTCGGACAGCAGAATGGTTAATCAGTTCATTTCTTTGGGGCCAATTTCCGTCAATTGTGTTACTTTTGTCTGGATGATTGTAGGACTGGCACGGGTTTTCTGTCTTATTTGAGGTTGGTTGGCAGCTTGAAAATGGGACGCAAATCTGGACTCCGCTGCTTCGGGCAGTTTGACCCAGTGTCCTCGCTGACTTCATGCACAGAAGCGCATCCGAAACGTTTGGACTGCTACACGGCCCATTATTTTATTTTGTACCTGATGTCAAACTCCAGCCTTCTCAAGGTTTCTTCGATTTCCAGCTAAAATACAACATGACCTTCTCGACCAGCACTTCTTGTGGCTGCAAGGGGGCTCTGCTATCTATCTTGCGAGGTCCTATTTTCACCTTATGATGGTCTATCGTCTAACATTATGCGCCCAGGTAGCCCACAGGATCGTGACCACACAGCTATATCATATAGGCACTCTGTTTCCTAAGCCCTTGTCATCCAAGCTGTTTCGAATAAGGAGCGTCTCGGCACCAAGACCAATACCACCATTGATATATCTAAAGGCGTACAGTAATCGTTAAGCGAAGACGCCCCCACCCAAAACGGAAACAGCGGCTGCCAGGTAAGTTGGCAGACCCCACTAATTCTATCAAAGTCGGCCAAACTCATGTTCTCTACCAAGTAACCCGCCAAGGTCGCGACATGGGTTAAAACTAGACCTAATAATCTAAACGTTATCATCACACCTCACAATGGCTTCACCCACAAACAATCTGGGTCACTCCCATTCGCGTACCTCCGCCACCCCGGAGTCTGTCACTGAAACTCTCCAAGTCCCGGAGAGTCCCAATGAAAAGCCAACTGGTGCTGAGGGACCAAAGGGTATCCAAGCTGTCAAGAAAGGACGAGACTTTTGGCTCAGTTTCTTGGCCATGATCGTCTCGATCTTTTTGAGTGCTCTGGACTTGACTTCGGTCGGTACAGCACTTCCGACAATCGCTGACGCCCTAAACGATACAGAGGGGAATTATGTCTGGGTACGTAGATTGTGGTATCGACCTGTGTCGCCTTCGTGTATTGATTATTGTCAAGGTTGGATCTGCATATGCGCTGTCGAGTACCGCAATCATGCCTTTGAGCGGCAGTCTGTCAGATGCCTTTGGAAGGTGCGCGTTCTTACCTACGGCCCTTTACGCGCTCTTACATGTGTCATTTCATCACCACAGAAAGCCAGTCATGTTGGTCTCGATTGCCCTCTTCGCACTTGGGAGCGCCTTGGCCGGCGCTGCCCAAGATATGGTTCGTGCCCGACTTGGTGTCTTTTAACCAATGTTTGACTTGTCCTGGGTATTATAGAATATGATGATTGGCGCGCGAAGTACGTTGATATGATACCAAATCTCTACGAGGTCACGGGCTGATCATTAATTAAACAGCGGTCCAGGGCTTGGGTGGAGGCGGGATTATCAATCTTGTTGAGATCTTGATTTCTGACTTGGTCGCTCTTTCGGAACGTGGCACATATCAGGGTATGATTGGCCTGACTTGGTCGTTTGCCTCGGTGAGTGGTATGAATTGAAAGGAATGCAATATGCATGCTGATCGTGTCATAGGCTATTGCGCCCCCCATCGTATGTAAAGAACTCCCATCCTGACTGGTGTCTGACTTCAAGTCTATAGGGTGGTGCACTCTCTGACAGAGGAAGGACAGCCTGGCGATGGCTCTTTTGTAGGAGTCCATCATCATAGAGACTAGACTGAGAGCATTCAACTTACCAACAGACCTCAACCTGCCTCTCACTGGTATGGCTTTCATCCTCGTCCTCTTCTTCTTGAACGTGCGTACCCCTCCGGGTACCGTCAAGGAGAAACTCAATAAGGTTGACTGGTTGTAAGTAACTCTCAATCATTCATCAACGACTGGTGAGACTTTAATTCATCTTACAGCGGAAATGTTATCGTGATCTGCGGTACGACTCTCGCTATCATTGGTTTGACCTGGGGAGGTATCCGTTACGACTGGACCGACAAGCACGTGTTGGCACCCCTCATCATTGGTTTCGCCCTTCTTGCGGCATTTGGTTGGTATGAAGTCAAGGTCCCGGTAAGACCGACGATCCCTTCAGACCTGCTCACGAACCGTACCACCTTGAGCGCGTGAGTTTGGTATCTTGAACGAATTCTGGTCAACGTAATAATTTTCTCGCCACTAGCATTCTCATGACAGCTATGCATGGCATCACAAGTATCTGTACGTAGAGATAATCCTCTCCAATCATCAGCCCTTGACACTGATTATCATATACAGCCATTCTCTACTACTTACCAGGTGAGGATGCTCTTTCTCTCCGTATCGTCTCACTCATTCCTCTATTCTAGTCTTCTTCCAATCTGCTTTCGGCGCCTCTCCAATCCGGTCAGCAGTCGACTTCCTCCCCAGTGCCCTCATCATCGCGCCATTTGCTCTTTCCTCTGGTTTCATTGTCGCCATCACGGGGAAGTACCGTCCGGTCAATTGGGTCGGATGGGCTCTCACCATGATCGGTTTCGGCTGTCTCAGTCTACTGAAGGCAGATACCTCTACCGGAAAGTGGGTAGGATACCAACTCATCGTGAGTGCTGGTAGCGGTCTGGTGGTATGTGCCTTTCAACTTCTTTCACTGTTCAATGATCTGATTTGGGTTGGTTAGTTCTCTGCGCCTGTCTTCCCACTCCTGGCACCCCAGCCCATCAGCCGGACTGCCTCCGCCCTGGCCTTGTTCGCATTTACTCGTGCGTTCACCCAGACATGGGGTATCACCATCGGAAGTACGATTCTCCAGGTATATCCCACTTTTCCGATCTACCTTCCCTCGATTAACTCGGACATCCTCTTCAGAACAAACTGAAAATGAACCTCCCGGCATCCTACCTCGCGAGTTTCCCCGCTGGGCATGAGATCGCCTACGCTGCTATTCCAGGGATACCAACACTTGCCGAACCCTTGCGCACCGAAGTCATGGTGGCGTTTGCGGAAAGTATGAAGGTGGTGTGGCAGACGATGGTGGGTATTTCGGGTGCGGGTTTCCTGTTCAGTCTGTTGATGCAGGAGGTTGAGATGGTGGGCGTCGTTGACGAGACGTTCGCACTACAGGCGCGGTCGGAGAAGGAGACTCTAAATAATCTTAGGGATGCGGAGAAGGCGGTATCCCCTGTTGAATCTTAAAGCATCGTAGTTCGTATAGACTATAATATCTCATGAAGTACGAGAGTTACACGTGTATGAAAGGATTCGCAATGATTTGCTCTCAAGGTCCTCGTATCCTTTGCTCAGAATACCCGATCAAATACAGGTATAGCACTGCCAGCGTTGTGACGACGAAACCTATATATCTTTGATCTATTTTCAGTAGTAAGAGCAGGAGCTCTGTTAATTTCCGCCATAGCCTGAAGGTTCAGATCACCGTCTTGTGCACAGGTCGATGGCCGACTGCAAGACACTGATTACTAGTCCCGAGAAAATAGCCAATGGAAGTTTAAAGGTAGAACCAGTGCTTGGCCACAGTAAAATTAGTTGACAATTATAGATCATGATTGCGCCACGGTTACTTCCCAACGACCAGACGAAGTCGACACACTCTGTACTTTGAAAGTTAAAGCAGTGCTTAGAGCCACCGAAGTATTTCTTCGACCCAGAGACAATGCTCTACTTCGGCTCTTCATTTGTTCAGAGAAGATCTCGAATTAAGCGGCTGGTCTAGGAACATCTGTGCAGTGGGGTGCAGGGCACAGCGTTGATACGACGACGCAGGGCAGGGACGGAGTTAGCGGCGCTGTGGTCCGTTGCTATCCGGACCTTGTCGGGCCGTGATGGGGTTGCTTATGAAATCACCATCCACACAATCTCTTTTCTTGTTGCCTTACAACACTAACACCAACACCTTAATCATCACCACCGCGCTGCACCAGCATTTATTTTCGAAGCGGGAGAACTCGTTGAGAATTTGAACCGAAAGTAATAGGAATTTCGCTGCACCAAGCTACGGTTCCCACTCGTCTAAGTATGACTGTTACTACCGGATTTACCAGCACTATGGCAACTCTCCACTGGCGAGGGCGCAAGAGTATATATACCCATTCTCGGCCTCTGTGGTAGAATTTAACCGGCTCTCGAGCTCAAGAAACGCTAACAAATTCTAACAAGTACGTCTTTTTTACTGTCCCTTTTGTCAACTCACGATACTTGCGGTGTCATTGCTTAGCCCTTGCTGGACAAGGATAACGATCAATATATTCACGAATATTCACGACCAATCACGATTCTCTCAAAAATCAATGGCTTCCAAGGCCATACAGAGGGCTGGGATGACGACGCCTACTGCAAGAGGCTTAGCGTCGCCCAAGTCTATTCTGAAACGGCCGCCACCTCTGCTCTTGTCTCCAAACCCTTTCCCGTTCGCAGGAAGCGCCACAGTGGTCGTTTCTCCAGGCCTAAGGTCACCACACGTCCATTTTCCTCCATCCGCTTCCCTTACGTCCACTTTTATCACCCATTCACCAAATTCTTACGATCGCGCCGCTATCATCGTATCCCCGAACTCCCTTGAACTTCCTGTTCGAGGTGATAGGGTATATTCACCTACCTCGGGCCGGTTCAGGCCCCAAGATGAAGTATCCACGTCCCCTTTGGAGGACGCATCATTCCAAGTGGACGTCATCCTTGATGCTCCACCGAAATCCAAGCTCAGATCAGTCCCTAGACAACTGGATGTATCGCAAAGATCCCCGACCAACCTAGCGAAGGCTCTGAAGACCTACCCACGTTCTCCCTACCCAACGGCTACATTTACAAGTCACGATGTAGCTGGGGAAGACTCAGACACCGCGTGTATCGGAGTGCCTCGTTTTCAGAGAAGCAGCACTGTTTGTGGAGTAGTGACGCTTGGCCACGGGAAGAAAGGCAGGAAGGAACCCCAATCACAGTATCCTCCCCCCTCTCGCCTCTCATCTCCGCTGGCTCAAGAGTTTACCACTAATGATGTCTCAACATCACTCCGTCAAGCGTTCTGGCAGTCAGTCTCATTAAGTGACGAACAGGAACACGACGTGACATCAACACCGAGGGTCTCCGAACGGCTTAATCCGACATTCGTGTTTGCGACACAGGACGGGCATTTGTGGTCTCCGGGGATTCCCAGGCAGGATGATCATTTGACTTTTAGTCTCACACAGACTGGAGGGTCTGGAGACGATAAGGCATTATCGAGGGTGAAGTCTCCAAGACCAGATGACCCCTTCACTGCCTTCCCTTCGTTCTCTTCTGTGCTTTCATCCTGTGGGATGAACGGAGTCATTACGTATCCTCCACCTGTGATAACTGTGTCGGAGAAAAGGCCCCGGGCATTGGCGAACGAGATTAGCGACGTCAAAGTTATGTATCGTTAACTGTTTTGTTCATTCTGCGCGTATCATTAACCCATGCTGCAATGTATCCATGTTTTTTGTTGTTGCACCGCACCTCGTGACATATAATTTGTTGCCGAGGAATAGTTCCGATCTGACGTCAGAAATCGGCGCTACGGCAGGCTTCGCTCCACAATCACAGCGATGTGAACTTCAAAGGGCATACCCTTGGTCCATGGAGGTCAAAGTTCATCCGCTATTGTTCGCAAATCCGGAACTTATTTTCAGACTTGATTCCGGGGCGCTCCACAGTCTCACGAGTATAAAACCCAGAAGCGGAAGTTTTGAGGGCTGTGGAACCTCCTTCAGTACGTCTGGCCCAGTGCCTTGGCGAGTCTCTCCCGTCTGTTCCATAGCCTTCTTCATCTTCTAACTCCTGTTCATTTCTGTACTTACAGAGCTACACGCTTGCTGGAAAAGCGTACTAGCTTCCAGTACTGATTCTTCCCTCTTCCCTCTTCTGTGGTGGGTTTTCGCTTATCCTGTCCCCCCTTCCTTCCTTCCTTTTGCTCATCATGACCAGACTGGTTCGTCTGCATAGACATTGCTCAGCTAATGACTCCCCGTCCGATACTCAAGCCGCTGGCAACGTCCGCTGTCGAATCTAATACTAATTTCCAACCATCTTCCTGCTGTCGACCCCATACAACTTCTCCGCATGTCCATTTCCCCCCAACACCATCAATATCCTGTACCTATGTAACTCACTCGCCGAACACATACGACCGTGCACCGATTGTCGTATCCCCCAACTCATGCGAGCTCCCAGAGCGGGGCGAGCGACTCTACACCTCCACTTCCCCCGATGTCTCACCCAAGGGGAGCTACTTTCACCCTCATGCATACGAGGCGTGTCAGCCGGAACCGGACCTTCCGTCGAGGTTCGATGTCCCAGACCTCTCCATGTCAGCATCGTCAGAGTCGGAAGACTCCGATGGATATGGCTCCCCACCGGTAGTTTCGCTTATACCTCCTAGCACATCGTATCCGCCCATCCCACGTACTTATTCACCGGAGGAGTTCAACCATGTATTGTCATTTCTTCCTCATGGGAAGGACTCAATGTGTAGTCTGGATTCGGAGATGCCGAAGAGGTCGAAGACACCTATGGGGAAGCATTCAGCGCGGAGCGCAACACCGAGTGCTTTCAGAGATCCAGGGCTTGATGGATGTCTCGGTGGATTCTAGCTCTATCTTAACTTCTCTTTCGCAGACCAGTGCTCGGTCAACCCCGGTCGCACTGTATTTACTTTACTTACCCACTTCGTCTGTCGAAGCCCTGTCACTATCTTTGTTTACTTGCTGCTAATCACTTAAATTCTTGTCACTTGTCGTGATCGTCGTGAGTTACGTAAACAAGAAAAGTCTATCGTTTTCATCCGGAAGCTATTCCGGATATGGAATTATGCCTTCCAATTTCAGCTTTGATTAGGATGAATTTCCGCCGAGTGTCGGCTAACCCAAATCCTGTCCAGATTTGGAACTATTGATCGAACTTGATGTCCCTAGATTTATGCATCTTTTCCTGACTCGTATCGGCCGTTTCCATCGATTACCACCACTATCGTTAAGTTACAACGCAACCCGCGTGGGGATACGGAAAATCATGACTCTAGCCGATGAGATAGCGGAACAGACCACGCTTTTCAACAATCTTCGCCTGCAAAATGCCGATCCGGCGGAGGTCGAGGCAGCAAAACGGAAACTGGGAGAGCTGAAGAAGGCTCAGGGTGTGCTAAATGCAAAGGAGAGAGAGAAGAAAGGTGATTCAGCTGAGGGCGAGAAGAAGAAAGAACGAATATTATTGAAGACGCCAAAGGTCAGTCATTTTCGGTTAAGGATCGTACTGCGTACTCAATCTCTGTAGGGAACAAGAGACTACGGCCCGTCGGAAATGTTTTGCCGTCTCCACATTGAACGTATTGTGAAGGACGCGTTTGCTCTCTTCGGCGGAAGCTGTCTCGACACGCCCATTTTCGAACGCAAGGATGTCCTGACCGGAAAATACGGCGAAGACTCCAAGTTAATCTTCGATCTCATGGATCAGGGTGGAGAGCAGCTTGCGCTGAGGTATGACCATACCGTACCACTGGCGCGGTGGCTCGCGATGACCGGTGGAGGCGGGCAAGGGAAGGTGTGGCAGGTGGGCAAAGTCTATCGGAGAGACCAGCCGGTGATGTCCAAGGGGAGAATGAGAGAGTTCATGCAAGCTGTGAGTTCACTGGTCCTGTTCATTGATGTGCATTTATATCTCATCCCAGGATTTCGATATCTCCGGGACGTTCGATCCCATGATTCCAGACGCCGAAATAGTCAGCATTATGTGCACGATTTTGAACAACCTGGATTTAGGCGAATACACAATCAAGGTATGTTCCTCATCTGCGAAGGGGGACCGATACTCATTACAAGCAGATGAACCACAGGAAAATTCTTGACGGCATATTTACTGTGTGTGGCGTGCCAGAAGACAAAATTCGGACGATATCTTCCGCTGTGGATAAACTAGATAAAGTTCGTGTCTTTTAAGTGTCAGATCTTCTTTATGTATCTTACTTTGTCTCTCTAAAGCTTCCTTGGGTCGAAGTGAAAAAGGAAATGACCGAGGAGAAAGGTTTAGATCCTGGTATTGCCGATAAAATTGGAGAGTACGTCAAACACAAAGGTAAATGTCGTTCAGCCTGTTAGACCCTGAATTTACCATCGATAGGTGGTCCGGAGCTCTTGGACATTCTAACATCAGACGCGACATTGATGGCGAACAAGAGCGCCAAGGAGGGTGTAGAGGATATGGCTCTTCTGTTTACTTTCCTGAAGGCATATCAAGTGCTGGACAAAGTGAGTATATTGTCCTGAGAAACTGACTACCCACTCATGCTTCCTTGGCAGATTTCCTTTGACCTCTCACTTGCCCGCGGTTTAGATTACTACACGGGTCTCATCTACGAAGCTATTGTCGAAGCTTCAGCCCCTCCGGGCTTTAAAGCTGATGCATCTGCCGACTCAACACCTACACCAAAACCGAAACCGAAATCAAAACCAAAAGACTCAGGAGAGGATGAAGAGGTAGATGAATCGCAAGTGGGCGTAGGGTCCATTGCCGCCGGAGGCCGATATGACAATCTTGTGGGCCAGTTTGCGTCGGCAGCAGCATCCGAGAGCAAGAGCAGCAAAAAGAGCGCGGCGAGCACGCCTTGTATTGGTGTAAGCATTGGGATGGACCGGATATTCGCCCTTCTGTGGCCAAAATGGGTTGGTCTAGGTGGGAGGTGCAAGGATACCATGGTGTACGTCATGGCAGCGGGTGATGGGTTGCTCGAAGAGAGGATGGAACTAGCAAGAGACCTTCGAGCAGCGGGAATCAAGGTTTGATGATCTGTTGTCCCCCAAAATGGCCGGTAAAACTAATGGCGGTTTTCTGATTAGACGGACTTTTTGGCGAAGAAGAAGCCGAAACTCCCTGTGCAATTCGCTGCCGGAGAGAAAGACGAGGTGCCGTTTGCGGTTATCCTGGGAGGCGACGAGTTGAAGGCTGGCCTCGTCACTGTTAAAGAGCAAAGATGGGAGTTCAAAGATGGGGTCAAGGTCAAGGTCGAGAGCGCAGACAAGGGTACAAAGGTAAAGCGGGACGAGCTCATTGCGTGGTTGAAGAATAGCGAAGTTTGGAAGACATGGGTATAATAGTACTCTCTTGAAGCTGTCGGGCGTACGATATATAGATTAGACGCCGGCATATTAATGGCTGAATCGAATAGTCTACTGTGCGGAAATTCGAAACAAATACTTACGTTATCCTCCAAGTATGTCTTCCACAGAGCCGGATGGAGAGACTAATCATCAGTCACGATAACGAAGCAAACAAAGTATTAGACGAAACCAGTTCGGTATGTACTTCAATAAATACTAATAACAATGAGCGACCGTTGAAGTCAGGTATAGAAAATGAATAACACATTTGTTGTCAGAACGATCACTGATCCCTTGGTGTTATGAGTATCGCGCTAGGATGATCTTCTGGCCTCTCCTCGATGACATCCCCACGTATGACACCCTCGTTGGCAGTATCTGCCTGGAAGTACGCCAGCGTGCGATGGTCAAATTCATCGTCTATCTCCCGCTGTGCTTCGAGGTCCTCATCCCAAGTCGTAGTAGTATCCTGCTGAGAGTTCTGACCTCCGAGATGTGTTCCGAAGTGAAGCGAGGGCATGATGCTTCCCTGCCAAGAGTCGTCTGGGCGAACGTGACCAGCTGCGACGCGTCCGACGAGGAGTGTCGGGGCGATTCCCTGGAAAATGTCTGTGAAACGCAACGATATGAAAAGAATGTGAGTGTACCCTTGTAATCGCTGATAGGACATCAAAGTAATACATCGCAGCATCATTGCGAGCATAGAAGGCCACAAATAAAATCAATGATATCGAATAAAGAGCCGAAGATTCGACTAGGACCTCGATAACAGGGCGGTAGGCACTGAGTCCGGCCCCTGCTTCACCTGCTGATCGTGCAACGGTGACAATACGGTAGATGATGAGCAACGTGCACCATAATGTCGAAGCAAGGGTGAAGGATGAATAGAGTACATAGCCAAGAACGTACCCATCCGGAGGAGTGTAATTTCTGGACATAGCGATGATTTTTAACACTACATGGTAAGAGGGGTAAATTCGGCGGCAAGCTAAAGGATCTGGGGGCCCCCTTACCAATCTCAGAAACAACAAGAAGCACTGGAAGCAGAACGGTCAGCCACCGCCGTCCCCACACTGTCCAACAACGCCAGACCTACAGTTTGAACAATAGTCAACTGAAGTGGACATCGCTAGTAGAGTCGCACAGTGCATACCATAGTGGAGTCTGCAAGGACCGTGCAGATAGCGCCTGCAGTAGCCGCGCCAATTGTTATCCCCATGCCGGGAGTCTGGTAAGACATATATTTCGTCCACAGTGTTTGTCCATGGTCCACGAACACGGAGTGTATGTATGACCAGGTGAGCGCGAAGTCGACGGTAGTGGTGATATAGAGGAGGATTATAATGATAGTTAGGGCTCGTCCGGTGCGTCGGGATTTGTTCATAACTGCGTCGCTCAACTGAGCTTGTAAAAGATAGTAGACATAGTATTATCCTCACAGATCATATTCCCCAACGTCACGGCAACTATCCCGGTGTAGATGCCTATGTGCAGTCGTGATCAGACATGGGTAAAGGGATTGAATGAATATACACACCGTGCAGTAGGGAACAGAGTATTACGGAATTTAAGTCGGCATCGAGTTCGTAAAATATCAAAGTTTTATCGGACTCGGTCTGGGTGACCATCAAGGAAGTTTGGAATAATGAGCGAGGGAGTGGTCTGAGGAAATAACGCATACCACACCTCTCGTTATATGGTATTCAGCGTCACAGAAAAGTCCTATGATCTAAGTAGATCAGCAGACGGTACTTTATTTCAACTTCCAGTGCTCGGGTGACCTGTTCTCAGAATGAAAATCACTGCGGAAACCGACAGATAGTATGGGACCCACGAGTACAGTGGTGACATTATAGTAGACGCTCAGCTGAAAAGGGCATAGACCAGGTCACCGTATGATCATAATTTCGGTCGTTAGAGGCAACCGTGACTAATGGCGCACAGAGGTGTCAATAGCAGAGTACGATCCATGAGGCGCACGCGCTCTGTCTGTGTTGACAAACAGAAAAACAGAACAGGCAGGTTCTTTCATGAAGTAACCATGTCGCGTATAGACTTAGCAGACGGTATTCAGATCCTTTGACGTCGAAATGCGATTCACGATGTGGTGTAGACGGCTACCTCAATAGGAAGTGAGGCCACTATCGGAAAGAAAAGGGGTAGTCACATTAATAGACACGACATGAAGGCGAAAACGCGCGCTGTAACTTGGCAAAAATATAGTAACTTCCTTTCAAGAACGGCGAAGTCTCAATTCTTCAAAGCGAGACCCAAATACGGCCGAATTGAGGACAGTGTTTTGGGCCTATCATCAAACCAAATACCATGAGCATCTGAATAAATAGAGCATACCGAGCGCAACGAAGAAATTGAACTAACTGAATAGATAACATCAGCTTGTCCACCAGGGATGTCTGATTCATGCCTCATGGGCGTCGAGAAGCCAATCCTGCTGACTTGAAGGCAAGCGCCTTCAGAAACCAAAGAAGGGTCATGTGTTCAGTCGGTGATCCAAGTTCCAAACAAGCCGTGTGCTCTACTTCACCTACTACCTCGTTTGGCGCGCCGCCTTGCCTGAAGGTCGTTTATTTTTTCGGTAAAGTTGCGTCTTTCTAGCCCGGTCGATCCAGTTAGGACCTATGAAAAATGATAAGCGAAACGGCGCACAGAAACTGAGGAGACTGTACTCGAAACATCCAAATCCATCTGGATAGGGTGAACCATGGCAGCCCCCAGGTGAACGAAGGTGAAGAGCCATGGCCGTCGCCGTAGACTAGAGAGACAAGCAGCCCGCGCAACTGCTGCTCTTGCATAATCTTTTAGTGAGCTTGGGTAGCTTACAGTATGCTTGAATGTAATTTTCGAGGTCTAAAATATTCTTCCTGTCCTTAGTCTTCTAGTCAGACCATTGACGAAGGCGAGAGCTCTGATATCGATGGCGCCGTCGACTCATACTTGCTCGAGTGGTGGATCAACGGTAGAAGACAACGGCGTGGCAGTGGGAAGGCACACAGATTTGATCGTGACTTTGATTGCTTTTGATCCACCATCGTCTTAGCCCAGCATTATCATCGAGATAAATGCTCTCCCTCCTGCGACACAAGAGCCCCAGCCAGAATGTGCGAGACGGAGCTTTCAGGGAATAGTCGGTACCGGCGGTGACGGGCAAAGGATTCGAGGTTGAACATCACCGGGACCCCCACCATATCCAGTAGCGGCGGAAGCCGTGTCCCCGATTCTTTCTTTTTTCAAATATCAACAATTATTAGCTTTCTTGCGCCCTTTTTTTGCTGCAGTATGTAGTTACTAGAAGTGGGTCATTGCTACACATGCTGTCTTTAAGGGTAAAATCAGCATACCTTGTTCGAAAAAGCTCGCTCGGTGGCGGCCTTCGGCCGTCACCAGCTCGCATTTTCTCACTCGGCTTTTTAGTTATTCAATTGAAGAATATCATATTCATAACCCTAGGCTAACACTAGATATAGGATGAAAGAAGATGGGGGCAAGCCAGGAGCCTCAAAGGTAGTGTGCAAGCAAACAGGTCAATTGAGGAAGAAGCGCAGATCGGACACATGTCTTCTTGCGCCGCACAGAGCACAAACACATCAGACTTCACCTGCTCCCCCGATATGCAATGGTTCATGGCAATGCGGCATACCAGAAAAACTAAACCAAGCAAGCAGTCACAGAGATGTCAAGAGCATATGAAGATGCAAACACCACTACATGTATGCTACATACAGTGAATGGACCAAGAGTCTGCAGAGCATTAAGACGAAAAAGGTGGAAGAAAGATGGAAGATGATGTGGAAGTGCACAACAACAGCCAGCAACTTCAAAAGACACGAGCGCAGGATGTCAAAGGGAAGATGTCCAGCCCGACAATTAATGAGAAGGAAACAGAGATCCATGGAATGAAGTGTTATGAAAAGGAGGTAAAAGTAGACAGAGGAAATAAAAATAAAAATTCCTACGAAGAGACCCATGCTTGCGATCAGTGCCAAACCGATAAGTACTCTTCATAAGCAAGCCAGTTCTCCTAACCAATAGGGAGAAATCGGAAAGAGAGAAAATTTCAGCCACATCGGCCATCATCTTCAGCCACCCGGCATAGCAGCCGAAGCCTGCCGGATGCTCGCCAATCACCGCAAATTAGCTAAGCCAACCCGGAGTATAGCCCCTGTCCAGACAGTTTGGCACTACTCACGACCAGTTACGGCTCCCTATAACCCTCTGTCGTTTCCTCATTCTTCGGAAAGAATCGGGGAAGGGGAAAAGATAGAACTTTTCGGTATCTTATCGCGGGAGATAACGGGTGATCTAAATGAACTCGGCTTGATCGGCAAACTAGGAATCAAAATAGAATACATAATAAATCATCGTTTTCATGGGACTCTACCATAATCTCCAGGGCAAACGCGTCACCTTCCAAGTCCCGACACACCGCAGGACATATACATCATCTTCCTTTTTGGTTCGATAAACCCACAAATCCGTTGAAACTTCCAAGTCAAGTAGTCTATCCGAGCGAAAATGACTGATGGCGCTCTGAAGACATAAGCTTGTGTACTCCTCGGTTGGCTTTGGGCCCCGCAGATAAAGTTTTCGCAGATTTGGCAGGAGAGTAAGGATATGTTGGAGGTACACCTGCATCGGTGGGCATAAGGATTGACTACATGACAGGGTTTTCAGGGCACTCACTGCACCGTGTCGTGGATCATACACGACACTAGGTTGATGAATTATGTAGATGGGCATGTTCAGCTCGACTAGCTTCATGCACTGCGATAGCACCTCGAGAACTTGCGGACCAACACACCATCCCCCCACCGACTTGATCTCGATGGAGAGCTTTCTCAAGGAATAGGAATGATGCAGGAGTACCCGCCGATAGAAGGCCTCCGCGTGATGATCGTTCACCGGTGACAACGAAAGCACCTCTAGACCAGAGTAGGACTCGAGGTACGCCATGAGGGCATCCGTTGTGATATCGGTGAGTAAGGTGACGAGCGTAATTCCCTTGTGAATGAGTGCTATCCAGAAATCGGCTGGGATGACAGCATTGTTGATCTCTGCGATGCGGAGATGGCGAAGGTGGGGAAGAAATTGTGGGATGGTAGCGTCGAGCGAACATCTGATGAAAATACTGGTAATAGGGATATCGTGGATATTGTACCGGGCCTGGAATTCGCCAAGTGATGTCACAAGCGCGGATTGACCACCGAAGATGGTTAAATGGGTCAGTTCAGGATTGTTGGCGAGTAGCGGCCCGAGGACAGTTTCGTAGGAACTGGCCTCTCCACATATCTCCACAGAGCGAAGGTTTTTGAATTGGCTCAAAGAGGACCTGGTGAGGTAAGGTGGGATCAAGAGAAACGGGCCATGTCCGAAATCGAGGCTCAGACCGGTAAGGTGGGGTAGCTTCGTCAGAGCTCGGACGATAATGTCGGCATCCGGTGACTTGTAGCCTCCTGAACATTCCAAATCGCAACTGGGATGCGATCGTCAGATGTTAGCATAGGACAAGCATGAGGTCACACACTTAAAATAGTTCAGGGACACAAATTGCGGGATCACAGAAACAATGAGCTTCATCATCTTCTCCAGTGCGCGTGCCTTCGTGCGAGCCATCTTATTATAGGAATCTGTGTAGCGATGGGGGAAGATTGTGATGATCGACAAGTTGTGTACGAATTTTGCCATGTCTGTCTCTCCACGGGAAAGGCTTTTGAGAATGGACATGTTTCTTCTGTCGTTCTTGGATTCGCGACCGACGTGGATCCTCAGATAGAAGAAAATGTGCGGCTTGCATGCGGCGCGCGCCTGCCTACATGCTGACCCCAAACGTAAGAGCTCGCTTTGACTATTCAACTGAAGAGGTTTCAGATTGTGAGATAGACCAGAAAATTAGAGGCGCGCCTGTTTTACGATATGCTCTGTCAGTTCTGCAGGTAAATCAAATAGCATTCTCTGGTGAAAGCCTGAATAATTCTGCAGGATAGCGACAATGACAGTGAGAGTAGGGTTTGGTTGTAGCCAAGTCGATTGGGCTGATAGCTGTCGGAGCCGACGGTCGAGCGATTTTACTCGTGATCACCTCGTATGCCGTCGAGATGGAGAAAACGTAAGACAATCGCGATATCTCGTCAAAGTGACCCACCGCTCAAGAGGAAAAGCCACCTGTTGAGAAGAATACGAGTGTGCACATGACTCATTTGTGTATAAGGCCACAGCAACCGTAAAGTGTCGGCTGTGGAGATGACACAAGGGAACGTCCACCCAAAAGAGGCCAAGTGCCTCCGGCGGATGCGATACAAAGATCCGAAAGAGATAAGCAGGAGGCGATGGGCGCCTATCGATTCCATTTAGCGGCCAATAATTCGACAGATATGCAGAACGTTCTCACATCTGAGCACACGGTTGATCGTACTCTTTGACCAAAGTCAAGTCTTCCCACCACAGAACTTCGATATTGCTTTTACCGGCGGCACGAAGGCGGCGAGATCCTAGTCATCCGTTACTTTGAACGACAATCTCTGCGGTAACGCTGCGCTCGAAAGAAGATGGTACCTGTGTGCTGATGCAGGTCAGCTTACGATAAATATGATGGAGAAACGGAAATAACCTTCCGAGAGCCAACAGCTTCTAGACAAAGTACCATAAGACGCTGCAGTGAAGTCGGTGGGATGTAGACACGGTTGTAGAGTGGAGAGAGCGTAAAATTTCAAATCTAAATGCTTGGCGCGGAGGCGGCAGTCGCGGCCCGGCGTGACTTGTCTTGAAAAAACAAGAGCGAGTGTCTGCCACTTGGCTCATGTCCTTCTTGATGTGCTTTATCTCGAGTCCAAGGAAAAGATGGAACACTGCAAAACAAATCATTCGACACTTTTGTTAATTCAGCTGACTGGCACAGACCGGCATTTTTGCATACAGTGTCTTCAACAAGTTCAACTTAGTATACCTTGCTGAAGCCTGGCTATAATTGGGGATGCCAGCATGTCGTTGTGATCTCTAGGCCATGGGGTACGACTTGGAAGTGGTGGTTTGGAGGCGCCTTGGGACCACATCCAAGGACTATCGGAAGGAATTTAGAAACTGATGGAAACGTACTTTGGATGTACGGGAGAAATCGGTGCTCAAGTCGAGGTATAGTAATTCACTGACTCCTTCCGACCCTTTTCTTATTCAAGAAATCAAGTTCTTAGCACCGGGAAGCGTCGAGATGAATAAACCACTGCACACGATCACAAGAACAATTCGCAAAGGGATATAACATGCTACGGAAGGATAAAAATATCTCGACAGCATCACAACCCGACCATCTCGAGGACAATGCAACAAGCAGCAGAATTGGCCTCCTCAGGTGAGCGTCAAATGTTCTTCGTCCTCTAAAATTCCTCTCATACTCGTGTCAGTATTTGACCTAGCATCCGACGCAGACGCTCTCTGCCATTCCGTTGCCAATATATGTTCCTCGCGCGAGCTCAGCCATGCTTTCGCCTCATTGACTGGAGACAACGCAGTGCGGATGCTTGACCTGTTTTTTCGCGTACGTCATTCCTGCATATTCGTCCACGACTGCCCTACTAATATCTTCAGCTCGTCAACGACCGAGTACTCCTTGACAGAGATGACTTGAGTCTTCATCAGAGATGCTGCAGACTCTTGCGAGAGCTTGCTTGTAACAGCAAAGTCTTGCCGCGTAATTTTTTGATTGCGTCAGAAGGCCACGAGTACCAGGCGTTTAATGAAGGCGGGAATGCTAGGATCTATCGAGCACGATACAATGGTACCGACGTTGTTCTCAAGGTTCTGCGATTCTGGGTGGACGACTTTCGCGGAAATCAAGGTCTACTTAGAAAGGTGGGAGGACGTCCTTTTCATAGCTTACAGCTTTGAATGCGACGAATTATGCTAGCGCTTTTGCCAAGAAGCTTTTTTGTGGTACACTGCTCGCCACAAGAACATTCTTCCTGTTCTTGGGATAGACCAAGTTTCTTTCTCGCCACATCTTAGCATCGTTTTGCCTTACAGGTCCCATGGGTCCCTGATGAAGTTCCGGCAACAAACTGGTCCTGAAAAACTAGATTGCGAGCGCCTTGTAAGCATCGTTCATACGCCTCTTATAATCAATACATAACTTGATGTGCTCAAGCTCGCCGAAGTCGCCGACGGTTTGACATACCTGCACGGCATTGGCATTGTCCACGGTGACCTCTTTGGAGTAAGCCGTTTCAATGAACAGCCTTCCCGAGTTTTGACACTGTTGCAAGTCCAACGTGCTTATTGATGACGAGTACCACGCTCAGATCGCAGACTTCGGCCTCGCTGCTTTGAGCGTCATCACTAGATCGGCTCCGAGGACAGGAAGTGGTATTCCTGGGCATAAGGCGCCTGAACTTCTGGGATGCGGTGATGTGGACGATGAGGATATGTGCGTCTCGAAAGCCTCGGATGTCTATGCCTTTGCGTGCCTCTGCTACGAGGTACAACTTCACACCCTGTGCCCTTTCCTTTTCACGTTCTGACAGCTATACTTCTTAGCTCTATCAGGGTAAAGGCCCTTTCTCGGGCACTCCATTTGGCGCCCTCCTATTCCAACTGGAGAATAACGTGCGACCTGCGCGTCCCATACGTGGCATTTCGGGCGATGAAGTTTCGTTAGATGTGCCGGATGGAGTATGGTCTTGGATTGAGAAGTGCTGGGCACAAGACAAAGATGAAAGGCCCGCAATAGCCGCCGTTGCTTCGGGCATGCGGGACCGGCGTGGTGTTTGAATTAAAGTGCCAAGTAGGCGCTTGTTCTTCCAATAGAGTTTTGGAGTTTTTTCATGCCGGTATAGCTATTTAAAAAAAATGAATGGGTACCGGCAACCCCCGGTTCTGGAACGTGAGCTGAGTAAGCGCCTTTTTGGGCCTTCCGGCGGCAAATCCCTTCCGTATTTGTCCATGACCATCCGTACTCTTCATTTGGGACCTGTACAGTGTATGCAATGCATACCTCCATTAAATAATGTTACAAGGAATCCTAATCATGGCAGTAATCTTCTCCTTTTGTTAATATACATGGCATCTTTGCAACCATTGTGTCTCTCTCTCATAGCCTGGAGAATAAGGCTGCTATACTTATTGTCATATTTCCCTGACTTGATTATCCTAAAGTGTTGATATATTAACTCCCACTCGTTTATGTTGGATTGACAAGTGTCGCGCATCACAATTAGTCGGGATCTTCGGTTGTCGAGTATCAGGCAAAGAAGTGTTGCTCTTCTCCTCGGCTTTAGTTACTTCATAGCAGTGATTCTATTAGTGTACATGGAAGTAGATAAATACGTAGGTGAACAACGATAACCCTCGCCTGTTTGCGAGGGTTCCCTGCTGAAATCCGGGTGAGCGGCTGGAGAATTACCGCTGATCTCAACAGTTTACACCTTAAATGATGTGTTTGGTAACAATTAAACACCTTCAACCGTGACAAAATTGGTACCATGTAACTGTTTGTACATATTTGTACCCTGAAGTTATGCACCTTGTATAGGCTTCCACAGAGTCGAAGCTGCTCCAAAAAACACAGGAGATGTCTTTCCTAACTAAAATACATGTATTCTTCAAGACAAAAGTGAAATTTTCATTCTGCAATCATGATAAACTTCACCAAAATCAAGGAAAATGATGTAAATCAAACAAAGTGCCTCGAAGAATACACGTAGAATTTTATTCCGAGTAAATTGTTCCAGCAAAACTAGAGCTGAATCTTGCTCCTTCGACCCACAGTAGGTGCATCCATAAAACACGGGTATTCCGGTCCATTTTTGGTAACGCTCGGAGTCCGAATTTAGCAGGGGGTTGCCGGTACCCAAAATGAATAACCGCAACTGAGTGATTGATGTTCTAATTATGGCAAGTTGGCATCTCAACATCTGACTACTGTACCATTTGAATCACTTCGAATGTCACATGTCACTAAGGGTGCATTCGTATTCGTAAAATGACCATGTGTCACACGTCTCAAGGGCCTCATTCGGCAAGGTTTAGTGTCACAAAGTCAAAAAAGTGCCAAATTTGACGAAAAACAGCCGAAAATTGAAAGTTTTCTCCGATATGACGGTTTTACCTCATTTCTGGTCCGCTACTGGGTGTTCCATGCCTTGAATATTCGAGTAAATTGTACCTTAATAGGAATATTATTCGGATTTTGTACGAATGTCACTGTCATTGGCCCCGCATTCGATCATTCGGCAAGGTACAAATATGTCCCGTGTCACAGGCCATTCGAAGTGATTCAAATGGTACAGTACAATAAGGCAGTTCAGCTGTGCTACTCATGTTCTCGTTGATATACGGGATAAAATCCCTGGCTTCCCTTTGTCTCCTGATATTCATCTTCTGTCGCGCCCTTCTCAAGACCGAAGTCCAGTCTTCGATGTATGATGCCAGAGAACGTCGTGCTCGAGAGCGACTCAAGAGCATGAAGGCCAGACTCGAAGCCCCGGATTCGGGCTTTTTCATATTTGGTCAGGTATTCGCTCTTATATTTAAGTTGCTATCAGCTCTGAGGGTCGGATGTACACCAGGATTTTGCTTACCAGTTACTACGGCGACTGGAAGATAGGTTAAACAAGAATATCAATAAGACCAAAGGAACCTATATATATCCGACGGCGGCAAGGTCCAACTTCACACTCGATAACGCGAAAAAGATTTCCTCGATCACACGTGAACTACGTGTACCCCTTGTCGACAATAAACCGCAGGGACGGATCGACGCAGAGAATAAAATCATCTCCCGTATACGACACGCAGAGACAGAACTCATTGACCTTTTGAAGTTGATAGAATGTCTACAGCTCGGGCAGGTACGCACTAAGCGCCAGACACGACTATCTCTGACTTACATGATTTGTCCTAGAGTCAAATGACGAAGGCGTACCATAGATACTCCCGCCAACTCGACCAGGCAGCGAAAAACCTCAGCGACGCTAAGATGCCAAATTGGGATACATTCAAAGGAATATCAAGAGCATTGGAACAGATTCGGAAAATCCACGCGAGTGCTGTGGATAAAGGTCCGCTTTGGTGGCTTTCATCTGAACCGACTATTTGGAGTGTGATTTCGGCATTGAGTAGGACGAAAGAAAAAGAGTGGGTCTGTGTATTCCTCTAGCTTTTCGGTATGTACGTTAATGACGGCTATAGCGAACAATGGGCAGATACTGTTCTTTCTCTTGCACAAGCGGTACTCCAGCTTGACCGTGAGGAAGGAGATGAGAAACATATGGGGAACATCGTTCTCAACCTAAAAAACATGGAAGTGCGTCATCAATATCGTGTTTTGCAGGACGCCGGCTTATTTCAGACAGTCGCCACATATCTCTTCAAGTTCCAAATCTCGCCTTGTGGACATCACCTGCACATTAGATCCTTCAAACACGCGTATAAAAGAAGGCAGATTCTTTCACGAGAAGCACGACATATTCACCCGAATCGAATCGGCGTATAAAAGCTTTGAAACGTGGGCTTCTTGGGATACCCTGCGTTGGATCATACATGAGAAGATAATCTGGGACAAAATCCATCTGTTAGCGGATCAATCATGTAATTCTGAAAAGAGCACACGAGATGATTGGCAAGGGAAGCTTCAGAGGTGAAGTTTTTCCGGGCTACTTATAAATGCCCAATGCCCATTTCTAACGACTTGGTTATAGACGTGCGTGGGCGAGCAGCGTTCTCCAAAGCGCGCAGCGTTTCTGTGCTTCCGATAGAATGGCCGTCATATCTCCCGTAGATAAGTCAAAGGCAGCGATCAGTCTGCTTCGGGTATGTGCCTATTACCTGGATTTTCGCGCCACACGACTAGAAGAGATTTCACAGCTCAGCCATTGGAACAATGTGTCCTACGACGACAGTCGGAAGTTGATCGAAATTGCGTTGAACAAATTCGGAGGGACTGACCAACTCGTAAATGAACTCTTAATACACCCCGAGGCCATCAAAGGTATCGTCCCATCACCAATCTCGGAGGGCGGTTCCGCTGTTATTTATCGTGGGACATGCCGGATTTATGGAGAGACCAAGACTGTATCTGTCAAGAAATTCCAATCGCGTTGGGATGAGGTTAGTGATTTGCTGATGATCTCTTACCGCCGTGGTGCTCACTTGATGAAGAAATTCGCGCTCGAGGCGTGGACCTGGCGCGAAATGTGTCGTACTGGATCTGATTACATCGTCCCATTTATTGGTGCAGTTGACATTAAGACCAAGCCGGAATGGACGCAGCAAATGCTTGACTCGGATGGAGAGTCGCCTCCCTTGGAAGCATCTGAAATTTGGCTGGTCAGCGAGTGGATGACCCAGGGTACACTGTTGGACTACATTTCTAACGAGTCTATAGATGCTCACGGAAAAGCCTTGCTGGTGAATTCGCAGTCGCTGAATCTCCTCCCTGATCTGTTGATATCTCTATTCAGGTGTCCCAAGTAGCGAGTGCAATTACTTGGATACATGCGCATGGCGTCGCACACGGAGACATCAAAGCTGTTGGTCGCAAACGCTTCCTTTCGAATTTGACTGATCATATAGGTAGGAGAACATACTTGTTGATGCGAAGGGGAAGGCTCGCCTTGCGGACTTTGGAATCTCATCATTCATTGATAATGAACACTATTGCTATAGTGGAGCCTGTGAAGGTAAGCCTGGGGAACAAACTATATTGATTAGTGCTTACTCTGAGTAGGATATCACGGGTCAGCCGTTGGTACTACGAGATGGATGGCACCAGAACGGCTGATACCCGAGGATTTCCATCTAGCAAGCGCCCGCCCAACACTTGAGAGTGACGTATATTCATTTGCCATGCTCGTATGCCAAGTACGTTGCGTGTGGTGTCATCTTCTAGAACATTGACGAGCGATTTAGCTGTACACGGGACTTCCTCCTCTAGCCAACATTCCAAATGATTTGGCCTTTGTGAATCGGGTAGTACGTCGAAAGCAACGTCCTAGCCGGCCGCCAGAAATCTCTGATGAATTGTGGGCTGTGGTGACGCGATGCTGGTCTCATGAACCAGGTGATAGGCCGACAATGGAGAGCTTGAATAGGGATATAAAAATAATTATACGGGGAAAAAGTGCAATTGCGTCTGACCGTGAGGGCAACCGCGAAGTTGCATCGTAAAGACCAGAAACTTCCGAGTCTCTTGGTATAATCGTGTTCGAGAGTAGCTTTCAATACACCTGATATGATAGCAGAAATGATGCCTCAGTATTGATATGACGCGATAAAGTGGCTAAAAGCTTTTGAAAAATAGAGCAAGGCCAATTTGATCGTGGTGGTAGGAAGATAAGCAGATTTGATCGTGACTCCGCTTCCTTTCGATCCACCATCATCTTAACTTCTCTCCCCGTTTTTCTATCGTCAGCCTGGCAGAGAGCACTGTTACTGAGACAAAGACATTCCTTCAAGGTGCGACGACGACACAAGGGACCCCAGTCAGTAAAAAGGTAACAACTGTGTATTATCTACGCTCGGCGTTCCCCGTTGGACCGTGCCGTGGAATTCTACATACCTACCTACCTACCTACCTACCTACGATAACCTAGTAAACAAGTATTAGCGGAAACCAGATCTTTATGTACTCTAATAAATACTGTAAACAACAGGCATCAGAACTGATAGAGAAGGAAAACATATTTATCGATACCATCAATGCCTTGGTACGATGCGATCGCACTGGGATCATCCTCCGGTCTATCTGGTAGCTGGCTCAGCGGCGAGGTCATCACCGCGAACAGGACTCTCATTCATTAAACGTCCGGCCTCCGACCTCTCAGCGGTGACATCCCCACGTATGGCACCCTCGTTGACAGTATCTTCCTGTGAGCCCTCCAACATGTAACGCTCAGATGCATCGTCCATATCCCGCTGTGCCTCGAGGTCGTCACTCCGAGCCGTCATGGCATCCTGCTGAGAATGTCGATCTCCAGAGTCTGTTGCGAAGCGAAGTGTAGATATGATGCCTTCCTGCCAAGACTCGTCCGAGCGAGCATGGCCAGCTGCGACGCGCCCAACGAGGAGTGTCGGAGCGATTCCCTGAAAATGCCTGTGAGATGCTAAGACATGAGAGGAATGAAAGTGTACCCTTGTAATTGCTGATAGGGCATCGAAGTAATACAATGTGGCGTCATTGCGAGCATAGAAGGCCACAAATAAGATCAATGATATTGCATAAAGAGCCGAAGATTCAACTAGGATCTCGATAACATGGCGATAGGCACCGAGTCTGCCTGATCGTGCGACAGTGTGGACAATACGGTAGATAATGAGCAACGTGCACCGTAATGTTAAAGCGAGGGCGAAGGATGAACAGAGCACATAGCCAAGCATGTATCCATCCGGAGGAGCGTAACGCCTGGATATAGCGATGATTTTGAACACTGCACCAAGACTCGGGTAAATTGGCAAGCTAACAGACCTGGGTGAGCTTACCCATATGAGAAACAAGAAGAAGCCCTGGAAGCAGAACGGTCAGCCACCGCCGTCCCCACACTATCCAGCAACGCCAAACCTACAGTTCGAATAACAGTAAACTCATCAGGGAAAAGGCCGCGAGATCCTAAGGTGTTACGATGTTCAAAATACATTATAATATACATAGTCCATTGTAATAGATCACAACGGAAACTCGGGCATTAAAATAGTGTTACAATTCCATCACAATACTGTCTTAATATAGCTCTAATACGCTCCCAAGCATAGTGTAACTCACCGACAATGCAACTATATTCGGCTACAATACTGTAGATCACCCATGGAAGAGATAGGAAAAAACAATGTATATTGCGACTTGTAAATACATACATCCGTAAACGATACATGCCGAGACAATACGACAACCGAGAATTTAAAAATGCATTCCTTCCCGTACCCGAAGAAATGTTTCGGGTTGATACGAGCCGTATACCAATGGACCCGCCTTCCAACGCTCACTTTACATTATTCAGGACTAAAGGAAGAAAACAATGAGTCTTTGGATAGGGCACAGGATTTCAGATAACATACATTGCAACGTTGAAGCTAGCAACGAAAGCTTCATTGACAAATGCCGCACATACCTGTAGAGACAATTATTAGAAGGCAGAGGAAAGTAAGATAGATAGACGTACTGAAACATTGTCAACGGGCTTCAACTTGTTGATGAATGTATCGGCGCTGGCCTACAACTAAAATAAGCATAGAAGAAGGCAAGAAAGGCATACCATAACTGCGTCGGGAGAAGAACGGAACCTATGATGAACATAAGTGACTGAAGCCCATGTAAGAGATGACGAAGTACGCACCACATTGGCCATCTCAACAGTACAAGAGCCCGTATACTTCCAGCGAAGGGGTCGCAAAGTTACTGATGCAGACATAAGCAATACTGGATGAAGGGAATATATAAGCACATCAGACATACCTTAAGAACAGAGAGCTACTTACTTACATGACTAGGAGTCCGTTCGACGTGGTGTGAGGCAAGGATGTTGGTTTATGAGACGAGTCACCGAGGATGTCAAAGTAAAAGGACAAGTCCAACCAACTTCCGTATTAGGACGGAGCGTGGTTTATCAACAATCTCTAAGCGGAGTTTAAATATTGTTACTTCCGCACTACATATATTTGCCCCTGGTACGAGGCCAGGTTCGGCCAACAAAGCACCCGTAATAAACTTGCATATACTTACGGCTATCGATGTACTTGCTAAAGACTTGTAGAAGGCTTTATGGATGCTCATACAGTCTTGTCATTATATCACAGCCCACCCATAATATAATTATTACTATGTCACAATGGGCAGAATCCAATGCAACAAATTATGCGGATTACAATACAATTGGCAGCAGATTCCGACCTATTGTGAGCGGTTTGCCGTATTATGATTGAATTGAAATCGCCTGAAATAATGATGACTCATTATGATCGGCAAAATCCGCCGTAACCAATTACAATTTTTCCGTCATTTTCCTGATGCTGAAGTGAGCATCGCCAGCAGAGTTACACAGTGCACACCATGGTGGAGTCTGCAAGGACAGTAGAGATAGCACCTGCAGCAGCCGCACCAATTGTTATCCCTACGCCAGGATTCTGGTATAACGTGTATTTTGTCCACAGAGTTTGACCATGGTCGACAAACAGAGAGTGTATATACGACCAGGTGAAGGCGAAGGCGATAGTAGTAGAAATATAGAGGAGGATTATCATGATGGCCATGGCTGGTCTGGTGGGTCGGGATTTGTCCATAACTGCGTCATTCAAATCAGCTTGTAAAACATAGTAGACGTAGTATTCTCCTCACAGATCATATTCCCCAACGTAACGGCAACTATTCCGGTGTAGATGCCTATGTGCAACCGTGATTAGGCATGAGTAAGGAGATTGAATGAATGTACACACCGTGCAGTAGGGAGTAGAGTATTACGGAATTCAAGTCAGCATCGAGCTCGTAAAATATCAAAGCTCTATCGGGATCAGGAACATCTGGGGGAATATTGGCCTGGGCAGCCATCAAGGACGTCGGGGAGAAGATAGAATAAGGAGCTTCGTGGGAGTCGTCTGAAGAGATAACACACCACGCCTCTCGTTATATGGTATTCAGTGTCACAGCAAAAACCCATGATCTGCATCGGGAAGAGGCGGGACCTTATCGCGACTCTCGGGCATCGGGTGACCTGTAAATCATGATCTCGAAATGAAAATCACGTCGGAGACCGACAGATAGTATGGAACCCACTGGTATTATGGCGACATTTTAGATGCGCAGCTGAAACTAGCATGGACCAAGTCGCCGTTTAGCCGTAGGCTCAATCATTAGAGGCAACTATTTGGCGTGCAGAGCCCTCGCCAACATGGAACACAGATGCCCTCAAGCTAGCGTACCTAGTCCCTCAAATAACGCATTTGACGAAGAAGCCGAAAACGCGCATACTAATACACTGTCTGATGAACTCCAGGATTATATTCAACTGGTGGTATCTTCCGGTTCCCGTCTATCTCAAATTTCTGTTTCATCTGTTAGGCTGATACGATCATATTTGCCTGAGGGCGATGGCACTGGTACCCACCTTGTTGGTCCTATCAGAACAAACTCCGTGATGAGAGAGCAGGGATTTGATGTATTGAACTTCGCGCTGTCTAGTCAGTTCCCGCTACAATAACTGAGTACGATTCATGAAAGGCGCGGACTGCTTTCGTGCAGTATTTACTATCCTATGAAGCATGCCGGTAGAAACAAAAGTAGAATCGGTGCCCCAAACAGACTTAGCACGACGATGTTCAGATCCTTTGACGTCGAATACGATTCGTAGCATAGCAATGAGGCGGAGACGGCAGGCATGATAGGCCACCGCCATAGGAAGCGAGTTCACCATTGGGAAGAAAGGGTAGTCCGTTCATAGACGACATGAAAGCAAAAATGTGCGCTATGCCTAACATGACTTGGGAGCAATAGTCGTGCCCTTTCAAGAACGGTGAAATCTCAATTCTCCAACTCGGGTTCCTGATACGGGCATGGATACCCGAGCTGGGGACAGTGTTTTGGGACTATCAACCAAGACCATGAGCATCTGAATGGATAGAATATACCGAGTACAACTAACCGAATTTATAGAACCGTATTGTCCACCAAGGGCTTCTTTATGCAGACTTGAAGGCAAACGCCCTCAGAAACCAAGAGAAGGGACATGGACTTGACACTTACCTGTTGGTGATCCATGTTCCGACCCCAAGCAACGCACTCTCATCACCTACTAACCTCGTTCGACGAGTCGCCTTGCTTTGCATAATCCTAAGCAAGAAGACGGGTTCACATAAAGATTATGTAGAATCATTTTAAAGCACTTTGGAAAGGGCATCGAACCCTACAAGGTGAACAGAATAACGAGTCTAGATATTGTAAGTGAAGAATGTTACTCAAGAGGGAAGACAGATATACTTCTCATATGTCTCGACAACTTCGAGGGACCCGAAAGTAGGATCAGGATTGTGTTCTGATGCACAATGAGCCTCTATAACTCATGGTGTATACCGAGATTTATCTTTCAGATGTCCTACAAGTTGTGAACAAACAGGTCCAGGAAGAAAAACGGATAGAACACACGAATACGAGCTCGCAGACGTCGTCGACTTCTATTTACGAGACTCCTTGGACATTGGCAAACCTTTATCAGACCTTCGCCATCGTTGTCGCTGTCGAGAGTCACTTTGTTCTCTCGCCATGTTCACGTACTGCCGCATATACTCAGTATCCATCAAATTACATTGAGCCTTCATGCGCACTTCATCCGACTCTTCATGATTCGACACTCGCCATTGTAGGTATCATCTTGTCAAGTAAATTACTTCGCTGGTGTGGGCCGTTGCGTGCACGGCAGGTACGAGTCCGAAGTCCGGGTCACTCCGTCCAGAATACTGTTCGATTTCGACCGTAGCTTCACGGTGTGTTACGCGTTATGCTTTATAGTGGCCGGACCATAGCTTCACAAGGCCAAGTTACGCGTTACGATTTATGGATTTAGCTTCATTTGTAATTCCGCCACCTCGGCGAATTCGTATCAGGATTTAGATTAGATTGTAGTCCTGACAATCAGTGAGAGCGGCACATGTATCCCCACTGAGCCATCGGTCAGCAGATTTGGTAGAGTACGGAAGCCCTCAAAGTGGCTTGAGGCTTTAAAAGTATGGGAGATATAGATATTTCGTTGTATTGCTTGTATATACCTTCTGTGTCACAAGAACACATGTAGGAGGCGAAATTTTCAGATTTTTGCGAGGAAATTGGACCAAAATTGGGCTGTTTGGTCATCAAGATCCAGCAGCTTCACGAAGCCCTGTTACGTGTTACGCATTACCGAGAGCTTCACTTCATTGGTCCCTGTTACGCGTTATGTGAATTAACGGTCGAAATCGAACAGTACTTGCAGAAACGAGAGATACCGAACATAATGTGGTTGCTACCGGCAAGCGAGCGAAATGGCATGACAGGGCATGACTTGAAGAAGAATCATTGTCGCTGTCACATGACCCTTGGCCGTCGTGAAAGTGTTGTGTTGTGCCGGTCGCGGCACGTCCATCTGGTATTTCGCTCGCGTAGTACTTGACAGAACCTGAATGAAGAATGAAGCATGTGGCACTGCTCGTAAGTTCATAATTCCAATGTTCTCAATTCTCGACATTCTTTCTGGCTCTGACAGAATTGTTGGTACTAAGGCTGGATTGAACACCAACTACTGTACTATTTCGACCTTATGTTCATGGCTTGTGACATGTTATGCAACATCTTCAGCCGAGCAGATGTTCACAGATGGCTGTGACAGGGTATGTTCATCTTCATATTGTATCATTTTCATTACTGTTGTGGCCTTGTGGTTACCTTATGTGACTGAATACTTAGGCTGTGAGTTCAATCCTTCATGTTGCAGCTTTTCATCATCCAGTGATGATGTTGTGGATTGCTGGACAGTGGATTGTTTGGGTGGATGAAGACTTGACTCTTGCAGGTAACACAGAATCCATCTTTGAGCTGCCAGAGCAGAGTCGTCGAGGCTGCATCATAAAGCTGAATCGCTGGTATGATGGAAGCATCTGGGAATGCACATAGACACTCAGGAGATGTGTATTTCGTTATTCCTTGCTCAAAAATGGCATTAATTTAGAATTTTCTTTTGACTCTTCACTGTAAGCTGTGACATGCTATGAGGTATGCATATCTTTGTTTCACAGGCCTCTGTGACACGTTATGTGAACTTAAGGTCAAAATAGTACAGTAAACTCTAGCTTTCGAATAATTCCTATTTCCCATTCCCATCCTTCCTCTTCTCTTCTCCCTCCCTACTATACTGTTCTTCATTGACACCGACTCAGATCCCTGACCTCCCTGGCGCCCACCACCTTGAATCATGTTGTCTGTCCTTCAGTTCTTGAATTTTTTTCATTTGATGTTCTCAAGGTATGTCCCATGCTCATATGTTTGCTGATTTTGTGATGCATGTGATAGTCACCTTTTCTCTTTCACCATGACATTGACATTGATGGTGAAGGTGAGCAGGACCTTTCCCCTTTTCTTATACTTAAACTGTGCTCATTTCCAGTGTCTAGGCACCATTTATACTTGGTTTGAAGGAGCCACAGTTTGCCTTGTTGAAAGGTACACATCCATTTTCTGTGTGTGTGTGTTCATAGTGCTCACTCTTTTCATCAGGGCTATTTTGCTTCAGGTGTGGGATGGTGAGGACACTCTGAAATCGCAGGGACTGCCTCGCAAGTAGCAAGTTCCTTACCATTATTCTTTTCACTGATCATCTGCATTAGATGTTGTTTTCTTCAAGACCAACTGGTTTCTTCACGAATGAATAGTTTATGTTGAAGATAGTGCCTAGCGTTGAAGTAGCTTCTCTTGTGATTGTTGGTGAGCTTTTTTCCCTGTCTCCTTTCCATTGCTCCCTTTGCTTACTATGGCGCTTAGGCTTCAACTGTCAACACCTCACTAGCATGTCAGAAGACTCAGAACAAGCATGGATGTGTCGACCAAAAAGGCAAGTGAACACTTACTTGGGCAAAAGAGCACATCGTTAGGAGGAGGCAAGACTTGTATTGAGGCGATCAATTGAGATCGATTGAAGGTGCATTTGAATGGATCCTATTTTGTGTTCCACTCATTGATCTCGTTTGCAGGCCATCTCAACCTCAAGAAATGACAATTTGCAAGCCCTCCAATGTCTATGATGGCAGCAATCCTCACGTCAGGTTTCAATAGAGTGAGAAGTGGGGGAGAACAAGTTTTAGTTGTGGTGTGTGCACTAGCCATCATACCTGTAAATTGAATGCTTGTTTTTGTCAGCACTAGCACTTGAGCATAGCCATGTCTTGCCTGCTGGTTGCTAGCAAGAGGTAGTGATACATCGCGACTCATGTGTGTTTCTTAGCACTCATTAATGAGATACTGACTGTTTGAAGGGTTCCGACTTGGAGCCAAATCTTGGCAACGATGGTTCATGGGAGGTGAACAAACTGACCAGAAACCAGGTGTGCATGCGGTTCAACAATCCTGGCACCGTACTCACTCATACGCTGCAGGCTCTACTTTCAGGTTTATACATATTTCATTGAATTTTCAGCAGTCCAATATGCTGCCTTGGTGTCTGGTTGTACGTCCTATTGCTCATATCATAGACCAGAATAGACCTGAAACGAGGGGTAGCACTGTGGATAAGAGCGAACAAGCTTGTTAGGTAACTATTCCCTGCCTAGTTATTGTCTTGTTTGCTCACCATTCTCTCTGCAGCTTAGTACGAGCTCAAAGGGTAGGTGGATAACAGGCAAGCATAGTGAGGACAACTAGCCTATGACTGGCAAATACATTAGAAAAGAACCAACGAAAGATTAAGGTATGATTTGTTACCAAAGCATCTCTTGCCCATCATGAATGCTAGCATGTGTGCTGCTCATGCTGCAAGGATTCTCATTAGGTGAATATTGTTGACCTTAGACAGAGCACTAACACACTCAGCTCCAGCCACATTATTTGCCACACTAGCAGAACTGCCACCTTATTTATCGGCAGGTTGACAGAATGGACACGAAATGTGAAACGTACACGATGGCAAGACCAAAGAAGTCGAACAATTTACTATAGATCTCATGTTCACCTTGCTTCCATGCGACCAGCGACCCACATTCCTTGACGGCTCTCAATGTCTCGTACTTCCTTTTCTGCTCATTGATGAATTTGTGTTGTTAAGTAATATTCATGTATAAAATATTATGATACAAATCAATATATAAAACAAATAAAATAGGTGGAATTGCGGGCAGGGCATTCTACCATGCATAGATGGTGGCAATGGGTCCTCCGCCAATATAGTCCCTGAAATGCAGCACACGAGAGCTGCGCAACATTGTGAAAAACAGAAAACTTTGGCATCAAGGCCGGAATGTTGTTGACATCAGCAAGTATTGTTGGCTGCATTGGGTGGGTGTGTGGTGGGTAGCACCGTGCTACTCTATGTCATACATGGCAAGGCCCTATATTTGTGGCTGTGGCATGGACTATGGATGAAGGAGGGGGTGAGGTAGGGATTGGCCACACCATAGTCTGTCACAGGGTGCTCGCAAGGGGAAACAGCGGCCACCATTGGATTCCCCAGTATCAAAGATGGGGGTGAGGGTCCGATGGTAGTCATATAGTCAATAGAGGGTGTGGGATGCGGCGGGGATGGAGGTCAGGTGTCAACATTGTCATTGTTGGTGATGATGACATTGAGGAGGAAAATGGGCATGATAGCCATAATGCCCCATGTTGAAAATGAGGGATGCATGAAGATGGAGGCTATTTCAAACCTGGAGCAGGCAGTATGGACTGATGTTAGTGTCAGGCAGGGGTGGTAGCAGCACAGCCATTGGTGCAGGCATTGCTGTCATCTTGGCGTCATCGGTCACATACTGAAGGGTAGGATCGACGCTCAGACAGACACTGTCACTGTTGGCTTTGTTGGATGTTGGGGGTCTGATCTTGCTCCTGCCCTCTGCTCACACTGCTCGACCTCCTGCACCCTCCCCAACATGCTTCCCTTCCACTGCGCCCATGCCCTACCTTCCTCCATACCCCTCCGATGTTCTCAGACCATCTCCGGCCCTCTTGTCATTGTCGTTGCCCTGTTTGTTTTCATCATCGTCTCTGTTGCGCAACACTCATTCCTGCGCCATGCTTGCAGATGGCACCTGATTTTGTATCCTGCACTCTGTCCATGATCGTTTCTGTTGTCATGCCCACAGCATGTCTAAGGGTGCAATTTTGCAAAATCCACATACCTTACACGTTAGCAAAGCAGAAGCACAGAGAGCGGTGATATGCCATCTATGTGTTCACACCTAGATTTTGCGATTTTATAATAATACTGTTGCATATCTATCTTACATTAGTGATACTTAAAGGACTATAGCTGAGGCTTTGAAGCTGATAGTTAGACTAGTATGCAAGTAGTAGAGCCAGGACTTAGATGCGATACCACTAGTGGGTTAAATCTACCAGCCGGCCATACTAGTGACTTGAACGCTAACAGGGCTAAGTGAATACGGCCACTAGTGGACAAGTAACGTGACTAGCGCACCAAACAAGAAGCAGAGGACACAAATCTTGTGAAGTTCAGTCACTAGCGAGCCGATCTGGGCATAAAACGTCTAAGTCAGGTTAACTAGTCACGCGGCAATCTCGAAACAGGACTTAGAAATGAATTAGCAACGGATTAACCTTGCGGTAGATCCGCCGGGTGCAATACAGATCCATTGTGATCGGTACTAGTATAGCTGGGCTGTGCCTTTGATCAGGATTGACAGCTGTTACAGGCATGCTCGCCTGGCTAGTCATTTATCCTTGGCACTAGTGGAGCGTCGCCGGGTCCAGGACACGGAATACAACCACTAGCGGAGCTCCTAGGCTCACTAGTCAGCAAGCGACTGTTTCTAGACCGACTATTGCATGATTATTCACCATTATTCGTGACTAGCCAAGAAATCCTTATCAATAATACCCCTCTAGTCAGTTATTTATATCTCGCTCGTACCTTGTTTGTCAGTATATAAGTAGTAGAATAGGCGCACGCGCAGGGCAGGCAAGCGAGCCCCGCAATTGTGACCTACTAGTCAGTACCTAGTGCCCCAATTAAAGGCTTTTGTGCTTAACCTCGACGAAGCAGCGACTAGTCACTAAGTTACCCATAGCATAGAGTGAATTGAAGTGTCTTAGAGCAATCTTCCATGTCCTGCAAAGGCCAAGAGTGTTTCGAAGCTAGTTCAAGCAAGTTCTCGGAGTTTAAAGTATTATTCTTAGGCCAAGAGCGCCACTAGTCAGCCCAGAGTGCGACTAGTCAAGTGTCCCCCACTTGTAGGAAGCAGTATAGGGCCAAGAGAGCCACTAGTTCGAAGCAGTCCCAGTCAGAGCGAGCGCAGTAGCTCAAGTCAAGTCACTATTCACCCAATCGTGTCTTACCCACCCCACTAGTGCGAGTAGTACGCTTGTATAGCTCACTAGTAACGAATAAAAAGTCTTTAAACAACTTTCCTTGATTATTGAAGTCTGCAGAGTGCTTCTATCGTACTCAAAACACCCGAATTCAATACATTGGTGATAAGTGTAGAGTTAGTGTTAGGTTTAGTGTTGTTGGTGTTCATTGCCATTCACTAGTCCTTTTGCCACTCGCCGTTACCGAGCACATCAGCGGACTAACAATGCAAATGGCATGCGAAGAAGCAAGGTCACCGAGGTTGAGAGCTCTAATATAGAAAAAGAAGCAACGGAATTAGAAACATAAGGACTTCGTCGTTGCACTGTACCTTACGGGCATGCACGACAATAAGGCCGAAGAGCGAGCTCACTTGAACAAACATCTGTCTGCAGCAGAGAACTCAACCTTCAGTGGGATGTGCTTGTATGCAGGCTGGGACTAATTTAGATAACTATGCATCGGTGACCTATGACGCATAGTCCCTGGAGATCCGGAGAAAAGATATTGTGCATGGGGTAATCAAAAGAACCCCTGGCATGGCCTAGAAACAGACTTTGGCCAATGGGAATAGCAAGTGGGCTTGAAATCCAAAGCATTCCTTGGTTACCGAGTCTAGAATATGATGCTGTCAACTTTGGAGCAGAACCGAAAGCCGAATATGAAGTGTGATTGGTGATTGAGGATTAAGCAGCTATTGAGTACAAGTCAGTGAACTACTCTGCTGCTAGGGCGAGCGACGTCGACATCGCTTAGCCCTTTGAGGATACTAAAAAGAGGACCAAGTGGCACTACGCCAAGAGTGCTGTGCCAGTTCGGACAAAGAATTATCGGCCAACAAAGGAATCAACTTACTAAAAGACCGTTTGTAATAATCAATCCCCCGTAGTATAAGTAGGTAGAATTTCACGTAGTAAAACAAGATACCTACCCCCCACATACAGTAATAAAGTTTCAGTTTGGATCTGGACTTGTTGCGACGCATAAGAGTTAGTAGCTTCAAGCCTCGGCTAGAACACCAGTTTAGCGAGCTCACAGAGAAATAGAACCAGAGAAACCTTTTGGAGAAAAACTTTGGTTTACTTGAGATAAGAAAGAGATTCGGCGACAGTGACGTTGTGCCATCTTGAGAGTTTGCGGAGATAAATCTGAGGGAAAAGCTCTGTTCCTTTTCTGGTTCAGTATAATAAGAGAACTTGTGTTGTGTTGGCCTCTGTGTAGGTCTTGAGTAGTTGCAAGGGAATCAGCCAGATTGAGCTGTTCTAGCATTTGCATGAAGTGTAACAGGTGTGCGCAGTTGGATCTCGTGGCACCGTTGTTAGGGCGAGCACACTGTGTGTGAGGACTTGTGGGGACGGTTTTTGAGGGTAATTTGTGACTTGATTGGGAGTGCTGAGAGCCTCTAATTGTGACGAGTTTGGGAGTTAGGTTTAGCAACTAAGAGGAAGACGGCGGTGCGTGCAGATTAGGTCTAGCGATGAGCTGTACTTAGCGAGCTCACTGACCAAACTTGGTCAATTTGCGGATCTGCATATCCGTGTGTTCCGGCTATTGAAATATATTTTGCCTCGAGGGTTGCGTGGTTCACCATGCTCTCTTGTAAAAGCTCCGAGGAAACCTAGAATTTGAGAACGGCTTGAGAAAAATACGTTGTTATGCGTATCGTTCTAGAGAGCTCGCTGAGATAAATTGGGATATTGTCGGTGCGCAAAAGGAATTAAAATCCCTTGCTCCCCTCCACACTTAAGGAGATTGTGTGTGTGTGTGTTTTGTGAGGTTGAGTGTGTGTTTTACTGTGTACATGCTAGGCCATGCTCAGTTTCACGGGTGCCCGTCACCAGCCTCATCACCGTGTGGGAAATCACTGTGCGAGGGCGATTGGTCCTGATGCCAATGTGAACAATGCTGGGTAGGGGGATAGGTGGGGATGGTACCAGTTCTCAGGCCAATAGCGGGCGGTAATGGGTGTTGGCTTCATCCTGGTCAACAGCCTTCGCTGGGGCAGTATCTTGTGGGTGTCGTACACAATACTGCCTCATGGGAGGGCTTATGCACAGGTGGGGGATAATATGGCTGCTATTTGGGGCTCTTGGGGCCTCCAAATGAGCCAAAAGTACCTAAATAAACCAATAGATACAAAATTCAATTAAACATACCTTTTGTGCCCCAATCTGAGAGCAAATGACATGGATACACCGTGTGGTGAGACAAATATTAGTGAAGGGCTATTATTATTGAATTGCCATAAAAGGTGTTATTTGTCACTGTTGAATTCTAAAGTAAAACTTAAAATGCAGGGTCCTGGTTCAAAATGTAGCATAAAAGAATGAATCCTTGTTTTACTCGGACTCATAATCCTGCAACTGGTAGGGCATCTCCCTGCTTGATAATCGAACTGTTGGGGCGTGAGATCCATGTATGCCATGAGGACAAGAAAAATCAGGCAATGATGCATGGCTTTTGCTAAAATTGGTATGTGTCTAATTTCACTCTTTCATTATGCCACTGATGACGGCTCCTGCACCTCTTGGCGTTTTTGACGACAATGACAACGATGGATGGCAGGATATGCCTGTTGTCCAGGAGGATGAGCTCAAAGGTGGGCTTGACAAAGAAGACCAAAAGTGATACCACTACATACCTTCTGCCAAGGGCGCCAACACTGCCAAACTGTAGGAGATTCATACCGGCTACATCATGCCGGTACTCCCATTTCCTTTCTATTCTTTCTATTACTTCATCCTTTACTGTACTGCGGGGATCCCGCCTTTCTATTCATTATTCCACTTTTCTATTACTTATCGTGCCTTACTCTATTATAGTAATACTCCTTTATTTACAGTATATAAGACCACAAAAGTATGCTACATGGGGAGAACAACTCTAACAGAGGTTCTTTCATCTGGTCTTTCTTTGTCCGACTTCGTCTACGCTTCATCTACCCCCTTGTGTGCCATTACTGCCGACTTACTGTCACAGTACCGCCACATATTTTTGACCTACAAGAACTTCGTTTCAACAAAACTTGACCTCGAAAAACAAAAGGCCTTACTGGCAAGGCCTCGTTGATTGGAACCCTCTGGCTTGATCACCCGGATCTCCGCACAACTTTGCCTCGCCACCCCAAAATTCCGACAACTACTAGCTTCTTTCCATCTCACTAAAAAACCTGCTTTATTTTTATTTTTTTTGCTCTCATCATTTCCAAAAATTTTGACTATGGCACTGTTTACCTGTTTGAAAGGGGCTGCTCTGATTCTAGAGCTTCCCCCTCAGGGTAATACAAAAAGAGCATCCACCGCTTCCACTGAGTTGCCTCTTGTTCAATCTAAAAATAATGCTAACCTTTTGAGGGATCTGGAGAGCCCCCTTACTAGCATTGTGAGCCTCTGGCCTGACAACAGCATCAGAGGCTTGGGCCCTATCTCTATTGATGAGAAGGGATTATCTTCCTGGCCTGTGAAGGAGGAGTCCATTGCTTCTGGGGACTTCAACCTTCCTGGCCACTATGGCGGTCGCAATAATGCGAATGAGCCTACATCCACGAGTTTTGAAACCACATTTGAGACAGATCTTCTTGATTTGAAAGAGGAATCCGTTGTTCTCCATCCTGACGATGTTAAGGGATGGGAGACAGTAGGGAAGAAGAAAGGTAGACGTACCCCTTCCCCAGACCCCAGTTTGAACTTGGCTGGGTTTGTTGCTAGCACGAATAATAGATTTGACGTTTTATCTGATTTGGATTCAGATGAGAAAAAGGTTGCTATTGATAATATAGTGAAATTTGTTCATGACGTATGTCAGAAGCATTTTGAGAAACAATTTCTCAATATTCCGAAGCAAGTCCGATTGGAGTGTGAGGCCACCGAAGAAGCAGCTTGACTTGAGGCCTTGGCTCAAGAATTAGGTACTGAAAAGAGTTCAGTCCATAATTCTGAGGATAGCTATGAGACAGACGTACCTGTGGATAAGCCCTTCATAAATAAGGGAAAGGTCCATGACTTTCAAGATACAGGTATTCCAGGGATCAACAATAAGAAGTTGGATCCCAAGAATCAATGTCGTGCCTTGGAAAATTTGGATTTTCTAAAGGGGGAGGATCCTGAAATGCAAAAGGTGATCTATGAAGGGATTGTCAGCGCATGGAAGACTTTTAAGCAGAAGACTTCTGGATCTGAACCTCCAGTAGGAGGACCCTCCAACGCAGGTACTGTGAAACCAAAATCCAAGAAGGTGGAAATAGTCGAGGAGACTTATGGTGAAGAGGCTCTTTCCGACGGAGAGCAACCATATGTCAAGCCTAAGCCTCAAACTGAGTCTGGACATTCAACATTGATCAAGGCAGTATCCGCAATTCTTCTGCCAATGTTGGCGGAGAGATTTCGGGCCATGGTGAAAAAGTCACCTTTACCCCTCCAGTTACAAGCATTCCAAAACCGAAACCTACAAAGACGGTTAGGATCTTCGAGGAAAAAGATAGCAAAGAGATGCTTAACTCGACTATGGGCATCAATAATGGCAAATCCAAGTCGTCAAGCCCTTTGCTATTGAAGGCTGGTAATTCTGGTGGTATACTGTTACGATTTTTCCTTATCTAATCTCAGCACCTATCTAATCTTGTCTTATCTCGGCGCTTTGCTTATCTTTCCCGTAATAATCTCCACATCGTACGACTTTTCGACTCGTGTTCACCTTGCTCGTTTCGCTCGGCTAACACACGCCACGTATTCAGACTCCGACTCGTAGTATATCAGTAAGGACATACTTGTACATAGATCTCCTCAGCTTTTAGCTAAGTTTATACATACCGGACTTCTTACCCTCGTCTTCACGACTAAGCGTTATCCTCTACTCGCCTTAGCAGCATCACGCGATAAGGGTGACTGTACGAACGCGATACAGCCTTTGTCGTCGTCGCTTGTTATTCCCGAGTCCGGGCCTAACAATTAGCTAAAAGCTTTCGCTACTTTCCTCGCCGTCGCTAGCCGCAGCAAGGAACTTCATGACTCCTGATTTAACGACACCCCAGACCATCGGACTCGCTTCAGCCATAGTCGGCTTCTGCTTGACAGTTTTCTTCACCGCCCTTATCGTCCTAACATATGGACATCGGATACGACAATACCTACGATGAAGGGGATTGCTGGTTCAGCCCAGACCTCAGACACCCGCCCACCTACCCTTCCACTATGTCCTCCCCTTCCAACAACCCAAACCAGCCAGAGGGCAACTCGCAGACCTGGCACCCCGCCAACGCCTGACAGAGGCTCATGGGGCCGCCCAACGACGCTCCGCCACCTACGTCGCCTCTTCGTCCGAGGAGCTCCTACAGAATAGGGAGGAGCCCGGCCCATGGAATGCCACCCCTGGACCCAGCAATGTTCCAAACACTCCAACCCCGATTGCCAATGACCGGGACGTACTGGCCAGATACCAGTGGGTCCACGAACACCCTCCCGCCTACTCCGCACCTCGTGCACCGCAACGGCTTGTGGTACCGAACCGACCTCGCCCCAGGATGGTACATCCCCGTCCCCCCTTATTCGTCAACGATCCCTTCCAGGGGATACCCATCGAACTCTCTGACTCTGATACCAGCTCCGAGGTCGTCATCAACCGACTCCCGAATGCTCCAGAATACGTCGACCCCCTCCCCTTCGCCGATGAGGGAGAGGACGCCGAACCCCTTGTCCGAATCCGAAGAGGCAGCGACCCTCTTAACCCCCATGCCCCCGATTACGACTGGCCCAACCTCTCCCAGGTCGACCGGGAGATATTCGGTCCTGAACGAGTCCGAGCATGGGAGCTCAGACAGCGAGACGTCGACCGAAGAATGGAGGGACGCGGTCGGAACCCCCGAGACAGACAATCCATGGACCGATTCCTCGCCACCCACCGAGGCGATCCCCTTGTCGGGACCAGCATCGAGGCCCAGATCACCACGCGTATATTCGCCAACCGGGATCGCTCCCAATTTCGCCCCGCGTTTGGAGGGAATCAACTTGATAACCTTCGACCCAGAACCCCGACCGAACAACGACTTCTGGAGAACCAGCTCCGGGCCCTATCCATTCGCCTCCGAGACCGACTTCTCAACGAGGGCGACAGGGATGGGGCCGATACCGTTTACGTACGATAGAGAAACCTTCCCCTTCCAACCCTCCCAGAACGCAGAAGACTTCGACGTTCGGCCAATGCGAGACTCGCCCCCGGTCGCACCAAGGAGAGCCCTGTACGCCCCAAACCCATGAGACCCCGGTTGGTTCTACGGACCAGGGACTAGTCGGCTGATAGCCGGAGCGGGAGAGATGGATACAGGGGGAGAAGGCAGCGGCCTCCCACCTTTCCAGACGGCAGAAGAACGAGTGGCACAGATGGAGGCGCAGATGATCGCCATGAGGAACGAGAACGTGCAGCTCCTAGAAGACCTAGTGCAGGCACGAGCAGGAGACAAGGGCAAGGGCCCCGATCGAGGGCGACCTCCGGGACCTCCCCTCCGAAAACCAAGGACCGATCATTTTTCGATCCCCAGACCCCTGCACTACCAACCACCCGATCGCGGACCCCCCGGCTCCGTTCCTTGGAATGAAACCAACATTCGAAAGACCTGCCAAGTTCAAAGGCGATCATGACGACATCGACTGGTTCCTGGGAGACTGTGTCACGTACTTTGAACTATTCCGACACGTCTTCGCTGGAATCCCCTCGCTCATGGTCGTCTCTGCCGCATCCCTCTTCGAAGGCGCAGCGCAGGACTGGTGGGTCCACCACCGTGACACCTACCTTTACACCCCCGACCCCGACAACGACAACGACGAGCTCGTCTGCTACCACTACCCCAGCTGGACGGTCTTCTGTGAGTTGGTCAAAGCACGATTCCGAGATCCGGCAGTAGAAGAAGTCCATGAAAAGAGAATGGGAGAACTAAAGATGACGGGAACCGCGAACCACTTCTTCCAGAAGCTGGAGTGAGAAGCTAAGCTAGCCGCTCGCCTAACCAACACTGGGCCCCAAGGCATGATGGTTCGCGTGGTATGACAAGGGGTGCCCTCCTATTACACCCGTTTAATCACCAGTCTCGGATTCGGAATTCTGGTCGACTACAACGGGTGGAAGGACCGCATCCTTCAGATGTACGCGGAACAGGAGAAAGATAGGGTATACAATCAGGCCCATGGAATCAACGAGAAGAAGCCGCAGTGGGGAACGAAGGTGAATCCCGCCTCCAGTGGGAGTAAAACCCCCACGAGCGGCGCGACGAATCCCTCACCGCCGAAGTCAAATACCCAGAGTCGGGAACTGACAACAGGGAGATGGCATTCGGTAACGACCACGAACTACGGGAAGCACGGAGAGCCAATGGACGTAGACCGAGCGGAACACATGACGAAGGGACTATGCTTCACCTGCCATCAACAGGGGCATCTGTCCAGGGACTGCCCGAATAAGAAACAGCAGGTACGTGCCGTGGTCGCGACTCCCCCAGTAGAGCCGACCAAGGACACTAAAGAAGTGGTGACGGAAAAAGAATAGGTCGTCGAGGGTCCGATTCCCCTTTGATGACCACGGACTTACATACTGGCGCGCGCTTGACTTCCGCAGGACGGTCTGCTTCTCTTTTACTTACACCTTGTTTATCTAACACGCATTCGAATATACCCCGCCCCATACCTGTCGGGGTGGCCTTTACGACTTCTAGTGTTCACGTTTACCGCACACCAGTACCAGAATCACCCAACAGATATCCCGTCCTTCTAGGTAAGGACACGACACTGATGGGGGCCGTCGACCCCAGGACTGCGCAACCGACTAAACGTCTGGCAAGTAACTCATCACGAGCGAACGCATCAGACGAAAAGTCACCTACCATAGTGACACCCATTATCACAGCATCCGTTGAGCGACGACTGGACGGGATTGAAGACCATGAAGCCCAGCAAAGTCCCGGCGCAACCGGCCCAATGGTGGAAGATCCCCAGATACGTTCCCCGGCTGCCGGCTACAAGGATAGCGGTAGTACCACGGAAAAAGCCGCACGACCGGGACAACGGGCCGAAAGCCAAACGCGGACGGTCATCAAACGACCTGAAACTCTGGAGGAGTCCGCTGATCAGAACCCCCGAACCAAAGGACCCGAAGGGCGGACCGTCTCGTCCATCCTGAATGCGACTCCCGTTCTAGGCCTAGGCAGGGGGGATGATAGCACTGTAGTCTACCCCTCGCCTATTGATCGACCCTTCGACGTTTTAGACAGCCGAAAGCCGAAAACCGGACACACCTGCACCGACAGCCCTTCAGGACACCATGGAGCCAAAGAACGGACGGAAGCTGCTAGCGCCCAGGCGGTGAACAGGGGGCATCAGGTAACTATGATCGAAGTTCCCGACGCAGAGGACGACACCTCCTACCGCCGATGGATAAGGCACGGCAGTCCGACACTATCCCCGAAGATGACCAGCCCGCCCTCTAACAAGGGGGTAGGCCCGACTCATCACAACGAGAGCGAGGTGACCTCACCAACGGTAGCTGTGCCCCCCGTGGCCAGTGCGAAGGTTATGGAGGCCCCTCATCGATGGCTACGACCTTTCGAGGTCGACTGGACCCTTCGCACGGTCTGCGAGGCCCGCAACGACAACGCCGCCTGCGCCGCCCTCGCTGTTTGGATACACAAAGATAAAGGAGCCGAAATGACAGACGAACTCCTCTGGGAGCTTAGACTAGGAGGGGAAAATGCTAGGGAACGCCTATACGAGCTTCGAAAACCACCGGTGGTCGTCCTCAGTCGAGAGAGCTCCACGAGCAACTTCCTCATCGACATCCTCCTCCATCCCATCGTCGGAACGGAGACCCTTAGCACCAGAGGGCTCTTAGATAGTGGCTGCACGAGCAGCGCCATTAACCGACGCTTCGTAAAGGAACACGACCTCCCGACCCAGAAAATCCCTGTCCCGATTCCCATGTATAACGCGGATGGCACCCGCAACGCCGGCGGGGACATCACCGAATACGTCGAAACCCGAATGACGATCAAGGGCCATGTAGAGCGTATCGATCTGGCCGTCACCAACCTCAGCACAAAGGACGTCTATCTAGGCCACGACTGGCTAAAGCGCCATAACCCTGCGGTCAACTGGCAGACCCAGTCGGTCCTGTTCGGTCGATGCGCCTGTGCGGGCAACGCACTCAGCCTCCCCGACTCTGACCCCAATGATAAGTGGGACGAAGAACTCGAAGAGGGGGACACCATCCTCGCGGTCTGCATGGAGGAAGAACTTGTCATCCAAGCCATGCACCATGCGAACGACCTGGCCGCCGCCGCCAATGTGGAAAGACCAAGAAAAACGTTTGAAGAAATGGTACCGGAGGAGTACCGCTCCTTTCGCGACCTCTTCTCTAAGGAGAACTTCAACGAGGTGCCAGAGCGCACACCCTGGGATCACGCCATCGAGCTCGTCCCTAATGCGAAGGCCATGCTCGATTGCAAGGTCTACCCCTTGAATCGCAATGAACAGGAACAGTTAGACTGATTCCTCGACGAGAATTTAGCATCGGGCCATATCCGCCCTTCCAAATCCCCATTCGCCTCTCCTTTCTTTTTCATTAAGAAGAAGGACGGCACGCTACGACCTGTACAGGATTATCGAAAGCTCAACGAAATGACGATCAAGAATCGCTACCCTCTCCCGCTCATCTCCGAACTCATCGATAAGCTTCGTGGGGCCAAGTATTTCACCAAACTGGATATTCGCTGGGCCTATAATAATGTCCGGATAAAGGAGGGGGACGAACAGAAAGCCGCATTCTGCACGAATCAGGGCCTGTACGAGCCTACCGTCATGTTCTTCGGGCTCACGAATTCGCCCGCTACGTTCCAATTGATGATGAACGACATCTTCCATGACCTCGTCGGGGAAGGCAAAGTGACCGTCTACCTAGACGACATCCTGATCTTCTCAAAAAACCTCAAGGAACATCGAGAGATCATGAAACGAGTTCTCCAACGTCTACGGGAGAATAACCTTTTCCTGAAAGCAGAGAAGTGCGAGTTTGAGGTGCTCGAAACAGAATACCTTGGAGTCATCATCTCCGAGAACTCGATCCGAATGGATCCCATCAAGCTAGCAGGAATCGCTGAATGGCCTACACCGACGAAGAAGCGGGAACTACAATCGTTCCTCGGCTTCACGAATTTCTACCGAAAGTTCATCAAAAACTACTCGAAGGTTGTGAAGGCGCTCACCGCCCTTACCGGACTTGCGCCCTGGAAGTGGACGCGAGAACAAGACAAAGCATTTGTTGAGCTCAAACGACGAATGGCTGAGGACGTCATCCTCGCCATTCCGAACGAAACGGATCCGTACAGGGTCGAAGCCGACGCCAGCGAAGGCACCATTGGCGCGGTGCTTAGCCAGAAGCAGAACGGAAAATGGCGCCCCGTGGCATTCATGTCGAAGTCACTCTCCGCCACCGAGTGCAATTACGAAATATACGACAAGGAGCTTCTAGCAATCATGCTCGCGCTTGATGAGTGGCGTCACTATTTGATGGGCGCCGCCGTAGACATCGAGATCTGGACGGACCATCAAAACCTCCAGTATTTCCGACAGCCACAGAAGCTAAACCGACAACAAGCGCGCTGGGTAACGGAGTTGGCTGAGTACCACTTCGTCTTGCACCACAAGCCGGGTGCGTTGAACAAGAAGGCCGACTTATTGTCCCGCCGCGACAACCATGATCAGGGGAAGAACGATAACGATGACCTAATCGTGCTTTCCCCTGCGCACTTCCGAGCGCTCATCATGCCCACTACCAACGAGGTCCATACCAGGGTCGAGGAAGCCACTCGACAAGAAGACCTATGGGACAAAGGAATCCACACCTCACTTACTCACGAGCGAGGAGTCTCTCGAGAAGGAGGACTCTTGAAGTATGACGGACACATCTACGTCCCACGACGTCATGCGCTTCACGGCGAAATCATCGCCCAATTCCACGATCACATCTCGGCCGGACACCCGGGCATTGAAAAAACGAAGGAGTTGGTTCTCAGAGAATACTGATGGCCCAAGATGAAGAAGACTGTCGAAGCCTACGTCAAAAGCTGCGAAGTCTGCCAACGCACAAAATCGAGCATGCAGCCCAAGGTGGCTCCACTCTACCCGAACGCCATCCCCCAAGGACCATGGACTCATATCTCAGTAGACATGGTCACCGGACTCCCAACCTCGAATGGGTGCGACGCCCTTCTTGTCATCGTTGACCGCTTTTCAAAAGCCATCATCCCTATCGCCTGTAATGTCGAACTCTCGGTGGAAGGATGGGCCCGAATCCTCCGAGATCACGTATATGCCAAACACGGAATGCCTTAGGTTGTCATCTCCGACCGAGGCCCACAGTTCGTCTCGAAATTTATGAAGGAACTTTACCGATTGCTTAACATTACGCCGAACGCCTCGACCGCCTGGCATCCGCAGACCGACGGCCAGACCGAGCGAGTTAATCAGGAGATTGAGAAATATCTTCGGATCTTCATTAACTACCGACAAAATGACTGGACCGACTGGTTACCGCTCGCGGAGTTCGCGCACAACAACCGGACCCATAGCGCCACAGGCAGAAGCCCCTTCATGATTCTATACAGACGAAACCCACAACTCCTTCCTGACGCCAAGGACTATTATTCAATTTCTAATCCAGCGGCGTCAGACTTCATCACGACAATGAGCGACATTCATCGAGAAACCCGTGAAGCGCTTCAGAAGGCAGCAGCTAACATGAAGCGCCAATACGACAAGAAGAAGACGGCGTCGCGCGACTATCAAGTTGGCGACAAAGTATGGTTGGACTCTACCAACCTTCACCTTCCACGGCCGAAAAAGAAGCTCGACGACAAGCGCGTCGGCCCCTTCACGATCCTCGAAAAGACAGGAACTGCCGCGTACAAGCTGCAGCTCCCTATACACTGGAAGATCCACCCACGTTTCAATGAGAAGCTACTGACCCCGTACATCCCGCCAGCCTTCCCTAATCAGGAAGTCCCACCCGCACCTCCTCCTGATCTCATCAACGATGAGGAGGAATTCGAAATCGAAGAAATCCTAGACTCTCGACCACGCCCAATCCGTGGTAGACGAGGCAAGAAGTCCTACAACGTCACAGACTACTTCGTCAAATGGAAGGGATGGACGTGCGAACATAACTCATGGGTCCGCGACTCGGAAATGGGCAATGCCCAAGAAGCTATAGAAGATTACGAAAACCATAACAACAGCGCCAGAAGACTCGACGCTGTCGCAACACCGAACCCCGACAAGCGCGTAACAATGGTCCTCGACTTCAAATATGAGGACGGATCTTGCCTTTATCTTGCCCAATGCCAAGATGGAAAGCAGAAATGGGTAAAAGACCCAGATCCCGACGTTTGGCACGACATTATCCAGGACTATTGGTATAGCGTACACTCTGACTCGGAAAATGACGAGCCTTAATGGCAGTCGGGACGCCTGCCTTAACGAGGGGGTAATGTTACGATTTTTCCTTATCTAATCTCAGCGCCTATCTAATCTTGTCTTATCTCAGTGCTTTGCTTATCTTTCCCGTAATAATCTCCACATCGTACGACTTTTCGACTCGTGTTCACCTCGCTCGTTTCGCTTGGCTAACACACGCCACGTATTCAGACTCCGACTCGTAGTATATCAGTAAGGACATACTTGTACATAGATCTCCTCAGCTTTTAGCTAAGTTTATACATACCGGACTTCTTACCCTCGTCTTCACGACTAAGCGTTATCCTCTACTCGCCTTAGCAGCATCGTGCGATAAGGGTGACTGTACGAACGCGATACAGCCCTTGTCGTCGTCGCTTGTTATTCCTGAGTCCGGGCCTAACATATACAAGGACGTTCACCTATGTTTGGATTAAATGTGCCAGGTAATCCACATATTGACTTACAAAACATGATAGATGTCTCTCGTAATGCCATGCATAGCAATAAATATCGTGAGACACCTAATGTACATACTGGTCCTGCATTTGCAGCAGATCAGGTAGCCCCCAATAGTTACCTAGGCAAGGTTCTGAAGAAATCTGACATGGGAAGTGGTGCTGGCTTACCTCCAGATGATCCTGGTGACTCCAGCTCAGAGTCATCTTCTTCATCTTCCTCATCTTCATCAGATGATGAGTCTAGGGGATCTGACTCAGACTCCAAATGACAACGAAAGAAAAAGAAGCATCATAAGAAGAAAAAATCTTCACATCGTCAATCCTGTTCTGGATCTCATGAGTGTTCCTCACCTTGGGAGAAACCCATTCCTCCTTCTACCTATAATAGCAGTGATGACCCAAAGAAGGTAGCTCATTTTATCCAGGAGTGCAAACAGTACCTTAAGATGGCAAAGGTGGCAGATGAGGATAAAGTCTTTCGCATCTCTTGGTATCTTAAAGGCCCTGCTTGAGACTTCTATGACCAAAGTGTTAGTATGAATTACAATGAATGAAACATAGACACCTTTTTCTGGGAATTGTTCAACTATTGTTTTCCCTGTGATTATCGTGCTAAAGTTCACCAAAGAATCAAGCAGTGTTTCCAAGGGGAAAGGGATGTACGAGCCTATGCCCATGAGCTAAAAGGCCATTACCATATGCTTGGCAATGAATCAGAAAGAACTCAAGTCTTACGCTGGTGGTACAGACTGAGATGGGACCTTTGGCAGGAATTGAGTGCCCATTACTATGATGAAGAGGTTAACACTTGGGAAGAAATCCTTGACATTTCTTATAAGAAAAATGGTGCAAAGGCTCATGGTGACTATGAGCACAATTGTCGTGCTAATAATCGTAATATGAATGAGACTACTGAACATAATAAATGGAACAACATACCTAGATCAAAACAGGATCATAGTCCTAAGCCTGTGTGTCAAAGCTTCAACGATGAGCTGTGAGAACTGTCAGATGTTCCTCATAAAGGTCCCATTTGTAACTGGGAAAAACCTACAAAGGAAAAGAAGGGCCTCTGGTGTGAAAACCATCTCAATAAGAAACAAAGGGATGAATACCTAGCAGAAGGGAAGTGTTTCCGTTGTGGAAAGATGGGACATATGTCTTGTCATTGTCCTGATGGTAACACTATTGCTTCTGGGTCTAAGTCCGGTCCTCCTGGGCATTGCAAACCCCCACCAATGTCTTCAGCGAGCATTCAGCTCAAGCTCAAGGAAGCTGACCATTTATCGAAAGTGGCGGAGAGCTCAACTAGCTTTCAGCTAAACAATATTGGATTAGAATTGGCAGATGTGGAGGGCGACTCACCTCCCTCATCCTCTTGGACATCCAGCGAGGCTGAGCAATGGCTCAACCAACCTATGGGCAATATGCTTGAGGAATGGTGGACCTGGCACATGAATTCTGTCTCCAATTGGCCAGATTCACTTGCATTGGATAAGTCCAAGGGAATGGAGGGCAGGAATACAAAACGGTTTTCGATGTACCGTACAAAAGGCATGAAATATGTTCTCTTCGACTCATTGCGCGAGGAGCAAGATGAGATCTTGGTCCTGGCAGACATTGTTCAATACGGCAACATGATCTCTTGGTATAAAACTCACCTTGTACATGCATATGGAATTCCCTATGTGGAACAGCCCCATTCTTTAGCCAAGGATCTGATGGCTTCATTCATTGAAGAATACCTGGAAGACAGTTTTAATGATGAATTTTGCAAAGTAGCAAAGAGGTTTACTGTATCTTACAAGACAGCCAACATCTTCCATGTACGAGATCGTGTGCTCAGCCACAAATTCCACCTGCCATGATCCACAGCTTTACACCCAAAGTTCAAGTTGTACAATTGGTGGTTGTCCCATGTACAGCATTGGGAACAGAGACAAGCACGTATCAATTGCTGGGCAGGATCGAAAGTGGGACTCACTGGCATGGAGGGCGAGTATGTAGGAGATTCCACCCAAGTAGAATCCCACAAATGTCAGTTTGAAGAACTGTACATTGGTCATGTGGGGTACAAATGGGATAAATTACCTGCAATACAACGTAATGTGAGAATTCCTCGTGATTTCATGTGGCTAGTCCCAAGGCCGGTGGTTGTCAAAATCCTCATCGAGGGCCATAAGGCCCGTGCCCTCATTGATTCTAGTTCTTTATCAGACTTCATGTCCATGACATTAGCTGATCAGTTAAACTTGAGGAAAATTGAGCTAGAGAAACCAATTTTGTTGCACCTGGCGGTTCAAGGATCATGCTTGAAAATCAATCATGGAGTAAAGCCTAAATTCGAGTACCAAGGGATTGATGAACAACGGTACTTTGACATTGCGAATCTCAGTAATTACAATGTGATTCTCGGGACCCCATTTCTATTTCAGCATAAGGTCACTATGGGAATAAATGAGAACATTGTGCACATAGGCAGTGAAGAAAGCTTACCTATTGAAGGTGCCAATGTAAGCGAGCTTGCATCCTGCTCTGTTGAACTCACTGAGGAGGCAATCTCAGATGTATGAAGCATCATACTGGAGTCCGCCCATGGTCGAGGATTATTTGAAGATGTGGAAAAGGCTCCATTACCTCCATTCAGAGTTATCAATCACAAAATTCCTCTGATTGATGAAATGAAAATGTACCATTGGTGACCATCTAAGTGCCCTGAACCATTGCTCAGGCAATGGATACAGAAAAAGAAGGATTATCTTTCAACTGGCTGTTGGAAAGTGACCATGACTCAAAACACAGTCCCTATGCTCTGTATATTCAAGCCCAATAAGCCAAAGAATATGCCTGAGTTACATACCGTCTTTGATTTGCAGGAACGGAACACGAACACTCATAAGATGGTAGCACCATTAGCATCCATTGACGGAATACTGAGGCATGTGGCGAGCCACCATTTTCATTCTTTGTTTGATTTGCAGATGGCATATGAGCAAATTTGTGTCATAACTGGACACTTAGACCAGACAGCAGTAACCACACCTGATGGTAACATGATGAGCCTCATAATGCAGCAAGGTGACTGCAATGCACCTGCTACTTGTCAAGCATTGATGAACCACCTATTTTCGCCATATATTGGGGTGTTCATGGATGTATATCTTGACGATATCATCATGTACTCAAATACTATAGAAGAACATGCAAAACATTGTGAAATAATATTTGATATCCTCCAAGAGCAACAACTATACCTCAGTGAAAAGAAATGCCAAGTATTGGAGAAGGAGCTTCACATCCTTGGGCATATTGTTGATGATGATGGTATTAAGATGGATCCATCAAAAGTTGATATGGTCTTGAACTGGAAGATTCTAACAAATTTACACATGATGACTGGGGCTACTGTCCCTTGGAACTGGACAGAAACACATCAGTGAGCTTTTGAACAAGTCAAGGAATACATACATCATTGGCAGGAGCATCACCATATCCCACTGGATTATACAAAAGATGTGTTGACTATCAATATTGTTACCAATGCTAGCAGCACAGGCATTGCCGGGGTCATGAGCCAAGGTGAAGACTGGAAGAATGCTAAGGTCGCAGCATTTTTCTCAGCCAAACTGAACTCCACACAACAGAATTACCCCATTCATGAACAGGAGATGTTTGCGGGTGTAGAGACGATGCAGAGGCATCGAGATATCTTGCTGGGATGCCACTTCAAGTGGTATACGGACCACAAAGGGCTTATACACCTGTTGCACCAACAGAACTTGTCAGGATGACAAGCTTGTTGGATGGAGCTATTGTCAGATTTTGACTTTGAGATAGTCTATGTTCCCAGAACAGAGAATGTACTCACTGACTCACTATCTCGTTTATACTCAAACGAGCCCTCTGGGATGGTTCGTGCTCCCTCTGAATTCCCTCAGCATGACAAAGACTACCCTCCCATGGATCCTGCTCAGGCTGAAGTGACAATGCTGGTTTTTACTGGACTGGAAGCAAATGCGATGATGTTGACACATATGGGGTCTGGAGCAAAGCCCAAATGGACCCTAAAACTGAAGATCAGAGCTAACGAGTTGTCTGCAGCATTTGCAAAGTGAATGGCCAACAAGAGATTTGTGATACACAGCCCTAAGGCATCATCAGAAGCAGGGAATGATGAAGGCCTCCCATCGTGGAACAATGGGTCGGACCTAGGAGAAAGTAACGTCCCATCGTGGAACAACAGGGATGAGCTTTACATGGAGGGCGAGTCCATCCCCAGCTTGTCAACGTTGAACACCAATGAAGGCAGGGACAGTGCACTGCCATGATGGCAATGTGTCCCGGTTGTCGATCCGGAATTACAGGAAGAGCAACGAGATCCGATCGAAAACCTGGCTATACCAGATCTGGAGTTGCCAGTGGGGACAGCTGTGCCAGGCTCTGAAATGGACTTAATGAGTTCTTCTCTCTCATCACTCACTGGGCTTGTATCTTCACACTTACTGGGCGTCGATTTACTTCCTGTAATCCATAGCCATATCTCTGGAGACTCTACCCTATCAAAGATACTGGATTCACCATCACACTTCAAGAATTTCTCTGTGGATGATGGCCTCATTTACCTTTGTGAGGACGGCTGCAAGCTGCTGTGCATGCCTGAGAATGTATGAGTACAAGATCATGACCTACGCAAAGTAATTATAAGTGAGGCCCACTCACTAGTCACTCACCTCGGATCATCAAAGACATTGGCGTATCTAAGAGATCATGTCTGGTGGAAGACTATCACAAGAGATAGTAAGGCTTATTGTGAGTCCTGCTCAACTTGCAAATGAAGCAAACCCTCAAATCAGAAACCATTTGGGCTACTCAACCCATTGAAGGTGGCCACTTACCCTTGGGAATCTATGGGCCTTGACTTCATAGGACCTCTACCAGAATCTTCGAACCGGGATGGCTCTTTTAATAGCATCTCAGTATTCATTGACTTACTCACAGGTATGGTGCATTTGGTACCTTCACGCACCAACTACAAAGCCTTCCAAGTCACAGAGCTTGTGTTTTCAGAGGTCTACAAACACCATGGCCTACTGAAGAACATTGTTAGTGATTGTGATGTAATCTTCACAAGCAATTTTTGGAGGCATCTCCATAAGTTGATTGGTGTTAATCTTCATATGTCCAGCATGTATCATCCCAAGTCTGATGGATCTACTGAGTGCGCAAACAGGATGATAACCCAAATGATTAGGAATTGTATCTCACTGGATCAAAAGGACTGGGTTTCAAGACTCCCCGCTATCGAGTTTGCAATCAATAGCGCTCGCTCGGACTCGACTAGGTACTCACCCTTCTTTCTAAATACGGGTTGACTCCCTCAGTCAATGATTTGGAACTCTCCCACAGATACAGAATTCCCTGGCATACGAAAATTTGCTGAGACTATCAAGACTGCACTCACGGGGGCTCATGATAGCATTTTGGCTGCTTGTGTCAAACAGACCCGCGATGCAAACAGGCACTGTTGCATATCCCTGCTGGCCCTGGATGACCTTGTATATTTGTCCACGAAGAATATCTCTCTGCCTAAAGGCTTGGCTCGGAAATTGGCTCCAAAGTTCATTGGACCTTACACAATCTCACGCGACTTTGGCAACGGCTCGTATGAAGTGGAGCTACCCCCTGATCTCAAGCGATGGGGTATCCATAATGTTTTTCATGCATCATTATTGCACACGTACATGTTCCTAACAACAATAGATTGTTCCCTGGATGCTTGGATTCCCAGGTCAGCCTGACTGAACCTTTGGAGAAGGAATGGAAGGTCTCCAACGTGCTGTCTCATGCCAGGAAGGGTGAACACATGATCTTCCAGGTTGAATGGGCCTCAGGTGATAGGACTTGGCTCCCCTATGTGGATGCCGAGGGCCTCACTGCACTCCAGGACTATTTTGATGTCCTGGGTATCATGAAAATTTCTGAATTGAAGGAGGGCTTGGGCTCGTCAGATGACAAGCCTGGGTTTTTCCTAGGGGCCATTGATATTGACCATGGCCCCAATGTTTTGGAAGGAGGATGGAGGAAGAAGAAAGTTTCATCGGGTTTTCAGGTTGGGGAGGGACCCTCGGGTCTTAAGAAGGATCAGACTTCAACAAGCTATTTTGCCAACCACTACATCTCTGCACTTCCCTGTCCATCACCCATCCATCAGAACCTTGATGACATCCACTCTCAGCTTGATTCCCTCAGAACAAGCCACTTATCCCCACGAGGTTTGACTAAAGCCATTGACAACCTCGATTCCTCGCTGTACACCCTCCACATCTCTATCCACAATAAACTCTATGCCTCCCCTCCCAGTACTGATGAAATTCATCTGCTCGGGCCCATATTTCATTGCGCTGAAGGCCAGCAAGAAGCTGATAGGCTTCCACTGTGAACAAGTGATCCTCTACATCAAGCATGCGAATCATCTAGCGAAAGGAGACATACCTTCAGGTTGGGTTGAGCCCGCAGGGTACAAGGTCTTCACAGCCGCATGGAATGAGGAGGCTGCACCCAGCGCACTCCCAGTACAACGAGGATCCACCATCGAGACGATCACAGATATTCGCATGACAATCGATGAAATTTTTCCATCCTTGCCAATCAAGAGGAAGGCCGAGGATCAGGGGAGCAGGGACAGCACACCATCAACACCTGGAGGGCACGTCCTCACTCAGCAGGAGTTCGAGACCGCCAATCGGGCCGTATGGGAGGAGGCTTCAGCTGCTCAACGTCGCAAGGACCGCATGGCTCAAGGCAAGAGAGCCTAGCGACAGCAGAACTGTGCCAAACACAACAACTGGGGCCTCAACACAAGTTATTCCCTTTGCATCGTGAAACCGACTTTCTCCCCTGCTCCAGAGGAGAGTTCTACCAGCAACGCCATCCCAAATGATGCACTACCTGCCAGCAACACGATGGATACAGATGCACTGGCTATGGACGGTGACGCTGCCTAGGCCTTGATGAAGCTTAAACTTGGGATGCTTTCTTGGAAAGCATCGGAGGGCATATGTAGGAGATTCATACTGGCTATGTCATGCCGGTACTCCCGTTTCCTTTCTATTCTTTCTATTACTTCATCCTTTACTGTACTGCAGGGATCCCGCCTTTCTATTCATTATTCCGCTTTTCTATTACTTATTGCGCCTTACTCTATTATAGTAATACTCCTTTATTTACAGTATATAAGACCACAAAAGTATGCTACATGGGGAGAACAACTCTAACAGAGGTTCTTTCATCTGGTCTTTCTTTGTCCGACTTCGTCTACGCTTCGTCTACCCCCTCGTGTGCCATTACTGCTGACTTACTGTCACAGTACCGCCACACAAACTCTACGGCTCTGCTCATACAGTTCTTGTCCACAGGATGTTCCTCGTCACACTTCATTTAAAGGTGTCAGAGTCAGCTGTACAAGGGTTTGCATGAGTACGCACCTTGACCTTGCGTTGCTTGCATGTTCGATTTTGCATCCACTTCGTTTTGGACGAAACAAATTCGTGAAAAACGGCTGCCGATCAAGCCGAACTTATTTAGATTACCGGTTATTGCCCGAGATACGATACCGAAAAATTCTTGCTCTTCTACTCATGCTGTGGTCCCAGTGATGTTCAATCTCGCCATACTCAAGGTGGGCGGCGCCTCTGCGCCCTAGCAATTCCTCTCGTCATATCGCTATCTCAGGGTGCCATCGGCGTCCACCTATCCAACTTTGGTATTCCACTGGAAACAGCGCTCATAGCCGAGCTCAAGAGCCAATCAGGTGCTGCACGATGTGGGACTGTGTGTATGCATGTTCTACTTGACGTAGGCTGGTGAAGGCAAGGTTCACTACAGGGATGGGTTTCTTTGTTACAAAGGTCCTTCGACAGCAACGATAGTAGATCTGAGAAACTGACCTGGATAATACTTACAGTCATAGTCCGTTTACTGTCCCTAACTCTGTCGGGCGCCCCGCACAAACAGAACTCTAGAGCCTAAGCCACCCAAATGCCTGGGACTCTGGAGTGGCTCTGACTTTAATATTTATCGATAAGAACACTTTCCGACTTGATCACGTCGGCGCAAACTCGATAATGCAAGTTGTTGAAAAACGAGGCTCTATTTTTCTGATCTGCGTATTGCTTTGACTGGATTGTAATTTTATGATAGCTCTTGCATCCAAGTCATCCTCTTGCAAACTGCATTAACAATAATCCACTTCGCCTCATTCACACTACGCGATACTGTATTTTGGCTTATGCTATGGCCATACAATTTCTGAACTCCATTAACTGTACTTGTAAAACAATCACAGTCACATCAGTCCTCCCCAGCTGGACCCGCCCAAGACCGCCAGTGGCCGTCATACATTATCAGCCATTCCCCATTGGGACCTTGCCTCGGTGCCACCAACAACATGTCCAACCGTGACTCCGTCTCATCCGGTATATCTTCGATATACTGAACAAAAACACTTCCTGCCTTGGCCTTCAAATTCATCAAATCTCCCGTTCCTTCCAACCACTCAGCAAAGTTGCCTAGAAAACACTCCTTCCGCTTCTTCCTCCACTTCTCACTCTCGTTAAAGATATTCAAGTCATTCAACACAGTAGAGGAGAACTCCACGCCATGGCGAGAGGTAACATTCAACGGTCCTTCCAGGCGTTTCCGAGGAATCCAAAGGTAGATGTCGCCCAAACTCGAATGGACGTCCATGAGACACAGCGGTAGTACTAGGTGAGTTGGATCGCGCGGAGAAGTGGTTCCAGGTAAATGCTATATGACGTTAACCGCGTGACGACTTGGAAATGGAAAAGGCCTACTAAGTGAATCTTGATGTCGCCACGAGAGCGTATGTCAATTCGACAGCGGGTCACCTCGTCTGACTTCGGATTCAGAATTTCAATATCTGCATCGATCTCTCCCTTCTTGGCTATAAGGTTGAGATTGTTCCTCCGGATCACTTTAACGCCGTTCCCCTCGGTCACCGTTTCATGGGGGGTCTCGGGAGGCAGAAGACTTTGTGGAACATGGAGCATAGGGTCTATGAGTAAGCTTTCTTTGATAGGACCCGAAGCTCGAATGATCATCCTGTAGTTGCCAGGCTGCCTCGACAGCAAAGTATCCTGAGAGCTCAAATACCGTGACTGCATGAGTGGCAGATTATTCTTCTTGGTCTGAATATGATTTGGAAAAGAGTCTCGTCTCGAATTGTCGGATAGCTGAAGACTCTGCTGGACCGACATATCAGATGATCTTATTGCAGAGACATTGGCGCAGAACTACATACCACAACGGCTGGATTCAATGCAACCAGGGGTCAATAGCGGGTCTTCCTCTGCTGGAGAGTCGAAATCGTGTTATCTTCATACCCGTCGTTCAGCCACCTGCAGTTCTGCACTCACAACCAAGCACGAGATAGAGACACCCACCGATGACGTTATAACCAAAGCTTGTGAGACGATAGACTGCTGTGGAATGAGAGTCAGTACAAGGTCAAGGCCTGTCGGGAACGGATCGACACTCACAGACGTCTTGGGTCATGCAGTGAGTTATCAGGAAGGCAATCGTCTCGAGCGCTTAAATGAATCCTACTTAAATAGGTTAGTGTTGGTATTGGTGTTGTTGGGTCTGGTGTATGCTGACTCCCACAAAGTTACACCTCGTGGACAGACCATGAGAAAAAAACAGCAACATAAGCGCCTTCCCCACCAGTACCCCGCAGAGTGATATATCAATGACTGCCAGATACCGTAAACCGTGATATATCAATGGCCTAGTTCTACCGTGAGTGTTTGATATATCACCTGCAGTCGCTGATCAAAAACGTCAAAAAGGGTGCATTTCAGGTGGACAGGCTTGCTCACTGTGTGTGATGTGGAGCTCACCTGCTCTGCGCCTTAGGTGAACCGACGCTTGCCGACGGGCTCCAAAAACGGCTGTTGGATCATGCCAGGGATCTCAGATTCCGTTCGAAGATGTTCGCTGCTCCAAATTGGACTTCAGGTACACATCACGTCGCTTACTTGTCTTCAACGTCTGTTACTACGTCCACTATCCCCGATTATTTCCGAGACTTGTGAAGAAGAGTGAGGGCCAAAGCCCGATCCGTCACTGTAGCGGGCAGGCAAGGACTATTTGGTCGCTGAGACCAAAACCAAGCGTGCAACAGCGCCTTCATTCAACAATAAAGGCAAACGAGGAGTCTTCCGGGGCTACTTCGTCTATGATTGATTCAGCTGCTAAGGTGTTCATTCAGTGTTCTGCTGCACGGTCCAAATAAGTTTCGTACAAGTTCCCTGGTCCATGTATCGACATTCTCCGATGCTTTTGGCCACTTGTCCTAGGAGAATAACTGTTCGGATTCTTCCGGATGATCCCAGGGAACAGTACAATTAAGGGTGCCGTCTGATTTGTGTGGTGGTCTTGTGTCGTTGACTTTCCGGGCGTAGCTTTCAGATTACACAGAGTGTCTCCTGCAACCATTTCCTTCCCCTTTTCTGCGCTATTCCCTTAGTTTTCTTGCAAGACGGGATTTGTGAGTTGCTTGGAAACAAGTACGGAGGGATTTGTTATTGTGCCGTGCATCCGACGGTGTTGACTATAGCCTGATAGTGTGTCGCCGAGATTCAAGTTAGCCCAGAGCCATGGATGCTTGTCTCACCTCTAACGGTTCGATTTGCATTGCAAGTCGTCTTCTATTCCTTTGATGCACGAACTGACTGCAAAGCTTAGATCAGGTACCTATACTTTTGCTGTGTTTAAATTGCTCGGCAGCAGTATTTTAATTAAAAAGCATAGAGTCAAACATATTAGCACTCGGTGCCTTCTATCCTTATTATGTCCTTTATTTTCAATAAGAAATTTTGTCGATGATTCATTGTATCCTGCGACGCACACTGAATTTGACCCTGGTGAGTATCCCGTCTATGATGCGGTAGTTTGTGCTCATGGTAGTGTAAATATACCGCCGTGACTACCAATTGTCATCTGGTCAGAGTGAGCTCAGCATATACTGTACCATTTGAATCACTTCGAATGGCCTGTGACACGGGACATATTTGTACCTTGCCGAATGATCGAATGCGGGGCCAATGACAGTGACATTCGTACAAAATCCGAATAATATTCCTATTAAGGTACAATTTACTCGAATATTCAAGGCATGGAACACCCAGTAGCGGACCAGAAATGAGGTAAAACCGTCATATCGGAGAAAACTTTCAATTTTCGGCTGTTTTTCATCAAATTTGGCACTTTTTTGACTTTGTGACACTAAACCTTGCCGAATGAGGCCCTTGAGACGTGTGACACATGGTCATTTTACGAATACGAATGCACCCTTAGTGACATGTGACATTCGAAGTGATTCAAATGGTACAGTAGTTAACTTTCTGTTATTCTCCATATGTCAGAATGCATTGTTAGAGAGGAAAATCTGGTTAAGCATAGCGACATTTCAATTCCGAATGAGGCAGTTGAGACTCATTAAGCATTCTGCGAGTATATGATATTTATTTCTTCATGCCATATCCCATAGTTATATCGAAAATCATTGTCGGTAAAGCGCATTTCAAATGAATTTGCTGATTTTGGAGCTTCGTCTGACGAAAATCAATGCCTTGCCCTAGCGACTTCATAGGCTGATGAAATATGTTCAATAACAACATATGATCATTATTTAATCGAAAGGAAATATCAGCGCCGTGTCAGTGTCTTTCTGCAATATGTAGAGTAAAGACCCTAGTAAGTATGCAGGATTTGTGCATTGACATGGGAAATATATACTCAGTGGAGCTGTGATAGAGGGGTTTAGGTCAGTAATACTTGCATAAAATGCTTACACCTTCATTGATACCGGTGATACCTGGAGAATGGAATAAGAGCCAGTGAATATGTCGGGGCTTGGTCGGGGCAAGTTCAAGGTAAGTTCGGTTCAAGCATTACCCGACCGACCGAACCAATAGGATTCATCGGCTTCTTCCGATCAATCCCAACCAACGCAAAACCAACGTCGACCTAGTTGACTACTATCACGACCTCGCGTGGACCTATCCACTTCGAATTGACCCTCGTCCCAGATTACCAGATGGACAGCTGGACGACATATCTCCAGGCTTATTTCCCCAGACTTGTCCGGCGATACCCTCCAATCAAGGAGTCCGAGCGACTAAAGCCAGTAAAGTGCGAGGTGTACGCGGTACGCTTGTCATATTCCTGTCAGTACCATTAACACCTGATCATCATTAGGAATAGGGAGGATTACGAGATGAGGACCAGCAAGCATGCACACAACTGCCCGGGGCGCCTCATGCGGTGGCTACCATGGGCTAACTGCGCTCTGAAGTTCAGCAGCTCGCAGATACCAATGTTGAGTATGATCAGGTAGATTCCCTCGATCTTTGGTATGTGTTGGAGGCGCGTATTTAATGATGTGGGTCACCAGTCAAGGTAAATGTGTTCCATTCAATATTTACTGTCGCAGAATTGACATGCTTTTAGCAATTACTGGGGTGCTATAACATCACAACTGTATCGTTGACCGTGCGGCTTCAAGATCAACACTACAACGTCTAGCCAGTACCATTTTGGTAGATGTCCTCGCTTGGCGGAACACCGATTGGCGCCGATCCTGAACTGAACCCCTGCCAGCAGTGAACGCGATGGTGACAGATGTTCGTGTCTCTATATTGCCAGCGTCCAAGGAAACGAGCCAGGTACTCGTTTGTTATATCCAATTTTTCTTCCTGCTTGTGATTCACACTTTATGTTTTATGTTTTATGTTCCAACTGTGTTGTATTTCCGCTTGCTATTGATAATCTAACACCGGCCTGTAATGCATAATATACATCTCTTTCCGGTATAGAATTTGGTCTGGGGGTAGAAACGGAAAAGCGCTGTGACATAAGAAGAAAAACACACATACATAATTCGAAAACATTATAATACATATTGAGCTCGGATACGATCTGTATTCTATGTGGCGATTGCGGATCTAGGCACTGCTTAGTAAAAGCAGCAGGGGAAGTCTAGAGGGAAGACGTCTAGTAGAAGACGCTTGAGCAGCGATCAAATTTGATCCCTGAACTTGCGGTATTTATAGGTAGATGACGAGGCATGCTACCACGTTTTAGGACAGAGGAGGCGCGCTGTCGGGAATGATCGCTGACGGACAAGGGTGGAGAACCGATGTTGAGCGAACAGGGAATTTTGGTGACGGAGGCAGTCACGGGATGCCTGTGTGCAGTTGATATATCGAGCCATTCACTGTAAGATCAGTGTATTGATATATCACGACCATGTATATCTAACAGTCTTTGATATATCATTTGGTTAGGTGCCCTTGCCTTCCCATCTTCTTTGAATAGGTATGTAATATCGTCCGTCTGTCCTACGAGTGATTGAACACGATTTCTTGATCGGAGAAGCTATATCCACTCTATGGACATGAATTTTCTGAGCTTGGATACAAAAACAGCCCTATCTCTAAGACCACATACGAGATAGCAGTGCCTAAAAAATCAAGCAATAATAGTACAATCTTCATTTTTGGGCTTTACGAATGGCTCGTCATTCTATTATACTGCACCAAAATTTCTCCACCTTAGCTTCCAGCTGATCACATCTCCCATCCCCTCCAATCACGACGCAAAATTGCGTATAAAACACTCCCTGCGCTTGCCCCTCTCGTCGAAGGCATTCAAGTCCTTCGTCAGGGAGGGGGGAACGACAGATCGCGGCGACTGGTAATGGTCAACATATCTTTCATCAAGTCACCGTATCATCGTAGTTTCGGTCGTTCGAGGCAACCGTGACTATCTCACGATACCGTTGGCACACAGAGTGCTTGTCAGCGTGGAACGCAAGTGTCCTCGGGCTAGCAAACCCAGTCCGTTAACTAACACTTTTGACAAAGAAGCCAAAAAGCGCACGTGCTAATTCACTGTTTGATGGATTCGGGGATTAATATTCAACTGGCTGTATCTTCCGTTTCCTGTACGAAGACAATGGTACCGGGGTGTGTGGTAGCGCTTGGGCAGACGGCATGGAGGGAAAGGAGGGACCTGAACGCGATATGCACGCATCAGCTTTGCATGCTCCTCGATCGACGGCCCGAGTCTATATGGCCTGCGCATACGATATACAGCATATGATCCATCGAAGACTCATTCGATGTCACCCATACCTTGCCCTTTCCCTCATCCTCTTTCGCCGTTTCGTGTAAGGCTTCGATTCGTTCCACCACTCGTTGTGTCAGCTTGAAAATTGTCGACATCGTCTGCAGGTTCATCAGCCTTCTTCCTGTTTTCACTGGAGACGTCATAGCTGTACGTTGCTACTGGAGTATCAAATGGTAGACTGTGGGAGGCAAAAAGGAACATACTTTATCCTAGAAGAGCGCAAAGCAGACAGCTGCAAGGGGTCTCCGGGCCGTTGTTCTGGAACACCCGGTCGGTCGGTCGGTCAACCTGAGGACCCATTAATATTTTTTTGGAGATCCTATTTAGGAGGCCTTGAGAAGATTTTAGAGAAGATATTCACCAATGTAAATGAGTCTTACAATTCAAAAAACAGTATACCTCCAAGATTGAACACTGCTTACGGTTTAATAGGTATCATCGTCGTTGTGTTGAGGTGTGGGAGGCGCCACCTTATTTGTCCTATCAGAATAAACCCCGTGATGAGATGGGGGATTGATGTATCGCCGAGGTATCAATAGCTGAGTACGATTCATGAAGGGCGCGGACTGTGAGAGAGACACTGCAGAGGCCGGTACATTTTTAATGGCCTAAATCGGGACCTTAAATGGTTTCGATTTCAGCTTCAGTTTTTACGCCCTTGTTTTCCCCGCTGTAAAATGAAAAGGTACCTCAAGTCCATTGTTCTATAGGGGGAAAAGTTTTTCATACCGTTTTACTGATGGCCTTTTCAGGACCGAGAAAGGCTTCGCTAAATCAAAACCTTTCAAGGTTTTGTTTTTTACCAGCTAAAATGAACTGGCCTCTGCTGTGAGACAGATCAGACACAGTGCTCTTTCGAGCAGTAATCACCTCCCTAGGAAGCATGCCTGAAGAAAGACATCAGAATCGGAATCCCAAATAGACTCGACATACAAGGCGAAAACGCGCGCTGTAAGTTGGTAAACAGGCGCCAAGAGGCTAATCCCGCTAATTTGAAGGCAAACGCCTTCAGAATCCAAAAGAAGGGTCATGTACTCGGCACTGGCTAGTTGGTGATCCAAATTCTAATCAAGAAGTATGCCCTCCTTCGCCTACTACCCCGTTTGGCGCGCCGCCTTGTCGCTGGTATCTTTTGGTATAGTCACATTCCCAGGCATCTTTAGAGCCTCGATTGGTTACAGGTCTATATAGAGCCAAGCGGCGCACAGAAGCTGAGAAGATTGTACCCGAAACTTCCAAATCCATTTGGACAGAGTGAACCATGGCAGCCCAGGTGAACGAAGATGTAGAGCCATAGCCGTCACAGTAGACTAGATAAACAAGCGGCCCGCGCAACAACTGTCTTTTGGTGAGCTTCGGTAGCTTACAGTACGCTTGAATGTGATTTTGTAAAATCTCGCTCGGATCTAGAATATTCTTCCTGTTCTTGGTCTTCTAGAAGAGTTGGACCATCGAAGAAGGCGAGAGCTCTAATATCAATGACTCCGTCGACCAATGCTTGCTCGAGTGGTGGTTCGGGAATGGTAGAAGAGGGCCGTAGCGTGGGAAGGTTTGATCGTGACCCCGCTGCTTTCGATCCACCATCGTCTTAGCTCCTCTCCCCGTTTTTATCGTCAACCTGGCAGAGTGCATCGTTATCAAGATAAAGACACTCCCTCAAGAGTTCAAGGCGCGACGACGACCTGCGACACAAGGGACCCCAGCCAAGGCGGAGGTTTGAAAGATTAGTCATTTCCGGCGGCGACAAGCAAGGGTTTTGGGGTTCGACAGTACGTTGTCCTCGTATTTCACCGACTCAATGTCTGAAATTCGCTGTGGCCCAGTCCCAGAGATGGGCTGAGGATTTACTTTGTTGAAGTCATGTCCTTCACTTCTTTTACTGGCGAGTTCGAAGCACGCGAAATGCAGTAACAAGTAATACTACCCCCACTTTTCCTTGGATTCGTGATCTTTCAAAGTCTCCGGCGAAACTATCTATCGGTATAACCTCTGGAAGTATCAGCCTGAGGGCTCACCTCAGATAAATGCGACGACTGAACAATCTTCAAGACGTCTTTAATATGTGGGATCATACTTCGAAACCCAATATTACACCGCCAGCTGACCCTGCGAAGGTTAGCACTGTATCAAAGAGCAGGGATGATGATGAAGCTGGTGCGAATCATCAGATTCGAAGTCTCTTTCACTGTCCATATTCACTGCTCTTTCTGGCTGATGTTCTTACCGAATAGCCCAAAACTCTGAGAAATAAGGCCTTCCCAACTGTCGGGTGCTTGGCGGCGTACGTGCATAGTGACATTCATTATTTTCTCTCCGCTTCCTGTTCACTGCTTATACGCCAAGATAACCGACCATACGACACGATTCATTGCGCCGGAGGGAGAGTCTAATCACTAAGGTAACAACCGTGTGTTGATAGTATTATCTTCGCCGGGCGTTCCCCGTTAGACCGTGCCGTGTAATCCTACATACCTACCTACCTACGATAATCTAGTAAACAAATATCAGAGGAAATCAGATTTCTATGTACTTCAATAAATACTAATAACACGAGCGACTGAACTCATGGAAAAGGAAAACATATTTGTCGATAACATCAATCCCTTGGTACAATGGCATCGCACTGGGACCGTCCTCCGGTCTATCTGGTAGCTGGCTCAGCGTTGAGGTCATCCCCGCGAACGGGACTCTCATTCATTAACTGTCCGGCCTCCAGCCTCTCAGCAGTGACATCCTCACGTATGACACCCTCGTTCGCAGTATCCTCCCGTGAGCCCGCCAACATGTGACGGCTAAATGCATCATCCATCTCCCGCTGTGCTTCGAGGTCGTCACTGGGAGTTGTTGTGGTATCCTGCTGAGAATTTTGACTTCCAGAATCTGTTGCGAAGCGAAGTGAGGATGCGGCGCTTTCTTGCCAAGATTCGTCTGGACGAGCATGACCAGCTGCGACGCGCCCAACGAGGAGTGTCGGAGCGATTCCCTGAAAAATGGCTGTGAGATACTAAGACATGAAAGGAATGACGGCGTACCCTTGTAATCACTAATAGGGCAACAAAGTAATTCAATATGACATCATTGCGAACATAGAAGGTCACAAATAGGATCAATGATATCGAATAAAGAGCGGAAGATTCAACTAGGACCTCGATAACATGGCGGTAGGCATTGAGTCCACCTGCTGATCGCGTAACAGTGACAATACGGTAGATGATGAGTAATGTGCACCATAATGTTGAAGCAAGGACGAAGGATTGACAGAATACATAGTCAAATATGTACCTCTTCGAAGGAGCGTAATGGCCAGACATAGCCATGATTTTGAACACTACACCAAGACTTGGGTAAATTGGCAAGCTAAAAGATCCGTGTGACCTTACCCATATGAGCAACAAGAAAAAGCACTGGAAGCAGAACGATCGGCCACCGTCGTCCCCAGACCATCCAACAACGCCAGACCTACAGTTTGAAATAGAAAACTGAGGTGAAATCGCTAGCAGAGTCGCACAGGGCATACCATGGTGGAGTCTGCAAGAACAGTACAGATAGCACCTGCAGTAACCGCACCAACTGTTATCCCTGCGCCGGGATTCTGGTAAAGCATGTGTTTTGTCCAAAACGATTGTCCATGGTCAACGAACATAGAGCGTAGGTGTGACCAGTCAAAGGCAAAGGCGATAGTAGTAGCGACATAGAGGAGGAATATAATGACAACCATGGCTCGTCCGGTGGGCCGGGATTTGTCCATAACTGTGTCACTCAACTCAGCTTGTAAAACAGAGTTGACATTGTCTCCTTACATATCATATTCCCCAACGAAACAGCAACTATTCCAGTGTAGATGCCTATGTACAACCGTGATTAGACAGAAGTAAAGGGATTGAGTGAATATACATACCGTGCAGCAGGGAGTAGAGTATGACGGAATTCAATTCAGCATCGAGCTCGTGAAATATCAAAGCTTTATCGGGATCAGTAACATCTGGCGGAATATTGGTCTGGGCAGCCATCAAGGAAGTCTGGGAAGAGATGGGATAAAGAGCCTTGAGGGAGTCGACTGGAGAGATAACACATACCACACCTCTCGTTATATGGTATTCAGTGTCACAGCAAAAAGCCATGATCTGCATCGGGAAGGAGATCAGCAGGCGGGACCTTATCGCAACCTATGGAGCTCGGGTAGCCTATAAATCATTATCTCAGAATGAAAATCACGTCGGAGACCGACAGATAGTATGGAACCCACAGGTATTATTGCGACATTTTAGATGCTCAGCTGAAACTAGCATGGACCAAGTCGCCGTTTAGCCGTAGTCTCAATCATTAGAGGCAACTATCTGGCGTACAGAGCCCTTACCAGCATGGAACACAAATATCCTCAGGCTAGCACACCTAGTCACTTAAATAACGCATTTGACAAAGAAGCAGAAAACGTGCATACTAATACACTGTCTGATGAACTCTAGGATTATATCCAACTGGTGGTATCTTCCGGTTTCTGCCCATCAGAAATTTCTATTTCATCTGTTAGGCTGATACGATCATGTTTGCGAAGGCACTGGTACCCACCTTATTGGTCCTATCAGAACAAACTCGGAGAGAGCAGGGGTTTGATGTATTGAGCTTCGCCCTGTCTAGTCAGTTCCCGCAACAATAGCTGCGTACGATTCATAAAGGAAGCGAACTGCCTCCGTGCAATATTCACTTCCCTATGAAGCATTCTGGTAGAAAGAATTTAGATTCGGTGTCCAAAACAGACTTAGCACAACGATGTTCAGATCCTTTGACGGCGAATACGATTCGTAGCATAGCAATGAGGCATAGACGGCAGTCATAATAGGCTACCTCCATAGAAACCGAGTTCACCATTGGGAAGAAAGAGTAATCCATTAATAGACGATATGAAGGCAAAAATGTGGGCTATGCCTAACATGAGTTGGCAGCAATATAGTCGTTCCCTTTCAAGAACGGCGAAATCTCAATTCTCCAACTCGGGACCATGATACGGTCATGGATACCCGAGCTGAGGACAGTGATTTGGGGCCATCAAACCCAAGACTACGAGCATCTGAATAGACAGTAGAATATACCGAATACAACTAACCGAATTTATAGTATCAGATTGTCCACCAGGGGCTTATTTATGCCAACTTGAATAAAACTTGAAACGTCTCGGAAACCAAGAGAAGGGACGTACTCAACACTTACCTGTTGGCGATCCAAGTCCCAACCAAGCAACGTGCTCTCCTTCACCTATCTCATTCGGCGCGCCGCATTGCCTTGCTAAACGTCCAGATGATACTCTGTAGAATCATTTTAAAGCATTTTGGACAAAGGCGAGCGAGGCGAAAAGAATACGAGCCTGGATATTGTTAGTGAAGAGCGTTACCCAAGAGGAAAGACAGGCGTGCTTCTTATATGTCTGGGCGAATTTCGAGGGCCCCGAAAGCAAGATCGTTTTCTGATGTACGGTGTGCCTCGATACTCATACTATAGACCGAAATTTATCTTTCGGCACAGTCGGGATGTCTTCGGAAGACTTGGCCGCTGGATAGTACCAAGAATTATGTCCTACAAGCTGTCAACAAACAGTACAAGGAGGAGAAACGTATGGAACGCACAAATACGAGCTCGCAGACGACTTCATGTGCAGGCAAGACCTTTATTGCACCTTCGTTGCTGTCGCTGTCGGAGAGTCGTTTTGTTTTCTTGCTACGTTCACGACCTACGCTAAGTATTTTTCACGTACATACTGCCGCATATAATCAGCATCCGTCAGATTGCAGTGAGCCTTCATGCGTACCTCTTCCGATTTTTCATGATTCGACACTCGCCATTGTAGGTACTATCTGGTCAAGTAAATTATTCTGCAGCTGGTAGGGCATTTCCCCACCTGATAGTCGAACTATCGAGGAATGAGATCCGTGCATGCCGTGAGGACGAGAAAAGTCAGGCGATGATGACGGCTTTTGCTAAAATTGGCATGTGTCTAATTTCGCTCTTTCATTATGCCAGCGACGACGGCTCCTGCACCTCTTGGCGTTTTCGACGACGACGATGGATGGCAGGATATGGTTGTCCGGGAGGACGAGCTCAAGGGCGGGCTCGATGAAGAAGACCAAAAGCGATACCACTACGTACCTTCCGCCAAGGGCACCAACGCTGCCAATGCCATCGGCACTATCGATGTTGACGACCTTGGGAACGAATGGCGGTCGAAGATAGACCACAATGAAAACGAATACACGAGGTTGTGGGTGAGGGAGGAGGACGAGAACGACGACGTGCATCTACGGACCCGGTACTTGTTCGACGAAGACAAGGCGATGACACCGCTCAGTCAGATGCAGGCGACAAAGAATTTGCTCACGGAAGCCCAACGTATAGCGTACGTCGGCCTCTGCTCGCTGACGAGCCGGGAAATGGCTCAGGAATTGAAGACGGTACGTCGCAAGGAGCTCAAGGCGGCGGTGGCGAGCATGGAGCTCTGGGCAATGAAAATAATGGGTCGGTTATATTATCATATAGAACTCGAGACTCAAGGTAACTATCTGTTCTCTACTGTTTCCTAGCTAAACGAACATGAACAGAGCAGAAGATGATTGAAAGTCTCGGCGAGCATGGGGTACTGCCTATGGACCTCGTACCGGCGCTCATGACCACACATACTGTCGCCAATCCCGAATACGATCCTGAAGCAGCCCGTCAGCGAAAATATCACGAGGACGAGCTTGAAGTCCAACCAGTTACCCATGACGACGTACCCTCATCACCTTTATCACCTTCCGTATCTAAGCCTGCTTTCCAAACGACGGCTAAAGTCCTCGAAGATACCTCCACATCTTCTATACCCGGTGTATCCACAACCCTCTCTTCAGCCGATGAGAGGGTCACTCTCGACATTCGATGGACGGTCCTATGCGATCTGTTTCTGATCCTCATCGCTGATGGTGTCTATGATACCCGTTCACGCGTTCTCCTCGAAAGCGTTGCGCTGAAGCTCGGTCTCGGGTGGCTGGATGTGGTCAAGTTCGAGAGTCGTGTGACCGAAGCGTTGGAAATCCGAGAGGACGTGGAGAGAATGGAGAACGAGGATATAATTGACGATAAGATACCGAAAAATTCTAGCTCTTCCCCTCATGCTGTGGTCCCGGTGATGTTCAACCTCGCCATACTCAAGGTGGGCGACGCCTCTGTTCCCTAGCAATTCCTCTTGTCATATCGCTATCTCGGGATGCCATCGGCGTCCACCTGTTCAACTTTGGCATTCCACTGGAAACGGCGCTCATAGCCGAGCTCAAGAGCCAATCAGGTGCTGCACGATGTGGGACTGTGTGTATTCATGTTCTACTTGACGTAGGCTGGTGAGGGCAAGATTCGCTACAGGGATGGGTTTCTGTATCGCAAAGGACCTTCGATAGCAACGATAGCAGATCTGAGAAACTGACTTGGATAATACTTACAGTCATAGTCCGTTTACTGTCCCTAACTCTGTCGGGAGCCCCGCACAAACAGAACTCTACAGCCTAAGCCGCCCAAATGCCTCAGACTCCGGAGTGGCTCTGACTTCAATATTTATCGAGGATAAAGATCACTTGATCACGTCGGCGCAAACTCGATAATGCAAGTTGTCGAAAAACGAGGCTCTATTTTTCTGATCTGCGTATTGCTTTAACTGGATTGTAATCTAGCTCTTGCATCCGGGTCATCCTCTTGCGAATTGCATCAACAACAATCCACTTCGCCTCATTCACACTACGCGATACTGTATTTTGGCTTATGCTATGGTCATACGATTTCTGAACTCGATTGATTGTACTTGTAAATCAACGATCACAGTCACATCAGTCCTCCCTAGCCGGACCCGCCCAAGACCGCCAGTGGCCGTCATACATTATCAGCCATTCCCCATTGGTACCTTGCCTCGGTGCCAACTACACCCTGTCCGACCGTGACTCCGCCTCATCCGGTATATCTTCAATATACTGAACAAAAACACTTCCTGCCTTGGCCTTCAAATTCATCAAATCTCCCGTTCCTTCCCACCCATCAAAGTTGCCTAGAAAACACTCCTTCCGCTTCTTCCTCCACTTCTCACTCTCATTAAAGATATTCAAGTCCTTCAACACAACAGGGGAGAACTCCACGCCATGGCGAGAGGTAACATTCAACGGTCCTTCCAGGCGTTTCCGAGGAATCCGAAGGTAGATGTCGCCCGAACTCGAATGGACGTCCATGGCGCACAGCGGTAGTACTAGGCGATTCGGATAGTACGAAGAAGCGGTTCCAGGTAAATGCTATATGACGTTAACCGCGCGACGACTTAAGAATGGAAAAGGCCTACTAAGTGAATCCTGATGTCGCCGCGAGAGCGTATGTCAATTCGACAGTAAGTCTCCTCATCTGAATTCGAATTCATAATTTCAATATCTGCGTCGATCTCTCCTTTCTTGGCTATAAGGTTAAGATTCACCGTTCTCCTCGGTCACCGTTTCATGGGGGGTCTTGGGAGGCAGAAGACTTGGTGGAACAGAGAGCGCGGGGTCTATGAGAAAACTTTGATAGGGCCCGAAGGTTGAATGATGGTCCTGTAGTTGCCAGGCTGCCTCGACGGCGAAGTATCCTGAGAGTCCAAATACCGTGGCGGCATGAGTGGCGGATTATTCTCCTCGGTCTGAATATGATTTGGAAAAGAGTCTCGTCTCGAATTGTCGGATGGCTGAAGACTCTGCTGTACCGACATATCAGATAATCTTATCGCAGAGACATCGGCGCAGAACTACATACCACAACGGCTGGATTCAATGTGCTCAATAGCGGGTCTTCCTCTGCTGGAGAGTCGAAATCGTGTTATCTTCATACCCGTCGTTCAGCCACCTACAGTTCTGCACTCACAACGAAGCGCGAGATAGAGACGCCCACCGATGACGTTATAACCAAAGCTTGCGAGACGATAGACTGCTGCGGAATGAGAGTCAGTACAGGACAAAGCCTGTCGGGAACGGATCGACACTCACAGACGTCTTGGATCATGCAGTGAGTTATCAGGAAGGCAATCGTCTCGAGCGCTTAAAAGAATCCCACTTAAATAGATTGGTGTTGGTGTTGTTGGGTCTGGTGTATGCTGACTCCCACAAAGTTACACCTCGTGGACAGACCATGAGAAAAAACAGCAAAATAAGCGCCTTCCCATCAAGTTCTTTCAATAGGTGTGTAATATTCAATAGGGATTTTTTTGTGTATCAGATTCACGAATATAAGAATAATTACTGCAGTACATGGACCGACTACGACGCAAAGTCCCAATCTGCCTCATCAAAGCAGGGTCCAATATCCATCCAGACTTCACTCTGCGCACTTATACGTCCATCTCGATAAACCCCTTCAAACACTGCATTGTCCCAAACTTCTCGGCACCAAGGTTTCGACAACGAGGATCAGAGTCAGTGCGCCCCGCATACGAGAAAGCACGCTCCGACGATGTCAATCAAATGTCGATGACCCAGGGACAGCGAGATAATCAGGGGCCATCGCAGATAGCACCGGATACTCGTCTTAGACTATCTGTCTGTCGAAAAACGAGACTCGATTTTTCTGATCTGCGTATTGTGTTAATATAACTTAGAATTGGTACATCCCACTTTTCCCTACCATCACCGGAGCCTGAATTTGCGGGGCATTTCCAGTACTCACCGTTAACTGGATTGTAATTTCATGACTGTTTTTGCATCATCCTCTTGCGTACTGCATCAAAAATAATCCACTCCGCCTCATTCACACTGCGCGCTACCGTATAATTTGGCTTATGCTATAGTCATACAATCTCTGAACTCCATGAAATGTACTTGTAAATCAACAATCACAGTCACATCAGGACCTGCGACCAACCGGCTGCCCAGTGCGTCTGCCCCGCCCTGCCTGCTCCTCCTTGTCCTGCTCCCTCGCCGAACCCGACGAAGACAGCCAGTGACCATCCTTCATCATCAACCATTCCCCATCGTCACCTTTAGTCAACAACACAGTGTCCGACTCCGGCCCACCCGGCATCTCTTCGATATACATAACATGAACACGTCCTGCCTTGGCCTTCAAATTGATCACATCTCCTGACTCTTCCGACCATCCAGCAAAGTTGCCTAGAAAACACTCCTTCCGCGTCTTCCCCCACTTCTCACTCTCGTTGAAGATATTTAAGTCCTTCAACACAACAGGGGAGAACTGCACGCCATGGCGAGTGGTAACGTTCAATGGACCTTCCAGGCGTTTCCGTGGAATCCAAAGGTAAATGTTGCCCGAACTCGAACGGACGTCCAGGAGACACAGCGGTAGTACTACACGAGTCGGATCGTACGGAGAAGCGGTTCCAGGTAAATGCTATAATGACGTTAACTGCGTGACGACTTGGGAATGGAAAAAGCCTACTAAATGAATCCTGACGTCGCCGCGAGAGCGTATGTCAATTCGACAGCGGGTCACCTCGTCTGACTTCGGATTCATAATTTCAATATCTGCATCGATCTTCCCTTTCTTGGCTATAAGGTTGAGATTGTTCCTCCGGATCACTTTAACACCGTTCTCCTCGGTCACCGTTTCATGGGGGGTCTTGGGAGGCAGAAGACTTGGTGGAACAGAGAGCGTAGGGTCTATGAGAAAACTTTCTTGGATAGGGCCCGAAGGTCGAATGATCGTCGTGTAGTTGCCAGGCTGCCTCGACGGTGAAGTATCCTGAGAGCCTAAAAACCGTGGCTGCATGAGTGGCGGGTTATTCTTCTCGGTCTGAATATGATTTGGAAGAGAGTCTTGTCTCGAATTGTCGGATGGCTGAAGACTCCTCTGCTGTACCGACATATCAGATGATCTTATCACAGAGACATCGGCGCAGAACTACATACCACAACGGCTGGATTCAATGCAACCGGGGGCCAATAACGGGTCTTCCTCTGCTGGAGAGTCGAAATCGTGTTATCTTCATACCCGTCGTTCAGCCACCTGCAGTTTTGCACTCACAACGAAGCGCGAGATAGAGACACTTACCGATGGCGTTATAACCAAAGCTTGCGAGACGATAGACTGCTGTGGAATGAGAGTCAGTACAGGTCAAGGCCTGTCGGGAACGGATCGACACTCACAGACGTCTTGGGTCATGCAATGGGTTATCAGGAAGGCGATCGTCTCGAGCGCTTAAATGAATCCTACTTAAATAGGCGGGTGTTGGTGTTGGTGTTGTTGGGTCTGGTGTATGCTGACTCCCACAAAGTTACACCTCGTGGACAGACCATGAGAAAAAACAGCAAAATAAGCGCCTTCCCCATCAAGTTCTTTCAATAGGTGTGTAATATCGTCCATCTGTACTACGAGTGACTGAACACGACTTCTGGATCGGAGAAGCTATGTCCACTCTCTGGACATGAATTTTCTGAGCTTGGATACAAAAATAGTCCTATCTCTAAGACCACATACGACATAGCAGTGACCAAAAAAACAAGCAATGATACTACAATCTTCATTTTCGGGCTTCACGGATGACTCGTCATTCCATTATACTGCACCAAATTTTCTCCCACCTTAGCTTCCAATTGATCACATCTCCCATCCCCTTCAATCACGCCGCAAATTACCTATAAAACACTCCCTGCGCTTGCCCCTCTCGTCAAAGGCATTCAAGTCCTTCGTCAGGGAGGGGAGAAGAGCAGATCGCGGCGATTGGTAATGGTCAACATGCCTTTCACCAAGTCACCGTATCATCGTAGTTTCGGTCGTTCGAGGCAACCGTGACTATCTCACGATACCGTTGGCACACAGAGTGCTTGTCAGCATGGAACGCAAGTGTCCCCGGGCTAGCAAACTCAGTCCGTGCCAACACTTTTGACAAAGAAGCCAAAAAAGCGCACGGGCCAATTCACCGTTCGATGGACTCTGGGATTTAGACCTGTAACCGGTCGTCTTCTGTTGTAGTCTGTGACACGTTTCGTGGTGGCACAGAATCCCGGCGTTCCTTTTTGGGACCTTGTCCGGTTATCTATCTATCTATCTATATATATATGGGAGCAAGCTCACGATATATTTATAAGACAAATATCATGAGCTTGCTCCCATATATAGAAGACGACCGGTTACAGGTCTATCTGGGATTAATATTCAACTGGCTGTATCTTCCGTTTCCTGTCCGAAGACAATGGCACCCACCTTATTCGTCCTATCAGAATAAACTCCGTGATGAGATGGGGGATTGATGTATTGAGCTTCGCCCTGAGTCTAGTCAGTTCCCGCCGAGGTATCAATAGCTGAGTACGATGCATGAAGGACGCGGACTATGAGAGAGACAGATCAGACACAGTGCCCTTTCGAGCAGTAATTACCTCCCTAGGAAGCATGCCTGAAGAAAGACATCAGAATCGGTGTCCCAAATAGACTCGACATACAAGGCGAAAACGTGCGCTGTAACTTGGTAGACAGGCGCAAAGAGGCCAATCCCGCTAACTTGAAGCAAGCGCCTTCAGAATCCAAAAGAAGGGTCATGTACTCGGCACTGGCCAGTTGGTGATCCAAATTCCAACCAAGCAGTGTGTTCTCCTTCACCTACTAACCCGTTGGGCGCGCCGCCTTGTCGCTGGTATTTTTCGGTATAGTCGCACTCCCAGGCGTCTTTAGAGCCTCGGTTGGCAACGGGTCTATATAGAGTCAAGCGGCGCACAGAAGCTGAGAAGATTGTACCCGAAACTTCCAAATCCATTTGAACAGAGTGAACCATGGCAGTCCAGGTGAAAGAAGACGTAGAGCCATAGCCGTCACAGTAGACTAGATAAACAAGCGGCCCGCGCAACAACTGTCTTTTGGTGAGCTTCGGTAGCTTACAGTACGCTTGAAGGTAATTTTGTAAAATCTCGCTTGGGTCTAAAATATTCTTCCTGTGATTGGTCTTGGAAGATTTGGACCATCGACGAAGGCGAGAGCTCTAATATAGATGGCGGCGTCGACCAATGCTTGCTCGAGTGGTGGTTCGGGAATGGTAGAAGAGGAGCAGGCACTGGCAGGGCCCGTAGCGTGGGAAGGTTTGATCGTGACTTTGCTTGCTTTCGACTCACCATCTCTCCGCCTTTCTTTGTCGGCAGCCTAGAGCATTATTATGAAGATAAATACTCTCCTTCCTGCGACACAAGGGCCCCAGCCAGAATATGCGAGACGGAGCTTTGAGGGAATAGTCGGTACCGGCGGCGACGAGCAAGGATCTGGGACACAGTACAGACGTTCCGAAAAACCTTGTCCAACACTGCCAAACAAGCACCCGGGAACTCCTGCTTGGATTCCATCGATCGTCAACCTTTTCGCCATCGAACTGGAGGGAGAAACTACCTATATCAGAGTGTGTGCTAGGCGAGTATCGGAAAAGACGATGAATTTAGCTTGTGCTGAAATCTCGCGTAGGGTCCGCTTCGAATCGCGATACAGCATAATCGCATGTCCGTATGCCGTCAGGACTCGCCTTGTCGGCGGTCGTGCCCATCATCACCTTTTGATTCGAGACTTTCTCTCTCACTGGCGAGTTCGATGTGTGCATCCCGAGATACAGTCATAGCAAGACTTCTTGGATACGTAACCTTTCGAAGTTTCCGGTGGACCAATCCCTCTGAGAGGATCACGCGGCTTACCACAGATAACTAGAACGACGGAACGACCTTCAGGACGACTGAAATATAGCTCACGACTCTGGCATGCCTTCCATGACTTCAAGACAGACGTTGCACCGAAATTGCTGGATGAAGTAGAATATGCAGGGCTGCGAAGAGCCTTGCAACTGGTAAGCTATATATGGTGGTTACGACCTGGAGTCAGACATATAATACATCGTCCTCATGATGCGGAATTGGGTGGTAATCAAGACGCGGAGTGCAACGGGGATGTATCTTCAACACCCACACTGTAATTTATATTACTTTTGGAACCCCCTTGCGTTAACGCTCTTCCCTCTCTTGAACGGTCGGCGATATTTTCCAAATGCATTCAGCACGGACAGCCATTACGAAGGTTCTCGAATGGTCGCCCCAAAAATTCCAAATAGTTAGATACAGTGATTAGAGGTGGGGTATGATAAAATAGCTCTAACAATACATATTCGAATAATATTATGTCTTACGCTTTCTCCACCGCTGCCTGTGTTCGCCTTGACTCAGCCAGAGGCTTTCTTCGCATGAACCACTGGAACAGTGGGATCGTTATCACGGAAACCGCCACCCATGCTAGCAGGATACCAAAATGCAAGCCAACTAAATGATCTCGTGAGTATCGTATAGAGTATACGTGAAGAATGGGTGCTCACGTTCGTTCTTCGTCCCGAAGATGATAGTTCTTATAGCGCCGGAGATATTGTAAAAGGGAAACGCGTATCCGTAACGATATATATGCGGGAGGACATCGATGGGCATGAAACACACCGCGACATTGACTGGGACCAGTATTCATAAGGTTGAGACGCAGAATAATGGCACGGGGTGCTCACCAATAATCCAGAATATCATGAAGAACGGGACGAATCTCAATGTCATGAGTGTTACCATCGCCTCGAGTGCCAGTCCCACAGCCAACATGCCAATGTAATTGGCCATCCAGAAAACGACGAATCCGGAGCGTCCCAATCTGTATCGCTAAGAGTTCAGGAAAAGAAATGAGAAGGATGAAGGAAGTGGCGACTCACACTCGGGAGAAGTCTACTTGGAAGGCCAGACTAAGCAAGGAGTAGAACAACGATAGCGCGAAGTAGGCGATAAAACTCGATGCCAATCTGACTCTAATAAGGGAGCCCGTCGTCAGTGTCGTCTCTAGTCCAGATTGTTGACGGGCGACGGAAGAGAAGGTCTAATCGTGATAGGCCATCAGGATAAAAATAGGTTCGAAAAGGTGGAAAACGTACCACAATGAAGAACGACAGGACGAGCACGTAAATGAGACCGACAAACGTCACGGCACTCGCTCTGCAGGGCTAGTCAGACACCTACACATGCATGAAAGAAAAATGGACATACACTGGTATGTCGAATGGCCGCAAGTTGTTGAGGGTGTAGCCGATGGGCTCCGTCAATACTTGTGGCGCGGTAGTGGATATTGAAACCAGGGCATTGGGAGACGAAGATGCGACTTGTTGAAGAAAAGACTGCGCAAAGGTTTGAGTGATGGCCGTAAGCGAAGTTTGTACAGATGGGCGGATTAATGAACGACTGTGAAGAAGACTACGTAAGGGCATGCAGTTTTGAAGGAAGAATAGGTGCTTACTAGGCATTCTCGTTCCGGGCTTCGACGGCGTAGACTGTGATTGCCTCTGTGCCGTTATATGACAAGTTAAATGCTGATACTGCCGATTGTAGTGCCACTGTCACATTTGAGTTGACTACGTTTCCGATGAGTTTGTATCAAAACAAGAAGGGAAATGAAGTCATACCAACAACAGCAACCCACGTCTTCTGATCGACAACTAGATCGGCGACTTCTTCTGCACCACCGGAAAAGTCGCTCGATGGCCGTTCCGTCCAAGACACCTTTGACGATGGTGATGACAGAAGACCTTGAACAACCGCGTTTCCCACTGTCGAACCATCAAAGTCCTGTCGCAACGATGAGCCCGAGACAAAAATGACAACGTAGAGCAAAGATCACTGACCACAATCCATCCCTGAAAATTATGTGCTGGGACTTTCCACAAAGCGCCCCAATATATCGAAAAGACGCAAAACATAACGATGGTCAGGGCCAGCGTCCCAGCGGCTACGCCCTTGATGTACATGGCCCGCGATGCCTTCATCGAAGTAGATCCGTCCGTAAACTGGGAGGAATACATCGTCGGGACCTCTTCATTTTGGATGGAAGGAGCTCGTGTAGAGGCTGCTGAATGTATGCTGTTAGTCCGCTCCATGGTATTTTGGGGAAACGACACACTGATGCAGGCCCATTATAAGCGTTTTCGAGGGTGAGGCCTCTGGCTGGGGAATGTCTAAGAAAGGGTGAATATACCCGTCCATCCGGGTAGACGGGTAGGGATTCCGAGGCTATCTGACGAGCAAATGGCTAACGGTGCGTAAGCTTTTAGCACAAAATAGGTAGTGGCTATTACCAAGGCCATCGGTCATCGGGGACAGTGATTTCAAATTCAGCAGCAGATGGCGGGAGCGCTTCATCCTTATCCTTGGATGATGCCTAGTACGGGAGGGAGCGCCTCGGCAATGGTGAAGAACAAGGCTGCTTTCTTGGACGTTGATTGCAATCGAACGGGTCCGGGTGCTAGAGGAAAGCCGGGGGAAAATGCACCTGAAATAGGCGGTGAACGAAAGTCGATTGCTGCGATGGGCGGGGTGGGGTGCCTTAAGTTGATGTCGTGTTACGGTGCCTTGACTGATTGAATCTGATCACTGATTGTCCTACAGTAGATCAGTCGATTTATATCCTATCACGTTTTTCTGCCGGGTAGTCCGGCCAAGTTCCGATGACGCTAACTTGCTGATTTGGATTCTTTATTTTTGGCTTCTTGACTTCGCGCCCACCAGTTTGTCGTTATCCATACTCTCAGCATTCGTCCAGAGAATATTTCTTACTCCCCAGAGCGGTTCAACGACCGTCAGCTTCGATCGTGCGTACTTATTCCACAGGAATACCGAGGCAAGTCACCGCAATCCCGAGAGTCAACGGAGTTGTTCGCCTGGGAGGTTATTAGCGGTTATCAAATATGAGGGGAAGGAACGATTTACCGCTGTATAAAAGCTCACTCACAAAATGTGACGGTGTAAGAAGCAACAACCAGCACTGGACAGCGACTGCATGCCTCATACTGGTCGCTGTTCCCAGGTAAAACCGGCCCGGAGGGTATCAGATTGAAGACTTCTGAGGGTTGATAGCTCCGTGAGGATGATTCCCTAGATGCTCATGTGGTAACGCTATGATGTGGAGCATTTCCTCGGGCACGTAACATTCGGCTTGTTGAACCAACGCGTTGGTTTGAGGGTGGTATAGATCTTGGTGCCCTCATCAAGGGATGTACAGAGCAAGAGATAGTGGCAGCATCGTCGCAGGCGGATGTCATCGCTATGCGGCTATGTGATTGAGCGGATCTTTCTTTGATGTCCATGCGCAGGCCCAAAGTTCCTCGCTCTTCCCAATATCCATGGCTCCATAAGATCACTCTGTGGCGGTAATGGATGGTCCATCATAACGGTCTTGAAGTTATCCGCCCCAATAAGAGGGCGCCGTAATGAACATCTCGAGTTCATGAGGAAAATCGCAGCGTCTTCTCGTGCAGTGCAAGTCTGTGAAGAACAAGTTCGACATTCTTTCTTAAGTATAAAGGCGTAGAACGCACGCTGAATGTTTCTCGAACGTCGAAGCCCATCTGATGCCTCAAATTCAACGTTGTCGGCAGAAAACTCGCAGCCGTTGCGGTTTTTTTGCCGTCTGACTGCTTGGTGTAAAACAGATGTTGAGTTATGATTCCGAGACGCCTAAAACCAAAGAGCCATACCCCATCCCTAGGACAACATCTATATCTGGGGTAATGAGGGTGCCGAACATGATAGTGGGACGAAGAGTAGATGTCGCTGGTGTCATCTTCGTGGTCCAGACAAACTCTACGCGTTAGACGTGTCAGAGTCAGCTGTGCAATGGCTTGCATGAGTACGCACCTTGACCTTGCGTTGTTTGCATGTTCGATTTTGCACTCACTTCGTTTTGAACAAATTCTTGCTGGCTCTTGGCTCGCTCAGTTGAAAAATGGCTGCCGATCAAGCCGAACTTTTTAGATTACCGGTTGTTGCACAATAGAAGATACCGAAAAATTCTGGCTCTCCCCTTCATGGTCCCGGTGATGTTCAACCTCGCTATACTCACGGTGGGAGGCGCCTCTGTACCCACGCGATTCCCCTCGTCATAACGCTATCTCAGGATACCGTCGGCAATTCACCCATCCAACTTCGGCATTCCACGGGAAACAGCGCTCATAGCCGAGGTCAATAAGTACACCAATCGGGTGCTGCACGATGTGGGACTGTGTGTATGCGTGTTCGGTAATCAGAACGACGCGATCCACCTCTATCCGCGTATACACACCTCGGCCACCTGGAAGACCTTGGAGAACTTGGTGTCTCGTCCGAGTAGGACGGTGATCTCTGCAATGGACGTGTATTTGACGTGGAAGAGGAGGTAAGACTTGAGCGCACTGGTGCCATTGTCTGTCTGGATCTTGATGTTGATGTTGGACTTGACGCGGAAGTCTTCTGGCTATTGGGACATCGTGTCTGGGGAAAAAAGGAGAAGGCGAAGGCAAAAACGCTTGGTCACGGTCACGGCGCGACTGGTATCGGGACTCGCTGGCAGACGATCGTTTACTGTCATTGCCACGGAGTCATGTTTCGTCTTGGCGTGTTGCGTGGTGAAATGTAGCAGTCTCGCTCCAAGGACGCTGCCTGCAGAGAACTACGTTGTGGCATACTCGGACTTTCGGTGTCCGCGCGTCACTGCATTCAAAGAGAATAGCGGTGAAGGTGTGATGTCTCGATGGAGAGTCGAGACGCAGGTTTTAGTGGGTTCGTAGGAAGTTGAGAGGAAATGGAAGCCAGGATTCGCTGTGTGATGAGATAAACCTCCACTGCTCGCTATTCGCAGCCGGAATTGAAGCGCATGCAATGACAGAGGCCTTTGTTATCCTTTGACGGTCGGCGCAGCACGTTACGAACGGAGGTGGCGTCGAACTCAGTTGCGTTGACGTCGCATTGATATGCACACCTGTAAAGTGGTAAGGACGTCAAGATACACTCGCAGTAAATATATGCGCTTACTGGGCATATCCAAGAGAAGGCCCGGATTCTGGTCGAACTTTGGATCTTCTGAGCTATATCCTTCTATATCGCCTGGCAGGATTTCTACGTCGTGTACCGTCTATCCTGCCTCCAAATGGAACATGGCGAAAGTAACTGCGAGTAATGGCTGGTGACGTCCAAGGTAAACAAGAGCATTAAAATATTGAAGAACGATATCTGGCCCAGATGAGGTTAGCATGATTACGGCCCCGGGCCTAACACGAAGGAGAATGTCGAGTAGATAGACCGGAGGAGGCTCCGCCTGTGATGCATGTACGGACCAGGCTGATGCTCCGACCTCGTGCCAACGGTCATCTTTTTTACATCTCACCCTGACAGTCACTAGCCTGAAGGATAAACCCTTCATCAGGGAGTTTGTTGGGAAAGATATCAAGAGTCTACCAGCAGCAACTTGACTTGAAAGAGAGGTGCGAGCGAGCTTGGATAACACAGAGTCCGTCAGGTCGCCGGTGGAAGGGTTTGATACATAACGGTATCTGGGGAAGACATTCTGTCAGTTTAAGTCAACAGACTACAGTACAACTGACATTGACGCACCTAGCTAATCCCCTAACCAAATTGACCTCTACCTGACTCATTGTCGTAAACTGTGGGAGGTTTCTTCGAGTTCAACCGAGATTGGGCGCCATTTTCACCTGTGGGACAATTAGTGTCTCGGAAAAATTCAAGAGTGGATGCTACGCGCCTGCAGGATGAACAGAGAAACGGCCTCAGAGCGGACTAGCGCTCGAATTTCCCTGCTATTGGCCGTCGCAATCTCCTCGTTGCAGATAAATAATCCATAGTGGGGCCAGGACGGTCTGTCGAATTCGAACTGTAGCCGTCAATCCCTTTTTCGAATCCTGGGTCCCCTGCTGCCTTTACAGCGCACAGGTCCTTTGGTGGATTTGAGGCGCGGTCCAGGAGATGGAGTAGAAAAGGCAGCAATTGAGGATCGCGTCAGACAATTTGTGGAGCTATGACCGTGAACGTGTCGTCTCATATTTGAGAAGAAAGATTTGTTGTAAGAAAATGGTGTGTCATCGCAATTGTGGTTGAAGATTAGACCGGCCCGAACAGTCCGCTCTTCACTGACACCTACCACGACCGCATCTTCCTCGACTCACACTATACTCTTCGAAGACGGATTGAACCCTAAGGATAACTTAAAAGTTTGGAAATCTACACCGCCAAGTTCCAAGGACCACCTGCTTTCCGATACAATTTGCTGCCGCACCGACAGCAATTCGCGGTTGGTGCAATGGGCGTACAGGTACAGGTGTGCTTCTCGGAGTGTGGCTACTGCATAGGTCTACTGGCCCGTCCCTCTCCTTCTCGTTTCTTTACTTCCTCAGTGTAATGACAAGCAGACGAGTAAATGGACGGACAACTATACAAGGCCATTATCTGGACACCCTACCTGTTCGTTACCCCCACCCTTGACGACGATACTACGTCGTATGCCACGATCCACCCGACAAGTATAAGAGGCGTATGTCATTACCAACCGTTCCTTTTTTTTCTTCCCTCACAATCACACCGGCGCACCCCGCAAGCCCCAACCTCACCTGGAGGAACAGGGAACTATGATTCGGAGCCCGGATAACCCCAGTTTAAGAGACCACGAGTTGCCAATCGAAGCGCTGAGAATAGCGACGGCATGTTTGCGCTAGTCGCTGGTATTTTGGAGCGTTCTCCATGGGGATTCGGGTGTCGAAGCGGGGATATCTTTGTGTTTTCTGTTCATTCTGCTGATTAGATTCGCTTTCGGATTCATCCAAGCGAAGCTACGGACACAAGGTCTGCGCTTTGATTGGCTATACTGAACGAGAGTTGATATGCCTGTGCTATTTTTCTAGCAAGTTCCGCTGCCGAGCTATTTGAACCCATAACCACCGGGATCAAGATTGGCTCCTCTGAATAGATCACTGTGCATGATCAAGTCAGGCACCGTAATAGATTCTTATCGGCTGAGATTCGTTCAAGATCGATGATTTGTTGCGAGGCGCTGCAGTGGCCAGTCTGATGGTCCGACTTCGCGCTGCTATCATCGTATTAGGCACACGCGTTACACCAGACGTGAATACTATCGTCCTTCGGAAAGGTGTCCCTCTTTAATTTTAGGGCATATCAGAATCATTACTCAATTCTATATCAGGCGATCAGATGGCGAATGAAAATAGCATGCCTCCTTGGTTTTCGGCGACGAACAGCTTCGCTCCTCTGAATAGACCACGGTGCACGATCAGGCCAGCCATCATGATAGATTCTAAAATTCAAGGTGCGCCATCGCGTTTCGCACATTTGTTATACCGGATGTGTATACTATTCTCAATTCTCGGTGTCTCAAAGTGTTCCGAGCAGGTACAACTCCATGATTTTAGGCGGCGAACACCTTGGATCTTGATCAGTGTGCTCTGCGTGATGCAAGTTTTGATCCAATTCTCCTTGTGATCTGCTACGATCCCATTCCGAATTTTCGTCGCAAAAGCATTTCTAGGTCCTGAGCGTGACTTCCATTGGGTTAAATTCCTGTCATCACTATGAATATGATATCTAGAACAACTAGATGAGGTCACATACAGGTCATATTGACATGAAGTCCGATTGGGAGTCTTGTCTGTCCGAGCATGGTTGGATATCAAGGAACCGGTGGTTATAGTTTGCCTTGTCAAGAGCCCCACCCCTTGGTTTCATGATGCAAAGATGCTACAATTGTCCGACCGGTATGGATGTTAGCTTGTGACAATGCCTGGCAGTGGCATGCGTGCTATATAATAGAAATCTGCAGAGCATAGGGTTTATCTTTGATCCCCAAACTACTCCCTCACTCGTTGTTCTACTCTCACATAAATTTCCTTATGGCCACTCAGAGCAATATTCCACCAGATCTTACCGACAGTGATATAGCTTCCATAGTTCAACAGCTTGATGTTGCATTAAATGCAGGGATCTTCGACTCTCAATTGAATGGTGTGTATATTCATTTCAGCCTCGGAAATATTCATCTAATTGTAGTTGCACATAGGCATATACACAGGAGTTGTCGCTGTTATGCTGTGGAATATCTGTGAGAGGGTGTGTTTCTGCCATATTTTGGTACATGCTGAGATGACTGTCACAGTTACAAACAAATCCCGGCCTATTGGATGGCTTGCAACCATCATTACCATCCTCCTTTACATTACTACTATGATCAATTATGCTTTTAGTGGCTGGTCATTCATGGACTCAATCTTTGTTGTCAATGGTCAGAGTTTCTGGACTGAATTCCAGGGTGGCACAGATGCTGGTGCATTGATATTGGAAGCAGGTATCCCCAGTGCCATTTGTAGTATTCTTGCAGACATCATAATGGTATGTGTAATCCAAACATGAGTTCCTTTACTACTACTGAGTCACTGACTATTATCTGAATTGTAGATTTGGCGTTGCTGGATAGTCTGGGGACAGCGATTATTGATTATTCTTGTTCCCTTTGCTTTTCTTGTTGCTGCCACTAGTAAGAATCTATTTTTTCTACTTTGTCAATTGGTGACTTTAATTTAATATAGCATGTAAAATCATCTCTTTATACCAAGAGTATGCTTCTCAAGGCCTTGTCAACCCTCTTCTACCTCTCCTTTATTCATCTTTTGTCCTTGTCACAACTCTATGTTGTACCTTGCTCATCATTTTCCGCATTGTCACTGTTGCATGGGCAGCAGGTGAAGTGGGAGCTGGACTCAGAGCTTACCGACACACTCTGGAGATCTTGATTGAATCATCAGCACTTTATTCAATATCCTTGATCCTATACATAGCCTTTGATGTTCAGGATAATGTTCTGTTCAGCTATTTTGATTCTCTGGCAGCATTTGCAAGAGTACGCATCATGTTTCTTTTCTTATCTTTGCATCTCATTATTGTTTTGTAGGGAATTGCTCCAACCCTCCTCATTGGACGTGTTGCAGCAGGTCATGCTCGTCCTGATGATTCCTGGCAAGGAAGTGTGATGTCTTCTCTTCACTTTGGGGGACATCATGAGGACTCTAGTCACTCTACAACTCAGACTATCAGTCATCAAAAAGGCTCTCCAGCAAATGCTATCCTTGACAGTGAGAATGTCATACAACAGGATGATCTTGAAGCTCAGCCAGACAGACCAACTGGCAATGATTCTGGTGTGATACTCCTCACACCAAGAAATTAGTAGAACTCTTTGGTGTTATCTGTATGTCTGTGTCTATCTATTTTCTCGACTATGATGCTTACTTTTCTATTCTGTTTCAATTTTGAAGGAGACACAAGACAGATATCTGTCATTTGTATTTATTGACTGTTTTGCCTATGCCATACACTGTCTTATACAGAAAATTTCATTTGATACAGTTAGAGCTGCCTATAGAATTTGCATAGAATATGGTCCATAATGGGTGATCTCCATCTTAACTCCTCTCCCTGTTTCTATCGTAAACCTGGCAGAGAGCATTGTTATCAAGATAAAGACACTCCCTCAAGAGTTCAAGGGGCGATGATGACCTGTGACACAAGGGACCCCACCAGAATATGCCAGGCAGAGGTTTACTGTTAGACCCGAGTCTCCAAACAAGAGTAAGCAACGGCTGTATCGCTTTCATACAGTTACCGTTGAGTCTCGTGGTGTGAGGAGGTTCTGGACTAAGTCTTTAGTGCTTAGCGAGAATAAATGTGTTTCAGTATGAATAAATGTTAGCTCAAAGCTAGGGAATATACAGCTTTGAGTACACTACTTATATACTAAAGTGAGGGTTCTAATAATGGGTACACCATGTTAGAAAGTGACAAACAAAGTATATGGCAACCGAGTATGACTGTCTTGCGATGTGAAGACTCCGTAAAGTCATGGGTCCTAAGGATAAGATAAGATAAGTGCTGGAGATAAGATAAGATAAGAGGTGCTTAGGTCAAGAAATGAATAAATCGTAACATTACCCCCTCATTAAGGCAGGCATCCCGACTGCTGTTATGGTATGCTCGTCAGTTTGGAGGGCGATTTAGTGTAAGTTGATGGGTCATCGTTGCCTCCAAATATGTCCCACAGTTCTTCTTGGTCGTACCAAACTTTCTTCCCTGTTCTTGGATTTGTGTAAGATTGCCAGTCTGCTTGTTTGCTGGTGACCATATCTACGTGTTCAGCAAGGTATTCATCAATGAGTTCATTGGTGTCCATGTTGTCTTCCTGTACCCAACTGTTTGATTCTGGTCCATAGCCTTTCCATTTGATGAAGTAATCAGTGACCCAGCACTATGGTTCTCCAGCTTTTCCTCTGACCTTGCATTCTCTACTGTCGAGGACTTTTTCAACTTTGTAGTGTTTGGCACCGTCAATGAGATCTGGCAGTGGTGGAGGTGGTTGTTCTTGATTAGGGAATGCGGGTGGTGCATATGGGGTGAGGAGTGCTTCGTTGAATGTGGGATGTATATGCCAATTAAAAGGGAGTTTGAGCGTGTACGCTGAGGCTCCCTTCTTTGCGACAATCACAAATGGGCCTGTTCGTTTGTCTGTGAGCTTCTTCTTTGGTCATGGAAGATTAAGGTTGGTTGTGTCAAGCCAAACCTTGTCTCCTACTTGGTATTCAATTGCTGGACATTTCTTTTTGTTGTATTGGGCTTTCATCTGGTCGGCAGCTTTCTCGAGTGCTTGTTTGGCTTCGGCGTGTATCTTTTGCATCTGCGAGACGAATGTGGTCAAGGCGGGGGTGCGGAAAGGTGTCTGTGGTTTAGCTCCTGGTAGGACATTGGCATTATAGCTATAATTGACCTCAAAAGGGCTTTTGCTGGTAGCTGAGTGGGTGCGGTTGTTATGAGCGAAGGCGGTGAGTGATAACCATTCTACCCAGTCATCTTGGAGATGGTTAACAAAAATTCGAAGGTATTTTTCAACCTCTTGATTGACTTGTTCTGTTTGTCCATCTGTCTGGGGATGCCAGGTGGTGGATGCATTGGCCTTGATTTGTAGCAAGTCATAGAGGTCTTTCATGAACTTGGAGACAAACACGGTGCCTCGGTCAGAAATGACTATTTGAGGCATTCCATGTTTGGCGTAGACTTTGTCGCATAGGATCTTGGCCTACCCTTCTGATGACAGCTCTTTAGAGCATGCAATAGGTATGATCTCTTTTGAGAAGCGGTCGATGATCATTAAGATGGCGTCATACCCCTTACACATTGGTAGACCAGTGACCATGTCGACGGAAATATGGGTCCATGGTCGGGAGGGGATGGCATTGGAATAGAGTGGCACTGCTTTTGCTTGAGTGCTCAACTTGGTTCATTGGCATGTTTCGCAAGCACGGATGTAGGTTTCTATGTCTTTCTTCATCTTGGGCCACCAATATTCTCATAGTATGAGTTCTTTGGTCTTTTCGATGCCTGGGTGTCCTGCTGTGATATGGTCGTGAGATCCTGCAATGATTTCTCCTCGTAACACATGATCTTGGGGAACATAGATACAGTTATTGTAATAGATTAAGCTGTTATCCATCTTCATTCCTCGGTCATGGTTGAGGGATGCAGAGATGTTCTTGTCCCATCAGTGGTGGTTGAGTGTGGTGTGCTTGACTTTGATTTGTATTTCTTTGATGGTGGGCATAACCATTGCCTGGAAGTGTTCGGGTTTGAGAACCACAATCTCATTGTTGTCCTCTTTGCCCTGCTCATAATCTGCTCTTTGACTAAGCAGGTCAGCTTTCTTGTTTGCCGTTCCTGGTTTGTGGTGAAGAGAGAAGTGATACTCAGCTAGCTCCGTTACCCAGCGAGCTTGTCATCAGTTTAGCTTTTGGGGTTTCCGGAAATACTGGAGATTCTGATGATCTGTCCAGATTTCAAAGTCCTGAGCTGCTCCCATTAGGTAGTGTCTCCACTTGTTGAGGGTGAGCATGATTGTGAGTAGTTCCTTGTCGTATATTTCATAATTTCATTCCGTAACTGTGAGGGATTTGGAGAGGAAGGTGACTGGGAACCATTTTCCATCCTGTTCTTGTGAAAGAACCGTCCCTATTCACTGCATGGAGAATCTAATATTTTAGCTTAAAATATTGAATTCTATAACTATTTATTTTTTCCAACTTCTATGCTGGAATATTGAAAGATTATTTTAAATATTATTTCAATATTCTTGTTTATTGAGAAAATATTGGAAATTTCGGCTCGTTACTTGTAGGGGGGCTAAATACTGATTCTGATTCTGAGTTTGAAATCTGCCTAAATGTAGATTTATTTCCCACGGCATAATCAATCGTCTTCGCATCGGCGTTGCGTATTTCTTTCTCTTCTCCATGCATCCTCAAGTGTATATTCTTGTAGATTTAGATAATCGGAACGTCTGTGTTTTGTTTCCAGGCCGTTTGGTCTACGTAGGAGAGTCAGACCTTAAAACAAACATTTTTAGTCACAGTTCTGTTGCTTCTGGCCTTTGCATTGCTGCTAACGGCAAACCAGGAAACCATATCAAGATTTTAAGAGCATGGGAAGAGAAAGATTCCCATTCTATGATATATTTACTATATGAAGCCTTCTCTGAAGGTTTCCATTGCTCAGTAAATCGTTCAGCGCAAAGGAAAACATAATTAGTTTATTGCAGACATTCATTTTCTGGTAATTCTGATAGGTGGATTGCTTATATGAAGACAGGATTATGTCTGTTTTATTGTATCTGACACTATCCGAGTCTTCCGTGAATAGCAATTTAGGTTACAATGACTGTCAGACAATCTGCACTATTCCGGCTGCGCGAAGCGCAAAGAAAAAATCTGACCAACTAGAAAGGTTGCATTATACTTCTGTCATATAAAAGTGGTAGAAAATCTGTGCTACGACGACCCCGAATCGATGGAAGGATGAAAGTACGGCCATGTCTCGAGCTCTTGCTTCCTAATAGGGTTATTTATTTAGTTTATTTATTCATTATTCAATTTACTTCCCCCCTACCAGTAGCGAGCCGAAATTTCTCAAATATCACAAATATATTAAAAATATTATCTCAATATTTCAGTCCAGTATATTGAAAAAATAAATAGTTATAGAATTCAATATTTTAAGCTAAAATATTGGATTCTCCATGCAGTGATTGCTCCTTCGCTAGCATCTGCTTCGATGCGGAATTTGCCTTCCTCCATTGGTATTGCTAGTACCACCTCTTCTGCTAATAGTCTTTTCAACTCTTTGAATGCGGCTTGTTGCGCTGTTCCACATTTCCACGGATCATTCCCCGTCAGTTGTGTCATCAGCTTGACGACTTTGCTGTATTCTCTGATGAAACATCGGTAGAAGTTGGTAAAGCCTAGGAATAACTGCAACTGTTGTTTTTTCATTGGTACTGGCCACTCCGCTATGCCTTGGATTTTAACTGGGTCCATGTGAATGCTTCCTTCACTAATGATGACCCCAAGGTATTCTGTTTCCAAAGTCTCGAACTTGCATTTCTCTGCTTTAAGGAATAGCTTGTTCTTTTGTAGGACTTTTAAAACTTCACATGTGATGCGGCAATGTTCCTCCTTGGTTTTTGACATGATTAGGATGTTATCTAGATAGACTGTGATGGCGCCTGATGCAATGAGATCTTTAAAGATATCATTCATCATCCACTGGAAAGTCGCAGGGGAATTGGTAAGTCCAAAGAACATAACTGTGGGCTCGAATAAGCCTTGGTTGGTCCTGAATGCAGCTTTCCACTCATCACCACTCTTGATGCATACATTGTTGTACCCCCATCAGACATCAAGCTTGGAAAAGTACTTGGCGCCTCACAATTTGTCCATTAACTCTGAGATGAGGGGAAGTGGTTATCAGTTCTTGATCGTCATCTCATTAAGCTTGCAATAGTCTTGTACTGGCCTTAGCTTACCATCCTTCTTCTTGACGAAGAAGAAGGGTGAAGCCATGGGTGACTTTGATGGTCATATTTGTCCGCTTGAGAGGTTCTCATCCAAGAACTTGTTGAGCTCTGCTTGTTCATTTTGGTTGAGGGGATAGACCTTGCAATCAAGGTTGGCGCTCGCATTAGAAGTGAGTTTGATCGCATGGTCCCACATCTTTGGCTTAGGGAGTTCATCGAAATTATCTTTGTTGAATAGATTGTTGAAGTCTCAGCACCACTCTGGGACCATCTCCTCAAACATTTTGCTCTTCTTGTCTGCATTGGCTTTAGCAGCAAGGTCATTGGCGTGATGAGCATGTATGAGAATGGCCTGCGTGAAATCTATTGCAAGAATGGTTTCTCCTTCCTCCAGCTCCTCATCCCACTTGTCTTCAGGATCTGCGTCGGGTAGTATGAATGGGGTTTTACAGCATTGGCACCATGCAAACGTTAATCCTCCTGTTTTCCAATTGATGATCGGATTGTGTCACACTAACCAATTGTGGCCGAGGAAGATCTGCTTGTCACTGAGTTCTGTGATGGCTAGATCTATTCGTTCTGCATGATCCCTGATCGTGAGATGGATTTTGGCATATTTCGTGATTGATCCTCCTTAGTTTCAGGATCCATCTGCATTATAGACTGGGATTGGTGCAGCAGTTGCATGAGTCAGGATGTTGTGTTGTTTGACGAATGATTGGTTGATGGCGCTACTGGTGCACCCGCTGTCTACCAAAGTGGTGGTTGAGATTTGGGTTCAGTTTTCTAGCGTCTCAATTTGAACGTTGATGACTAGGTCCTTCCCCTTTCTGCTTAGTGCGCTGATTTATCGTTTTGGTTGTTGTAGTTCTTCAAGCCACCAAAGTGCATTGACTCGTTCTGCCTTCTGTATTCCTTCAATCATTTTATCGACAACTTCCTCCATGTGTGCCTTGTGAATCCAATTCTTTAGGATTGCCTTCGCTTCTGACTCTGTCTTTGCTTCCACAATTCCATGCAGAGTCCATTCAGCTCTGAATGGTTTTAACCATTCATGTGGGACCTTCTCAGCCTTTGCATCAACCCGTGAGAGTTCGACTACCATTGGTGAGGTCACCGTGATTTCTATAGTGGGTATTAATTTAGCTTTCTTGTTCATCATGAAGCTAGTATCATTTTCTTGGTCAGGAACTTCATACATACGTACCTTAGGTGTCTCCCGCCTTGTTTGGGCCCCCTCATTCCTGTTGGTAGGGGTCTTTTGCACAGGGTCGGTTAAGTCCTCGGTCTTTGCCAAAGCCCCTTGATGGATAAGGGATTTAGACTTTGGCAGCCTTACGGTGATCTCTAATACCAGAGGAGGTTTCACTGAAGCTATTCCCTTGTAACTCCCAGCAAGGCTGGGACTCCATGGAGCTGCTTGGTCAGGGGGGGCGAGACACTCTAATGGAGCCACTTGTTCCCCTGCCCCATCCGGTCGAGCTGTTATGATGGGTGTCACTATGGTGGGTGACTTGTCATTCACTGCTTTCACCCATGATGGGCTACTTGCCGAACGTTTAGCTGGTAGTTTAATAACTATCGCAGCATCCTGTACTGTTGATTCTTGCTTAGTTTCTGGTCTGGAAGTCATAGCCACGGGTATATTTGAATGCATGGTAGATACTACAGATCTATAAGTACATTTATTGGGTGTGACATGTGTACCAGTCGAAACTAAATCCTTGGCCGAGTAAGTTGAATCATTTACTCCTCAGCACTGTCTTTTACCTCCTCAATCATTAAGAGGTTTGTCTTCTCTTCTGTTGGATGCATGTCCCAGTAATGATGGAGTCAGCACATTGCTTCTTCCCTGGACTTCGGCATGTTAGGGCAGTCATGTTTGAAGTGACCAATCTTGCCGCTGTGCTGCACCACATCTGTGTGTGCACCAAACTTTGGCTTTCACCTTGATACAGCAACAAGGTGCTGATGCTACAACCACTTTCACTCGCTGCTCCTCCAGTCTCAGCGTCTCTACTGTTCAAAGACAGAATTCCTGTGGAATCCGCTCGGGCAGCCGCCCATCCGCTACGCGTCCGCCAAGCATTGCGCTATCCACCTCGCCATATGCTACCCGCTACGAATCCGCCCCGTTTCACGGGTATTTGACTAGCCTAGGCTCCAGGAGCTGACAGCTATCAACCTGAAACATCCACGCCAGCGGATGGCGGAGGATTTATCCTTGAAAAGCGGACAAATAGGCTGATGGCGGATAGCCATATATGGCTATTCTCAAACCAAGCCGGATGTGGAAGGTGTTGTAGAATCCGCTCGACGGCTTTGAAGCAGTTCACTAGCGGATTTCAGCGTGTCAGCTCGTGTCGGATATCGCCTCTAAAGGATACATTCAGGAATATCGGAACGGGCAGGCGCGGGAGCAGGGAGCTAGCTCGGATCCGCTACTATATAAGCGTGTACAATGTACTTAGAAATCAGTTAATCTCACTTGCTTATAGCGCACTAAAGGAATAATTTCCGTTACTCTCCTAAGCATATCTAGCCGCCTTTGAGCCTAGCACTGCGAGCGGATTGCAAGGAATTCTCCTTTCTCTCGCTATCTTCACACAACCGCTCTCAGTTCAGCATCCTAAGCGGACGTTTGGACTACTTCTTTCTATCGTATCCGCAGACGGAGCGGATTCTATCGGATCCCTTCAGAGCGGGTGGTAACCCTCCTTGCATATACAAAAGATCTTGCAGACGCAGACGCGACTTTCTCTTACCAGAGAGTTTGCTAGCCTTACACCGCATTGGAAACACTTCACTATTGCCTTTGCTGCATCAATATCCATTGGTGTGCTGCGTCCTCCATATGTCATCCCTGATCCCGTTTTCTTCTCCGGTGTGCTTGTCGATGCTTAACCTCCTTTCTGGGGTGTGGTTGTCTTCTGTGTCTGTGTTTTGGAGTCAATGCACCCAGCTGTTGTGCCTTCCGCTCATTTGAGGCGCCAGTTGTAGTCTATACAGAGTAAGCGAGCCTTCCACCCTTCGTAGGTGGTTGGTACCTCTCCGTCAGCTGAGTATATTGTGTTTTTACTGGTTTCTCAGGTGGCTTTCTTGATCTGGGTGAGCATCACCTGCTCATTGTCACGTACTCCGGCATAATAGGCGAGTTCTTTGAATTGCTGGAAGAATTGGTCGCCATCTGGGAAGTTCACCTGCCTGAGCTTCTCCCACTGGGCACACTTGATCTGTTTATCCACGTTCTTCCAGAACCTCGCCTTGAGCTCCGACTTGAAGTCCTCATAGGTGGGGTATAACTGTTCCCTGTCGGCGTTCCTTCCTATGATTCTGGAACATAATTCCCACCATTTCTCAGCGTCATCAGCAAGTCATGAGACACAGAATATTACTTTATGAGGGTGGTACTGGAAATGCCAGTTGAATAGTTCAAAGTGCAGTTTGCACTTTAGAAAGAATTGAGAGATGTCGTTTCAATCTCCTTTGAAGTTGTCGACTTCCTTCAAGATTTTTGGTTTGAAGTTGTCATAGGGGGCGGTATTCCCCTGGGTTAATACCCAGGGGGCTGGAGGAGTTGGCGGTTTTGGTGGTGCGGGATGACACGGGAGTGCCCATCATTGTGGAGCGATGGGAGGTTGCTGTGGTTGAGCGGGTCCCCCACCACTGCCTGATGGGTCAGCCCTGGTGAATGGTTGGTAACTGTGTGGGTACATTCCTGGTGGTTCCTGTCCCCTGACGTAGGAGAAGGTTCCGGTTACTACTCGGGAAGGTGGTACCAGTGGTTTATCCGACATCGGCTCCTGGATCTCAATTTCGGCTGTGATTTTTTCGTATGGGGTGAGTACCCACATGGGGGTATTTGGGTGTAGTTCGTTATACAGGAGGCGAGCATTTTGCTCTGCCTCGTACTGTAGGATGTCGTCTGCTGGTAGGTTTCTCTGTTTGTTCATGAAATAGTTGTTTCCAGCTTGGGTTTCTCCCCAAGCTGGGATAAAGGGTAATTCATAAGCAAAGTAGCTATATAAAACTTGGTACTCTGCTTGGGTCAGTATCTGTGGGGCTGGGAAGTGGAGGTCATTGAATCTGGTCTGTTCATATATATAGATGGCATTATGGATGTTGTCATAGATGTTTTTAGTCAGAACTTCCACAGGGTGAGTCTGGATTGGTTAGTTCGAGCATTGAGACTGGGGGTGGCTCAGAGCTTCCCACGGGAGAGCCTCCATGGATGCTGTTGATATTGGTTGCCTCGGGGAGTCCATTGGTGACAGTGTTGCTTGACTCGCTTCCCCAGCTGTGTCCCTGGGTCTCTCCAAACCGGTTGAGGGAATGTGTGGTGGTGTCCTCATCGATTTATCAGACAGTTCAGAGGCACAGGGAAGTGAGACACTGCTTATTGACGTTTCACCAGTAACTTGTCATTCTGAGATCAAGGCAGGAGGAGCTGGCAACGGGTTCCTCGATGGTTGGTACAGGCTCAGGTGTGAGCTCTTGGTTTCATACGGGTTGGTCCCAAAACCAGACATTCCTATAACCTGCTGGGGGAGGGGTTCGGTGGTCTGGGGAACCGCTGCTGGAGGGGAAGTAGGCATTATATGGAATAGTAAGATTGTCCCAGAACTCACTGGGGCTAACTGGGGCTGAGCGTGGTGGAGCGTCGATGTTATCCCAAGCACGGTTGTGGGCATCATCACAGGGGGTGACAGGTTTAATGTCACAGTGATGAGGCTGGTGACGGGCACCTGTGAAACTGAGCACAGCCTAGCATGTACACACTAAAACACACACTCAATCTCACAAAACACACACACACAATCTCCTTAAGTGTGGAGGGGAGCAAGGGATTTTAATTCCTTTTGCACACCGACAATATCCCAATTTATCTCAGCGAGCTCTCTAGAACAATGCATGTAACAACGTATTTTTCACAAGCCGTTCTCAAATTCTAGGTTTCCTCGGAGCTTTTTACAAGAGAGCACAGTGAACCACACAACCCTTGAGGCAAAATATATTTCAATAGCCGGAACACACGGATACGCAGATCCGCAAATTGACCAAGTTCAGTCAGTGAGCTCGCTAAGTACAGCTCACCGCTAGATCTAATCTGCGCACGCTGCCATCTTCCTCTTAGTTGCTAAACCTGACTCCCAAACTTGTCACAATTAGAGGCCCTTGGCACTCCCAATCAAGTCACAAATTACCCTCAAAAACCGTCCCCGCAAGTCCTCACACACAGTGTGCTCGCCCTAACAATGGTGCCATGAGATCCGACTGTGCACACCTGTCACACTTCGTGCAACTGCTAGAACAGCTCAATCTGGCTGATTCCCTTGCAACTACTCAAGACCTACGCAGAGGCCAACACAACACAAGTTCTCTTATTACACTGAACCAGAAAAGGAACAGAGCTTTTCCCTCAGATTTATCTCAGCAAACTCTCAAGATGGCGCAGCGTCACTGTCGCCGGATCTCTTTCTTATCTCAAGTAAACCGAAGTTTTTCTCCAAAAGGTTTCTCTGGTTCTATTTCTCTGTGAGCTCGCTAAACTGGTGTTCTAGCCAAGACTCGAAGTTACTAACTCTTATGCGTCGCAACAAGTCCAGATCCAAACTGAAACTTTATTACTGTACATGGGGGGTATGTATCTTGTTTTACTATGTGAAATTCTACCTACTTATACTATGGGGGATTGATTATTACAAACGGTCTTTTAGTAAGTTGATTCCTTTGTTGGCCGATAATTCTTCGTCTGAACTGGCACAGCACTCTTGGCGTAGTGCCGCTTGGTCCTCTTTTTAGTATCCTCAAAGGGCTAAGCGATGTTGATGTCGCTCACCCAAGCAGCAGAGTAGTTCGCTGACTTGTACTCAATAGCTGCTTAATCCTCAATCACCGATCACACTTCATATTTGGCTTTCGGTTCTGCTCCAAAGGTGACAGTGTCATATTCTAGACTCGGTAACCAAGGAATGCTTCGGATTTCAAGCCTGCTCACTATTCCCATCAGCCGAAGTCTGTTTCTAGGCCATGCCAGGGGTTCTTTTGATTACCCCACATGCGATATCTTTTCTCCGGATCTCTAGGGACTACGTGTCATAGGTCACCGACACGTAGTTATCTAAATTAGTCTCAGCCTGCATACAAGCACATCCCACTGAAGGTTGAGTTCTCTACTGCAGACGGATGTTTGTTCAAGTGAGCTCGCTCTTTGGCCTTATTGTCATGCATGCCTGTAAGGTACAGTGCAACAACGAAGTCCTTATGTTTCTAATTCTGTTGCTTCTTTTTCTATATTAGAGCTCTCAACCTCAGTGACCTTGCTTCTTCGCATGCCATTTGCATTGTTAGTCCGCTCTCTGTGCTTCTGCTTTGCTAATGTGTAAGGTATGTGGATTTTGCAAAATTACACCCTTAGACACGCTGCGGGCGTGACAACGGCCCATGTCGAATCTCCTGCCCTCCCAAATGTATCGGGCATACTCGCCAGGTGAGGGAGATCGAGGGGCATATGGGGTAGAGTTGGTAGAACTGGTGGGGGAGAGGAGGATGATAGGCGTGCACCTTCTGGGAGGGGTAGGAGGCCTTCTTTCCAGGATGACAGGAGTAGTTGATTCAGAAACGATCTCTTCCTTGTTTCCAACAAGGTTGTGGATCGGGATTGGTCATCACGGTATGGGTGCGACGATTCGTGGCTGCTGCTCGAGCGGGATACCATTGCTGGTGGGATTTATGATCTGGGTGAGGGTGATTGGTTGTGTGGGTCTCCTACTGTTGTTTCTCCTATTTCATAATGCTAGTATGAGAGCTGCTGTGAAGAGGGTGCTGCCTACACCTATGAAGGCTCCGGCAAGGATGTTGGTAACTGTATCTGTCATGAGGGTTCTGTTTTAAGGAACCTAGGAAAGCTTTGAGCTAATTGTTAGACCCGAGTCTCCAGACAAGAGTAAGCAACAGCTGTATCGCTTTTGTACAGTCACCGTTGAGTCTCGTGGTGTGAGGAGGTTCTGGACTAAGTCTTTAGTGCTTAGCGAGAATGAATGTGTTTCAGTATGAATAAATGTTAGCTCAAAGCTAGGGAATATACAGCTTTGAGTACACTACTTATATACTAAAGTGAGGGTTCTAATAATGGGTACTAGGGATCCGCACCGTACCCGTATTTACGAAATTATGGGACGGTTCATACAGGTACCGTAACCGTACTGTATAGAGATTAGGGATCTGGAAAAAATACAGGTACAGTACAGGTTCACTCAATATAGGTATTCCAGCATAAAATTTGCTATGATTTGACAGATACTGACCTTATTTGTGTATCCAGAATGACTTTGGTCCAAAAAACCATTGCAGTTACTCGGCATTGCCAGAAATACAGTTGATGGGTACAGTTACGACCCATACCATCGACGATTTCAGCTCATATGGTGATGGTACAGGTTAACCCGTCAATTCGACGGTCATATCCATATACAGATATGGTGTGGATCCCTAATGGGTACACTGTGTTAGAAAGTGACAAACAAAGTACATGGCAACCGAGTATGACTGTCTTGCGATGTGAAGACTCCGTAAAGTCATGGGTCCTAAGGATAAGATAAGATAAGTGCTGGAGATAAGATAAGATAAGAGGTGCTTAGGTCAAGAAATGAATAAATTGTAACATTTACCATTTGAAGGAGTAGTCATTTCTGGCAGTGACAAGCAAGGGTTTTGGGGTTTGACAGTACATTGTCCTCATTTTTCACCAACTCAAGGTCTGAAATTCACTGTGGCCCAGTCCCAGAGATGGGCCGAGGTAGGGCTGTGCACTGTAACCATATTGTACGGTGGTACGGATTCTGTGTACGGTATATGTACCGAAGCCATGGGCACTTCAAATGATACCGTACGATATGGCTGTCAATGGCCATAAATTGTGTGGCAGTGCTACAAGGAGTAAATACATGTTTCTGAGGTCGGTACATGCTCTTTAACATAGGTAAAACCACTCACCATCATTTTGTTGCATGTGCCTACATGTACAGCACAATTTACGGCTCTGATTGAAGCTTCTAGGGTAGCATGATGCCATACAGAAGGCCCCTAAGCCCTTTCAGCTGCCTAAAAAAGGTCACTCATAAGGTCTTGATGTTATGAGTCCGAGTTTACGAGGATTCGTTCTTTGATGCTACATTTTGAACCTGGACCCTGCATCTTAAGTTTTACCTTAGAATTCAACATGACCAAATAAAGGCCCTTTTATAGACAGTTTCTTCAGAATGTTAATGGTGCTAAGTAAACTGGCGGACAGCCGCTTTTTTCTTACTTATTATATGGAATATTTATCAAGGAATGTAGGCCACTAAAATTTGGAGTCTCGGAGTGCGAGAATAGAGCACAGGACACGTGTCGAGCATCCATTTGGCTCGCCACGGCCCGATCAACCGAGCACTGGTCGAGTGGCTGTGCTACTACTTTTCGTGGTCTTTTGACAAACCTCCCACCGCCGGGACGCCCATCTGTTCCCCGAATGGCCCTCTGATGGGCGTAAAAAGGTATGCTATCATTATTTCGATATTTACTTTTCTTTTTAGATACTTTTACACATCCAGCGGCCCCAAGAGCCCCAGATGGCGACTATTCCACCACCAACTCCCGCGCGTAAGCCCTCAGACGAGGCCATACTTTTCATAGCCCCAGAAGACGAACGATATGGCCTCCGTACTCGGCGACGATGCCTGCCAATACCGCCAATATGCCAATCTGATACGCCCCTCGTCCCCATTCCAATCCGCCCCAGCGCCGGCTACACAAACATCAAGACCAATCGCCTCTGCACACTGATAGAGGACACATGAATTGGCGATGATGAATCGGTGGATCAACAATCGGCCATCATCTGAAAGTAGGGGCACGGTTGGCCGGACAAGAGCTACGACGACGACGACAAATTGGACGACGAGAGAGCTGAAGGATCTCTAAGACGATGCATGGCCATGGTGGAGAATGGCTCTCGAATATGGGGGATGGTCGAGGATGTTGGAGTACGGGATGTGGCTGGAAAGATCGAGTGGGATGGCGGGAGAGAGTCGGGACCCCGACGGCTGACGACGACGACGACGACGACGGTGAACGCTCCCTTTCGGACATCGATTATCGAATGGATGGCGCACTGAATGTGCCAAGAACTATGGCTACGCGACCACCCTGATGCCCGTCACTGCCCACCCCATCCGCTCCAATATCAAGCGGTCCCGCCCCACCTAGCTCACCAAATTCACGCATCTCCCATTCTTTGAGTGGGGGATCGCTAATCTGAAGTTTATTTGTCCCCCGATGCTGCCGTCGCTGCCTGCCCACAATCTATCCTGACCCCCGCCATTCGCACCCCATATCGCCCCCTACAGCGGGGCCGTCGTGACCAGGACCTCACCACCCCCGTTTATTACAAGGGGGAATGCAATGGTGAGGTTTATTCCTGGCTCTGACCCCGTCATCGCCATAAAACTGTAGTTGAACCCACCATGCGACTTCTTCCGCATCCCACCAGCCTAGTACCCTACGCCACCCCGCGACCTTACGTTTCGATGACTACGGTGCCAAGGTCGCCGACGATGTTATGCCCATGGCCGCCTGTACCCTCAATGCCCCGCCGCACCGCGTACAATGGCAGGCTTTTTGTTTAGATAATATTTTTCATGTCTTTACAAAGCTATACAGACCTTTATAGAATATGTACCTGCTCCCAATGTCTTCTGCTACGAAACGGACACAAATCCCAGATGCTATGAAAAAGAAGTTTGAGTTGAAATTAACAAGCCTACACACAAATGGTGCGGCACGCAAGAGTTGGGAGGATTTCCTGATGCGCACGAAGGACCATCCCTGAGGCCTGAGACGTCTCAACGGAATCTCAGAAGTCAATCTTGGTCGGCATATGTGTCAAACATTTTGTGCGGATAAATGTAAGACTCGGCGCGTGTATGGCATCGTCTGGTTTTTGAGGTATGCGTCTTTTTGCTTGTACGATCTGCGACGCTCATTTCCTTTATAGACGGATCTCCGCCTATCAGGGCGAACTAACCAGTGCTTCTGTAGGTTTCCGTATACATATACTATTGTTTTGGGCTCTGCTGATGGACGACAACACTAGCTGTCGGAAGATCCCTACTATCTTGTTCTCATTCGATTTTACATCATCTCGAGTCCCATTATATGTGGCAGGTATTTCATGGTGACTCAACGTCTTGCACAGGTCTATGGACAAACACTTAATAAACGGCAAAGCTAGGCGAGACGCCATCAGGGATAAGTTACTGATGATCTTGACGACCCCCATTACCATTTCCGTCAGATCCTGCACTCTCTACCAATTGCACGACCGTTATCAGACACCCACCGCCGTTTCTGTCACTGATGAATACGATGGTGGCCTCCGTTTCCACTCATGAGCTCATCCCAACACTGTAGAGCGTCATTGGCCTCGATGCTACTAGTATAGCTGTAGAAGAATTGTCAGTCGGGGGTAAACTAACGTGGGTCTCAAGAGTCAAACTACACCTTATAATAGTGCACGAATGTTACGTACTGCAGCCGTAAAAAAGAAAACATATATTCTCATTCCTGTGCTGCCGGTTGCTTACTCACTACTGATCTTCAGAGTTCGGACTCGTACCTGCCGTGCTCGCAACGGCCCACTTCGGCTAAGTACTTGGGGTGCGTTAAATCATACATTGTGCTATCCTTTGTACATCGAGCTTGGTATTCATGCTGGTTATAGTGATGTACCCAGCCACAACCAGTACGGCCGTATATACGACCGTGACGGCCGTAATTGTACGGACCGAAGCCGTCAGCGAGGTCGACCTTACGGTGTACGGACGGTGCGCAGCCCTAGGCCGAGGATTTGCCTTGTCAAAGTCACATCCTTCACTTCTTTTACTGGTGAGTTTGAAGCATGCGAAATGCAGTAACAAGTGATACTACCCCCGCTTTTTGTTGGATCAGTGATCCTTCAAAGTCTCTGGTGAAACTATCTATTGGTATAACCTCTGGAAGTATCAGGGCTCACCTCAGATAAATGTGATGACTATACAATCTTCAAGATGTCTTCAATATATGGGATCACACTTCAAAACCCAATATTATGCCACCAGCTGACTTGCAGCTGACCCTGCGAAAAGCACTGTATTGAAGAGCAGGGATGATGATGAAGCTGGTGCGAATCACCACATTCTAGGTCCCTTTCACTGTCCATATTCGCTGCTCTTTCTGGCTGATGTTCTTACCGAATAGCCCAAAACTCCGAGAAACAAGGCCTTCACAGATGTCGGGTGCTTGGCGGCATACGTGCATAGTAATATTCATCATTTTCTCTCCGCTTTGTGTTCACTGCTTATACACCAAGATAACCGACCATACGACACAATTCATTGCGTCGGAGGGAGAGTCTAACCACTAAGGTAACAACCGTGTATTGATAGTATTATCTTCGCCGGGCGTTCCTCGTTAGACCGTGCCGTGTAATCCTACATACCTACCTACCTACGATAACCCAGTGAACAAATATAAGAGGAAACCATATCTCTATGTACTTCAATAAATACTAATAACACGAGCGACTGAACTCATGGAAAAGGAAAACATGTTTGACGGTATTATCAATCCCTTGGTACGATGGGGGACCGTCCTCCGGTCTATCTGGTAGCTGGCTCAGCGTTGAGGTCATCCCCGCGAACGAGACTCTCATTCATTAACCGTCTGGCCTCCAGCCTCTCAGCAGTGACATCCTCACGTATGACACCCTCGTTCGCAGTATCCTCCCGTGAGCCCGCCAACATGTGACGGCTAAATGCATCATCTATCTCCCGTTGTGCTTCGAGATCGTCACTCCGAGTTGTTATGGTATCCTGCTGAGAATTTTGACTTCCAGAATCTGTTGCGAAGCGAAGTGAGGATGCGGCGCTTTCCTGCCAAGATTCGTCTGGACGAGCATGACCAGCTGCGACGCGCCCAACGAGGAGTGTCGGAGCGATTCCCTGAAAAATGTTTGTGAGATACTAAGACAGTAAAAGAATGACAGTGTACCCTTGTAATCACTGATAGGACATCAAAGTAATACGATATGACATCATTGCGAACATAGAAGGTCACAAATAGGATCAATGATATGGAATAAAGAGCGGAAGATTCAACTAGGACCTCGATAACATGGCGGTAGGCATTGGGTCCCCCTACTGATCACGTAACAGTGACAATACGGTAGATGATGAATAATGTGCACCATAATGTTGAAGCAAGGACGAAGGATGAACAGAATACATAGTCAAGTATGTACCCCTTCGAAGGAGCGTAATGCCTAGACATAGCTTTGATTTTGAACACTGCACCAAGACTTGGGTAAATTGGCAAGCTAAAAGATCCATGTGACCTTACCCATATGAGAAACAAGAAGAAGCACTGGAAGCAGAACGATCGGCCACCGCCGTCCCCAGACCATCCAACAACGCCAGACCTACAGTTTGAAATAGAAAACTGAGGTGAAATCACTAGCAGAGTCGCACAGGGCATACCATGGTGGAGTCTGCAAGAACAGTACAGATAGCACCTGCAGTAACCGCACCAACTGTTATCCCTGCGCCGGGATTCTGGTAAAGCATATGTTTTGTCCAAAATGATTGTCCATGGTCAACGAACACAGAGCGTATGTATGACCAGTCAAAGGCAAAGGCGATAGTAGTAGCGACATAGAGAAGGATTATAATGACAACCATGGCTCGTCCGGTGGGCCGGGATTTGTCCATAACTGTGTCACTCAACTCAGCTTGTAAAGCAGAGTTGATATAGTCTCCTCACAGATTATATTCCCCAACGAAACAGCAACTATTCCAGTGTAGATGCCTATGTACAACCGTGATTAGACATAGGTAAAGGTATTGAATGAATATACATACCGTGCAGTAGGGAGTAGAGTATGACGGAATTCAATTCAGTATCGAGCTCGTGAAATATCAACGCTTTATCAGGATCAGTAACATCTGGCGGAATATTGGTCTGGGCAGCCATCAAGGAAATCTGGGAAGAAATAGAATAAGGAGCCTTGAGGGAGTCGACTGGAGAGATATAACATACCACACCTCTCGTTATATGGTATTCAGTGTCACAGCAAAAAGCTATGATCTGCATCGGGAAGGAGATCAGCAGGCGGGACCTTATCGCAACCTATGGAGCTCGGGTGACCTGTAAATCATTATCTCAGAATGAAAATCACGTCGGAGACCGACAGATAGTATGGAACCCACAGGTATTATGGCGACATTTTAGATGCTCAGCTGAAACTAGCATGGACCAAGTCGCCGTTTAGCCGTAGTCTCAATCATTAGAGGCAACTATTTGGCGTACAGAGCCCTTGCCAGCATGGAACACAGATGTCCTCAGGCTAGCACACCTAGTCCCTTAAATAACGCATTTGACAAAGAAGCCGAAAACGTGCATACTAATACAATGTCTGATGAACTCCAGGATTATATTCAACTGGTGGTATCTTCCGGTTCCTGCCTATCAGAAATTTCTGTTTCATCTGTTAGGCTGATACGATCATGTTTGCGAAGGCACTGCCACCCACCTTGTTGGTCCAATCAGAACAAACTCGGTGATGAGAGAGCAGGGGTTTTATGTATTGAGCTTCGCCCTGTCTAGTCAGTTCCCGCTGCAATAGCTGAGTACGATTCATGAAGGAAGTGAACTGCTTTCGTGCAATATTCACTTCCCTATGAAGCATTCCGGTAGAAAGAATTTAGATTCGGTGTCCCAAACAGACTTAGCACGACGATGTTCAGATCCTTTGACGGCGAACACGATTCGTGGCATAGCAATGAGGCGTAGACGGCAGGCATAATAGGCTACCCCCATAGGAAGCGAGTTCACCATTGGGAAGAAAGGGTAATCCATTAATAGACGATATGAAGGCAAAAATGTGGGCTATGCCTAACGAGTTAGCAGCAATATAGTCGTGCCCTTTCAAGAACGGCGAAATCTCAATTCTCCAACTCAGGACCCCGATACGGTCATGGATACCCGAGCTGAGGACAGTGATTTGGGACTATCAAAACCAAGACTACGAGCATCTGAATGGACGGTAGAACATACCGAGTACAACTAACCGAATTTATAGTATCAAATTGTCCACCAGGGGCTTATTTATGCCAACTTGAAGGAAACTTGAAACACCTCAGAAACCAAAAGAAGGGACGTACTCAACACTTACCTGTTGGCGATCCAAGTACCAACCAAGCAACGTGCTCTCCTTCACCTACCTCAATCGGCGCGCCGCATTGCCTTGCTAAACGTCCACATGATGCTATGTAGAATCATTTTAAAGCACTTTGGACAAAGGCGAGTCGAATCCTGCGAGGCGAAAAGAATACGAGCCTGGAAATTGTTAGTAAAGAGCGTTACTCAAGAGGGAAGACAGGCGTACTTCATATACGTCTCGACGACTCTCGAGGGTCCCGAAAGCAGGATCGTTTTCTGATGTACAGTGTGCCTCGATACTCATGCTGTAGACCGAAATTTATCTTTCGGCACAGTCGGGATGTCTTCGGAAGACTTCGCCGCTGGATAGTACCAAGAATATGTCCAAGAAGCTGTCAACAAACAGTACAAGGAGGAGAAACGGATGGAACGCACAAATACGAGCTCGCAGACGACTTCATGTGCACTGGCAAGACCTTTATTGCACCTTCATCGTTGTTGCTGTCGCTGTCAGAGAATCGTCTTATTTTTCTTGCCACGTTCACGACCTACACCGAGCATTTTTCACGTACATACTGCCGCATATAATCAGCATCCCGTCAGATTGCAGTGAGCCTTCAAGTTCATGCGTACCTCTTAGTCTTCCGACTTTTCGTGATTCGGCACTCGCCATTGTCGGTACCATCTTGTCAAGTAAATTATCCTGCAGCTAGTAGGGCATTTCCCCGCTTGGTAGTCGAACTATCGAGGCATGAGATCCGTGTATGCCGTGAGGACGAGAAAAATCAGGCGATGATGACGGCTTTTGCTAAAATTGGCATGTGTCTAATTTCGCTCTTTCATTATGCCAGTGACGACGGCTCCTGCACCTCTTGGCGTTTTCGACGACGACGACGATGATGGATGGCAGGATATGCCTGTTGTCCGGGAGGACGAGCTCAAGGGCGGGCTCGATGAAGAAGACCAAAAGCGATACCACTACGTACCTTCTGCCAAGGGCACCAACGCTGCCAATGCCATCGGCACTATCGATGTTGACGACCTTGGGAACGAATGGCGGTCGAAGATAGACCATAATGAAAACGAATACACGAGGTTGCGGGTGAGGGAGGAGGACGAGAACGACGACGTGCATCTACGGACCCGGTACCTGTTCGACGAAGACAAGGCGATGACACCGCTCAGTCAGATGCAGGCGACAAAGAATCTGCTCACGGAAGCCCAACGTATAGCGTACGTCGGCCTCTGCTCGCTGACGAGCCGGGAAATGGCTCAGGAATTGAAGACGGTACGTCGCAAGGAACTCAAGGCGGCGGTGGCGAGCATGGAGCTCTGGGCAATGAAAATAATGGGTCGGTTATATTATCATATGGAACTCGAGACTCAAGGTAACTGTCTGTTCTCTACTGTTTCCTAGCTAAACGAACGTGAACAGAGCAGAAGATGATTGAAAGTCTCGGCGAGCATGGCGTACTGCCTCTGGACCTCGTACCGGCGCTCATGACCACACATACTGTCGCCAATCCCGAATACGATCCTGAAGCAGCCCGTCAGCGGAAATATCATGAGGACGAGCTTGAAGTCCAGCCAGTTACCCATGACGACGTACCCTCATCACCTTCATCACCTTCCGTATCTAAACCTGCTTTCCAAACGACGGCTAAAGTCCTCGAAGATACCTCCACATCTGCCATACCCGGTGTATCCACAACCCTCTCTTCGGCTGATGAGAGGGTCACTCTCGACATTCGATGGACGGTCCTATGCGATCTGTTTCTGATCCTCATCGCTGATAGTGTCTATGATGCCCGTTCACGCGTTCTCCTCGAAAGCGTTGCGCTGAAGCTTGGTCTCGGGTGGTTGGATGTGGTCAAGTTCGAGAGTCGTGTGACCGAGGCGTTGGAAATCCAAGAGGACGTAGAGAGAATGGAAAACGAGGATATAATTGACGGTCGCAGAAAGGCTAACAGAAAGAAGCGGTACATGATGCTGGGTCTTGCTACGCTTGGAGGTGGACTAGTTATTGGTCTATCTGCCGGGCTTTTGGCTCCAGTCATCGGTGTGGGCCTTGGTGCAGCGTTCAGTACCATTGGGATAACAGGGACAACGGGTTTTCTCGCAGGAGCCGGAGGTGCAGCTGTTATTACAACAGGTGGTGTGCTAACGGGCGGTGGCATCGCTGTTCGGGGGATGATTAACCGAACGCAACAAGTTCGAACGTTCAATCTCCTTCCTTTGCATAATAACAAGCGGGTGAATTGCATCATCACAGTTCCAGGGTCAGTCAAGTCTTCCATGTTATCAATCATGTTCTTATCGATGTTAGATTTCTGAACGGCGCCCTAGATGACCCTCGGCTGCCTTTCAGCGTGTTGGACCCCATTGTTGGCGACGTCTTCAGTGTTCTCTGGGAACCTGAAATGATTCGGGAGACTGGAAGCGCTTTGAATATCCTTACAGGTGAAGTCCTCAGCCAAATCGGAGCAACGGTGCTACAAGCGACAGTCATGACCGCCTTGATGAGTGCCCTTCAATGGCCAATTAGTGCGTCTCTTATTAGATTGCTTCTTTTCAATTTCTAAAGGCACATTAGTTCTCACTAAGCTTGGCTATCTCATTGATAATCCCTGGAATAACGCCCTTGACAGAGCCAAGGCAGCCGGCAGTGTCCTAGCCGATGTTTTGATTCAACGTCATCTTGGTGTTCGCCCCATGACTCTCATTGGTTTCTCCCTAGGCGCTCGCGTCATCTTCTACGCCCTTGTGGAACTGGCTAAACAGAAAGCGTACGGCATCGTCCAGGACGTCTTCATTCTCGGAACAACCGTCACCGCATCATCCAAGACATGGTGTGAAACGCGGTCGGTAGTGTCAGGTCGATACGTCAATGCTTTCGCACGCAACGATTGGGTACTCAACTATCTCTTTCGAGCTACGAGCGGGGGAGTCGGAACCGTCGCAGGGTTAAGACCTGTAGACGGTGTTCCTGGGTTAGAGAATGTGGACGTGACGGACAAAATTTCCGGGCATATGAGTTACAGAGCTTTTATGCCTCTGATCCTGGATCAATTGGGTTTTCCGGTATCAGCGGATTATTTCGATGAGCCAGAGGTATGTGACCCTTTACCTTGTTCCTGTCTTGTTGCTCAAATCTGCCACAGGAACCCGAATTCACAGAAGATCGAGTGGTTATACGGGAAGAGGACATGTCGAAGAAGAAGGGATGGTTTTCGAGGAAATCTAAACCTTCAAAACCCCAGCACGTATCAAGACCGCCAGGTGGGCCTTCGTCGTATTCGAGGAAACCTTCGGGGTCAGTACCGACGCCCCGGGATTCCATCGACAGTGATCTCCCTCCGCGAATGGATTCTTCCACACCGGTAGCATCGCCTCCTTCAACACCTCAAAGAGACACAGCATCCCCAGGACCGGACATTCCTATACATGCTGGATTCGATTTTGCCGCCATCAAGGAGATGATAGGGCACGGCGAGCAGCCTGAGCAGGTGGCGTCACCTACACCGATTACCGCACCGCCCATTCCACCACCGACTAACCGCACCGAATCTATGCCCCAGGCACTCAAACGTCCGCCTTCCCCTACTCCAGGTCCGAGCACGTCGCGTAGCTCTTCGCCACTGAAGAAGGACGAGATGAGCTCTGCATTCTCGCGATCCATGTCGTTGAATGATGCCAACGACTCGGATACCGATACTGAGCCCTCCAGATCACCTTATGCTTCGCCGCCACCGCCGCCGCTTAGCCCACCTTCCTACTCGCGATCACCACCTCCGTCGTCATTCGGTGTTAATGATAGCTGGTCAGACTCTCCGTCACGAACCACAACACTATCTTCATTCAACAACTATGGCTTTAATGTTCCTACCTATTCGACTTCAGCTGCGTCGTTCACGCAGAATCCATTCGCCGCATCACTAGCTACGCCACCTGATGCGGGGCTATCTTTTGGTGGTGTGGACGGATCTATAACTACGTCATCTCCTGCGAACGTTAGTGACCCGTGGAGTATGCCCACTCATGTAGGAAGGAGAAAGAACACAGCGGACTTTAGTTCAAATCCGTGGTCATGATTACTACACATTCCCTTGCATAATGTAATAGTACGGATACAAACATCATTTCAACTAGACCCTATAATATACATTGACGCATCTAATTTGTGGGAATGAATCATCCTGCGTGAAGGGTCGTGACTCTGCGGTGTCAACCGTTGGTGAATACCTCCTGTAGTATTTCTTCAATCGTTTTTCCGTCCTTCGTTTGATGTATGCGATTGGGACCGGCATTCAGAATTTCTGGTGGTATAAGTATGCTATCCGCAAAGCAGGAATGGGCGAGAGCGTCTGTGGCAGTGATTCTTGCGGAAGGCGGGTATCTGAGGAGTGATTGCAAGAGACGAAGTTCATGTGGAGTCCCATCGTGAGGAAGATGTGGTAAGACGCTTTCTAGAGGTACCGAAGGAACGATTATGAATTGCACACGTGAAGCGTCTGGAAGCTGTTTGAATGTCTACAAGATCGTCGTTATCGAGAAGCAGGAGATAACAGTGGGAAAGAAGACCTACAGGCCACGAATCTTCAGTGGGAGTACCTAGGATTTTGAAGATACTCCACGCTAAACCGATCTCACCTCGTGTCCCGTCGAAGAGGGCTTTCCGAACAAGTGTGGGGTTCGCATCACGTAGTTCCGGGGGATAGTCATCCTCCTCGTCGTTATCCTCTGGCAGGAGAGGCGTGAAAAACTCTGCAAAAGTACACCCTAGACTCCACATGTCCACGGCATAAGGATCGTACGTCCGTGCACCGAAAAGAAGCTCTGGTGCGCGGTACGGACTGCGGCTATCAGTCAGAGAACGACTGGAGGAAGAGAAGGGGGACATATGTACCCAGTAGACACTTCGAAATACATTCGGTCCGTTTCCTCGTGCCAGATATCATCCGGATGTGGGTCTGGTGTGTATGATACGCCAAAGTCAATTAGCTGGACGCACCCCGAGGCGGTTATGAGTATATTAGAAGGCTTTATATCGCGGTGCGCGATTTTATGTGGCGATGAATGGAGGTATGCGAGTGCTGATAAGGTCTGGAATATTATTGAGCGGCTTATTGTGGTGGTATTGGAAGAAGTGAACGACGGGACAGCAAGAAGATTTTCGAGCGAGTAAGGAATGAAAGGCATGCATATTTCGAGCGTGTGCTCGTGTGGATCATCTCTGGACCACAAAACTGGAATTATCTAATTTGGTTGTGAGTGTGGCGTGAATATGGAAGAGGGTCACTTGATAACTTACATTGACATGGGATAACTGGGAGAGGATGCGGCATTCTTTTTCAATGTCATGGGGCTCTTTTGCGAACCGATGGTTGGAAGTCGATGACTTGATGGCAACCCGTTGGCCGTCTTCGTGTGCAAGATAAACGGTAGCGGCAATTCCTACCGCAATTACCTCCCCATGACTTGAAAAAAATAAGGCTCAGGTAAATAACAGTCTACAGTTATCACGCGTACCTATCTGACGGATCGTCTTCAAATTCAAACGCGTCCCAGTCTGTACTATTTGAAGACATGGTGGAAGAGAACAGGGTCACGGTGTTCCCAATTTGGAAGATCGATCTAGGACTTTTTCGCGGGGGAGGAGTAGATCCTGATTTTCACACAGAATTTGATCCAAAGTAGGCCCGTAGCGGTCCGCTCGCCCGTTCGATTTCTTCTTTCATCAAGCCATGGCAGATTCGAATGGTGGCGCTAGTAATAGTGTGTTTCCTTCACTCATACTTGCATATCAGATCTATGTTTTGACGATTGGCTACAGATGAGCGACTCCTGGCGGCGGCGAGAACGGACAACGAAGAGCTGATGATGGAGGTGTTCTCTGAGGGCGGATTCGACATTAATTTCCAGGATGGACTTGGGAATACTGGTGCGTTGGTCTGCCGTCTGCATAAGCACTAGTACTAATCGAATATTCAGCCCTACATATCGCGTGAGGGCATCACGGTTTTGCCCTTATGCGCGCCACTGACGACGAAAGAAAAGCGTGTCCAACGGTTCCACAGATGTGCTTGAACATATACTGTCTCATGAAGACTGCGACGTTGACCCCATTAACCGTATCGAGAAGGCTACACCCCTGCACCTGGCGGTCAAGCTCGAGCACCCCGAGCTAAGGAAGCATGTAGTGAATAGTCTCCTGGAGGCTGGCGCCGATACTTCGTGCGTCATATTGTTATCTTGACTCCATCGGCTTTCGCTTACGTCTCTCAGTATACGAGACAAGTTTGGCGAAACGGCGCTGGATCTGGTACCGTCCGAAGATACGGAAGTGCGGGCTTTGTTTAGAAAAGCCCAGGCACAAGCGAGTATATCTCAGGACGATATTGCCAGTGGTGAGCATTTTGCCTCTATGGATCCCTGACGTGGAATTTGATTCGGTACACGTCTGTGTAGATGACGACGACGTTGGATCAGGGTCAGGATCAGGGTCCGATGATGACTAGATGTTTCTTAAACGCGACCTGTATCGGAATCGATGCAGGGTATTTAACACACTAATGGTAGAACTGCCTAAGAACCCGACAATGCTATAGGGAGGGACATTGTACACTTGAATGTATTTGCTGCTTAGAACACTGCTGCGTAAGCATTACTATGCTAAGCTATAGCACCAAGGACCGATACTATAGAATTGGCACAGCCTAGCGGAGGGTCCGCTTCGGGTAAATGGAACAGTGTTAGGGTCGTCCCTCTGCTGATGATGATAGCGACGCTAACATGGAATTGCCTGACCAACAATCCTCACCATCCTCCCGGCTCTTTGGCATGCTCAGCATGGCACAAAAGGCTGCTTTCGTAAGGCTAGAAGTTGGCGGCGTGATATTAGAATTTGAAGCCTGATCTCATACATTTCAGCCGTCCTGAAGGTCGTTCCGTCGTTCTAGTTATCTGTGGTAAGCCGCGTGATGCTCTCAGAGGGATTGGTCCACCGGAAACTTCAAAAGGTCACGTATCCAAGAAGTCTTGCTATGACTGTATCTCGGAATGCACGCATCGAACTCGCCAGTGAGAGAAAGTCTCGAATCAAAAAGTAATGATGGGCACGACCGCCGACAAGCCGAGTCCTGACGGCGTACGGGCATGCGATTATGCTGTATCACGACTCGAAGCGAACCCTACGCGAGATTTCAGCAAAAACTAAATTCATCGTCTTTTCCGATACTCACCTAGCACAGACTCTGATATAGGCAGTTTCTCCCTCCAGTTCGATGTTGAAAAGGTTGACGGTCGATAGAATCTGAGCAGGAGTCCCCAGGTACTTGTGTATATGGGAAAGGTCCGCGAATTGTCGGTCGTCACGGTTGCTCGACGTAATAGTCATTGAAGCACTGGAGGATATCGTTGATCGTGTCTACAGGTTATCTGAAAAAGCTGATGCATGTCGCGACGGTCTATCTTGGTCCATCTCTGTACGTAACATGGGACTTGAATTCAGACATTATATGGCTGCAGTCGGTGAAAAATGAGGACAGCGTACTGTGTCCCAGATCCTTGCGTGTCGCCGCCGGTACCGACTATTCCCTCAAAGCTCCGTGTCGCATATTGTGGCTGGGGCCCTTGTGTCGCAGGAAGGAGAGTATTTATCTCGATAATAATGCTCTCTGCCAGGCTGCCGACAAAAAAAGGCGGAGAGATGGTGGATCGAAAGCAAACAAAGTCACGAAACCTTTTTCCCGGCTCGTCAGCGAGCAGAGGCCGACGTACGCTATACGTTGGGCTTCCGTGAGCAGATTCTTTGTCGCCTGCATCTGGCTGAGCGGTGTCATCGCCTTGTCTTCGTCGAACAGGTACCGGGTCCGCAGGTGCACGTCGTCGTTCTCGTCCTCCTCCCTCACCCGCAACCTCGTGTATTCGTTCTCATTGTGGTCTATCTTCGACCTCCATTCGTTCCCAAGGTCGTCAACATCGATAGTGCCGATGGCATTGGCAGCGTTGGTGCCCTTGGCGGAAGGTACGTAGTGGTATCGCTTTTGGTCTTCTTCATCGAGCCCGCCCTTGAGCTCGTCCTCCCGGACAACAGGCATATCCTGCCATCCATCGTCGTCGTCGTCGTCGAAAACGCCAAGAGGTGCCGGGGCCGTCGTCACTGGCATAATGAAAGAGCGAAATTAGACACATGCCAATTTTAGCGAAAGCCGTCATCATCGCCTGATTTTTCTCGTCCTCACGGCATGCACAGATCTCATTCCTCGACAGTTCGACTATCAAGCGGGGAGATGCCCTACTAGCTGCAGGATAATTTACTTGACTAGATGGTACCTACAATGGCGAGTACCGAATTATAAGTCGGAAGAGGTGCGCATGAAGGCTCACTGCAATCTGACGGATGCTGATTATGTATGGCAGTATGTACGTGAAAAATGCTCGGCGTAGGTCGTGAACGTGGCGAGACAACAAACGACTCTCCGATAGCGACAGCGACAGCAACAATGATGAAGGTGCAGTAAAGGTCTTGCCAGTGTCCGAGGAGTGTCACACGAAATCGTCTGCGAGCTCGTAGTTGTGCGTTCCATACGTTTCTCCATCTTTTACTGTTTGTTGACAGCTTCTCTATAGGACATATTCTTGGTACTATCCAATGGCGGGGTCTTCCGAAGACATCCCGGTCGGTCTACAGCATGAGTACCGAGGCACACTGTACATTAGAAAACGATCCTGCTTTCGGGGCCCTCAAGGGTCGTCGCGACATATAAGAAGTACACCTGTCTTTCTTCTTGAGTAGCGCTCTTCACTGACAATATCCAGGCTCGTATTCTTTTCGCCTCGCAGGATTCGACTCGCCTTTGTCCAAAGTGCTTTAAAATGATTCTACATAGCATCATCTGGACGTTTAGCATTAAGGTAGGTGAAGGAGAGCATGTTGCTTGGTTGGGACTTGGATCGCCAACAGGTAAGTGTTGAGTACGTCCCTTCTTTTGGTTTCTGAGGCGTTTCACTCAAGTTGGCATAAATAAGCCCCTGGTGGACAATCTGATACTATAAATTCGGTTAGTTGTATTCTGTATGTTCTACTGTCTATTCAGATGCTCGTAGTCTTGGGTTTGATAGTCCCGAATCACTGTCCTCAGCTCGGGTATCCATGACCGTATCAGGGTCCCGAGTCGGAGAATTGAGATTTCGCCGTTCTTGAAAGGGAACGACTATATTGCTGCTAACTCATGTTAGGCATAGCCCACATTTTTGCCTTCATATCGTCTATTAATGGTTTACCCTTTCTTCCCAATGGTGAACTCGCTTCCTATGGGGGTAGCCTATTATGCCTGCCGTCTACGCCTGATTGCTATGCTACGAATCGTATTCGCCGTCAAAGGATCTGAACATCGTCGTGCTAAGTCCGTTTGGGACACCGATGCTAAATTCTTTCTACCGGCATGCTTCTTAGGGAAGTGAATATTGCATGAAAGCAGTCCGCGCCCTTCATGAATCGTACTCAGCTATTGTAGCGGGAACTAACTGGACAGGGCGAAGCTCAATACAGCTCTGTCGTCACCGAGTTTGTTCTGATAGGACCGATAAGGTGGGTACCAGTGCCTTCGCAAACATGATCGTATCAGCCTAACAGATGAAATAGAAATTTCTGATAGACAGGAACCGGAAGATACCACCAGTTGAATATAATCCTGGAGTCCATCAGACAGTGTATTAGTATGCACGCTTTCGGCTTCTTTGTCAAATGCGTTATTTTGGACTAGGTGTGCTAGCCTGAGGACATTTGTGTTCCATGCTGGCAAGGGCTCTGTACGCCAAATAGTTGCCTCTGATGATTGAGACTACGGCTAAACGGCGACTTGGTCCATGCTAGTTTCAGCTGAGCATCTAAAATGTCGCCATAATACCAGTGGGTTCCATACTATCTGTCGGTCTCCGACGTGATTTTCATTCTGAGATAATGATTTACAGGTTACCCGAGCTCCATAGGTTGCGATAAGGTCCCGCCTGCTGATCTCCTTCCCGATGCAGATCATGGATTTTTGCTGTGACACTGAACACCATATAACGAGAGGTGTGGTATGTGTTATCTCTCCAGTCGACTCCCTCAAGGCTCCTTATTCTATCTCTTCCCAGATTTCCTTGATGGCTGCCCAGACCAATATTCCGCCAGATGTTACTGATCCTGATAAAGCTTTGATATTTCACAAGCTCGATACTGAATTGAATTCCGTCATACTCTACTCCCTGCTGCACGGTATGCATATTCATTCACTCCCTTTACCTATGTCTAATCACGGTTGTACATAGGCATCTACACTGGAATAGTTGCTGTTTCGTTGGGGAATATGATCTGTGAGGAGACTATGTCAACTCTGCTTTACAAGCTGAGTTGGGTGACACAGTTATGGACAAATCCCGGCCCACCGGACGAGCCATGGTTGTCATTATAATCCTTCTCTATGTCGCTACTACTATCGCCTTTGCCTTTGCCTGGTCATACATACGCTCTATGTTCGTTGACCATGGACAATCGTTTTGGACAAAATACATGCTTTACCAGAATCCCGGCGCAGGGTTAACAGTTGGTGCGGTTACTGCAGGTGCTATCTGTACTCTTCTTGCAGACTCCACCATGGTATGCCCTGTGCGACTCTGCTAGTAATTTCACCTCAGTTTTCTATTTCACACTGTAGGTCTGGCGTTGTTGGATGGTCTGGGGACGACGGTGGCCGATCGTTCTGCTGCCAGTGCTTCTTCTTGTTTCTCATATGGGTAAGGTCACACGGATCTTTTAGCTTGCCAATTTACCCAAGTCTTGGTGCAGTGTTCAAAATCAAAGCTATGTCTAGGCATTACGCTCCTTCGAAGGGGTACATACCTGACTATGTATTCTGTTCGTCCTTCGTCCTTGCTTCAACATTATGGTGCACTTTATTCATCATCTACCGTATTGTCACTGTTACGCGATCAGCAGGCGGACTCAATGCCTACCGCCATGTTATCGAGGTCCTAGTCGAATCTTCGGCTCTTTATTCAATATCATTGATCCTATTTATGACCTTCTATGTTCGCAATGATGTCATATTGTATTACTTTGTTGCCCTATTAGTGATTACAAGGGTACATCGTCATTCCTTTCATGTCTTAGTATCTCACAAACGTTTTCCAGGGAATCGCTCCGACACTCCTCGTTGGGCGCGTCGCAGCTGGTCATGCTCGCCCAGATGAATCTTGGCAGGAAAGCGCCGCATCCTCACTTCGCTTTGCAACAGATTCCGGAAGTCAAAATTCTCAGCAGGATACCATAACAACTCAAAGTGACGACCTCGAAGCACAGCGGGAGATGGATGATGCATTTAGCCGTCACATGTTGGCGGGCTCACGGGAGGATACTGTGAACGAGGGCGTCATACGTGAGGATGTCACCGCTGAGAGGCTGGGGGACGGCCCGTTAATGAATGAGAGTCCCGTTCGTGGGGATGACTTCGACGCTGACCCAGCTACCAGATAGACCGGAGGACGATCCCAGTGCGATGCCCATCGTACCAAGGGATTGATAATACTGACAAGTATGTTTTCCTTTTCCATGAGTTCAGTCGTTCGTGTTATTAGTGTTTATTGAAGTACATAGGGATATGGTTTTTTGATATTTGTTTACTAGGTTATTGTAGGTAGGTAGGTATGTAGGATTACACGGCACGGTCTGACGGGGAATGCCCGGCGTAGATAATACTATCAATACACGGTTGTTACCTTAGTGATTAGACTCTCCCTCCGACGCAATGAATCATGTCGTATAGTCGGTTATCTTGGTGTATAAGCATTGAACACGAAGCGGAGAGAAAATAATGAATGTTACTATGCACGTACGCCGCCAAGCACCTGACAGCTGTGAAGGCCTTGTTTCTCGGAGTTTTGGGCTATTTGGTAAGAACATCAGCCAGAAAGAGCAGCAAATATGGACAGTGAAAGAGACCTCAAATCTGGTGATTCGCACCGGCTTCATCATTATCCCTGCTCTTTGATACAGTGCTTACCTTTACAGGGTTAGCTGGCAGTGTAATATTGGGTTTTGAAGTGTGATTATGTGATCCCATATATTGAACAATCAAGATGTCTTTTGGATGTCTTGAAGATTGTTCAGTCATCGCATTTATCTGAGTTGAGCCCTGATACTTCCAGAGGTTATATCAATAGATATTTTTGCCAGAGACTTTGAAAGATCATGGATCCAAGGAAAAGCAGGGCTAGTATTATTTGTTACTGCATTTTGTGTGCTTCAAATGTGCCAGTAAAAGAAGTAAAGGACATGACTTCGACAAGGCACATCCTCAGCCTATCTCTGGGACTGGGCCACAGCAAATTTCAGACATTGAGTCAGTGAAAAATGAGGACAACATACTGTCAAACCCAAAAACCCTTGCTTGTCACCGCTGGAAATGAGTACTCTTTTGAACCTCTGCCTTGCATATTCTGGCTGGGGTCCCTTGTGTTGTAGGTCATCATTCCACCTTGAATTCTTGAGGGAGTGTCTTTATCTTGATAACAATGCTCTCTGACAAATGTTCCACTCAAAGAAAAAAAAAAAACCAAGGGGGTCTGAATATGAAAAAAAAAAGACATGAGGTCAATTAAATATTTTCGTGCATCAGCACTGGACCTACCTACCTCCACGTGACACATATGATGTCATTCTGCCTAATTTAGGCTTATTTTGATGCTTTTTGGCCCATTTTTGTCCCAAAAGTACCTAGTTGATAGATATCCTGATGTCTTTACACACATTCTGTATTCTATTGGGCGTATATTGCAAAATTGGTTTATTAAGGTGTGTGACATTATTATCATGCAGTAAGCATTGATGCCAAAGAGTGCTGGTGAAAGATGTCTATAAAACCCATTATCATATTCTCAGAGGTAAATATCATGTACCATGGTATGTATTACATCAAAATTTATCTATAACATCCCCCAAAAAGTCATTTTTAGGCCTCAATAAGGGAAGTCAACTTTTTTTTTTCAGGCCTGCTGGCCCAACCTACCTACCTACCCGGTGTGCCGGGCCGACATTCTGGTACCCCCTTGAAAAAAAACCCAATACTCTCTGCCAGGTTAACAATAGAAATGGGGAGAGGAGCTAAGTGTTAGAATCACGGGGCTGTTCTCAAACAAAGTGAGTGGCAAAATTGGTTTACATCTTTGGGAAATGTAACTGGGGACTAACTACAAAATATCTAGCTTTATATACTGTTACAACATCCCCACGGAAATAAGCAAACACATAAGTAAACCCATACAAGAACCAAATGGTGACTAACTGTCTGCCATGAGAAGCTCAAATATCCCACACTAAGACAATGGTGGATTGAAAGCAAGTGGAGTCATGACTAAATCTGCATACTTTCCTACCACCATAACCAAATTGGCTTTGCTCTGTTTTTCAGGAGCTTTTAACCACTTTATTGTGTCATATCAATACTGAGTCATAGTTTCTGCTATCATATCAGTGTGTACTGAGGGCTACTTTTGAAGACAAGAAGTTTGTGGTTGTTACAATGTAACTTCAAGTTCATGGTTGCCCTTATGGCCAGACACAGCTGCACTTTCCCCCCATATAATTCTTTTGATATCATTATTCAAGCTCTCCATTGTCAGCCTACCGCCTGGCTCATAGGACCAGCATTGCATCACCACAGCTCACAATTTATCAGAAATTTCTGGTGGCCTGCTAGAACATTGCTTTTGACATAATACCCAATTCACAAAGGCCAAATCATTTGGAATGTTGGGTAAAGGAGGAAGTCCCATGTACAGCTAAATTACTTGTCAACATTTGTAAAAGATGATGCCCCATGCAATGTACTTGGCATACAAGCATGGCAAATGAATATATGTCACTCTCAAGTGTTGGACAGGCACTTGCTAGATGGAAATCCTTGGGCATCAGCCATTCTGGTGCCATCCATCTTGTAGTAACAATGGCTGTCCCACAATATCCTACTCAGAGTAAGCACCAATCAATATATCTTGTTCTCTAGTCTTACCTCCACTGTAGCAATGATATTCATTATCAATGAATGATGAGATCCCAAAGTCCATAAGGCAAGCCTTTCCCTTCACATCAACCAGTATGTTCTCCTACCTATATGATCAATCAAATTTTGAAAGAAGAGTTCCCAACCAACAGCTTTGATGTCTCCATGCAGGTGTATTCAAGCAATCACACTCACTACTTGTGATACCTAAATATAGATGTCACCAAATCAGGGAGAAGATTTAGCCACTGCAAATTCATCAGCAAGGCTTTTCTGTGAGCATCTATAGATTGTCAGAAATGTATCTCAGTAGAGTACCATGAGGCATCTACTTGCTGACCAGCCAGATTTCAGATGCTCCCAAAGGAGGTGACTCTCCACTCAACTCGGACTCAAGTATTTGCTGAGTCCATTCCAGTTTGATCCTAATGCCAATCACACCAAGGAATGGAACAATGTCATTAGGGATAGTCATCATGACTGTAATACAGTGTATACAGATGGTATCTGTGGACATGGACACTCAAGCTCTGCAGTTCTATGGTATGGATACAGTGCAGAGATCACCCATTATGGACTGGGTATCTTACCAAATATGAAGAAGTCCAAATCTGGAGCTTTGAGTTTGATCTTCATGCCCTGGAGTCACTCTTGAGCATGACATTCTTCAAGTAAGTTGGCATTGTACACTGAAGACTGAACTTTGGTCACAGCTATTGGCTGGCTGTACTATGAGAAAAGATAAAAAAGATATGAAATGAAAATTTCTGTATATGACAGTGTGCAATATAGGCAAGACAGTCAATAAATAAAAATGACAGATATCTATCTTGTATCTCCTTCCTAATTGAAACAGAATAGAAGAATAAGTAATATAGTATAGAAGATAGACAGACACAGACATACAGATAACACCAAAGAGTTCTACTAATTTCTTGATGTGAGGAGTATCACACCAGAATCATTGCCAGTTGGTCTGTCTGGCTGAGCTTCAAGATCATCCTCTTGTGTGACACTCTCAATAATAGCATCTTCCTGAGAGCTGGGTATAGTTGGACAAGACATAGTGTCTTTTTCCTGCTGAACTCCAAGCTCGCTGTCAAGAATAGCATTTGCTAGAGAGCCTTTTTGATGACTGATAGTCTGAGTCATAGAGCCCTCATGATGTCCCCCAAAGTGAAGAGAAGACATCACACTTCCTTGCCAGGAATCATCAGGACGAGCATGGCCTGCTGCAACACGTCCAATGAGGAGGGTTGGAGCAACTCCCTACAAAAAAAATGATGAGAATGCAAAGACAGAAAAAGAAATATAATGCATACCCTTGCAAATGCTGCCAGAGAATCAAAATAGCTGAACACAGGACTATTCTGAGCATCAAGGGCTATGTATAGGATCAAGGATATTGAATAAAGTGCCGATGATTCAACCAAGACCTCAAGAGTATGTCGGTAAGCTCTAAGTCCACTTCCCACTTCACCTGCTGCCCTTGCAACAGTGACAATGCGGAAAATGATGAGTAGGGTACAAGATAGAGTTGTGACAAGGACAAAAGATGAATAAAGGAGTGGTAGAAGAGTGGTGAAGATGCCTTGAGAAGCATACTCTTCATATAAAGAGATGATTTTACATGCTGTATCAGATTAAAGTCATCAATTGACAAAGTAGAAAAAATAGATTCTTACTTATGGCAGCAACAAAAAAAGCAAAGGGAACAAGAATAATCAATGATCGCCGTCCCCAGACTATCCAGCAACGCCAAATCTACAATTTAGATAATAGTCAGTGACTCAGTAGTAGCAAAGGAACTCATGTTTGGATTACACATACCATTATAGCATCTGCAAGAATACTACAAATAGCACTGGGGATACCTGCTTCTAATATCAATGCACCAGCATCTGTGCCAGCCTGGTTTTCAGTCCAGAAACTCTGGGCATTGACAACAAAGATTGAGTCCATGAATGACCAGGTACTAAAAGCATAATTGATCATAGTAGTAATGTAAAGGAGGATGGCAATGATGACCATGAGCCATCCAACAGGTCGGGATTTGTTTGTAACTGTGACAGTCATCTCAGCATGTACCAAAATATGGTAGAACCACACCCCCTCACAGATATTCCACAGCATAACAGTGACAACTCCTGTGTATAGGCCTATGTGCAACTACAATTAGATGAATATTTCTGGCACTGAAATGAACATACACACCATTCAATTGAGAGTCAAATATCCCTGCATTTAATGCAACATCAAGCTGTTGAACTATAGAAGCTATGTCACTGTCAGTAAGATCTGGCGGAATATTGCTCTGAGTGGCCATAAGGAAATTTATGTGAGAGTAGAACAACGAGTGAGGGAGTGGTTTGGGGATCAAAGATAAATTCTATGCTCTGCCGAGTTCTATTATATAGCACGCATTGTCACAAGCTAACATCCATACTGGTCGGACAATCGTAGCATCTTTGCATCGATATCACAAGGGGTGGGGCCCCTGACAAGGCAAAATACAATCACCGGTTCCTTGATATCTAACGACACTTAGACAGACAAGACCCCCGATCGGATTTCATGTCAATATGACCTGTATGCGACCCCATCTAGCTGTTCTAGATATCATATTCACAGTGATGACAGGAGTTTAACGCAATGGAAGTGCTCAGGACCGGGAAATGCATTTGTGATGAAAATTCGGAACAGGATCTTAGCAGATCACAAGGAGGATTGGATCAAAACTTGCATCACGCAGAGCACACTGATCAAAATCCAAGGCGTTCGCCGCCTAGAATCGTGGAGTTGTACCTGCTCGGAACACTTTGAGACACCGAGAATTGAGAATAGTATACACATCCGGCATAACAAATGTGCGAAACGCGATGGCGCACCTTGAACTTTAGAATCTATCATGAGGCTGGCCTGATCGTGCACAGTAGTCTATTCAGAGGAGCGAAGCCGTTCGTCGCCGAAAACCAAGGAGGCATGCTATTTTCATTCGCCATCTGATCGCCTGATATAGAATTGAGTAATGATTCTGATATGCCCTAAAATTAGAGAGGGACACCTTTGCAAAGGACGATAGCATTCACGTCTGGTGTAACGCGTGTGCCTAATATGATGATAGCAGCGCGAAGTCGGACCATCAGACTGGTCACTGCAGCGCCTCGCAACAAATCATCGATCTTGAACGAATCTCAGCCGATAAGAATCTATTACGGTGCCTGACTTGATCATGCACAGTGATCTATTCAGAGGAGCCAATCTTGATCCCGGTGGTTATGCGTTCAAACAGCTCGGCAGCGAAACTTGCTAGAAAAATAGCACAGGCATATCAACTCTCGTTCAGTATAGCCAACAAAAGCGCAGAACTTGTGTCCGTAGCTTCGCTTGGATGAATCCGAAAGCGAATGTAATCAGCAGAATGAACAGAAAACACAAAGATATCCCCGCTTCGACACCCGAATCCCCATGGAGAACGCTCCAAAATACCAGCGACTAGCGCAAACATGCCGTCGCTATTCTCAGCGCTTCGATTGGCAACTCGTGGTCTCTTAAACTGGGGTTATCCGGGCTCCGAATCATAGTTCCCTGTTCCTCCAGGTGAGGTTGGGGCTTGCAGGGTGCGCCGGTGTGATTGTGAGGGAAGAAAAAAAGGAACGGTCGGTAATGACATACGCCTCTTATACTTGTCGGGTGGATCGTGGCATACGACGTAGTACCGTCGCTAAGGGTGGGGGTAACGAACAGGCAGGGTTTCCAGATAACGGCCTTGTAGTTGTCCGCCCATTTACTCGTCTGCTTGTCGTTACACTGAGGAAATAAAGAAACGGGAAGGAGAGAGACGCGCCAGTAGACCTATGCAGTAGCCACACTCCGAGAAGCACGCCTGTACCTGTACGCTCATTGCACCAACCGCGAATTGCTGTCGGCGCGGCAGAAAATTATATCGGAAAGCAGGCGGTCCTTGGAACTTGGCGCTGTAGATTTCCAAACTTTTAAGTTATCCTTAGGGTACAATCCGCCTTCGAAGAGTATGGTGTGAGTGGAGGAAGACGCGGTCGTGGTGGGTGCCAGTGAAGAGCGGACTGTTCGGGCCGGTCCAATCTTCAACCACAATTGCGATGACTCACCATTTTCTTACGACGAAACTTCTTTCTCAAATTATGAGACGATACGTTCGCGCCCATAGCTCCACAAAATGACTGGCGCCGACCTCTATTGATGCTTTTGCTACCTTTTCCTGGAACCGTGTCTCAAATCCAACAAAAGACCTGTGCGCCAGAAAGCAGCAGGGTCCACAGGATACGAGAAGAGGATTGACAACTACAGTCTGAATTTGGCGGACTTTCGTGGCTCCGTGATTGGTTATTCTTCTGCAACAGGGAGACTACAACGGCTAATGACGGGGAAATTCGAACGCGAGTCCGCTCTGAGGGCGTTTCTTTGGTCATCCTGCAGGTGCGTAGCATCCACTCTTGAATTTTTACGAGACACTAACTGTTCAACAGGTGCGAACGACCCCGAATCTCGCCTGAACTCGATGAAATCTCCGACGGCTTACGGTCATATTCAGCATTACATACGCATCAACGACGATGAGGCGAGTGCAGGCAAAGGTCAATTTGCGACACCGAGTGAGGGTAAGGGGATTCGGTTAGATGCGTCAATCTCAGTTGTACTGTTGACCTGCACTGACAAAACATCTCTCCCAGATATCGTCAAGGGAGAACATCACGGACATGTAGACGTAAAAACTCAGTTGACGACTGCGCCTTATCCATTTCAACTCAAGGTGCTGCTAGTAGCTCTTGATATCTTTCACAACAAAAACCCTGATGAAGGCTTTCTTCAGGCTAGCTAACACCGGAGAGAAACGTAAAAAGATATCTGTTGGTACGAGGTTGGAGCGTCAACGCGTCAACGTTTCAATCTGCATCGCAAGCGGAGATTGCCATATTCCCCATTCATCTCCCTACGTCGAACCCACATGCAAAATTAGTGCCTCCCCTAGTCGTTCTACTCGGCAACGATAATCGTCCCTGGTGTCAGATTGTAAACATACCACCCTCAGCTGGATTCCGATATCAGCGTTCGATGTTCCTGTTCACCTTGGACGTCACAAGCATTGCTCACGGTTACTTTCGTCGTATTATATTTGGAGGCAGGATCGACTGTACATGGCGTGGAAATCCTGCCAGGCGATTTAGCTCAAGCTCAGAAGATGACGAGAATGAGAGCCCTCTCCTGGATATACCCAGTAAGCGCAAATACTTATTGTCCATGTATCTTGGCGTCCTTATCACCTTACAGGCGTGCATATGGGCTGGACTACGACATTCGTACGCTTGATGACAATACCACGTAAACGCAGCTAAGCTCGGCGCCACGTTCCGTCCGTACTCTTAGGCTGCTGCATCGACCATCAAAGGATAACAAGGACCTCTGTTGTTCAAGACACTTCAATGCCGGCTGCGAATGGTGCGCAGTCGAGGTCTATCTTATCACACAGCGAATCCTGGCTTCCTCTTCCTTTCAAGTTCCTACGAACCCACTGACACCTGTGTTTCGACTCTCCACCGAGACATCACTCCTTCACCACGCAACACGCCAAGACGAAGCAGAACTCCGTGGCAACGACCGTCTGCCAGCGTCTCGAAACAAGTCGCACAGTGCCCGTGACCGTGACCGCGCGCCTTCGTCTTCTCCCTTTTTCCCCAGTCGCGATGTCCCAATAGCCAGAAGACGTCAAGCTCAAGATCAATATCAATATCCAGACAGACGATGGCGCCAGTGCGCCAAGTCCTACCTCCTCTTCCACGTCAAATACACGTCTATTACGGAGATCACCGTCCTAGTCCGACGAGATACCAAGTCCTCGAAGGTCTTCCAGGCAGCCGAGGTGTGTATACGCGGATAGAGGTGGATCGTGTCGATCTGATTACTGTCCTGATTCAGAAAAAATTCGGGAAAGAGCCAGGCGCGCGTACCTGAAAGAAAGCTTACTTGGCGTAGTCGCCGATTGTGGCTAGGCACATCCAAGTCTATTTACGAGGGCAAGCGAATACAGAAAGACAAGATTCCAGCAGAGGTATGTAGTCATCGTCGCTTTTCATTGACCACGCCAACGCTACAGTTAGGTTGATAAGGTTGATGGTGACACGATATACGCACAGTTTGGCCAGGTACCTCGGTATCTCGTCTCTTCTGTATTCTACAGGCTTACTGATGACTCAGGTTGGAGGTAGTCATTGTGGTGATGACCCCTCGTCGCTGTGTTCCTAACGACCGGGGTGAACGTTGGATGTACTGAAGAAGACGGCACCCTGCATGGCTGCCGATATTTATTGCATGTACAGCAAAAGGGAACAAAGTGATGATCATGAAGCAGGCTGACCCAACAGTGACGCTCTCTGCAGAGAAATTCAGTCAACGGTATCGGTAAAGATGATCAAGTACTGACCAGCTGCAACAGTCGCCCGCTCTGTGGGCCCCAAAACGTTGATCTGATCCGGCGTCATCTGTATAACGTGCATGATCATAGCTTGCGGAAAATGTTAGCAAGAGAATGACACAGAACAGACAACGAATGCACCTTTTGCTCATCGTGGATCGTAGCCAGGAAATCCATCGGTTGCGCTGGGGCTGCGCGTATGGCTGTTGTCCGCCGTAGCCTGAATACAATGGCCCAGGAGGCTGGCTGTACGCAGTGCTCTCAGAAAGCGGCGTGACCACCGATGGTGCTTGTGCTTGCTGCTGCCCGTACTCCGCTCATATCCTCTACTTACCTCATCGTCAACCCAAAGCCACGTATTCTGCACTGCTACACGCCTGAAAAACATTGATATCCACCGCCGTCATGCTAACCATAAGCACGGTCAAGGCATAGCCAATTTGAGGCTGGGATATCTTTCGTCGAATTTCTAGTGGGCTACTGACAAAGGTCATTCCATTCTCCAAGGATATCCTATATGAGCTAGCGTTCTTCCGCTTCCCAATCCTCAACAGCAGCTCGACACTATCAATAAACGGTACCGCCGCTGTACGAATGCCCCTGCGCAGATAAGCCAAGGCACATGACACACAACTTCACCACAAGCATCTGAAAGCGCTCAATAAAGGACTAGAATCAAAGTGTATAGTAGCGATTACGTCTCGCACGCTCTGCCCTCACAGCTTGTGGCTGTCCCTCCTCTTCTGCAACCCCGACGGCTATTCCTCCCGCTGAAGCAGTCCAGAAAAAACCCAGAGGACTCGGTCTTGCCACGCTTGTGTTGGCCCCCAGCTTCATAATGGTGTGCGGTTGAGGGGAATATGAATGACTATTTCATCTTGACGCGCTGCTCCAATCTATATGTTTCGGGAACAATCACCTCAGTTTCTGTAGATTTCTGTGCGCCGCTTGGCTTATTCTTTTCCATAGGCCATGACTCGATCTAGGCTAGAAAGACGCGAATATACCGAAAAAAAAAATCAGCGGCCTTGAGGCCAGGCAAGGCTGGGCGCCAACCGAGGTAACAGGTAAAGGAGAACACTCTGCTTATTTGAGACTCGGATCACCAACAGGTCAGTGTTGAGAGAGAATGTTCTGCATATCTGTCGAATTACTGCAAAGTGGAATCATTAGGCGCCTGCTTATCTCGCATCCACCTCAGGCACTTGGCCTCTTTTACCTGCATGTTCCCTTGTGTCACCGTCTTCCTGATCCGCCTAGGACCGCTTGTGTCTACCGTCCCTCCCTCTGACATTAGGTATGTATTGTTCGTCTGTCTATGAGAGACTTGCTTGTGTCTCATGGACGTCTGTGTGAGTCTAGGAACATCTACCTTTCGATTTCTCAAAAACGCATGGAAGGTCCGTTGACCATTATTAGCCGCCGCGGTCTGTTTGTCTTCCCTGCCTGACGAAGGACTTTAACACCTTCAACGAGGGGGCAAGCGCCGGAAGCGTTGTATAGGCAATTTTTCTGCGTGGTCAGAGAGGATGGGAGATGTGATCAATTTGTGGGAGGAACTTGGTGCAGTATAATGATGAGTCATTCGTGAAGCCCAAAAATGAAGGTTGTATCATTGCTTGATTTTTTGGTTGCTGCGCCGTCCTATGTGGTCTTAGAGATAGGACTTTTCTTTTTGTATCTAAACTCTGAGAATTCATGCCTATGATAGAGTGGATATAGCTTCGCCGATCCAGAAATCGCGCTCAGTCATTTCTAGGACAGACGGACGATACACACCTATTGAAAGACGATGGGAGGGCGCTTATGTTGATGGTCTTTCTCATGGACTTAGGGACGCCCACTGTATCCGTACATACGGTGGATACGGGTACCGTATATACGGGCCCGTATCCGTACCGTCGGCGGTCTGGAAACTGATTTTTACGGCCGTATTTGTACGGGTACCATACGGGTAGGCCAAATTTGCGCAGATATTTGTTCTTTTTGGTACGTAATGAGTTAGATTAATGAAACGTATCGTTTTAACTACAAAACTCACCTTCCCTAGGGCATCATGCCCCTCTATGACCCCCGTATACGGGTACGATACGGGATACGGGCCAAACTCGTACCGTACTGTCGAGGCCCTTTTACCTTACGGTGTACTGCCGTAACCGTATACGGTACGGTGGGCATCCCTACTCATGGTCTGTCCACGAGGTGTAACTATGTTGGAGTCAGCATACACGAGACCCGACCTATTTAAGTAGGATTCTTTTAAGCGCTCGAGACGATTGCCTTCCTGATAACCCACTGCACGGTCCAAGACGTCTGTGAGTGTCGATCCGTTCCCGACAGGCCTTGACCTGTACTGACTCTCATTCCACAGCAGTCTATCGTCTCGCAAGCTTTGGCTACAGCGTCATCGGTGGGTGTCTCTACCTCGTGCTTGGTTGTGAGTGCAGAACTGCAGGTAGCTGAACGATGGGTATGAAGATAGCACGATTTCGATTCTCCAGCAGAGGAAGATCTGCTGTTGACCCCCAGTTGCATTGAATCTAGCCATTGTGGTATGTAGTTCTGTGCCGATGTCTCTGCGATAAGATCATCTGATATGTCGGTACAGCAGAGGAGTCTTCAGCCATCGGACAATTCGAGACAAGGCTCTTTTCCAAATCATATTCAGACCGAGAAAAATAATCCGCCACTCATGAATTCACGGTCTTTGGGCTATCAGGATACTTCGCCGTCGAGGCAGCCTGGCAACTACAGGACGATCATTCGAGCTTCGGGCCCTATCAATGAAAGCTTTCTCATTGACCCCACGCTCTCTGTTCCACCAAGTCTTCTGCCTCCCAAGACACCTCACGAAACGGTGACCAAGGAGAACGGTGTTAAAGTGATCCGGAGGAACAATCTCAACCTTATAGCCAAGAAGGGAGAGATCGATGCAGATATTGAAATTATGAATCCGAAGTCCGACGAGGAGACCCGCTGTCGAATTGACATACGCTCTCACGGCGACATCATGATTCACTTAGTAGGCCTTTTCCATTCCCAAGTCGTCACGCGTTTAATGTCATATAGCATTTACGTGGAACCGCTTCTCCGGACGATCCGACTCGTGTAGCACTACCGCTGTGTCTCCTGGACGTCCATTCGAGTTCGGGGAACATTGACCTTTGGATTCCACGGAAACGCCTGGAAGGTCCATTGAACGTTACCACTCGTTATGGCGTGGTCTTCTCCCCTGTTGTGTTGAAGGACTTAAATATCTTCAACGAGAGTGAGAATTTGTGGAGGAAGAAGCGGACGGAGTGTTTTCTAGGCAACTCTGAAGGATGGTCGGAAGGGATGGGAGATATGATCAATTTGGAGGCCAAGGCAGGACGTGTTGATGTTAGGTATATCGAAGAGATGCCGGGTGGGGCGGAGTCGGGCATTGTGTTGTTGACTAAAGATGACGATGGGAAATGGTTGATGATGAAGGACGGCCACTGGCTGTCTTCGTCGGGTTCGGCTAGGGAGCAGGACAAGGAGGAGCAGGCAGGACGGGGCAGACGCACTGTGCAGCCAGTTGGTCGCAAGCCTTGATGTGACTGTGATCGTCGATTTACAAGTATAGTTCATGGAGTTCAGAAATTGTATGACCATAGCATAAGCCAAAATACAGTATCGCGTAGTGTGAATGAGGCGAAGTGTATTATTGTTGATGCAGTTCGCAAGAGGATGGCTAGGATGCAAGAGCTATCATGAAATTACAATCCAGTCAACGCAATACGCAGATCAGAAAAAAAAAACACAGCCTCGTTTTTAGACAACTTGCATTATCGAGTCTGTGCCGCCGTAATCAGGTCCGAAGAGTGTTCAATGCTGCTTTATCCTCGATACATATTAGATTCAGACCACTCCGGAGTAAGCTGTAGAGTTCTGCTGCATGTGCGGGCGGGCGTCCGACAAAGTTAGGGCCAGCAAGCGATATATGACGGTAAATATTATTCAGGTTAGTTTCTCAAATCTGCTATCGTTGCTGTCGACAAACCTTTGTAACACAGAAACCCATCAGTCCCCGTACTGCATCATGCAGCACCCGGTTGGCATATTTTTTGTTGAGCTCAGCTATGAGCGCCGTTTCCGGAGGGATGCCAAAGTTGGATGGGTGGATGCCGATGGTATCCTGACAGTGTTAGGACGAGAGGGATCACGAAGGTACAGGGGCGCCTCACACCTTGAGTATAGCGAGGTTGAACATCCGAACCAAATTTTTGTTATCTTATCTCAGGCAGTAACCCGTGATCTAGTAGGCGGCAACAAGCCGACGCCGGGCCGTTTTAGGAGTAGTTTACAACGCGAGAAACACTGACAGTTCTGACATGAACACACCACCACCACCACCACAAATACTCCACACGTCGTTCTTCCTTCATCCCAAGCTCGTCAATTTTGAACGACGCTGTGATTACAATGTCTCTGAGTCTTCATACCTTTACCATCCCATTTCCCATCACGACAGACGGTCATGTTCCTTGCGTCTACATGGACCACGAACGATGTGATACGGATGTTCTGGCATTCATAGGCTCGAGTACTGCATCCATGCATGCTGTTTCTGGCCGAAACTGCGGGCTTGGTTTCTCGCAGTCGCTCGATGTCTGCTTTCGGTAGCTGTCATAGGCTCGAACATCGCTACGAGTACATTGTTTAGTATCTAAATGGTGCACTCGGCTGCTTGTCGTTGTTCGAAGCCTGCGTTTCGTCGTTATCATAGACTTGAGCACTGATACACGCATGCTGTTTCTTGTTGAAACGACATGCTTTGTTCCTCCTGTTGCCCAATGTCTGCGTTTTGGCAGCTGTCATAGGTTGGAGCGTTGCTACAGGCCCACTGTTTGTCCTGCAGATCGTGGACTTTGTTGCTTGCAGTTGCCCTACACCTGCGTTTTGTCGTTGTCATACGTGTCATTTCCCGCCATCCCCCTTCCTGGTGTTCTATACCTTATGTCTCTGTGTTCTATCACTGTTTCGTTTCCCGTGCCTCGTTTTGTTACTCCAAGTCTGTTGTATTGTGATGTCGGTCGCCATTTGGGGTCCGTGCATATGTCTCATATCTGTCTTGCTTTGTTTCGCCTACAGCCGGGCGGGATTACGCGCTCATTTCTAATTTTTATGCATCGATGAAAGCGGGTTCCGTACGGCATCCATTTTCATACCAAAGGGACAAATGCGTGCAACTTCACGAATCCATTTGCAGAACGGCGGCGAACCATATCTACCCGGAACGACCGTCCACCTCCAATTCCAAGCGCAAGGTTCCAATGCTTTTGAACCTCTAGCCGTCACGCTGGTCAAGCGCTTCGAGCTTTTCACTTCTGCAGCTGTTTTGCTAGTGTAACGACTCTCCGATAACGAGCAGGCTATCTTGAAGCTCGCAGATCACAGGCCATGATATCCAGGCAGCTGTATCGCCTGACTGATTCGAGCTCATCCGTGATGTCGAGAACCGACATCGTCAATGGAAAGACTAGTTGGACAGAGAGTAATTGATGACTTTATTCGTGATCCAAGGTCATCGACACCGTTCAATCCCTCACGGTCAACGTCTATGCCGCTTCGCTCTCAATGTACCCCGTGAAGTGTCTCTACTCCGCGAGACGTACGCAACCGTGCGATCACAACGGTATGAGCCTTCATGGCCACAGCACATGGCTTGCCATGTCAGGGCTGTGGACCCGGCCGTTCCTGATTGGGACCTTGCGCCGGTACACACACCACACCACACACCTTCATGACACTGCCACACAAATATAAGACCTTCGCCGATCACCATACAAGCAGCACACACCGCCTCCGCAGTTCAAGGTACTCACTGTCAGCTCTGTACAGCCAACTCAGACCTTGAAATGAAGTACGACGACTAATAAAAACCCCTTCCTTCCTATGAGAAATATCCCGCAAAAGAACCAAGACACGGTTCCAAACAGGTCAAGCCAGTGATAGCGCAAAAAACAATAGCTAGCCCCTGCCCGCACTCCATAGCAGTGGTTGATCGGTCGTTTTCTACTTTACAAAGCCTTCTCTTCTCCTCATTACATTCAGAAAGAATCGGGGACCACACCAAACAACCAAGTAATAATAATCTTAAATAATTGCAATGTTCAGCGGGTATACAGTTTCAATGGGTATAATCCTATCCAAATAAAAAGAAAGTAAAAGATGTCGTGCGGTTAATGGGAATACGAATCACTATTTCATCTCGGGGCGGTGCTCCACTCCTCTCTCTATTTGTATTTCGCACCTCAGTCATCAAATCGTACAGCATTAGCGAACAGTCGCCAGTGACATGGATCTAAAGCAGTGATTATGAATGGTCAAATCATCATCTTGCGTATGCCAAAGAAGTGGGCAATACCAAAAAATCCGTCTTCAAATCTTCAACGCGCCTCCTGTAGGTTTCGATGGCGTCATGGAAGTCATTTCCGTTGAGGAATCCCTTCAATCCACGACGCCTGCGTTTTTCGTCCTTCACGTGTTCTGCAATATCACTGAGACATCTGAGTGTTGAATGGACATCATCACGGACCAGGGTACTTCTACAGCATTGTATAGTGCAGCTGTGCACGATGGCTTCGGCTATGCAGAAGTAGACGTAAGAACTATCAAGATCAAAACCTAACGGCGTACGTTCAAAGGACTGGCATCCAACAAGACGCCATGAGATCACTAGACTTTCCCCCACTCGTTTGTTTGTTCACTGGCGCTTCAGTATCATATGATTGATACTGAAGCGCCAGCGAGTTACCCGAACATGCCTCACCCTAGCCTCGCTTTATAGATACTCGCAGAACTCGTGCCCGCCAACGTAAAAGGAGTCCCAAGAGGTGTATTCATAGAATAGGAGTTCGCCGTTGCCGTATGCCATTCGACCTATACGGCCACAACTCTGGAAAGTCCGTCGCGTTGCAAGCTCTTCTACCCCGGATGTAAGGCGAAGCAAACCTCTTGCTGTAAGCATTATCATAGGGAAGATTTTGATTCGAAGGCTTCAAACTCCAAGCTGAGCCTCGAACGAGCGATTCCATAGTATCTGGCATATGCAAACCAACTACGAGTCTCTGATGCAAGGCGTCCTCCAAGCATGCACTGCCTCGCGCGAAATTGAACATACCAGCTCTACTCTTCCATGACCACGTCGCCTTCTGCATATGGTATTCCTCTTGAGACGCATTCCACCACCACAGCCAGACTTCGCTATCGAGCACTGAGCACCCCGTCAATACTCTGCCAGCAAAACAAAAAAGAGGAAAACGCACAATAATTTGATACTGCACCCTCCTGCTTCACCTGAACTCCTTCAGCCATCTTCGGCGGTCCCGGCTCGTCATGGTGGAACTCCGCGCGCGTACGACCTCCCCAACATCGATGTGCATCCTCGACGCGACGTCGGTATCGAGCAGTTCCGTGGACGTGGTGAATCGGAATCGGGCACCCAGAAGAAGCACGTTAGGGTCGAACGCCGAAAGCTGGGTGAGGTATATCGATGTTATGTATATGTCGTCGAAGAATCCTATCATTAATGCAAGGCGACGCCAGTTAGAGAGGACGAAGATGGAATATTGAAACGCACGCCGAATAGAGTCAGCATGCGAGTATCACCTCAGATGTGAACAGTCTAAAGACCACCAGGCGGAGTATCAGTTTCTCAAATCTGCTATCGGTGCTGTCGACAGACCTTTGTAATACAGAAACCCATCCCCGTACCGAACCTTACCCTCGTCAACCTCCATCAAGTCAGACGCGTACACACAGTCCCACATCGTGCAGCACCTGATTGGCATACTTTTCGTTGAGCTCGGCTATGAACGCCGTTTCCAGTGGGATACCAAATTTGATGGTATCCTGAGATAGCATTCTGACGAGAGGAGCCGCGAGGGTGCAGAGGCGCCTCCCACCTTGAGTATGGCGGGGTTAAACATCACCGGGACCCCAGCATGAGGGGAAGAGCCAGATTTTTTCGGGCAATAACCGGTAATCTAGATAAGTTCGGCTTGGTCGGCAGCCATTTTTCGGCGAGCACGACTCTGCACGACTTCGTCCAGGCTGCAAAATTGAACATGCAAGCAACGCAAGGTCAAGGTGCGCACTCAAGCAAGCCAGTGCACAGCTGACTCTGACACGTTTAACGCGTAGAGTCGTCCTTATACAACGCAGTCAAAAGGAGTCCCCCTCCCGTCGCCAGCGCCAGTACCATTGCTGCCATCCCGGCTGTTACCACACCAAAAAGAGATCCCCCCACTGTCGCTTGCACGCCACCAGATCCTGAATGGTTCGAGACTACTGCTCCTCCTGCCCTGAAAAAGTTCCTCAAGGAGGCTGAACAGTACCCGCATCCCAGCGAGGTCATGAGCCTCAAGCTCGAACCTGAAGACCAAAGTTGGGTGGCCCAGTACTTTGACGAGGTGTCCGAGCCCTTTCCCGGCAAGTGAGTAGTATATCCATGGTTTCATTATTGCTTGTTCTGACATATTTTCGCTAGGGTGGAATTACGCGACGATATCATTTTCGTCACTTTCCCCACAGGTGTCCACCGATTCATGGAGGCTTCACTTTGGAAGGCCATCACTGCTAATGAGAATCTTGCGCACGTCCTCCATATGAGAGCGAACATTGATTTCCCCTCCGTCGGCAAGGTCACGAGCAAAAACCCGGACCTCTGTATCTTTGCCCTGGATCCTACACGGACACTTAAGAATGACGTCTGGCCACTCTTCGTTATGGAAATAGTGTACGCGGAGTCATGTCGGGAGCCCATGAGGGATATCCTGGAAGCTCTCCTCGGCATTGAGCATGAAGGGGAAATGAGAGGAGCCCTTTGCCTAAAGGTTTTTAGGAACCCAACTAGCAGACAAGTTACCAGACTTGTGTACACGATAATCTTTTTCCTCGCATATGGACAAGAAAATATAGCCGAAAAGAAAAATGAGAAACATCGACATATGCTCGCATTCCAACTTTATGCGAAACCGCCACATGCCAAAGGGCAGGGAAAATGGGTTCCGACGGACGGAGAGCACTTTGACAAAGGAACGACGTTTCGAATGTATTGAGAGACCAATCTCTTCGGCACGCGGTCCTACTACAAAGCGGGGGTGGTTGATCACGGTGAAGTGAACAATTTCTTCCACTCTATGTTAGATCATGACTTAGCGCACCGTTCTAGATCGACGAGGAACATTTAACACCCGAGAATGATATCGTTCTCGGCCCGAATTTCCTGAATATCCCGAGCCGTATCCATCTTCCGGCCGAAGAGCTCTGGACTGAGGTAAACTACCAGGAGGACATCAGGGAAATCCAGTTAGGGGGGAAACGAAATTTTCAAGAGAGCGGAGATGATGTGGTACTTTTCAAGCGAAGGGTCGTTGAAACCAATGAAGCATGGCAAGTCACACTGATTTGAACGCCTGAAGATACATAGTTCAGTTTTAATGTCGTTTTCCGGACCAATTTTATGCAAGTCTTACGATTGTACATACCATCAAGTACTGTTAACGAAGCGGTTTCTTAAAATAAAATTTCCCCAGCCACGTCGCTGATTTTGATCCCAGTTGAAAACTAAAAGCTGGAAAGTACTTATTAGTTTGTACGCACAGCAAACCCTAACCCATTTGTTTCGGGAAATAACCGGTAATCTAGACAAGTTCGGCTTGGTCGGCAGTCACTGTTTTTCGGCGAGCACGACTCTGCACGACTTCGTCCAGGGTGCAAAATTGAACACGCAAGCAACGCAAGGTCAAGGTGCGCACTCATGCAAGCCAGTGCACAGCTGACTCTGACACGTTTAACGCGTAGAGTTTGTCTGGACCAATTTCCCGAAGACGATACCAGCGACCCCATGGTTCCACTATCACGTTCGGCATCCTCATTACCCCAGATATAGGGATGGGATATGCCTCTTCGGTTTTAGGTGTCCCAGAATCATAACTCAACATTTGTTCTGGCAGTCAGACGGCAAATTACCGCAACAGCTGCGAGTTTCCTGCCGACAACGTTGAAGTTGAGGCATCGGGGTGGGCTCCGATGTTCGAAAAAGCATTCAGCGTACGTTCTACACCTTTTATATTTATTTATTTAAGATCGGATGTCTAACTTGTTCTTCACAGGCTTGCACTGCACGAGAAGACGCCGCGATTTTCCTCATGAATACGAGGTGGTCGTTACGGCGCGCTCTTATTGGGGCGGACAACTTCATGGCCGTTATGATGGACCCTCCATTACCGCCACAGAGTGATACTGTGGAGCCATGGATATTGGGAAGAGCGAGGAGCTTTGGGCGCTCGCATGGACATCAAAGAAAGGCGTAGCCGCTTGACGAGCGATGATGCTACTACAATCTCTTGCTCTGTATATCTCTTGATGGGGGCACCGGTATCTATACCACCCTTAGAGCAACCCGTTGGTTCAACAAGCCGAACTCGTGCGTTGACCGGGGTACAGGTCAACATCTCAACAGATAGACAAGAATCGAAGGCTACGTGCCCGAGGAAACGCTCCACATCATAGCGTTACCGCATGTACATCTAGGGATCTATCCTCACGGAGCTATCAATCCTCCAATATCTTCAATCTGGTACCATCCGGGCTGGCTTTACCTGGGAAGAGGGACCGATGCGAGGCATACGGTCAACAAACGGATTCGATTCCGGGCCTACTGGTTGTTGCTTCTCACACCGTTGCGCTTTATGAGTGAGCTTGTTTACAGCGGTGAATTACCCCCTCAGACTTGATGACCGCTAATAACCTTTCAGGCGAACAACTCCGTTGACTCTCAAAGGATTGCGTTGACCTGCATCGATATCCCGTAGAAAGCACTGTGGAATAAGTACGCGTAATCGAAGCTGACGGTCGTTGAACCGCTCTGGGAAGTAAGAAATACTCTCTGGACGAATGCTGAGAGTATGGATAACGACAAACTGGTGGGCGCGAAGTCAATGAAGCCAAAAATAAAGAATCCAAACCAGCAAGTCAGTATCATCGGAACTTGGCCGGAGTGACCGACAGAAAGAACGTGATAGGATCTAAATCGACTGATCCACTGTAGGACAATCAGTGATCAGATTCAATCCGTCAAGGCACCATAGCACGACATTGATCTGGCAAGGCACCCCGCCCATCGCAGCAATCGACTTTCGTTCACCGCCTCCTTCAGGTGTACTTTCCCCCGGCTATCCTCTACCCGGACCCATTAGATTGCAACCAACGCCCAAGAAAGCAGCCTTATTCTTCACCATTGCCGAGGCGCTCCGTTCCGTACTAAGTATCATCCAGAGGATGACGCTCGCCCGCCCTCTTCTAATAAATTTGAAATTAATGTCCCCGATGACCGATGCCTTGGTAACACACACCACCTACTTTGTGCTAAACGCTTACGCACCGTTAGGGGGTTTTAGCCATTTGCTCATCAGATTGCCTCGGGACCCCAACCCGTCTACCCGGATGGACGGATATATTCACCCTTTCTTAGACATTCCCCAGCCTGAGGCCTGACCTCGAAAATGCTTATAATGGGCCTATATCAGTGCGTCGTTTCCCCACAATATCATGGAGCGGACAAACAGCATACATTCAGCAGCCTCTACACGAGCTCCTTCCATCCAAAATGAAGAGGTCCCGACGATGTATTCGTCCCAGTTTACGGACGGATCTACTTCGATGAAGGCATCGCGGGCTATGTACATCAAGAGCGTAGCCGCTGGGACACTGGCCCTGACCATCGTTATGTTTTGCGTCTTTTCGATATATTGGGGTGCTTTGTGGAAAGTCCCTGCACATAATTTTCAGGGATGGATTGTGGTCAGTGATTTATGCTCTACGTTGTCATTTTTGTCTCGAGCTCATTGTTGCGACAGGACTTCGATGGTTCGACAGTGGGAAACGCGGTTGTTCAAGGTCTTCTGTCATCACCATTGTCAAAGGTGTCTTGGACGGAACGGCCATCAAGCGACTTTTCCGGTGGTGCAGCAGAGGTCGCCGATCTAGTCGTCGATCAAAAGGCGTGGATCGCTGTTGTTGGTATGCCTTCATTTCTCTTCTTGTCTTCGATAGAAGCTCATCGGAAACGTAGTTAACTCGAACGCGACAGTGGCCCTACAATCGGCAGTATCAGCAGTTAACTCGTCATATAACGGCACAGAGGCAATCGCAGTCTATGCCGTCGAAGCACGGAACGAGAATGCCTAGTAAGCACCTATTCTTCCTTCAAAATTGCATGCCCTTATGTAGTCTTCTTCACAGTCGTTCATTAATCCGCCCATCTGTACAAACTTCGCTTACGGCCATCACTCAAACCTTTGCGCAGTCTTTTCTTCAACAAGTCGCATCTTCGTCTCCCAATGGCCTGGTTTCGATATCCACTACCGCGCCACAAGTATTGACGGAGCCCATCGGCTACACCCTCAACAACTTGCGGCCATTCGACATACCAGTGTATGTCCATTTTTCTTTCATGCAAGTATAGGTGTCTGACTAGCCCTGCAGAGCGAGTGCCGTGACGTTTGTCGGTCTCATTTACGTGCTCGTCCTGTCGTTCTTCATTGTGGTACGTCTTCCACCTCTTCGAACCTATTTTTATCCTGATGGCCCATCATGATTAGACCTTCTCTTCCGTCGCTCGTCAACAGTCCGGCCTAGAGACGACACTGACGACGGGCTCCCTTATCAGAGTCAGATTGGCATCGAGTTTTATCGCCTACTTCGCACTGTCGCTGTTCTACTCCTTGCTTAGTCTGGCCTTCCAAGTAGATTTCTCCCGAGTGTGAGTTGCCACTTCCTTTATCCTTCTCGTTTGTTTCCCTGAACTCTTGTGATACAGATTGGGACACTCCGGATTCGTCGTTTTCTGGATGGCCAATTACATTGGCATGTTGGCTGTGGGACTGGCACTCGAGGCGATGGTAACTCTCATGACATTGAGATTCGTCCCGTTCTTCATGATATTCTGGATTATTGGTGAGCAGCCCGTGCCATTATTCTGCATCTCAACCTTATGAATACTGGACCCAGTCAATGTCGCGGTGTGTTTCATGCCCATCGATGTCCTCCCGCATATATATCGTTACGGATACGCGTTTCCTTTTTACAATATCTCCGGCGCTATAAGAACTATCATCTTCGGGACGAAGAACGAACGTGAGCACCTATTCTTCACGTATACTCGATACACGATACTCACGAGATCATTTAGTTGGCTTGCATTTTGGTATCCTGCTAGCATGGGTGGCGATTTCCGTGATAACGATCCCACTGTTCCAGTGGTTCATGCGAAGAAAGCCTCTGGCCGAGTCAAGGCGAACACAGGCAGCGGTGGAGAAAGTGTAGAGCATAATATTGTTTGAATATGTATTGTTAGAGCTATTTTATCATACCCTACCTCTAATCACTGTATCTAACTATTTGGAATTTTTAGGGCAACCATTCGAGAACCTTCGTAATGTCTGTCCGTGCTGAATACATTTAGAAAATATCGCCGACCGTTCAAGAGAGGGAAGAGCGCTAACGGCGCCGTGAGGTATTGAACCACCGGCCCTAAAGCCCCACGATCTTTCGGCGTGAGACTCTATTTTGGTTTGGATTCTAACTGGTGTCGCTTGTAGCGATTCTTGCACATCAACCTCTGCTTTTTATATAAGCCCCTATTACCGATTCGTGCCTTTCTTGATCGTCCAAAAAGTTCTTGGCAACTTTCCCGAGCTGAACGTACGTAGTCAAGGGCTCCTATATTGAACAATGAATCGGTGGATGTTGCCGAATGCCACTGTGTGCAGTCTACCACCACCATGGCAGCCCACTCCGAACATCAGGCAGTCACTCTAGCCAAGATGCGCGAGGACTACGATCGACTTGGAAAAGAGTATCACCGTAGGCTTCGAAGTTTTCCTCCAGATAACGATGAACTCGCAAGAATACCCATCGTGGAGCAAACACCCATCACCCGTGCTCTCGATAAAATACAGAGCTATCCTTTCGTTTTATTCACTCTGGGACCATCAGCGACAGACTTTAATCTCAGAGACCCTGAGACCTGTAATGTCAGGTTTGGTTCGCTTACTGCACCTGATGTAGAAGCTATCCTCGAAGCATCTCATCCTTCGGGAAAGGTATGCCCCCTTCATCCGCACTTTACGCGACTCTTTGCTTAACATTTGCTTGCCCTACCCCTAGGTGACCAAACGGTGTATGATACGAATTATCGCAACGGACGTGAAATAACGGCTCATGACGTGGAATTTCGGGAACCTTTCGGGGAGAACTTCACGAAGAAGATTATACGGACCCTGTGTTCGACCTTGTTCGTCGGGAAAAGGCTCAAAATCGCGCTGTACAAGCTGGCAATATATGAGAAGGGAGGACATTTTGACTGGCACCGCGATTCTACACATGGAGATAATCATCATGGCACGGTGTTAATCGCTCTCAATACATCCTGGGAGGGCGGAGGATTCCATCTGCGTCACAATGGCACCGAAACATATTTCGACTTGCATCCGGTCCTTGAAAAGGACCCCCAGACAAGGACGACCACGTCCGTTTCGTTACAAGCGGTCGCCTTCTATACTGACGTCGAACACAAGGTTGATACCGTTACTGAGGGCACTCGTTTGGTGCTGCAGTACGATGTATTCATTCAAGATAGAAACGAGGATCCCGATTATTACGGTCACCGCGTACGAGATTCAAAGCTTTTCGCTGAGCATCTCAAGCCTGGTGCTGAAGCTCAAGTTCCGGAAATATTCAACCATTCTGCCTTGAACGAGCTGTCGGATGCTATATCAGAGGTTCATAAAAAGGGAAAGGGCGAAGTTTCGTTTCCTCTCCGACATCTGTATAGACAAGCTAGCATTCGACCAGAATATCTCAAGGGAGTGGACGCTGTGGTTTACGAGAAACTTTCCCAGACATTCAAAGTATCTTTGTTGCCCATTCTTCTCATGGAGACGGTCTTTGAAGACGACAGCGGTGTAATGTCGACCATTGTCAAGTGTGACGGGCAGGCAAGTCGGAACTAACGTTTATATCAACGAAATCCAAGGGGATATGAGAGCGGGAACGATTCGGATACAGCATCAGAGGGAGAGCAGGGACAGAATCGGTCGAAGAAGAAAGAACTAGTTTCCGAGTTTCATCTGTCGGGATGTACTGACTTGCTGCAGGTCAGTAGAGTGGGTTATAGTGACTATACTGGCAACGATGCTCAATGTGGGAGCGCCAGTTATTTCGGGGGCGGGATGTTCGTATACGTCAAGGATTCGGAGGAGTAATGTCATGTAGTAGCTGTCCAGACCAACGTTAATACGCACTTGATACGCGATAAAATTAGACCATCTGCCCCGGGCCGTTTGCCGGGCGCGCTGATTATGACTCCGATTTGATGTTGTCCCTTCTCTCCTACCTACTCTCTAGTGAATATGCAGAATACTACACTAAACGCGTCGAAGCTCCGTACAGCTGGGATTCCTCGAGGATCCGAGTCTCCAAGTCCTATCTTGGGCGTCGGAGACAAAATCGGCTCTGGAGACACTTACATCGTCGAGAATTTGCTTGCAGACGATTTCGTTGACATTGCTTTCGAGAATTTGAAGCGTGAAGTGCATTGGCATACGATGTTTCACAGAGGTCAGTCATTATAAAAGTTGAATTGACATTGACACGCTAAGGAGATCATGAGCAGGTGGTGAAGTTCTACGACTTGTGACTGTAGAAGGAGTTATTGAAAATGACGGAAGGTTTGTCAGAACATGTCTCTACGCGATGATGCTCTAGCTGAAATTGTCATCAGCATCCCACTCTATCGCCACCCTGCCGGCGAATCACCTCGTCTCCATTCACACCGACCGTTTCGCTCATCGCCCAAGCAGTCTCAAAGGTAGTCATTATCGCCTCAGAGGTGTGATGCTAGCTTCCCACAGAATTCTCACTGCCCAAGGCTACGATTATCATTTTGGTGTTAGGATCCTCGGTCACTGTTACTCACAAAATGCTACTACCGGTAGATTGTAGTTTGTCGGGGATCCATTTGGGTGGGTAGCATGTCATTCTTCCGTAGTGGATTCACACGGATTTCATAGGACAATGACACATACCGATATCGTCCTTCACGCTCGCGCCCTGGGTGCTGTTACCCGCAATGCATCAATAATGAACGCAGGCGCCTGTGACCTCCAGCTGTATAACTTTTGCCAGCCAATCTCCCTACTTTTTTTCACAGATGCGTGGAATTCTGAGAGCTTCTACGAGAGAATCAAGGAAAATGCAGACTTCGGTCTGCTCGCGTTCGTGTTACTAAATATAAAGGTCAAAGAGCAAAGCGAAGCGAATAAGACCTAGTGAGGTACTTTCTTCCTCACACACACACGCACACATTTAATATATGTTCTAGCTTTCAGAAGACCTCGATACATGTCGATACCGCTGGTTGTCTCTCAACTTATAGAGACCGAGTTTCTAAGACAGACTGGTGCGCTGTCTCCTGATACAACACTTGCCATCGCGCTTTCTTGCGTTGGCGGTGGAAGAAACAATAAGAACATTGTCTCCGGTATCTTGACCGACCTCGTGGACCATGCAGAAGATCCTTTCAGAGATCCTCTGCATGGCCTCGTTATCGTTGGCGAACGACTTCACTGTCTCGAGGTCGAGTATGCGCAACACTGGAAGAATACAGCCAAGCAGGTGTACGGATGTGCATTGGATTAGGTTCGGTGGAGCTAAAGTCACGATGCCTCGCTGTGTATATTTTGGCGTACGTTGTTGAAGCTCTATGCTCGTGTATCTGCCCTTTACATGATATTTCTTTTAGCTTTATCATCTGAAGCCCCAATGTTCCACCTCAAAACGATAAGGTCTATCGCTGTAGTAACGTATTGACCATACAGATCCGCACTGTTTTCGCCCTCGAGGTCCAACATTTGCATCCTGCGAAGGCTCCGTAGCCTCGAATGGCAAGACATATCACCGGTATGGAAGTCAATGACTGTTGAAGTGATACAATCTGTCACGGTGAGTCTTGGGAGCCCGGTGAGAGTAAGATCTAGTCGGCTGATGAATCGTGATGATCGGTCGATCCCCAGGGGTGGTCAAGATATGATGGCACTATAGACCCCACACACCGGGAATCGAAAAATTCAGGATGATCCGATTATGACTCCGGAACGTAATTACGTAATCCCGACGGCGTCGGGATTCCTTTATATAGATAACGCGCCTAGGGCGGCATCACGTGATTAAGTTCCGGAATCATAATCAGATCATCCTGAATTTCGGAATTCCCCGTGTGCCATCTTGCCGTCCCTGTCGACAAATACGGCATATGGTTTTCTCATGGTTGCATTTGCATCGATACAACGAGCCCTCGAGGTGCGGTCCAGTCGTACGTCTCCTTGATTCTCCCCGAGTACGATTATCTGAGGTATACTTAAAAGACATAAAGCCGAGATGGATACAGAGATTTCTATCCGCATTCTAGTTACGGGATTTCTTTGAAACCGAAAAAACCATCAGACGCCGTGGAGCATCAGGAAGATTTACACGATGTGACGGGAGAATCCAGCACTCCTGATAAGCAGCTATGTTTGGTGAGGCAAAAAGCGGCGAAAATGGGTGGATAATAGATGACGTTTTGACCCAGGATTTGACCAAAGTGAAACGACTCACGAGTTCTGTTTCCCTCCAATGGTAAAGCCGACGTCACTACAGAGGCTGGTGCGTTTTTACTAGCCTAAAACGGGACCTTAAACGGTTTCAATTTCAGCGTCAGTTTTTACGGCCTTGTTTTGCTCGCCGTAAAACGAAAAGGTACCTTAAGTCCTTTGTTCTATAGGGAGACAATTTTTTCATACCGTTTTACTGATGGCGTTTTCAGGACCGAGAAAGGCATTACTACATCAAAACCATTTAAGGCTTCGTTTTTTACCAGCTAAAATGCTCTGGCCTCGGCTGTGCGTATCTTGCTGTGGTCAAAAGACTGCCGAAATTTCATCTATATTCCAGTCGTCTGGTTCGTATCTTTATCGGTGCGGTAGTGGTGGTGGTTTTTATTCTGATCGAATGTCCCTGAGAAGGGATGCGAATCAGTCACTTGTCAATCACCCAGGCCTGCCAAGAGTGAGAAGTGCTCCTGTTCCTCCTGACAGTTTATCCTGGAGGCTGTTTCAAATTCAACTTGATATCAATGAGCCAGTAAATCTTCTGCTTTCACTTCATACGAAGGGTTCTTCCGAACTGTGGTACGAGATTATCGTAAAAGTTAATTTGATGGATTAATGCGTTGACCACGGATGAACATGGTTGACACCGTTGTTTAGCTCAGTTGCCGTGGTGCAGTGCTGACTAACCTTAGGCATTCGAGTCCTTCTTTCTCTCACATGGCTGTTTAGTATATATGTACAGGCTGCTGACCGGTAAAACAGCCCCAGACACAACATGTTGCCCGTACCCTCAGGTTATCCCATAGCGACAGTGTACGTCGCCGTCATGGATTCGAGAAGCAAAATGTACTGAACCAACTTATTTCAGATCAGGACCGGTGGTTGGTTTTTTTTGGGTTTAGGTCATTCATTCCCTAACATGGCAATTCAGATCATCGCCTCTCTTTTGCACTGGGGGCTCTTCGGGACCCTCTCAGTGCAGCTTTGTGCGTGGCTCATTCTCCATTTATATTGTTTCTAATCCCTTCGGATCCTTGTCGGACCCCTTCTCGTTAGATCTATACTATCTGGCATTTCCAAATGACACAAAGTTCACGAAATACCTCGTCTATGGCATCTACATTGTCGAGTTCGTTCAAACGATCTTCGTCACGCACGATGTCTTTGAAGTCTACGGGTATCACTTCGGGGATGTCGAGGTCCTCACTGAGATACATTTCGATTGGCTCACTGTCCCCGTCATCAGCGGTGCTAGTACGCGCAGCATTTTCCATTCGTTTTCTGTTACTTATCAGTAACAGTTGCTGGTGTCGGACAGGTTTTCTATGCCTACCGAATTTTCATATTGTCGAAGTCTCAAATTGTCCCTATACTCGTCATTTGTGTTCGTTGTCATGCTCCTGCTTCGTGGCGGTCTAGCTCATCCATTTACAGCTATCGTTGACCAGTTTTGTGGGAGCTATAATCACAGGTGTCTACGCTTTCCAAGCAGGCGACGTCACCAAACTCAATAGCCGGAAGATGTCCATCGCAGGAGGGGTACGTTGCTGACTAGAATATTGTGTTTTTGCGCTGACCCGTGCGTAGACCTGGTGCGGTGCCTCTGCCATGTGTGATATTATCATCGCTATCTGTATGACTTGCTATGTGACTCCTCTCTCTCTTTCTTCCGGTTATCTTCGTTGATGTTGATATAATTTCGTAGCTTATCCGTAGCAGTGCCAGTTTCCGTAGCACTCAAATGCTGATCACAAAGTTAATTCGTCTCATTATTGAGACGGGATCTGTGACAGGTATTTATTCCACCATCTGCCGTCGTCGCAGGATTAACGCCACATACATTCAGCTACTGTCGCTCTGCTTAGCTTTGTCCTCTTTGCTGCCTTCCCTCGTCAGACTTTCTTTACGACGCCCGCCCTACTCATACCCAAGCTGTATGCTAACACCGTCATTATGGTGCTGAATTCGAGAATGCGGATTACGGGTGGACGGGATACTTATACTTCTTCAACCGATATGAGCATCCCGACAAGTATCTTACGGGATACCAGTTCCCAATCAACACAACTTGAAGACACACAACGAACAGAAGGAGAGGTATCAACAGTCGCGATACCGAAGGAGATATTCAACAATGATTGTGAAATGGGTCAAACGAATGTCAGTCGTCGTGATTCGTGCGCTTTATTGGAGCTAACTCCTTCCCAAGGACAAAGCACAAGAAAGCAGCATGGGCCTCACCGTATAACTGTACTGTACGTTCTTTGGGTCGACACCATGTACAGAAACCCGCCCTGGTAATTTACTATCTTGTCCCAACAAACTTCAAAGTCCAATTTTAAGAACTTACTACGGCTGTGGCTATGCATATAGGGTCACTTAAAAGGGTCAATTTCCGTTCGACCTAAACTTATCTTCCGACTCCAAACCTTTATCAATGACCAATGACTCTGCAGGCGGAAATCTTCGTCTGCGGAAAGTAGAAATACCGTACTATTACGACCGTAAGTTCACCTAACGCCTAACAGCCGACCCTGAACTGGACCTATTTCATATACTCATCCTAAAGCCTAACAATCGATTCGCACACGATAAAATTAGACCATCGGTCCCGGGCCGGTTAGGCCGGGCGTGTCGTTTATGACTCCGATTTGATGTTGTCCCTTTTTCCTAACTACTTTCTTGTGAATATGCAGAATACTACACTAAATGCGACGAAGCCCCGTACAGCTGGAATTCCTCGAGGATCCAAGTCTCCAAGTCCTATCTTGGGCGTTGGAGACAAAATCGGCTCTGGAGACACTTACATCGTCGAGAATTTGCTTGCAGACGATTTCGTTGACATTGCTTTCGAGAATTTGAAACGCGAAGTGCATTGGCATACGATGTTCCATCGAGGTCAGTCAGTATAAAAGTTGAATTGACATTGACGCGCTAAGGAGGTCATGAGCAGGTGGTGAAGTTCCACGACTTGTGGCTGTAGAAGGAGTTATTGAAAATGACGGGAGGTTTGTCAGAGCATGTCTCTACGCGATGATGCTCTAGCTGAAATTGTCATCAGCGTCCCCCTCTATCGGCACCCTGCCGACGAATCACCACCTCTCCATTCATTCACTCCTACCGTTTCGCTCATCGCCCAAGCAGTCTCAAAGGTAGTGAATCACCCGGTCAACCACGTTTTGATACAGCACTATCGTAGCGGGAACGATTACATTTCCGAGCACTCTGATAAAACGATTGACATAGTTCGGGGTTCAAACATTGTGAACGTCAGCGTCGGTGCCCAGCGAGTGATGTTCCTACGCAGAAAGAAGGATCTCTCGCCTACAAAATATGCACAGCGTATTCCCCTTCCGCATAATTCTATGTTTGTTATGGGACTTGATACGAATCGCGAGTGGCTGCATGGGATTCATCGTGACAATCATCCTGTGAAGACCAAGAGCAACGTTGAAACTGCTTTTGGAGGCGAGAGAATTAGTTTGACGTTTAGGCATATTGGCACTTATTTGACAAATGATTCGAGCTTGATTTACGGACAAGGTGCTGTCGGAAAGACGAGAGAGGAGGCGAGGCCAGTCATTAACGGAATACCCGAAAAATCTCAAAAGTTGATCGACGCCTTCGGGAAGGAGAATCACGAGAGCCTGTTCGACTGGGATGAAGCTTATGGACAGGGATTTGATGTCGTGAATTATACAATTTGATATTCATGGGAAGCTGTTGTCGTACAAAAATATATACGTGTTTAATACCTGGTTTCGACGTTACGCCAAGCTTCCTCTCCTCCATTTTCTATCATCCACCTAGCAGTATCGATTATTGTCTCCTCCGGCGATCTGAACTTCATATCGAGTGCTCTTTCAGTCTTGCTGCTGTCGATTGTAAACACGGGCGTGTTAATCAGGTCCACTGGAACAGGAGGCAACAAGTGCGCGCGTTCAGGAAACTCCTTGGCAAAGATCGATGCGAAGTCCGAAGGGAAGATAGAGACACCAGAGGGACCCTGTGATATTTAAGTTGAATGTAGGAATAGCTGCCACACTAACTCACCAGAGCAAATCGATTTCCGTTAGCCCCCTCCTTTTCGATTGCACGTACGAAAGCTGTGCACAGGTCTCGCATGTCGACCAAGACCTAGCAGAGGAAGTCAGGTGAGGAGATCAGGCAAAATAAGTATAGAATTCACTGGGCCTCCCGATGTAGTCCGGAAGTTCCAGTCTGCGCGAAAAAGCACTCCAGCCAGCCCTACTTCGATTTCAATCAATCGGCCGGAAGAGAGGAAGAAGGAAACCCGCACATTGGTTAGAACTATTGTTGATACCGAAAGGATCATGACCGTGTGCCGGACCGTAGACGAAACAGGGCAGCATATTGACAAATGCAAAATGCGGGTTGGTCTCTTTCATGAATTTCCAAGCGGCTTCGTCTGCTAGCTTCTTTGAAGTGGCTACAAATATCCCGAGGTCTGTATAGAGAAGAACGAAGGAGTCAGGAAAGACATACTATAGGCCAACAAAGGGTGAGGTGCATTCTTCCCACTGTAATACTTGAAAATAGCTGTTCAGTAAGATGAAGCTTTTACCACTGACTATTCGTAGTCGCAAGGGTTCCACGACTCGCCGGTTATGGTTTCGGTGTGATTTGGTATGGAGAAATCCACTGCAGCGGCGATAGAACTATAAAGAAATCTGTTCAGAGAAGGCTGGGATGGCGAGCGTAGGAAGCTTTTCTCTCACCTCACAGTGACAACCTTCTTACATTGAGGGTATTTTGCCGCTGAGCGAAGAGCACTGACTGTGCCATTAATATTAGGGAGAAGGATGCTTTTCTCGTAATCCTATCGACGTTGAAGAATGTCCTGATTAGTTATCACCGGCCTCGCTATGAAAATGTACCGGTCACGCACCTGAGAAACCCCAGACCGCCAGTCAGGGAGCTGCGCGATGGTATGTATAAAGTAGTCCATACCCTCGAGGGCCTTGTCAAATGCCCCATCTACGATGATGTCGCCTACTAGCACACATTCCAGCTTCCCGGATGCGGCATACGAGACAAAGGACGGTAGCGCCAACCAAGCATCCGCCTTGGCCTGCGTGCGTACAGTACCACGAACGCGGTATCCGGCTTCTAGGAAGGCGAGCGCTAGGTCTGTAGCAATGAAACCATTGACGCCAGAGATCAGGATCGAGAGAGGCATGTCTGATATGATACCAGGGATGTTGATACCATCTCGGCGTATATCTATTACATCCTGGCTTAATAACGGAAGAGGCCGGCAATCCTGACAGGGCTACTAAGATTTCTTCACACACATGCATGTGGTTCTGTAGGTGGGCCAGATGCGCTTGTTCCGTTTCCTGGGGTTCCTGGATACTACGTGCACGTGGCAGTCGGCTTGCTAAGCGACGGAGGAAGGGCGTTTGGGCGGGAAACATTTAGAAACACTGAACAGTTCCGAGGCACCCTCTCATTGCTCAATGATCTTTTAGAACGATGGCAAGCAGTCCATTTGATGACTTCAACCGTACTGCTGGGAAATATATTCCACCAAGTAGTAGTATCAGTACGCGGTAAGTAGTAAGTGACTTTGAATATCAAATTTAAAGCGCATGGCCACTTATAAACGGCCCATCTGGATATCACACTAGAACTTACACGGGCAAGTCGGTTTTAATAATGACGTCCTTCCACGACTCTAAAACCTGTAATCGCTCCGTGAGTTCTTGCTTAACAGCATCGTAGCAATCGGAGCCGATCTGTAAACTTCGGGGAATGATTTTCCCTGAAGCAACACCTTGCCCCTTAACAACATCCACAATTATCTCGACGAGCATGTGAGTGTCTCCACGTTGATTGCCATCAAGGGCTGCGTCCCATCATAAGTAACGTAGGGCATGTGCCACTGCAGGGAACGATCGCACCTGTGAAGATATTATCCATGACACCAATGGTAGGCTTGTAGGCTTCAATTCGGTTCACGTATGGTGATCGATTGTTGGGGTCTATGAACCTCGTTCGAAAGTATCCAGGCTCTATGTTGATGCTACGGATTCCGAAAGGACTGACTTCCATGTCCATAGATTCTGATATGCCTGGATAATTAACGTCAATATTAAACGGCTTGGCATATATTTCATGCAGACCTCTGATAGCATGCTTGACTCCTGCGTACATACTTAAAGCCGCACCCCCTCTTTTCTAACGTTAGAAACAGGTACCAAAGATGAAGAAGATTGCTCACTGCCAACCACACAGTGACCCAATCCAGACGACCATGCCAGATTTTTGTTCACGCATGTAGGGAAGAAAAGCACGAGCGACATTGAGCGCGCCAAAGACGTTAACACTTTCGTCAATTTCATTAGATCAGGATATACGTCAAGGAGGAGAAAATAATACTTGAATTGATCGTAAGTTTCTTCTGGTCTGCAAAGATTTCAGCTGATTGACTACAAGTTTTGGACCGTGAAACGTACGTAAGTTCCTCGGCAGCGCCGCAGGTAAGATAAGCACCTAAGCATGATGTGAATCAAGATAGTACGCTTCGCGATAGTTGGCTCGGACCCACCAGCGTTATTGACAAGAACGTCAATGCGGCCATGCATCTCTACGGCCTTGGCAGCACATTGCGCCAGTTCTGCAGGAGATGCAGTTACATCGAGCTCCAGAGTGTTAGCGCCTGCTTTTTGAAGTTCCTCCAGTTTATCAAACGACCGCTTGCGACCAGTGGCTATGACCTTATCCCCACGTCGAAGGGCAGCAAACGCGAGCTCACGACCAATTCCAGACCTAGCTCAAAGCCGGTGAGCGAACTCTCTAATAACTCAATTGGTGACCTACGATGTTCCGGTAATGATCCATACGAGAGAAGTCGTCATTGCTTTCCTGTTCAAGTCCGAGGTGAATGATGGGAAAGTGAAGTGGCGTTTTTCTCATGGTCTAGCAAGCGCGGCGATCTTCCCTTCTATATTCCATCGCATATTACAAAAAGGATTCCCCGTTTGGTGGTGGGTTCCAGAGTCCATATGCAATCAAGCCAGCTGGCCCTTAAGTACCTGACAAAGTCCGATTCCCGCCGATCCGGCGAATAAAAAAAGCTACTTGCTCTTGACTTGCTCAAAAGTAGAATGGCTTCAAACGTGAGTGGATTTGTCGTATCATTCTATTCTCATCATGTCAGGGTTGCATGAGCCATAATATCATATTTAGTATTTCTTTCTGCAGCGGACGGCGCGCAACAATCCGAATTAGAACTTGAGTTGTCGCATTGTTCCACAGAGGGACTGAATGGCGCTGTCTGAGGAAGTCTCTCGCCTAGAGACTTCGAGGGCAGTCCTGCCATCGACCAGCATATATGCATGCGAATTACCACGGAATTTCAACCGACTGCTGGGCCAATGAGCAACCCTGAACAACGTCGGTGAGTCCATACATATGTGATGGCCATCGCCATGCTAATTTGGAAATAAGAAGTTTAGCAAAAATAAGTTACTGTGCAGTTGCATGTACCAATAGCTCCCGTATTCGACAAAATGAGCTGGTCAGTACTTCGGATATCGTAGTGGGCCATTGTATTGACGCGCACACTTACTTGATCCCAGAAACGTTAAACAAGCTAGTACCAATTAGCCTAGGCGCCTACCGGCGACATGGAATCAGTGATAGACCGCTCTCAGAGTCGAGTCCGACTCTTTTACAAGGCCTTGTGATCCTGACGGCCCTTACATTACAGTCGATCATACCGCTGATGGTGGTTACAATGGCAGCGAGGATAGGTACTTCTCAGTGTCATATCCTAAGCTCTTCCAGGAGTAAAGAGGGGACAAAGTATTCTAGAGTGCACATGAAACAAATAAGTGCCGGTACCGTCCGTGATCCGCATTGCGGTAACGGGGCCTTTGGTCTCGCTAACGCGTAGGCTCGCGTAGGGCGTACCCTATCAGCGTGGTTTACGTTACTTCTCATAGCCTTCGCCCGCTTGGTGATAACGACGAACCTGATACATTTTCGAGTGTGGGAATGGCGGCATCGGCGGACTCCCACGGGAGATTGCTTTATAAAATTGGCCGCCGTGTCGTCTTTAACTTCTGCCCGGAACGTCGACATGGGTCTGTATGATCAATCCTTGGGGTCAGGCTTTTATCAGCTCTTTTTTATCACGTTTATCTCGAACTTCCACATCTAGAGCGATATTAATTGGGTCATGGTTCAACGCCATGTTATACATGCTTGAGTTATGGCAGGTCAGCTGTACGAGAATATGGTGTTCTGTCAACGTCTTACTCTTTTGCCCAGGGATACATATTCTTTTCCACTTTTCGTGGTGATGCCCTCATAGTCAAGTTTATGGTGGTGACCAGCCTCATGGTTGACACGCTCGGCACTGCCAACAACTGCGCTTGTATATATTTGGTACGTCTGTGCTGGTAGTTGTCGATTTCTTCTGATAGGCAAACAGTACACTGTCACACACTGGGGTAGGTGCATGCCCATGATCGCATTCTTTCTTCTGATATGTTTCAGGTGACATGGCATACATCCTGGTGCAGAATTGGGCGGTTCCTGCCTATGTCATATTATCCGGAATTTCCGCCTGCAATGTGCAGCTTTTTCTCAGCTACAGATTTTGGACCTTGTCCGTGTTTCTTGGGTGCTAGATCATCTCGCAACTGACTCAACTTTACAGGACAAAGAACATAATTATCACGGGTACCCTCATTACGTTTAGCTTGGCATCACTCGGTAGAATTTCCTTTGAAATTTGTCCTTCTGATAATTAACTCCAGTGACAGGTGGTGCAATCGCGAATGGGATCACGGTTGTACACCATAGCGACTATGCGGAACGCGACTTCAACATCAAGACAGTCACGTACGTGTTATCCCATTTGTAAGCCTCTGATCAAGACTGTAACGAACTTTCCCGTTTAGAATATGGCTTGGTAGGCGATATGATTCCGCTTGGAGCCTACCTCATTACATTTTTAGTGGCCAGTGCTGTCGCCGACGTTTCAATAGCGTGTGCTCTCATCGTCCAGCTACGATCCTCTAAACCCGTCTTCAAAGAGACTAAAGCGTATGTTGTCTCTTTTGTGAAACTTTTTTTGCGGTAGCTCAGATGCATTGTCAATTCAGCTTGATTCGTCGTCTGACGATCATGGCAATCCAGACAGGCTCTGTTACTACAGCCCTGTGAGTTGATCATCCCCGTGTCCCAGTTCCTGCTCTTATATGTTGCCGATCCTAGCGCTATTATTTGTCGTGAGTTCTCGACATTTTCCGGTTTGTTTTGCGGAACGCTTACCGCGATTCCCTGCCGCTGCAGTAATTCTGTACCTTGTAAACACCGAGAGTAATGGTATGTGTATCGTCTTGCTATGTCACTCTTAACTTACCGCCGAGGCGCAGTCACCGTCGGCTTTGGTACGCAAGCCTCGTGTTAAAGTACTTGCACTGCTGAACATGTTTACTACCTATAGGATTCTGTTTAGGACGCGTTTACGCACTAACTATGCTGTTTAACCTAAACACTCGGGTCAAAGGTCGCCGGCATGCAGACGACACTACCATCTATCCTCTGGATAGTGGTAGCGGAGGATATAGACTAAGAAATGTTAACACTTCGGATTTGGGAGGGATAAGTGCGCAGTCATCCTGATTGGTTCGCCTCCCGCTCATCGTTTTCGTAAGGCGTACATCGCACAGCTATTGTACGAATTGATGGATCGGAGGAGTTTAGGGTAAGTGGTTTCCCTTGTTACTGTGAATGCCCTTTTTTAAAATTTGCCGTAGACAGAGAACGGAAATACCCCAGATGTGCGCAAGAACTCAGATTCGGATGACAAAAGTGGTGCTCCCGTATGATAGAGACAAAACATTGACTACGAACTTCATGCGATGTTGGTTGAGACTACATATGTACGTATAGGCGACGATGCTGAGGTTGTGAGCCATAACATGAAAAACTTTGCTTCTCGACGCTTACTTATTTGCCGGATAAAGAACGGCAATGCTCCGGCTGACAGTACTTGACAGGTTCAACCGTGTATGTTGACCTGCGAATTATACATCAACTACAATACCCTAGCCCGGCGTCTCTTAACACCTTCATCCGGGAGCGAATAAGGCTCGGCTCCGCAAAGATATGCGCTGTCCCAACGCCCATAGTCAGACCCCTCAAAGGCCTATGCGAATACATCCTTTCTTCAATAACATCCATCACCCTAGCCTCCGTAACCGCGGCCTCACAAACCTCCCTCTTCCGATATACGAGTTCCAAGTCTGTAAGATGCGGCGCCTCCTCCAAAATCCTCCTAACACGCGACGAGGAGATCGGGCAATACTCATCTTCCTGCCCAAAGTCGCTTTCCCTCACGACTAGCTTCTCCAGCCCGTGGATCTTCCGCACGAGCTCCGCTATGTCTCCCGATTGGATAGGGACACGATCAATGATGAGGTGGCGGAGCGAATTTCCGGAGTGCCGGAATAGATGCTCAATGCAGGACGCATCAAAGCGCCGGCGGGACTGGGTTCGGGGTCCGGAGACGAGTATGAGTGTCCGAAGATTGGGCAGCTCCATGCGTGACATTATGTCTGTTAGTTGGATAGGCGAGCATAACACGGATAACGTCAAGGACGTGATTCCAGCGTGTCGGATACTGCTGGTAGTAAAGCGATTGTGCCCATAGACTGTCGTATGGGGTATGATCGTCAGGTCCGTCGCGTTCGGGAAAGAGGCGACAATGTCGGGCGTGGTAAAGTATAGCATCATGTCCTCCAGCACTAGGGTACGAATTTGGGACGCGGGGAAAGTGGTGGAGCCCTGAGCGAAGAAGGGCGTCTTAGAAGCATGGACAGTCTGGAGTTTGGCGGCGGTGGAGAATCCGGAGAAGCGATGAAGGTGGAAGGAGTTATCGGTCTCGTGAACCCTCAGGCTCTCGAGCATCTTCATGTCTATGCCCGGAGCAAAGAGGTGATGGTATGAACCAGTAGGAAAATAGGCTCTGACGTCTATCGTACGCCATCTGTGCGCGTGCGTACGAAGGAGGGTGATTAGAGGTCCGAACCAGACTACGAATGCACGCATAGTCTCCCTATTCACTGCGCCAGATCGAGAATAGAGAATTATGGATAGTGGGGATGTATTCGAGCGCTGGAGATAGAGATCAACGATATCCCGTTGCTTCTTGAGTACTTTGCGAGGCTGGACGTCAATTGGTATACCAATAGTGGACCATATGTGAGGCAGGCTGAGACTAACATCCCTCCATCTCGAGCACACCATCGATAAACGAAGTATGGTGTGAGGATGCTCTGAAAAACAACATTCTTCGAATATTTGGAACAGGAGTTCGGTGGGTAAGCTGAAAACTGGCGCGTCCGGAGGCTGGCCGCTGATGGGACACACGAAAGTGAATTCGTCCTCCTTTGTAGAACGGCGTTTCTTGAACCGGAAGAGGCGACCTTTCTGAAAACCGTGTGAGCTAAAGCAAGAATATGTACAGGGCTAGGCGCGTACGGTAGTCCAAATTTTGATCTTGATACTTGGACCATGATTGACCAGTGTGCTTGGAAACACTGCGTTTGTGAACTGAATCCAGGAGGACGAAGTCAAACTGAAGACGCTTGAGCGACGACTGTTATTGCGCTTTGAGGCGCCCTCCGTGGCTTGTGTCCTTCGCCGGAATACAGACCAAGGCGCCATCATTCGTGATCGGTGAAAAGAGAGAGACGGATGAGAAGCTACGCCTTTCAGAGTATGCCTTTTCTTAACCCCTCGAATTCTCGTAATAATATCGGGGTACTGCTGTTCCGGTTTCAAAGCTCCAAGGAGATAGTCATGATCGGACAATTATTTCAGGATCTAAAGCAAGAGATAAGCCAAACTAGAAGGCATGATAACGGAGGTATTACACGGACTTTGAAGAGACGAAAATGCTATCAGAAATATGACATTGCATGCAAGGTATCACTCCTCCATTGCAATATAGAGACTGGATGAACCGACGAGAAAACGCATTGAATGGACTGTAGCATTCTATTCAGCTACACGGGGCCGCTGCATTGCGGACATCTATGGTCGGATATGGTCCTGATGGGGATAAACATACTATCAGATGAGTGAAACGCGTGACGACAGATCAGTGATACACTTGCTGCTACTGTAGCTTTACTTCAGAAGTTTCACTTGGACGATGAATGTCGTACACACAGATTTCACGGGCGGTGATGTGGCTGCAAACAGTGGGCTATGTCCATGAGCAATGATGGTTTCCAGGGAAGAAAAGTCGACGACGAGCAGATCCTTACCAAAGCGCAGACATATTCCACGACCACTGGGCTTTACCCACCTGTTTCGAGGCCACCATTATTCCCGCGCGCGCAGATGTCGAAGAGGATTTCTATGCTCCTTGACTTGTGGCAGGTTGCCTGGAAGGTAACGGAGATCTATGCTGTGACCGATGGATCCAAGCTATCTGCCAGTGAAAATGACGCTAGTAAGACGTGAGAGCGTTACACAATTCCGGCGTCGTCGTGTGTCAGTGCTGCAGTCGTATCCGCATCGCAAGTATTCTTCACTGTCAACGACATGATGGTAAGAGGGCAAAGTGCTGGTCGCCTCATACGTGCATCCTGTCCTGGGAAATGCCGAAAGGGCTTTATTCTGCACCGCATTGCCCCTCCCCTTCCACTGGTCGTCGTTGCAGAAAAGCTCTTTGACTTTCTCGATAGCTGCTCATGAATGCCGTCTAGATGGCTCCGGCGTAATTCTGAGAAATGATAAGGCACCCTGAACGCAGAAATATTGAATACCGTACTGAGCAACCGCTGTTCTCTTCACACCACTAGTCGACAACGAAGACACTATACGGAAGTTCTCGACCGTGTTGTGGGAGGCGCATGGTGTTCTTGCTAGGCGGGTTGGAAACGAGTAAATCCTGTCACAATTGAAGTCTTTCCGTCGTGACTGACGAGACAGTCATTGCAAGTGCGTCTTAGCGCTAACCTGTAGTCCTTATCGTTGCCAAATTAGCACGACGGGAGAGGAGGCACTAGGGTCGACTTCATCAGCATACACCGACGAAGCTTGGTGTCTTGGTCTAACTGTGGATGTAATATCCTGCCATCCTCGTTGCGAAGACAGCTGGGGAAAGTAGAAGGTTTGTATTGATTCCGCCTACGCGTAGCCTATTCTTACCATGCGGTGAAGGTCGTGCGTCTTCTTTTCATGCTAAATTTGGTCGCGTTTTTCTAAAATTGTACAACTTTGGCATCATATCTAACTCATTCTTTCATTTCCTAGGTAGAAGAACCTCGCCGACAGCTCCATACTATTGACATTACATTGCTGTGGCATGTACATATTCACAGGTGACTCATATTTTACTACCCATCGATATTCTACTATTCCATTAAATCCTGCATCTTCAGGGAGCGATAACTCCAAGGAATGTCCGCAACAACTACTTGCACTCCCTTCTTCCCCAGATCTTTGACACGCCGCAGCAATCTCGCACTCACCCACTTCTTGACGGGAGTTTGAGCACTCCATAGCGTGACCTTCCGTAGATGCCCTCTCTCGCAGCGGGACTCTAGCATCGCGACCAATGCCTGAGGATCGACGCCCCTAACATCACAAGAAAAGGTCTTCAGAGCGGGGAGAAGGTCGGGAATCCCTTCTCGGATTGTTAGCTGCTCCAAAATTGATTCCTGATATTGATACAGCGGCATGGATTCGTCTCCCATCAGCGTCAGGTCCTCCAGAATAGGGTTGGCATGCAGAACTTGGACAAGGGACCCGTGAAAACGGTATTTTCCTTGGACGAAGAGCTTCGTGAGGGGACACCGACTCTGGATGATGAGCTCAGTGATAAGATACAAATCGTCAAGGGCGAAAGAACGTAGTCCTAGGGATTTAAGCTGGGGAAGTATGAGGTAGGGCAAACCGGGCATATATGGATGGTTGATGACGAGTCGTTGTATGCCCGAGTGCGTCAGTCGATTGAGTGGAAACCATTTTCTTGGAATATCGTTATGGGCGGGGTTCAACACCAGTGCCAGGTCCTCGAGATTGGGTGCGATACCGAGCAGTTTGAAAGGATCCACCAGGAATCTCTCAGCATGGAACCGAACCAGATAAGGCTGCAGAGCCGTCAAACCTGTAAACGAGACTGCGGTTGTTGCTTCTTGCGGACCACCTGCGACAAAATATCGCACATCCAGGTGACGAAGAAGAGGGACACGTCCTATCACCTCGCTGAGCCGTTCGAAGCGCCCGGGATCTGAACATCCAATCCATCGAAACACCTCCCATCTCTCGCTGTGCTCGAAAAGCAGGGAGGTGATGGTCTCATGCTCTTTTGGTCCGTGTTTACCCTGGCCGCCGTATAGGATTCGGAGAGGAGCGGAGCGGGAACGACGGAGCCAGAGCTTCAGGCGGCCTATGGGGTTCTCGACGTGGAGCCAGTAGGGGCCGCAGTTGGAGGGTGCGCTCAGTTCGGACCAGAGGCGGGGTGACTGGAGCGCGACGTCCCTCCATCTTCGACATACTTTGCTGTATGCCCAAGGACCGCGGACGTAGTCATGGACTGCAGGGTAGTTGTCCCAGTTGTCCGGGCCCGAGAGCGTCTGGAGAAGGATCTCATTGATCTCGAAAGGTAGACGGCGTACCGGGTGTATGATCTTCGTGCAAGTCTTGATTCGGGCGCGCAGAGCCTTTGATTCTTTCCGAGCTTCAGGTTGGAGGCCGTTTGCTTGTTCTGCGAGGTGCATCTTCGCGTCTTGGATGATCAAGAGGATCTCGTCGACTTCAGAATCTAGGGGTTGGTTGTTGTTCCGAATGAGGTGTGCGTATGGAGGGTCGTCTGTTGGGATATGGCGCGCCAAAGTTGGACGGGGCTTCTTCGACTTGGGCATGATAGCAATGTGGAGGGATGCCGCCGGATGGAACAGTATAAATACCAACCATCGCTGGTCTTGTCCGGTCAAAGGGTGTGGCGATACAAGCAGTGGTCACTTGTCTTGGTCAAACAAAAGTGGATGTTGTCCGGGCTGGTCAAAGCATTGTCGACAGTCCCGTAGCACCCCTTAGGGGCTTTGTGATGGCACAGGCAAGACCACTTCGTTGTCATGACGATGAGTACGACCAGCCAGATGCGTCGGGTCCAGCTTCCCATTGTGCAGGTGCGGTACACTTCCTGGTAGAAGCTAGGAGTAAGCATTGCTAGTAAGTTGAAACATTCTGCACGCGTTGAGCGAAGCTTATGCAATTGCAGGTTGTTATAGCGGGAACTATGATACCTCCCTGTAATGTCTTCAGCCTTGCGCAAAGCACCATATATTAGATATTCGTGCAGATAGATTATTGGCGTCGTTCAAACCTTTGGACACGAGTCGACATCTGGTATGCTAACGCTGGTCAGTGGCCAAAGACAAGTCTGCTGCGGACAGCAAGTCATGAAGACCTTTCAGAGTCTGGAAAAAGTTCTAGGCTGGACGGAAGGCGAGTATCGTCTCTGTATAGCAAAGGTGGTCATATTGCAGGACGCTCTCGTATTAACAATGGCGGTTTGAGATGGAGGGTCAATGTCCAGATTCAAATTGGCTGGACGTGTACATCGTCACGTGTTTTTCTAAACAAATTCTTGGTTGAATTTTTGCTTTGATCTCAACAAACACACTTTTCTGCTTGGGGTCATGCTACTTGCAACATTACGCGTACGCGTCAGATCCGCGTATCGTATCTCCTGGACGGTAAGTTCTCAACATCTACCCAACCGAACTGCACTCAATGACGTCATAGTGAGCTTCCGTTCCCCTGTGTAACTGTTGGGCAAAAACATCGTTTCCACGTACCGAAACAATTAGCAAAATTCAGGCTACACTCGAAGATCGGGGAGCGGCACGAAACTGCCGCTACTGTGTCATCACTACTAATCTGAGACATAAGTACACCCCTCTCCACTTCCAACTCTCTTGCAGCAATTGTGTTGATGAGACGTTCTGCAAGAATGGCAGGAGCCCCTTCCAAACGGAAGAGTCTCCCTGAGCCCGAATCCGACAGGGGGCAATCAGACGAGAACATCGAGAAGGAACATGATTTCGGTGGACACAGCGAAGGTGCACAATGGTCCTTCTACATTCTATGGTCCAAATGCTGAGATGAACAGCAGTGACGAAGCCTCATTTAGCGAAACGAAGGCGAATCAGTTCGAATACGACCGGAACGAGAAAGGTATCAAAGATCACCCAAGGTAAACGGAAGAGAACTGGGAAGAAGCAGCAAAATCTCGGCCTGTTGTCGACAATGCCGCTGGATATTCTCTTCGCGGTGAGCTGAGCCACTTTTCCATTATGTCCCTTGTCTAACGTCAACAGATCTGTGGCATGCTTTCTTTGCGAGACCTCTTCAATCTATCGCGGGTTGATGCAAATTTCTGCCGTACTCTGACTGCGCATGACGTATCGTTCCTTTGGAAGGCGACGGGGAAAGCGGAAGGGGTAATCGAGTCAGCTCGAGGAATTCCTGAATACCGATGGGCAGACCTGTTATTTGGGAAACCAGTTTGTGACGTAAGTTGCTGCTTTGTTTTGATCTACACTCATCCAACCCAGGTCTATTAGATATGCCATAGAAAGAATGGCTTTGTCGACTGGATTCTCCGACGACGTGTCTGCACACAATGCTCGAAGGCAAAGTACGTCTATACATTCTCCCCTGTTGCTGTATTCGAGCTTATCGTCCTCGTCAGCTTGATCGCTGCATCATGGGTTAGAAGATGCTTCCCCGGTGTCAATAACAACATCTTGAGCCTTGTTCCGCTTACAGCTGGTGAGCTTGCAGCCTGTTCTACACATATTTGGCTCATTAAGTCTAGCTGGACCGGAAAAATTGCGCGCACGGAAGGGCTACTACTGGATCTCTGACATCACAGACATCCAAGCAAAGATCAAGGAGCTGGAAGCAGACCCTGGATCCTCCAAATGTCTGGCCGCCTTTCGAATGGAGCAGAAGGAGTTGGTCGAAGTCGTGGCTAAAGTTCGCGCAGATCCGTGCATAATCTCATTCGTCTGATCCATTTGTTATCAGGGCGCAAAACGGTGTGAAGAATGGGTTCGTGTTAATGCTCAAAGGGAAGCGGATGAGGCAGGACGTCGCAGAGACGAGAGATTTTTTATGTGGGTCTGCTGGGAATTGATGACTGTCGCCTGTCTAAACGCTCTCCAGGATAAAGACCCGCCTTTTGGAATTGGGATACGACGAGCGGGATGTCCATGGCATCAGATTGGAACCGTCCGTCGTGCGCGACGCTGAGCTAACATCACAGGGTATGCAGGTCCTTGTCGTCTATACTCCCTGTGCTTAACATGGTCAAGGTTGGAGCAGGATGCGTCGGGGTCTGGAAGCGGCAATCAAGAAAAACCGTGTTCAGCAAGCCAAAGCAGACCGTACTGCCGCGTTATTCAGCCGTGCTGACATTGTCGACGGCATTCTCAAAACGTACAAACAGCAATTCCTGCCTGTAGTGTGGCGCGAAATGCCTTCATTTGCGGATGTTTGCACATTCCCTGCATTCAGAGTTGTTTTGGAGGCGCCCACAGAACTTGCCATCACCGACGCCAGCTTTGTGGATGCTACGCAACAACTCCCGACTCTGATTGCCGACTGGAAGCGTCGAAAGGAATCCGAGCTGCGAGCCCAGGCCGTGTCTCTGGAAACCGAAGGAGTCGATCCTTTGAAGCTAGCAACAGCCGTCTTCTCCTGTGAACACCAGTGTGATGCTATTATCACGAATACAGATCTTTGGCGGCATCGATGTTTTCCCTTTCTTATTCTTGAACCAGGGAGCATGCGTGACCAGTTCCTGGTCGCCGATGTCGATGATCTGTATAAACACATCGGAAACGCAACGCCGTTCTTTGATAGGACACGATCTGCCATTGCTGCCTCCATAGTACGACTCGCTTCTTGTGATCCCGTCACAACAACCGCAGATGAAATGGATGATTTGAACCTTCGATTTCTTTCTACGATTCCGTACGATCGTGTCGGTGCATATTGTTCGGTCTTAGGCCCCACGGTTTACGGGCTTCCCATCTTGACCTGGCGTGAATGTGTGAGTGCGGTTCTCCTATCCAGATGACGCGTAGCTGACCACATAATGCTAAGGTACGTCAGGGCAACATTAGTCCATGTGCAGGCACCGAGTCTGACTTTCGTTTTCTTACACCAGAGGATGAGGCCAACAGACAGCTGGTTTTTACAAACGCATCCGATTTTTGCGCGATCTCGACATTCTTTTACTGTCAGCATTGTTCTAATCATGCCGATCCCCAGACATATGAGGATGTCTCTAAGCATGTCCAAAATGTGTGAGTAGTCCTTATCTGCCGATCTACGTTCGCTTATATGATGTAGGCATGGTGTCGTTGATCCTCAGATGGACCGTGATCTGTTCCTGGCTCCTGGCGTAAATTTACCTGTAGCACAGTGTCCGCCGTTGTCTATTGTGGAGTTCGAAGGAGAAGAAATGGACCCTTAATCTGCTGAAGATCATCCATTTACTATGTCTTGTTGATGCTCTGCTGTCGTTACGAGATCTCTTGATCTCGACATTGAGACCATCGCAGATGAAACCCGCGGACATGCCTTTCGCTGAACGGTTCGATCGAACATTGACATGGGAAAGTCTGTCCCACAAAACGGCCAAGTTCCTTGGAGTGGCTGCGTCAAAGCCAATTCCTATATCACTGTCTTTTTTTACATGACTTCGTTCCCTGAGACTCATCTGTCGCGCCTTCACGAAGGGTATCAGCGGGCCGCCGGGCATATACAGACACAACCTGGTGACGACGAGCCCATCCTTGACGCCGTGCGTCCGAACCTCTGCCTGAAATCACCACAGAACTTTCGATGACGAGACGCTTGGCAGGTGCATCACATACTTTCAATTTGTGAGATTCATGTCAATGATCACGGTCAGGAACTGTACTTGCAGTATAAAGAGTGGTAAAAGCTCATACCGTAGAAATTTAACTTCATGATACGTATAGAAGTGGATAGAGCTAGACAAATTGTGATGGTTATAATCCATTATCATGCATATGCGACGTTGTTAGTACAGGTGATATTCTGATTGCTATGGGTTCGTTCATCTCATGCGAACAAAGGCTGACCCACAGCATCCAAAGATAATTCGCAGCCGAGTCGTTTCAGTCCCAAAAAACTGCCCTCCATACGAGTCTTGAATGTATCCCATTCCGCTGGTCGTGGTTCAAAAGTAATCGCAACACGCTCCAACAAAACCATCTTGCTCGAGGTTAAACAGTCATCCAACCTCCTCCACAAATCTTCCCAATCTAGTGAAGGATGTCCTTCTTTGACTTCCTGCTGAAACGCTATAACTGTAAAGGAAAATGATCGAATGGCGCACTGTTCATTCACTGCTGCAAGGTTGGATATCCACCACTCAAGCGTCTGCGTGGTCCGATCGAGGAGCACAGGCATTTGCAAGACAGTGACGGCAATTTTCTCGACATTGGAGACATGGAGTGTTTCTGATGATGCTATCCGGAAAACTGCAATCGAGATTTAAAATAAACACTCAGCGATTAAAGAAGGGAACAAACCTGGCCTGAAATGGCGCACATGAAGACTCTTGAGAGGAATGCGCTCCTGAACTAAATACTGATTGAGGCATTGTGGAACGGTAGTGTTCGCATCACGAAGAGTTATATCCAGTGTGACAATGTTACTACAGGAAAAGGGGCATGGTCTGGATGATAAAACCGAATTCAGAATGGTCCCGGCAGAATGGGAATAGTCCTGAGAGCCATCGATGTAGACAGCAACTGGAGCGGGGGTGATATGAAGGGAGTGGTCCAAATTGCATTCCTCCGTGATCGCCGTACTCAAACACGAGATATATACTTCTCGCAAGTTGGGCGAATTTTTGACAAGCGAGCAAATCCCGCCTATCGGTCCGAACCGGAAGTGCAAGCCGACGACGAGGCTGCGGTAAGAAAGGGACTGCAGACTCGACACCACAGAATCCGGCATATAGCACCAGTCTCCACCGGCAAGAGTTAAGTGGGTGACATTGATGAGTGCTTCGATGACTGTCAGCGCTCCGTATTCCGAAGAAGGAGGAATATGGCTTGGAGGGTATATGAACGAGATTTTAAGGGATTTAAAATTCAGCACGAGATTTGGAGACAGGGTGATCAACTCCTTGAGGCGATAGCAGTCGAATCTGTGTGACAATGAGGCAGAGGAGAACAGATGGACTCTGGTCCTCGGATAAAGAATCTTGCAAGTCAAGGATGCTTGTAGCAGAGATTTTTTGTCATCCTGCAGCTCGTCGATGACGGAATCGACGATTTCTGGTGGAATACCCGATATTGACATTCTATAAGAAGCAGGGGTGTCAAATAAAGCAGCCAATTTCGAAATTCGAGAACTTGCCAGCTAGCAAGTCCTTAGCGTTGAGGACCAGGCGATAACAAGGCTGACCAAAACGCCTTCCAAGATGACGCCGAAATCAGAGAACGTTAAAGTCGGGCCGGCTATTGCCGTCCAACTCCGTGCGGCATCAAATTTTTGCCAGGCAATATTGCAGAATAACCAGAGAACCCATTGTCGTAAGATCTGATTTGACGAGAACCAATGCCTTCTCTTAGATATTCCCTACGTAAGCGCAAATTTTAGCTGGCATGTATTCTCACATTCTAATATCTCTACCGACATCGACCGGGAGCTGGAGTATCTAGTTACTTAAGCACAGGTCTAAATCTGAATAAGCCTTCGCGGTTTTACAGAGTTCGTGGAGGGATGATGCTGGCGACTGTAGGTAATAGCCACAATAACGATATGATATTTGTTAGTAGACAGAACCAAGGTCTCCTCGTACGAGCAACGAATTGTCGAAAGACATGCGACTTTGCACTTAGTATCGATTTGCCCATCCCATCCCATCATACTTCTGTGCCTCCAAGACCAATTCACGGCGGAGTCGCTTCAGCCCCGGAAAATTGCTCTCCATTTGAATTTGCATTGAATCCCACTCCGGTGGTCGTGGTTCAAACGTAATGGCGACGCGCTTCAACGAAGCCATTTTGTAAGAAGCCAGGCAGTCATCTAGCCTCTTCCACAGATCTTCCCACTTCAATGCAGGATGTTCTCCTTGAGACGGCGGCCGGATCAAGTCTAACGTGACTTTGAAAGTAATGCATCGGATCGCGCAGTGTTTATTCACCGCCGAAAAGTTGGAGATCCACCACTCGAATACCTGAAAAACCAGATGAAGATGAACCGTGGGCGTCATTGTGATTGTGGCCGCAATGTTCTCGACGCCAGAAACATTAAGCGTTCTTGAAGATGCGCCCAGTATGCCTGTAATCAAGACTAAGTACAAGGCACGATTTGAACGCTATCAAGGTATGCGCGCCTATACCTAATATGTTATGCGTCACATAAAGATGTTTGAGAGCAGTGGCCGGGAGGGCTAAGTACTGATAGAGCTGTTGCGAGACAGCGCCACTGTAATCAGGAAGCGTGATATCAAGCGTATGGAGGTTATTGAAGGAAAATGGACATGGGCGAGCTGACGTCGCCCACTTCATAAGGGTTCCAGAATCTAAAGATTGCCCAATCTTCAACACAATTGGAGCGGGGGTGCAGTGAAGGGAGTGATCCAAACCGCACTCCTCCATAGCAGTTCTGCAGGCGAACATCATGTATTGCAAACCGGGCGAATTCTTCAAAAGTGAGCAAATCTCGCCTGTTGACCTGAACTTGAAGGTCATGTTTATCTCGAGGCTGTGATAAGAACGAGATTGGAGAGTCGATACAACTGTGTCCGGTACATGGCGCCAGTCTCCAGGGTTAAGTCTGTGACGTTGACGAGGGATTCGATGACTGTCAGTGCTCCGTAAACTGCAGGAGCATGAATATCTTGGACGTTCATCAGTGCAATGTCAAGCGTTCTAAAATGCAGGGCGAGCTTAGGAGATAGGGTGATCAACTCGCGCAGGCAGGTTTCCCCGATAGTATGACAACAGAGAATAGGTGGACTCTGGTTCTAGGACAAAGGGCCTTACAAGCTAAGGATGCTCCTAGCAGAGATTTCTTGTGGCCCTGCAGTTCGTCGATGATGGCATCGAGAAGTTCTGGTGGGAGTCCCGATACTAGCATCCTAACAAGAGATGTTAGATAAGAAGTCAAAGAAAGTAGCGAGACCTACTGGTTACTTGGCGCTGAGGACCAGATGATAGAGAGCTTTGAGCCACTGGGTGACACGCGTCGCAAACTGATGGTCGGAGTACAAGGAGGATAGCAATGCAGCCGAGTAACAGTGTTAATCGGCTACTTCCGGGACATGATTGCCATTAACAAATCAAGGACGCGATTTTCCTCTAACGATCTGCCCGCGGGACCTTTGACACGCTAGTTTGGGTGATTTGGAGAAGATCGTGCTTATCATCGCCATCCACGACCTGGAAAGATACGCCGACAAGGGAATGAGCTGGTAGCACACGGAAAAGGGTACTAAGCACTCACACTTTGGTTGACATACTCCGTGCGTGCCTTACAGCGGATGTACTAGCAAGGATCTGCCAGTAAGGATCGCCTCGACGGATGCGGCGATGGTTGTTATCGAATCGTGCGGATTGGATGTTGATATGCGTGAATGTGACGACTCTAGTCAAATGGCGAGGTAAGAAAATGAAACATGGAAAGACATTGAAAGTTCACTGGTATTGATAATGGCAGATATATATAAGGAATAAGCAAGAAATAGTAACACGACGTTTCACATGCAGAGCGATCTACGGGGGGCTTGTTAGCATAACGGTAGGAGGGATGGAAGGCGGGCGCACCTCGGAGAAAGATATGGAACCGTCCGTCTACGCGTACAGTATTAGTAAGAAAATAAGTTGACTGTGTTAAGGAAACAGGCGTATCACAATCTAAGGCACATTCATTCGCGACCATTCGCGGTCCCCGCACCTTGTAGTGTACACCGGTGTCTGAACAAGCGCATGTAGTTGCGTTTGGTTCACCATCCCAAGTCCAATCTTCGTGCTGAGAGGACTAGGCAACAGACGGAGACCACGGCAACCATGAACAAGGGGCCCATCTTTCCACTTGCTCTTGTTTCTACCCTCAGTCCGCAGAAGAGAGGATACACATATTATGCAGTCCATTCTCCTTCTCCCACAGGAGAACGTCTGTCTTTGAAGGCCTGTTTAAGGTTGAAGGCGACGACTGAAAAGCAGATGTTAATCGTGCCAAAACTCTTTGTTGGTCGTTCGGGAGGTATTGCCAGGCATTGTAGAATCCATTGACCTCGACCGGTTTGATCAACTGGAACGATCCTCGGTGGAGCGAAGTATCGGATGTATTCAGCTTGGTGTCTCGTACAGAACGATCTAGTTATGATTATGGCAATATTTCCGTCTTGAGGACATGGTTCACCTTCAAATTTGGAACTGGCGCTGAACGAAGAACGTCGTGAGTGAAGGGAAAGAAAAACCTGAAAATGCAGCTACACACCATTCGTATTCTCTGTTATGTTAATATATAGAAGCGAGGAAGAATCATAATAGCTTCCTCGCGCATATATCGGCCAATAGCTTTGCAGACTGGATGCACTGGATGCTAGATCCTATGGTGAAAATCAGCCAAGCTCGGGTGATGCATTGGCAACATACATATTTATCCTCAAGACACTCCCGTAACCTTCAAATCTGTCGCTGGCGCAGCCATAGACGACCTCCTTGATACCCAATTGCCGCAGCGCAGACCCGCACATGATATATTGATACACTTCGACCGTCACATAGTGTCGTGCTTGATCAATGATAGCGGATACTGTGACAGCTCTGGAATCTTAGCCAGAATTCTTGCAATGGCCTCGAGCTCCGCGTGTCGAGTAGCCTATCAAAAAGACAGTCTCGATAACCGTATTTGAGTACAAGAAACGCGCATACATTCCTGAGCTCGTTCGTCCGATTCCTGGGATTCCTGGCTTTGGCGATAATAACTCCATCACGAACGAAGACACAGCCAACGGGTACCTCGCTGGCCTAGAGACCTTCCTGGGCCTTGAAAAAAGCTGATATCTGAGACTGGGAGAAATTCGGATGCCCGTACCATCACCAGAGTTTGGTTCATGAAAACCTCATGGACAGTATCCATCTCTACGACAGCAAATGATTTGCTGACTATAAGAACGGTCGATGTTGAACAGGACAATGAGTGCGAGGTAGAGCTGTGGGCAGTCGTGGTTCGAATATAAAATACAAAGCGGCCCGCAATGTTCCGGTCCCGTTTTTTCTTCCTGCCACTCTTGTATGTTCCTTTGGCTGGTTTTAGTCCAGCACATAAGAAGTCGTGTCATCCACATCTGCCTTGGACAAAGAGCTACACAAGCCGGCGTGTAGTAGGGTTTTTTTAGGAGCGACTGGCACCATGCCGGATATCCTTCGATACTCAGTACTTGCCTCGCGTCTGGTACAACCTGAGAATTTGCGTCGGAGTATGGTCTAATGTTGAGCAGGTTATGGTGACCAAATTCCTTTACGTTTCTGTCAAGGAGCCACGACGATTAATAAAATCAACTTCCTTCCTTCCTTAACGTTCTCCCTTGTTCGCGTCTCTGACCCAGTGAGCAGGTAGCGGCTTTTCTGTGGGAAACTACGCAGCCCAAGTGCTCGACAAAGACGCCATTTGTTGACATTGGATTTCAAGGGCCATGGTGCGGTGACTTCAAGCCAAACAGTAAGTAACTGTCACGGAATGGGAGACTTTAAGCTACTCGAATTTGGAATAAAATAGGCAAACGTAGGTATAAGTTAACTAAAGGAAGACTCTTTGGATGGACTCGGAAACGGTTAATGGGGATCGATGCTGGTGTGTAAGTAATAGGAACAAAGAATGAAAGAAATATTCATGGTAGGGAGAATAAGTAGAAAAGAGCAAATCATGAGTGGAGAGTACTTTCCAACCGATGACCGGGGGTGCCGAGATATCACGAGTGTTCCTATCGACTCAAGTGGGCCGACCCTGCTGATCCTTCCAAATAGCTGTAGTTGGTGACACTCCAGCGTCAGAGTCGGCTAGTAGTCGAAAGCCCGACCCACAGCATCCAAGACCACTTCACAGCCGAGCTGTTTCAGCCCCACAAAATTGCCCTCCATGCTGGTCTTCAATGCGTCCCATTCCGCTGGCCGTGGTCGGAAAGTAATCGCAACACGCTCCAACAAAGCCATCTTGCTAGAGGTTAAACAGCCAGTTAGCCTCGTCCACAGGTCTTTCCAGGCCAATGCAGGATGTTTTTCACCAGGCCGTTGAGATGATGCGAGCGTAAACGTAAATGAACGAATGGCGCAGTGTTCATTCACTGCCGCAAGGTTGGAGATCCACCACTCAAGTACATGGGAGGCCCGATCGATGAAGTCGAGTGCGACCGCGATTTGCTCGGTACCGGAGATATGGAGTGTCTCTGATGACGCTGTCCGGAAACCTGTAATCGAGTGAATATGGGCAAGCAGCAACTAAACAAAGTATACCAACGTGATAAAGGATGGGTCACACGAAGACGTTTGAGAGAACTGTGCGAGCGGGCTAAATACTGATTGAGACCTTGAGGTAACCGATGAACAGTGGCATCTACATCAGGAAGAGTAATAGCGAGTGTATGGATGTTATTGCCGGAAAATGGGCATGGGCCGGATGATAAAACCGACTTCTGAATGATTCCAGCAGATTCTGTGAGAAACTCAGTGATGCGCACCGCGACCGGAGCGGGGGCGGAATAAAGGGAGTGGTCCAAGTTGCATTCCTCTGTGATCCCACAATGCGGAGGTGTGCTAATGTCCACTATTTTCAAGTAGGGCGAATTTTTGACAAGCGAGCAAATTTCGCCTATCGTTCTGAACTTGAAGTCCGCGCAGATAACAAGGCTGTGGTAAGAATGGGACTGCAGACTCGACACCACAAAATCCGGCAAAGCACGCCAGTCTCCCATGCCAAGAGATAAGTGGGAAATGTTAATGAGAGATTCGATAACTGTCAGCGCTCCGCAATGCTCGGGAGTAGGGCGCATGTAATCGATTTGAAGGGATTTAAAATGCGGGGCAAGATTTGGAGACAGCGTGAACAACGCGCGGAGGCGATCGCAGCAAGATTTGCTATACAGTCTAACGACATGGAACAGATAAACTCTGGTCCTCGGATAAAAAGCTCTGCAAGCTAAGGATGCTTGTAACAGAGATTTTTTGTCATCTTGCAGCTCGTCGATGATAGCGTCGAGAATTTCCGATGGAAGATCCAATATTGGCATTCTAACAAGCAGAGATGTTAGATACGTAGGTCAAGAAAGCAGCGAGAGTCGGGACTCTGCTATTTACTTGGCATTGAAGACCAGAAGATGATAGGGCTAAAGGACTTGACCTTCTCTGGGACACTTCGCAAAGATAACGGTCGTAAGAAAGACGAACAATGAACAGATGATGAACGTCGCTGAGTAAGAAGGTACTAACGCAAAACGCCGGCTATTAGTCCCAAACTCCAAATTGCCATTAATCGGTTAGATCTATCTTTGGTGATCTGGTGAAGGGAAGCTTTCAGGTGGAGAGAAGGAAAGTTCTTTCCTTTAACAACCTGCTCAAGTCAGGAGGCGAGAAGAATTGGCTGGTAGATTCCGCAGAAGCTACGTATAAATTACTGCAATAGCATGGAAAGCATATCGATTTTGCGTAAGTGTAGGATACGTGCTCACTGCAACGAGGGCAAAATAAGACCTTGAAAATATTTCGTTCTAAGATGTTCTTTTTCCGACCGAAGTAAAGCGACATGAAAAACTTCCCCCCCCCTTTGAGACATTGGGATTAACGTTACATCTTGACGAGGAATATGCACAGCGTGTCGAGATTCAGAACAAGTCGCAGGAGAGCCGCAGAGAGGATAATGGGGAGCATCCTGACTCGAAGAGGGTAGGCATTGGGGTTTGTGGTAGCGGTTTGTGAGGCGGGATGAGGGATCGATATGCATGCCAGAGACGTGTATGCCCCGCGATCTACGGCCTACGAAAATCGTATCATTTTCTGACACCGGCTACTCCACAGCTCCGACTCGTTCCATGACCAGTTACGAAAGCTTGAGAAAATGGTCGGCACCCCTTTTATCAAACTGAATCCTGTTGTCGCAGCTGTGTATCATCATTGGAGCACCGTCATAGTCGTCTTCAGCTGATCCTGCACCCACGGCAAAAGCTATGTGTTATTTTCTTCCTGTGATAAGCGGTCACCATCAAATCCTTGACGCGTTCATTGTGGCTAGAACGCTTGCCGAACCCGAGAAATGGTGCTGGAAATGGGGAATCAAACGACAGAAACCATACGCTTCAAAATTGTGAAAGTGAGCGTCAGTCATCATATTGGAACGACTCAATATTTTGAGGGTCGATGCTCAGCTCATACCAGAGTTGGGAAATAGTAATGGCTGCCTGTCCGCGATTGGCTGTATTGATAAACGCGGCGTGCGGGAAACCTGAAGTTCTTCGACGATCCAACAAACTGTTAGCATTTGCGTGCTGTTCGGTTTGCTTCTCCAGGTTCTCTTCGATGCCATAGCATTTATCTTTGGGGACTTCGTACACCAGGATTGCGCCTGTCATTTTTCCTAGTTCGTCTTGATAGAATATGTACAAACGTACCCTGTATTCATACTACTAAACACGAAGTAAGCATAGAGGAACTGTAAGTTGGGTCAGAGCAGGCCAATAGTCGAAAGCTACACAAGACTCACACTGCAAAGTTGTCCATCGTACGCACAGCGGGACTCAAGTGTTAATAACCTTATACAACATTCAAGGCCACTTCACATCCGAGCTGTTTCAGCCCCACAAAATTGCCCTCCATGCTGGTCTTCAAAGCATCCCATCCCACTGGTCGTGGTCGGAAAGTAATCGCAACACGCTCCAACAAAGCCATCTTGCTAGAGGTTAAACAGCCAGTTAGCCTCGTCCACAGGTCTTTCCAGGCCAATGCAGGATGTCTTTCACCAGGTTGTTGAAATAATACGAGCGTAAACGTAAATGAACGAATGGCGCAGTGTTCATTCACTGCTGCAAGGTTGGAAATCCACCACTCAAATATATGGGAGGACTGATCGACCGTCCACAAGTCGAGTGTGACCGCGATTTGCTCGACACCGGAGACATGGAGTGTTCCCGATGATGCTGGTTGAAAACCTTAATCAAGGGTGAATACAGGCAAGCAGCGATCGAATAATATATACGAACCGAGGTACGTATGGCACACATCAAGACGTTTGAGAGAATTGTGCGAGCGGGATAAATACTGATTAAGACCTTGAGGAATAGTGATGTTCCCGACAGGGAGAGCCACACGAAGTGTATGTATGTTACTGCTGGAAATTAGGCATGGACCGGATGAAAGAATGGACTTCAGAACGGTTCCAGAAAAATATGGGTTCACTTCATAGATGCGCACCGAGACTGGAGCGGAGGTGGAATGAAGAGAGGGGTCCAGATTGCATTAATACTACCTACCTACCTCTGTGATCCCATATGATAGTGAAGGCGTGATGTCTACTTGTTTCAAGTAGGGCGAATTTTTGACAAGCGAGCAAATTTCGCCTATCGTTCTGAACTTGAAGTCCGCGCCGATGACAAGGCTGTGGTAAGAACGAGATTGCAGACTCGACACCACAGAAACCGGCATATCACGCCAGAGTCCCATGCCAAGAGATAAGTGGGTGACGTTGATGAGAGCTTCGACGACTGTCAGCGCTCCGCAAGACTTGGGAGTAGGGAGTATGTAGTAGATTTCAAGAGATTTAAAATGCGAGGCGAGCTTTGGAGACAGCGTGAGCAACGCGCGAAGGCGATCGCAGCAATGTTTTCTAGACAGGGTAACGGCATGGAACAGATAAACTCTGGTCCTCGGATGAAAGGCTCTGCAAGCTAAGGATGCCTGTAGCAGAGATTTCTTGTCACGTTGCAGCTCGTCGATGATGGCGTCGAGAATTTCTAGTGGAAGATCCGATACTGGCATTCTAAAAAGCAGAGATGTTAGATCGAGGAAGTAGCGAGAGTAAGGAATCTGATAATTACTTTGTGGAGAGAACCAGACGATAATGAGGCTGAGTGATCACCGACACTGATGAACGGTCATAAGTACGTCATCGATTTCATCGATAATAAAATAATAAAATAAGTAATTCAAATTGTCGACGCGTCTTCATCGATGACTCGTCGATGGAACTCTTCCACTAACCACGATCATCGATACCGCCATCTGAAGCTGGCATGGGTTTCCCATCGCTGAGGTGAGGAAAGTCTCTCACCGTCGTCGTCGCCGGCCTAACCTCTATCCTACAATCGATGTAGGAATCATCGGTAGGAATTGTGCTTGTATCGCTATTTGGGAGTGCCGGTTAGCTATATAATCTCTGATGAGGATCAGTGGTACGCACGGATTTTCTATTCGCCACCGCCATCGATCTAACTGTTTCCTTGGATATAGATCGATGTGGACGGTGTACTCGGCGATTGAAATAGTTGGTCAGGAAGGGTATCTGGTATGCGCGATCATGAAGTGATTGTATGCGTCTCGAAATGACTTGGCTGGTGCGTAAATTCTCCATGTTCGTCGCCGCTGGAGTACTGACTGCATACAGGTTTACGCGAAAGTGATGATATTGCAAAATGTACGATATATGCGCGAAAATACGAGGCCATTCGAGGACATCATGAATCCTAACCTAAACATTATCAATGCAAAGGAAAGGAGGTGGAATAGATAATACGTGACTCACCAGCCAGCCACAGACCGAGTCATACCTAATACCAAGTGATACAAGCCTCCTTCGCACATGTCCACCACCACCTGGATTACCACACCGCACAGGGTCTCCGCCAACGACCAGCTTCAAACTCCAGCATCAATAATTCATCATCCATCAAGAGTCGACGATCGTGGGCGAGACTGGATTCCGGGTATGCGAAAAATTGCAGCGGTTCGACAGGTGGGTCAATGGTATTTCTTCATCTAGTTCACGTTGCTGCTACCTCGAGCACCGGAGCAGTGTTCGTTGTTCACTGACCCGATGACAACGGTGGTAGCTTCGAACGTGCGAAGCGTGGCATCCGAGTCCCGACGCCTTATCAGCCAGGACGAAACAGGCAACGATTCCCACGACCTCCGCTCTGACGCCATGAAGTACATTGATCAGCCAGCGCTCTCTCGTCTCGCCCAGTCTCTCACCCACGAAGGCCCAGAATGCTCTGTGCATACTCGAATAGAGGTGTACAGCTGCAAGAATGTCAAGCGCGACAAGAAGCTCTTCCGGTCGCTCGAGAATGCCTACAAGGACGAGGCAGCTCATTCACCGCCAGTTCCCTCCTGGCTCTCTCTCGACGAGCCGGAGATGACGCCTTTCGGGCCCATTGACAAGCATGCATCGCGGAAGACTCTTTATCTACTCATTGCAACCCTGAACATTGCATTTCCTGACTACGAGTTCTCGGATGTCCGACCTGGGCATTTCAACAAAGAGGAGAGCGGAGCAGCAGTGCTTAATGCCCTCAGCACGACGCTGGTATCACCACACCGGGCTGGCGTCAGTGCACCGCGTACGTACTCATCCTACCCGCCCACGTCCTCCGACTTCTTCCCCGAGCCCAAACCCACGTCCTCCTCGCCCGTCAACAGCCTCCTCCAAAGCCCCTATGCACCGCCCCCGATAGAGTCTGGCACCCACCCGTTCATTTACCGCCTCCTCGACGACGTGATAGGCCTCTCCGAGTGTGAGGTCTTCTCGTACGTACCAGAGATAGAGGCTGATCCTCACGCCAGCGACTTGAGCGATGACGACGAGTATCCGGCCAGTGATGAAGAGGAGTCGACGGACGAAGAAGAGTTGTTCGAGTTCGACGACTATAACGTTGACGAGGCCAAGTCGGCGCCTATACCCATGACGCCGCGCAGCCGGTCAGATGATAGCTTCGAGTCCGGCTTGAATTATCCCACCCGGAGGCGTCGTGGGGCGCTGTTATGGTCCTCTCACTGGTTCTTTCTGAATCGCAAGCAGAAGCGTATATTGTTCATCTCGGTATGGGCGAGGACGAGGAGTACGGGAAATTCATGGACCTCTGGAGAGACGACGGGCTACCATGGGTGGTCAAGCTCTGTCGATTCCGGTTCGGAGAGATTTTTGGGCTGGGAAGGGGCTCCAGGTGCAGGTGCCCGTGCTCTGGGATTGACGACATCGTTGTGAGCTTTTTTCTGTTGTATATGTGTACATCTATGGCTTCATGGACATTTACTGTACATTATCTATGTTGCTATGTTAGTGTATTTGTACATTGCTATGAACCTTACGATCCAGAAGACTGAATAGATCAGACTTTGTTATTACTACACACGCTTCGTGGGAATTTGCAATAGAAGCTGGGAATTTCTCTTCCTTGATTCCTACCATCACGAGCGCCAACGCGCCCTTTTTACCTTGTCCAAATGTTCGATAAATTGCCTGCCTCTCTGTCGCTGTCTGTCAATTCGGCCGGGCGATAGGAAATTTCCGAGACAGATCAAATGACGTCCATGAGGGAGCCTATCATTAGAGCAAACCAAACTCTGCTCTCTACCATCATCTACTACGAATCATGGCCATCGAATTCGTTCCTCTCCCACTACCAGCTTCTGCTGATTCCTCCAAGTTTACCACCTTTGGGCGTCAAGTCAAAGGCGTAGATCCGGGGAAGTTTACCCCAGAGCAGTTCCAGGAGATCCGAGATGCTCTGTACAAGGTGTGCTGCTTCATTTTCTGCACATTTCGAAGGCTCATCGTCCTTAGTACGACGCTCTGCTATTCCGCGATGTCGACTTATCACCAGAGCAGCAGTATGCGTTGACCAAGGTATGCTTATCTATATGTGCCGCGGGGAAGAGCTGACCATCGTTCTAGGCCTTTGATCCTGAATCCGAGAATTATGGTCACGGCAATAACAAAACAGAGGGCACGAAGAAATCTATCTTGCATCCCGACCTCAAGACGATCCCGCGTGTCCCTCAGGTCCAGCTCATTGGTAACGGAATTGTCTACGACCACGAAGGTCTCGCTGAGGCGAAGCTGAAACACCCATCTCATACTACGTTCCACAAGACTCGCGTATCCCCGAGGATGAGGCCAGGGGAGCGACCCGATTCTACCGCTGGCACATCGATGCCGCGCTGTATGACCTATCTCCGCCCAGAGTGACCACTCTGTATGGCATTAATGTACCGACTGGTCCTCAGCAGGTCTGTCGATACGACGATGGGACGGGCGACGAGCTCCCTGTACCTCTGGGAACGACGGCGTTCGTCTCCGGGAAGACCATGTTCGATATCCTCCCTCCAGAACTGAAGAGTCTCGCCGTGCGTTCCAAAGTCAAGTACGCTCCTCACCCGTACGTGTGGATGGCACCCGCGCATGCGATGTCGACTGGGCTGGGTATCGAATCCGAGGGTTTAGAGTTACCGTTGAGCGAACTCCCGCCTTGGGAGGAGGCGAAGCAGAAGATCCTGCCGATCTTGTGGAAGAATCCTGTGACGGGGGAATTGCATTTCCAGGTTCATCCTTGTGGTGCAGCGGAGTTGCTCATCGAGCCCGTTCCAGAGGGGAAGAGCAAGGAAAACGCGCAGTATCCTGATGGTGCGCACCTTACAGACCTGAAGGAGGTGCGAGGACTGTTGTACAAGATGCAGCGTCCGGCTATTGCGCCAAAGGTGGGTCACTTGTATTTTGGCATAGGACAAATCTCTGATTATATCGATAGCTTGTTTATCCGCACGATTGGGAAGAGAGGGATCTGGTTATATTCCATAATCGCGGTGTGCTGCATACCGTCGTGGGTGCTTTTACTCCCAATCAGGTCAGGGCGTTCCACCAGTGTAACCTCGCTGCGTCGGACGATCCTACTGGGCCTAGTGCTGAAGACGTGAAGAAGTGGGCTTGAAGAGTGTCTAGTGTAAGATTGTATTTTTGATGAATCAGCAGAATTGTCCTTCACATTTTCCGGTACTAAGAAGAGCTTGAACCGATGTCTAATTTTCAGTGCGAAGCACCTGGCTGCCCTTCATGGTGTTAGGTATTCAGTCCTCGAGCGTGACGGTCTCACGAAAAACTGTCAAGCCAACTGCTGCATACCCCTGCCCTCGTACCCTCAGAACGCGCCTCGTCAATTCCCGTCGGTTGCGTACAGCTCTGGCTCCATAGTTCTGCATCGTCTATGACAATCAGGGTAGGTGCGACCAGAAGAAGGCAAGAACCGTTATCTCCGTGCACTTCGAACATAACTACTTATGGATTGGGCATCCAGACACTGAATACTTCAAGGGTTTTGAGGAAATTGTCGAGAGGGCCCCTCTCCTCCATCAAAGACAAACTTACAGGTGATCCATGTAGAGTTCTCCGCCCTGAAAGGGTTTGGATCATTCTGTAGCATAGGCAAGTAGGAGCAGGGCAAGAATGTCGTTCACCGTACGGAGCTTATCGGAAGACACCTCGAGTTGGCCATGGCTGAAAGTCCTTTCAGTCAGTGCATTATTTACTGTTTCAATCGTGGGATTCTGAATTTTGGTGCTCATGGTGTTGGTGTTGCTACCAGCACAAGGTCCCAATAAGGAACGGCCGGGCCCACAGCCCTGACATGGCGAACCATGTGCTGTGGCCACGAAGGTTCATACCGTTGTGATCATGCTGTTGAGTGTGTCGCGTGGAGGAGAGACTCTTCATGGTTCGTGAGAAGGAGCAATAAAGACGCCGGATGTTGACTGCCGGTGGCAATAGCCGGCCCGAGTTGGTCAAGTAACGTTCAACGTTTGCTGATTTCGGCGGTCTGTCTTTCATCTTTGGAAGGCGTATTTGCGGAAGGACAAGCCGTTCAGCCACCCAGTCTTATTATCACCTGGTCCTCAATGCTAAGGAATTACTAGCTGGCAAGTTCTCGAATTTCGACACTCGCTGCTTTCTTTGACACCTCTGCTCATGACAAAATGTCAATATCGGGTCTTCCACCAGAAATCGTCGATTCCACCATCGATGAGCTGCAGAATTATAAGATATCTCTGCTACAAGCATCCTTGACTTGCGATGTTCTTTGTCCGAGGATCTATTCTCCTCTGCCTCATTGTCACACAAATTCGACTGTTACCGCCTTGAGGAGTTGATCACCCTGTCTCCAAATCTTGTGCTGCATTTGAATCACTTAAAATCTTGTTCCTATACCCTCCAAGCCATATTCCTCCTCCTGCGGAATGCGGAGGGCTGACAGTCATCGAATCTCTCGTCAATGTCAGCCAATGTCACGCACTTATCTCTTGCCGGTGGAGACTGGTGTCATACAAGATTTTGTGGTGTCGAGTCTGCAGTCCCGTTCTTACCACAGCCTCATCATTGGCCTGCGCTTCTGCTTCAGATCGATAGGCGAGATTTGCTCGCTTATCAAAAATTCATTCAACCTGCAAGAAGCACGTATCTCGTGTTCGAATACGGAGATTACAGAGGAATGCAATTTGGACCGCTCCCTTCATTTCCCTCGCTCTAGTCATGGTGTACATCGACGGCTCTCGGGACTATTCCCATTCTGCTGGGACCGTTATGAATTCTGTTTTATCGTCCAGACCATGCCCGTTTTCATGTAGTAACATTGTTACACTGGGTATAACTCTTCGTGATGCGAACACTACCGTTCCACGATGTCTTAATCAATATTTAGACCAAAAGCGCATTCCTCTCAAGCGTCTTCATGTGCGCCATACCAGGTTTGATTCCCTTCTTTAATCACTGAGTGCTCATATTTAATATTGATTACAGGCTTCCGGACAGTATCATCAGAATACCGGATGCATAAGAATCTTGTGGCATTGGAATCGCAATTCCAGGTTCATCCTAGCAGCTCGTCGAGCCGATTCCAGAGTAGGGAAGGCGCATTGTACCCTGATCTGAACTTCAAAGTTCACGCCACGAATCCATCTGTCGCGACAAGCTGTTCCCGAAGGGAAGCACTCTAGTCCCATCTACTATAGAAGGCTTGCTCCGTCTAACTCATGACTAAGTTCCATTTCTCCATCTTAGTCTCGTTTCCGACCCCAACACGCTGATGACATTTCTAGCTGACAGCAGAGTTCTACGTCGGGCCGCTGACCAACGCTTGGCCCGGGTCAGCGTGAGAAGGACCCCTGATTATCCCTACTGAGGTTGGTTGGAAAGTCCGGACAAATTTGACCGCCAAAGTACAAAATGTCGGTACATAAGTCCGGACAAAGGAGGGTCCGGACGATGTCACGATATATGTAGGAACGATTCATCCGGACGAGGCAATCCACGGTGGAGAGGTTGGTACAGCAGTCCGGACAAAGGACTGATTATTGTCTGCCACCGCCACAAGAGCATGACCCATGTCGCCCATTCAGAACAAGCTGAAAAGTGTACAATGGCATCCGTGTGACGAGGTGGACAATGAGAGCACAATCAGTTGGATTTGGGGCGAAAAACGACATTTTTGGCCATATTTAGGCCAAAATCTGACAGGTCAGATCGAAAGTCCGGACAAAATCTTTTCAGCCTGAGGTTGGACGAGAAATCCGGACAAATTTCAGCCTCCGCGGTCGCCAAAAACTCCGGACAAGTCTTCAAAAAGGCCAAAATTCCTGTACCAACCTCTGTAGGGATAATCGGGGGTCCTGCGTGAGAGCCTAGTACGATGGCCGCTAGTGCTGAGCCTCGATGGCCACGAGATTTTTCTCATGGACTAGGGAACAATGCAAGGCAGGGGAGTGGGACCCACTGTTTTCTTCTATTGAAAAAGAGTCTTTCGCAGGCTGAACTTGGGCTGAACGAGACCCGTGGTCAAACCTTCGGCGTAGGATTTCTTCAAGAATCTTCTTGTGGGAGGGGAAGTGGCAGCTTGACACAGCTACAATTACTTGTCGGGCCGTTTCGAAGAGGTTCTTGATGTCGATCAAATTCTTTGCAGAACCTTCGACTCGAGGGGAGTCCACTTTATAAAGGGTACTTTCAATGGTCTTCGCTGTTCGACCTTGCACATGGAGTCGATTCTACATTACCTCGTTCTTGCTGCCATTGCGTATTGTCTCATCGCTGTTCCTTTGCGCCTTTGGAAACACAGATTTGTTATTCGAAAGATTCGTGGACCACCACGTCCTTCATTTCTATTGGGTTTGCTCTCCTCGACTCCGGTGTCTAGGCGTTATACTGAATGTAACTTATCAGGTCATGAACCCCTCTTGACTGGTCGTCAGTACATAGGCGACCTGGAGATGGAATGGTATCAACAGTATGGTGCCGTGTACCGCACTGGCGGGTGTTTCGGGGTTAGCGGCGCTTGCCTATATTTGATTGATACTTCTAACATTCAAGGCAGCAAGATATTTTGTCCGTCTCTGACCCTAAGGCGTTACAGTACATTTTCCATTCATCTGGATACCGATTCCCGAAGACAAGGGACATGCATCGTTTCGGCGAGGCACTGTCTGGACCAGGTGTAGCTACTGTTGAGGGTATGTCGACCGTTCTGTACTGCTGATGATCTCTGTTTAACTGAAGCTCTAGGAAAAGTCCACCAACGCCAGCGAAGAATCCTTGGTCCTGCTTTTGCGGCACCCCAGCTACGAAATTTTCTGTCTGTCTTCCAAGCCTCAGCAATGAAAGTGTGGCAGATACACTGGCTTCTAGAGCACTGGCTCATTAGAGCATTCTAGCTTACAGAGAAGATCACCGAACATATCGGTGATGCCAAAGAGATCAATGTGCTCGAGTGGACGAGCAAAGCAGCGCTAGATATCATAGGGATAAGTACGGATTCCTCTCACGTTCATGATATTCAAAAATCATTTACGGCCGATTTGCCAGCCTCTTTCAGATATAAGTTCAATTCCCTCGACGGTATACAAACCGAGCTAATGGGAGCACTGGATAATCTTTTGTAGGTGTAACCGTTTGCTCTATCTGGGATACGTCTTATATGCACAATTTTAATACTAGCGGCGAATCTCTGATGTGGCCGACGACGTGGGAACTTCTCTTCACCGCACTCTGTCGCATCCTACCCGAATGGGTATTTTCACTTCTCTCGCGGCTACCTAGCAGAGATACTGCACGACTGGGTCACTTTAGAGACGTTGCATCGAAAGTATCCCGGCCTATGTTTGAGAAACAACTCGTCGAAGTCGCCAATGATGCTAATCCAGCTGAGAAGGACATCGTTAATGTTCTTGGTATGTATCCTGCCTTGCACGTATCACAATATCCTCTCAGTTCAACCAGCGATGTCTTATCTCGCCGACGGCGCGAAAAAGATGAGCGACATAGAAATCGACTCCCAGCTGGCGTAGGATTTTCTACTCTTGTCTACAAGTCCACTCCTTCAAATACATTTTTAGGACCTTCATTATAGCCGGCCATGATACTACTGCAACCACGATCGCGTGGCTTCTCTATGAACTGAGCCGCCATCCAGAGGATCAAGCCAAGGTACGCGAGGAGATCGCCATGACTAAATCGAAGGCTCCAGGGCCGCTCAAGTCGAGCGACTATGATTCAATGCCTTTGCTCAATGCTGTTATTAAAGTGCGATGTTGTTCCACGATATTTTAAGCCCATTAATGATAATTGGTTGGCAGGAAGTTCTCCGTTACCATCCTCTGATACACGGTCTCTATCGCGAGCCGGCCCAGGATGACGTCCTACCTCTAGCAGAACCTATCATCATTTCGGATGGCACGGAGTGTTCACAGGTTCCCATTGCTAAGGGCCAAGTCATTTTCGCTTCACTATATATATACAATCGGTTCGTGTATTGTATTTTTATTCTATCAAGAGTAACATTTTGACCGGGAACATAGTCTTCCGTTTGTCTGGGGTGACGATGCCGGAGAGTGGAATCCTCGTCGATTCCTTGAAGATCGCGGAGAAAAGCAGGAATCTCTTGGCGTCTATGCGAATCTGTAAGGTCGTGTTTCTGTTGCTATACTACCCTGCTAATTCTGTCTATTGATAGGATGACTTTCAGTGAGAACGGTCGTTCCTTACTTGGAATCAATTGTTGATTACCTCGCCACTACAGGTGCTGGTATTCGTGGGTGCATTGGGTGAGTACACCTAGGAAATGATAGGTCAAGTTTAACATCTGACTGCGCGTATCAATATAGGTGGCGATTCGCGTGAGTATGGACGAACTTGCCCAAACTATCTGAACCGCACCGTTTTACAGTGTTATGGAATTGCAATCGGTAGTTACAGAACTTCTCAGTAACTTCGAATTCAGCATTCCGACGGGCGCACCGGATATACAGCCTTGCCCAGTGGGCGTCGGTACAATCCCCACCGTTCTGGGGAAGGCGAAGGAGGGACCTCAGGTCCCACTGCTCGTTACTCCTCTCAGCAAGTAGATCTCTCACTGTAGGTTGGCTTCAGCGATGGTTGTGCTGTATGAGGAGGCTAAGCCTGCTTACAAGAATTCTTGTACGATAAACGTTGTGTGCCTAGTTACTGCTAAGTGTACTTTTACTTCTTCCGTATGATCGCTATATGGACTTTTCTTCTACGTCTACAATCTGAATTGTCATGCTCGGCTTATCTCTGCGTTCACTTTAAACTAAGATATCGCGATGGATGGGCAATTACAAATCCGGAAATATCCGACTAGTACTGAACTGTGGTCACATGTAGCACTTAGCTCCATTCATCCTTTATTCTTTCTTAAGTTTACAACCATCCTCGGTGGAGGGACACGCCACTCAGCCTGATTGTCACTTGGTCTCCTCAACTCCATGTAAGTAGCAGGGTCTCGACTCTTGCTGCTTTCTTTGACCTATCTTATTAGAATGCTGGTTTCTGACCTCCCACCTGAGATTGTCGACGCCATCATCGACGAGCTGCAAGACGACAAGAAATCTCTGCTAAAAGCATCCTTGGCTTGCAGGGTCTTTTATCCAAGGACCAGAGTTTATCTGTTCTCTGTTGCCTCATTGTCAAGCGCAACGGAGTGCTCTTGCCTCCACGAGTTGATCACCCGGTCTCCACAGCTTGCCTTGCATTTTAAATCTCTGAAAATCGCGGTCTTATACCCTTCACATACTGTTCCTCTATCGCTTTATGGAGCGCTGAGCGTCACCGAATGTCTCGTCAATGTCACCCACTTATCTCTGCGTGCTGGAGACTGGCGCTATATGCCAGATTCTGTGGTGTCGAGTCTACAATCCCGATCTTACCGCAGCCTCGAAGTCAACTTTCAATTCTACTTCAGATCGATGGGCGAGATTTGCTCGCTTCTCAGGAATTCATCCAACTTGCAACAAGTACGCATCGATTGTCGAGACAGTAGTATCGCAGAGATCCAGGAATGTGATGTGGACCATTCCGTTCTTCGCACCGCAGTTCCAGTCATGGTGTTCATCGGCAACTTCGAGGACGATGCTGGGGCCCTTCTGAAGACGGTTTTATCATCTCGCTCATGCCCGTTTTCCTGCAGTAATGTTCATACACTCCGTATTACTTCGAAGACTAGTCTTCCGCAATGCCTTAATCAGTATTTATCCCGCTCGCCCAGTTCTCTCAAGCATCTTTACATCGCCCATCCCTATACAGGTTTGCATACTTTATTTGTTCACTACTTGCCCTTAAATATTTATCTTTCAGCTAGAGGTACTATCCAGTTAGGAACCCTCCACATCTCCGATGTCGAACAGATTACAGTCGCAGTCTTCCGACAGGCCCAGCTATTAGAATGGTGAATTTCCAATCTTTCGGCGGTGAATGAACACTGCGTCATTTCTTCGATTGCTTTCATATTTTTAGTTTGTAACCCGAGACTGCAAGAAGGGCGTCCTTTATTGGGTTGGGAAGACATATGGACTAGACTAGACGGCTGTTTAGCCTCCAGAAAGATGGCTTCATTAAAGCGCGTTACCATTACGTTCGACCCACAGCCTTCGGATTGGGATATTCTCAAAGCCGAGATAGAGGAAAAGTTTCTAGGGCTGAAGAAACTCGGCCGTGAAGTGATTCTAGATGCTGTGGCAAGCCGGCGCTTTTGATGTTGTGCATAAAATGGACAACCTCGGGTCGATAGCGTAAGTCTTATGCTTCCTTCGAAGGACTATCAGCCTGTTCTGACGCGATTTGTAGTTTTCCAGGGGTTATCTTCTGGTTTTCTTTTCGTATTCTCTACAATCACAGACATCACCGGTCTCTTTCCTGAATCCTCTCAGACAGTTCATACCTACTAGAGACTCTGCAGTTGTCAATCTCATCCTCGGATTCCATGGACGCTAGTTAGCTTTGAGACATAGGTCCAGAAAATGAAGTAGCAATGGCGGCAGTGTTGGCAAGCATTTCGTCGAAAACGGTTGTGGAGTCGACATGAGAGACTTCGTGAGCCGGATTATGGATTGGCTGACGCGTTTGAGAAGAGAAGAATTGGTCGTAGAAATATAATGGGCCAAACAGCTGATCGTCAGAGCAAAAATGCGTCATCGATCTATTGATCGACCGAAATGATTAGAAGCGCGACTCTTCCTTCTTACAGCCATCATTTTTGCGACGCGTGCCTCCGGTCCCGAGCACAAAGTAATTAGCGAGGTCTCGCTGACCTCTTTATCTGACAAATACCCTTAGTATGCTAGAATGCTCCCGTCTCCCGCCAGAAATTCTTGACGCTATCATCGACGAGCTGCAGAACGACAAGCAATCTCTGCTACAAGCATCCTTGGCTTGCAAGGTCATTTGTCCTAGGACGAGAGTCCATCTGTTCTCCATTGCCTCATTATCATCCCAATCCGACTGTGACCGCCTCCTTAAGTTGATCACCCTGTCTCCCAAACTCGCCTTGCATTTAAGTCCCTCGAGATTATGATGATCCAGCCTCAGGATATCCACGAGACTCTTGCAGCTTACGGAGGGCTGACAGTCATCGAATCCCTCGTCAACGTCACCCGCTTATCCCTTCTCATGGGAGACTGGCGTCATATGCCTGACACCGTCGTATCGAGTCTACAATCCCGTTCTTACCGCACCGTCGCAATAGGCATGTCCTTCGAGTTCAGATCGGTAGGCGAGATTTGCTCGCTTGTGAAGAATTCCCCCGGCTTGCAACAAGTGAGCCTCACATGTGGAAATGCCCTTACGGAGGAGTGCGGTTTGGACCATTCCCTTCATTGTGCCCCCGCTCCCATCGTGTTGCAGGTTATGGAGTTTGCGCTGCCTTTGGATTCTGTCGGAACACTAATGAAGTGGGCTAGTACACCATGTCCATTTCCCTTCAGAAACATCCATACACTCAATATATCTCTTCCTGATGACAGCGGTACTGTTTCTCGACATCTCTATCGGTACTTGGCCCTCTTGGACACTGCTCTTAAACGTCTTTACGTGATGCATCACGTATCAGGTGTGTATATGTTACAAACTGTGCCCATCTTTACTAAGCTCTCCAATACAGGTTTATTGAATGCATCTTCAAGAACGCTTCACATTACCAGCATCGAGAAAATCACGATCAAAGTCGTCAGGACGAGTCGGGTTCACTACGGTTTGCTTTTCCGGCTATTCGAGTGGTGGATCTCCAATCTCTCGGCGGTAGATGAACACTGCGCGATTCGTTCCATCACCTCTAAGGTCATGTTGGATCTGCCGGTATTTCAAGAAGAACATCCTGCTTTGGAATGGGAGGATCCGTGGATGAGGCTGGATGGCTGTTTGGCTTCTCATAAGATGGCTTCGCTGGAGCGCGTTGCTATTACCTTTGAACCGCGAGTACTGACATGGGATACACTCAAGGCTCGAATGGAGCAGAACTTTACGGGGCTGAAACGGCTTGGCTGCGAACTCGTCTTGGATGTTGTGACATGAGTCGTGAGATGGGCAATTCAATGGCGTAAGTCTTATGTCTCCCTCGACAATCAGCTTACTCTAACATACTTAATTTATAGTTTTCTAGGATCCTTTATTCTCAATGTCTTGTCGTTTCCTTCTGGTATCACCTAGAATCACCATCATCCGAGATCTTTTTACACCCTGACGCGACCAAGTAGGCGTTTAGCTTAGGGACTTTGAACCGCCGACGTTTGGCCTACGTGGTATCCAGCTGGCATTAATATATTTATGGCGGGATCGGTCATTGTTACTGTGAAGTGTTAGATACGCCTATAATGTTACATGCCCATAATCTGAACGTGGTTTCCGTGGAATCTGTCGACAACAGCATGTACAAGCAAGCACGCCAATCCAAGTTTTGTTCAGTCCGGAAAATTTTCGGAAAGTTCGGGCCGGTTCGTCTAACGACCACGACCTACGTTGAATCTCCGTATCGACATTTTCTTCCCTCATCCCGACAGGAACGTACCTGACATCGTGGTGATGGGCCCTATCCATGAGATCCTCATGAAGGAGGTTTTGGCGATGGTATAACCGGATTCTTTTGCGGTTGAAGACAATGCAAACATAGTCTCTCAGCCTCAGGAAAATTTTGACGCCTGTTGGTCGCGTTTTAGTTCGTGATGGATTTATCATCGACAAAGCCAGGAATCTGACAAAGGAGGCTGAGCGGCGAGCTCAGGAATGTATGCGCAATACGTGTATTGACAGGACAGCTTCAATAGGCTAGTCGGCACGTAGAGCTGGTGGTTGTTGTTAAATTTTTGACCGGGGCACTGCCAGTACCCGCTATCGAACACGACGACAGTCGAACCATGTAGCATGTGTGGGGTTTCCCTGCGGCAATTGGTACCAAGGAGTTCTTCTATGGGTGTGCAAACCACAGATGTGGAGGTTGTGAAGCGTCTTGGGGCCTAACGAGTATGTTGTCATATGTATCACCCTGAGCTTGGCTCATTTTTTACAACAGGCATCGGTTCAAAAAAAATAGCTGTTGGCGGATATATGCGCGAGGAAGCTATCACGATTTTTTATCTCTTCTATGTAGTGGAGAACACGAATGGTGCGTAGCTGCATATCCGAGTATGTTTCCCTTTGCTAATGACGTTCTTCAGCGCCAGGTCTAAAATCAAAGACGAACCGTTAGACATATTGCCAAAATGATGTCTAGATTGTATCGTGCGAGCGACACCAAGCTGAGTACATGCGATACTTTACCTCACCGAGGATCGTTCCAGCCCGCGGAGGTCAATGACTCGCCTCATTCTACACGGCCTGGCGATACCTCCCAAACAGTCAGCATACGGTCAACAACTTGAAGGAGCTTCAATTCCGTCGTACCAGCTTCTGCTATCCATTCGTGTGGTTAACAACGGTTCCTCGCCTTCCTCCTTAAACAGACCTTCAATGACAGACGATCTAAACCGTTCCCCAGTCCGAGAAGCGTCTCGGAAGTCTTGCCATTGACAAACAAGAGAATGTTTGCGCACTATTTTAAAGTATAAAATAAGCCATCTGAAACGATTATGGAGCACAAATGTGTAACCCACTCTTTCAAGAGGACCCATAGAATGCCGAAGGTAACTGCAATGTCTGCGACGACTGCGGCCACAGCAGCGATGGATACCAATGCCGCAATACTACCGGCAGACTGCACACTCGTGTACAGTGTGTACATCGTTCTCCCAACCGTGATGAGTCCCGAGATGACCATGATCGCGGTAGTGGCATTGGTGTTCGTCTCCTTGGAGAGCGTATCGAAGGATTTACTAAGACCATCAAGTTCTGCTTTGATCGCGTTGCCCCGTGCCACCTTCAACCACTCGTATCTCGCCGTGGCGACGGAAAAGCCCTCAGCACGCTGGGATGGAGAGATCAGAGTGGTCGCGTCATAGTCGTCGGGGATGATGAGCGCGATTTCGGGACGCTCTGTGGTGGTATATCCCGGCAGAGGTCGAGAGAATGATGTCGTCGTGTCTGTTGAGAGCGAGAGCAGCTTTGGCGATCTGCGCGCGTTTAGCAGTTCCAATGTCGCCTGTGCCGGCGTCATGTCGTGGCAGTGGGTCCTTGGATCGCTGTTGCATGCTGGCTGTATCCAACTCTCCCATCTACCTCCACGAGCCCGCAGCGGCAGCGGCATAGTTGTTTACTCATGAATGGTGATCACCTATTGATGCATGTTGGCGACAATTTCGAAGGTACACACTACCCTGGAGTCATTTTCGACGCCCAAGTCTCCATGCGAGTCGCTGATTCGGCAGCCAATCCCCGTACTCTGCATGTGCCAATAGGGTCCGCAATATGGGTCGGCATCTATCTCCATCCAACGAATCTCTGAATGAAGATCCCTGAAAGTAGGGAAAAGTTGCGAGTATTCGGGCGCTTGTTGGATGAAGAGATCATCGAATTCATCTGGTGGGCACGGTGAGGGATAAAAATGGTTCAAATTCCGGAAGAGTCGAAACCGGCAGTTGTATTCTGAATGGCGAAGCGAAGCGAAGGTAACGATGGACTGGAAGACAATACGGTGGTGCATCTGCTGCATGCGACTCTTCATGGATTTGACATCGATGTTCTTCGTCTCGTCTGCACTGCTCCTCATCTCTCCTCATCTCGACTTCTTCACCTTTTTCCGCTTCGAATTCACCTAACTTTGCGCAGTCTTTATTGAGGCGGCGCTTTCTTGACAACCCGGGACCTGCTTGACATGTCAGTTGTTAGGTTATGATCTACGTGTAAAACTTGTACGTTGGCGCCCGACGTGTCTCCCTTCTGCTTAATTATTCCCTTCATCTGCGCATATAGCATTGATTCTTGTTTGCTATAGGAGCGTGGTTTCCTCTGGTGGCCTGATTCTCTCCTTCGACTGATTCGTCGCAGACCTTGAAATTGTTAGTCAGGCTAAAAGGGATTGGATTCATCAATGGTTACAAAGCTCACCTAGCGTAGGAAATAGGTAGAATATCTTGACGTCGCCTTTTCATCGCTGGTACATTCCGTCCTGAGAGCGTGAAGACGCAAACGCTGTGAGGGACCAGGGAGAGCGAGACCGTGTTGATGACCGTTCACAAAGCGCTAGTCCAGAGCAAAGCTATCGTGTTGTGACATGCTCGTCAGACCTTATTGGCACGACTGGGAATTCGTGACTTCAGATTTTAGCATACGTTTGGACGAGATAGCAGGAGAAAATGGGTAACGTACCTTTCAGCCTCAATTGCTCCCTTGCCCCCGCCTCTATCTACTGAACGCTGCCATGGAGCCTCGTTGTGTAGCCCAACCTCCCAGTTGCTAAGATCTTGATTTGTCGTGGGATAAAGCCTCGTCCGCCTTGACAAAACGAGATGGTTTTTTTTGCTGAAGATAGAGCAGAGTCCAGAAAGTCGACGCTGAGTGCGAAGAAGGGGACAGAACAGTGGTCGTGGTTCGAGAGCAAGTTGGTCACGATCAAATCCACGTTCTCACTTTGATGTCCTATCACTACGAGCGCCATCACGTCTACGCAAAGGTGAGCCTTATTGTTCGTCTCTACGTTGCTTATTCAAAAGTTTACTGTCGTTTTCAGATTGAACGACCCGAACGAACTACTAGCAAATATACGAAACTTGGGACAGGCCGTCCATCCCTCAATCAAGACTCGCCGCTTCTCTGGCTCAATTTCCGATTCGTCGCTGAGAAAACGCGAAGGAATCATCATTCACATTCATGGCGAACCACGGCAGGAGCTGTTCAATTTTGCCACGCAGTCCTTAGGTTTGTTCCCGACGTTGTTATATTTCTCCGACGTGACTAATGCTCTAGTAGACACCGAAGTGCAAAACACATAACAGCAGCGTACTGGCTCACTCGTTCCGAGCATCCTGCCGACGATAGGGAAAGATCCAGATGGAGAAGGAGAACGTAGTGATTACATAGCCGAGTCGACGTTCTATAGGTGAGCACCGAAAAATATGATAGGTTTCTCTTTCACTGAAATTTCGCCCAGGTAACATTGCTTCGACAGCATAATCGCATACAGGTACATACGCAGACGCCTGTCGATATCCATGCCCCTCGATGGGATGCTTCTCCAATACTGGCGAGTTCAATACGTGTATTGTGGCGGCAGAAGCTTGTGGTCGCTTCGCCTCATGTCTTGGATACACAACCTTTCGAAGCCGGCGCCATCGGTGAGCACCAGTAGTCCTAGCGTCTCCCCCTCCGACTCTATGGAGTCGTCTCACCATAAGCAAAGGCATCCTTGAATAATTTGGTTCTACCTACTCTTACCATTCGCGTCAACTCATAGATATTCTTTCTACGTCGCGCCAGTTCCAGGCTACTAAATGCAGCATCGCGGGTCTGTGGGGTGCCAGTTATGGGCGATGACGTCGTCATCAAATCCTCGAGATCCTCTTATCCGCTTGTATCGCTAGAGAGCGATGTCTTTCTCCAGCTCTCACCCCATCTCTTCCGCGATCTCAGAGCACCCGCCCATCTCAAGATAGTCGAGAGAGTGGTATTTACCAACCATATAGAAGCGCTGGAGGTGAACACGCCTGTCACTATTCCCTCATGGTCCGACAGACGATCCCCATCATCCATGTTTCTTTCGGGCCGACGGTCTTGATTCGTCCTTCCAAAATCAAATCTTAATCTTGATCGAGAATGAGACTATGTGTCATTACGCAATTTCCCTGTCGATTCGTCAAGACATTCCAAGGCATCTTGCTGGCAAGTCGGGCCTCAGCAGTTTAGTGCGTCGGACATCGGTTGGCTAGCACGGGAACGGTCTTTACAACCTCTCGTGTTATACTTGGTCCCTCGGTGGGAGGAGACGAGTCGAAGATAATGTCGTGACATCCGTTTCTTTAACGACAATCGGCTTGACGGACCCGGCTGTTCCCTCGTGCCAATATTCCCACCGCCACCAATACTACTCTGTATTCACCTGACATCCTTTCTTGTTCTTTTTGTGTTCGCGAACGTCCAGCTGATTTAACCGTATCATGTCACTTTATCAGGCAGTCAATATAATAGTGGGTGGTACTCCAGTCTTTGATGATACGTGGGAACTGCAGCAATGCCTCAAGTAAGGCGGACAGAACAATCGTATTGTTGGTTTTCCTCCTTCAAAGCTCAACCACCAAATCGACATCACCCAGTCCCTTCCGAGTCTCCTCAAAATCCAATTCTGAGCGATGCGGCGCTATCTAGAGGAACCCACGCTCCCACGGACCGAAGCACATGAACTGGTTCTTCGTAGAGCCCACATGTCCGCTCTTTTATTGGGTCTTATCACAATCAAGGGCAAAGGCAAGTCCTTCTCTTATGTTAGATGCGACTTTTAAGGACTTAGAAGCGAACCCACAGCAACACCTCAATGATTTCAACCATCTCACAAGCATTTCTTCTATTTGGTACCCTGGTATTATACTGTCTCTGTGTCTCACTCCGCCGTCGACGTCTGCCTCTGCCTCCTGGACCCAAAGGACTCTCACTCATAGGGACCCTCCGGCGAGCTGCCGACCGCCCATGGCTAACCTATGCCCAACTGGCTGCCACCTACGGTGATGTCGTCTATCTGGACATACCCGGAAACCCGACAATCATAATCAACTCTACCCAAGCAGCCGGCGATCTCTTCGAAAAACGTTCTGGGAATTATTCTGATAGGCCAGGTAAGCCTTGTAAACAATGACTCCAACAGTGATATGAACGCTCAGTACGCAGATTTCACCATGTTGAAGTTAACCGGATGGGGTAACAACTTTGCCTTTATGAGGTATTCCAACCGGTGGAGGTCCGAATTGTGATCATGGACCCTGTTGTTTGCGTTCTGATTCTTCCGTCTTGTAGGACACATCGCCGAATGTTTCATCAGTACTTCCAGTCTTGCGCAGTTCCGGCTTACTACCCCGTGCAGATCAAAGTGACGTTGGTCTTGCTACAACAGCTACTTAAATCACCCAATGAGTTTGCTCGCCATGTCCGCCAGTAAGCCCAGGTGTATCCCTCTCTGAACTTAGTCTAACCTTTTAATAGCTATGCCAGCTCAATCATCATGAAAACCGTCTACGGGTACAACGTAGATCCCAACGGTGATCGCTTTGTGGAATTGGCGGATCGGGCTCTGGAAGGCATTCGTATCGTTGGGAACGTGGGGTCCGTCCTTGTTGACTATGTCCCTATATTGAAATACCTTCCGCGTGAGTTTTGCCTTTTCATTAATCAGCAGCTCTTCAATTTGGAAGTGTTTTGAAGGATGGATGCCTGGAACGAATTTCATTAGCATTGCGCGATCCTGGAGAAAGGATGTCGAGGAGATGATACAAGCACCATTTGAATACACAACCAAGTCACTGGTATGTCTTCAATTCCATTGGTATCGGTCGCAAGTTCAAGGCTCTCGTGCAAGGCGAACGGCTTTGCACCCTCTTCACTTGTCTCTGAAAATCTAATGAAGATTGGAGCATCGGAGAACAGAGACTCTGAGACGCACCTTGACGTTGTAAGGTATACAGCTGCGGTTGCCTTTTCTGGTGGGCATTTCTCGGCGCTTGTTGGATATCTGTTCTTATACCTTGATTAGCGGGGGCTGACTCTGTAAGTTTTCACCTGCATATATCGTTCGGAATCTTATATTAGTACAAAGACAGTATCGGTCATCCTTTCTGCGATACTGGCTTTTCTTCTTTACCCAGAAGTACAAGCTAAAGCTCAAGCTGAGCTGGATGCTGTCGTTGGTCATGGCATTCGCCTGCCGAATTTCAATGACCGCCCTCGGCTGCCCTACATCAATGCTATTGTGTTGGAAGCACTAAGATGGAACCCTGTTGCACCGCTGGGTACGTGCTTTCAGGTCTACAAGTGGGTTATTCATATATTTGGATTCTAGGCATTGCTCATCGTAGCATGAAAGAGGATGTTTACGGAGGATATTATATTCCTGAAGGTACATTCAGAATTTGGTTATCTTGCTAGTAGTATACTTATAAGTTATCCTTTCCATAGGTGCGGCCGTCATTGGCAACAGTTGGTAAGTCACTAGTCCAATGCATGATCTTAGGCAAGCCTCAGATCTGCTGCGCAATGTAGGGCCATACTTCACAATGAAAAGGACTATCCAAATCCTCTGGTGTTTGATCCCGACCGATTTGTTCCTCAAGATGGGAAAGAAGTTCAACCTAAACCCGTAGCCGCATTTGGTTTTGGAAGACGGTACGTGTCCTGTAATTTAATCATATTCCACACGCTTGAAGATATACTTCCAGTATCTGTCCGGGCCAGTATCTCGCATTGGACACCGTCTGGATTGCCATTGCCTCTATGGCATCGACGTTATTGTTTTCCAAGGCGGTGGATTCTGAAGGCCGGGTCATGGAACCAAGTGGGAACTATACGAGCGGTTTTGTGTGGTAAGTCTTCCATCAAGTGCTGGGTGTACTACGGCGTGTTTTGATTTGAGTGTAGTGAGCCGATTCCCTTCAAATGCACGATCAAGGCACGTTCGGCTGCAGCACAAGTGTTGTTAGATTAGAACAGGCCATACTTGTCCATTTTTAATGTCTGCCTCGAAAACCAGTTCCTCTAGTAATTCTAAGATATACATCTGGAAAATGGACCTTCGTTACATAGCCATATAGATATAGTTTTGCAGACAACCACGAGTCTATATCTCCTTGCTCTGCGGACAGAATAACCAACGGGAAGTATCGGATATTCAGAGTTCGATGGACATTTCAAAAAGGCTATCATGATTGGGTATAGAAATGGTGAAAGGCTGGGCTACAGCTATACGTCGATTCAATACAGGGAAACCAATAGTGACTCGGAAAAACAGCTTGAATGAGGGATGTATGAAACGAACCTTTTGAGAGTCGAGTCCTTTTGTTTCGTTTTCAACCAGAACGAGCACTAGGCCATTTGTTGACGAGGGATAATGGGCGGCAGCTTTTTCTCTCGTTCTTCCTTGATGCTGATATCAAGCGTCTTGAACCACACTCAGAGAAAACTAAACTCGTGCGTCGACTTGGGCAGTAGTAGTTTAACAGTGGGCAAAGGAAGAAGTATATTTTTGACAGAAAATACCTCAGAGACACACCGGTCTCTCAGATTGTTGCCCTACTCATCGCAAGATGGCAAAATCATCCAAGCGGTCGATTGCTCATTATCGCGACCTGTTCCTTCCTCTCCCATTTTACTGCCAGAACCACCAGTCGAGATAATATTCTCTGTTCCTGTGTGTTCAAAATGATCATTCCCAATCTGCATACAATGCCGACGAGTCCGGTTGACTTGATAGTCAGGAAGGTGAACCAGACTTCAGACCAAAATCGCCCTAATCTAATAATGCTTGCGCCGCAGCCGAACGCGCCTTGATTCTGCATTCAAAAGGCAGGGGAAAGCTATAGGGCTCAGATCAAAACATGCCATAGAACATCCAGCACGGAAAACCTACCTCACAAATTTGCTCGTATAGGTACTGCTGGGTTCAACGACTCGACCTTCAGAATCCAATGCCTTGGAGAACGACAAAGTCGATGCCATAGACGCGATGGCAATCCAAGCCGTATTTAGTGCGAGATAACGACCAGGACAGATACTAGAAGACGATCATCAAGGCGTTAAATGTATAAATACCACACTACGCGTACCGTCTTCCAAATCCAAACGCGACTGTGGGTTCAGGTTGAGCTTCTTTCCCACCTTGGGGAATGAACCGATCGGGATCAAATGCCATAGGATTCGGATAGTCATTTTCGTCATGAAGCATGGCCCTACATCGTCTATCAATGAAGGTTTCGATATCATATTTCCTATCAACTGACCAAGCATTGCCAATGACGGTGGTACCTACAGAGGGTGTTTATATAAACATAAAATGATAAGGCAAACATACTCTTAACATACCCGCAGGAATGTAATATCCTCTGTAAACATCTTCCTTCATGCTACGATGAGCAACGCCTAAGTCAAATATTATGAACTCAAGCACACTCGTAGATCCAAAAGTACGTACCCAGTGGTACAACAGGGTTCCACCTTAGCACTTCCAACACAATAGCATCAATATAGGGCAGCTGCGGACGGTCATCGAAAGTAGGCAGGCGGGTGCCATGACCGATTACAGCATCCAACTCGGCTTGCGCTTTGGCTTGTACTTCGGGGTAAAGAATAAAAGCGAGTATTGCGGAAAGGACGGCGGACACAGTCTTTGTACATGATGAGAGACTTTGAATGATGCACGCGGTGAAAACCTACAGTGTCAGCTCCCGCTAATCAAAAAATGAGATCAGATATTCTACGAGCGCCGAAAAAACCTACCAGAAAAGGCAACCGCTGCAGTGTTCCTTACAATTTCAAGGTGCGTCGCATTCTCCAACGCCTCGGTCTTTGTTAAATTTTCAGAGACGAGTGAAGGGGGAGCAAAGCCCTTCGCCTTGAGCAAGAGTCAATGCGAATCGAGATCAAAATGGATCAATGAGCGAAGACATACCATCAACTCAGTTGTATACTTGAACGGCTCTTCTGCCATCTCCTCGACGTCTTTTCTCCAGGCGCGCGCAAGCCTCAAGAACTTTGCACCAGGCATCCATCCTTAATGATGTCTTCAATACGAGCCTAGCAGCTGAATAAAGGAAAACTCACGCGGAAGGTATTTCAAACTGGGGATGTAGTCAACGAGAAAGGCTCCCACGTTCCCAACGGCGTGAATGCTTTCCTGTGCCCGATCCACCAGCTCCACAAAGCGATCGCCGTTTGGGTCTACATCATATCCGTAGACGGTTTTCATGATGATTGAGCCGGCGTGGCTAGAGGGCTGTTTAGTTCCCAAAGACCAAGCTATAGGGATACAGCTTACTGGCGGATATGATGAGTAAATGCGTCGGGAGATTTAAGCAGCTGTTTTAGCAACGCCGACGTTGCTTTCAGTTGCACAGGATAGTACGCCGCAACTGCGCGGGGCTGGAAGTATTGGTGAAACATTCGACGATGTGATCTATGGAGAGAAGGAAAAATCAGACCACGAACTGCATACATAGTTGCACTGACCTCCACCGGTTAGAATATCTCATGAAAGCCAAGTTGATGTCCCAGCCCGCCAGCTTCAGCATGGTGAAATCTGCACGACGTTACTAACTCTGAGACGCTTGAGTAACATCCCTTGCTTACCTGGCCTGTCGGAATAATTTCCGGAACGTTTTTCGAAGAGATCCTCTGCTGCTTGTGCAGAGTTGATTACAAGTGTCGGGTTTCCGGGTATATCTAGATAGAAGACGTCACCGTAAGTGTTAGCCCAATTCGCATAGGTTCGCCATGGGTGGTCTACAGTCCGAGGCACATTCCAGAGGTTCCCTATGAGCGGGAGTCGCTTCGGTCCAGGAGGGAGAGGCAGGCGCCGACGGAGAATTGAGAGGGATAGACGATATAACAGGAAGGCCCCAAATAAAAGAGTTGCGAGCAGGAGAGTTGGAGCCATTGGGGGCCTTGGGGTGACCGTGGGTGATTACTCCTCGCTTTCAAGTCGTTGATAAGTCGTGCCTATCAGTAGAGAAGGTCTTATCTTAGCTCACTATTTACGTTTGAATAAGATCAAATAATACCTAAGGGCGAACATGTGCTTTTGGAGCACCAGTTTGTGTTGTTCGGGTCGATGGACACGCCGGTTCCTCTTGATGGCATCGCACCGTCTCAAACCCTGATTTTGGAGCAGACCAAGAAGGGACTGTGCAATGCTGGTAAATGTCGATTTTGTGGACTGGCTATGGAGGAAGAAATATACGATTTGTCTGTCCAAACATCTGTAGTCTGTAGGCATTGCAGCCGCTCTCGCACATCAAAGACTGGAGTATCGTTGCTCCATTGTTGTAGTAACGTCGGATAAAGTGACAAGAATACGATTGAATCAGCTGGTCATTCGTAAACCTCGAAAGTATTGGCGAACAGTCTGGACAGAGAAAAGAGACGTCAGGTGGATGCAGAGGGATGGTGGCGATGACGTTGATACTGACACGAGGACCCAATCAGGAACGGCTTGGTCGTAAGGATCGTTTTACAACGCGGGTAGCCATCCGATGTCCGAGCTCTCAGGCAGAAGCGAGGCACCAAGACTAGATTGAGGCAGTAAAACCTTTTGGCATAATGAGAGTTGGCGAAGCAACGGGTAAATTAGTGACATAATTTCGTAATCTCCAGATTTGTCAAAGTCGAGATTGGGAAGAACGAATAAAGAGATCGCCGACCTTAAAAGGCGGATGACGGGGTTGTCGATGAGAGAATATCAGTGACAGGCAGATCTGGTGCATACATGAGACTGCGGGTAGCATATAGAGGTGCAAATTTTTTTGAAGAATAAGCAGGGCAACCGGTAAGCAGAAATCGTCCTGTATGCGAAAGAGCAATGTCTCCAACAGGACGGCCATTTGCCGCGTCAAGGGCATGCGATCCAACGTCCCAATCGTACTTTTCGAAGCCGAAATGTCTTCTTCAACGAATTCCTCCGACTTTATGCTTCAGATTTGTGGACTCTTTCTCCAATGCTGCGACTTTACTCTCTAATGCCTTGATCTCCTCCCGAGCTCTCCCGAAAGTTCCTTCTTGGTCGTCTGCATCTCCTACTTCATCTTCTTCATAATCTCTTTCACGGTCGTGACGTCCGATGCTAATGGATATGCGTTCTCCGTGTGGGAGTAAAACATGGCGGTGTTGAGTCGGATACTTTCTTCATTGAGTATCATATTCCCACGGGCCAATGAACGCGTCGCGCCGCGGTCAGGACGGATTAATCTATCTTTAAAGAAATGCCTAGTCAGTATCTCGTCAAGGATGCTCACTGAGAGCCCAAGCTTCACGAAGCAGTCATTTGTGGCATGGCCAAGATGAGACCTGAACTATTCCTCGTGTTAAGTATCACTTTATTCAAAGATTTGAAGCCTGCATAACTTTTAGCCACAGTACTGGATCTACTACTTGGCTATATTTTGCGCACCAAATGCTGGCGAAGGGAAGAAGTCAGACTACTACATGCGAATCTATTTGCACAAACTGCGATGGTCTTGACAAGAGAACGTTTTGATCAATGCTTGCAGACCATCCGTGACATAACCGTACATGCGACTGGGAGACTTGTCATAGTCGTAGGATATGCAACTGCGACACAAATTTATATCAGTCCATCAAACATGTACTCTAAGATAAAAGACCTACCGAGCTGGAAATGTCGCGAAACGGGGTCGGTGTTGCGATCTTGGCTGTGGCGGCGGAAGAGGGTTGGCCTGGCGCCACTTCTCTCTGTGCACCAGATCTGCGTGCTTGAGGGGTTCCAACAAGGCCTTCTCTGCACCCTCCACGGCAGAAAACATCAACTCGGAGCCATCAAACTTGATCCTACTCCACACATCCGCGGCTGCTTTCTCATCCGGCCATTCGCTCAAAACCTGGGCCCAATCTCGGATGGACTGCGCCAAGTCGCGTTCCGACGATTGTGGCTCCTCTTCAAGACAGCAGCTATCCTCGTCCTCGGAATCGACCTCCCTCTGAGCCTCAGGCTTCTTTACTGGGTGTGCCCAGTTCGGGTCAGTCAGAGGACCCCCGATGACAGCACGCTCAGCAAAACTGCGAAGGTGTCTGTCCCGCTCGTGATATTCTTGGTGGAAGAAGTCATCGTCAAAGGTGAAGTCTCCGGCGTCTCGAAGGCGACGAAGCCAGAGTTAGGCATCAGCCAGTCCCGGAAACAGATCGTTCACGGCATTCAACGCGTCCCTTTTCGAAATCTTGAGCCCGTTCTCGACAACTTAGAGAGCACGGGTGCGGTAATTCCTGTCAGATATCTTGGAAAGATATTTGAAGATGATGAGGATTGCCTGGGTGTGGAGGATGGAATCCTTCTCGGTCAAGTGATCCAGGAGACGGACGATGTCTTCGGTTTGAGACGCTGCAGTGAAAATTTCCGCCGCGTCCGAGTACAGAATGAAACGCTTATCCGAGAAGACTCGTTCCCTCATCAAGGATAAAATAGGGGACTTGATGTCAGGGTAGTTTGACACTAAAGAGGTGTACTGGCGGAAGGATGGACGCTTGACGAATCCAGCAATCCGGTGATTGTGGCGCTCAGCATAGAGCCCGCTGGCGACGTTCTTCATATCTTGCGTCCAGTGACCATCCCAGAAAGCGTATCCGTCCTCGTTTTGCGGGTCTGTGCCGTCGTCAGTCAAACGAAGAGCCTGTAGCGCCTGCGATGCAGAAAACACACCGCTGGTATCTTGACGAAACAGGCTGAAGACTTGTTCATAGAGGTCATCGTCCTTTATGACCTCACCAGCAGAGACTGGGGAACCTCGCATGGCCGAGAATACGAGGAATTCTCTCCACATCCAAGCCATATATTCGAGAACGTATCAAGCTTCATCATTATACACCATGGTCTTCTCCGAGTTTGTGATGACCAGCCTCTAGGAGCAGTCAAATTCCTCACCCCTAATATAGGATAGGCATTGTCAGTATCCCACAATGCATGAGAAATAAACATTTGACAAACAGAGAGTCGTTCGCAGCTGATGAACAAATTTTCAGACATCTGCGGATGAGGTCTATGTCTGCGTTTTCTTCAGCCATTGCAAGCCATATATCAGGAAGCCATTCGACAACCTCATCCATGATCCTCTCCATCAACGGCGCTTGCTCATCATGTCGATCGTCTGGGTCATATTCCTCAATTGTAGCCAGCTCTCTTGACAACGACGTCAAAGAAACATAGTGCAAATCGTATTTGAGGTCTCGAACTGCTCTCTCCTCCGGAAGGATATGCAGAAGGGAAACATCAATTTCGCGGATGTTTTGAAGAGCTGCGCGATTGTCCGGAGTCATTTCGAGAGTCTTTGCCGTAGTTAACGCGTCGGTAAGGAGGTTGTGAAGCCGCTGTACTGGTGGAATGTTGGTTTTAGCATTTGACGTCGAAATGACGCGTCCTTTCTTCGCTGGACGCGCTGCTGGAGCTGGTGTAGTTCGATTACGGAGTGTACCGGTCGCACTACGTGTTTTTCGTGGAGACACAGGCATGGTGATAAAGTGCGAGTTCCAGGCCTGAGAATTTTTCCTCTCCAGTGTCGGCCATGTCATTAATTCACCGAGTATGCTCGGGCCAGAATTTTCTACTTGGAAGTTGGAAGAACGTGAACATACGGCTCGAACGGTCCGAGTGCCCAGCGGCAAACACCGGATTACACCTCTTGACAAACCTTGGACAAACCGTTACCGAGTCGACAAAGACTAGTGCTGAATCGACGGCACAGATCCAGATCAAAATGAAAGATCGGCGCCAACGAAAGGAGGGTACGGTAATGAGCGAAACCCCGGATGTGTCAATCCAAGAGGAAGGAACTGTGGCCAGTGTCAAATTCTAGCCCAAATGTCTAGGACGAGGTAGCAGGTGCAGGCAGATCTGAGAAAGAAGCTGGCCAGTTTTAGAGAGGTGTGTGCTGAGTAACTAGCCCTTTTTCGATCACTGATTCCGCTCGCTTCAGCAACATCATCGACGTCGGTCTCTTGCGCGTCGCAGCGCTCACGAATAGGATTTTGCGTGGTATTCACAACTGTACTTGTGAACATGATGGGCGCGCGTGCTTGACACAAGCTAATCTTCGACTTCGAGGTCGTGCTAGGAGCAGCTAGTGCACTTAATTTGGCGACTACGTGGAATTCACCAGTCGCCGCGCGACAAGGATGATGTCGGGAAACTTTTGTTTCAGTGGTATTTACTGGCACCTTTGCGTCGGGTGGCGATGTGACGAAGTCCGTGGCCTGTTTACTCTGCTTTAGACATCTTCGATACTAAACTCAAACAAGGCAACCGCTGACTCCTGCTTCCGGGACGCACGCAAGTTCGACTTTAACTCGGACCTTCAAACCTTCACCTTGCCGTCACCACAATACCAATGACACCGATAGAATCATGTGCAGGCCGTTCTTTGGTTCGTCGAGTTTGCATGCACAGGCAATTTGTGCTGGGATACCGCGTACAAGCAAGGGGGCGACCTAGTGTGGATGAGTCAATGCTTGTTTCGTTATATTCAGTATGGCCCATTCCTTCTTGTTTGCCAGACGCTAATGGTAAGTATATTTTTCGATAGACGGAAACGTCGCCGAATGCTGGAGTTCTCGATGTATCTGTGGGATAGTCTGGTGGTCATGAAGGGGCTCCGTAGGACGACAGAAAACCTGAACCTTTCATCCCAATTCTGGCTGCCTGTTCAAAGCTCCTTCGCTGTACAGTTGAATATTCAAATATCGATGATTTGCTCCAATCGATACTCCATACAGAAATGTCAACAAACGTTTGAACCGGGAGGACGAAGTCAATTAAGGAAATGATGGCCAGTCATTGTCGCTTCCAAACACCGAGAAATCGGTAGTGGCCCTCAACCACGACTGCTCACAGTACGCCGTGATAGCAATCAGAGTCAGTGGTGACATTCATTTTTCCACGACAATCTTCTCACCAGCCCATCGCAGACAATTCCGCAATTCCAGTAATTAACCATCCAGCGCTGCTGCAATTGCACTGATGCCTGATTTACTATTACAGTACAGTATGGTACATGATATCTAGTGTACAAGACTTGACAGCGACAAATCAATGTAAACTTGGGTGATAATAATGGATGCAATAAAAAAGGGGCCTATGGGCAGAACTTGAGACCATAAGCGATAGATGCTTGTATCAAAGTACGCTAGTCATCTGGCTGGCGTGCAACAACTTCACTGTATGTCGTTAGAATCACCTGTGCAGGGTGCGCAGTGCGATCCCCTGCTCTCCGGAGTCCGGATGTCGCCCGGATACTCAGTAAAGAGCCGCAATAAACCATCCGATATACTTGTAGTTTCCACATCAGGACAATCGATGAGGAGTTGTCTTGCGGTTTGTAAACGATCGTCATTGTCAGCACACCCGGCTAGATGCGCGCGCCAGACACGCGACAGTGCTACCGCGGATCGACTCTGAGCTGGGTCGATTGGAAGATTGGCAAAGCGAGCGAGGCGTGCCTGTCCCATGTCGAGTATTTGCCTTAGCCGGAGGCGGTCCATATACTTGATGTCATTCTAAGGAAGATGATCAGGTTGACGAGTACAAAGTGACCAGTCAAATGCACGCACCGTTACTAGCCACCCATGTATATCCTCGTAAGCAGCATCTTGTTCCTCAGATAATCTCTCCAAAGCAGCCACCCTGTCCTTCAAAACCGTGATTTCCGCATCTTGTTCCCCAGATAATTTCTCCAAAGCGGCGACCTTGTCTTTCAAAACCGCACTCGTTCCTCAGATAATTTCTCCGACGTGGCCACCTTGTCCTTCGAAGTGGCTACCTTGTCCTTCAACTCGTTGCTGTCTGTTGTCAAATCTTCGATCTTCCCCAGGAGAACATCAAGCTTGCGGCTGATATTTGCGACCGCATCAGGATCTGCAGCGGGAGTGGAAGCAGGGGCGGGAGAGGGGGCGGGAGCTGGAGCCAGAATAGGGGCACTGTTGAGTTGCTGGTCCTGTGGGATGCTGTTGGGAGCAGGTAGAAAAGTAATATTCGTAGAGGACGGATCCGTGCCCAACGTCTTGACTTTCGCCGTGTCTTTAGTGCACTGACCAGACACAAAATTCCTGGCATCCTTGAACTCTTGGCGATCCTGCTCTTGTATGTCGCCTTTGACAGAGTCGCCAGCAGCAGCCTTGACCTTTTTCATCGTCGCTTCGTCCCTGACGTAGCCTATCCTAGAGGAGCTAACGGAATGAAAGATGACCGTTCTAGTGTGAACTTCGTCAGGGGTCAAGTGAGAGATTCTAAACATGCCGCGGCCCAAACGGCCCGAGTGCCCAACGGCAAATACCGAATTCCATCTTTGACCATCACCGAGCAACAACCCAGCGCTGAATCGACAGACAGCGAGATCAAACCGAAAAACTGGCCCCGTCGAAAGGAGAGGTAACACAAGTATGCGAACCAGGACGATCTAGTCAAACCAGCGAGGCCTTAGAATGTACCAAGGATGCTCAAGGGAATGATTACGACTCCAAGGAACGTCGATTTCAAGACAGATATCGCACTGACATTACAGGATGAGGTAACAAATGAGAGAGCCAAGCCGACTAAAACAGGGCGGTCGCGATCTGCCAGGCAAGCAACGCGGTACCAAACTTTACCACAGTGCGGAATTGGGTCCGTTGGAAGACGCACACGGACTAAAGCAGGAATGTACTTCAACGCTCCAGGGAGGCTTTGTTTCTTTGTAGATCTCTCTTCTTGTCCTCTAACTCCCTACTAGGACTACTTCATAGTCCCATTCATTGTCGGCTCCGGCACAAATACGCAATTTCCAGTGGATAATGGGGGCCCGTAGGGTCGTCATGTTCCTTGGGTTTACGAACCGCTGACAGTCATCAAATCCCTTGTTAATGTCACCCACTTAAACCTTGCCTATGGAGACTAGCGCCACATGCCGGATATTGCCGTGTCCAGTCTGCAATCCCGTTCTTACCGCACCGTCTCAGAACTATGGGCGAGGTTTGTTCACTCGTGCAAAATTCACTTGACTGGGAACGAGCGCACTTCATATGTGCAAATAATCCCACACTGGAATGCGATTTCAATCACTCCCCTCATCGCACTCCCGCTCCAGCGACCTTGCACGTCACAGACTATCAGGACATTTCGATGTCTGCCGAGATCCCGGGTCTCCTGAAGTTGGCCATATCATCCCTTCCATGCCCGTTTTCTTTCAGTAACATTCATACGCTCAGTGTAAACCTTTCTGGTGCGAGCTATATCGTTCCAGAGCACCTCAGGCAGTATTTAACCCTCCCGGGCACTTCTCTTAAACATCTTCATGTGAACCATAACTTCAATCAAGGTATGTAAGATTGTTACAATACAATTAGAATGTCCTTGTATTTTCCCTCTCTTACAGGACCGTCGGACCATCTATTTTCGATAATACTTGATGTCTCTGGCGTCGGGAATGTTGAAACCAGGATATTAAAGACCAGGTCGCCTCATTTCACTGGGGGATCGACATACTGCGATGGTGGATCTCCAATCGTTCTGTGATGAATAAATGCAGCGCTATTCTTTCGGTTACCTTCACAATTGTATCGTTTACGCCAGAAGGACATCCTGCGTCGGATTGGGAAGATTTGTGAACGAGATTGTATGGCTGTTTGGCTGCCTACACGATGGCTTCATTGGTCATAACTTTCGAACCACAGCCTGCAGAGTGGGATACGCTCACAACTGAGATGGAGGCAAACTTTCTGGGGCTGAAAAAGCTCGGCCGTGAGGTAATTCTAGATGCTGCGACAAGCGATTATAAACGACGTCTCAATGCCGCGCATGGAATGCGCAGATAGACAGCGTGAGTCTTATGTCTGTCTCCTTCGATTGTCATCAGGTGGAGCCCCCGCTTCCTTCCTTACCATACTGATGCAGCTTTTGCAGGCAAGCACAAGTCTGTCATCTCTTTGCTTTGCGGACAGAAAAATAACAGGAAGTATTGGATATTCAGAGCTCGAACACGATGATCATTTCAAGAGGACTATCATAATTGAAAATCTTGGTGAGAACTGTTCTGTACATAGATTCCATACAGGGAAATCAATATCAAAAAATCGCTTGAATAAGGGATGTATGAAACGAACCGTTCGAGAATCGAGACTTGTTTGATGCCCTAATCTGATGTCAAGTCCTGTTGCTTTGTCTTCAACCAGAGCGAACACTATGTCGTTTGTTGACAACTAGCGATAACGGGTGTTCTGCGCATTCATTGATATCGGTATCAGCATTTTGAACCACGCCCAGAGCGAGTCTAACAGTACATCGACTCGTGAAGCAGTAGTTGAAGTTCAACAATGGGCGAAGGAAGTACATTGCCGATGGAAAACACCTCAGGAATATATATCTCTGAGACTGTCGCCCTACTCATCGCAAGGTGACGAAATCTTCTAAGCGGGCAATTGGTCGCAATCCTCCCTTCCTTCTCTTACTTTACTGGAATCACCAGCCGATCGAATATTATCTGTTCAAAACGATCATTCCCCATGTGTATACAATACCGACGAGTCCGGTTGACTGGATAGCCAGGAAGGCAAAACAGACTTCAGACCAAAATCACCCTAATCCAATAATGCTTGCGCCGCGGCCGAACGCGCCTTGATCCTGCATTCAAAAGGTATGGGAAAGCTACAGTGCTCAAATCAAAACACGCCATAGGATATCTAGCATGGAAACCCTACCTCACAAAACTGCTCGTATAGGTATCACTTAGTTCAACGACTCGACCTTCAGAATCCAAGGCCTTGGAGAACGACAAAGTCGACGCCATAGAAGCGATGGCAATCCAAGCTGTATTTAGCGCGAGATAACGGCCAGGGCAGATACTAGAAGAAGATCATCAAGGCGTTGAATGTATACATACTACACTACACGTACCGTCTTCCAAACCCAAACGCGACTGTGGGTTCAGGTTGGGCTTCTTTCCCATCTTGGGGAATGAACCGATCGGGATCAAACGCCATAGGATTCGGATAGTCTTTTTCGTCGTGAAGCATGGCCCTGCATCGTCTGTCAATCGGAAGTTTTGATATCATATATCGACTCTTGAACTGACCAAGCGTTGCCAATGACGGTAGTACCTACAGAGGGTGGATAAACATAAACTGATAAGACAAACGTACTGGCAACATACCTGCAGGAATGTAATATCCTCTGTAAACATCTTCCTTCATGCTACGATGAGCAATACCTAAGTCAAAATTTATGAACTCAAGCACACTCGTAGCTCTGAAAGTACGTGCCCAGTGGTACAGCAGGGTTCCACCTTAGTACTTCCGATACGATAGCATCAATATAGGGCAGCTGGGGACGGTCATCGAAATTAGGCAGGCGGATGCCATGGCCGATTACAGCGTCCACCTCGGCTTGGGCTCTGGCTTGTACTTCCGGGTAAAGAATAAAAGCGAGCACTGCGGAAAGGACAACAGACACAGTCTTTGGATGTGACAAGAGACTCCGAATGATGCACGCGGGTAAAAACGTACAGTGTCAGCTCCGGCTAATCAAGGAATAAGATCAGATGTTCAACAAGCACCGAGAAACACCCACCAGAAAAGGCAACCGCTGCAGTATCCCTTACAATTTCAAGGTGCGTCGCATTCCCTGACGTTCCGATCTTTGTTAGATTTTCCGAAACGTATGAAGGGGGTGCAAAGCCCTTAACCTTGAGTGAAAATCAATGTGGATCGCGATCAGAATCGATCAATGAGCGAGGACATACTACTGATTCAGTTGTATACTTGAACGGCTCTTCTACCATCTCCTCGACGTCTTTTCTCCAGGCACGCGCAAGCCTCAAGAACTTTGCACCAGGCATCCATCCTTAATGATGTCTTCAATACGAGCCTAGCAGCTGAATAAAGGAAAACTCACGCGGAAGGTATTTCAAACTGGGGATGTAGTCAACGAGAAAGGCTCCCACGTTCCCAACGGCGTGAATGGATTCTTCTGCCTGATCCACCAACTCTACAAACCGATCGCCGTTTGGGTCTACATCATATCCGTAGACAGTCTTCATAATGACTGAGCCGGCATGGCTAGAGCGCTGTTTAGTTACCAGAGACCAAGCTAAAGGGACACGTCTAGCTTACTGGCGGATATGGTGAGTAAATGCGTCGGGAGATTCAAGCAGCTGTTTTAGTAAGGCCGACGTCGCTTGCAGCTGCACAGTATAATACGCCGGAACTGCAGGGGGATGAAAGTACCGGTGGAACATTCGGCGATGTGTTCTGTGAAGAGAAGGAAGCAGAATTAGATCACGAACAGCATACATAGTTGCACTGACCTCCACTGGTCAGAATATCTCATGAAACCAAAGTTAAAGTCCCAGCCCGCTAGCTTCATCATGGTGAAATCTGCGGGATATTATCAACTCTGGGATGTTAGAGCAACTTCCCTTACTTACCTGGCCTATCGGCATAATTCCCAGAGCGTTTATCGAAGAGATCCGCGGCTGCTTGGGCAGAATTGATTACAAGTGTCGGGTTTCCGGGTATGTCTAGATAGAAGACGTCACTGTACGTGTTAGCCCATTTAGCATAGGTTCGCCATGGGTGGTCTACAGTCCGAGGCACATTCCAGAGGTTCCCTATGAGCGGGAGTCGCTTCGGTCCAGGAGGGAGAGGTAGGCGCCGACGGAGAATTAAGAGGGCCAGACGATGTAATGCCAAAGCGCCAGATAAAAGAATTGCGAGCAGGAGAGTTGAAGTCATTGGGAACTTGGAGTTGCCGTGGGTGATTTCTCCTCACTTCTAAGCCCTTAAGAAGTCTACCAGTAAAGAAGGACCTATCTTAGCACACTATTTACGTTTGAATAAGGGGCCGATGATATCTGAGAGCATGTGCCTATGCAGTGCTAGTCCGCGTAGTTCGGTTCAATGGACACGCTAGTTCCTCTTCATAGCATCGCATCGTCTCAAACCCTGATTTTGGGGCAGATCCAGAAGCGACTCTGCAATGCTGGTAAATGTCCAATTTCGTAAACTGGCTATAGAGTAAAAAGCATACGATTTGTCTGTCCGAACGTCCATAGACGTTGCAGCCGTTCCCGCACATCAAAGACTGGAGTACCGTTGCCCCACCATTATAGTAACGCCGGATAAAGTGACATGAATACAATTGAATCAGCTGGACATTCGTGAACCTCCAAAATATTGGGAAATAGCCCGGACAGAGAAACGAGCCGTCAGGTGAATTCAGAGGGGTGGTGGCGATGGCGTTGTGAATGGAACGGGGACCTGGCAGTCAGGCACGGCTAGTCGTGATATGGCAGTAGGTTTTATACGAAAGGAGAGGTTGCAAGGATCGTGTCCTGATGCTAGAAGCTCCGAATCGAGGCACTAGAACCGACAGTGAAACCTCTTCGCACGTCGAGGGCTGGCGAAGCGACGGTAAAGAAAGTACCATGTAGTCTCGGACTTGACAAAGAATGAATCAAGAATCACCGACCTCAAAGCGGTGCGGATGATGGGGATACTTGGTGCTGGGTCATCCGTGAGGGAATAGCAACGGTGGCAGGCAGATCGGGGGCTTCTATATGGAAGGCATACGATGAAGCTACGCGTAGCATGTCGAGATGCATTTTTTGAAGAATGGTCTGGGCAACCGGGAAATAGGAATCGTCCTGAATGCAAAGAGCAACAGGCTACGAACCTCATCGCATTGTGGACCCTTATCACATTGCTGAATGCAGAGGTAGAGTAGATGGTACTGGAACAGAGTACTGTTCATGGGCACTGCAGCTCGCAAGAGACCGACATCGTTGATGTTGCTGAAATAAGTATAATCAGCAATGTAATGAATAGGCCTGTTACTCGACGCATACCTATAAGAAACTTGCGAGGCCTCTCTCCTTCGCCCGTTACCGACGATTAGGGCAAGAATCTGGCTCTTTGCCGTCGATTCAGCGCTGTCGGTGATGGTTCAAGATGGGATTCGGCGTTTGCCGCTGGTCACTCGGACCGGTTGGGCCGTATGCTTACCTTCCTACTTCCAAGTGGAAAGTTCTGGCTCGAGCATTTTCGGTAAATTAGTGACATGGCCCGTACCGAAGGGAAATTTCCCAGACCTCGAACTCTCACTTCATCGCTATGTCAGTGTCCCCGCGGAAAACGCGTAGCGCAACTGGTGCACTCCGCAATCGAAACACTGCTCCAGCTCCAGTAGCGCGTCCAGCGAAGAAAGGACGCGCCGTTTCGACGTCAAAGGTCAAAACCGATATTCCGCTAGTAGAGAGACTCCACAATCTCCTTACCGACGCGTTGACTACTGCGAAATCACTCGAAGTGACTCCGGACAATCGTGCGGCACTTCAAAATGTCCGTAAAATTGCTCTTTCCCTTCTAGGTATCCTTCCGGGAGGCGAGATTCCCATCAGAGACCTCAAGTACGAGCTTCACCGCGTTTCTCTGAAATCCCTAGCCAAAGAGCTCAAAACAAATCAGAAATATGACTCAGAGGATGAAGCTGATGAGCAAGGCCCGCTAATGGAGAGGATCATGAAGGAGGTTGTCGAATGGCTTCCAGATATCTGGCTCGCGATGGCTGAAGAAAACGAAGACATGGACCTTATCCGTGGGTGTTTGAACCTTTGTTCGTCAAATGTTCATTTCTCATGCGTTGTGGGATGCTGACAAAGCTTATCCTATATCAGGGGCGAGGAATTTGACTGCACAGATAAGCTCGTCATCACAAACTCGGGGAAGAAGATGGTGTATAACCAAAGTTACTACGTTGTCGATTATATGGCTTGGGTGTGGAGAGAATTCTTGGTATTCTCAGTCATACGAGGGTGTCCAGTCTCCGCTTGTGAGGTCATAAAGGACGACGAAATCTATGAACAAGTCTTCAGTCTGTTTCGTCGAAACACCAGTGGTATGTTTTCCACATCGCCACCGCTTTTTTGACTTACATCGGTGTAGACCCAAAAAACGAAGATGGGTACGCCTTCTCGGACGACCACTGGTCGCAAGAAATGAAGACCGTCGCCGACCGTCTCTATGCTGAACGCCACAATCATCGTACCACCAAATTCATCGAGCAACCATCCTTTCGCCTCACTGCTGTAGCCGATACATTTTCCGATCGGAAAAACGAGACCTCAAAATGTCGTGACATTTGATTTGATCTTCTAAAGGTAGAAACGAGTTCAGAAAAACAAGTTGAAAGGCGGGATCATTTACGTACTCTTTTAAGGTAAGGAAAAGAGTTCGAAAAACGGAATGTAAAACCCGTTTCCCACGGTCAGAACAAAGGCAACCGCTTTTCATTCGTAGAAAAGCAGCTATTTTTTGGCACGTGAAAGGAGCGCTAAAAAGGACAAGTTTTTCATTAAGTTTTCCTTATCCCGTTTTTGCGGCATACAAAGGTAACGAGAAGTTACAACATTTTTAGATTACCTTTTTCCGTCCTGAAAAGGAACCGGCCCCAGCAGTGCCTGTACATCTCTTTGGTGTCAAAGTATCCCGACATCGAGTCCTCTATTCTATCGGCAATCAGAGAGCGACTCTTGTTGGATAAACCATTCATTCGGTACTCAGACGCGGCAGAAATTCTTGCTACGGCGCACCAAACTGAAGATATCATCCGTCTCCTCGATCACTTAACCGAGACAGACTTCAGCTTCCACACCCCGGCCATCCTCGTCATTGTCAGATATCTTTCCAATAACCGACAAGAAACACCGTTCTCATGCTCTCCAAACTGTTGAAAACGGGCTCAAAAGGTCGAAGCGGGAAGCGTTAGATGCCGTGAACCATCTGTTCCCGGGTCTGGCTGATGCGCAGCTCTGGCTTCGTCACCTCCGAGGTGCTGGGAGCTTCACTTTTGACGATGACATCTTCCACGATGACTATGGCGAGCGAGACATTAACCTCCGCCGTTTCGCTGAACGTGCAGCCAATGGAGGTCCTCTGACTGAACCCAACTGGGCGCCCCTGGCAAAGAATCACAGGAAAGTGTATTCCGAGGATGGCTATTATGAAGCGGAGCCCCAATCATCGGAACGCGACTTGGCGCAGTCCATCCGAGGTTGGGCTCGGGGTTTGAGCGCGTGGCCTGATCGAAAGGCAGCTGCAGAGGTTTGGAATAGGGTCATGTTTGACGATTCCGAGCTGCTGTTTTCTGCTGTATCCGGTGCCGAAGAGGCGTTGATGGATCGCATCGAGCAAGCTGATTCGGTGCAGTCGGATAAATGGCTTCGATCTCTATCTCCACGCCCTGCGCCCAAATCGCGAAATCAGATTCTTGCGTCGATGTGCACAGCTACGTATGTCCGGCTCTAATAAAGATTCGGGTTAAAGTAACTAACGGCAGTACTCACAGGGCTTACGACCACTATTACGACTCTCCTAGCTATGTGTACGGTTATGTCACGGACGGCATGCAAGCCTTGATCAAGACGTTTACTCGTCAAGACCACCGTGCAGCTTTAATAAAACAACCCCGGGCTTTCATCACTTGAATTCGAAATCCTAGTTCATCTATCGTTTATCGTAGTCTTCCCTAGTAATCTTGTTTCTCTCGTCCCTTGTTTTGAAATGTCTTCTTCAAGAATTCTTTTGTGCTAAATCGACCTCGGAACTACCATTTCGCACAAGTAGATATGGCTTGGCCAAGATTTGGCACTTCTGTAACCAATATATTCCCAGTCCTATGTAGGCATTGCAACTGGTGGGTGGCCGTGAAAGACTCGGAGCAGACTTGGTCAGGTTGGTCAAAACTGCAACCACCTAGTATGATGACCTACCTCTATGAATCTCGAGGCACGATTATTTCCTCGGCTACATAATTCGACCTCTGACCACTCAACTTCTCCCACTGTGGCCATCGTTGAAGATGACGTAGGATGTCCAGCACAGGCTTGCTGCCTTCCCGACCATACCCAGGACAATGGAGCTCAAATTCGAAGTGCATGCCCAATTCCAAGTTGATTTGTCGCGACTCGTGTGTCTACGAGGCGCTCTTTAAAGGATGATCCCCAGTTCATGCATTTCATGGAACATATTCAAGACCAGAGGGTGGTTGTTTTGACATCCCGGCGAACTGACGAGTCGTCTATCTAGTTTTAACGACTGAGGGTCAGTCTCTGGTGTGATTTTTCATGGCAATTCGATGGAGGGATTACATGATTTCGGTATTCTATACTATGGGGACTTTGAACCGCGTAATATGGCGCAGACTTTCCTTAGTTTCAACATTTTTGTCGTTGTACGGTCTGAGCCGTGTCTGTCCAAGTGTCGTCATTATGAAGAGTAACAGCCTGAGCATGGTATAACTGCGATGTATTTCCTTGAATATTACTATAGAAGGTGCATCAAGTTATTTCAACGTAATTTGCGGTGGTCTTGACAAAAGAACGTCTTTACTTCTTGCAGGCCATCTGTGACATAACCATACAGGCAACTAGGAGACTTGTCAGAGTCGCAGAAGCTGGTGCTGTGATATATGTTTTGTTATATCAGTCCATCAGGCATGGACAATTAGAAGAAAAAGACATACAATGCTATCAGCCTCGGGGCACCCAGCTCGTGTCGTGCTTTTGGTGGCGGCAGAACAGGAGGCGAAGGGTTGATTCGGTGCCACTTCTTCTCCTGCACAGAATCAGCATGCGTAATGCGCTCCATCAACGCCTCTTCTGCACCCTCCACGACAGAAAAGAGTAGCTCGGAACCGTCAAACTTGACCCTGTCCCATACCTCCGCTGCTACCTTCTCATCTGGCCACTCGACCAAAATTTGTGTCCAGTCTCGGATAGACTGCGCTAAGTTGCGTTCCAACGGTTGGCGCTCCTCTTCACGACAATAGCCATCCTCATCCTCAGAATCGACGTCCCTCTGAGTCTCTGCTTTCTTCACCGGGGGCGCCCAGTTGGGGTCAGTCAGAGGACCTCCATTGGCGGCAAGCTCAGCAAATCGTCCCAGATTGGTGTCTCGCTCAGGGTAACTGCCATCGAGAACGTCTTCGTCCCAAGTGAGATTTCCCGCATCTAGAAGGCGATGAAGCCAGAGCTGGGCATCATCGAGTCCCGGAAACAGATCATTTACGGCTTCCAACGCGTCCCGTTTTGACGTTTTGAGCCCGTCTTCGACGATTTGGAGAGCACGAGTGCGGTGTTTCTTGTTGGATACCTTGGAAAGGTATCTGACGATAATGAGGATAGTCGGGGTGTGAAGGGCAGTGATGATGTTCTCCATCAAGTGATCTAGGAGACGAACGATGTCTTCTGTTTGGGATGCTGCAGCAAGAATTTCTGCCGCCTCCGAGTAACGAATGAAAGGCTTATCCAAGAAGAGCCGTTCTCTCATGGAGGATAGAAGCGAATCTTTGATGTCAGGATAATCGGATACCAAAGAAGAGTACAGGTGAAACGAAGGTTTTTCGATGAATTTCGTAATTCGGTGATGGTGCCGTTCAGCATAGAGACGTTCGGTGACGGTCTTCATTTCTTGGGACCAGTGCTCGTCCCGGAAAGCACGGCCATTCTCGTTTTTGGAGTCTGCACCTTCGTCAGTCAAACGAAGAGGTGATGCCTGCGACGTGGGAAACATACCACTGGTACCTTGACGAAAGAGGCTGAAAACTTGTTCGTACATTTCGTCTTCATCTATGATCTCATCGGCTGGAGTGTTGGACCCTCGAAGGGCCGAGAATACAAGGAAATCTCTCCACATCCATGCCATATGATAGTCCACCGAATGCCTTTCGTCATACACTTTTTTTTTCCGAGTCTGTGATTACCAGCCGCTGGATCGAGTCATATTCCTCTCCCCTGATATATTTTAGCATCCAACAACACATGCAAAACAAATTTTTTGACGTACAGGTCGTCAACAGCGGATGAACAAATATTCAAACACCTGAGGACAAGGAACATGTCCGCATTTTCTTAAGCCATCGCAAGCCATATATCGGGAAACCATACGACAACCTCCTTCGCAATACACCCCATTGTTTGTACTCGCTCGTAGTTTCTATCCTCCGGGTCATATTTCCTACTGGTGGCAAGCTCGATCCCCGATGAGCTCAGAGAAAAACGATGAAGCTGGCATTCGAGGTCTCTGGCCGCCCTCTCTTCCCCTGGAAGGATATCCAGAAGGGAAACAGCCATTTTACGGATGTTTTGAAGAGCCACACGATTGTCTGGAGCCACTTCGAGAGGCTGTGCCGTAGTTAACGCGTCAGTAAGGAGGTTGTGAAGCCGCTGAACCGGTGAAATGTTGGCTTTGGCCTTTGAGGTCGAAATGACACGTCCTTTCTTCGCTGGACGTGCTGCTGGAGCCGGTGCGGTTCGACTACCGAGCGCACCGGTCGCGCTACGCGTTTTTCGTGGGGACACAGGCATGGTGATAAAGTGCGAGTTCCAGGCCTGGGAATTTTTCCTCTCCGGTGTCGGCCATGTCACTAATTCACCGAGTATGCTCGGGCCAGAAATTTCCACCTGGAAGTTGGAAAGAATGTTTACCGTCCAAGTCGACGAAAACCAGCTCTGGATCGACGGCAGAGAGCCAGCCTGAGACCAAACTGAAAAATCAGCGCCAACGAAAGGAGAGTACTGTAACGAGCAAAACCCCAGAATGTGTCAACTCAAGAGGAAGGAACGATGGCCAGAGTCAAATTGTAGCCCAAACGTCTAGGATGTCGATGAGGTAGATCGTAGTAGGTGCAGGGAGATCCGAGAGAGAAGCTGGCTAGTTTTTTAAAGTTATGTACAGAGTAACTGATTCTGCTCGCTTCAGCAACATCATCGATGTCGGTCTCTTGCGAGTCGCAGGGCTCACGAATAGGATTTTGCGTTGTATTCGCAACTGTACATGAATAAGATGGGCGCGCGTGCTTGGCACAAGCCAATCGTCGACCTCGCTCTCGGAGCGGCTAGTGCAAGGCTCAATTTGGCGACTACGTGGAATTCGCCAGTCGCGACAAGGGTGATATCGGGAAATTTTTCGTTCCGGTGTTATTTGCTGGCGTCTTTGTGTCCGGCGGCAATGTGATGTTGGTCCACGATGCGATTAAGTCCGTACTCTGCTTACTCTGCTCTAGCCATCTTTGATACTAAAGTCAGCCAGAGCGACTCCTACTTCCGGGACGCATGCAAGTTCGACTACAATCCAGACATTCAAATCTTCACCTCAATGCAAATGACTCCAATACAAGTATGCGCCGGCCGTTCTCTGGTTTGTTGAGTTTGCATGCACAGGCAATTTGTTCCGGGATACCGCGTACAGGCAAGGGGACGGCCTGGTGTGTATGCTTATTTCGTTATACTCGGTATGGCCTATTCTTTTTTGTTTGCCAGATGCTAACGGTAAATATTTGGTTTGATAGACGAGAACCTCGCCGAATGCCGAAGTTCTCGATGTATCTGTGGGATAGTACAATGGTCATGAAGGGGCTCGTCTGAGGCTCCGTAGGATGATATAAACCTGAACCTTTCCTGCAGATGCTGTTCCCTGTTCAAAGCTTCCCTGTTGTAAGTTGAATATTTAAATATTGATGATTTACTCCAATCGATACTCCATACAGAAATCCCAGCAAAGGGGAAGACGAACTCAATCGACTGGCAGGAGATGACGGTCATCACGTCGTTTCACATCACCGAGAACTCGGTACATTCCCCCTTTTCAATTCCTGGAAGAACATGACTGACGTCGATCTACCGAAACAGATTGTTCTCAACTACCGCTGCCCACAGTACATCGCGATATCATCAGCTGTGATCATAGTCAGTGACGAAATTGTGGCGAAATTCATTTTGTCCTCGACGATCTTATCAAACCATTGTAGACAATACTGCAATTTCAGCAATTGACCATCCGGCGCTGCTGCAATTGTATCATGAGTGGGAAACCGATAGCGAAAAGTCGTTTGAACGAGGGATATATGAAACGAACCGTTCGAGACTTGCTTGGTGTCCGAGTCCTTTTGCTCCGTCTTCCACCAGAACGAGCACAAGAATTTTGTTCGACAATTAGCGCTAACGGACGGCGGCATTATCTTGTTCTACGCATTCATAGATGCCAATATCAGCATTTTGACCCACACTCAGAGCGAGCTAAATAGTACGTCGACTCGTGAAGCAGTAGTTGAAGTTCAACAATGGGCGAAGAAAGTATAATACTGATGGAAAACACCTCAGGAATACAACGCTCTCCTAGATTCTCACCCTGCTCATCGCAAGACAGCGAAATCAAATAAGTAGGCAATTGCTCCTCATTACAAGCCGCACCTCCCTCTCCGACGTTTCTGGAACCACCAGCCGAGCGAATATTATCTATGTCATTGTGTTCGACACATGTATTCTCGATTTACACATATGCTGACGACTTGATAGTCAGGGAGGTAAAGCAGACTTCAGACCAAAATGGGTGCAACCCACCCTAATCTAACAATGCTTGCGCTGCAGCCGAACGCGCCTTGATCCTGCATTCAAAAGGTAGGGGAAAGCTGCAGTGCTCAAATCAGAACGCGCCACAGGATATCCAGCACAGAAGTCTACCTCGTAAATGTGCTCGTATAGGTATCACTTGGTTCAACGACCCGACCTTCAGAATCCACCGCTTTGGAGAACGACAAAGTCGACACCATAGACGCGATGGCAATCCAAGCCGTATTTAGCGCGAGATAACGACCGGGACAAAAACTAGAAGAAGATCATCATGGTGTTGAATATATACATATCACAACACACGTACCGTCTTCCAAACCCAAACGCCACTGTGGGTTCAGGTTGAGCTTCTTTCCCGTCATGGGGAATGAACCGATCGGGATCAAACGCCAGAGGGTTCGGATAGTCTTTTTCGTCGTGAAGCATGGCCCTGCATCGCCTGTCAAAAGGAGGTTTCGATATCACATAACAACTCTTGAACTGACCAAGCATTGCCAATGACGGTGGTACCTACAGAGGGTGGATAAAAATACACTGACAAGACAAACGTACTTGTAACATACCCGCAGGAATGTGATATCCTTTGTAAACATCCTCTTTCATACTACGATGAGCAATACCTAAGTCAAAATTTATGAACTCAAGCACACTCGTGGGTCTGAAAGTACGTACCCAGTGGTACAGCAGGGTTCCACCTTAGTACTTCCGATATGACTGCATCAATATAGGGCAGCTGCGGGCGGTCATCGAAATTAGGCAGGCGGGTGCCATGACCGATTACAGCGTCCACCTCTGCTTGCGCTCTTGCTTGTACTTCGGGGTAAAGAATAAAAGCGAGTATTGCGGAAAGGACAACAGAAACAGTCTTTGGATGTGATAAGAGACTCCGAATGATGCACGCGGTGAAAACCTACAGTGTCAGCTCCCGCTAATCAAAAAATAAGATCATATTTTCAACGAGCACCGAGAAACACCTACCAGAAAAGGCAACCGCTGCAGTGTTCCTTACAATTTCAAGGTGCGTCGCATTCTCTAACGCCTCGGTCTTTGTTAGATTTTCCGAGACGAGTGATGGGGGAGCAAAGCCCTTCGCCTTGAGCAAGAGTCAATGTGGATCGCGATCAAAACCAATCAATGAGCGAAGACATACCACTAACTCAGTTGTATACTTGAACGGCTCTTCTGCCATCTCCTCGACATCTTTTCTCCATGCATGCGCAAGCCTCAAGAACTTTGCGCCAGGCATCCATCCTTAATGATGTCTTCAGTGAGCCTAGCAGCTGAATAAAGGAAAACTCACGCGGAAGGTATTTCAAACTGGGGATGTAGTCAACGAGAAAAGCTCCCACGTTCCCAACGGCGTGAATGCTTTCCTGTGCCCGGTTCACCAACTCCACGAACCGATCACCGTTGGGGTCTACATCATATCCATAAACGGTTTTCATGATGATTGAGCCGGCGTGGCTAGAAGGCTGCTTAGTTCCCAAACACCAAGCTACAGGGATACATCCATCTTACTGGCGGATATGGTGAGCAAACACGTCGGGAGATTCAAGCAGCTGTTGTAGCAGGACCGACGTCGCTTTCAGTTGCACAGGATAGTACACCGGAACTACGCGGGGCTGGAAGTACTGGTGGAACATTCGGCGATGTGCTCTGTGAAGAGAAGGAAGCAGAATTAGATCACGAACAGCTTACATGGTTGCACTGACCTCCACCGGTCAGAATATCTCATAAAACCGAAGTTGATGTCCCAGCCCGCTAGCTTCATCATGGTGAAATCTGCATGATGTTACCAACCCTGAGACCTTACACAATCATCCATACTCACCTGGCCTATCGGAAGAATTCACGGAGCGTTTTTCGAGAAGATCCGCAGCTGCTCGGGCAGAGTTTATTATAACTGTCGGGTTTCCGGGTATGTCTAGGTAGAAGACATCGCCATATATGGTAGCCCATGTAGCGTAGGTATGCCATGGGTAGTCTGCAGCCCCAGGTACATTCCAGAGGTTCCCTATGAGTGGGAGTCGCTTCGGTCCAGGAGGAAGAGGCAGGCGCCGACGGAGAACTGAAGGGGATAGACGATATAACACGAAGGCACCAAGTAAAAGAGTTGCGAGCAGGAGAGTTGAAGCCATTGGGGACCTTGGAGTGACCGTGGGTGATTTCACCTCGCTTTCAACTCGTTCATAAATCGTGCCAGTAGAGAAGGTCTTATCTTAGCTCACTTTTTACGTTCGAATAAGAGCCAATAATACCTGAGGGCGAACATGCGCCTGTGGAGCACCAATTCATGTAGTTTAGTTTAATGGACACGCCGGTTCCTCTTGATAGCATCGCATCGGTTCAGAACCTGACTTTGGAGAAGACCAAGAAGGACTGAAAAGCAGGTGAAAATCGATTTTGTGAACTCGTTATGCAGAGAAAAAATGAACGATTTATCTGTCTGAACATCTGTAAGCATTGCAGCCATTTCCGCACATTAAAGACTGGAGTACCGTTGGCCCACTGTTCTAGGCATAAACAACATGGGTAAATTGAATAAGATCCACATTCGTGAACCTTGAACATATAGGCGAACAGTCCAGATAGAGCAACGAGACGTCTTGCAAAATCAGTTTAGTGGTAGTGGCAATGGCGTTGATACTAGCACTAGGAGGAACGCCTGGCCTTGACAGGGAGGCAGGTTGAATACAAAAGGAGAGGTTATAAGGACCGTGTTCTAATGCTGACCGCCCAATGCCCAAACTCTGACGCAAGGCACTAAGACTGACTCCACAGTGAAACCTCTTGGCACAGGAGAGTTACCGCAAATTAAAGTGCCACATAGTCTCATAATCCCCAGAGAATGAATCGAGAGATCGCCGACCTCAAAGCGCCACGGATGATGGGGTGCTTGGTGCGGGATCATCATCGTCCGCGAGGAAATGGCAAAGGCGATAGGCAGATCTAGTGCTTCTGTATGGAAAACATCCGATGAAGCTGCAAGTAACGTCTCGGGATGCATTTTTCTGGAGTATGGGCAGGGCAGCCAGCAGGAACCGTCTTGTACGTAGACAGGAATGGAAGCAGCAAGCGGCAGTCCCACCGTATCGCGGACAATTATCACATTGCCATTGCTGGACGCAGAGGCGAGAATAAATGGCACTAGAACATGTCCGCATTTTCTTCAGCCATTACAAGCCAAATATCGGGAGGCCATTCGACAATCTCCTTCGCAATACCATGTCCCATCGTTTGTACTTGCTCGTAGCTTCAATCCTCCCAGTCATACTTCCTACTGGTAGCAAGCTCGGTTCCCGATGTCCTCAGAGAAAACAATGAAGCCCGCATTCGAGGTCTCTGACTGCCCTCGTCCCCTGGTATCCTTCCTGAAAGGAAGCAGCAATTTTGCGGATATTTTGAAGAGTCGGCCGATTGTCTAGAGTCCCTTTAAGGGACTTTGCTAACACGTCAATACGGAGATTGTAAAGCCACTGTATTGGCGGAATGGTGCATTTGGCCTTTGACGTGTAAACAGCACGTCCTTTCTTCACTGGAAGCACTACTAGAGCCGGCGTGATTCGGTTACGGAGTGCACCGGTCATACTGAACATTTTTCGTGGGGGTGCAGGCTTTGTGATGAAGTGAGAGCTCTAGGTCAGGGAAAATCCCCACACCCTAGATGTCGGCCATGATACCGAGCTTATGTGCGGGCCAGAATTTTCTAGCTGGAAGTGACGAACGTCCGGCACAAACGGTCCGAGCCTTCAATGGCAAACGCCGGAATCCAGCTTAACCAGCATCACCGACCAAATCAACAAAGACCAGTGCTAAATCAACGGTAGACAGCCAGGCCAAGCTGGTACATCAGCGCCGACGAGAGGAGAATCCTGTGGCAAGAGCACACGCGCCGGCAAGAGGATCTTTTTTCAAATGACCAACGTCCAAGAACAACGCTCAAGAGAACGCACACGACTCTAGCGTGCCTTCCATGACTTCAAGACAGATATTACACCAAAATTGCAGGATGAAGTAGCATATGTGGGACTGCGAAGAGCCTGGCAACTGGCAAGCTAAATATGGCGGTTACAACCTGGACTCGTCAGACATATAATACATCGTCTGCAGAATTAGGTGGTAATCAAGACGCGGAGTGCAATGGGGATGTATCTTCAACACTCCAGGGAAGCTATGTTTTTTGTCCATCTCGCTTCTTATCCTTCAAATATCTTTAGAACTGCTTCATACCTCGTCCGGCGTCCCATTCATCATCGGCCCCTGTACAAATGGCGCAATTCCGGGTGAATAACTGTAACCCGTAGGCTCAGACACATCGGAATATGCAAGCAGACTCTGAGTCGATGTTGTGAGCTTCGTTCGTTGCACCCGGTCTGGCGTTTTGGCTTCTCAGAAACTGACAGCCTTCGTTTGATAGGCGAAAACCTCACCGGTTGCAGGGCAGGCAGCTACTAAACAGACTAAGGAGGAAGATAGCCGTGGTTGGAATTTTGCTATCTCTGAAACAGCGCCGGTTGAGCTCACCAGATGGTGCGCTCTTTGTATCTTTCTATGTCAAATTCATCAGCACAGGTGTACTAGGACAGTTGAGATGCTTTGGATTCTCGTCCTATCAGTACCTTGCCAATGTGAGCTACCTGTACTCGTCTCAGTCGAGAATATCTGACTTTGCGACAGGATCGTGCCTATCTGATGTCACGATCCAGTATCCAGGTTCACGAAGTAAATAATCTTCTCTTCCTTCCTTTAGCATGGCACTGAAGATGATCTATCATCGTCTTGAGATGTTGATCATCTTAGTAAGTCTTTACCACCCCTCCTTACATTATATAGGAGTGCTGTGGATTTCTTTGCTCATTATCTTACTGTCAGTCAAACCTTCCTCGATGGCCACTCAGAACAGCATCCCGCTGCCAGATCTTACCGACGTCGATAAGGCCATTATATTCCAGATCCTCGATGCTGAATTAAATTCAGTAATATTCTATTCTCTATTGAGCGGTGAGTACGATTGTTCGTCTAAATAAAAGAGTCTAATTATGGTTGCGCGTAGGTGTTTACACCGGCATTGTTGCTGTCACGCTGAGAAATATCTGTGAGGGAAACGTCTCTGCTATGTCATGCGAGCTGATGTGAATGACATAGATATGAACAAGTCCCAGCCTATCCGACGAGTCATGGTTCTCATTGTAGTCCTTCTCCATACCGTGACTATCCTCAACTTTGCATCCTGCTGGGCATACGTCAACTCTATGTTCATTGACAACGGATGGAACTTTTGGACAGTACACCTGTCTTACAGCAATCCTAGTGTGGTAGTAGAAGTGGGGATGAGTGCCACAGGTGCTGTGTGCGCCCTCCTTGCGGACTCCACCATGGTGCGTGCACATTTGTCATGAGTTTATGCATCAACTTATAATTATCCGGACTGTAGATTTTGCGTTGTTGGATGGTCTGGGGACGCCGATGGCTACCTGTTCTGCTCCCTATCTTTCTTCTCATTACCGCAATCGGTAAGATCGCCAAAATCTATCTGCTACTTGAAAATTTAACCATGTCCGCCAAGTGAAGTGTTCAAAATCATTGGTACCTGCGAATTATACAACGATACTGTCAACAATTATGCGCTGGGTTTCACTCTTTATTCGTCTTTTGTGCTTGCTACGACTTTATGGTGTACATTGCTCATCATCTATCGCATCGTCAGCGTCGCAGGAGCAGGAAGAGGGGGCGGACTCAAAGCTTATCACAATATCATTGAAGTCTTGGTCGAATCATCGGCTCTTTATTCCGTATTCCTGATCCTATACGTGGTTTTTAATGCTCAGGACCCCTTTGTGTTGGCTTACTTTGACGTCCTCGCAGGGATCGCAAGGGTATGCTCGTGTTCTTTTCCAGGTTCCGCATCTAATTGACATCGTCATACAGGGAGTCGCCCCGACGCTTCTCATTGGACGTGTGGCGGCAGGCCACTCCCGTCCCGATGATTCTTGGAAGGGAAGCGTAATATCAGGCTCGCTTCGCTTCGGCACACGTTCTGGAGCACAGCCTTTTCAGAGTCAGCTGGATTCTGGGATGAGCGACGACCTTGAAGCTCAGCGACAGAGGAACGGCGAGTATGACCATCACATCTTGGCCGACTCTCAGGGAGATATGGGCAGCGACAACTTTGTACACGAGGATGATTCCAGTAGGAGTCAACGTGAGGGAGACGATGAATACGGTCATTTCATGTTCAAGGGTCCCCAGGATGGTGCTATTTGTATCGACTTGCAAAGCGTCATACAAGGGCGGGGGGCTAGCTAGAGAGCCCAGAGGACGGCCATATTGATAACGAGAATGTCACGGTCTTTACGGGGATAGTAAGATACGCCAATCAACCGTAGATGTGTCAGGAAGTTATATGATATTTATTGCAATAGCACAATGCAAGCACAATGTCTGGATTTTTGGTGTTCGCAGGTTATGAGGCGAGGAGTGTTCGAAGGATCGGACCTGTTCGGGCCGGTCTAACCTTGGTTTCGGCCACAATGACCATTTTCTACGACGTTTCTTCTTCTCAAATATCAGAAGACACATGCATTTCTCCAGCCAATGCATAATCCCAGGACCTCTCTTCCTCTGGTTCCATGGCAATCGTTTATCCTCGAGGCTGCTGGATTAGACACGCTCTCACTTTCGAACCGTGACGACCACGGCTCTATCTCTTACTCACCAGGTTCAACGTCGACCCTTCTTATCTTCAAAGGAATCAGTTGCTGTCATAGAGATAGATGCTATCCATGGGAGAATGAAGCTTTGACAATGGTATGTCCGGATTTCATTGCAGTCACGGACGATAGAAACATTTTTTTCAGGTTCAAGAAACTCTCGATACCAGCGAGGTGCCAATTGACTACGTTTTCATTCATGACAGAATTTTCGTCACCAAAGCCAGGAATCGGACGAACGAATATATGCTCGTTTCTTGGACTTGCTCAAAGACGGTTATCGAGACTGCATCTTTCATAGGCTAATGGACACGTGGAGCTAGAGATCGTTTGACATTGACCATACTCTGGTCGAGGCGTTATCACAGTACTCGCTAACAACCACTACACTCTACGTGACAGTCGTCCCGCGCATCATGTGTGGGTCTGCCCTGTAGGAATTGGGCATCGAGGAAGTCTTTTACGGGTGCGCCAACGACAGATTTGGAGGATGTGGGAGCGTCTGACGAAAGAGTACGTTGTCATATGTATCACCCTGAGCTTGGCTCATGTTTGTGATGACTCATAGGGCCTATTATCCGGCGTATCCAGTGTACAAGTCTATTGACGGATATCTGTGGAGGCTATCATAATTCTTCGTTGGTTCAATATAACATAGAACACGAATAGTGCGTGACTGCATTATCCTGGGTTTTCTTTTGCTTCACTCATGAAATTCTTCCAGCGCCAGTACCAAAATCGAAGGTGAACCGCGGCCTCAAAACTGAAACATTTTCAGAATTACTCCCCAAACACGAGTGAACATATTTCACTTCAATCCACATTGTTGTCCGGGGCCCCATCAAACCGCTCGAACATCTGTCCTCCAGAATATCTTTCGACTAAGGCCAACATCATCAAACTCCGGCAGAACCCGATAGTACCATTACCCGGATGCGTTCATTGCTCGTCTCTTACACTCTGACTATCACCTTTCAACAAGGCAAGCCTCGTACTATCCTTCATCCAAGCCAGCACTGGGACTCACGGTACTCACAGCGCCACGTAAGCCATGTCCAGCCCCCCTGTGACGACTTCTCTAACGGATCCTCTTAGAATGCCACATGGTCAAGACTCATCTGGTCTACCACCAGAAATTTACGATGTCATTATCGATGAGCTGCAGGATGACAAGCGATCTCTGCTGCGAGTGTCCTTGACTTGCAGGGCGCTTTGCCCGAGAACCAGGGTCCATCTGTTCTCTTACGTCTCATTGTACAACGAACCCAGTTGCAGTCGCCTCCGCAAATTGATTGCCCTGTCTCCAAACCTTGCTTCTCACTTCAAGTCCCTTTGCATCTCGATCACGAGCGTGGAAGACCAGGATCCCAAGGTTTACGGAGCACTCATAGTGATTAAATCACTTGCCAATCTCACCCAGCTTACCCTTGCTGGGGGAGACTGGTCTCAACTGCCGAATGCCGTTGTTTCTAGTCTCCAATCCCAGTCTTACCGCTCTCTCGAAGTGTACGCGCCTTTCTGCTTTAGGGCTATAGGCAATATTTGCTCGCTCGTGCAAAATTCGCCTGATTTGCAACGGGCAACTTTCGCGTGTGAAAACGACTTCACAGGTGACTGCCATTAATCATTCCCTCCATCGTACCCCGGCTCCGGTCGAGTTGCATATCGGTGACTTGGCAGGATCTTCGGTTGCGGCTGAGACCCTTCTGAAGATGGCGACATCATTTCGTTCTTGCCCGTTTTCCTTCAGAAATATCCATATACTCAGCGTCAGCTTTTCTGGTCTGAGCGACGTCTTTCGACAGCATCTCAGCCAGTATCTAGTTCTCCTAGGTACTTCCCTCAAATATCTCCATTTGAGCCATACCATTCCATGTGTGTTTTAATCTTCCTAAGCAAACATCCGCGTATTGACTTTTGCCTATAGTTGTCCCGTACACATCTTCAGAGACGCTTGATGTTTCGAGTGTCGAAAAAGTCGCAGTCAGACTCCCCATACCTTACTTGAAGGATCGGGGCTCTCAGATATTCGAGTGGTGGATCTCCAACCTCTCAGCAGTGTCGGAAGGCTGCGCCATTCGTTCGGTTGTGTTCACCATAGTATCACAGCGGTCTAAGCTGGAAAGGCACGCGGCGCTAGATTGGGAAGATTTATGGGCGAGACTGGATGCTTGTTTGGCTTCTTACAAGATGTCTTCATTGAAGCGCGTTGCGATCACCTTTCAACCGCGACCAGTAGAATGGGAGACAAACAAGATTCGTATGGGGGGAAAATTCCCCCTACTGAAGCAGCTTGATCGCGAAGTACTGTTGAATGCCACGGCACTCTAGTTATCCCTTCTGATCTCCTGGTGTCGTGCGATGTGTAATTATCTGTCTTCTTTGACTGTAAGCTCCATCTAACATGATTTCCGGGTTTCTATGTAGTATAGGTCTCTATCCTATAACAGGGAGATATCGGAAGCGATAGCTTTGCACATGGCGATATAAGGACCCATCACGAGGGAGACATTGTATGCGCGACTCTTGGAGGGAGTTTAACACCGGGCTTGCTTTACTTCGGGACACATCCCGAAGGTCGGCTTTCTCCGAGTCAGTGATGAGCGACGACGTTGAAAGTCAGCCACAGAGACACGGCGAGTACGACCATCACATCCCAACTGGTTCCCAGGGAAATATAGATGTTGTTCCGTACCGTGAAGGTGATCGTATGCAAGGTCATTGCACGTTGAAGGACTCCCGATGGTGATGCCGGTTCGTAAGACATCGTCCGACAAGGTCTGGGGCCCAACTAGAAAATGCCCTCGTTCCCAGATTTGTACTCTTAATCTCTTGCTTAGTGCTACGAACCTACTACAGCCCGTACGGCACGTGTGTAGTGCAGCTCTCCTCTGTTTTGCCAAAGTATGTTTGTTCTCGTTGATGACATCATCAATTTGGTCGGTGTTGCGTTGAACCTGAGGCTCGATCTTCCACTTCAACTATCATTTTTGCGAGGCGTTTCAGTGCAGAGACGGTGTCCTCCTTCACCTCAATGCCGAGTAATTAACAGGGTCTCCTTTAACTACGACCCATCTGAAACACCTCTGAAGTTCAAACAAGAATGCCAGCATCGACTCTTCCACCAGAACTCCTTGATGCCATTATCGACGAACTGCAGGACGACCAGCCATCTCTGTTGGAAGCCTCCTTAGCTTTCAAGGCCCTCTATCCAAGGACCAGAGTCCACCTGTTCCGTGTCGCCTCACTGTCCACCGAATCCAGCTGCGATCGCCTTCGCGAGTTGATCACCTTGTCTCCAAAGCTCGCCCTGCATTTTAAATTTCTTGATATCGAGATGATCAACATCCCGGAGGATTCGATTTGCATAGAGCTTACAGTCATTGAATCTCTCGTCAACCTAACCCACTTATCCCTGATCAGGGGATACTGGCACCATCTTCCAGATACTGCCGTGTCCAGTCTGCAGTCCTGTTCTTACCTCAGGATCGATATAGGTCCGTTCTTCGAATTCAGATCAATGGGCAACATTTGTTCGCTTGTGCAAAATTCACCAGATTTGCAACAAGTGCGCTTCACATTTCGAAATGATATTACAGACTGGGAGGAATGCGATTTAAACCACTCTTTTCCTTACATTCCCGCTCCAGTGGCGTTGTACATCAACAGCTCTGAGAACTTTCCAGATCCTGTCGGAATTATTCTGAAGTGGGCTACGTTATCTCGACCATGCCCATTTTCCTTTCGCGACATCCATAAACTCGATATATCTCTTCCTGATGGGAACCCGGACGTTCTACCACATCTCAGTTAATATCTAACCATCTTGGGAACCTCTCTCAAATGTTTGTGCGTGAGACATGCCACACCATGCAGTGAGTACTTCCTCGATTGTTACTACACGTCCATATTTACTCTCGATACAGCTTTACCGAATCTAGCTTCAGAAACACTCAGTATCTCCAGCATCGAACAAATCGCGGTTACAATATTGAGAATGACTCCATCGAATCTCTTTGGTCGGGTCTCCCGAGTATTTGAATGGTGGATCTCCAACCTTTCAGCGGTGAATGAACATTGCGTCATTCATTCCATTACCTTCAAAGTGATAACAATTGGGGGTCTTCAAGAAGAACATCCTGCTTCAAGTTTGGATTGGGACGACGTGTGGACGAGGTTGGATGGCTGTTTGGCTTCCTACAAGATGGCTTCGTTGGAGCGTGTTGCCATTACGTTTGTACCACGACCAGCAGAATGGGACACATACAAGGCTCACATGGAAGGGAATTTCCTGTCGCTGAGGCAACGTGGTCGCGAAGTAGTATTGGATGCTGTGAGATTCCCATAAATTTTGAGTTTCGATGTGCATGCGCTATCGTAAGTCTAGTGCCTCCCTCGACTATTGCTCAGCTCGTTTTGATGCAAGTTGCATTTTCCGCAGAGTAAATCACTGTAGGATAAAATGATCTTCAATTCTTTATTCGTAGATGGTATTGAAGCGCATCTGAGTAACTGTAGATACGAAACTGTCTTGAAGGTGGCGAAACTGGGTGCTTATATGAACAAACCACCTCATGACCGCTTCGTTCTCAATTTCTAACGAAGACCTCAAAGTCTATGAGTCAATCGGTTGTTGATTACATTAGTAACTCGGCGATCTGGTTAAAACTGCCACCACCATATTGGTATTTTTATGCATCTGTCCGAGTGCAGATCTTCGCTTCACAGCGGGCAGCTTAAAGTGCACCCCGCTTGACCTATCTCTCTGGTGTTATTGGTTATTTGCAGGCGATCAACGACCACAACGAAGCTGGAATTGAGGGATGGGGTTCATGGCTGAATAATTGATTGACTCGTCAAGAGATACCATTGCGAGCTGAGTATGAGATAACGAAGGAGTAAGTGATAGAACATTTTGACTAGCTTATCACACTGATAGGCCAGAGCATAAATACGACTGCGTTACGGTGATTCCGTAGTCAGCTCTCCAAGTCAAGCGTTACACACAGTTTTATTGACAGAAAAGGACACACGTATGAGTGAGTAATTATACCACTACTTGGGTAGTACTTACAAGTGGGAACTAGGCTACCCCTTTACTCTCATTCAATAAAATAGATCCCATAGTTAATAGAGCCAAGCTTCGCCGCACAGCTGGCCGTAAGCCTCACAGACCCAACGGTAATGGATTCCGTTGCATTGCCTGAACTCGCCGCGAGATCCGCCGCCGTCTTCGCCGTTCCAGACGTCAGGCGGATCGAGTTCGTCCCGCCGAAAATTGTGTTCGGGCAATCCATCCCAACTGAGAACTTCTGTCCAGGGGACATGAGCGTGATTCCCATGCAAGACCCGTAGAAGCTGATGGGGAGCCCAGGATCAGGCTCGCCGGGGGGGAACGGCTCAGGAATGGTGGGTTCCTCTTCGAAGATGTTGAACTGTTGGTCAAAAATAATGAACAGGGGTGTCCAACAGCTCATGCAGGACTGAACAGACCTTGCGATAGATGTAGAATCCACAAGGAAATGCACTGGGTTAGCTGGTCGGATCAGCAACTGCCGGTAGTATAGATTCGACAATCGCCTCGCGTTGCCCATTCTTGATATAATCTTCGACGAAGCTCGTCTCCGAAGTCGTGCCATTGACAAACAAGAGAAGGTTTTGCGCACTGTTTTAGAGTATAAAATAAGCCATCTAAAGTGATCATAGAGCACAAATGCATAACTCACTCTTTCAAGAGGATCCACAGAACGCCAAAGGTAACTGCAATGACTGCGATGACTGGTTCCACGGCAGCGATACCTCCCACAGCAGCGAAGATCCCAATGCCGCCACGCTACCGGCAGACTGCACAGCCATGTACAATGTGTACATCGTTTTCCCAGCCGTGATGAGTCCCGAGATGACCATGACCGCGGTAGCGGCATTGGTGTTCGTCTCCTTGGAGAGCGTATCGACGGATTTACTGAGACAATTAAGTTCTGCTTTGATCGCATCGCCCCGCGCCGCCTTCAACCACTCGTATCTCGCCGTGGCGACGGAGAAGCCCTCGGCACGCTGGGCTGGAGGGATATCACCAGCTGCGGTGGTGAAAGACTTCAACACCTCAGCAACGTCGACGCGCTCTGTGGAGATGGGCTGGAGGGGGATTTCTGTGACCTCGTCGATAGCCTTGCGCGCCGCTTCAAGGTCGACTACCTTGGTGGCTGCTGCAATGTTGGCCAACTCCGTCGGACCGAGGTCGTAGTACCGCACATTACCCTGCAGGTATGCCTTAACCGAAAGCTGTTCGGTGGCAAGGGCCTGCTCGACAGCGAAGCGCAGAGTGGTCGCGTCATGGTCGTCGGGGATGATGAGCGCGATTTCGGGACGCTCTGTGGTGGTATATCCACCGGCAGAAGTCGAGAGAATGATGTCGTCGTGTCTGTTGAGAGCGAGAGCGGCTTTGGCGATCTGGGCGCGTTTAGCAGCTCCAATGTCGCCTGTGCCGGCGTCAACGATCCAGAAAGATTGCTTGTACTGAGGCATTGGGAATACTTCAAGAATACGGGCGAGTACGCGAGGGAAAGCTTTGCTGTATGCGGGCTAGGAATTCCGGGATGAGACTCGGATACTGGGACTTGGAGTGTTGGTTTGCATTTTATAGGATTTGGACCTTCTGTCATCTCTGGGCGCGCATGGCAAGGGATATCGATGACTCGAATTCCGCAACAGTCGAAGTCGGCAGTTGTATTTGGAAGACGAAGCGAACCGAAGGTAACGATGGACTCGAGGACGAATGTTCCTTTGAGTTTCCACTTGACACGGCTGGAGCGACTAGCTGATGTGGGTTTATATGCTGGTAAGGCAGCGGTGGTACCGAGTGCAAGGCGACTGCGACTAGTAGATTTTAGTATAAGTATATTGGGACTGGGCTTTGTAGATATCAATACCGGCGTAGATAGCAAGAGAAAATGGAGAGCATACCTCTCAGCTTTCAGCCTCAATTCCTCTCTTTCCACCGCCTCTGTCGACTGAATGCTGCCACGACGCTTCGTTGTGTAGCTAAGCCATCCAGTATCCAGGAACTGGATTTTTCAAAAGATAAAGTATTTCGTCTAGACAAAAAATGAACGCGCCCCCATTGCTGAAGATAGAGTCCAGAAGCCCGACTCTGGGTGCGAGGCAGGAAGGAGACAGAACAGTGGCCGTGGTTCGAGAGCAAGCCGATCACGATCGAATCCACGTACCCTCTCCGATGTCCCACCACTACGAGTATGGTCGCGTCGCTGCAAAGTACCTTGGTGGGCCCTATCGTCTGTCTCTACGTGACTTATTCATCGAACTTGGGACGGGCCGTCTATTTCAAGACCCCGGTTCTTTGGCACAATCTCCGACTTGTCGATAATGAAACGGCAAAGGGATCGGCATTGACATCCATGGCGAGTCACGGCAGGAGCTGTTCAGTTTTGTTACACAGTCGTGAGCTCAGGACACGAACGGAGCATGACGCCAAGCTCTGCTTCGATAATGAAGTGGTGTTGTCAAGGGAATGGACGACGTGATACTCCAGCTGCTCCTCTTTTGCATGCCTGTAGAACGATAAGGATGTCAAGGTACGTGAAGGGCGACTATATGCACTCACCAGGAAAACCCAGGCGACTAAGTTCCCGCATTGTCGACAGAATTTTGACGCTCTTCAGTCTATCCAGCGGTTGAATAAATAGATACGTCGAAGATATCCGTGGGCACTGGGATGTCCAGTTAAACAGGGATGTCGAATACTGATATTTGGCCAGGGCGAGTGCGACTGCCTGAGCAACAAAAAAAGTTATTGTTAGGTACGGAAATATTGAACGGCTGGTTGCCACAAGAAGGATAAAGCCCGAGGGCTTCTGTAGGATACGGCATAGAGGAGCGACTACCCAGTGGCATGTCCGCAAGAGATGCACGCTTAGTATGCTAGGTCAAAATCGCAGTGCATTTCCGACATCCGGCGGGTACCGATGACGCTCCGTGCAACCGAAATTCTTGATTGTCACCCATTCACGTCCAGTAACCTATCTGTGCTCAGTGTAGATCATACCCAGTCAGAATCGACTCACCTAGGTGACGAGCCGCCTCGTCAGTGTTTATCTTTTGCCCCACCACCTCATTCTCTCGGCTCGGTTGGAATCCAGAGTAACCCGTAGCTGTTCACGGAAAAGGATTTTGATTATCTAGAGTCCAGTCTGTGTTGACGGCGATTACTCTCATTGCTTGGCATGGAGAAGACGGCGCGGAGGGAAATGGCTGTCGTGGTCGAGACGCTACCGGCCGGTGCCGATCTGAATCTCCGAGCAGCCGACTGGCAACGTGTCGTCCATCTTCACTGCCTCCAAGATTGATGTGCCCCAAAGCTACAGCGATAACGTTCATCATCACAAGACGACAGAGAATCAACCTGAGGCTGATCGTCGAGTATGTGTTGCTCCCGTTCGAAGTCTCGCAAGTGACCGTCATGAAGTGTATTGACACCATTAGTCTCCACTACCGAAATGCGCTTTATCATATGGACTTGTGTCTATCTGTCTCACAATAAAGTTGCTTAACATTATTGGATAAAGTGCGTGTTACCTTTTACCCTCAGACTGGCATTTTCTTGATGATCATATGATATCAGATCATTGATTGATCATCTTGTCAACACTCGACGCGTTTTTACCCATACTATATAATGAGGAGTGCGGTATTCCCAGACTCAGAACTCCCCCCGTGGTCACATTTTCTATGGTCGCTCAGGACATTATTCCGCTAAATCTTACCGACGCCGAGAAAGCCTTTATACTTCAGTCCCTCGATACTAACCTGAATGCGAGAATACTCATTTCTCTGCTACATGGTACGCACATTAATTCGTCCAAATGCTGTCGTCTAACCACGCCTGCTCCGGTAGGCATATACACCGGAATCGTCACCGTCACATTATGGAGTATATGTAAGGAGACCTTCATGTCTACTACTTGCATTATGCAAATCTATTGAATGTCACCTAGTCACGAACAAATCTCGGTCCATCGGACGAACCATGGTTGCCGTTATAATCCTCCTCTATATTGTTGCTACCATCAACTTCGTCCTCAACTGGTTATACATCCATTCTATATTTGTCGAACACGGGCAGAGCTTTCGGACACGATATCTGGCTCAGTGCATTCCCAGCTTCGAATCAACAGTTGAGATGGGTGTCACGGGTGTCATTTGTACTATCCTTGCGGACTCCGCCATTGTACGTGTGACTACCGTGCATTTCCCGCCACTGCTACAGCTTACTGTGTCCCAAACTGTAGATTTGGCGCTGTTGGATTGTCTGGGGACGGCGATGGCTGGTTGTACTACTTCCCGTCCTTCTTCTCATTTCCGGAAGTGGTAAGACCATCCATCCACATCTTCTATCTTCCCAATTTACTCAAAGCCTAGCGCAGTGTTCAAAATCATCGCCACATTCAAAATATCTACCACTGCAGTCACTGCTTACCCGCTCGGTTTCGCCCTTTATTCAGCCTTCATCCTCGCAACAACCTTATGGTGCACGTTGCTCATTATCTACCGCATTGTCGCTGTTGCACATAGAGTAAGCGATGGACTCAGAACTTACCGCCATGTTATCGAGATCATGGTTGAATCCTCGGCTCTGTATTCCCTTACGCTGATCTTATATGTGATTTTCTATGTTCGCGAGGACATCACATTGCATTACTTTGACTGTCTAGTAGGAATCGCAAGGGTACGTATACCCCTTTATTTTTGGCTCCAGATCTAACAGACATGCCATAGGGAATTGCCCCGACGCTCCTCGTTGGGCGCGTCGCAGCAGGTCACGCTCGCCCAGACGACTCATGGCAAGGAAGCGTGATATCGGGCTCACTCCGCTTCAATGCGCGTTCTAGAGCTCAAGACTCTCAAGATTCCACGATGAGCGACGACCTCGAAGCTCACGAGAGAGAGGACGAACATGATCATCATGGCACGTTGACGGGATCCCAGGATGATGATATTGTGAACGAGACTGGGTGCGGCTGGAGAGACTAGAAGATTCAAGAAATTTGTTTCAATAATGATAATGTCATTCACGAGGATGTCCTTCGTCTACGATGGAGTACCCTCGACACGGTCAGGTTGTAGAGATATTCCGGTAGCCGTCGCGCAGGCGAAAACGATCCTGAAGTAAGAGCTCGACCGCCTGACATTCCCGTAGTCGTGGCATGACGATGAATTACATGTCAGGATCGCGTGGGGGCTGAAGTACCTCATAGATCGGAACGCAGTGGTTATTGGAATTTTCTGACAGCGGAGGGGATGAAAAGAATGTGCCAATTCGACTTCAAAGGGAAATGTCACTCTGGAGACTCTCCAAAGTTCCGAGCTTGTCGTCCTTGATACGCGTGGCATTCATGATGCCGGAGGACTACAATACTACATTAGCCCTCTAGATAACGAAAAAGCATAACAGCACTACCAATTGCAAGCAAACGTCTTCGCTGAACAGCATCTCCCTATACAACTTCCATTTTGGCTGCCAGTCGGAGTGAAACTTGGGACAAACCGATACCCAGATTCATGTAGAAATGGCTGGTGTTGCACCCAGAACATTTCGGATTCAGATCGTCGCCATGAGAGATCGCCGGGTTCCCATGGTAGTAGAGGTCTACGTCAGCGGAATATACTAGTCATCGTCCGAGGGAAAGGATCAATTCATTTACATCTTGCCGAGGATTTTCGAACCAAACAGATAACAATCAGCGAGGCCTTCAAATTAACAAATGAAAGGGCCAGCAAGCCTTCATAGTTTAGCTACCGGTACCGATAACAAATCGTCGAGGGATGGTATATGAATCGGGCATGTCCCCTCTCCCAGTCACCAGAGCCTCGAGGATAGACTAAGTCGCTTTAACCAAGCGTAAAGGTCGGTGACTCCGAGTCGGTCTTGCCAATCAAATGGACGGATTCGTAGGTCAGTTGGTGAGATATCCCCCTCAGTAGTCAACGGTCACTGCTGTGGTAGCTTTTTCATTGATTGTCCTCATATACTCTGGACACAACTAAAACACAGAATATGAGATTTTCTTCGCTGTTCGGAATCTCCTCCATGGCTGAACATTACATCAGACAACTCAAGCAAGTGGGAGCATATTCTTCTGTAGAGTTCTTGTTTGTCGCACTAAAAGTAGATAAAACCAGCCGAAGGAACATGCAAAGACTCCTAGGACATCAGAGGACATGGTGGCTTGAAGAAGAAAGAGTCCGGAGTTTTGCGGGCCGCTTTGTCTTTTGCTTACGAACCGCGACGACTTGGGCGACAACTATAACCATTATGAATCATTGGCCAATTATTTGCCGTAGAGATGGGTAGGTGTCAGGCTCGTGCATAGAGGGAGTTAAATAAACTGCATACTTAACTGTTCCCTGAATTGAATTCTTTCCAGATGTCATCAAACTCTAGTACTCGGAAGGAGCCGGTCCTAGGCACCTCTATTGCCCGCCTCTCTTACCCTTCGACTATCTATATCATCTCTCAAAGAGGAAGACTAGCCTGTTGGTCCCTCAGTCGTACTGTCATCTCATCTAGTACTAAGTCGTTAGCCAGTCCGACTTCCATAGCGCGCTGTAGGCCATTTTTAATCTTCGTAGCGATTTCTCTGACGTGTTCTTTAGGATGCCAGAGCCCAGTGACTCTCCGAGTTTTCCACCGGAAATTTGGGATGCCATCATCGACCAGCTGCAGTATGACAAGCGATCTCTGCTGCGAGCATCCTTGGCTTGCAGGGCCCTTTATCCAAGAACCCGACTCCATCTGTTCTCTCGCACCGTGTTGTCCACCGAATCAAACTGCATTCGCCTTGCCAAGCTGATCGCCCTGTCGCCAAAGCTCGCCTCACTTTTCAAGTCTCTAAGTATCGCGATCATGAAAGGGAATGATCCGGATTCCAGGGTTTACGGAGCACTCACAGTGATTGAATCACTTGTCAATCTTACCCAGCTAACCCTCATCGCCGGAGACTGGTCTCGGATGCCGGATACAGTTGTTTCCAGCCTCCAATCCTACTCTTACCGCTCTCTCGTCGTAAACCCGTTTTTCAGTTTTAGCGCAATAGGCGACGTCTGTTCACTGTTGCAAAATTCGCCCGGTCTGCAATGGGCGAGCTTCAGGTGTAAAAACAACTTCACAGAGGAGTGTCGTTTGAACCATTCCCTCCATTGCATTCCGGCTCCAGTCAGGTTACAGATCGATGACACGGCATCCTCGGATCCGTTTGAGACCTTTCTGAAGCTGGCGACATCATCTCGTTCATGCCCGTTTTCCTTCAGAGATGTCCATACCCTCAGCATTGCTCTTTCTGGTCAGAGCCGTGTCCTTCGGCAACTTCTCAACCAGTATCTAGTCCTCCTTGGTGCTTCGCTCAAAATTCTCCGCGTAAACCATACCCCAGGTATGTATAGACTTCTAAAAACGAACATCCTTGTACTTAATCGATCTATAGGTTTCCTGTATACATCTTCAGAGACGCTTGATGTCTCCAGCGTTGAGAAGATCGAAGTCAGAATCATGAAGGGTGACCCGAACTCTTTCGGTCGGGACTCTGAAGCGTTCGAGTGGTGGATCTCCAACCTGTCAGCGGTGAAGGAACGCTGCGCCATTCATTCAATCGTCTTCAAGATCGTAGCGACAGGGCCACCTTATCTGGAAAGGCACCCCGCTTTCAATTGGGACACCCTGTGGACGAGACTGGATGAATGTTTGGCTTCTTATAAGATAGCTTCATTAGAGAGCCTTAGCATTACATTTCACCCACCACCAGAGGGTAAATTTCCTCTACTAAAGCAGCTTGGCCGCGAAGTAATATTGAATGCTACATAGTAATCGGTTTCTATATCCTTGGCGTGACTGCCCTAAACGGGACCTCAACGCCTTTCTCGAGAACGCTCATTGGCTTCTCACTATGTGGAGCAAGAGACCGACATCTGCACAAAGCATACGGGTCACTAAAGCGGATTTCATGGCGATAAGATCGTCGCCCCAAGTGGGAGAAATGATAAGCTGGGGAGTAGAGAAGTGATGTCTTTGCTTGGCCGGAAATATGGACATTGGCGATGGATACAAATGGTCTCGAAATCCCCTAAAGTCGTTGAACATGAACGATTTGAGGTTGGGAAGGAGAGAATAAGAGTTCTCCGACCCTTCGAATACGGTTGAACCCAATTTCACAGCGGGGAGACATGGGTGATGGGGATGCCTGGTGCAAGGTCGTCTGCGCGGGATATGAAAAACACGAGTGGTGGATGAGTTTAGTCCGATACGACGTTCTCTGACCAGGGTCAAAAGTCTTTCGAAGCGTGGCGAACTCTGTAAGTCGTATAAAACAAAGATTGCTCGAGGGGAACGGTGCGCCATCCCCGACGTTAGCAATGGCAAGATCGGCCTGTTGCCGAAAGACAACGAAAGTATATGACGACACTGGGCAAATCTTTGGGACAAGTTGCCTTCTGCATTATCTTGAGATGCATTTTTTCGATGGGTAGGGAGACTTGTGAGCGATAGAGAAATACATCGTTCTGGCATAAGAAATGTCGAGGGTCTTGTGCAAGGGCGGCAAGGGGATTGTCCGTGACTACAGGCCGACTCGGGATATCTATCTTCGTATCTGGCACAACGTAGGAAAGATATCTCGGACGTTGGTGCAAATGGTTAGACGGCAGGAGCGCGATGGCTCATCTGATTTGCACGACTCCAAGATGCCAGGGCTACCGGTACTGGCGAGGCTATGGCATATTGCCCTCGACTGAGCTTGACGATTTCGAGTCGTCCTCGCTGCACTTCACGTCATCCCATACACAACGATATACTGTACAGACGAGCGATGTTTTGCCGCCACGTACGGAGCTCGTCGGTGTTATTCGCTATATGGGAAGATAATGCTGGTGTTTCTCGCTTCTTTCTGCTTTGTTTAGTTTAGTTCCGATGTCGCGGAAGAGGTGGGGCAAGACGTGGAGCAAGACGTCGCGAGAATCTCGGGAGGACGGCCAGGTACCATCATCCACGTCTGGCACCTCACGATCGTGCAGGTAGACCTGAGATATTGCCCTTCGTGTTCCACAATGTGAACAGGAAAGTGTGCATTTGCTGGAGGATGCCTTGGACTGAATAGTGCACCGTGACACGATAAGGAGATGCGGTTCTGAAGATTGATGGCTGACTGAGGATCGCGAGTTTTCCTGACACGTTGGAGATAACGGAAGGGAGGATGGGCGGCATGACTGTCGACAGGCTAGAGTCGAGGTGGATGAACCTGCGCACGAGTGTGTTCCATGAATGGTCCCTAAACGAGGTTTCCGTAAAAGCTGAACTGAGGTTGATCTCGAAGGCTTTTTGGATGACGTCGACCCAGACGGTACAGGCTTGCCGTGATTTGAACATTCTTCCTGCGCACCTCGTGAGTTTCAATAAATGTGGATAGAACCACGGGACGGACCTGCGTTATTCACAAGAGGATCAACCTACTCTCGACCTCCTCCATTATCTTTCGCCGCCTGGACTGAAGTGGCGCCGGGGACGTCCAGCTGAACGTGTTTGTCGTCGACGTCGGATTATTGCTTGAATTTAACCTTACAACATAGTCAGCACGAAGCGTTTAGGAAACATCATGAAGTACGAGCTTACCATCTCTTCCTCCAACCACGTATCCTTGAGCAAGGAACAAGTTCCGAGCATCCCGACAGCATCTACCATTCCCACGCTAGCCAACCGATGAGCCAGCAAGACATCTTGAGATGTCTCCACTTGGCACGACGAAACGACAGCGAAATCAACGGCACGTAGCCTCATTACCCTCAAAGCCGCCGCGAGATTGGGAAGGACGAATTCAGATTGCCGATCCGAGAGAGGCGTGGATGATGGTGCAGGTTCGTCCATGAAAGGCATGTTCAGATCAAGAACTTCTATAAAATCTCGAATCATCTTGAGGATGGGCGGGGGCTCTGAGGTCAGGCGAGAACCGGAGAAAGGCGTTGCTCAGCGGTACGAGTTGATAGGAGGATCTCGAGGATTTTGTCCAAGGACGGCGAGACGTCGTCTTCATCCGGCGCTGCGTTATCGTGCAGAGAGTGATAGCCTATGGCGTGGAAGGATTAATATATGCGAGGTTGGCAGGAATGGCGAGAGTGAGCTGGAGCGCGTTCGTGGACGCCAGTATTACTGGTACTGATTTCAAAAAAACCTCGGAGGCCAGAGCTGGGGACATAGTGCTTGCATCGTGTCCTTTGATATGATTAGAGCGGGCACAAGGGGTGTTCCGCTCCGTGATGCTTCTCAGCGATAACTGAATCCATGATTCCGTCGAGGAAGTGTAGAGTAGGCGGTGCTGATGGCGGCTATGGTAGTATGATCCTAAAAACGTGAGTGATATTCTTTGCTGCCACATATGAGCTCGTCGGTGTCCCAGTGAGAGCGAAAAGATGATGTCTGTCCATTCTCTCCAAATCACAACGAACGATATGTTGCTCTGAATACGCTCTGTTGGTACTTAGTAAGAATCGACAGAGCAGAGTTCGACTTGCCTAGCTGGCATGCCCCCGTATCGTTGTACCCTCGCACCCTCCTCTGGCTTTCTCAGCACGTTTTCTCCCTCGAAAACTAACTTTTGCGAGTTTCGATTATACGGGGATGCCGATAGCAGTTTGGCTTCCTCCATTTGCTGCAGTGAAATGGTATGATAGCGGATGTTTTCGAAGCGGACAGCAGGTCGCCGTAAAGGGGAGGAAAAAGTAAAGGTAGGTGGTTATTTCTCCTTGAGACTCTGTTGCCGGGTCCTTGAAGGAGGGACTGTTCAGAGAAAAATGGTCATCGCGGTTCGGAAGAGAGTGCCGGCCCGGTGAACCCATTTGCTTGATCAGAAATCTTCGACTCGTCAAGCCGCATCTTTCCCTCACCGAACACTCCAGAACCTATCAAAACGACGAACTCGACGAACTGAAGATTTCCATCCATATCAAAGGCGGAGCGGGTATATATCAATTCCTTGAGGTCATCAGGCAGGCAGTGTACTAAGTATGTCGGAAATGTCCAAATCAGGTTATAATTACTTATAAGGTTAAATAATACTGAAATGAGCGAGAAACCCTTATAAGGGGTTATTAGGAACAAGCTCGGTAGGATAAGATGCCTTATCAGTGGGTACCGGCAACCCCCGCCAAAATTCGCGCTCCGAGCGATCTCGATCAGGGTCCGAAATAGACCAGTTTCATGGATGCACCTACTGCAGCTCGAGGGAGGACGATTCACGACTATTGCAGGAGTCTTTTACTCCGAAGATGATTTTACATGTATTCTTTGGAGCACTTTAGTTTTTAGGCCTCATATAACCATAGTTTCAGTGCATTTATGGCATTAAAAGTGCTTTTTAAAAAAATGAGCCCAGAAGAATACATGTATTTAATTTCAAAATAATATCCTGTAATTTTTTCGAAGTGATACAAGCAATGTGAAAGCTTGTACCAGGTCCGTTTGGATGAGCAGTCCGAAGGCTTTGCAAATATAACCAAACAAATATTCACACAGCTTTTTCCACTTTTGCACACCTTTCAAGCACACAGAACCTTCATGGGACACCATCCTAACTTTCAAAGATACTCTGGTACCACCAAATGTCAGTCCACACAGCAAAAAGGCCAATTAACAAGGGTCTGTGCTGCTCATCACACTTCAATGAGAGTTGAAGCAATTAACATTGATTTGCCGTCAGAATAGCCAAAAATGGGCTTAGTCAGCTCACGTTCTGGAACCGGGCATTGCCGGTACCCATTATCAGGAGTCGGCAACGGTTATAATTACTCTAGTTACGATCCGGAAAAATAATTTATTACTTTCAGATTTCTAACAGTTTGTATTTATTATTCGAACAGGACTAGAACATGCTTAAGTAAGCCACATAACGTACAAAGGGAAAATATACAATGAGGGGAGTTGAACCAGCAACCTTTGATAAGTTAACATTTACAGATACAATATTACAGTTACACCACAAGTGGGTACCGGCAACGCCCGGTTCCAGAACGTGAGCTGACTAAGCCCATTTTTGGCTATTCTGACGGCAAATCAATGTTAATTGCTTCAACTCTCATTGAAGTGTGATGAGCAGCACAGACCCTTGTTAATTGGCCTTTTTGCTGTGTGGACTGACATTTGGTGGTACCAGAGTATCTTTGAAAGTTAGGATGGTGTCCCATGAAGGTTCTGTGTGCTTGAAAGGTGTGCAAAAGTGGAAAAAGCTGTGTGAATATTTGTTTGGTTATATTTGCAAAGCCTTCGGACTGCTCATCCAAACGGACCTGGTACAGGCTTTCACATTGCTTGTATCACTTCGAAAAAATTACAGGATATTATTTTGAAATTAAATACATGTATTCTTCTGGGCTCATTTTTTTAAAAAGCACTTTTAATGCCATAAATGCACTGAAACTATGGTTATATGAGGCCTAAAAACTAAAGTGCTCCAAAGAATACATGTAAAATCATCTTCGGAGTAAAAGACTCCTGCAAAAGTAGTCGTGAATCGTCCTCCCTCGAGCTGCAGTAGGTGCATCCATGAAACTGGTCTATTTCGGACCCTGATCGAGATCGCTCGGAGCGCGAATTTTGGCGGGGGTTGCTGGTACCCACCACAAGAGCTATACTTAATTACTACATTCAGTTATTAGATGTACTAAAGTCACCTGATCTCATCGCACTTGAGCATTGTTGCTCTTTCCAAGTTCACTTCAGTTATGCATTCAAAGCAGATCTATTTGAAAATATATGTATAATTCTAGCCATAAACATCTTCATCCTCCAGACCTTCTGTAGCATCACTGGCCCAAACAGTTTCTTGTTGAGCTTCAGCACAAGTATGGCTACCAAGAAGAAACCTTAAATAGAAACCAATTAAAGAGCATGGAAACGAGTTGAGGTGGCAAGTAGCACATATAATCAAATATCCCGACAGCTTTTGTGGCCTCAGAGGACATAAATTGAGTAGTAGAAGCATGCCAAAGATGTATTTCGCCTTCATTTCACTCGCTCACTCGCCTCGGACCGTACAACTGCACAGTGATCGAGTGGCTGTGCGGCTTCTTGCTTTACTTTTCGCTATCACCTCGTCTCACCTCCATGCCTCCCCATCCCCACCCACTCACCATCCCCCACATCAATATTGGGGTCAATCGCTTCGCTACAATGCATTATCGCTGCAAGATAGCCTCCACTACACTGACGGAATTGATATCAGTGGCCATCTGCTACCATGGGAGCTGAACGAACGAGTACCAAGGATGACAGCGACAGCAAGTAGGATGGTGGCGGTGGGCGATGCGAGGGGTGTGAATGATTGGGGAGACTATACTGAGGGGTCAGGGCATGGCTTTACACATGGAGTAGGCCGGTGCTCACTGGGATGGCATTTATTTTTTTTCATTTCGAAAATATTTATTACTTTCAAAGTTGGCTATGTAATGTATTCATATCAAGCCTTTTTAGTGTAGTGGTCAAATGTATTAGGTAGGTAGTCAACGGTTAATGTTCAATATCAATTCCGAGTGACATTGGTACCATTTTTGCATTGGGAAAAAAAAGTCGTCCCTTTTAACGTGCTTATATCCTCACGGGTTCCATATATGGTAACCAGCCATCTTATCTGGTGATTATATTCTCGGGCCATACCTTATCTCTAGCTTATCTGGGTGATCAGCTTATAAGGCCAAAATGAAATTTCCGACATAGGGTAAAAGTGGTATTGCCATGTGTGGATTTATTGGTTTACTGAAAGGCCGTTGAAGGGATAGCAACGTTAATTAGCAGGGAAAATCTGCGAATTCTGAGTGTACAGAGCCTGGAGGCTCATCAGCGAGTATAGGAGAATATCTTCTACCGGAACCGTAGCCAGGATTCTGACACCAAATAGTTCACGCTGCATCTAGGTCGCCCCTGCTCAGCATACACCCACGTTTATGCATCCCTTCCTTTCCAGGAAAGTTCGCGTACATACCTTGAGCCTCTGAACAGCCTTCAGAGAATCATAACAAAGCGTAGCAATACTTCGCTACACCACCAGAAGCTACAGTCATCGCACGGAGGTGCAAGACTAGACTCACTAGAACCTGCCTTCAGATTCTGTGTTTGATTACACTAGCCATTACAGGTCTTGTGTTTTCTGCCCGCAGGAGTCTATAGGTTCATCAAGGCGTCCTCAAAGGACCCCAGTTTCCTTGGTGCCTCCAGTTGCAAATTCGCCTGAAATCTCTCCTATTCCTCGTAACTACCCTCATGTCCATGCTTTGGGGTGCGTCTTGTCTTGTCCCATTTTGCCGCTGAGCCCGCTCGCTAATCATCGGGCCCCTCCTTTATGGAATTTGTTTTTCCCCATCAAGCCCCTGGGTTTATACCGCCGTCCAATGAGTACGGCTCCCGCTACACCTTCCCAACGCACCACTATGGCTGCTCAGAGTGCCTCCCTCAGTCGTGGCCTTCAAGACATGGCCAGTTCCATCCAGGACTTGCGCCAAGCTCTGCTCATGCCTTGTTCTGGTGTAGGGCTTCATACTTCGGGGTAAGTCATTGCGTTGTTTTCCTTCTGCTTCTGTCTAACTTGTTTCTTATTTAGCTCTGCCGGTACTACCACGCCGGCAGATGATATTACAAGTTGTGATCCTTTTCTGCCAGAGCTAGCTAGCTTGCTAACTTCTGGTTTCTGTTCTTTCATAGCTCTTCACTCTAGGGTTACACCCCTTGATGTAAGTTGCCCTTCTCAGCCATCTCTTTTTAGCTGACTCTCTTCTTTCTCAGCCCTTACCATCAGGTACTACTGCACACCCTTTGGATGTCATGAGTTTCCTCTAGTTTTTCTTCTTTTCCTCGTTTCTAAGGTCGCATTTTCTAGTTCAACATGCCCAGGTCTTCCTCACGTTCCACGCACAGGTGACCAAACCCTCTTTTGCAACGCCGCCAAGCACTGCCCTTGCCTCCTGTTTCGGGACAAGGTGACTTAGCTGGTATCCAACCCTTGTCGCCTGTAGACGAGGAGCCTCCCATGCCAGCGACTCTGCCACCTCCTCTTCCAGAGGAGGATCAGTTGTCTGCTTTCATTGAGGAGCTCCCTCCTCCTACCGACTTTATGGATGTGGATGTGCCGCTGTCGCCTCCCAGGGTCTATCACCCTGTGACTGGCACTCCACTCCGTTCTGATTCCCTGGTCGTGTGCTCACCTTCGCCTGAGGCTTTGCCCTCGGTTTCTAAACCTGTGGAGGCCTCCGCTTCTGCCGATGGCATTGAAGTTCCGCCGAAGGAGAAGAAGACGAAGAACAAAGGTAAGGGTAAAGTCGCTGCCCCTGACCCTGTGCTCACTTGTACCCCTTCTCCTCCTGTCGTTGTTGCTACTTCCTCGGCTCGAGAGGAGCTGCCCCCTCAGAAGAAGAAGGTTTTGAAGAGGAAGCACGCTCCCGACATGGTTTCTCCTTCTGAGCCTGGTTCTTCCAGGCCAACTCGTTCTAGTGTCACTGCTTCAAAAGCAGCTGCCATTCCTAGCGCTGCCTGTGGTTCCGGGATCGCTGGTCCCTCTGTCAAGAAGCCTCGTTTTTCTCCCAAGAGGGTTTCTAAAAAGGCTTCCCACAAGACTACTAAGTCTGCTGCCTCTGGCGCTTCTCAAGGTTCCAACCGGATGTTTTCTGGTCGCCCAAAGCAGCAATTCTTGGCTGCCGAGCTCACCCATGTGCAAGATCCTGATCAAGAGGGCATCCCCATCGATAGGCATAATGGTCATGCCAAGCTAGAGGACTACCATTTCGAGGACTTAATCACTGCACCTGATGAGTTCTTTGAGTAAGTTCTTTATTCCTCCTCTCTTTTTCTGACTGATTTTCTCCTAGTCCTGTTTGTTATGGTAACAAGAATGGCACTTTTGGTGCTCGTTACACTTACTATGCACGTGCTCCTGATGTGAGCTCGCTATCTCTTTTATCTTCTCTGGTCTAACTCCTTTTTCTAGCATTATGAGAAGACCTGCCTCCCGTGTGCCCACCGTCAACTCGACTGTACTTGGAACAACTGGTACCCAGGTGCTGACTGTGATCAATGCTGGGAGGGGCATCACGGAGGATGCTCCACACGTTACACTGCCCGTGAGATGCACAAGATCACCTCACGTCTCATGACTTTCACGTGGTATAACATTCCTGGTATTTTCTTCCTCTATTCTCTTTTCTAGTATTTGCTTACTGAGATTTCTCTAGCTCTTTGTCGTAACATCATGCAGCTCTGCAGTATCAACCATGAGCTGGAGCACATCGACTACCTCTATCGGGGTCGTCTTCGTGCTCTCAATCGTGTTGTTCACAACATCGCCGAGAGCTTGGATCAATTTGCCAGTGCTGAGGGTGGTAATGAGCTCATCAATGACCTGTCTCGTGTCTATCATGAAGTTCGCAGCTTCATCATCGATGGTCTGTGGCGCTCTCTTGGTCTGTCTCTCGACCTCCCTGAAGGTCCTGAGTACATGCCTTCTGACAACAATGCTTCGATGTGGGACGAGGGTGAGGATGAGCCAGCGGCTGGTCCTTCAGGTACTCAGGGTGGTGACAGCGAGGGTGCAGCTGAAGCTTCCGAGTAGATACATGTATATACATCTTTCTTGGTAGTTTTCAGCCCACGGGCTCTTCTTGTCTGTTTTTATATCTCATATTTTGGACTTGTTGCATCCCGGGGCCCCTTCTGGGCCCCTTCTAAATATCATTTGTCTTTCTTGCTTTCTCTTCATGTGATCGCATCTTAGCCTACCGCAGTTCTCAAGTCTAGGGCATCATTGTCCCGCTCTGCGACCCTGATCCGCATCGGTTACATGTTATCCCCTTTCTGATACGAGCTCTCTCTCAGCTCGTCTTCTTTTCTGGCCTCCATTGCCAGTTTTCTTGTCTTTAGTTCGTGGGGTCCTGGCAGGCTTTTTCTTTGTTCCATACCAGCCTGTCCGCCACTTGTCTCCATTTTTCCTCTAGTTTTTCAGCATCAGGTGTCATTTCTTTCTAAATCGCTGTCATCATTAAGCGACCCTGATCTGGCTTGATCAATCTCCTCTGTGTGGTATTCGTAGAATCAAAAATTTGTTTCCTAATTTTCCACTTTAAATGTTAAAAGGTATAAAGGTATACTTGGGTATACCTACTATATCCCCCACACTAAAAAGAATTGACTGTCCCCAGTTATCAACACCACCCATCACTAAATTTATCTTAAATTTCAAATCAATTTCTAACTTAGTCGCATCCGTTGTTATTTTCCAAATTCGGGGTGCATACTTGTCAGAAATTTATTTTCTTCTGAGTTATGAATGGTCTTGGTTCAATATACCTATTTAGCTGTAGCTGCTGTGCTTCTGGTATAAAAGCTGAGTGAGCTCACTGGTATATTCCCTCTACCACCATATCTCTCAATTGTACTCACGTTCTAGCTTACTTTCTGCTACAACCCTTTCCAACATGTCTTCCCCTGCTACTCCTGTTATGCCCTTTATCGCCGTCAAGGCCATTATCATGCAGCTTTGCCAGAACCTCAGTGTTACTGCATCTGATAATATGGCTCAGCTCCACAAGTATACGGTGCATCTTTTTAGTGAGCTCACTACCTTTTGTAGTGGTATTAACTTCGTTTTTGCAGAAGTATCTTGAGGCTCACAAGGTCGAACTCATCAAGGACAAGGAGTTCAAGGAGATCATTTTCAAGGCTCGCAGCACCGTCGAGAAGAAGTTTCATACCAATGCCTCGAAGCAGCCTATTCACAAGGTCTTGAAGACCATTACTGGCTGGGTCCAGTCTGAATGGCACGTCGTTGAGTTGGGTCCTCCTGCTTCTGCTCCTACCGGCCCTCACTGTGATGTACTTCTCTCTCCTTTATCTTTCTTCTTCATACTTATTTGGTTTCTTCTAGACTCCAGTTACTCACAGCAGAGACAAAGTCTGTGCTCTCAAGAGGTCTCCTGCCATTGTAGATTCTGGTTCTGAATCTGCCGATGGTGAGCCTGACAAGGTAGCCGACCGTTCTGATTCTGAGTCCAAATCCATTAAAGTACGCTTTCTTTGGTAGATTCCCCAAATGTCTCTGTTCCATGCGCTAACTGACGGTATCCTCAAGATGTCTGTCGATGACAACAATTCCAAGCCGACTCCTTCCAAGGCTACAAAGCCTTCCAAAGGCAGGTCTGGCGAGGCTGTCATTGGTGAGAAGTGCAAAGAGTCTTCCAAGGTGAGATATCTTGCGTTCTTTCAAGATATCTCCCACACTAAAAGCTCTGTTCTTTAGGATGAACCTTCTGTTTGTTTCCATTGCAATGGAAATGATCATTCTCTCTTGGATTGCCCTGCTTCTGGCTCCGTAAGTTCTTTCTTTTAGTGTGCTCGCCAACTCAATACGCTGACTACAAGCTCCCCAGGCTTCCTCTTCCAGGCGCTACCAGAAGGATTCTGACCGCGACTCGAAGCGGTCTCATCACGTCTTCCCGTATTCTTCAGCCCGTGAGTTCTATACTACTCGTTCTCATGGCGGATCCGATAGACGGGCATCCTCAGTTCTTGGTCTGGTCAGCACCGGTGAGTTTCTCTATTTCTTTTTCGGATTTATCCTTTTTCTCATTCCCCTCTTTAGTTTCCGGGAAAAGCGGAAATGCTGCCCTTAGCGAGGCTCTTCGCTCATCTCCACAAGGGGCGTCCTTGGATGGTCTTTGCATTGAGTCGCCTGAATTCCTGGCCAAGCTCGAGAGTGCCATCCTGGGCGATCTTGTCATGCTCCATCACACCATTTTTGCTGCGGAGAGACAGCGGACGTTCCTTCTCAGCGAACTCTCTGGAATCCAAGGGGCTCTATCTGCTTCTGGTACTGAAGCTGGCTTGCCTGATGGTGCCACTTCTGTAGATCCTGGACGTGAGGCTCTTACTTCGACCACGATTGTTCTGGAGCCTTCGTGTTTCTAGTCCCCAGCCCTTTATTGTTGATCTTTCTGGTTCTCTTGTTGGTAATGGTCATGGTCACTTGGTTTCCTTGTCCCACTACATCTCTTTCCAATTATCTGCTACTGATGTTGATTATCTGCTCCCTTACTGTTACTCTTTGCTAGCTTACTTTAGAAGTAGCCTTCCAGGAGTATCCCAGGTGTTAGACCCGATTTCCTAACAATGAGTGAACAGTCAGCTGTATCGCGTTCGTACAATCACTGCTGAGCCTCGCGATGTTAGAAGACCAAGACTAAGGTTTTAGCACTTAGCGTGAGTGTCTGTGTTTCGGTATGAATAAACTTTAGCTCAAAGCTAGGGAATATACAGCTTTGAGTACGCTACTTATATATTAAGTCTAGAGTCCGTAACCGGTGCTAGGATGAGGGTACCGTGTTAGAAGATGAATAAGACAAATACACGGTAGCCGAGAATAAAGTACACGTCGGGCGAGTGTGACTTCATAGCGATGTGAAGACTCTCCTGGAGTCGCGGATCTAAAGATGAGATAAGATAAGCGCCGAAGATAAGATAAGATAAGAGGCGCTTAGATAAGAAAAGTGAATAAATCGTAACATTACCCCCTCGTTAAGGCAGGTGTCCCAACTGCTTGTACATTGGCGTCCGTATCTGTTTCATCATCATGCCGTCCCCAGAGAACTCTTCTCGAGAGCTCATCGGAAGAATGCCATACGATCTGCAGCTTGTCCCAGCGGCCCTTAGGCAAGTCGCCGGTAGGGAGAGAGGGTTTAGCGTATGGTGGTGATGCGATTGACAAATTTGGCCCTTTTGTACCGTTGGTCTTGCCTGATTATGCGCGCGTTTTGATAAGATATTTTGTCGTAAGAAGTCGTGAGTGGGGGTCCTTGGCTATCCCCCTTTATAGGGTGAGTTCTTCGTACTGCTTTATGGGATTTCCGTTGGCTCAAACGGCGGTTTCGAATATGTCGAAGGATCGTCGTTCCCACCAAATTGGTCCCAGTCTAGTTGCTGGTCATACCAAACCTGCCAGCCAGTGAATGGGTCCGTATAGGCTTGCCAATCTACCGCCTCATGCTTGGTATGATTTATCTTTTGCGCGTCATAATCGTCGATGAGTTCATCGGCGTCCATATCGTTTTCTCGTACCCACGTGTTGGATTCCGGTCCGTAGCCTTTCCATTTGACGAAGTAGTCAGTAGTCCAACGCCATGGTTCTCCGGTTTTTCCCCGGACTTTGCGTTCTCTACTGTCGAGGACTTTCTCGATTTCATACTGTTCTTCTCCGTCGACTAGTTCTGGCGGCGGCGGTGGCGGTTGCTCTTGGTTTGGGAATGCGGGTGGCATATAGGGGGTAAGGAGGGATTCATTGAATGTCGGATGTATCTTCCAGGTTGAGGGGAGTTTCAGGGTATAAGCCGACGCTCCTTTCTTTCCGACGATGAGAAATGGACCTGTGCGTTTATCAGCGAGTTTTTTCTTTGGTCGTGGGAGACTCAGGTTGGTCGTATCGAGCCACACCTTGTCTCCTACTTGATACTCGATCGCAGGTCGTTTCTTCTTGTCATATTGGGCTTTCATTTGGGCGGCGGCTTTTTCCAGAGCTTGTCTGGCCTCTTCATGGATTTTCTGCATTTCTGAAACGAAGGTGGTGGACGCGGGCGTCCGGAAGGGTGCCTTGGGTTTGGCGCCAGGGAGGAGGTCAGCGTTATAGCCGTAGTTAACCTCGAAGGGGCTTTTACCGGTGGCAGAGTGTACATGGTTATTGTGAGCGAATGCCGCGAGGGATAGCCATTCAACCCAGTCGTCTTGAAGATGGTTGATGAATATTCGGAGGTATTTTTCAACCTCTTGATTTACTCGTTCTGTCTGACCATCCGTCTGGGGATGATAGGCGGTGGATGCGTTTGCCTTGATCTGTAACAAGTCATAGAGGTCTTTCATGAACTTGGAGACAAACATGGTGCCTCGGTCAGAGATGACGACCTGGGGCATTCCGTGTTTGGCGTAAACTTTGTCTCGTAGGATTTTGGCCCACCCTTCCGATGACAGCTCTGTGGTACAAGCTATCGGTATGATTTCCTTAGAGAATCGGTCGACGATCATTAAGATAGCGTCTTGACCGTTGCACCTTGGTAAACCAGTGACCATGTCGACGGAGATGTGTGTCCAAGGTCGGGAGGGGATGGCGTTTGGATGAAGGGGCGCTGCTTTGGCTTGAGTGCTCGACTTTGTTCGTTGGCACGTTTCACAAGCGCGGACGTAGTCTTCGACGTCCTTTTTCATCTTGGGCCACCAGTATTCTCGTAAGACGAGTTCTTTGGTCTTCTCAATGCCAGGATGTCCCGCCGTAATGTGATCATGAAATACCGCGATTATTTCCCCTCGCAACGCATGATTTTGGGGAATATAGATACGGTGATCATAATAGATCAAACCGTCATTTAGCTTCATCCCGCGATCATGGTTGAGGGACACGGAGACATTCTTGTCCCATCGTTGGCGCTCGAGCGTGGCTTGTTTGATTTTGGTATGGATTTCCTCAATGGTTGGCATGACCAATGCCCGGAAATGCTCTGGTTTGAGGACGATAACCTCATCGTTGTCCTCCTTCCCCATGTCGTGATCTGCTCTGCGACTGAGTAAGTCGGCTTTCTTGTTCGACGCTCCTGGCTTGTGGTGGAGTGTGAAGTGGTACTCCGCTAGTTCTGTTACCCAGCGGGCCTGACGGCGGTTTAGCTTCTGAGGTTTTCGGAAATACTGGAGATTTTGATGATCCGTCCAGATTTCGAAAACCTGAGTCGCCCCCATCAGGTAATGTCTCCACTCGTCGAGTGCAAGCATAATTGCGAGCAGTTCTTTGTCGTAAATTTCGTAATTTCGCTCTGTTATCGTTAGAGACTTGGATAGGAACGCGACTGGGCGCCATTTCCTGTCCTGCTCCTGCGATAATACAGCGCCTATCGCTCCCTCGCTGGCATCCGCCTCAACTCGGAACTTGCCATTTTCTGTGGGTATTGCCAGTACCACTTCTTCGGCCAACAACCTTTTCAACTCTTCGAAGGCGTTCTGTTGCGCCTTTCCCCATGTCCATGGATCGTTTCCTGTCAGCTGCGTCATTGGTTTGACGACTTTGCTGTACCCTCTAATGAAACGTCGATAGAAATTGGTAAAGCCTAAGAATGATTGTAGTTGGACTTTCTTGGTGGGCACGGGCCATTCTGCGATTCCTGCGATTTTGACTGGATCCATTCGGATGCTGCCTTCACTGATGATAACCCCAAGATACTCCGTCTCTAAAGTCTCGAACTCGCATTTTTCCGCTTTAAGGAATAGCTTGTTCTTTCGTAAGATTTTTAGGACTTCTCGCGTGATGCGCCGATGTTCCGCCTTGGTTTTTGACATGATTAGAATATCATCAAGGTAAACTGTAACGGCGCCGGACGCGATGAGATCTTTGAAGATGTCGTTCATCATCCATTGGAAGGTTGCCGGCGAGTTGGTGAGCCCGAAGAACATAACCGTGGGTTCAAACAACCCTCGATTAGTCCTGAACGCTGCTTTCCACTCGTCGCCACTCTTGATGCGAACATTGTTGTATCCCCACCGAACGTCACATTTAGTGAAGTACTTGGCGCCCCGTAGTTTATCCATAAGCTCCGAGATGAGAGGAAGCGGGTAACGGTTCTTAATCGTCATCTCATTGAGCTTGCGATAATCTTGTACGGGTCGTAGCTTACCATCCTTCTTTTTAACGAAGAAGAATGGTGAAGCCATGGGGGACTTCGATGGTCAAATTCGTCTGCTTGAGAGGTTTTCGTCTAGGAATTTGTCGAGTTCTGCCTGTTCATTACGATTGAGAGGGTAAACTTTGCAGTCAAGATTGGCGTTTGCGTTGGGAATGAGTTCAATAGCATGGTCCCATGTCTTTGGCTCGGGTAGTTCATCGAAGTTTCCTTTTTCGAACAAATCGGCGAAATCCCTGCACCATTCCGGGACCATTTCTTCGAATGTTTTAGCGTCCTTCCCTTCGCTAGCCTTGGCAGCGAGGTCATTCGCATGATGAGCGTGTATGAGGATAGCTTGTGTAAAGTCTATCGCAAGGATGGTGTCTCCTTCCTCTAGTTCCTCGTCCCACTTGTTGTCGGGATCCGTATCTGGTAATGCGAACAGAGTTCCTCGGCATTGGCACCGGGCAAACGTCAACCTCCCCAACTTCCAATTAATGATTGGGTTGTGTCGGGCGAGCCAGTCATGGCCCAGAAATATCTGTCTGTCGCCGAGTTCTGTTACGGCCAAGTCTATCCGTTCTGTGTGATCCCCGATTACGAGTAGGATTTCGGCATAGCGCGTAATTGATCCTCCTTGATTGCGAGTTCCGTCGGCATTGTAAACTGGAATGGGTGCCGCAGTGGCATAAGTCGGGATATTGTGCTTTTCGACAAAAGCCCGATTGATAGCGCTGCTAGTACACCCGCTGTCTATTAACGCAGCTGTCGCAATTTTGGTGCCAACTCCTTCGCTCTTGATCTGGACGTCAATTGTCAAGTCCTTGCCCTTCCCGCTCAATGCGCTAATGTACCGCCTTGGTTGCCGCAGTTCTTCGAGCCACCAAAGCGCGTCAACACGCATCGCTTTTCGCATCCCCTCGATCATGTCGTCCACGACTTCTTCCGCTCGCGCCTTGTGAATCCAATTCTTTAGGATTGCCTTCGCTTCCGACTCTGTCTTGGCTTGTACTATGCCACGCAGAGTCCATTCTGCCCCGAATGGTTTGAGCCACTCGTGATATGTCTCGCCACTAGTATAAGTGCGCGAGAGCTGCGGGACCTCCTTAGCTGTCGCATCGACCCGTGAGGGCTCGACTACCGTTGGCGAGGTCACCGTAGCGTCTAAGTCTAAATCTAAAGGGGCTGTCAGTCTATCCTTCACCTCCATAGTGAAGCCGGGGATGTCATCTTGGTCCTGAACCTCAGACATAGTTACTTTGCGCCCCCTATTCACTGCCTGGGCGCTAGCAGCTTCCTGTCCTACGGCTACTTGATGGTCGGTCGTGGAACGGGAGGTGCGTTTCTCGAAGGCGTTGCCTCGTAAAGGGGTAACAGGTTGGGCTGACACCTCCGAACGAGTGAGTGCCTTAAGCTTCCGCCCATCCGTCAGGAGGTCGCCTTCAACCGGTCCCTTCGAGCCTGTCCTTCTAGTCGACAGGTCCCTCGTTTCATTCAGCGTTCCCCCGTCCTCGAGTCGCCCTGCGTCTCGACAGGCGTTGGCAACTAATCGGGGGCACTTACTCGATTCAGGTTCGTCCTCGATCTTCCCGATAGCTGCGTCGTCAGGTTTCGGCCCCAGAGCCCCCAGTGACGGTACTGGAGATTTACACTCTGGCAGTCATACGATAATCTCTTTTACCAGAGGAGGTTTAGCGTCAAGACATATTGTCTTATCCGACGGTATTCCCTCGAAACTCCCTACGAGGTAGGGACTCCGTAGAGCCGTAAATGCAGGGGGTGCGTTCAGCGCCTTTTCCCCTGTCCCAACCGGTCGCTCGGTCCTCTGATCCTCCGTCGTTGGAGGCTCAAATTGGTGCCACGCCGTTATGCTGGGTGTCGCTATGGTGGGCGACTTACCATTCGCTTTCGCCGGTAACTCCAATGGAGATCGTAGGCTACTCGTCGAAGGTCCAGCCGGTAGCCTGACTACCGCTGGTTCCTGGGATTCTATATGATTCTTCATTAGTTCCTGGTCTCTTGGTGAAATCGCGGATATATTCGAAGGCGCGGTGGATACTACAGAAATATAAGTACATTTGTTAAGCGCGATTTGCGTACCAGTAGGAACTAAGTCCTTTGCCGAGTAAGTCGAATCAATTACTTCTCGGCGTCCTCTTTTACCTCCTCGATTGGTGCTAGCATCTTTTCTTTGTCGTCCCAGTAGGTATTGGCCCGACGAAGTGATTCCGCTCTAGATTTCGGTGCGCCGGGGCAGTCGCGTTTGAAGTGACCAAGCTTTCCGCATCGGTAACACTTCGTCGTCGCGGTTGCTGCACCGATATCCATAGGCTCACCTCGTCCCCCATAAGTGGTTCCTGACGTTGTCTTCTGCATCGGTACACTTGTCGATGTTACTCCCTTTGGCACCATTCCCTTCGCCATTGGTGCTGGTCGTCCCGAGCTTTCTGCTTGTTTGAGGTGCCAGTTAGAGTCAATACGAAGTAAGCGAGCCCTCCAGTCGTCGTAGAGAACTGGTAAGTCGCCGTCGGCTGCGTATATGGTGTTTCTGCTGGTTTCGCGGCAGGCTCGTTTGATCTGGGCGACCATTACCTGTTCGTTGTTGCGTACTCCCGAGTAGTAGGCAAGTTCTTCGAATTCCTGGAAGAACTTGTCGCCGTCTTTGAAGTTTACCTGCCTGAGCTTCTCCCAAGCTGCGCGCCTAATCTGTTCGTCTGCGTCCTTCCAAAACCTCGCCCTAAGGTGAGCTTCGAAATCTTCATAGGTGGGGTATAGTTGTTCCCCATTGGCGCTTTTGCCTAGCATCTGGGATTGTAGTTCCCACCATCTTTGTGCGTCACCTGCAAGGCGGGAAACGCAGAAGATTACTTTATGGGGAGGGTAGAAGAAGTGGCGGTTGAAGAGGCCGAAGTGTAGTTCACACTTCTGGAAGAAGCGGGTGATGTCGTTAGAATCCCCGTTGAAGTTGTCGACTTCCTTCAAGATTTTAGGCTTGAATTCGTCGTAGGGGGCGACATTCCCAGCGGTTAGAACCCAGGGAGCAGGAGGAGTGGGTGCCTTCGGAGGTGCAGGATGGCGTGGTAATGTCCATCGTTGAGGTGCGACGGGAGGTTGTGGTGGCTGAGCGGGTTGCCCGCCTCCACTTCCTCCTGGTACGGACGGGTCTGCACCTGCGAATGGTCTGTAGCCGGTCGAGTAGGCTCCAGGCGGCGCGTTTCCTCTGACATAGGAAAAGGAAGTGACTGAGGCGCGGGGAGGTGGTATTGGTGGTTCGTCTGGCATCGGCATTTGGATGTCTACTTCCGTTACGATGTCTTCATAGGGAGCCATAGGAGCCATTGGTGCGTTAAGATGGACTTCATTGTACAGGAGACGAGCGTTTCGCTCCGCCTCGTACTGTAGAATGTCGTCTGCTGGTATGTCCCTATTTTTCTTCATAAAATAATCATGCCCAGCTTGGGTCTCTCCCCAAGCTAGAATGAATGGTAACTCGTAAGCATAATATTCGTAAAGCTCGCGATACTCAGCTCGTCTTAGTCTAACTGGAATGGCGACGCTGAGATCCGTAGCTGTTCTCTGGTAAAATCTGATAGATTCAGTCAGATCCATCTCTGGTAGTGGTTCGTGGGTCGAGCGTCGACTCAGAGGGCGTTCCTGAGCTTGGCCTTCCATCGGCGTGGGGGGTCATGTGTCGGAAGGGCATGGGTGGTCGAGGGACCTCCTGGAGGGTGCCCTCTCCACTTGTCTCACTGGTGAAGTACTCATAGTATCGCGACTCAGGGGGTGCGAGTAACTCCGGTGGAGGCCGTGGCTCTGCTGTGAGTTGTCGGTCGATTCGTCCCCAACGTCTGCGGTGTAGTCGGGGTCGACGCCCCGGTTGACGCTGCTCGATGACGTTCGACCAGTAGCTGCTGTCATTTGGAACTGGGAGGGTTGAGCCACTGGCAACGGGTTCCTCGTTTCGTATAGGCTCGAGTGCCGGCTCCCAGGTCGTGGCTGGTCGATCCCGGACATTGGGCGCTCCTTGATGCTGTGAGGTGGCTGTGACTGGGGCAGGGAAGTAGGCGCTGAGGGGGACGGTGACATTATCCCAGAGCTCGCTTGGGCTAACAGGGGCTGGGGGTGCTGTAGGATTGGCATTCCAAGTATGGTCATGGGTGGGAGGGGCGGTGACTCGTATGTCGCGGCCCACGTCACGTCTCCTTCGGTTGTCCCTGTGATGGGCGTGCTCGCCGGGTGAGGGAGATCGAGAGGCGTGTGGGGGATCTTCGGTAGTGACGGTGGAGGGGATGATGATGACAGGCTCGCGCCTGTGGGGAGGGGCAGGAGGCCTTGGCGGAGGGATGACGGAATGAGTCGAGCTAGAATTCCTGTCCTCTTCCGACCGCGCGACTCTGTTGTACTCGTTGAGTGGGATCGGTCGCTGTGGTAGGGGTGTGAGGATTCTGGGTGGTCGCTGCTCGAACGGGATGCCATAGTATGGGTCTACAGGTGGAGGAGAGGGTGGTGCTGGGGAATTGGTAGGGACCGTAGGGTTTCGGATCCTGTGTGCTAACAACTGTCGATGCAAAATCCTAAGTGTTAGCAGACAGGCTATGGAGAGTACAGTAGCGCAGGGGATTCCTAGTGCGAGAGCGAGGATAGTAGCGTTATTGCTGTCCATAGATACGTTCAGTAGAACTGAACGTTTTAGGCTAGGGCTCCGTGAAACAGAGCGATAGGGTAAAGAAAAAGCTTTGAGCTAATTGTTAGACCCGATTTCCTAACAATGAGTGAACAGTCAGCTGTATCGTGTTCGTACAATCACTGCTGAGCCTCGCGATGTTAGAAGACCAAGACTAAGGTTTTAGCACTTAGCGTGAGTGTCTGTGTTTCGGTATGAATAAACTTTAGCTCAAAGCTAGGGAATATACAGCTTTGAGTACGCTACTTATATATTAAGTCTAGAGTCCGTAACCGGTGCTAGGATGAGGGTACCGTGTTAGAAGATGAATAAGACAAATACACGGTAGCCGAGAATAAAGTACACGTCGGGCGAGTGTGACTTCATAGCGATGTGAAGACTCTCCTGGAGTCGCGGATCTAAAGATGAGATAAGATAAGCGCCGAAGATAAGATAAGATAAGAGGCGCTTAGATAAGAAAAGTGAATAAATCGTAACACCAGGCCTATCTCATCATCCAGTAGTGGTTAGCTCGTACTTTTTAGCTAGTTTTCTCTTCTCGCCATTTGCTAGTAATGGCTTTGTACTGTCTTTACATGTCATAATACACCGCCGGTCTGGTGTCTTGCTTTTTCTCTGATGCGAGCTCTCTTTGTTTAATTGTCTAAGTTAATGTCTTTTGACACTTTAAGGTTCTCGGTCTCTGGATAGTCATCCATGAAGTTATCTGGTACTTTATCTTTCGGCTCTGGTGAGTCCATGAGTTTCTGTAACTCCGCATGTGACATATCCATGAGTTCCAGTACCCTGCCTTCCAAATCTATGGATTTTCAGGCTAAATATGGTACTACCCTAAAAGCCGCTATCTTAGAACAAATTATGGCTCCATCTATCTCGGCTAAGATGTAATTGCCGACCTTGGTGCGATGTACAATGACCAAGGGGCTCAAGTATCGTGGTTTCATTTTTGTGTTTAATGAGCTCTCGATCTGACTATTTCGTAGCAAGACCAGATTGCCACATTTAAACTTGAACTCCTTGATCTTGTTAGCATTTATCTTAGCATACTGCAATGTCCTCTCTCTCTTCGTCGCATCCATATTCTGACACATCTCCTCAACCTTATCTGCATGTTTCTGTAGGGCTATTGCCCTTAGCCCACGGAGCTCCCAATCTTCAACAATCCTTCCAGGATACTCCACTAGCCAGGTAGCTTCTAGTACATCTAATGGTAGGACCAGATGCCCTCCCGTTACGGCAAAGAATGGGGAACATCCCATCCTTTTTCTTATGGTAATTTGGTCAGCCCACATTATGAGGATGAAGTAGTGATGCCACTGGTTTTCTACCCCACCACACGCCTTATAGAGCGCCTGCTGGACATCCCAATGTGGTTGCTCAATCCTTCCATTAGCTTGAGAATTATAAGGCGATATTAAAATGCCTCTAATCCCATACTTTTTCTCTAGGTATTTGAGAGCTGCCTTGAATGGCTTCCCATTATCCATTATGATGAGGGATAAACATCCCCATCTACATATGATGTCTTTGAACAGCCATTCTCCGATTGCTTGAGCCGTCTCACTCGCCAGCGTTCTTCCTTCCATCCAACTAGTGAGCGCACACCAGCTGTGTACGATGTATTTGTGCCCGTTCGATGCTTTAGGCATGTGCATGGTGTCTGCATGCAATACCTGAAAGACCGAGGATGTGAATGATACTGTTGGTGGTGCTTTTATCACTGTCTTCTGGCGTTCTTGGCATATATGGCAAGTACCAACGTACCATGCCATGTCTCTCTCCATTTCTGGCCACCAGAATCTCTCCTTAATTAGCATCTTCGTAGCATACATACTGCGGTGGCCTAGCTGGTCATGCACAGTTTTCATAATATACATGCAATGCTCTGGATAGATTACTAGCTTGTATTCTGATTCCATATCCTGTTGGTACAATTTTCCTTTATCCACCACGAAATCTTTCGCATAGCAAATGAAGTTTCTATACTGGCTGTCGGTAAAGCCTTCTAGATGCTTGGTAGGATTCGCATGCCATTGTATGACTTTAGCGAGTTGCCTATCCAACATCTTTGCATACCCACTCCTCCATTCCTCAGGGTAGTCTGCTGACTCTATGAATTCTGCTTCTTCTGACAGGAACACTCCCTTGTTATATCTAACTGTGAGAACGTCGGCTGTGTCTAACACACTTTTTATAACCTTTTCTTCATGAAAATCATGTATCGCTTGGGCTATGGTCACATAGCCGTGCCGCATATCTATTCTTTCCTTGAAGTCTGCGATATCTAAGACTTCTTCTTCTGTCTCATTGACTATTTCTAATTCTTCGTCAATAGGTTCGTACCCTTCCTCTGGATTCGAATATTCTGCATCCTCAGGTTGGAAGTCTCGCCTCGAGAGACCATCTGGTGCGTGCCACTCACCAGGAATGTGTACCAACATGAAATGGAACATTAGGATCGATTCAATCCATCTATTTATTGTGGCATTGGGAACCTCGTCGGGGTTCCTTAGCATTCCTGCAATGTATTTCGCATCCATCTCCACCACTAATTTCCTAACACCGAAGAGCCAGTGTCTGCAGGCATGCAGCGCACGGAATAATCCATACAGCTCTCTCTTAGGTTGCGAGAAGTGAGCTTCTCGCTCGTTTAGCACAATTGACCCAAACCTCGCATATCTCCTCCTCTTAGGGTTATCTGGATCTAGTTGACAGATATAAAATCCTATAGCTCTATATGAGGTATCTATGCCCAATATTATGGGCGAGTCTATCTCATAATCCAGCAGCATTAAAGAGGGGCAGTCTTGCAGCGTGTCTTTCAGCTTCTGCATCGCTTCCTCTTGGTCTTTTTCAAAGGTGAAGGGTTCCTTAAGCCGTGTGAGCTTGGTTAATGGTTCCGCTTTCTTCGCATAGTCTCTTATAAATATGCAATGCACTCTGACAGTGCCTAGAAATGAGCGGACATCGCCTAAGTCTTGGCAAGGTCCCCACCTCATGATGACACCTACCCTATCAGTTTCTGGCTTCCTCCTGTCATAGGTGCATCTATGGCCAACCACCATGATTTCTGCCACACACAGCACTGCTTTGTGTCCTGAGAACGTGCCTCCTGCATATTTCATGCGCTGCACGATTCTATTCACGTTCTGGAAGTGCTCCCATATGAATCTTCATATGCCATCATTCACAGGGATGGTCTCGTAACCCCCATCTTTTGTCTCGTAGCGGGTTTTTGGTCCACGTACTGGCACATCATCGACATAAGGTATAGTTACGTGTGGAACCTCCTCTTGCAGAATGTAGGTTACATTGTCATGAAAGATGAGTACCAAATTGGTCCATCCCATAGGCAGTGTCACTAGCCGTAGCGCTCTGAATGGTGTTTGGAACATCGTCATATCTCTTGACTTCTCATCCAATGTCCTCTCATCGTATCCTACATATAGATCTAATGTAGCTCCGCAGGCTCTCCCAGTGAAGTGTTCAGCGAGCTCATCAGTCGCCGGCGGTACTCCCAAGTGCTTTATTGTTACAGCGTTCAAGGGTTCCAGGCTATGTATGAGTCGGAGGCTCTTGCCATCTTTCTTGATGACGCAGAACCAGCACGAGCGGTACGAGGAGTTCGAAGGCTCGTACATGCCAGCCTCTATCTTCATGCATATGATCTTACAGACTTCATCAAATATTCCCGGTGGAATCGGTATATTCTTCTGTACCCAGGGCATATGCTCTATTATTGGGATAGTTACAGGGGGAAAGTATTCCTCTTTGAATGCACCCCTTTCTGTATCGTCCCAGGCAAAACCTGCGTTCTACTCCATCATAAAATGATGCATGAGCTTTCTCTCCTCGGGCCATATGAATTCTTCCTTATGCACCTTATCGATCTGTTCTTTCCTTTCTTCTGTGTACCTCCCGGTTGGTGTGAAGTCTGGAGGCTGCTCACTAAGGGTCGGCATATCTTTTAGGGGATCTCCCTTAATATTTCGCTCGATCCTGAATTCGGAGGGCAGCCCTCCTGTTACTGGCCTCACTTTCTGTGCCACCAGTTTGTATTTTCTCGTTGCAAACACATCTTTGACCAAGCCAACTGGAGGTGGAGTATATAACAGGTCAATTTCCCTGTAGAAATACATTCTAATCCATCTACTTGGATTATCCTCCAGCATCCTGTCAGACTCCTCTACGTGTCTTCGTTGTTCACAAATGTCTCTGATATCTTTAAGCGCCCCAAAATACGAAGACAATGTCCCGCATGCCTTTTTGTCTTCGCCTCTCACCAGTGAGCTTGCTACTGCATAGGTCGCCTGTAATTCTTCTCTTCTAAATGTTTTCGATCCAGTTGGTAGAGCATAGCCACCGATCAAGAAGTCTCCATCATATTTTTCTTCTATAATTAGGGCCAGCTCTCCTTGATCGTCGATCAAATCATCGATCACTGAAAACCCTGTTCGACCTCTCACGGTGCTGTCCACATGGGAATGTTGGCACCATTGCACTTCGTAATGAGTTCGGGTCTTTTATTTTTATCACTTGTCCACCATCAGTGTTATTATATACTGTGCTCAAAGTTAACACATCAAACGGTCTCCCTAACAATACGTCGTATGCGGGATCGCATATAATGTGTACTTGTAGATACACTGTAATGTCACCAAATAAGAACGGCACATTCTTGGCCATGCCCAACAATTTCTCCACTTGTTTGTTCACCGACTGCATGTTTATGATTATATTGGGATCATAAATCAGGCCTAGTCAGTCTGCGATACGTTCCGACATTGATACAATTTGAGAGCCAGTATCATGCAAGCTTTCTAACTTCTCAATGCCGTTGATGAGTGGAAACACTGAGCGTATGGCTTGTGAATCCTTGGCTACATATACAGCCTTGGGTTCCTCACCGCACTCGGCCGCCTCATTCACGTACTGCAAGAATGGATCCTGCCAAACTAGTGAGCCCGCGGGCACACCATTTCTCGTCTCAGTCAACACCATGAAGCTACCGATGAAGGGCAACTTCGAAATATGAATCGCTCCCTCCAGCAGCCCTTCCACCTCTTCTGTTTCTACTCCCTCGAAGGGAAAGACTTTCTCCGTCTCTTCATCTTCTGTCCCTCCTTCCTCTTCGTCCTCAAGCTCCTCCTCAATGAAGTACCCGAACTGCTGTTTTCCATTCTTTCCCTTGTTGCCAAAGGCAATCTGTTTCAGAGTGAGTTTGCCCTTCACATCGTCTCGTAATTTTGACAATGATAGGAGCTCTCCAACAGTTATCGGTAATGAGCCTCCAGGCTCTGTATGCTCAGAATTCGCGGATTTTACCTGCTAATTAACATTGCCATCCCTTCAACAGTCTTTCAGTAAACCAATAATTCCACACACGGCAATACCACTTTCACCCTATGGCAATCACTCCTTACGTGCTTTGTTATCCATCCCATCTTGTTACACATCATAATTGCCATATTTCATCATGGCAAGGCACCGTTGATCGACCAGCATCTTAATATGGGATCGATGCATCATTCAGAAGCAACTAGTTGACGCACCCATCGATCACTTAATGAAATGACGTGATTGATGCGAGTACCTTCCCAGCTATGATAATTGCAGCTACGGCAACTACAGACCGTGTTTACTAAGACTGTTACAATGCCAAGGCCTCGAGGAAACGTACCCCCATGCGTACTCCTCAGCACAAGGACTATTGCCCAGAAATCCGCAGCTAAACAGCACTTGTTGATCCGCTTGTTGCTCAATAAGACCATACGGCTTCAGTCTGAACACAGCAACGTCAACGACTTGCTGTTACTTTTGAAGGCAAAAGGACCATATGTTCACTACGATTTTACTAAGCTACAGCCTTACAGCCTTACTAAGTCGCTCATACTTACACTATTTATAAATTCGTACTTGTAGTATAAAAGCTAGCTAGAAAAACATAGCTAGGAGTTTATCACCAGTTTATGACCAGTCTATCGCAGTCTATCTCAGTGCACTACATCAATTATCGCCAGTAAACTATGTCTATTCACCATCCTATGGCAATATACCGTTTACCCCAACATAATCTTGATTGCACGTCAACTCTTAAACTCACCAGAGTTATTCCACGGTTCTTAACTGTGAAGAGTCCTTCCACACCCACTCTTTGTGCTTAACACTATTGGTACATGCTCATATTGTGCCAATATGTGATCGCTGTGCCATACCTCGTCCCTGTTATCTTTTACAAGGCCATCATCGTTTCACTTTCACACCATTGGAGTTTTATCGTTTCACCTTCACCATCATTATCGTCACCCACTTGGGTAGTCTCCGAGTAGACTTAGGATCAGTTTTAGCAAGTTTTCATATCGCATCAGTATAGGACAGTCCCTCGAGTGGACTTGAAGGTTAGTTTGACATAGGATAGGATCATTTCAGTACCAGACAAGTTTCGACATCGACTCAGCACCCTCGCATCGTATAGGACCAGTATTATCGCTAGTTTTTGTAGTTCCATGTTTTCCCTCGTCATTCCACTCTCAGCACCTCATTCAACATTTTCTCTCGCCACACACAGTCCCCACTCCGTTTCCCCATCGTCTCGTTCACTCATAGACTATTGTCAACCGTTTAGTCTATCTCCCATTGTTCACCCTGCCCAGATTATTGTCGCACGACATTTTCTAGTCTCATCTCGCATTTTCGCATATGGATCCGTGGTATACACATCATACCTGCTTCCGTTCCCTCTCATTCCGAGAGAACCCTACCGGCTTATAGCCTTAGCATCTAGTACTGGACTACCAAGCAGTACTACTTCGCAGACTTAAAGTCGCAGTGTATTCTTGCATACAGAGGAATTGATTTACTGCATGGAGGTGCCTCAAACCACTCGCACACACGATTGCCTTGATTGCCATGCTACTATGTTAACTCGCCCAATCTCATTCTGAGTTGGTGTTGCTGTTGCCATGGAAGTCTAGGCTCATCATCGGTACCTCCGTATTCATGACCCTCTCCATGACCTCGGCTCTATTGCCTCGTTCTTGAATTGGTGCCCTGATTTTATATGTGGGTTCCTTCAAGTCAGAAGGATAGGGAGTATATCCTCTCTTGAAGTCTTTCTTTTTCTCAGGACCTTCCTCGCCTACTGCCTTTGGGTTGCCGCGCATGCTAAGGAAATCTTTAGGTACGTGTGGTACTACCACCTGCGGGGTTGGTATGACCTTGGGTGCGGGGTCCAGCCATACTTGCTTAATTTTCTCTGTGGGCTCTTCATTCTCCGAATCTTCAACCTCTTCTACCATTACTTTCTTCCTTCTGGCCACATTGCCACCGGTTTTCTCTTGGTTTTTGTTTATGTCCTCCAGGGGTGATGGTGAACCAGACCTGGCAACTCCACTAGTCTTATTTTGGTTACTGCCCACCTTCATCAAACGCTTATAAAAACCCTGCTTCCTTTCTTCTTCTGTAGGGAGCTCTCTACCGGCTTCATCTACTTCGTATCCTCTACTTCTCGTCTGAGGGCCCGGCATCGTATTCACATTCTGTGACCTTAATTCATACAGCTCATGCTCCAAGTCTTGTTTTTCTTGGAGTAGTGTGGCTAGCGAACCCGTCACATTCAGGAGCCCAGGAGTCAGAGACCCAGTGATCAACACATTCTGGCTCACGTTCTTCTCCTGCCATGAATAGTACTTGTCGATCCGGTTTTTGGGGAGGGGATCTTTTATGTCCGCAGGGAATTCGCCTCCATCAGGAAGACGCACCCTTCCTCACACCATCACTATCTTTCCAGTGTTTAGATAGTCCATTCTCATCGGACAATCAGCATTCATGTGTCCGCTCTCACCACAGAACCAACACTCCATCCTACTTAGCGGGCTTGCTCCCATATTCATTTGTCGGGGCACGCTGCCAAAGCCAGATGGTGCTGGGCACGCATTGTATTGATTATACTGCTGCGCCTGCATCTGCTGCTGCTGCTGCAAGAAGGTTGTGATCATTTTCTGTTGCTTGACGAAAGCTTTTTCTAATGCTGTGATACGCTGCCGCTCCTGTTGAGCTTGCTGCGCCTGCTGCTCAAATATATCTTTCATTGAGGCCAGAATACCTCCCCCATCTTCTTGCTTTACTGCAGTTTCACCAGCATTCGCATTATTCCTCGTGCTTGAGCGGACTCCATGCAGTTCTCTCGTACTGGCCGCAGCTGTGTCTAGTCCGTGTGCTTCGTCTCGTTTTCTATCCATTGCTGAAAACACTCCTTGGAGCACGTCAAGCCCACTGGCCATGACTTCCTCTAAGGTATAGGGATTGGCAGGATCTCTGCTCGTTTTCCCCACTGGTGGGTTCAGTCACTCCATCCTCAGCTTCATCGAGTTGTATAACCCATCAGACATCAGAGTAAGGAACTGATCTACCAGTTCTCTGTTTGAACATACGCCTTCGCTCTTGAGAACCGCCGCCAGGACTTGGAACTCTCGTTTGAACGACATATAATCTGATCTTTCTTGGATTGGAGAGAGTCTGTATCGATGCATGAGTTGCTTCATTTCCTGCATAATATCATGGTCACCAGCCAGGGCACCGTCATAACTACCCAGTACATCCTTTTTAAACTCTGCGAACATGCCTGTTGCATAATGCCCAAGAACTTTCCACTGCTTTTCCGTCTTGATGTCGGTGTAGCTAACAGCATACTTCTTCTTTTCTACATCAGTGACTATGGCACTTTTATCGAACAACTCCTCTAATCTCGAGAAGAATCTCTCTAGCTCTTCAGGATCTGTAGAGCTCTCAAATCTAGGCATGGACTTTTCATTTGGTCCAGGCATAGAGGGTGCCATGGTGATATTACCACGGAATGGGGGTATGAAATATCTTGGGTTTGTAATAGGTTGTGAGCTCGTAGAAGGAGCTTTGACTGTACCTGCGGGACCAGGAATGCCAGAACTGCTCGAATGTCTTCGAGTAATGGTAATGGGAACAGGTTCTTGCCACGTTTGGATGTCTGCGTTGGATCTACCCTTACTAGCTGCGTGTTCTGCTGCCAGGAATGGGTATATCGGGGGAACACTTAATCCTCTCGCTGCTTTCGCTGATCTAGTTTTCAGTTCTCTAGACTGAGATGGTCCTTGGCCTGGTGGCACATGGATAGTCAATCTCTTTTGTGAGGTATCACCCTTGGTGTCAGAAGTATTCGGATTAGGAACGCGTCCAACGGATTTACTCCTTGGCGGAATTTTTGATAAGCTTAACGTAGCTTTGTCGCACCGAGTAGTGAGTTGTTAAAACAAATCACGATACTATCTTGGCACAAATGAAAACTCCCCCTCACGGTGGGCTCCAAATGACAAGGCTGGTGACGGGCACCCATGAAGCTGAGCACAGCATAGCGTGAAAACACTAAAACACACACTCAACCTCACTAAACACACACACACACAATCTCCTTAAGTGCGGAGGGGAGCAAGGGATTTTAATTCCAATTGCGCACCGACAATATCTCAATTTATCTCAGCAAGCTCACTAGAACGATACACGTAACAACGTATTTTTCTCAAGCCATTCTCAAATTCTCAAATTCTTCAGAGCTTTTTACAAGAGAGCACGGTGAACCATGCAACCCTCAAGGCAAAATATATTTCAATAGCCAGAACACATGGATACGCAGATCTGCAAATTGACCAAGTTCAGTCAGTGAGCTCGCTAAGTACGACCCACCGCTAGACCTAATCTGCATGCGCTGCCATCTTCCTCTTAGTTGCTAAACCTGACTCCCAAACTCGTCACAATTAGAGGCCCTTGGCACTCCCAATCAAGTCACAAAATACTCTCAAAAACCATCCCTGCAAGTCCTCACACACAGTGTGCTTGCCCTAACAACAGTGCTGTGAGGTCCAACTGCGCACACCTGTCACACTTTGTGCAACTGCTAGAACAGCCCAATCTGGCTGATTCCCTTGCAACTACTCAAGACCTACACAGAGGCCGACACAACACAAGTTCTCTTTTTACACTGAACCAGAAATGGAACAGAGCTTTTCTCTCGGATTTATCTCAGCAAACTCTCAAGAGGGGCACAGCGTCACTGCTGCTGAATCTCTTTCTTATCTCAAGTAAACCAAAGTTTTTATCCAAAATGTTTCTCTTGTTCTATTTCTCTGTGAGCTCACTAAACTTGCATTCTAGATGAGGCTCAAAGCTACTAACTCTTATGCATCGCAACAAGTCCAGATCCAAACTGAAACTTTAGTACTGTACGTGGGGGGTAGGTATCTTGTTTTACTACGTGAAATTCTACCTACTTATACTACAGGAGATTGATTATTACAAATGGTCTTTTAGTAAGTTAATTCTTTTGTTGGCCAATAATCCTTCGTCCGAACTGGCACAGCACTCTTGGCATAGTGCCGCTTGTTCCTCCTTTTAGTATCCTCCAAGAGCTTAAGCGATGTTGACGTTGCTTGCCCTAGCAGCAGAGTAGCTCGCTGACTTGTACTCAATAGCTGCTTAATCCTCGATCACCAATCACACCTCCTATTCGGCTTTCGGTTCTGCTCCGAAGGTGACAGTGTCATATTCTAGACTCAGTAACCAAGGAATACTTCGGATTTCAAGCCTGCTCGCTATTCCCATTGGCCGAAGTCTGTTTCTAGGCCATGCCGGGGGTTCTTTTGATTACCCCGTGCACGATATCTTTTCTCTGGATCTCCAGGGACTACGCGTCATAGGTCACCGACATGTAGTTATCTAAATTAGTCCCAGCCTGCATACAAGCGCATCCCACTGAAGGTTGAGTTCTCTACTGCAGACAGATGTTTGTTCAAGTGAGCTCGCTCTTTGGCCTTATTGTTGTGCATGCCCATAAGGTACAGTGCAATGACAAAGTCCTTATGTTTTAATTCCATTGCTTCTTTTTCTATCATAGAGCTCTCAACCTCAGTGACCTTGCTTCTTCGTGTGCCATTTGCATTGTTAGTCCACTTTCTGTGCTTCTGCTTTGCTAATGTGTAAGGTATGTGGATTTTGCAAAATTACACCCTTAGATACATACGCTGCGGGCGTGACACTGGCCCCAAACCAGCCACTAGGCGAGCCTCAATTGGATTCCCTGTCCATAGTTGTTAGAAACAGCAGTTCCAGCAGCCATCAGCACATGGACACAGAAAGAGAAAGCAGGAGAAGATATACCATACCCACAGAGGAGAGGAAACACCATAAAATTCATAGCTGTCGACGCTGTCACAATAAGACTTGCCCCAGAGGTAATGATATTTTGTGGTGTCAGACTGCATGCACTGTACCTTGCCAATGGTGTGGAAGACTGGATGAATGTTGGGGCATCGACGGAGGGAAAAAATGCATGGCCCCTCAGGCTTAAATTAGTGTATGTCGAGGCAGAGATTGAGCGACAAGTCCAAGGGAGTGGTGGGAATAAAATCCTGGACAGGGGAGGGGGGGAGGGGTCCTGACCTTAAATGCAATACCAAATTTCCTTATATAGCAGTGCAAGAGAGCCTAATGAGGTATAGCGAGATAGTTCCATCTCAATATGATCTCTTGTGAGCTAATTAAAACATCCAATTCACTTTATATATCTTTTTCATGCTATAATGAGTCATGGCAACCTGGCCAGCACTTTTGGGTGACTATATTGTGCTGACATAGCATTACTAAGCCACCCACATATAGTCATATTACTACTGTATATGGCAGGAGGGGGAGGGAGGGGGTCTACCTGACCTTAAACACAAAAATATATGTCATGTGCACAATTTTATTTCCACCACCCCCTTGGACAAGTCAAGCAAATGTATAGTGATCGAGATTGGCATTTAAATATAATACAAACAAACAAATGTCGGTGGTCACCCGATTTGGCATGCAAAATCTTCCTTTTTTTATTCTTTTTCTCCTTTTGGGGTCTCCGATACCCAGTGGAATGGACGGAAAACCAGAGTCAGCACCTCTGATCCAAGACTTGGCCTATGCAGTTTCAGTGCTCACTGTCCGGCTTCTGTGTGGGTTGAGATTGAATAGAATGGGAATGCCATCCAGCGGGATACTGTACCATTTGAATCACTTCGAATGTCACATGTCACAAAGGGTGCATTCGTATTCGCAAAATGACCATGTGTCACACGTCTCAAGGGCCTCATTCGGCAAGGTTAAGTGTCACAAAGTTAAAAAAGTGACAAATTTGACAGAAAACAGCCCAAAATTGAAACCTTTTCTCTGATATGATGGTTTTAGCTCATTTCTAGCCCGTAGCTGGGTGTTCCATGCCTTGAATATTCGAGTAAAATGTACCTTAATAGGAATATTATTCGAATTTTGTACGAATGTCACTGTCACTGGCCCCGTATTCGATCATTTGGCAAGGTACAAATATGTCCCGTGTCACTGGCCATTTGAAGTGATTCAAATGGTACAGTAGTTGCAACCCTTTGTACAGGTGTAATGTCTGAACAGTCCCATCATCCAGACCAGTGTGACCCATATGACTTTGAACCAGGAACAGAATCCGAGGTCGTGTGTTCACACTCTCTGTGTCTGAGCCTAAGTGCAGTGTCAGGTCCTGGACATGTATCTTCCCTATCAGGTTATAACTTTAGGTATGCCTCTTCAACATGACTTTACTTCCATGATAGTGACTTGAATGAACTCAGATGCCGAGCTTGGTGCAAACCACTGCTACACAGCCTCATCCCAAATTCCATTTCATCCTCCAGGATACATCACATCAAGTGCAAAGTAGCGATCCCACTCACTGATCGTCAGTATCGAAGTCGAAACTGCAGTTCACTTATACTATCTTGGATATTATAAAATGAATTGTACTTGGACAAACCAGAGCCCATGGATTCCACGATGACCTCCTCGATTTTAAGTTACCCCCCACCTCCAGCCAGTTTTAACTATCTTGCAGTCATTCGCCCATCCCTTAAGCTGATGCTTTTATGCTCAGCATGGTCTGCAGATTTGGTGCCGCTTCTTTTTGCCTTGTTTCTGTTCTTCTCCAGGTCATTGAGGAGAATGCAGATTTTCATGCTAAACATTGTATCCATTATCATGGAGTTGGCATTGGGGGTTTTAGCTTATTATAATGGAGAGAGTGTGGATTGTCTTCTGCTAAACAGCTCAATTTATGGATCTTGTGTAGGTTACAGCAATTCTGTCTCTGGACGTAATAATCCCAGGTGCTGCTGTTATCACGCAATCAGTCTTTATCAATGCTCTGCCCCTCTTCATGGAGTCAATCTTGGTACTCAGAGTGTTGACTGTGTATCCCCTCAGAACAGCATGTCAGACTCTTGTGATCGTTTACATCCCACTGTGTTGCTTGAAGCTCGCTTGGCTTATTAACATTTTGGTTTTCTGGGGAATATGGTTTCTGACCATCCTAGCTGGGGGTAACCCTATATATGTTGCACAACAGTCTTGGGGCTTCCCCTCTGACAAGATCAAATGGTCTCTGCAGATGGTTGATAATGCGTTGTCACACCCGCAGCATGTCTAAGGGTGTAATTTTGCAGAATTCACATACTTTACACGTTAGTGAAGCAGAAGCACAGAGAGTGGGCTAACAGTGCAAATGGCACACGAAGAAGCAAGGTCACCGAGGTTGAGAGCTCTATGATAGAAAAAGAAGCAACAGAATTAAAACATAAGGACTTTGTCATTACACTGTACCTTATGGGCATGCACAACAATAAGGCCAAAGAGCAAGCTCACTTGCGCAAACATCTGTCTGCAGTAGAGAATTCAACCTTCAGTGGGATGTGCTTGTACGCAGGCTGGGACTAATTTAGATAGCTACACATCTGTAATCTATGATGCATAGTCCCTGGAGATCCAGAGAAAAGATAGCACACATGGGGGTAATCAAAAGAACCCCTGGCATGGCCTAGAAACAGACTTCGGCCAATGGGAATAGCGAGTGGGCTCAAAATCCGAAGCATTCCTTGGTTACTGAGTCTAGAATATGACACTGTCACCTTCGGAGCAGAACCGAAAGCCGAATAGGAGGTGTGATTGGTGATCGAGGATTAAGCAGCTATTGAGTACAAGTCAGCGAGCTACTCTGCTGCTAGGGCAAGCAACGTCAACATCGCTTAAGCTCTTGGAGGATACTAAAAGGAGGAACAAGCGGCACTATGCCAAGAGTGCTGTGCCAGTTCGGACGAAGGATTATTGGCCAACAAAAGAATTAACTTACTAAAAGACCATTTGTAATAATCAATCTCCTGTAGTATAAGTAGGTAGAATTTCACGTAGTAAAACAAGATACCTACCCCCCACGTACAGTACTAAAGTTTCAGTTTGGATCTGGACTTGTTGCGATGCATAAGAGTTAGTAGCTTTGAGCCTCATCTAGAATGCAAGTTTAGTGAGCTCACAGAGAAATAGAACAAGAGAAACATTTTGGATAAAAACTTTGGTTTACTTGAGATAAGAAAGAGATTCAGCAGCAGTGACGCTGTGCCCCTCTTGAGAGTTTGCTGAGATAAATCCGAGAGAAAAGCTCTGTTCCATTTCTGGTTCAGTGTAAAAAGAGAACTTGTGTTGTGTCGGCCTCTGTGTAGGTCTTGAGTAGTTGCAAGGGAATCAGCCAGATTGGGCTGTTCTAGCAGTTGCACAAAGTGTGACAGGTGTGCGCAGTTGGACCTCACAGCACTGTTGTTAGGGCAAGCACACTGTGTGTGAGGACTTGCAGGGATGGTTTTTGAGAGTATTTTGTGACTTGATTGGGAGTGCCAAGGGCCTCTAATTGTGACGAGTTTGGGAGTCAGGTTTAGCAACTAAGAGGAAGATGGCAGCGCATGCAGATTAGGTCTAGCGGTGGGTCGTACTTAGCGAGCTCACTGACTGAACTTGGTCAATTTGCAGATCTGCGTATCCATGTGTTCTGGCTATTGAAATATATTTTGCCTTGAGGGTTGCATGGTTCACCGTGCTCTCTTGTAAAAAGCTCTGAAGAATTTGAGAATTTGAGAATGGCTTGAGAAAAATACGTTGTTACGTGTATCGTTCTAGTGAGCTTGCTGAGATAAATTGAGATATTGTCGGTGCGCAATTGGAATTAAAATCCCTTGCTCCCCTCCGCACTTAAGGAGATTGTGTGTGTGTGTGTTTTGTGGGGTTGAGTGTGTGTGTTAGTGTGTTCACGCTAGGCGATGCTCAGTTTCATGGGTGCCCGTCACCAGCCTTGTCAGCATAGGTTATTATATGATTCGTATTCGTTTAATTTGACACTGCACACCAGATACGCTTCGGCACTCTTTCTCTACTGTCTCAGAGGGAGTCGTTGTGCAAATGGTCGCATCGATTGCGTTACAAATAGATGGCCTACTCAAGGGGGTGCCGGGATGTCAGCCCGGTATATGGGGTCACCCCGATTACCATTTTATTGACCAGACAGATACTCTACTCTGAGAGCCTGAAGGGAGGGAAATATTTCGAACAGGGTCAGGGCACGTCCTTGAGCATCCAATAGACCCCACAAAAATTCTCATGCTCCAACTCCGAGTCCCTGGAGAGTTCGAAGATTTTAGGTACACAGCCACACTGAGTCATCATCCTTACATCATGAACTTTCGAGCTCAAAAGTAATACTAAGATGGTCGTTTACTTGGTCAAATTGATTTTTAAGATGTAATAAATAACTATAAAAAGGACCTCTGACAGGTTCCGGGGCGGTGCGAGGCCTGCAGCGCTGGGAATGGTCACGTGACAGGGAGGGAGAGTCACCGGCCATGGGCGAAATTTTTTATTCGACCCACTGTAATTTATATTATTTTTGGTACCCCCTTGGGCCTACTAGTAAGTCATGGAGAGATCTTTTTGAAGTTGATTATTGATTATGTTTATAATATGTTTAAGCATCATATTCAGAACGCCTCAGTACCTTGTTCTGGATCTCTGTCTCCAACTTCATCTTCCCCGTCATGCTTTCATTTGTCCAGTTTGTTCTTGCTTTCGATGCTTATCTTTTTTTGGATGCTACGTACATCATCATGTCTAACATATATTTTGAAATTATCGCTGTTTTGCTTGTCACCATCTGGTCTGCGGGTAGCAGACAGTGGTCAGAGAAGCAGCAGGTGACTGCAGGGATGAGCGTGTCGGGTGCAGAGTCTCTTCCTCATTTTGCGACAGGACCTACATCTATCATTGCAGCTCCACAGGTTCCTATCCAAGAACCAGATGCTGTCACACTAGCTGCAGGATCTCGATCTGTTATACTTGCTGAAAGCGCGGGTTTGGATAAAGATATAGAGATGAAAGGATGAAAGTGAGCGGGCGCTTGAAGCAGAAAAGCTTCAGATCTTGGCTCTGTATTGTATGTACCACACGCTTGGGTATCGTCAGATTATCTACCATCTACAGTGTAATGGCTCTTCAGTGCGATACAATAACTTAGGAGTACTTCGTAGTTAGGTATTATTTAATAATATGTACTCAATCATGGATCACGATGTCTGATTTGGCGTCTTCAGACCTTAGTCCTGCCGTGAAGGGGGTTTCAAGTAGCTTTAGGCAGCGTGGAGAAGGAAATGTTTGAAATTTCAAAAGGGATCAGGGTCACTGGTTCGCGTCGGTTCAACGCACGTGGTGGAGCCTACGAGCTGAGTTCTTCTTTTCATCCTCCTTGAAATCGGCCGTATCTTACATCTAGGAATAATGTACACGGAGTTGACCGGACTTTTTATACATTCGCTGGACCCGATTAGGCAATCTATCGGCGGTTAAATTTGGCAAGCATGTTTGCCATGACACTACATTCAGTTCTTTCGCTCCTGGTACACTCGACCCCCCCGGTCGCTCCAACAATAATTACATTCTCAAAGACCGCCCCGGCCATCCTTAGACACGTCGCACTCGATATGTGGTAAATAGGAACTCGGTCGTGTCTTTGTTTCATTTTACGCGTCTCAAGGTTATCTAGGCGCTCAGATAGCTTCTGTGAGTGATTTTCCTTTTGAAGCTGCCGCTCAATTCCGATTTTCGCTTTCTTTTGTAAGAAAACACGTTTTCTTGCCTTTATAATCCAGAAAGCGCCTCAGCCATCATGCACTCATCATCCCCTGATTCCATGCCTCACAAGCGCGCATATCGTAGCGATCTTTTCAGCCCCAACAAGCTCACCTCAAGCTCGCTTCTGGAATCCTCATTGGGGGAACTACAAAGCGGTCTCACTAAAGACAATTTCGAGTTCGTCTTTCAAGAGCTTATTAACAATGAGAGCCCCCATATTCTTCTTTTGGTCTTGCCGTGTAAGTTGACATTGTCGAGCTATCTGATCGTCTATCGGGTTGACACCTTTACAGCCTTGGGGGAGACTACGCCCTTGAGATCATGGATGTTGCAGTCATTTCCCTCCAAACCTGTGAACTACGACGATACCATTCATTACAAGATTATATCTTGCCTATCTACAGAGTTCATGTTCTCAAGCTCCTATTCTGTGGGAGACGAAGAATTATGTGCACAATACCATGAAGTAACTCAGGTTACATCCAATGTTTTGAAGTATCTCGTCTCTTTCCTCCAGGCCATCGATATCGGGTCAGATCATCGTAACAAGAAGGGCAAGGTCAGCCAGAAGAAACGTAAGCAGGCCGAACGAGCAGAGTATGCTGCAGCTTTGGTGAAAAAGGATTTCGATGTCCTCGATGTCGACATGCCTGAAACGCCGAGCGATGCTTCCATCCTCGTGGACAATATTCTGCAAACTCAGAAGGACGCTCTCGAGGTCGGTGTTACAATCTGTTCACTCCGCTCCTTGGAAACTGAAACATGCTCAGTTCTATTTGGAGGAGCTCTGTTGCCCTGAGGTATCTCTTTCTCTCAAGGAACGTGCCGTTGTTGCCCTACCACCTGCGGAAGAGGAGAAGTCCGCCCCATTATCTGTGACAACAGTTCCAGAAGAGTCAACAATGGTCGAGTTGCCGTCTGCATATCCGATTGTTCAACCAATGAAGTCGTATGTCCTTGTATCCTTTCAAGCGACCATATCACACTGACTTTATCTGAGGGCATTATACTTTGATAGTGCTGAAGGCTTCGGTGAATGGACGATCGTCATATCCACGAACGCCGATGACTTTTTGCGGAGCACCCACAGAAAAGATACCTCCACGTTCCAAATTATAGTGAAGAAGATCAAGTACGTGCTGGATCGTAATGAATCATTCATGCTTATTTGAGGACACTACAGGGAACTCTCATGTGGACACTTCTCCGATGACAATCAAAAGCGTCTGAGTGGAAGTGGGACTGAGGTTCCAGTATTCGAAGCTAAGATGACTCGTGATCTCAGGCTTATAGTACGATTCCAGTTTCTTATCATCCACAACGTTGCTTACGCTACGTTTTCAGTATCAAATCGATGTAATCCCGTGTGATGAAAGTGTACGTTCGGACTATGGGGGACAGCTTTGTAATTATAGTTACTAAACTACCTTGATTCCTTGGCAGAGAGAGCAACAAGGTAAGTTAAAAGTTATACCTCTTCGCTTGTTCCTCACCGACATTGAAGCTGTCAAAATATTTGGTATCCATACCCACGCCCAAATTGACAATCGGTTGTGGAGCTCGATCAGCAGTCAACTTCGCAAAAGGGGAAGGGAATACCGAAAAAGGTATTCTTTCTTTCTCGCGGTAGCTTGAATACTTGCGGCCTAAACATGATGGCATAGATGCGCGGTTAGGAAACGTTCAGATCAAGCCTCGAAGGACACTTTCATTCCAGCGTTCTTCCCTCCACTGCCTGAAGTACAGGCCCTGGAGATTGAAGACATACCAGATCTACGTCCCGATGAAACGGCCCAGGTTGATATACAATTTTTTCGTTCTTCCGTGCTGAATGCTGACGATTCCACTTAGGTTCATTCAAGACTCGTGTAAGTCATCAAATTCAATTAACAAGCCGAGTCCTAGTCGCTGACCCCCGTACAGGGTTGAGAAATATGTCACGTTCTCGCAGGTATGTTCTCCTCGTATTTCTCCTCATATCCGAGAACCAACGACTTAACCATGAACATATGCAGCCTTTTTTGAATAGTACGTACCTGTGTAGTGCCGTCCATAAAGCCAGACCTGATTCGCTCTTGTAGCCATCCTAGCAGATGTAGATGCGACTTTTCCCCACATGGTTTCGTGCGCCACTGCCTTTGGATGACCTTGTTCGTTTGCTGATTGCACGTGTTCATAGTACTCAAGAGAAACGTATTATAGAGCATCCACAGTCCTGTTATGTCATAGGTCGCAGTGGAACGGGGTATGTGCGAATATTTTGCCGGCTCTATTCGCTTACTCATGCTCATTTGATTAGGAAAACCACAACCATGCTCTTCAAGATGTTGCTCGTCGAGCGGACGTTTCAACTTATGGAGTCGGATTTACCCCGTCCTCGTCAGGTCTTTGTCACCAAGTCCAGAATGCTCGCAAAGAAAGTGCAAGAATATTTTTCGAAGCTGGCCAGTTCCTTAGCAATGGCATCGCAAACGTTTGCTGAGCTCATGCGCTTGCCCAAATCAACCCAGTACCAGGAGGATGATTTGGGACTAGTCGACGTTGACGACATCATAGATTGGCGAAGTGATCTGCCTGCCAAGTTCAGCGAACTCGAGGAAAAGCATTTTCCGCTGTTTATCACATTCGATGGTGTACGTGACCACCTTTTCCTCTATCCGCAATTCTCGTTTATCAGAATCACAGCTCTGTGACATGTTAGAAGCCGATATGAGCACCAAAATGATGACTCCCACGAGTCCTTTTGACAGGAAGCACACCAAGTCTCATACAGGCGTCATTACTTTCGAGTCCTTTTTTGAGTCTTACTGGTCACATTTTCCCGAACATTTGGTCAAAGGATTAGGTAGCTGCTATTTGCTTTTGGTAACACGCTGGTATTGAAATGGTATTTATACAGATCCTGCCTTGGTATTCAGCGAGATTATAGGTACGACATCCATTGAATCTGGTTTTTGGTCTGACCCTCTATTCAGGTGTTATCAAAGGCTCAGAAGAGACGTTAAGCGAAGGGAAACGACAACTCAGTAGGACCACTTACCTTGATCTTAGCAAGCGCGAACAACCTACATTTGCTGACCGGAGATGTGAGGTGTATGACATCTTTGAGTCGTACATGCACAAAAAGAAGTTGCGAGGAGAGTATGATGCTGGTGATCGGTGAACGAAGTTGGTTGAGGAGTCATCAATGGAAACTAACTCGGACCTAGAACCCATAATATCTTGAAGTATTTTACGGAGCAAGGTATTCCCGGACAGGGTATCGACCATTTGTGAGTTGTTCGCTCATACTGCCCATTTGTTTTCAATGTCGTTGCAGATATGTCGACGAAGTACAGGATAATATGCTCATTGACACGATGGGTAATCTCCTCTTATTTTCATTTCTCGCAGTCTTCTCATTGGTTTGTCGTTCAGTCTTGAGGGCGCTGTGTAACAACCCGGATGGTCTTTTCTGGGCAGGTGACACGGCCCAAACCATCTCCGTAGGAAGCTCTTTCCGTTTCAATGGTTTGAAGGGATTTCAGTGGAACATCGAAGTAAGATTTACCTAGAATAATTCTCATACGCGAGTCTAATTAGACGGGTAGGACCAATACTGGAAGAAGCGCGGACCTGAAGCTAGATGTAAACAACCGCCGGAAATGTTTCAACTCGCTGTCAATTACAGGTCCCACGCAGGCATCGTTGATTGCGCACATTCCGTCATCGACCTTATCACGACTTTCTGGGAGGATTCTATTGATCATCTTTCCCCAGAGATGGGCATCGTAGATGGCTTTAAACCTGTCTTTTTCAACACCCAAGATCGTACACAATTGGAGCAATTCATTTTTGGAAATGTCGGTGATCACATAGAGTTCGGTGCCCAGCAATGTTGGTCCCCAGTTATCGCCATTGAAGCCAGCTGTGCTAATCGTGGACTTCCTTACACAGGTATTATTGTTAGGAATGAAGCAGCCAGAGAGAGACTCCAGCAACAAGTCGGCGAAGTCGGTCTTGTGCTGTCCGTGTTCTTTTCTGGTTGCCACGTTATTAAGTCGCTGATTTCAAATGTTATAGAACCATATACGAAAGTAAAGGACTGGAATTCAACGACGTAGGTTAAACACCAGGTTACAAGATGATTTTTTCACTGTCGCGTCGCATCTCTTCAGGTCCTTCTTTACGATTTCTTTGCCGATTCAGTTACTGGTCCCGCACCCTGGCGAGTTGTACTAAATGCCATTGACGAGAGCAACCAGGATCCTAGGAATCCGCCTCCGCGATTCGACAGTGTTCGGCATGCCAGCATTTGCAATGAGGTAAGCGCGGATCACTCCGTTACTTGGATTGGAGTAATGAACCTTGTTCAGTTAAAATCCCTGTATGTTGCGATAACCAGAGCCCGTGAAAACTTCTGGATTGCAGACAGTTCTGAAACGGGAGAACCGATGAGAGTAAGTTGGCATTATCCTGTCCAAACAGCATTCTTATCGTAAACAATCAAGACCTTTTGGACGAGCAAAGATTTGATCCAAAATTATACTCCAGGATCTGATGCTCCTCGGCTTGCATCTTCATCGACGCCAGAAGAATGGGCTTCAAAGGGACGTGAGCTTTTCTACCGGAAGCAAATTTCGCATGCCAAGCACTGCTATACCAGGGCCAATCTTCCTATCCTGGCATCTATTGCAGGTGCATATGATTTGCGGGCAAAGGCTCGAAAAGTCGTTGGCACGTCGAGATCAAAAGTGCTCGAACGGTGTTCTTGTTTCGCGCAAGCGGCCGTCTCATTCTCGTATTGTGCTACTATCACCTCGAACTCAAAAGATTCCTTGACCTACTTCAGGATCAGCGGCGAATGCTTCGAACAAGTTGACCAGAAGTATGAAGCTGCCCGAATGTTTTTCCAGGCCCAGGAGTACACCCGTGCTGCAGAACTGTACAGAGATCTCGGCAAATTTGATGAAGCAGTGGCAATCGTGAAAGATCACGAAGACAAAATGTCATCGAAGGTCGTCGAAAATGTCATCAAACTTGCCAGACTGACATACTTCTCTAACCGCCAAATGAAGTAAGTGCCCCTTGATGCATGCAAGACTGATAGTTCTCATTCTTCCCAACAGAAAGGCCCGTCAATTATTTGACTCGCTTGAAGAAGAATTGAAGTATCTGGAAGAAAGGGATCTTGACATTGCTCTTGCGGAGCTTCTAGAAACAATGGGGCGACTCAGTGAAGCTGCTGAACTTCATTATTCTGAGGGTCGTAGAGAAGAAGCTATTGAACTCTTCCTTCGCGAAGCAGAAAACAAAAATGCTTTGCGCCGAGCTCAAGAATGTATCCTCGAGGAGCTTTGGCATAGGATATCTTTTGGCGTGGACTCTCGTGTTATATGCTCAGATCCAGCCATGTCGCGGCTGATGCGTTTTGCTTCGCGTTTTGATGCGGCTTTGATGAGGAAAGCTGAAGCAGCTGAAGTACGTCTCAGTTGCATGTCCTACTCACCACAGCTTACAGAAGTGCATTTTCAGTTTTTCATGCTTACTGCTATCGTAGAAGATCAGACGTCTCGACTACGTGAGCTGGCCTTGGAATTCCACAAGATGGGCCGCAGTTCCGCAGCTTTGTTATGCCTTGATCAATACTTTTCTCGGGCCCTTCGAATTCAAAGTATGGTTCTCGTTGACGCCGTCGAAGAGCTCAGCTTGTTCCATATCTACGTGAACCTACTCTCCGCTGCAGCATACCGAATGGACCCATGCGAAGACGTGATGACTGCTGCATTGTTCGGTTTCCAACGGGTAGCGGAAAATGAGTTTCTCATACCCCAGAATACGTGGTTGCACACGGCAACTCTTGAACTTCGACTCAGGAGCGCAACCAGTGATCTTGATTTCACTCTGTCAGTCCCCGAACTGCGTGGCATATTTCAGCGCGTCCTGAGAGACCGCCTGAAGCAGAGGACTGATGCTGAAAACAACGAATGTGCGAGAAGCAAGGCATTTCTGCCTTGCCTGGTCTTTGCCATGTCTGGATTTTGTAGACGGCCGGACTGCCCGGAAGCTCATGTGTCACCTTCTGTGATAGATGCTGAGTACTACAATATGCGCGTTCGCTTACACCTGCAACAGATCTTGATTTTGCAGTCACTCAGGGAGAATGCTCATCAAGAGGTGGAAGGCAAAGGTACCAAGTACGTTTTCACATAACGTTCTGACTCTGTCTGTTCATTTTTGGTATAGATTCTGGCTCAACCGTCTTTATGAGGCTCTTTATCCGCCCCATCATGTGTTCGGTTCTGTTTCGGATCTTGCTCTTTCTACAATCCCGGAAGCTACCAAAGCATTGAACGTTGTCAAAGATTGGGTGCGGACACACATGTACGGACGGAGTTTCTTGCCCTATACGACATTCCTCACAGACGTCATACGGGCAACTACTTTGGCCTTCATGTTTGACCGAAGTCACGCGTTTTATCTTAGAAATGCAGCATATTTCAGCATACGCCCTCCACCTATGTATATTCGTCGAGGTGGTTTCTCCATATTACCAGAGCTTCTGGATGCGATGTCCGGAACTTATACGTGGTCTCTTTCTGCCGGTTTTGCATTCATCGAGCAAGTCCTGTTCTCGATCCATCTATATTTTCTGTTTTGATTTCTTTTCCTAGGCATGTTATCAAACAGCAATTAGCTATTAACATAGGTGTTCTATGCGACCTGGTAGACTTTCTTTGCAGCTCTGTCATCCTTTGTGGTCGTCGCCCTGGAATGACAGTGGTGCACGATGTAACAGTTCCTCGCAGCTGGCTCCTACGTTCTATCAAGCATGATTTGCCGTACTTGAACCCAAGGATACAAACAAACACCTTCCACTTACTTTTGTCGTGTATGTGGGATCTCTTAGAACAGCTGCACGACGGTGGCAATGGCTCGGGTAAGTCCTCAGCTTGAATTCTCTTCCTCATTCTCATAGGTCCCACGATGCATCAGAATATCTTTTGTACGGAACTGCCAGAAATCTTTCAAATGTGCCAGCCATAATTCGTAATGTTTATATGACCAGAATGTAAGTTAAATGTTGTATCCATCGGTGTGTTTTATGGCTCATGGGGCATTATACTAGATTAAAGGCCATTGGGCTACGTCAGTATCTCCTGATTCTTTGTACGATATCCTGAATCGTTATTCTGTTCATAGTGGGCTACAATATCCGTAACAACATTTTCAGGAGAAACATCCAGAAGTTGCTGTTGTCCTTGCGCCGTGAAGGACGCTTGTTACCTTCTTTATATAGCGGGTACGTGTGGTAACAGTTGTAGGCGCATACAATCTCATAGGGCTTTTGCAGATATATTGATGCAGCAAGCCATTCGTGGGACAAATTTGCAAAGGCCATACGCTGTTCGCTGCAACATGACACCACGGATGAGATGATACAGCTTCTTCATAAAAGCAAAACTCCGGTGAACAGGCATGCCTTGCTAGGAGTGCGTCAGGTTGTCTACGACGATTTAGCAAATATCCAAGTACTGCTTGATCCCAGTGCCTCGACGGTCATCAGTCAAACCTCTGAACCGCATATCGAGGCTTCTATGCAGATGGGAGATGATCAGGCCGAAGAGATAGAGCATCTTCCACAGGCTGAGGCTGTTCGTGATGACGGCGAGGACTCTGTCGACGCAGTTGATGATACCGTCGATGTCATTCCGATACAAGACATGACACGACCAGAGCCAAGTTCAGAACAAGAAATCACCGCCGCAATCCATATACAACGAGTGTATAGGCGCATTCTTTCTCGTCGACGAGGCATTGCCAAGAGTGGAATAGCCGGCCTTCGCGCGCAAATATATTCCTCGTGCACCAAAGAAGTATCTCGGCTTGGTGATAACCCCGGGTTATACCTTCGCTTGTTTTTGGGTCCGCTGCCCCACATTTTGGTTTGTCTCGAGACAGTTCGTGCCGATTCTTTGAGCCACAAAAAGAAAACGAAAGATGGGCTCAAAGGGTGTAGTCCTGATGAGATCGATGCACTTGATGATCTCTTAACGCAAACAATGTACGTAGGACTACTTGCACGTTTACTTTTTACAGTAACTGATGCATTTTTGTACTCTAATAGCAAGGCGAGCAAGACTTCAATCACACTACAGAAGGAACTCGGCCCGAATTCGGTATTCCACGAGCGTTGCGACGACAAGCAGCTCAAAAAACTAGTGGAAGAGGCTAGCAAATTAGTTTCTACTCTCCCATTCTCCACTTCGTCGGAATTATTGGATGATTTGCACCTTGCTGTCAAAGGTATTATAACGGAACGTTCCCTGCCAGGTGCAGGCAAAAAGCCCATGAAACCGACACTCAACATTGAAGATGATTACGGTTATTGATTCTTGTTCTACTACTTCTATATAGTTATAGTTTGTGATATATATCTTTCTTTCGATTTTTCACAAACTGTCACTGAAACAGAGGAAACATATCTAGACATGCCGTGTAGGTGGTTCCTCCGCCACGGTTGAGCCCATCTCGCCGCTATCCTTCCCGAGATCACTAGCCAACTCATCAGACAACCGGCGTGTCTCTGTAGTCTTTTGGACCTTCTTAGCGAAAGCTACACGCATTGGCAGCATATATCTCATGTCAATCCAACGCAACGTTAATGTCATGATGATGACAAGGATCCAGAGCCCTCGAGACACTTGTCAGCCATACTTGTAATGAGGTGCTTGAGAGGCTGGCCACACGAGAACTTGAGACCAAGCAGAGATAGCGTAGTAGACGGCAACAGCTGCACGGTGTCAGTTCGATACTATAAACAGAAACAGGCCGTTAGCTTACCCACACCGACCACAAGCGTCCTTTGCTTGTCCTTTGCTCAGGATCCTGGGGAATCAGATCCGACACCCAAGCAAATATCAAGGGAGCAGTACCGAGCGTGACAAATGATATGAAGTACGACTGTAGAAATCCACTCAGGCGAGACTTTGGGAGAGTAACCTATATCACGTACGAAGTACTTGGGGCCATCGGGGACATTCCGGACCGTCATGATGATGCATGGAATAAGACCTATGAAGAATAACAATAAGAGCTACATACTGAGTTAACATCTCGAGACAAACCGATAATGCCTTGAAGAATGATCAGGAAGTTGAGCGACAGGACTGGGTGACACCCGTTGAATGCGTACCAAACGCTACTTGAATAGCCTGACCGCCGACTGGTATAGCATTAATTGCCGACACGCCCCAGCGACTGGTTCGATCGGGATTCTTAAGCGACTTCAGCCAGAGATTAAAGTCTGGAATAACGATAACCATGAAAGTTCTTGTCAGCAAAGAGGCATGCAACCTACAAACGTAGCCATAGCTAGCGCTAGTCTGCCTTTCATACTAGCATGCTGTAAGCCACGTTCAATCTTCCTGTGACGATTTCTCCGACGTGTCCTTTAGAATGCTAGTGCCCAGTGACTCTTTGGGTTTCCCACCGGAAATTTACGAAGCCATCATCGACCGGCTGCAGTATGACAAGCGATCTCTGCTGCGAGCATCCTTGGCTTGCAGGGCCCTCTATCCGAGAACTAGAGTCCATCTGTTCTCTCGTGCCGTATTGTCCACCGAATCAAACTGCATTCGCTTCGCCAAACTGATCGCCCTGTCGCCAAAGCTCGCCTTGCTTTTCAAGTCTCTAAGTATCGCAATCACGAAAGGGAATGATCCGGATTCCAGGGTTTACGGAGCACTCACAGTGATTGAATCACTGGTCAATCTTACCCAGCTTACTCTCATCGCCGGAGACTGGTCCTGGATGCCAGATACAGTTGTTTCCAGCCTCCAATCCTACTCTCACCGCTCTCTCGTCGTAAACCCGTTTTTCAATTTTGGCACAATAGGCGACGTTTGTTCTCTGTTGCAAAATTCGCCCGATTTGCAATGGGCGAGCTCCAGGTGTAAAAAAAACTTCACAGAGGAGTGTCATTTGAACCATTCCCTCCATTGCATTCCGGCTCCAGTCAGGTTACAGATCGATGACACGGCGTCCTCGGATCCTTTTGAGACCTTTCTGAAGCTGGCGACATCATCTCGTTCATGCCCGTTTTCCTTCAGAGATGTCCATACCCTCAGCATCGCTCTTTCTGGCCAGAGCCGTATCCTTCGACAACTTCTCAACCAGTATCTAGTCCAAGGTGCTTCGCTCAAAATTCTCCGCGTAAACCATACCCCAGGTATGTATAGACTTTTAAAAACGAACAGCCTTGTACTTACTCGATCTATAGGTTTCCTGTACACATCTTCAGAGACGCTTGATGTCTCCAGCGTTGAGAAGATCGAAGTCAGAATCATGAAGGGTGACCCTAACTCTTTCGGTCGGGACTCTGAAGCGTTCGAGTGGTGGATCTCCAACCTGTCAGCGGTGAAGGAACGCTGCACCATTCGTTCAATCGTCTTCAAGATCGTAGCGGCAGCGCCACCCTATCTGGACAGGTACCCCGCTTTTAATTGGGACAACCTGTGGACGAGATTGGATGAATGTTTGGCTTCTTACAAGATGGCTTTATTAGAGAGCCTTAGCATTACATTTCACCTGCCACCAGAGGGTAAATTTCCTCTACTTAAGCAGCTTGGCCGCGAAGTGATATTGAATGCTACATAGTAGTCAGTTTCTATATCTGTGGCGTGACTGCCCTAAACGGGCCTCAACGCCTTTCTCGAGAATGCTCATTGGCTTTTCACTATGTGGAGCAAGAGACTGACATCTGCACAAAGCATATGGGTCACTAAAGCGGATTTCATGACGATAAGATCGCCGTACCAAGTGGGAGAAATGAGAAGCCGGGGAGTAGAGAAGTGACGTCTTCGCTTGGCCGCAAATACGGAAATTGGAGACGGGTACGAATGGTGTCGAAATCCCCCAAAGTCGTCAGACATGATCGATTTGAGGTTGGGAAGGAGGGGACAAGAGTTCTCCGACCCTTCGAATACGGTTGAACCTGAGTTCACAGCAAGGAGACATGGGTGATGGTACAGGGTCGTCTGCGCGGGATATGACAAACACGAGTTGTGACGAGTTTAGTCCGATACGACATTCTCTGACCAGGGCCAAACGTCATTCGAAGCGTGGCGAACTCGTAACATGTACAAAACAAAGATTACTGGCGGAGAACGGTGCGCCGTTCCCGATGTTAGCAACGACAGGATCGGCCTGTAGTGAAGATATATGGCGACACTAGGCAAGTCTTTGGGAAAAGTTGCCGTCTGCATTATCTTGAGATGCATTTTTTCGATGGGTAGGGAGACTTGCGATTGACAGAGAAATACGTCGCTCTGGCATAAGATATTGAGGGTTTTGTGCAAGGGCGGTAAGGGGATTATCCGTCGCTGGAGTCATACAGGCCGACCAGGGATATCGATCTTCGTAAGTATCCGTAGGAAAGATATCTCGGACGTTGGTGCAAATGGTTAGACGGCAGGAGTGCGTGCCACTGCGATGGCTCATCTGACTTGTACAACTCCAAGATGCCAGGGCTACTGGCACTGACGCTAAATGGCGAGGCTATAGCATATTGCCCTCGGTTGAGCTTGTCGATTTCGAGCCGTCCTCGCCGCCCTTCACGTCATCCCCTACACAACGATATCCTGTACAGACGGGCGATGTTTTTGCCGCCACGTACAGAGCTCGTCAGTGCCATCTGCCATATGGGGAGATAATGCTGGTGTTTCTTGCCTCTTTTTGCTTTGTTCGGGTTTGTTCCTGTGTCGAGGAAGAAGTGGGGCAAGACGTGGAGCAAGACGTCGCAAGGAGAATCTCGGGAGGACGACCAGTTACCATTATCCGCGTCTGGCACCCCATGATCGCACAAGCAGACCCGAGATATCGCAATTCGTGTCCCACAATGTGTACGGGAAAGTGCGCAATTGCTGGAGGATGCCTTCGCCTGAATAGTGCACAGTGACATGATAAGGAGACGCAGTTCTGAAGATTAATTGGCTCTAATGGCCGACTATGTATCCAGATGCAGGGTTGCAAGTCTTCCTGACACGTCGGAGATAACGTCCAAGTGAGGATGGTGGACTGCATGAACCGCATGCGAGTGTGTCCCATGAATGGTTCCCACACGAGGTTTCCGTAAACGCTAAACTGAGGTACATTTTGAAGGCTTTCTGGATGATGTCGCCTGATACGTTACAGGCTTGCCGTGGCTTGGACGTGTAGCTTATCCCTGCGCACCTCGTGAGTTTCAATAAATGTAGATAAAACGATGGGACGGACCGGCGTTTGCGTTATCCACAAGAGTATCAGCCTGCCTGCCCTCGACCCCTCGAAAATCTCTTTCGCAGCCTGAACTGAAGTGGTGCCGGCGATGTCCAACTGAACATCTTTGTTCGATGCCGGATTATTGCTTGAAAGTTGAATTTAACCCTATAAACATAGTCAGCACGAAGCGTTTGCGAAACATCAGGAAGCATGAGCTTACCATCCCCTCCTCCAGCCACGTATCCTCGAGCAAAGACACAAGTTCAGAGAATCCCGACAGCGTCTACCGTTCCCATGCTAGCCAACGAAGTAGGACCGACTTGAGCCAGCAAGACGTCTTGAGATGTCTCCACTTGGCACGACGAAGCGACAATGAAATGAACGGCACATAGCCTCAAAGTCGAGATTGGGAAGGACGAATCGAGAGAAAGAGGCATGGATGATGGGGATATCTGGTGTGGGTTCATCCGTGAAAGGCGTGTTCAGATCGAGTGCTTCTATAAGATCTCTGGATCATCTTGAGGATAGGCGGGTGCTCTGAGGTCAGGCTAGAGCTAGAGAATGACGTCGCTCTCTAGCGGTATGAGTTGATAGGAGGACCTCGAGGATTTCGTCCCAGGGCGATGAGACGACGGGCGTCGTCATCATCCAGCGTCCGGCGATCGTGCATAGAGCTATAGCCTATGACGAAGAATGAACATCCGCGAGGTTGGTGGGAATGGCGAGAGTAAGCTGGAGCGTGTTCACTTGAGGATGCATTTCCGTATGGTGCCATAACCCCATGGACCAGAGACCCGGACACCCGGGTTGCTGGTACTGATCTCCAAAGACCTCATATTCACCCGGGAACGCTGCTATATTGTGAGGCCGGCTTGCATGTCGTCCTTTGATATGATTAGAGCGGGCACGACTCAGCGACAACCGGATCCATAATTCCATCGAGGAAGTATAGGGTAGGCGGTGCTCATACGCGACGTACAGCCGAGTGGGATTTTTTGTTGTCGCGTATGAGCTCGTCGGTGTTCCGGTGAGGGTTGGAAAAGATGATGGCCATCCATTCTTGCTCAATCACAACCAGCGATACGTCGCTTCGACAACGAGCAATAGCCAGTCTGTGGGTACTGAGTATAAATTGACAGAGCAGTCGAGTTCGACTTGCCTAGCTGACGCGCACCCGTGTTGTTGCACTCTCGCACCCTCCTCTGGCCTTCTCAGCACGTTGTCTCCATCAAAAAACTAACTCTTGCGCCTTAATCTTGCGGGAAGGTCGGTAGCGGTTTGGTTCGCTCTCTCCAAGCTGGTATGGTAGCGGATGTTTTTGAAGCGGACAGCAGGCTGCCGTAAAGTGGAGGCGAAATTCGAGGTAGGTGATTCTTGCTCTTTGATACTCTGTTACCAGGTCCTTGGAGGAGGGACTACTAAGAGAAAACGGACGTCGTGGTTCAGATGAGTGCCGGCCCGGCGAACCCATTTGCTTGATCGACTCGTCAAGCCGCATCTTTCCCTCACCAAACATCCCAGATGCTATCAAAACGACGAACTTGACGAACTGAAATTTTCCATCCGTATCCAAGGCGAAGCGGATATATATTAATTCCTCGAGTTCATCAGGTAGGCGGTGTACTAATTACTCGGCAGTGTGTTCTTCTACTTCCATATTACATTTACTGATTAATGAATGATATGGTACTATTTGAGATACGAGGTGCGATGACCTCGAAGCTCAACGAAAGGTAGACAAAGAGTGTAACCATCACGATGTGGCAGACTCTGAGGAAGACGGTACCATTCGTGAGGATCACAACTCGGAGGTCCAGCAGAAGGAAGAAGACATCGCACTCTGGCGGTGTCCCAGGAGGATAGTGGCTTCAAATCAGAGGAACTTATCTGTGAGGGTGGCCCTGGGGTCAGCGAGAGAGAGACGGCGTCATATACTGAAAGGCTCTCAGGGAGATATTGGCATCGAGACCATCATCCCTGAGGCTCAGCTGGAAAGATATGAGATGGTTTCAGTAACGAGAGTCAACAGGATGACATCAACATTCAGTGGACTCGACGAGACGACGATCTCAACGTGATACTCGTTGCGCTGAGGGATCGATCGTATCAGTGTTGCTATTGACGTTCGTGTTTTCTTGAAACGTGCTATACGTCGTCCATAACCACTTGCTTTGCTCGTTGTTCTGATCAGTTGAGTACACCCTTCCTAATGTTTTGAGTACATCGTTATTATTGTGCTCTGTGGCAAAAAGCGTTGATTAATCAATTGGCGCAGCATGGCCTTGTTGATGTACTACAGAAGCAGATGTGGAGGAAATATCGAAGACCGCCGGATCCTTGGCCTGTGCTTGATCTCCGTTCCTATACTGGAAGTGGTTCAGATCCTGGTTACTAGCAGTCTCATGCGAGTTAAGCCCTCAGAGCATAGTAAGCACAAAGTGATCAAGACAAACGTAGGGAAGTGAGAACGTACCGTACCGTCCTCCATTCACAAGGGAGTGCCAGACCTGCCCCCAACTTCAAAGGTGCTTTCTTTGGTGTTACGCCTCGCCCGCCGGAAAACTACAGTTGTGGCCTGCTCAAACTTGCCGGGGAAGGTGATTCTTTGAAAATGCGAATCTTGATGGGTCCGTAGGAAATCTTAGATGTTCCTTCGATGCCGTAGGGCATGAATAGAAAGTAACTTGTTAATGTAGGTCGTCAAGCACAGGGGAAAAAAATACAATACTCCAGCTCTCGGTGCCCGCATGCATGCCTGTAGAGTGATAAGGATGTCAAGACACATGAAGGGCATAGGTGCTCACTGGATATAACAAAGAGATGGCTCTGATCCTTGTTCAACTGGGTCTTTTGAGCTATGCTCCCTTCATGCTCTTCTGCAGACTCTCAATATTGCCTCTGAATAAATGGATACGTTGTACGCAACTGCGGGCAACAATGATGATGTTCAGGGTAAACAGGATCACTGAATGCTGATAATGTGAAAGGAGATATCATTGCATGTGTTCAATACAGGGAGCATGGTGGACCTTGGTGGTAACGGCGAGGGGGATATCCGAACACTCGAGGTGCTGGCTGAGGTGACTGCTTCCCATGCCAAACATCCTCTCAACTTGCGACCTTCTACAAGGATAACATACAAATACATCAGTAATTTGAGGGAGTGGAGAAACCGACATGTTGCCGATTGAGACCATGGCCAAGGGTGTAAGTGAATACCACAGATGAGAGTAATGCACCCAGCCAAAAAGTCCCTCTTCTCTCACTGGTCAAGTGCCAGACTCTCTTTTCATTTAGCCATGCACAATCCTGGCAGCCAGGCGCTTAGACAAGAAGAAAGAGGAAGAACAGTTGTTGTCATTATCAAAAACAGAATGTTGAACCAGCCTGGGCAAACCGACGAGCCTACTTCTTCACCACCACTCAATTGTGATACCTTGTCTTCCTTGCCCCACTCTATGCCGCATGAAGGTCAAGGAATTTGTGCCCTCAAGTCTCAAGAAGCAAAACACTGATTGTTTTCCGATATAATATGCTGATGCATTGATGACACATGTAAACCTCCAAGGATGCTAAAACACCTGGCATTCACTCACAAGCCTCGCCTCGTTGCTTGCTGTTCTGCACACAGAAGTCCAGTAGCCTTGTCAACAGCTGAATCTGTGCATCAACTCTGGAAGTAGTCAGTGCCATTACTCCTTGTCTCTGAGTCTATGCTCATCAATGGGGTGTCAGCTACTACTCAGCAACACCAAATCTTGGACTTTGTGCTATTATAGTTCCACAGCTGGCACCCACAATCAAGGCTAGTTGCTGGTATTCTCTACAGGGTCCCAGAATTTGGGTGTCAAAGCAGGAGCATCTTTGTGTTCCATGCTCATACTACTGATTACACAATTTCTCCAAGGAGAATCCACAGCCTCAGTGTTTTTTGCCTTCCTACCATGATATCATCTATCAGTTTCCAAAGTGAGTCCTGTTCTGATTTATGTGACTTTGAGCTTTGGATGCAACAATCAGGTCTCCCTGATATGTTCATTGTCAATTATATCATATATGTCACTTCAAATCAGTGTGTTGCTGCATAGAGCCAATTCATATTGGTCTCCTTCTGTGACACTCGACAGAATCAGATCTTCTTACCATGGTACTGAAGGTTGTCTTCTCTGAGTTGACATGGTAATCATCTTTTCAGCTTTTTGCTGCAGCACTGTAATGTATATAAAGAGTCTGGTATAAACTGTCATCATAGACTACTCCCTTGTACATTATTCTACCTCTGCTCAGACTTTCTTAATGTCCAACCAGACTGATACTCTAAGTCTGTCAGACCTCACTGATGCTAATAAAGCTTTTATCCATCAAATGCTCAGAGCTGAATTAGATATGGGAATACTTTACTCTCTATTGCATGGTATGCATGTTTGTTTAGGCTTAAGATATCTATGTTTAATTGCAGTTCTACATAGGTATATACACTGGAGTCATTGCAGTCATGTTGGGGAATATTTGTAAGAGGTCATGTCCACTATATCATTCGAGCTAAGTTAAAGAATACAGTTATAACCAAGTCTGCACCTATCAGGAAAGCTATAATCATTATTATACTCCTCCTATACATATTTACTACCATTGACTGTGGTGCTATTGTCATATTCACCCATTCATTGTTTGTCAACAATGCTCAGAGTATTGTGACAGAATATCTATATGGTGTTAATCCCAGACAGGCTGGAACCTTGGTGGAAGATACCACAAGTATCATTTGTTCTGTTCTTGCAGATGCCACTATGGTACTTACATGTAACTCTGCAAGAATTATCATTCCAACTTACTATTGTCTGTAGATTTGGCATTGTTGGACTGTGTGGGGACAGCGCTGGCTTCCTATTCTACTTCCAATTCTTCTTCTCATCTGTGCAACAGGTATGATCCTCCAGAGCTTCTATTTTCTAATTTACCTTAGTCTTGGTGCAGTGTTCAAGATCATTACTACATATGAAACATACATCACTGGTGTTGCAGATGCTCATGATTTCATAATTTATTCATCCTTTATCCTTGCTACAACTTTATGGTGCACAGTTCTCATCATCTATCAAATTGTCACTGTTGCTCTAGCAGGAAGTGGAGCACTTGGAGCCTACTGTCATGTTATTGAGGTCTTCATTGAATCATCTGCTCTTTATTCCATTACTTTGATTATATATATAGGCTTGTATTCTCATGAAGACTGGACAGAAGGTTACATTGTAGGATTTGCAACAATTGCAAGAGTACGGTCATATTTCTTTTTGTCTCAGCAACTAACAAACATTACATAGGGAATTGCTCCAACACTCCTTGTTGGACGTGTTGCAGCAGGCCATGCTCACCTAGATGACTCATGGCAGGGAAGTGTGATATCAGGCTCAATTCGCTTTGGCACACATTTTGTGGGTCAGGACTTTCAGCTGGGTTCCATGATGAGTGATGACCTCGAAGCCCAAGCTGCACAATTGGAGAGAGATGAGAAATACAGGCATCACACTCAGGCAGATTCTGAGAGAGATACTTGTCTCCAGAGTGTGGTATACAAGGATGGCACTGAGGTGAAGCTGGAGATATCAGATAATGGTTATTGTTACAACAAGAATGACCTTCATGGGGATACCCTTGAAGCACATTCTAATAAGGCACAGGATGACAATCTTCACATAATACTCATTGTGCCCAAAGATTGATAGCATTAATTAACATGTTTCACTGACACCATATTATTCCTTGCCTACATCCTGACTCTACCTTCAGTCACTTATTTCTTTGTTTATTTATTAGCCTACATACTTTAGAATTATTCAAGGAACTGGTTTTCCTGCTTTTTTGTCCACATTTTTTATACCTTTTTAGGGGGATGCATTGGGTTGAACACAATGTTGTCCTAGTGAATAGTATAAGTAACATCACAAGTTCAAAATATGTGTTTTCAAGTACAATCCACATACTGAGTCATGAATGTTCACCATACACTCTGATGTCTAACAATACTTGTACCACAACTGGACACACCATTGATCCTGCTTTTGAAAGGCACTGGAAAACTACACTCAAATCAAAACCTGCCATAGTACATCCAGTATGGAAGATTTACCTCAACAATGCACTCATATATGTAATCACTCATTTCAAGAACCCAGCCTTCAGAAATCAACAGCCTTTGAAAATGACAACAAGAGGTGACGGCGAACACAAAGTACCAGCCCAGACAGAGACTAGAAGAATATCATCAAGGGTATTGAATGTGATTACATTACAGAATGCATACCATCTTCCAAAACCAAATACAGCTCTGGGCTCTTCTTTCCTGCCTTGAGGAATGAACCGATCGGGATTGAAAATTAGAGAATTGGGATAGTCCTTAGCTGAGGCTGAGATCATGCATTGACTTGAGCATTGCTAATGATGGTCAACCTATGGAAAGAATAAGCATGGACTGACAATACTGACAGGGGTCAATGCGGGTCACACCATACTATGCACACCCTGCGAGGCTAACTAGGCCACCATGAATAGGTATTTGCGAGACAACCCCAAGGGGGTGCTAGAATGTTGGCCCAGTGATGTGCTCGGTAATGGGCAGCGTGCAAATGAAACTAGTGTCTAGATCGTCAATCTAGATACTAACAACACACACACACACACACTATCACCAATGTTTAAGTTTGAGGGTGAGTATGGTAGAAGCACTCGCGGTGTACTTAGATATCAATAATCAATTGGGCTTGCTTCAAAACAACTTCGATTCAAATCTAAAAGTGTTTACACGAGATACACTAATCGCGACAGCGAGGTATATGGATGTGGGGGGTTTGTAAGGTATAATTTGAGTGGTTTAGACTCGAAACAACTTCTTCTAGAAGAGCTGGTAAGGCTTTTAACTAGGGGAGCTTTTAACAATCGAACAATCAAAGACCTAGAGGTCTACAAAGAGCATAATTGCTCTGGAGTACATGGACTGTATTACAACACAAGCACATGCACTTGCAACAAAGAACCGAAGTTCTACAAAGAGTACACAGACTCTACAAAGAACACACAGGTCCGGGCTTCAAGTACGAGACTTGCAAAGAGTACACAGACTCTAGAGTACACTGACTCGTTAACTGTTCAAACTTAAAGTGTTCTAGGGCTTATTTCACTTCAACTAGGCAACATCTTTGGTCTGTGGTCGGCTGAGCATGTCTAGATCACTTTAGTTGGTGAGGGAGCACGAGGCCTTTGTATGCAGAGCAGTTCAATTTAAACTAGCAAGGCGCAAATGCAGGGACGACTCTTCTTCCTACTTAGTTCTTCTAGATTACTTATAGCCGCCCTTTTGGGGTTGACTTTGTAAACTTAATTCACTTCAGTTGAGGATATGTGATTAAACCAGTGATTGATTAGGAAGCTATAAGGCTACTAGCACAAACGCGGGGGAATGCTTTCCTGCCGTTATGCGTCTAGTTGCTGCTAATTTATATGATTTCTAGCCTAGGTATAGGAGCTTGTATCTAAAAGTAATTATGGTATGAGCTCTGGGTATAAATACAAACGATGAGTAATTAATTTACAAGGATTGCGCCATTCCGAGGTTTCTATTCAGTTGGTCAGAATGGCTAGCGGTCATTCTATTGCTGAGGAGTGCCCTATTGGTCCGTAGGAACTCCTCGCTCTTCCTTCATGCCTTGCCACATGGATTCCTATTCAATACTATGGCTTGTGTGGTATTTCGAGGATGTAACCACTGGTCGTGATCAATTGTCAGACCGAGATTATATAGCTTCGATCAGTGCGCAATCTTAATTAGCTATCTCGGCGCCAAGCATCGGTTTATTCAGTTATTCCAGGTTTTAGTTGTGTTCTAGACTAAGTTCATTTCATGGTGTGAATCGTTGTGGACTTAGAAATCCTTTTCTAGGTTTATTCAAGTCGTCGAGATGTCGAGTAATCTAGTCCTTCTGTGTTCTGCTTTATGTTTGTAACTCATCTCGATGTGTCCCTTGGTTCCGACTGTAAATAGTCTTGTTTTGGGCAGGGAATAGCATTCAGTATTGAAGGCTTATAGAGTTGACTCATCTAGATGTCGCTTCTAAGTCCATTCTGATACTGTATTGCTCACTATCTTATGTAGTATACTAGCTATCAGTGTAAAGCCTTCACTATAGCTCTCTGTACCGCTTGTAGACTGTGTTATTTGATACAAAATCGCAAAATCTACAGGTAGCCTGATACCAAGTGTATTACTGGAACACTGGGTAGGGAGGGAGGGTCAACTGCCAGTCACAAAAAAATTTATATGACTCCTCAAATTTTTGATATTTTCCTGTACAAGTTGATATAAAATGGCCTGTGCATGTTTACTTTATTAAATTCTTCATTGTCTCAAGCAATTTAGCCTTAGAACAGTGATAACCAAACAATATTACACTTAGCTGGGTTCAAGGGGGTCTCAGATTTTTTTATAATTACACCCAGTTGGTTTTTTTTAAGCCCTCATCAGACCGACTGACTGACTGCCATGGGAATAACATACTCTGTATGGGTGGAACATACAGTATTGGTAATCACACTGTCACCTGGTATACCACATTGCCGGTCATAGCCAGTCCTCCCTGCTGGAAAGGGAGAAGCGGCCTTTGCTGCGGATGACCTCTGCACCTTTCTTATGTCCCTTTGACCTCCTGGCTAAGCCGTGGAGAGCTTGTATCTTATGCAAGGTGAGGTGAAGTCACATTTTAATATAAATACAGTCAATTCATGCCACATAACACCTAATATACCCTCCAGAAACACAAAAAAATTTCCATAGAGATTTTTTTTAAAGCAACCTCAAAGGCAACCAACCAACCAACCCAGTGTTCTGGAACAATGGTCCAGAACCCCCTTGGCTGGATTGGAGCTAGCCTGGAGCTGATTTTTAGGCATATATTGTGATTGGTTGTCACATTACTTTAGACAGAATAACATCTGATTATTATAGAGGTCCTCATCAATGTATGAGCTCAATGAGTGCAAAACTGGCATTAAAGCACAATGACAGCCTGATATTGCCAAATCCTTAGCTAATTCCGATTCTGGCAGCCCCAGCATATCTGATATGGTACAGATGATGTCACAATGGTCATGTGACAGGGAGGGAGGGTTCAGCAAAAGCCTAGCCTGGCAAGTTGGCTTTATACATACCCATGGTACTCATGTAAAAGCCTAAAATAATTTAATTGACTCTATGTCTTTATTAACTTTTTGGAACCCCCTTGGACAACCCATCCAGTGGTTAGCAGTCATGTAAAACCTGTATGTTGAGCCATCCTGCTGGCAGAGGAGAGCTCAGGCTGTTGATGTTGACTGCTATTCCTCGTTCACCATACAAGAATGTCGGATATAGTGATGGAGGGTCAGATGAGTATACAGTCAGCAAATCACGACACGGTTGTCAACGCTGGCGAGAGTCCATATTTCAAGGCCTTTTGAGTCTTGCAATAAAAGCATAGTGCACGGGAGATACAAAGAACAAGGATCCTTTTGAAAGAAAGAAAACAAGAGTGCAGATGGTTTGGGTATGTGATTCACAATGTTCAAGTCATTTGAGTAATAATTTACCTATACACCCAAGGTCAGGTCACCCTATCCAATGTGAGCAATATAGGAACATACTCTGATCCACTTGGCACCTTATCCCATATTGCAGTCATGGTATTATCAAATTTGCAGGTGATGGTGATGGTGATGGTGATGGGAAGACAACTTTGATCATGATCACTTGCTCTCTAACCATGACCTGCACTCTGGCCCAAACTCAACAAACCTACCCGATATCAACATGATAAAAGTGCGAGGCTTTGTGAGACTTCTCTCAATTACACGACACCAAACTCAGCACAACCAGGAAGATGGTGAGTGAATGAAAAGGTACATTATCAAGTTGGCATTGAGGTGCATAGCACCACTCAGTGACCCATGTTCTTCTGAGACCTATCCGATATCGACATGATGAACGTACAAGGCTATATGGGGTGATATTGGTGCAATCACACCTGTGGTCAGGTTTATTAGTCAATGAAGGTGACAGCAAGTGGACAAATACAGGCCCAAAGGTACGGTCCCTGTGTCTTGAGCTGCTCAAAGTGGTATTGACACACATAGGCACAATCCCAGTGCTTTCCTGGTATGTAGCTGGCGTCAGAGCACATTGAACTGAAAAAGCACCTCTTCCCTCTTTTCCTGGATGATCATCCTGGGCATGCACTCAGGGCACATATGTGGTGTCATAGCAGCTTGAGTAGGCGATATTTATGGGAATCCAGTGCATGCTATCCCTATCGTCCAATCACAGCTAATATTTAGCTTTCCCTAGGCCATGCAAAGGGACCATGGAGTTGTCAGCTGCAATGGAAAACCTGCTACACCGACTTTGATATGGGCCGACATTTTTCTCAGCAGCCTGGCCTTATCACGGTGACACACTTGAAAAGTGTTCACACATGTAATTTTGTGAAATGTATCAATACATACATTTTATAAAACCTAGATACCAAGGCAATGAGAGATGCCTTAGAGTGCAATGTCCTAAGTGCCAGCAATGTAATACCTTGAGTGATGTTTGGTGGAGCGCATGGCTTAACTGTAGAGTGACACTATAAGGGTCACACTAAGTATAAAGTCCCAGCACTTGACACTGAGTGCACTGACAATGCACAGATGATGCACACTAAGAATAGAAACAGCGAAGCTTAGGAGATAATTGATACTTCGCGCAACCTTGATCTATGACACACAAGGCACTGCCATGCCAGAAGCTAGCACTCTAGACCTCAGAATGTTTAGAATTGAAGTAAGACCAATGTCACTGACTTTGGCCGATGCGCACGAGGCCTAGACTAGAAGCTGGTGGTCCTAGAAGACTATGGAAATCACTAGAAGATATTACTACCATAAAGACAAGTTGTGTACTAGGCTACAACTCCAAGGAGATACTAGGCGACATCAGTACACATGGATAGCGTGGCTAACCAATGTTGTGCAACTGAGAGACCAGGATCTGGCCCTGAGCTGGAGCTCTGAGTAAGTGCCAAGCAATGACGTGATTATAGCAACATGCACGGGACCCAAGAAAAGAAGTTCTGCAAGCCAAGAGTTACTATTTAAGGTTGTATTAATTTATGGAGCGCATAGTATAAATACCGTAGTATAGTAATAGTGTACAAGTTTTGGACCCCCCTTGTTGGAGTGCAAAAGCCCTCAGCTTAGTGCTCTAGCTTTGGGATTAGTTTGTAGCTTCGAGTGAGAGAATAGACCTTTATTGATAACATTTGAGTGACTTGAGTAGCGCACGAGGCGTAGAAAGCTAGCGCAGGACTTGCATACTGTTTGAGGGATTGGTTGACTTGCGCTCTAACCTGAGAATAAGAGATTTGTGTCATTGCAGACATGCTCTTGAGTTTTGAGGTTTTCTTGTGATGCAAGATGCTACAGGTGGCAGAGGTTCAAATCCTTTGGTCTGATTAGCATGCGCTTAGTTGGGTATACCATCCTGCAAGTGGCAGAGGTTCAAACCCTTTGGCTTGTCGGATGGGGTTTATTTGGTTATTGTGTCTCTGGATCACATAGGTTCAAACCCTGTGGGTCTATGATCGGTTTTGGAAGCTTGACCACATGGGTTCAAATCCTGTGGCTTGAGTGGACATGTTTTGAAGGGTTTTTGCTTAAAGCGCAAGCTTTAAGTTGTGTTTAGGGTGTGTTTAAGTTCTTTGTGGTCACCTGTGTGTGTCATGCGAGGCTTATTGAGGGTTTTGTTGGTGTGTGGCAATGTGTTGTGTATTGTAGTACACCTTGCCTTGAGGCCTGGCAACATCTGTTGCCCCTCTTGTTATAAAAGCCTTTGGACTTAGAGAGATCTAGATACCCTACAAGTGCTATTGCTATACATGTGTATCATATATTCTGAAAGTTTGGTTATTGCATAATATCCCCCCAAGAACTTTGAGGGTTTGTGTGTGTAGTGTTGGGTGTGGGTGTGATCAGTGTTTTTGATGCTGTTGCATTTCTAGCCTGTGTGCACAGAGTCTCTTCAGTGGCTCAAATGGACGGACTTTTTCCGCTTTCCTACATTCTCCAGCTTTGGCCTGATAGCAGCAGGTTCTCTAATTGGGTGTAGCAGGCACCATATGCCTGCAATTAATTGTTCTTGGACCACTGTCTGCCTATCAATGTGGTGTGGTGAGAGTCTTTTATTTCGTTGCAATGATAGACTTTTGCTGATGTCTCACTTGAAGACCTTCTACATCATTTAGGTGTCATTTGACCCCTGTTACAAGAGTTGAAATGTGCTACTGCACCATTCAGGCTCACAACCAATGTTTGATCATGGGCCAATGTGGCTGCATGAAACAAGCACTCAGAACCAGAGATGGTACCCTGGGGCAGTACTCCAAATTCATTGACATCAGGAGCACTGGTGCCATCACTACAAAAGGCCTAAGTTGCTTATCTTATCACTGCAGGGGTACTCTTGTTTCTCTCCCTCACCTCTAATCACCACCACCACCACCCATTAGACGAATCTTCACTGCTTCGTTATGTCTGTTATGTCTGTCTCCAAGACTGTCTCTGACTTGCCCATCGCTGTCAAGTCTGCTGGCGCAGATAAGGACGCCAGCTCAGCCCTCTCATCTTTGTTCCCCTCCTTGCTGACCATCAAGGACCAATGGGCATATGAGCACAACCGCCAGCATGTCAAGAAAGCTGTGGATGTCATGAAGATGAGGCAGAAGAAGTGGTCTGGCTCGCCTCTCTTCAAGCTCGACAGGGATATCACATCAGAGAAGTACAGGAGACTCAGAGCAGACAATGTCAACCCACTGGACAGCGTCCTCATCCAGAGCACACATCGGGATGAGGCCCTGCCTTTGCCTAAGGTGTCCGAGGTGAAGCTGTCAGATCTCCTAGTTTGGAAGCAGGATAGGAAGAAGGGTGCATATCGCTCTGCTCTGGACATACTGTGTGCTTATTGCTTTGTGATTGACAGAACCGGATTTCAAAGTGATACCCCATATCCATTCCGTTATCATCCTTGATGACTTTACTCCTGACCTTGCCGCTGATGAGCCTTGGGAGCATATCGATGCTGAGCCAATGTCCAAGGCACTCTCCTACACACAGGTTCTCGTGTCCCATTAATTCATGCGATACCATATACCAATACCCTCAATGTTCTCTATGCACATATCAAATTAATTATATCTATAAGCCTGGACTAGATTGTAATCTACATTGCCTTCTTTTTTACACATGCCATCGTTTATGTCACTCTGCATTGTATGTAGGATTATATGTATTTTAGTAGAGTCAATGTCATGATATCTATGAATTACATGTGCTTATGATATGCACTACTGCCCAGTGAAGATGATGGTCACAGCTTTAATTGACTTGCTGCCAGTGAAACTAGCAAAAACCAACAAAAACGGATGATCTGACCCACTGGAGAAAGATTCAAATGCTTTCAGGAGCACTAGGTCTTGCATTTGTAAGTGATGTTGACATGCTCTGCAAGCGTTTACACATGTAATTTTGCAATTGCTATCAATGAATACATGCTACAATGGCCAGGTACTAAGGCACTGAGAAATACAACAGAGTGCAGTGATTATAGTGCCAGTAATAAGATTACCCGAGTAAAGCTGGGTGGAGCACATGGCTTAACCTAAGAATGGTACTAGAAAGGCTGTACTAGGTATAAAGTCCCAGTGCTTGACACTAAGTGCTCTGACAGGGCATAGCACACACACACTAAGAATAGAGCAGGACACACTTGTGAGATAATTAAAACTTCATGCAACATTGATCTATGATGCGCAAGGCCCAGCAGATCCGGAACTTAGAGCTCTAGACTTTGTGATGTCAGAACTCGAGTAAATCCGATGTGTCTGACTTTGGCCAAAGTGTGCGAGGCCTAGACAAGGAGCCCATTGCCTTCACTATGATAAGAATTCCCTAAAAGAATATTATAAAGCGAAATAAGAGTCGTGCGTAGGCTGCAACTCCAAGGAGATAGCAACCAACGTCAGTACACATGTGATAGTACTGTTAACTGACGTCACAACACTCAGAGACAGGATCTGGCCCCGGGCCAGACTCCTGAGTCAGCGCCAAGCAATGGCATGCTAATGGTGACATGTGCGGGACGCAGGCGAGGGAGCTCAGCAACCTAAATGATACTATATTTGGTGGTACAAATTTGTAGAAGGTAAAATATATAAATAGTGCAGTGTAATTGTAGTGTACAAGTTTCGGACCCCCGTTGTAGTCGCGTGCAAGTCTCCAGCTTGACGCTGTAGCTTCAGGACTAGTTTGTAACTTCGAGCGAGAGAATAGACCTAGAATTGATATCATATCGAGTGAATTGAGTTGTGCGCGAGGCATAGAAAGCTGTTAGACCCGATTTCCTAACAATGAGTAGACAGTCAGCTGTATCGTGTTCGTACAATCACTGCTGAATCTCGCTGAGTTAGAAGACCAAGACTAATGCTTTAGCACTTAGCGTGAGTGTCTGTGTTTCGGTATGAATAAACTTTAGCTCAAAGCTAGGGAATATACAGCTTTGAGTAAACTACTTTTATACTAAGTCAAGAGTCTGTAACGAGTAACAAGATGAGGGTACCGTGTTAGAAGATGAATAAGGCGAATACATGGTAGCCGAGAATAAAGTACACGTCGGGCGAGTGTGACATGTTAGCGATGTGAAGACTTCCGTGGAGTCACGGATCTAAAGATAAGATAAGGTAAGCGCCAAAGATAAGATAAGATAAGAGGCGCTTAGATAAGAAAAGTGAATAAATCGTAACATTACCCCCCTGTTAAGGCAGGTGTCCCAACTGCTAGTACATTGGTGTCCGTTATCTGTTTCATCGTCATGCCGACCCAGAGAGCTCTTCTTAGAGTTTTTGGAGTATGCCATGCACGCTGCAGCTTGTCTCAGCGGCCCTTAAAGCAAGTCGTCGGTAGAGAGAGAGGATTAAACGTATGGTGGTGACGCAATTGACAAATTTGGCCCTTTGTCTTCGTTGGTCTGGCCTGATTATGCGCGTGTTTTGGTAAGATAGTTTGTGTCGTAAGAAGTCATGAGTGGGGGTCCATGGCTATCCCCCTTTATAGGGCGACTTCTTTGTACTGCTTTATGGGATTTCTGTTGCTTCGAACGGCGGTTTCGAATATGTCGAAGGGTCGTCATTGCCACCAAATTGGTCCCAGTCTAGTTGCTGGTCATACCAAACTTGCCGGCCAGTGAATGGGTCTGTATAGGATTGCCAATCTACTGCCTCATGCTCGGTATGATTTATCTTTTGCGCGAGGTAATCGTCGATGAGTTCATCGGCGTCCATGTCGTCCTCCCGTACCCACGTATTGGACTCTGGTCCATAGCCTTTCCACTTGACGAAGTAGTCTGTAGTCCAACGCCATGGTTCTCCGGTTTTTCCCCGGACTTTGCGTTCTCTACTATCTAGGACTTTCTCGATTTCGTATTGTTCTTCTCCGTCGATTAGGTCTGGCGGCGGCGGTGGTGGTTGCTCTTGGTTCGGGAATGCGGGTGGCATGTATGGGGTAAGGAGTGACTCGTTGAAGGTGGGGTGTATCTTCCAGTTTGAGGGGAGTTTTAGGGTATAAGCCGATGCTCCTTTCTTTCCGACGATGAGAAATGGACCTGTGCGTTTATCGGCGAGTTTTTTCTTTGGTCGTGGGAGACTTAGGTTGGTTGTGTCGAGCCATACCTTGTCTCCTACTTGGTACTCGATTGCGGGTCGTTTCTTCTTGTCGTATTGGGCTTTCATTTGGGCGGCGGCTTTTCCAGAGCTCGTTTGGCCTCTTCATGGATTTTCTGCATTTCTGAAACGAAGGTGGTGGACGCGGGCGTTCGGAAGGGTGCCTTGGGTTTGGCGCCAGGGAGGAGGTCAGCGTTATAGCCGTAGTTAACCTCGAAGGGGCTTTTACCGGTGGCAGAGTGTACATGGTTATTGTGAGCGAATGCCGCGAGGGATAGCCATTCAACCCAGTCGTCTTGGAGATGGTTGACGAATATTCGGAGGTATTTTTCAACCTCTTGATTTACTCGTTCTGTCTGACCATCTGTCTGGGGATGATAGGCGGTGGATGCGTTTGCCTTGATTTGTAGCAAGTCATAGAGGTCTTTCATGAACTTGGAAACAAACACGGTGCCTCGGTCAGAGATGACTACTTGAGGCATTCCGTGCTTGGCGTAAACTTTGTCTCGTAGAATCTTGGCCCACCCTTCCGATGACAGCTCTGTGGTACATGCTATCGGTATGATTTCTTTGGAGAATCGGTCGACGATCATTAAGATAGCGTCTTGACCGTTGCACCTTGGTAAACCAGTGACCATGTCAACGGAGATGTGTGTCCAAGGTCGGGAGGGGATGGCGTTTGGATGAAGGGGTGCTGCTTTTGCTTGAGTGCTCGTCTTTGTTCGTTGGCACGTTTCGCAAGCGCGGATGTAGTTTTCTATGTCCTTCTTCATTTTGGGCCACCAGTATTCTCGTAAGACGAGTTCTTTGGTCTTCTCAATGCCAGGATGTCCCGCCGTGATATGGTCGTGAGATGCCGCGATGATTTCCCCTCGCAACGCATGATCTTGGGGAATATAGATACGGTGATCGTAGTAGATCAAACCGTCATCTAGCTTCATCCCGCGATCATGGTTGAGGGACGCAGAGACGTTCTTATCCCATCGGTGGTGGTCGAGCGTGGCTTGTTTGATTTTGGTGTGAACTTCCTCGATTGTCGGCATGACCAATGCCCAGAAGTGTTCTGGTTTGAGGACGATAACCTCATCGTTGTCCTCCTTCCCCGTGTCGTGATCTGCTCTGCGACTGAGCAAGTCAGCCTTTTTGTTCGACGCTCCTGGTTTGTGATGGAGAGAGAAGTGGTATTCCACCAGTTCTGTTACCCAACGTGCTTGGCGGCGGTTCAGCTTCTGGGGTTTTCTGAAATACTGGAGATTTTGATGATCTGTCCAGATTTCAAAATCCTGAGCCGCCCCCATCAGGTAGTGTCTCCATTCGTCGAGTGCAAGCATGATTGCGAGCAGTTCTTTGTCGTAAATTTCGTAATTTCACTCTGTCACCGTCAGAGACTTGGACAGAAATGCGACTGGGCGCCATTTTCCATCCTGCTCTTGCGATAACACAGCGCCTATCGCTCCCTCGCTGGCATCCGCCTCGACTCGGAACTTGCCATTTTCTGTGGGTATTGCCAGTACCACTTCTTCGGCCAACAACCTCTTCAACTCTTCGAAGGCGTCTTGTTGCGCTTTTCCCCATTTCCATGGATCGTTTCCTGTCAGCTGTGTCATTGGTTTGACAACCTTGCTGTACCCTTTGATGAAACGTCGGTAGAAATTGGTAAAGCCTAAGAACGATTGCAATTGCACTTTCTTGATGGGCACGGGCCATGCCGCTATTCCTGCGATTTTGACTGGATCCATTCGGATGCTTCCTTCACTGATGATAACCCCAAGATACTCCGTCTCTAAAGTCTCGAACTCGCATTTTTCCGCTTTAAGGAATAGCTTGTTCTGTCGTAAGATCTTTAGGACTTCTCGCGTGATGCGCCGATGTTCTGCCTTGGTTTTTGACATGATTAGAATATCATCAAGGTAGACTGTAACGGCGCCAGACGCGATGAGGTTTTTGAAGATGTCATTCATCATCCATTGGAAGGTCGCTGGCGAGTTGGTAAGCCCGAAGAACATAACCGTGGGTTCGAATAACCCTCGGTTAGTTCTGAACGCTGCCTTCCACTCGTCGCCGCTCTTGATGCGAACATTGTTGTATCCCCACCGAACGTCACATTTGGTAAAATACTTGGCACCCCGTAGTTTATCCATAAGCTCAGAGATGAGAGGAAGCGGGTAACGGTTTTTAATCGTCATCTCATTGAGCTTACGATAATCTTGTACGGGTCGTAGCTTGCCATCCTTCTTTTTGACAAAGAAGAATGGCGAAGCCATTGGTGACTTCGATGGTCGGATTCGACTGCTTGAGAGATTCTCGTCTAGGAATTTGTCGAGCTCCGCTTGTTCGTTGCGATTCAGAGGATAGACCTTGCAGTCGAGGTTGGCGTTTGTGTTGGGAGTGAGTTCAATAGCATGGTCCCACGTTTTTGGCTCGGGTAGTTCGTCGAAGTTCCCTTTTTCGAACAAATCGGCGAAATCCCTGCACCATTCCGGGACCATCTCTTCAAACGTTTTGGTCTCCTTCCCTTCGCTTGCCTTGGCGGTGAGGTCATTCGCATGATGAGCGCGTATGAGGATAGCTTGCGTAAAGTCTATTGCAAGGATGGTGTCTCCTTCCTCTAGCTCCTCGTCCCACTTGTCGTCGGGATCTGTGTCTGGTAATGCGAACAGGGTTCCTTGGCATTGGCACCGGGCAAACGTCAATCTCCCCAACTTCCAATTAATGATGGGGTTGTGTCGGGCGAGCCAATCATGGCCCAGAAATATCTGTCTGTTGCCGAGTTCTGTTACGGCTAAGTCTATTCGCTCTACGTGATCCCCAATTACGAGTAGGATCTCAGCATATCAGGTAATTGATCCTCCTTGATTACGTGTTCCGTCGGCATTGTAGACTGGAATGGGCGCAGCAGTGGCATGGGTCGGGATATTGTGCTTTTTGACAAAAGCCCGATTGATAGCACTGCTGGTGCACCCGCTGTCTACTAACGCAGTTGTCGTAATGTTGGCGACGTTTTTTGGAGTCTCAACTTGGACATCGATTGTTAAGTCCTTGCCCCTTCCGCTCAGCGCACTAATGTACCGCTTTGGTTGCCGTAGTTCTTCGAGCCACCAAAGCGCGTCGATACGCGTCGCGTTTCGCATTTCCTCGATCATGTCGTCCACGACTTCCTCCGCTCGTGCTTTGTGAATCCAATTCTTTAGGATTGCCTTCGCTTCTGACTCTGTCTTGGCTTGTACTATGCCGCGCAGAGTCCACTCTGCTCCGAATGGTTTAAGCCATTCGCTGTAGGTCTCGCCACTAGTATAAGTGCACGAGAGCTGCGGGGCCTCTCTAGCCATCGCATCGATCCATAAGGACTCGACTACCGTTGGCGAGGTCACCGCAGCGTCTATATCTAAAGGGGTCATTAATTTACTCTTCACGTTCATCATGAAGTTAGAGTAGTCATCTTGGTCCTGGACCTCAGACATAGTTACTTTGCGCCCCCTATTCACTGCCTGGGCGCTAGCAGCTTCCTGTCCTGTGGCTTTCAAGTCGGTCGTGGAACGGGAGGTGCGTTTCTCGAAGGCGTCACCTCGTAAAGAGGCGACAGGTTGGGCTGACACCGCCGATCGTGCGAGTGCCTCAAGCTTCTCCCCGTCCGACAGGAGGTCGCCTTCACCATAAACCTTCGAGCCTGTCCTTCTAATCGACAGGTCCCTCGTTTCATTCGGCGTTCCCCTGTCCTCGAGTCGCCCTGCATCTCGACAGGCATTGGCAACTCATCGGGGGCACTTACTCGATTCCGGTTCGTCCTTGACCTTCCCGATGGCTGCGTCGTCAGGTTTTGGCCCCAAAGCCCCCAATGACGGTATTGGAGATTTACACTTTGGCAGTCGTACAGTAATCTCTTTTCCCAGAGGAGGTTTAGCGTCAAGACATACTGTCTTATCCGACGTGATTCCCTCGAAACTCCCTATGAGGTAGGGACTCCGTAGAGCCGTAAATGCAGGGGGTGCATTCAGCGCCTTTTCCCCTGTCCCAACCGGTCGCCCGTTCGTCACTGCGGCTTGAAACTCCGGTTTAAACGGAGGCCTCGACTGGCACAATGCCGTTATGCTGGGTGTCGCTATGGTAGGCGACTTGCCATTCACTTTCACCTGTAATAGGCTACTCGTCGAAGGTCCAGCCGGTAGCCTGACTACCGCTGGTTCCTGGGATCCTGTGTGATTCTTAATTAGTTCCTGGTTTGTTTGCAAAGTCGCGGGTATATTCGAATGCGCGGTGGTTACTACAAGCATATTAGTACAGTTTTCAAGCGCGATTTGCGTACCAGATGAAACTAAGTCCTTTGCCGAGCAAGTCGAATCAATTACTTCTCGGCATCCTCTTTTACCTCTTCGACTGTCGCCATTACTTCTACCATTGGTTTCTTGTCCCAGAAGGTGTTTACTCGACGGAGGTGCTCCTCCCTGGATTTTGGCTTGGTTGGGCAGTCGTTCTTGAAGTGACCTAGCTTTCCGCATCGGTAGCACTTCGTCGTTGCAGTGGCTGCGCCAATATCCATGGGCGCTCCTTGTCCTCCGTAAGTAGTTCCCGACGATGTTCTCTGTGTTGGTACACCTGTCGATACTCCCTTTGGTGCTGGCGCTTTTGTCGTTGGTATCGTTCGTCCCATACCTTCTGCCTGTTTGAGGCGCCAGTTACTGTCGATCCGGAGTAGTCGACTCTTCCATTCGTCGTAGAGGTTTGGTAAGTCGCCATCGCCTGCGTATATCGTATTTTTACTGGTTTCGCGGGCGGCTCGTTTGATTTGTGCGACCATTACCTGCTCGTTACCGCGTACTCCTGCGTAATGAGCGAGCTCCTCAAACTCTTGGAAGAACTTGTCACCATCTTTGTAGTTCACCTGTCTGAGCTTCTCCCACTGGGCGCGCTTGATCTGTTCATCGGCGTCCTTCCCAAACCTGTTTCTTAGCTTTTCTTCAAAGTCGTCGTAGGCGGGGTAGAACTGTTCCCCGTCTGCCGACTTGCCTAAGATCCTGGCCTGTAACTCCCACCATCTTTGTGCGTCACCAGCGAGTCGTGAGACGCAGAAGATTACTTTATGTGGGGGGTATCGGTAATGCCGATTATGCAGGTCGAAGTGTAGTTCACACTTAAGAAAGAACCGGGAGATGTCGTTAGAATCTCCATGAAAGTCATCGACTTCTTTCAAGATCTTTGGTTTGAACTCATCGTAGGGAGTGACGTTCCCGGTGACGAGTTGCCAAGGTAAAGGAGGAGTGGGTGCCTTCAGAGGTGCTGGATAGCGCGGTAGCGTCCATCGCTGAGGTGCGGCGGGAGGTTGTGGTGGTTGAGCAGGCTGCCCTCCACCTCCTCCTTGACCGCCTGCACCTGCAAATGGCCTGTAGCCGCTTTCGTACGTTCCTGGTGGTTCGTTTCCTCTGGCGTAAGGGTAGGGAGGGTCAATTGGTGCGTGTGGAGGGGGTATTGGGGGTTCGTCTGGCATCGGCAGTTGGATGTCGGCTGCCTCGACGATTTCTTCGTAAGGGGGAAATTCCTCTATAGGAGCGTTCCGATGGACTTCGTTATACAGGAGGCGAGCGTTCCGCTCAGCCTCGTACTGTAGAATTTCGTCGCATGGGAGTCCTCGGTTTTTCTTCATAAAATAATCATTCCCAGCCTGGGTCTCTCCCCAAGCCAGAATGAAGGGTAACTCATAAGCGTAATATTTATAAAGCTCGCGATACTCAGCTCGTCGTAACTCTTCCGGTATGGCGATGCTGAGATCCGTAGCTGTCCTCTGGTAAAATTTGATGGCATCAGGCAGTGTCATCGCTGGTAGAGCCGGGGTCGTCTGGCGACTGCGGCAGCTCGGGGGTCGACTCGGAAATTGTTCCTGCATCGGGGATTGTTGGGATCGGTGTGTCGGGTCGACGGGGGTATTCCTGGAGGGTGCCTTCTCCTGTTGTCTCGTCAGTGAAATACTCATAGTATCGCGACTCAGGGGGCGCGAGTAGCTCTGGTGGAGGTTGTGGCTCTGCACTGAGCTGTCGGGCGATTCGTGCCCAGTTCCTGCGGTGAATTCGAGCTCGACGTCCTGGGTGCTGCTCGATCGCATTTGACCAGTAACTGCTGTCATTACTGTCGGGGACTGGGAGACGTGAGGTGCTGGCGACGGGCTCCTCGTCTGACGATATAGGCTGGAGCGAGTACTGTTCCCAGTCGTTGATCGATATAGGCTGGCCCCAGATTGGCGGCACTCCTCGATGCTGGAGAGTGCTTGTTGATGGGGGAGGTGTTCGGTGCTCGGGTGAGCCGTCGCGGGGCGCTGGGATATAGGCGCTGAGGGGGATGGTGACATTATCCCAGAACTCGCTTGGGCTGACCGGGGCTGAGGGTGCTGCAGGATTGGCATCCCAAGTATGGTCGTGGGCGGGAGGGGCGGTGACTCGTATGTCGCGGCCCACGTCGAATCCCCTGCCGTTATTCCGGTAGTGTCCATGCTTGCCGGGTGAGGGAGATGGATCGACTGAAGGGGACTCAGCGGCAGTAGTTGAGGGGGAGAGGATGACGATAGGCTGGCGCCTTCGGGGAGGGGTAGGAGGCCTTCCTTCCGGGATTTCGGTAGAAACCGACCTAGAAATCCCCCCGACCGCTTCTTGCCTTGCGACTCTAGCGAGGCTGTTGAGTGAGATCGGTCGGTGTGGTAGGGGTGCGAGGATTCTGGGTGGTCGCTGCTCGAGTGGGATGCCATAGTATGGGTCTACAGGGGGGGGAGACGGTGCTGGGGAGTTTGTAGGGACTGTGGGGTTTCGGATCCTGCGTGCTAACAACTGTGGATGCGAAATCCTAAGTGTTAGCAGACAGGCTATGGAGAGTACAGTAGCGCAGGGGATTCCTAATGCGAGAGCGAGGATAGTAGCGTTATTGCTGTCCATAGAAGCGTCCAGTAAAACTGAACATTTTTTAGGCTAGGGCTCCGTAGACCAGAGCGATAGGGTAAAGAAAAAGCTTTGAGCTAATTGTTAGACCCGATTTCCTAACAATGAGTAGACAGTCAGCTGTATCGTGTTCGTACAATCACTGCTGAATCTCGCTGAGTTAGAAGACCAAGACTAATGCTTTAGCACTTAGCGTGAGTGTCTGTGTTTCGGTATGAATAAACTTTAGCTCAAAGCTAGGGAATATACAGCTTTGAGTAAACTACTTTTATACTAAGTCAAGAGTCTGTAACGAGTAACAAGATGAGGGTACTGTGTTAGAAGATGAATAAGGCGAATACACGGTAGCCGAGAATAAAGTACACGTCGGGTGAGTGTGACATGTTAGCGATGTGAAGACTTCCGTGGAGTCACGGATCTAAAGATAAGATAAGGTAAGCACTGAAGATAAGATAAGATAAGAGGCGCTTAGATAAGAAAAGTGAATAAATCGTAACAAAAGCTAACGTGGCACTTGTGTGACTGTTAATTGGTTGGGTGACTTGCACTCTAGCCTGAGAAGAGGAGTTTAGTGTCATTTGAGGACGCGCTGATGTGCTCAGTAACGGGCAGTGTGCAAATGAAACTAGTGTCTAGATCGTCAATCTAGATACTAAATCATGCACACACACACACACAATCACCAATATTAAGTTCGAGGGTGAGTACAATAGAAGCACTCGTGGTGTATGTAGATTTAGATAATCAATTGGGTTTTGCTTTTAAAACAACTTTGATTCAAGTCTAGAAGTGTTTACATGAGATACACTAATCGCAATAGCAAGGTATATGGATGTGGGGGTTTTGTAAGGTATAGTTTGAGTGGCTTAGACTCGCAACCACTTCGTCTAGAAGAGCTGGTAAGGCTTTAACTAGGGAAGCTTTAACAATCAAACAATCAAAGACCTAGAGGTCTACAACAAGCGTAATTGCTCTGGAGTACACGGACTCGATTACAACACAAGCACACACACTTGCAACAAAGAACCGAAGTTCTACAAAGAGTACACAGACTCTAGAGTACACTGACTCGTTAACTGTTCAAACTTAAAGCGTTCTAGGGCTTACTTCACTTCAACTAGGCAACATCTTTGGTCTGTGGTCGACTTAGCACATCTAGATCACTTTAGCCAGTGAGAGAGCACGAGGCCTTTGTATGCAGAGCAGTTCAATTAACTAGCAAGGTGCAAATGCAGGGACGACTCTTCTTCCTACTTAGTTCTTCTAGATTACTTATAGCCGCCCTTTTGGGGTTGACTTTGTAAACTTAATTCACTTCAGTTGAGGATATGCGATTAAACCAGTGATTGATTAGGAAGCTATAAGGCTACTAGCACAAACGCAGGGGAATGCTTTCCTGCCGTTATGCGTCTAGTTGCTGCTAATTTATACGATTTCTAGCCTAGGTATAGGAGCTTGTATCTAAAAGTAATTATGGTATGAGCTCTGGGTATCAATACAAATGATGAGTAATTAATTTATAAGTATTGCGCCATTTCGAGGTTTCTATTCAGTTGGGCGGAATGACTAGTAGTCATTCTATTGCCAAGGAGTGCCCTACTGGTCTGTAGGAACCTCTCGCTTCTCCTTCATGCCTTGTCACATGGATTCCTATTCAATACTATGGCTTGCGCAGTATTTCAAGGGTGTAACCACCAATTGCAATCAACCGTCGGACCGAGATTGTATTGCTTTGATCAGTATGCGATCTTAATTAGCTATCTTGGTGCCAAGCATCAGTTATTCAGTTATTCCTAGGTTTAGTCGTGTTCTAGACTAAGTTCATTTCACTGTGTGTATCGGTGTGGACTTAGAAATCCTTTTCTAGGTTTGTTCAAGTCATCGAGATGTCGAGTAATCTAGTCCTTCTGTGTTCTGCTTTATTGTTTGTATCTCATCTTGATATGTCCCTTGGTTCCGACTGTAAATAGTCTTGTTTTGGGCAGGGAATAGCATTCAGTGTTGAAGGCTTGTAGAGTTGACTCATCTAGATGTCGCTTCTAAGTCCATTCTGACACTGTATTGCTCACTATCTTATGTAGTATACTAGCTATCAGTGTAAAGCCTTCACTATAGCTCTCTGTACCGCTTGTAGACTGCGCTATTAGATAGAAATTCGCAAAATCTACGGGTAGCCTGATACCAAGCGTATCAGCGCTCTTGTGCTTTGAGGGTTTCGTGTGACACGAGGCACTACAGGTGGCAGAGGTTCAAACCCTTTGGCTTGATTAGTGCTTGCTTGAGGGTATATATTTCCCAAGTGGCATAGGTTCAAACCCTGTGGCTTGTGGATGGGGTTTTATAAGGTTTTCTGTGTCTCTGGATCGCATAGGTTAGAACCCTATAGATCTACAATCAGTTTGGAAGCTTGAGCGCGTAGGTTTGAATCCTGTGGCTTTAGTGGAAGGTTTTGTGAAGTGTTTCTGCTTGGAGCACGAAGCTTTGAGTTGTGTGTTGTGTGTTATAAGTCGTTCGAGGTCATTCCATGTGTCGCTCTAGACTTAGTGAGGGTTTTGTGTATGTCTCTCAATGTTGCGTGTATTGTACTACACCTTGCCTTGAGGCCCAGCGACAACTGTCACTCCTCTTGTTATTAAAAGCCTTTGGACTTAGAGAGATCTAGATACTTGATGTGTGCTACTGCTGTACTTGTGTATCTTATATTTTGAGAGTTTGGTTCTCGTGTTTCTATCTGCTTCTATTGCATCAGAATCCCCCATGAACTTGAGGGTTTGTGTGTGTAGTGTTGGGTGTGAGTGTGATCAGTGTCTTCAATGCTGTTGCATTTCTAGCTTGTGCACACAGAGTCTCTTCAACGTCTACTGTGACATACAGATTGAAACTTGCTGAGAAGAGTAGGGTAACAAGGCCTAGGTGTAGACGGTACAAATCAGGGAAAGAGGTGATGCTACAACTGAATATGGCATTGCTGCCACTGCCTGATCACCCTCGCCATAAATAAACATCTCATTATCTTGCCCGGCCTTGAAGGGCACCTTACGGGTTGATACCAACGGTACCATCCTGGGGACCTTCGACATGCAACAACTGTCTCACAATAAGTCCTGAGATCATCTTTGTGCACAAAGCTGTCACTTCTGATTAAAGAGTCACACGATTCCAGGTCCAAACAGGTGCCACACCTGGGTGCACTTGTGAACAGGTAGGAGAAAAACTGCCTGACAACACCTGTGTTCTTGCAGGTGCAAGTCACAAACAGGTGCCAAGGCCAGAGTGTCAAGAACGTCCATACCTGCAGGTGACATGGCAACACCCACCTCAATTTCTGATACAAACTCGAGATTAGATGAATTCAAACTTACATAGAACTAAGCATGGTACAAAAGTTATAACAGGACACGGTTTCTATCAGTAACTCAGATCATTAATTACAGCTCTTCTACTTCAATAACTTCACGTGATTCACTTGAGGGACCAGCAGCCAAGTTGCTCATTGCCTTTTATCTCAAGGATTGCCCAAAGCGGAAGCCGAGGGCAGAGGTATGTGCAGTGGTGGTGGCCGAAGAGCCGCTCGCCAAGAACACTAAGATTGAGGAGGTAAAAGAGTAGGTTGTCGAGGGTCCAATTCCCCTGCAACGACCAAGGACTTACATACTGGTGTACGTTCGTCTTCCGCTGGACAGTCTTTTACTTCGTTTTTACCTATAGACATTCTATCTACTGCGCATTCAAATATACCCCAACCCTCTGCTGCCAGGTTGGTTTTTATGACTTCTACTGTTGACCATGCATGCCGCCCACCAGTACCAGAATCACAGAACCAATACAACGTCCTTCAGGACATGACTGACAATTCCTCTCTAGATGCTGGGGCCGCCATCCCCAGGACTGTGCAACTGGCTAAACGTTCAGCAAGTAGCTCATCGCGAGCAAAAGCATCGGACGAGAAGTCACCCACCATAGTGACACCCATCGTAACCATGCCCCGGTGACGGGATGGGGCAAGGGAACAAACGCCTCCTCTGGAGGGTCTTGCCCCCCTGGCTCTCAGGAATAGCATCGTTGAGGTACTTGTGTAGTGCGGAACAATAGGCATATAGTAGTAGAATTAAGTGTACATGTCTGAAAATGCATCCGATCCCACTGTTGACCCTCTTTTAACATGTGTCCAGATTGAATTGGCGAGTGAGTGAGCGGAACTCAACCGGCCATTACATTGCGTTCACGATGTCCCCCCTCAGTGTACATATCATAGAAAGTATTCATTGACTCCTGTTATGTTTTGTTATCCAGTCAAACAGAGTAATCCCCTGCATTGTGAGATAATTATTGCCTGACCATTCAAGACGAAGAAATAAGAATCAATGTTAATCAAGACTACAGCAATATCAGTGATCACCGACAATGAATATGACCCACTCCTTCTCAATGATGCTGGTCTGCTATCAGTCAATCTGTTTTAATATGTTAACAAAGGCAGTAAAATCTGATAGCAGTGGCAGAATTTAACATTAAGTCAACTTAACTGAAAACGGCGAACTGGTAGCACATTAATCACCAAGGATACAAAGCAAAGAAGCACACCATGTTGGAATAAACTACAGTAACCTGCTGCGCGGTATTGATAGCCTAATAATTGTCCTTTCATTGTCACATTTCTATAGTGAATAAACACGTTCAAAAAATAGATGTATGTGTTATAATTTATTAATGATCTTCCTGGCATCTTTGGTACTTGGCTATTATGCACCCAGCCAATTTTATATCTCGAAAATACTAACTGCCATGTATAATACCTGGCTTTGTTGTAGTACAAAAAGAAGGTAAAGTTAATCATGTATTTTTGCAGGAAAACCAGTTAGTGACGAGATGAAGATCTCAAATCTTAAAGTTCCGCCGTCTAAATGCCTCCTGGGATTCTGGTCAATCTCCCACCTTCTTCTTGCTGCTTTCATCACCATCATGCCCGTTCAACCCAAACAACAACTCGGAAGCCAAGCTGCCTCCGAAAAGAAACCATACAAGTGCGCCTCCAAAAGATTGCATTTCCACACCATTAAACCCTCTGATGCCACTCTGACTGATGATTTGCTCCATATTGATATCGCTCTGTGGGGAAGTCATCTTTGTCCAGCGAAAGTGCAACTAAGTGGCCATGTTAAACGTTGCCTATTCACCCCTCACTTACCATACTGGTTTGGCACAGAAACTGGAGCATGGATTAACTTTGAAACCCACAACGACCAGATGTCCACCCAAGCTATGCGTCACTTGAAAGATGCTGTCCCTCGATCTGACAATAGCAGCTTGGTAGAGTCAGCTAATGATATCTTGCAGAACAGATGATTAATTTCTTGCATAGGTGAAAACCATCTGGGACACTGGTAGTGAACACAATGCTGTGGTAAGATATCTGGATATTCCACACATGGTAAGCACCTCCTCTGCCAACTTGAGACATCTAAGTCTGTTCTTAGACCTTGACAGCCCCATGTGGATGCTCGTACCGAATAAATGACATGGATGTCTTGGACACGGTCGCCCCCACTCTGGAAACCACATGTGTACATGCAACCACAGTTCTCATGCACATGGATCTTCCTGGAGCGCGCCAGGTTGGTGTTGAGTATCTTGAGACTTTCATGATCACTGAGTCACCGTTCCAGGATTACATCCTTCGTATTGTCAACATAACCTTCCTATGACTCGTAGCTCTCTAACGGTGAGCAACTGATGCCAGTGCAGTGGCGCATCAATTGTGACATTTCATTTGCTACTATATACATTTCAGTAAACCTGTTGTCAACTCGACCCGAGTCACGTCGGCAATGATTTGATTAAAGAATGCAAGTTTTGTACCTTTGGTATTATTTTACTGGTGTTATTTTATTGGTATCACTAACTCATCAGCCACCTGAAGTACTCACAGTCCAAAGAGAATGCCATGGCAATAAAATCTCGGATTTTGTAGCTAAGATTAACTGCTATGACATTTTTAGTCATTGGACTATAGTTTGGCCTGCCACTTCATCACTGTGTTCTTTGCCTCTTGACTCGCCCGATGTCCAACCCATAGGCTCTCGCTCATCAATGCCCACGTTCTTTCTGTCGCTTCACCGTCGACTCTGCTAGTGGGCATGAACCATGTCGTCCAAGCTGCGGGAGGCACCTGCCATCTGAGGGGAAACGGTTAGTTAAAAGTTCCAACCATTCTCGACTAGAACACTTACAGAGTCGATATTTTCCAAGGTACCGAATATCCAATGCATGGCGTTAAGGAGTGCGTCTGTACACCTTCTCCCTTTTGAAGACTGGTGGTAGGCTTGCTCATGGCTTGAAGGTGAAAATTAGCATCCACCACAGAGAATTCATGTAGGATATGAGGAGGATGGGACTGGAGAGTCTTATTAACCCGGCATGACATGCTAGACTGAGAAGAAGAAAAGATTGCGGAACTTCAATTAGGCCTTTGGGCAGGGGTAGGCGAGTTCCAGACTTCAATCAACAGACCACTCACTTTAGTGCTTCCAGAACGAAGATGGCCAACATGTGGTCTATGCGTCGTTGCAGCGACTATGAACATGAACAGCTAGCTGGATTCGATTGTCGCTCTTTCGTTGCCTCTAACACCTCAGACAGATATGCAGGACCTCCTCCACAAGCTCGTCATCAAGGTCATCGAGCTACAGGGATGTCATCTATCTACTCTGGCATACAAGATCCATCAATGTGCCATAATTGCATCGGACCATCGGAGTATCATGTCCCAATGGATTATTTCATTGAGGTTTCGACTGATGGACGGCAACATCAGTACTCCACCGCAAGGCCTGCAAAGAAGAGGAGGGTTTTAGCCACGAGTTTTGCAGAAGAACAAGAGGACTTTCCGTTAGCAGAGGCGTCGTTCTCTCCAGCTGAGGAAGATGAAAGTCAATACGACCTACCAGCGATGTCAATGCTTGACATGTCAGGCGATTTCCTGGGCGACATGGGTGGCCGTAAGCATAAACGCTATGACAGTTCGGTGTGTGTTGTTTCATCCATTCGTGCTTGTTCCTCATCAAAGAATAGGATGATCCTATAAAGGTTTGGCTCCCATTGAGTGATGCATTCCTGTCAGAGACTATATGGCGAGCGGGGTTGGGGAATGCCATGTCGGTGCTGGGTTGTTGCACCTGTGGACTATCCCTCCAATCAAGGGAGCCTTCAGCAACAGCAGAAGGGAAAGAAGGTTCTGGTCATACCTCAGTGCCAGATCTCTTTTGGTGTCAAACATGTGGGGAATTCTTGGAGTGCAAGACATGTTTAATGATGAGACATCAGCGTATGCCCTTACATCGGGTTGAGGTACATTATTAAATTTTCCTGTGAACAGGAACTTGATTTTTGATACAGCGGTGGACTGGCAACTTTTGGGAATGGACCTCTCTCCAAGCAATTGGCCTGGTATACCAGCTTGGCCATGGAGGAGGTAGATGCGTATTCCCTGCCGAACCAACATTGATGATGACGGTACTCCATACAAGTGGAGTCCATTGTGTCTCTTATCGCTACTGTGGATGTGGGATTTCGGATACGGAGAATCGATGGCGTCAACTCATGCGGAATGCCTGGTATCCTGCCACGGCCACTTACCCTGCAACTTGTGCAACTTTCGAAGTTCTTGACACATTTCGGAGGTTGAAGGTCATCGCCAATGTAAACGTGTGGGACTTCGTGACAACACTGGAGCAGATGACGGATCCTCATGGCACAGAGTTCATTCCTGATCGATACACAACCTTTGGAAGGATGGCTCGGCAATGGTGTTACCTGCAATAGTTGCGGCGAGCAGGGGTGGGGCATCTGGCTGGTGGCATAAAAGCAGCTGAACCAGGTTCTGTTGCCGTCAAATGCTGGACTTGCCCTTGTGAAGGAGTGAATTTGCCTGAAGGGTGGGAGCAGGTAGAGGATGTCGACGAGTGCGTTTCTTGCTCTTGGTGCCATTTCATGGTTGACATCAGATTCAGGTATCTTTTTGAGAAAGTGTTATCCTTGGATGCCAACTTCAAGATGCAGAACCGTGCTTGTAAACTCGCCCATGCAGACCCACCTCTGTACTCTGGCCTAGGGTATCAAGTACCAGACAAGCCTTATTGGGATTGGATCAAGAGTTATATGAAGGAAGAAGAGGTACGATGAGATTGGATCCTTAGTAGCGGATTACTGATGCAGCTGTCTCAGATAAGTACATGTATTGCATTCGCAGTGTTGGAACAAAAAAACACTCATCTGTCTACTGGCCTTAGAGTATCGGGCGTACTAGGATGTACTTGTACACGGCACGAATTGGTACAACCGCAGGGACTTGGTGACCTTCAAGTTGGTGAATGGTATGATGCTATCATATATTTTTACTGAGATGCCCCTCATTCAAATACAGGTACAAAAACACAGACTTTGTTCTCTTTTCAGTCTTGAAGCCTTTGAAACTTAAACGAGTGATAGTAACCTATGATATTGCCTGTCAGTACAAGAAGAACATCATAAGTCATTGAAAGGATCTCCCAAAGGATCTCTGCCCCAAGAGCACCCCCCAGCTTCATTTTGTGACCCCCATATGGCACAGAAATGTGCACAAACTTAGCTGCAAGACAGAAAACTCTCTTTTATACCAATATGGGGCCAGAAAGTCAGACGGAGAGCGTCCAGAGCATGTCTGGGCTGTTCTGAACCCGCTATCATGGGCAACGAAGGAGATGGGGCCTGGTGCTAGACATGATGACATCGAGGATAAGATAGATCACCACAACTTTTACAAAAATGTTCATGAAGGTTTGTCCTGTTATTTCTTTCTTCATCTTACCATACTTACATTTAGTAGGACAGACACTGGAGCGTCGTCTGCGTGCTGCTTTACAGGAGCATGACATCCAGATTTCAGCCTTTGTGGAAGTGAACAGTACCTTGAGAGTGGGTTTGAGGGAGGACTGGTCTGCGATGGTAGATGCATGGCTGAAAGACCGCTCTATGCCTAATCCCTATGCGCCACTGGTGACAAAGCATAGGCTTCTTCTTTGCTACCATTCACTATTCTGATAATCTTCTTGATAGCTTCACTGACAGAGAAGGAGGTGTAGCTCGAACTGCGTAAAGATGAGCTTGCAACAATCCAGGTGGAGAAGGGAGGACTGCATATCAAAAGCTCAACAGACTTTCTGATTGCGGGGTTGCATCTTGAGGATACTCAGTATGTTCACTTCATGCTTGTAATATAGAGGCCTTAATTGTCTTGTCAGGCGAGGAATAGTAAACGACATGCGTGCTACAATCAATTTGACTCTTGATCGAGAAAGCAAAATCCATGAAAAGAGGCTGGGTTTCTTTCACTGGCTGAAGGACTTCCATCACTTACAGGAGGTTTATATGCCTGGCATTCCCAAACTTATTCGCAACCAGGAGAATTCCAGAGATCTTGACAAACCAGCACCCACAGCTGAGGACATCAAGTTGTGGTTGCCTTCAGACATACCGGTGGCATTGCGTACAGAGGTTTGCAAGCAAAACCTTTTTGATGGGGAGTTGCGTCTTCGGAAGGGCCAATGTGCTGATGCACTGGCAAAGCTATGCAACAAGCTCCTGATGAAGCGCTTCCTCATCAGCTTTAGGAATGCAAATATTACTGGCCAGCGTATGTCGACTAAAGATCTTCACGATTGCCGGTTATTTGACAAGTACCCGCGGATTAACCGGCATCCGTATCCGGCAGGTGAGCATCCACGGATGTCACAGTATCCGTGACACCCGGGTGTTGCGCAGATGGCAGGTATGGCTCTGGATGTGACAGGTACCCATCACAGGTACCTGTGCAACTGGAATACTCTCTCATCCCACCACCTTGCCCTCTCATGGATCCTCCTAGTGTCCAGTAATGGCTCTCTCAGCCATTTCACCCCAGCCCTTGGTCCTAGAGCTCAACTTTTAACTCTCACATGTCCACAGACCATACTTCTTGCTCATAAGCTCAGATCAACATCTTGTCACGACGATTTCTCCTTCAGTTTTCACCCGTTTTCTCGCGGCTGGAAGCGTTGGAATGCCCTGGCATATGGCTTCAAAACGACCCCCTACTCGGTAAAATCGGCCACATCGTTGCGGAGTTATGAAGGGATCATTGTTTTGACAAAGGATGGAGAGCATATTCAAGCTATCTTGGGTTCGGATGGGTGCTTCCCTACATGCCTGGTACCGTCTGAAAGCTCTATTTTGATACATTCTGACCCCCCCTCAGTGTCCCTTATCCATTACCATCTCACGGTGCTGCCCTCATATCACTACCATCACTGTCCGATTTGGCCATCATTTTGTTTGGTCCATATCTTCGTCGCTTTTTGACCGTTTCTCTCGATTGTTGGAGCGTTTGAAAGCCCTCTTCAATGCCTTTCAGACAACTCCAGCACGTCCCCGTTCCGTTTCTCCTTGCTCCGTCAGTGTCACCATAACTGTAGGTCACTCTCTACTCCTCCTCATTCACCATGTAGGGCTAGTTACATGCATAGTGTAGTTTATTTAGTGAGAATTGGATGAGTATGATACAGGTACTTGTGCAAATACCTGCAGGTACCTGTATGTATCCGGGTAGGTGCAGGTACCTGCCACGGATACAGGTACCTATGGCATGGGTCGGATCATCCATGGCACGGATGTTGCCACAGATGATGGGTATGGACCTTTGGCCACGGGTACCTGTGGTCACGGATGCGGATGTATCCAGGTACGCAATCGTGAAGATCTCTAATGTCGACACGAGCTCGAGGTTTGATAGCGACGGTTGGCGATGGTATAAAGGCTGCAGCACGGAAATACCGCCAAGCTCAGGCTGCGGTTGTAAGTCTGGCCGGTGTTGATAACTGTGGCGAATTCAATGTGTTGAACGATGATGACATGGTTCTCTTGGAAGACATAGAGAAGGATGCAGCAGCGACTCAAAAGTTGGGCTGTCTTGGAAAATGTCGACCTCGGGGTGTCGTGGGTGAAGGTAGCAGGAAGAAGCACATTTCAGTGTCGAAGAAGAAGATGTCATGGATTTGGACTGCTATGGGAGGTCCTGATATTGGCTCACTGGAATGCCTGCAAGAGTGTGGGTTTCTTTTTCTTATGTTTGGGTGTATGAAGCTGATAGTCATCTTGACATTACAAGCAGTTCGGATCAAATGGATGAAGGCGCTGGCAAGGAAATGTCGGTGGGAGGAAGAGGTCAAAATTCTCAAGGCTGAGATGCGGCATATGCTCCGCTCTCTGCAATGGGAAGAACGGCAATAGCATAGCCGTGCTGAGACTGTCACGGTGTTTGTGACACCAGAGGAGAGAGCTGGTCGTCGAGCCTATGCATTAGCAAGCGGCTCTCATCTCCCTAACAAGATGTAGCTTTGAGATGTTGTGGAAAGGTACTGACTAGTGAACAGCCCAGGTCGGGTCCGGGTCTGAATTTTCTGACCCGACCCGAACCCAGAAAAAACCCGTACCCATCATGTGGGTCATGGGTAAGCTATGGGTCACACGGGTTACCGGGTCACCCAACCTGGATTAATTTAAATAGATAGAGAATTAAATTTTTAATACACGAAATTGAATTATTTTACCTAGCGCATGCTTTATGATGCACTTGTGCCCTCCGAAAACTGATTTTGGATGTCCGAGTGTGTCATAACCTCTGCCATGAGCCCAAATTTTTGGTCGGTGTGGGATTTGAACATCCGCGGACCATCCAAAATAATAAGAGACAGCAGTTACAACAACTCAGCCAAATGACTTGATATTTTTGGTGACACATTAGTAATACAGCCGGGTCATCCGGGTGAACTGGGTATACCCTGGGTCTCAAATCTCTGACCCGAGCCCGACCCGGCAGGCACCCGACCCGGCAACCTGGCATGACCCGGGCTACCTGGGCTGTACACTAGTACTGACAACACACCATCTAGATCTGCCATTGAAGGCAATGCAGATGTATGGTTATCAGATGATGTGGCAGGTGGGGAGCATGATTTCAACTGTGGAGAGTGTGATGAAGATGATCTTCATGGTGGCAGCAGCAATGATGACAATGAAGGGAGTTCTTGAGTGTAGAATTGAATTTAATATATTATTTGATGTACCTCACTAATAGTGGATATAACAACAAAGATGTATACAATTATAATGCCTGTTTGGTGTAGTGGTTATATTATCTCATTGGTGTATTATGTTATGTAATGTGCAGAGGCTCTCAGTTTGAGTCTGGCATGTTGCATATTATATTTATTGCATCACATGATTTGACCATCTGATGTAATCCAATCGCATTCTCATTTATCCTGGAGCTAGCCAGTACTGGCTAGAGCCCATGTGGTTGCAACCAATTAATCTGGCTAGCTTCAGGTCAGATGTCAAATTACTACTGGTACAGGTGGGCATCGAGCCAAACTCGATCTCCGACTTGGTATTCATGTGCTGCGCATTTCTTCTTGTCGTACTGTGCTTTCATCTTCCCAGCGGCTTCTTCTAAAGTGTCTCATGTCTCCTTGTGGACTTGGGACATATTCTTTATGAACTCCTCCATGGTCGGGTTTGAGAATGGTGATGATCAAATGGAGTCGGGGAGGAGTCGGGGATTTCGGCTGTAGAGCACCATGAAGGGGCTCTTGCCTGTCGAGCTGTGGACATGGTTGTTGTGGGCGAACTCAGCAAGTGGGAGCCAGTTGCTCCAGTCGGTCTGTCGGTAATTGATGAAGATTCTGAGGTACTTCTCAACCTCCTGATTGACTTGTTCTGTCTGCCCGTCGGTCTGTGGGTGAAAGGCTGTTGAGGTGTTTGGTGTGATGTCGAGCATTTGGTAGAGTTCCTTCATGAATTTTGAGATGAACTGGGGGCCCCGGTGTCACGCCCGCAGCATGTCTAAGGGTGTGATTTTGCAAAATCCACATACCTTACACATTAGCAAAGCAGAAGCACAGAGAGCGGACTAACAATGCAAATGGCACACGAAGAAGCAAGGTCACCAAGGTTGAGAGCTCTATGATAGAAAAAGAAGCAACGGAATTAAAACATAAGGACTTCATCGTTGCACTGTACCTTACAGGCATGCACGACAATAAGGCTGAAGAGCGAGCTTGCACAAACATCCATCTGCAGTAGAGAATTCAACCTTCAGTGGGATGCGCTTGTATGCAGGCTGGGACAAATTTAGATAACTACACGTCGGTAACCTATGACGCATAGTCCCCGGAGATCTGGAGAAAAAATATTGCATGCGGGGGTAATCAAAAGAACCCTGGGCATGGCCTAGAAACAGACTTTGGCCGATGAGAATAGCGAGTGGGCTCGAAATCCGAAGCATTCCTTGGTTACCGAGTCTAGAATATGATGCTGTCACCTTCAGAGCAGAACCGAAAGCTGAATATGAAGTGTGATCAGTGATCGAGGATTAAGCAGCTATTGAGTACAAGTCAGTGAGCTACTCTGCTGCTAGGGCAAGCGACATCAACATCGCTTAGCCCTTTGAGGATACTAAAAAGAGAACCAAGCGGCACTATGCCAAGAGTGCTGCACCAGGTCAGACAAAGAATTATCGGCCGACAAAGGAACTAACTTACTAAAAGACCATTTGTAATAATCAATCCCCCATAGTATAAGTAGGTAGAATTTCACATAGTAAAACAAGATACCTACCCCCCATGTACAGTAATAAAGTTTCAGTTTGGATCTGGACTTGTTGCGATGCGTAAGAGTTAGTAGCTTCGAGTCTCGGCTAGAATGCAAGTTTAGCGAGCTCACAGAGAAATAGAACATGAGAAACATTTTGGATAAAGACTTCGGTTTACTTGAGATAAGAAAGAGATTCGGCAACAGTGATGCTGCACCATCCTGAGAGTTTGCTGGAATACATCTGAGAGAAAGCTCTGTTCCTTTTCTGGATCAGTGTGAAAAGAGAAATTGTGTTGTGTCGGCCTCTGCATAGGTCTTGAGTAGTTTGCAAGGGAATCAGCCAGATTGAGCTGTTCTAGCAGTTGCACAAAGTGTGACAGGTGTGCGCAGTTGGACCTCGCGGCACCATTGTTAGGGCGAGCGCACTGTGTGTGAGGACTTGCAGGGACGGTTTTTGAGAGTATTTGTGACTTGATTGGGAGTGCTGAGGGCCTCTAATCATGACGAGTTTGGGAGTCAGGTTTAGCAACTAAGAAAGACTTGCATAGGAAGCACCTTCCTTTGCTCATCATCTTCTGCCTGTCGATGTCCATCAGTTTGCCGGATCCCCCATAGGTCGTCCAACTCCCTGTCCCCATATCCCGGTTCGGCATGCTACCCGTCGGTTTTCCCAACAACGAACTTGTCGCACCACCTGCTTTGCTGCTGGTGGCGGTAATCTGCTTCTGCCCCTGGGGTCAATTATCACGCTGTGTTGTTCCTTGGATCTGGTCAAAGACCAACTTGCGTTGTCGTTCCTCGGCCATTGTTGTGATACGTGTTTTCCACTTGGGGTAGGTCCTTGGGATGTTGAACCCGGCGTTGGCAATGAACGACATGTAGTTGGCAGGTACTCCTAGTCATACCGCCCACACCATCGTTCTGCGTTCCCCTTTGTCTCCTCATCGTCCTGCAAGCTTCACCTCTCTCTCCAGCTTCTGGAAGTAGGCCATCGCGCCGTCCTTCTCCATTTGGAGGTCGTACATCTTCTTCTCATGTACTTTCTCGATGGCAGGATCTCTGAACTGTTCGATTACGGCCCACATGAACATCATTCATGCGGGGTAGCAGTACCTCGCATTGCCATCCCAGTCGTCGGTGATCCAGTAGTCCTGTTGCTTGTAAGTCCACCATTCCTTCGCGGGTCCCGTGAAGTGGGATGTTGCGAAGGGGATCATTAGCAATGGGAGGTTCCGGAAAGTGTTCCAGAACACCTCGAAGTAGGCGATGCAGTCACCGAAGAATCACTCCATGTCATCGTGCTCCCCTGCGAATGGCTCAGGGGATTTGACGAGGAGGGGTTTCACTCCTAGGAAAGGAGCATTGTTGTCTTTGGTCAGGGTGCTGAGAGGACCTTCCCCTGGGTAATCGGAGTCATACTTTGGGTGGCATGGTACCGAATATTGGTCAGTGCACAGATGCGGGGCGTGCAAATGTCCAGGGATTGGGGGTGGTCTGCCTTGATCTGTTCCTTTGCCCTTTCGGGCGTCCTCTAGCTCATCCGTGAGCCTGTTTGTCTCTCTCCTTAGCAGCTCGATCTGCTCCATTGCCTGCATCAGTCTCTCTTTGATGGAGGGGGCGGGGATGTCTGTCTGCATCCTGCTGCCTGCTGCCTCTCCTGCTCCTGCTCCTGCTACTAGTCGACTCATCCATGGTCCTGAGTAAAACCCAGGGCACTGTGGATTTGGAGTCTGGCAAGGACTGAGGAGTTCCCAAGTAAAACTCAGGGATATCCTCTGCCACTTGTGAGGGTCTGAAGCCCTCCCCAAAGGTCTCATCGTTGTAGTGGAACCCCTCAAAGGGGTCCATCGAGGTCAGGGCAGTCTTCCTGCTGTAACACCAGGGCCTGTAGCTGCCTCTCGACGTCGTTCTGTTCTGCCATGGTTTGGGGGCATAGATCTCGAAGGATGTCACCGGGAAATGGTGGGTATAGGGATCGATCCCTGTTGGCCCATATCCGGGCCGTGATCTCGGTGTTGATGTGTCCCCCGAGAAGTTCATCTCCTTGGTTGACAGCGAGCCAAAAGTCCATGTTGCCTCTTGGCCCTCGGTGACACCACTCCATGCGGGCCTTGACATCGCTTCTTCTGATCTCCCAGGCGGCGGTTCTGTAGGGGCTGAGAATTCGGCGGTCAACGTCGCTGAGTTTGAGCCACTCGTAGTCGAGTCCTCGGGGGTTAAGAGGATCATGCGGGGCACATCTCAGGGGTTGTCATTGGTGAGGGGGTCGCTAACGACCCGGACTCTTCATGTAACAGGGGTGGGGTTGTCGCTGTCGGAACTGGTGTCGGATTCAGAGGGCCAGGGTCCAAGAGGTCATGTGACTCGGTATCGGGGCGCTGTTGGGAATGGGATAGATCCCACTGGATAGGAGTGTATGGTCCCTCAGGAGTGTAGTAGCCTGGGGCAAGCTCTCGGTAGTTCCATTGCCCTCCAGGCCATGTAGGGGGGAGGGGCTGGTTTGTTGCTGTCGCTATCCCATATGGTGATGATGGGTTCCACTGGCTGGTCCCAGTGGCGGTATAATTCAGGGATGTCATCGGGGTTCCAGGTGCTGGCGGGATATTCGGGGTCGTGCTCGATTCAAGCATTATCTGTGCCAGCCCATACATCCGGGTTCGTAGCCCATAGCTCCCGAGTTGGGGTCTCGTTGGCTGGGTCGGGAGTGGGGGTTCTGCAAACATTGCTGGGGCCAGGGGTCGCGTTTCTAGGAGCGGGTTCCTCCCTACACGAGAGGTATTCCTCAGAGGATTCGTGGTGGTAGTTGGTGGTCATGGTGTGCCGATGTATTGTGGTTGTTGTGATGGTTGGTGCTGGGGATGCCAGACTCGGCCGTACCATGTCTGGTCCAATTCATTGGTAGGAGAGGACATAGTGGGTTGGAAAGGGTGTGTCCCTAAATTTGGTTCACAGGAGTCATTCAGGGCATAGTACACCTGTTCGGAGGAGGAGGTTTCGTACTTCCTGGGCATAGGCGAGGACGAGGAAGGATGTGATGAAAAAGACGAGGGTGACTGCCACAATGGCGGTTCCTATGCTGATGGTTTGGATAGGGGTGAGGTCAGACATCATCTAACATCGTCTGGGGAAGTATCAAAGATTTTCTCGGTAGAGGCAGATGAGGAGCTCTATGAGAAGGGTGGCAAGGTTGTCTGGGTTTATATTGTCAGTGGTTGGAGTATTTGGCAGAGTTGGAATCATAGGGCGATCCCGGTAAGGGATTCGGAGGTGGTCGGAGTGGACAGTTCATGTCGTAGGTGGTGGGACAGGATGTAGTGGGTTGGCAGGGCCGATCATTCGATGGGTCAGGAATCTGTGATTTGTTCTTTGTACTCTCTTTGTTCTCCATATTCTAGGATGATGAGAATGAGGAGAAGAAAGATGAGGGTGCTGCCAATGATTCCAGCGATGACTGCGATGATTTTGAAGCTAAGGGTATCAAGTACAATGCTATGTTACTCATATACTGTCTGTCGGAGTCTGAATATGTGTCCTTGTAGTGTGGTAAACATGCGCTAGCAGTGTGGTGCAGTATAAATGCTGAAGTCATTTGATAGGGTTGTGGCGACTGGTCTGGGCACCTAAAGATAAGATCAAGATAAGATAAGTGCCGAAGATAAGATAAGATAAGGCGTGAAATGGAAAAATTGTAACAGTAAGCCCAAGTGTCTCCCTGTCTGAGCTTGGTCTAACTTTCTACTAGTTATGCTGGTTCAATCATCATAATAACTGTCTATGGATATAACATAGACTCCAACAGTAATCACTTGGTGAAATTTGCAAATCAGACTCTGGAAGGTATTCACATCATTGGAAACATGGTATTCATCCTTGTTGACTATGTCCCTATATTGAAGTATCTTCTGTATGAGTTTTGCCTTTGTGCTAATTAGTAGCTCTTCAATTTGAAAGTGTTTTGAAAGATGTATGCCTGGAGCAAAGTTTATTAAAATTACACAAGTCTGGAGAAAGGATGTTTAGAAGATGATAGAAGCACTATTTGAATACATAACTGAGTCATTGGTATATCTTCAATTGCATAGTGGTATTGGTTACAAGTTCAACACTCTCATGCAAGGTAAAGGGCTTTGCACCCTCTTTACTTGTCTCTGAAGATATAACAAAGATTGAGGCATCAGAGGACAGAGGTTCTAAGATGGACCCTGATGTTGTAAAGTATACAGCTGTGGTTGCCTTTTCTGATGTGTTTTCTTGGTGCTAGTCAGACATCTGCTCTTATACCTTGATTAGCTGAGGCTGACTCTGTAAGTTTTTACCTGCATCTATTATTTAGAGTTTCTTATTAGTATAAAGACAGTATTAACATCCTTTTTGTGATACTCTCTTTTCTTCTTTACCCAGAAGTACAAGCTAAAATCCAAGCTAAGCTGGATGCTGTTGTTGGTTATGGCACTCCCCTGCCAAACTTTGATAACTATCCTCAGCTGCCTTACATCAATGCTATTTATTATGTTGGGAAGCACTAATATAGAACCCTATTGCATCACTGGGTATGTCCTTTCAGATCTATGAGTGGGTTGTTCATATTTGGATTTAGGCATTGCTCATCATAGTGTGAAAGAGAATATTTATATGGCATATCATATTTTTGAAGGTATGTTCTGAGTTTGGTTATCTTGCTACTAATATACTTATGGGTTATTCTTTCAGTAGGTACAGTCATTACTGGCAACAGTTGGTAAGTCACCAGTCCAATGTATGATGTTGGGCAAGCCTCAAGCCTAATGTGTGATATTGGGCCATACTTCACAATAAAAAGAACTATTCAAATCCTCTGGTGTTTGATCCTGACCAATTCACTTCTGAAGATGTGAAAGAAGTTTAGGTAAAACCCACAGCTATGTTTGGTTTTGGAAGATAGTATATATCCTCTACTTTAATCATGTCTGACACCCTTGACAATATTCTTCCAGTATCTGTCCAGGCTGTTATCTTACATTAGACATTGTCTGGATTGCTATTGTCTCTATAAAATTGATGCTATCATTCTCTAAGGTAGTGGATTCTGAAAGCCAAGTTATCAAACCAAGTGAGAACTATATAAACATTTTTGTGTGGTAAGTCTTCTATCAAGTGCTGAGTACACTACAGCACATTTTGATTTGAGTATAATTTGCCAATTCTCTTCAAATGCATGATTAAGTCACATTCAGCTGCAGTACAAGTGTTATGAGATTAGGATATGCTGTTCTTATTCATTTTGAATACCTGCATTGAAACTCAGTTCTAAACTCTAGTAATTCTAAGATATATAAGTCAATAAATAAACAGAGAAACAAGCACCTAAAGGTAAGATGTAGACAATAAATAATATGAAGCTAGTGAAAATACACTTGTTGACACAATTAATCCTTTGGTACAACAAGTATCATGTGAGGATTATTCTGTAGTCCATTAGAATAAGCTTCAAGAACATTCCCATAAAGGTTATTCTCATTATAACTGTGGTCATCTTCTGGTGTCTCCAGCTGTGCCTCAGTGTCATCTCCATATACCACACTCTGGATGCAATCATCTCCTTGGGAGCTCACTCTTGCACAATGACCATATTCCTCATCTCTCTCCTGAGCCCATTCTGCAGCTTGTACTTCAAGATCATCACTCATCATGGAACTCAGCTGAGAGTCCTGACCCACAGGATGTGTGCCAAAGTGAATTGAGCCTGATATCACACTTTCCTGCCATGAGTCATCTGAGCAAGCATGGCCTGCTGCAACACGTCCAACAAGGAGTGTTGGGGCAATTGCCTATATGATGTCTATTAGATGCCAAGATAGAAAAATTTAATATAACCATACCCTTCCAATTGTTGCAAATGGTGTAATGTAACTTGTTATCCAGTTATTGTGAGAATGTAAACCTATATATATAATCAAGGTAATAGAATAAAGAGCAGATGATTCAATGAAAATCTCAATAACATGACGGTAGACTCTGAGTGCTCCCCTTCCTGCTCGAGCAACACTGACAATTCGGTAGATAATAAGAATTGTGCACCATAAAGTTGTAGCAAGGATAGAGGAAGAATAAATTATTAAATCATGACTATCTGAATAACCAGTGAGGTATCCTTTATATATAGCCATGATCTTGAACACTGCACCAAGACTAAGGTAAATTAGCATATGGAAGCTCTGGAGGACCATACCTGTTGCACAAATGAGAAGAATAATTGGAGGCAGAATAGGAAGCCAGCGCTGTCCCCACACAGTCCAACAACGCCAAATCTACAGACAATAGTAAGTTAGAGTGATAATTCATGCAGAATCACATGTAAGTACCATAGTGGCATCTGTAAGAATAGAACAAATGATACTTGTGATACTTACTATCACAAATACAGACTGTCTGGGATTAAAACTGGATTGATATTCTGTCACAATGCTCTGAGCATTGTTGACAAATACTGAATGGATATATGGCATCTGAGCACCACAGTCGATAATAGTAAAAATGTATAGGAGGACTATAATAATAATCATAGCTTTTCCAATAGATGCAGACTTGGTCATAACTGTATTCTTCAACTTAGCATGTATGATATAATAGACATATTCCCTTACAAATATTCTTCAATGTGACTGCAACAACTCCAGTATATATACCTATATAGAGCTGAAATTAGACATATATATCTTAAACCTACATGAAAATGCATACCATTTAATAGAGAGTAGAGTATGCCTGAATCTAAATTGGCTCTAAGTAGTTGACGGAGAACAGCTTTATCAGCATCAGTGAGGTCTGACAGACTCGGTATATCAGTCTGGTTGGCCATTAATAAAGTATGAGCAGAGGTGGAATAATATGTGAGAGAGTAGTCTATAACAATGGTTTATATCTGACTCAAGTTTATATACATTCCAGCACTGCAGCAAAAGCTAAAAATAAAAAAATTATCACCATGTCAACTCAGAGACTTAGATGATCTTCAGTACCATAGCAAGAGGATCTGATTCTGTTGAGTATCACAGATGGAGACTAATATGAATGAGTTTCATAAAGTGACACAATAATTAGAAGTGACACGTAATTGATTATAGACATATTAGAAAGACATGATTGTTGCATCCAAAGCTCAAAATCATATAAATTGAAACAGGAATTGCTTTAGAAACAAATAGATAATATCATGAAGGAATGCAAAAAATACTGAGACTATAGATTCTCCTTGGAGACTTCATTATATAATCAGTAGTATAAATACAAACACAAAGATGCTTCTGCCTCAATACCCATATTCTGGGATCCCATAGAAAATACCAGTGACTAGCCTTAATTGTGAGGTGACTGGACAACTATAATAGTCTAAAGTCAAATATTTGATGTTCTTAGGCAGCCAACACTATATCAATAACCATAGAGATGAGCATCAGTGTTACTGATTACTTCCAAAGTTGATCCACAGGTTTGGCCATTGACACTACTAGACTACTGGATGTTGTATAGCAAGTGGCAAGATGAGGCTTGTGAGCAAGTGACAGGAGCTTTAGCACCCTTTGAGGTTTACAAACAACATTAGTGTGTCAGCATATTATATTAGAAAATAGGCTGCTAGTGAACAGCCTCAGTTGGATTCAGGTCATAATTTTAGCATCTATCCTGTATCTGAGCAACAATATGATCAATAACCTGATCACATATGCCATAGGCTATGAGTTGTATGGGTGGTTAGGTTATCTATCCTGTTGCCTCAGTAAGTAGGGCAATAAAGAGGTATAATATTGTCAGTTAATTAGATTATTATTTAAATATATTATATTATAATTCTTGAGCAATACAATGACTTCATCCTAAGTAATAGTCTGACTATCTCAAATGGAGATGACATCATTGCCTCACTAGTAAAGACATAGACTTGAACCAAGTTACTGCACAAGATCCAAAATGTTTAAATAACAGACAATTTAACCACTACACTAAAGTGTTGTAAAAAATAATAATACATAAAGTAATACATTGGGTTATCCAGATGAGTAAGATATATCCTGGGTCTCAACTTTTTGACCTAAGCCTGACCTGGACTACCCAGGCTATTCACTAAAAATAGTCAGTGTTTCACTTTTTGAAACTTGATGGTGCAAATTCCTTGAACTCCATGCAGCATAAGAATCCTCATGATTGCCAGGTGTTTGACAGGTACCTGCAGATAACCTGGCATTTGTATTTGGCAGGTGAGCATCTGCAAATGTCACAGTATCCATGACACCCAGGTGTTGCACAGATGGCAGGTATGGCTCTGGATGTGACAGGTACACATCACAGATACCTATGCAACTGGAATACTCTCTCATCCTACCACCTTGCCCTCTAACAGATCTTTGTAGAGTCCAGCAATAGCTCTCTCAGTCATTTCACCTCAGTCTTTGATTTTTGATCTCAACTCCTAACTCCCACATGTCCACAGACTATATTTCTTGCTCATAAGTTTAGATCAATTTCTTGTTATGATGATTTCTCCTTGGGTCTCACCTGTTTTTCTCACAGCTGGAAGTATTCAAAATCTCTGGCATATGGCTTCAAACCAACCCTCTGCTTGTTAAAATTGGCCACATCATTGCAGAGTTATAAAGAGATCATTGTTTTAACAAATGATAGAAAGCATATTCAAGTTATCTTAGATTCAGATGTGTGCTTCTCTATATGCCTGGTACTTTTGGAAAGCTCTATTTTTATATGTTCTGGCTCTCACTTAGTGTCTCTTATCTATTACCATCACTGTCAGACTTAGCTATCATGTTAACCATTGATGAGCCTAGACTTCTGTGGCTATGATAACACAAACTTAGAATGAGATTGGGTAATTAATATGATAGCACAGCAATCAAAGTGATCATGTGTGCAAGTGGGTTTGAGGCATCTCCATGCAGTAAACTAATTTCTTTATATATAAGTATACACAGCAACTTTTTAGTCAGCAAAGTATTACTGCTTGGTAGTTCGGTATGTGAAACTCTGACTGTAAGCTGGTAGAGATTTATCAAAACAAGAGAGGACAGAAACAGGTATGATATAAATACCACAAATCTATATGAGGTAATGTGAGACAATGAAGAGACTCTGTGTGTGTAAGCTATAAATGCATTAGCATCAAAAACACTGATTACTATGGAATACAAGACTGGTACGCTCTATTTCAAATGCATCTGTGCCTTAATACCCTGGATTAGTGTTGCCACAGCTCGGCCTCAAGTCACTGAGTTGTCAAACGGAGCTGAAGTCAGACTGAGCCGAGTCAATAAAACAACTTCGGCCCTCAAATGGCTCGACTTGGCTCCAACTTGACTTTGATGGCTTGAAGCCAGCTCAAGTCAATGACTCCATCCAATTTTGGAAAAGCTATCTCTTTCCTGCTTGATTGGACTCATAGGGATATTTATGAGATAATTTAATCCTGTCAACTTTATTAAATGTGTATCAGAGGAAGAGAAACTTAAGATGCTCTTATTTTGTTCAATTGCTGACTGGCAGCAGAGAAGTCTATATGTTGGACAATGTGGGAAAATGTCAACCTAAATTGCAGCATTTTTGCTATGCTCCTTTCAAGAATAGCAAGCTTTCAGTTTTTGTGGCCTGTAGGTGTTTAGGAGTCCTCAGAGTGGATAATTATGACTTTAGATATATAATTACAGACTTTTGAAATCACTTTTATGTATCTACCATCTGTTATTGTAGAATTTTTCTATGACCTTCCTATTTGTGTAGACAGTCAATGACTCAGCAAAAGTCATTGGCTTTAAGCCGAGTTGAGCCGAAGTCAAAGATTTCAATTGACTTCGGAGTCATTCCAAAGCTGAGTCATCTGGAGTTGAGCTGAGTTGAGCTGAGTTGAGCCATGGCAACACTATCCTGGATACCGCTGTATTGCCAAATATAGATATGAATTCTTTATAAATATAATAATTATGATTATTTAGGAAAACGTTCTGGGAGTACCACCAGGAATTGCCTGCCCTGCTAGGGAGTTCAGGATAGAAGAACCCTCTTGTGGTTTCACTGAATCTCTCAAGATTACACACTAAACCTTGTGAAATGAGGCCCTTGAGACATGTGACACATGGCCATTTTACGAATACGAATGCACCCTTTGTGACATGTGACATTCAAAGTGATTCAAATGGTACAGTAGTCTTATGACATTTTTCCCACTGTCTCTGTGCATAACTATTATATAGAGGCCTAGTACATGAGCATGATAGTATAATGGTATCTAAGATGACTGAGGAAGCAGGATCAAAATGACACCTCTGTGGCCATACCTGTGTCTGAAGGGGAGCGGCTTATGCAACTACTGCTGAGGGGAGCCAAATAGATTTTTCCACATATTTATTAAATTTTTAGAACCCCCTTGGGTCAGGCTTAAAGTCTGCAACCTGATCTGACCCAACCTGACTAAAGCATAGCATGGATGGATCTGGATCTGTTCTGTGGATACTAGGGTACCTGACAAGTGATATCCACATCCATGGATGTGGCCATGCATGGATATCTGTATCTAGGGCATCTGCACTGCAGATATCTATGTGTACAGCATCAGGAGGTAAATTTTTGCCTAGGAACTCCTCTAGAAGTGCTTCTGAGGTGTTCAGAAAGTTGCCATCTTCTAGAAGATGTCTCTTTAATTCCTTTAGTCCTTGGCACTCATCATAGTATAAAGCATTCCTGGTCCATGGCTCACTTCCCTCACCATTGAGAATTTCCAGCAGGACCTTGAGGAATTAATGTGTGGCATGTGCTGGTAGATTCACATGATAGACCTGTGCCCTTTTCTGTAACCATCCTACAGGATTGGCACATAGCATAGCTGATTCCCAGGTCACAGGACATTCATGGCTGCTCAATCGGTCTGCTCTCCGATGTGCCTGAGTGACTGCTGAGTAGAGATGGGATCATTCTTCTGTACTGAGCAAAGAGTTACGATGGCCTGCATGGTATAGTTTAGGAAACATGATGCAGATCTTCGAATTGACACCAAAGCAGAGGAGGCAGCTATTTGGAATCCGGTGTGCTGCACCACATCTGTGTGTGCACCAAATTTTAGCTTTCACCTTGATACAGCAACAAGGTGCTAATGCTACAACCACTTTCACTTGCTGCTCCTCCAGTCTCAGCATCTCTACTGTTCAAAGATGGAATTCCTGTGGAATCCACTTGGGCAACCACCCATCCGCTACACATCTGCCAAGCATTGCACTCTCCACCTGGCCATATGCTATCTGCCATGAAACTGCCCTGTTTCACAGGTATTTGACTAGCCTAGGCTCCAGGAGCTGACAGCTATCAACCTGAAGCATCCACGCCAGCAGATGGCAGAAGGTTTACCCTTGAGGAGCAGACAAATGGGCTGATGGTGGATAGCCATATATGGCTATTCTCAAACCAAACCAGATGCAGAAGGTGTTGTAGAATCCGCTCGATGGCTCTGAAGTAGTTCACTAGCGGATTTCAGTGTGTCAGCTTGTGTCAAATATCGCCTCTAAAGGATACATTCAAGGATATCGGAGCGGGCAGGTGCAGGAGCAGGGAGCTGGTTCAGATCTGCTACTATATAAGCACATACATTGTACTTAGAAAGTTAGTGAATCTCACTTGCTCATAGCACACTAAAGAAATAAATTCCGCTACTCTCCTAAGCATATCTAGCCACCTTTGAGCCTAGCATTGCGAGCAGATTGCAAGGAATTCTCCTTTCTCTCACTATCTTCACACAACCACTCTCAGTTCAGCATCCTAAGCGGACGCTTGGACTACTTCTTTCTATTGTATCTGCAGATGGAGCAGATTCTATCGGATCCCTTCAGAGCGGGTGGTAACCCTCCTTGCGTATACAAAAGATCTTGCAGACACAAATGCGACTTTCTCTTACCAGAGAGTTTGCTAGCCTTACACCAGTGAGGTTTGTGACAAGGATTGTCAGGTGTCTATCATGAACTTCAATTACCAGAAGTTCCATGAAAAAGAAAGACACTATATACCTGAAAGTTATATTCAAAATGCACATCCTTGGAGAGATTGTGATAGTTGTCTTGGGCAATAGCTGGAAGTTTGGCTTCACCCATGTATGGGGCATGTGTATAAATGCCGAGATATGAGTCATAGTCTTTGCAGAGATCTCCTGTCTGGACTTGGCCAGCATCTGAATCCTGCATTATATCAATGCCAAAACACTGATAGTCTGACATTCCTTTTACTGCCATTTCCACAAATATTTCCATCGGATTAGAGTCTTCCTCTTCATTGTGAAGCATAGCATTAAATGTGCTCTCCAGCAACTGGATGTATTCGGAAAAGCTGTGGACAGTGCCAGGATGAGTCCTGTTGTTCCACATGGAGGGCATGGCTCAGATATTGGAGAGAGGGAGAGAAAAAACTGACAGTGGGACTTTTGGATGCTTGGACCTTTATATACGGGTTCGATATTTGTTTATCCAAGCCCTGTCATACAAGTAAATAAACAAAGGGATATCTTGTGACTGATGACCCTACCCTTCCCTTACAGTATATTCCTTGGCACATGGTTTTCCAGGATTTTTAATGTTTTATTTTGTTGGTTTGACTTTCTTGATTGTGATTTTGTTGGATTTCTTCAATGTGTTTCTGTAGAAGGTGTTCACATTCAAAAATACAATGCAAATGCAAAAATAAAAAGTAAAGAGAAAAGTGAATCTGATGCTTCTCTTAGTACATGTTCTTCAAGTCGGAGCTGTCTAAGATGTACAGTGAAAATGTCAGGTGACTGTGGTCTTCTCTGTCAGTGGCCCAAATATGGTGCCATGAACACCCACATGCAACAAATATGCGGTGTCTACTCTCTGTGGCCCATATATGGTGCCATAGATGATGATGACACGCTCTGCAAGCATTTACATGTGTAATTTTGCAATTGCTACCAATGAATACATGCTACAATGTCCAGATACTAAGCCACAGAGAAATACAACAGAGCGCAGTGATTATAATGCCAGTAATAAGATTACCTGAGTAAAGCTGGATGGAGTGCATGACTTAACCTAAGAACAGTACTAGAAAGGCTGGACTAGGTATAAAGTCCCAGTGCTTGACACTAAGCGCTCTGACAGGGCATAGCACGTGCATGCTAAGAATAGAGCAGGACACACTTGTGAGATAATTTAAACTTTGTGCAACATTGATCTATGACATGCAAGGCCTGGCAGATCTGGAACTTAGAGCTCTAGACTTTGTGATGTCAGAACTCGAGTAAATCCGAAGTATCTGACTTCAGCCGAAGCGTGCGAGGCCTAGACAAGGAGCTCGTTGCCTTCACTATGGTAGAATTCCCTAAGAGAATATTATGAAGCGAAATAAGAGTCATGTGTTAGGCTGCAATTCCGAGGAGATAGCAACCAATGTCAGTACATGTGTAATAGCATGGTTAACCAACATCACAACACTCAGAGACATGATCTGGCCCTGGGCCAGACTTCTGAGTCAGCGCCAAGCAATGGTGTGCTAATGGCGACATGCGCAGGATGCAAGCGAGGGAGCTCGGCAACCTAAATAATACTATATTTGGTGGTACTAATTTGTAGAATGTAAACTAGATAAATAGCGCAGTGTAATTGTAGTGTACAAGTTTTGGACCCCTGTTGTAGTCGCACGCAAGCCTCCAGCTTGACACCATAGCATCAGGATTAGTTTGTAACTTCGAGTGAGAGAATATACCTAGAATTGATACCATATCTAGTGAATTGAGTTGCGCGCGAGGCATAGAAAGCTATCGCGGCACTTGTGTGACTGTTAATTGGTTGGGTGACTTGCGCTCTAACCTGAGAAGAAGAGTACAGTGTCATTGAGGATGTGCTCTTGTGCTTTGAGGGTTTCTTGTGACATGAGGCACTACAGGTGGCAGAGGTTCAAACCCTTTGGCTTGATTAGTGTTTGCTTGAGGGTATATATTTCCCAAGTGGCATAGGTTCAAACCCTGTGGCTTGCGGACAGGGTTTTATAAGGTTTTCTGTGTCTCTGGATCGCATAGGTTAGAACCTTGTGGATCTACGATCGGTTTGGGAGCTTGAGCATGTAGGTTTGAATCCTGTGGCTTTAGTGGAAGGTTTTGTGAAGTGTTTCTGCTTGGAGCGCAAAGCTTTGAGTCATGTGTAGTGTGTTTCAAGTCATTTGAGGTCATTCTGTGTGTCGCTCTAGACTCTGTGAGGGTTTTGTGTATGTCTCTCGATGTTGCGTGTATTGTACTACACCTTGCCTTGAGGCCCAGTGACAACTGTCGCTCCTCTTGTTATTAAAAGCCTTTGGACTTAGAGAGATCTAGATACTTGACGCATGCTATCGCTGTACTTGTGTATCTTATATTTTGAGAGTTTGGTTCTCATGTTTCTATCTGCTTCTATTGCATCAGAATCCCCCAACGAACTTGAGGGTTTGTGTGTGTAGTGTTGGGTGTGAGTGTGATCAGTGTCTTCGATGCTGTTGCATTTCTAGCTTGCACGCTGTCATGCCCGCAGCATGTCTAAGGGTGTGATTTTGCGAATTCACATACCTTACACGTGAGCAAAGTGGAAGAACAGGGAGCGGACTAACAGTGCAAACGGCACGTGAGGAAGCAAGGTCACCAAAGTTGAGAGCTCTATGGTAGAAACAGAAGCAATGGAATTAAAACATAAGGACTTCATTGTTGCACTGTACCTTACGGGCATGCACAACAATAAGGCCGAAAAGCACACTCGCTCAAGCAAACATCCGTCTGCAATAGAAAATCCAACTTTCAGTGGGATGCGCTTGTACGCAGGCTAGGACTAATTTAGATAACTACGCGTCTGTAATCTATGACGCGTGGTCCCTGGAGATCTGGAGAAACGATATCATGCACAGGGTAATCAAAAGAACCCTGGGCATGGCCTAGAAACAGACTTCGGCCGACAGGAATAGCGAGCGGGCTCGAAATCCGAAGCATTCCTTGGTTACCGAGTCTAGAATATGATGTTGTCACCTTCGGAGCAGAACCGAAAGCCAAATAGGAAGGGTGGTCGGTGATCGAGGATTAAGCAGCTATTGAGTACAAGTCAGCGAGCCACTCTGCTGCTAGGGCGAGCGACGTCAACATCGCTTAGCTCTTTGAGGATACTAAAAGGAGTACCAAGCGGCACTCTGCCAAGAGGGTTGTGCCAGCTCGGACAAAGGATTACCGGCCGACAAAGAGTTTAAATTACTAAAGGACTGTTTGTAATAATCAATCTCCCGTAGTATAAGTAGGTAGAATTTCACGTAGTAAAACAAGATACCTACCCCCCACGTGCTGTAATAAAGTTTCAGTTGGATCTGGACTTGTTGCGATGCGTAAGAGTTAGTAGCTTCGAGTCTCGGCTAGAACACAAGTTTAGTGAGCTCACAGAGAAATAGAACACGAGAAACCTTTTGGATAAAAACTTCGGTTTACTTGAGATAAGAACGAAATTCGGCAGCAGTGATGCTGTGCCATCTTGAGAGTTTGCTGGAATATACCTGAGAGAAAGCTCTGTTCCTTTTTCTGGTTCAGTGTAAGACAGAGAAATTGTGTTGTGTTGGCCTCCGCATAGGTCTTGAGTAGTTTTCAAGGGAATCAGCCAGATTGAGCTGTTCTAGCAGTTGCACAAAGTGTGACAGGTGTGCGCAGTTGGACCTCGCGGCACCATTGTTAGGATGAGCACATTGTGTGTGGGGACTTGTGGGGACGGTTTTTGAAAGTATTTGTGACTTGATTGGGAGAGCCGAGGGCCTCTAATCGCGACGAGTTTGGAAGTCAGGCTTAGCAACTAAGAGAAAGACGGTGGCACGTGCAGATTAAGTCTAGCGGCGGGTTGTACTTAGCGAGCTCACTGACCAAACTTGGTCAAATTGCGGATCTGCATATCCATGTGTTCCGGCTATTGAAATATACTGCCTTGAGGGTTGCGTGGTTCGCTGTGCTCTCTTGTAAAAGCTTCGAGGAAATCGAGAATTTGAGAATGGCTTGAGGAAAATACGTTGTTATGCGCATCGTTCTAGTGAGCTCTCTGAGATAAATTGAGATATTGTCAGCGTGCAATTGGAATTAAAATCCCTTGCTCCCCTCCACACTTAAGGAGATTGTGTGTGTGTGTGTTTTGTGAGGTTGAGTGTGTGTTTTAGTGTGTTCACGCTAGGCCATGCTCAGTTTCACGGGTGCCCATCACCAGCCTCGTCAACGCACAGAGTCTCTTCATTTGGAGCCCACCACGAGGGGGGGAAGCAGTTTCATTTGAAACTAGAGCAACTATATTCGAAAGAATTTACTTACACTCGAAGTGTACCGCACTTATAATTATCAATGATTTCCTCCTCCAAGAACAAATCTGCTAGCTGCTCTTCATTACTGAAGACTACTAGTGAAAAGGGTTGTTAATTCCCAGAAGAATGTCTACTGTCTGTATGTCAGAATAGCTGGACCAAGTCAGCCTTGAGAGCCCAAGACCAGATCAGCGAAAGCAGCCAGTGATCTATCTGTTTCCCATGCAACAGCAGCATCAGGATAGAGTTGACACAAACTGAGCTGCCAGGAAACCAAGGAGCACGTCAGTACCATGACCATCCCCAGTTCCTGATTCCGAGTTTAGTCTCTTTCAATGTTGGATACCACCCAGCGAAGCTACTCCTACAGAGCCAGTACCCAGTTCTAATTCAAACCCACAACCTATAACAAACCAAAATCTGGGTCCAACAGCCCCGCGTAATCAGATGATTGCAAACATGGCACCATCTATGCCAGGCCTGAATGAAAAGGCTGCCCCATGATTTGAAAGTTCCTCGAACCCAGAGGAGCTCAAGCAATTCTTCTCCAGACTTGAAGACCTCTTTGATAAGTGTGCAGTAACAGATGAGGATGAGAAAAAGAAAGCCACAGTGTCGTATACAGATATTAAGATGGAGCGACAGTGGAAAGTTCTCCCCAAGTATGCTGCCGGCAAGAAATATGAGGACTTTAAGTCGGAAGTATTGGATTGCTATGATGGCATGCATGATAGCAACCGCGACGCTGTTCAAGAACTAAAGAGATTGGTTTGCCACTATGATATAGCACAGATATCTGACAAGAGTCAGTTCATGGAGTTCAAGAGGGAGTTTCAAGTACTCGCGTCCATGCTAAGCAAAGTACTGTCAAACCGGGAACTGGTTGACACCTTCTTGGCACCTATGTCTAATGATTTGTACAGATATATCAAGCTTCAGTTAGAGCACCTCCCATGTCGGAGATTTGGTAGTAGCCTTATAAGGTAGCTCAGTTTATAAGCCCCGTGATAAGATTAGAAATGATATGATAACGCATGATAAGCGAGATATGATCATTATCTAAGATGATAAGGCAAAGATAAGACTTGCGATAAGATTTAAATCCCATTTTATTTGCCTTGCAAGGCGCTTTTAGGCTGTTATAAGGGGCTTAATACAACTGAAGAGGAAATGTTGCAGATAACGATATATATATATATGCGAGGTACAGAAACATCCTTGGCTTGGTGGATCAAAAAGACTGGCGCTGAGAACTAAAGAAGGCCTCAAAATGCATCTATTAGGAGTCTACTCGCATAAGGCCTATTTTCTTTTTGTCTGACTGATATGGAGGCTAGAAAAGACAAGTCTAAGCCCTTATACGATGAGTTTCGAAGAGGACTTACAAACAGAAATCTGAGAAATACTTCTGGACATTGTTCGGACATCCAATGACAAGGAAAACTAATTTCATCGACTGGCTGGTTTGCCTACGTAAGAGAGGGACTGCATTCTCAGGAACATATCCGAATCAATCGTGTCAACCACAAGATATTCCTTTGGTGCTGCCGTGTCTTTAATCAGCAGAGCGCCTCGCAAGACTGAATAGATAGAGATCAGGCAAGGGGGGCCATTTGGTCTGGTTTTGACGCGATACAGTCCCAGATCTCGATCTTTTTGTTCGCTGTGTCCTCCTGCAGGTTGATCGAATGGCCGAACAAGCATGAGGGGAAATGTCTTCCCACGCACATTGCACTCGAATATCATCACTAGCTGCGCAAACAGAGGTCCGGCTTTTGTCTGGGCAAGGACAAAATCGTAACATGGGCAATGGTTGAAACTAGGAGAACACCGCAGAATATCAGTAGTGGGCTTCCAGTCAGCGAAACTGGTGTAATAGGACTTGAGCATTCCGTATTGGACTATCTGAAGTAATACTTCCTGTGAGATGCAGAGATAACCAAGAGAAAAGAAAGACTCAAACCAAATCTTCAGATGAAAACCCTTCAAATGCTGCAGTAGCACCATTGACAAGTGGAAGCTCCTCTGGGCACTTCTTGAAATGCTCTGTCATGTGCTTTGACAGGCACGCTCAAAAGCCATGGTAATCACGATTCTCTGCAGCTTTATCTTCCACCTCAGCGATTGAGAGTTTTCCCCCACCTTTTCCACAATGGCCGTGTACCGAAGCAGCTAGAGTATAATCTGGTTGCACCGTCGCTGCCTCCTCTTCATCGGCAAGTGAGGCATCATGCTCTTCTACTTCAGCTTCTGCTTCTGCCGCACAAGCTTGACTGGCTTCAAGTTGCTGATCATGCAGATTGATCTGCTGCTGAATGAATGATGATGCGCTATACCATTGGTCAACTCTGAGAATCTAAACCAGATGCGACTCCAGTTAGTTTTATGAGTTATAAAATATGTCAGTTGTTTACCTGTTTTGCAATATCCTTGAAGTTTGTGTGTTGCTGATATGACTCCTTAAATGATCCATGCATGCTTTCGTTTGGCTTGGTATTATAGTTAAGGGTTACTCCTTTGGCTTCAATGTCGTCGAAAAGATGTTTCAGCGAGTGGATTTTTGGAAAATCCCAGTTCTTGGGCAGTTTTTTTGGCGGGGCTTTGTCAGCTTCCAAAGCAGCTTGTTTGGCCACTTCATACTCCTCTCGTACAGCCTCGTCGTATTTCTGAAGTACAATGAGTCAATGGATTGGAGATTAAAGCACCAGAAGATATACCTCAATTAGAGCAATAAATATTGACCGCTTGGTTCGTCCTGCTTGAAGAGTGCTAGACGTATGGAGAGAAAGCCCAGCATACATATCCAGTTCCATGTACACTCGTAAGGCTTGGAGAAGAATGTATCCAATGGGATCGCTTTTTGGAGTAAGAATATTGTGGGCAATAAAGATTAGTTGCTTTAAGGGTTGATAAGATCAGCCAACAGATAAGACGTTGGAAAATAAGGATACCTTTGTAAGAGCCTCATACTTTCGTCCATTAGTGAATGTTACGTTGATAAATCCTTGTTTAAAATGATACAAATCCTTCCAAGAAGGAAAATTTGCTAGTCTTGTTTTAGAGATCAGTCGAGTAAAACTCACAAGATATTTGTTTGACATACAGATTGTCGGCTTGTTGACCAAATCCTAATTTCTCGATTCTCAGAATAACTTCCTTGTGCAAGTGGTCACCAAAAAGACCGTTATGAAATGCATGCAAACGGTCAAAAGAGAGAGCCCGATGAACGTCGCAGTGCTCAATGCTCCAAAAGACATTCTGAATGGATTATGAGTAGCTTTTTCACATATTTAAAGTGTTAAATGTTTACCTTTACATAGCGTAGACCATATGGCTTGAGAAATTCATTTCGACTGGAGGCGGAGGACAGTTTTGTTGCCTCATTATAGAGATCCTGACTCCATGCTGAAGTTCGAAGTCTGTACTCCTTGTTCATTTCATGCTGTTTGTCTTTGTATACAACACATATATTGCAGGGATAATCACCGCTGCTCCCTTGTATAAGAGACATTATGCATCTGAAAGAGAGGATTTAACTTTTATAAGTGTATGCAGGAAAGGAAATGCACTGCTCTTCATAATCTGCTGATAAGATCATGATTGTAGGAAAGACATGCCAAGGTGCCGCATCTGCGTCAGGAGGTTGCACCCAAGCCCCGGTTTTTGACTTATCCTTGATGGATGAAAGAATAATCTCAAAGGCTTTATGCCAGACATCCCTCTTGAAATCAACGTAGTAAGATTTGCTGTGATGTTTAGGCTCATCAGCTACCTGAAGGAATTGATTTATTAGCGAGAAGGTCAATTTGAAAGTGCAAACGTACAATTGGCAACCAACCAATTACCCTCCCACCTCCAATGCCTTGTCCATTACGAATATGAGCTGGAAGGTTCCCTAGTCTAACAATAACTGGATAGCCTTGAACCGTCCCAAATGAAGAAAGACAGGTTTTATCGGCATAGATGATATAACAGATAGGCTTCCCATCAACAGGAAGGCTGACTATTTATTTAGTCAATAAATGGTAATATAGACGTTAACGAATAGAGATACTGACCTGTACTTCCCAAAAGATATTACCCATCCACGGTTCAGTATAGAATTGCTCAGATGTGCCGCCCTTGCATCTAAATAGCTTCTGAGTGTCCCATATGAGATGAGGTGCAAGAAGAGGGTCTTGAAGAATATCCAGGGTCCAGGACCAAAGATCTCGGTGAAAGACATCAAAGTGATAATCTTCATCTCTCAACGATATAGTAAAAGTCGACTTCTGGAACTAGACAAATATCGTTTTAAATTTAGATGAAATATTAGAATAACAATACGAACTGGTGTACAATGATGGGCTGATTTGTCCCACAGGGCAATTAATTCCCGGTGATTTCGGAATTCGGGGAGCTCTCCTCCTCATTTAGCAATATTCTTCAGAAGAGTGTCAACATCACCCTCATTTAAAGTGGCCTCTAGAATGGTTTCCGAAAGTTCGAAGTCAAGCGCAGAGCGATATGGACGCCACAGCATAGCATCAAATGGGATGTTTTCTTCAGCTGAGTGCTCGTGAACAGAATATGATTCAAACAGCTCCTCTTTAGGCTCCCGGCTGCTAGAAGGGTGATACTCAGTGCAGATATAATTGAGGGGAAGGTGAGGTTGATCTGAAGGGTTGAAAACTGAGATAGGTGGAGAAGGAGGCCCGGCATTTGAATCTTGCAGAGTAATTTGGTCTTCCGCTGGAATAGCCAATCAGGTTAAAAAAAGACAGAGAATTAGCTAGTATAAACAACATACTCGTCATAGGTATTCCTCTTTCCCAAAAACGTTCAAATTCATTTACTAGAGAAGGTATGGGCTCTTCTGATTCTGGGGGAATGTCTGACCGGACAGGAACATCGATAGGTGGGAGAGGATCAGCAAGATGGTGAGCTGAAAAGTGAAGCTCAGGATCGGTTAAGCCATGTCAAGATACCCTTAGACTCACCTTGCATCTGTTCTCGATACCGTGCCTCATACAATGCAGTATGCTCCTTTTCATGGAATGTCCGAGCGCAAGCTATCTCGTGAGTTGTGAATCCTCGAGATTTGAAGACTTCTTTGCAATAAAAACACTTCTTTTCGTTGACCGGCATATTGGACGAGAGTGGGTTTGGCTGGATTTGAATGCTAGACGTGAGCGAATGGTTACTGCAAAGTCAATGTCTTACCTTTAAATAATCAGAGGGAAAAAGAGACACATAGCACAAGAAATGAAAAAAACGAGGCTGTCATTAGTAGCAGAGACAAACAAATAAGGAAACACTTGTCAGGATTTAATTCGACTCGGTTCTGTAACCTGAGTGAATAGAAGGGTAGTTCTATTTCCGCTCTTGGTTCAGCAACTGAGAGCACCGTCAAAGAACAATATTATCTTCGCATCTTCTATTGCGGATAACGTCATAGCCGTAAAATAAATTCACAATAAACATGGTCTGATTGCGGAAATTTCATTGTACAAACGTCAAGAAAAGTCTGTTCCAGGAGTCAGTAAAATAGGAGCATCTTAAACTGCCAGCTTACATCTACTAATGTTCCCTATATCATTTTTTTCCCCAAAAAAATCAAAACTATTGATGAGATGGCCGGATACGAGGTAAGACCGGTGGCCGGCCATTGCAATCGAAGAATGTCTGTGCGTAATGAGCTGCCAGGGACTTCTCGACAGTCAGTGACGCTTCATCTTCTAAGGAACCTAAAAAACCCATAGCCTTCTGCGGGAGTGGCACAACCCATTGTTGCATTACATCTTTGAAATTTTTCAGCGCCCCACATCTGTCTTGCCAAACTGAAGAAGCAAGGTGACAACCACTAGGTTCAGACGCTGAGGATGGGACAATGGACTCTTCTGGGAACAGCTTGAGTATTGTATTCTGATGCTGGAGTTGAAAGTCGGCCTCATCTTGAGTAGAGCTTTGTGCAGACCTTGTAAGGTACGCATCAAGTGCTAGGAGTTCCAGCTGGAAGTTGAGCTCACAAAGCTCCCAAACCAGGTAACGACCCCTCTCAACATTGAATGGCTGATCTAGAGATGCCTGAGGCACTCGCAAAGTAGTTTCAGCACCGGCTGCTTGAAGGGCTGTCCCCATCATCTCTACCACGACATTGTGATCTTTCGTCATTGTGGTACTTTCTTTCTTGAAAGGCATTGATAGCAGCTCTCGCCAGACTTGAGGACGGATGGGTGTGGCATTTGAAGCGGACGAGGAGATATGATAAATGAGACCGTCTCGGCAATGCTCCCACTGACGGAAGTAGGAGCTTTGGCGAGTTGCAGATGTGAACACAAGGAGTCCTGGGTCAGGGAAAGCATAACCCTTGTTGTGGTCCTGGTTGTTCTTCATATTGGGTTCGCTCTGCAGGCAACAGACTTGTTCTTCACGCTGTTGAGAGCATTCTGAATTCTGGTCGATGCTGGCATTAGCAGTGACCCACGCAGGTATTGGCAGTGGGGCATAGGTTCCGGACAGGTCAGCAAACTTGTCTCTGGCACTTTGAAGAGATTCTAGCGAAAACGGTGAGCTTCTAGATCTGTTAAATGGATAATGTCCCTTACGAATCTTCTTTCGTTGCGAAGGTTGCTTGCTTGAAAGAGGACCAGATGCTCGGGCCTTGCCTCTCATATTGCGTATTGGACCACTGGAGCCTGAAGGAGGAATCGCACTGGAGGGAGCGGAAGTCGTGGGGGACAACATAGTTGGAAAAAAGAAAGGATTGCGATAGGTCTGGAATATCTTCATAAAACGGTGCATAGCATCAAATTTCTTAGCTTGAGATGGGTCACCCTCGAAAACAATAGGAAATGAAGGCTCAGGAATGGTGTCATTGACGCTGATAACAATGGGCTTTTCAGCTTTGAGAATGATCTGATTGGTGAATTCTTCGGTCGGTCGGACGAGATAGACTGGGATACCAGCCTTTAAATGCTGTTCAGCGACGTCAAGATCTAAGGTAAATGTTCCCATGAGACGTGTGAAATCCAAAGAATCATCGCGCTGAGTTGTGCCATTCATCACCGGTTGATGAATCTCCATGTAGTCGAGCCCAGCAATGAGCTCCAACCAATATCGTTGCATTGCTGCTACTTGCACGCAAATGGACATCACATCTGTCATCACAGTTTTCGTTCGGTGGACCAAGGCCTCCAGATGTGTGTATCTGATGCTAAGAAACTCTCGAAATGCTTCAGAAAATTTCTGTCTTTTCTGCACGAGAGAATAACGTCCAGTGATATAGATTAATGCATGCTTGAACCATCCATGAATGCTTTCATGTAACAGACCGATGTGGGAAACACATCCATGGGAGAACACAATGTCATTCTGGGTGACATCGTACCAGATTGTATTGATCCATCAATGGTAAGGATGGTTCACATCGTAAACGGCTGGTTGACGAGGAATGACAGGAAAGTGGCAAAATCTTTCATCGAAAAATTGAGGAACACGAGTGGGGTCGTGATGTCCAAATTGACCGTCTTCATACAAATGCACTTGGCATGTAGTTGGAGGATGGGGAATGAAAGTATTGTTGGGGGTGGTAATGAAGATATGTTCCTCTTCTATGTAAGTGCCAACGCGACCGTCGTTTACACTTAAATTCCCTACGAACGTTTCAGAATGACATTGACAAACGATAGCTGCAGCTCGCATACCTTTGTACTTCGAAGAAAACTTAGTGAGGTCACCAAGCCGCAATTCAGGGGAGAATGACATTATGCTATACGACAGACAGATGGTCTCAGGAGACCTAAATCATATTTGAAAGTAGGCATACGTACCTTAACGATCTCGAAGTTCCTCGTTCTTTAGTATGGGCAGAAAAAATGCACGTCACGTGTAAATTTTCTTATGTACCTGCCAATGCACGTCTCATGTATTGGCTGCACAAAATACTCTCGTATTTTGTGCTTGAGGTACAGCCCAGGACCTCGTCGTTCAGTTCAAAATTCTCTAAGAACTGGTAGAGGAGCAAGGGGATTTAATAAAAGAGAACAAGAAAGTATAGAAGAGATAAGCTTACCTTGATAGTAGGACACACAAATAATGTGTTGTTGAAGCGGGGCCTAGCGAATGATTAGAAGTGAAGGTGACGAGCAACAATAATACTTGAATGAGTTAGATTCCGATGCCGGAACAAGCTGATGAGTCACGTGCATCTTCCGACTTCTGACATCACTTGTCAGCTCATCGCTCTGCCCCGTCATATGCTCGGTCCTCTTCGCCTTGATTCCGATTCTTCTCGCCATGTTCCGTCTCTCTCGACCTCAACTATTTGGCAGGGTGCATTGACGCGATGTCAATGCAGGGACGACGTTTTGCGTGATGCAAAACGGGCTCGGATTATCTGACGCGATGTCAGATAATCCACCTGTGATGTGTTCATCGGATGGTTTCGGATGCTGAAGACTTCGATAAGGCCAAGCGCAGGTAGATTCGATACGCACATCAACAGTCGCCGTGCTCTCCCTCGATGCTATATGCATTGCAGTTGCCATGACGAACCTCAAGTATTTCAGTAAGTGGATTTCCAGAAAAAGGTCTAAATACTCATCAAGCACTTTCATAGCAGAATCATCTCTCTCCACCTCTTCCACCTTGGTCCATTTCCTATCGCTCCCTCGTCCACTCCTCCTTCCGCACATCCCAGCCTCACAACCACAAGACGACCTCTTCCCTTCAAGATGCCCCCGCGTCTTCGGCTTCGACCTTCCCAGCACCGGAACAGGGCATCAACAATGGAAAGAGCGTCCGTAGACAGTGCCCACCGACGCGTTTGACATTGCCAGTTCCTCAAGTACTGCGGAAGAGAGGATGGGAGCCATCTTTTGCCGAGCCGAGCCTCCACTCTAGCATCATCAAGCGGGTATCTTGGCACAGTTCAGACTGTCTCTGTTTCATTGCATGTGTTTGCCTTGCCGCCATCAAAGACTGCTCCAGTCCAGCTTCTGGCCCATGCCACATACACACTGTGGTTGGATATATGATGACGAGCACCCCTGGTACATCTTCCTCATCTCTCTCACGTTTCGTTGTTGAACCGGCCTCATGCTAATGCCCTCTCTTGTGTTTGTTATCCATGTAGAACTCCCACCGCCTGCAAAACACCGTCGCGGCCTTGCTGGCACTATTGTCTCGACTGCTCTTAGTGCTGCACTGATAGGAACCGCTGTGGGAATCACTGTCTACCGATTGTGAGTTCAGTTCATTCATCACCAGATGCAGCTAAGGGCCTTTGCAGGTGGCGAGATCGTGGCAAGGAGCCAGCATGAATACCACCACCACCACCCCCTTATCAGCAGGGCAAATGGTCGCCTCCACCTGAAGCACCCGTTGAAGAACCCAAGACCCTCAGTGTCACTCCGCGTTGTAAACGGCATCCGCTTGACTCTGTCAAACTCTGTCAAACGGACGCAGAGTATCCGTCGGGCACGGCTACGAGCCAGCGCATACTCACCTCCCCCATCACAACCCGCTTCTATCTTCCCTTCCACCTCGCATCTTTCTCCTCCAGAAGACAGCGTAGAGGATCAGGTATGATTCACCCGATCAACCTTTAACCTCATCTAACTCTGTCTATAGATGGATTGGATTGGCGACGAGCTTTCCATGCTCATTGAGGAAGGCAAAAAGGCGCTCGGCAGAGAGGTAGTTGTCATGAGCAAAGATCCAGCAGACGAAGTGGATGATGGCAACGATGACTGGGAGGAAGACGATGCTCCATGTAAATCACGAAGATCTGCCTCTCCACGAAAACGGCATCCCCACGACATCTTTGCACCACCATCCTACTTGATGTCTTCGGTCATTCCCTCCTCCGCGCACATCCCGCTGTCTGCGCACGCCCATGCATATCTCCCTCCGCACAGACGAGTCCCACGCACGCATGTGCCCCCGCATACATTCGCTCCCCACGCATGCGTACTACTGAATCAGCTCAGTACGCGTCCTCAGTGTGGGCATGGCTGTTGTTCACAAGATCATGGTGCTCGCCCTCGTCGTGGGGCTCGTCCTGGCCGTACGCATCCCAGTACGCAGCTTCTTCCTTGTTGTGGCTCGCGATCTCACTGACATGCTGGGAGGAGCTCTGGGGAAAGGGCATGAGGCGTGCATTTGGTATTTCCACGAAGCGTCGTTGGGATCCCACTGAAAGACGAGGCGTACGAGGGAAGAGCGAACGTGGGCATGGGCGTAGTTGGACTCTTGACCACTGGGATAACATATGGAGAGATCAGAGGCTAGGGCATCGTCTGGCAAGGAGCTGAGAAGATCAACAATGCGAGACTGGTCTGAGCCATTGTTTCCTCTGCTCCATCCACATTGTCCTTCTCAGCCTCTGAAGATCCTCGTCTATTCTTCTGACGGATAAACCGTCAAATCATCCATCCTTGCTTTATCTCTAAAGACCCCGCCACTTTCTAGAGAGTATCTAGAGCTTCTTCGTCTCCTGGCGATCTTGATAAGATGGGAAATGGAGGAGCGTGGCAAGGAGAGGGATCAGGATGGCCGTGAAATAGATATTTTGCTAATCGCCATGTTTACTTATGAGGTATGTTGGTAAAATCTTCTGACGTTCCCGAAGTCTGATATCTTCTTTCTTTCCTTTCTTTAGTTGCTTATCGATGCGTGATTTCCCGTTGTCAGAGGCCGAAGAGATTTGTGGAGGGTTGGAGTCAATGGTGGGTGGAAAAACATTCAAATACACATATCTACAAGAGGACAACAAATGATTAATACCTGAGGTATATCAAAGAAGAAGATATTAATTGTACCTGCGACAAGCTCACAAATTGTTCAACCCGTGTGTCCATTCTGCTCTCGATACCGTCGGATCTCTTGGAATCCGTGAAACATCCTTCCGGTCCCTCCCAAACCTCCCCCATACCCTCACACTCAAGCCAGCATCTTCTTCCACCTATCTCGCCACCTTTGCACCAGTTAATACTGCGTGAATCTTGCGGCAGACCGAGCTCAGTGCTGATAGTTGCAGCATGTGTTTCGCTGCAGCTGCACAACCCACTCGAGCTTGCGTAGGTGATGACCACGTCGGAGGAGCTTAATGGCCTGGACATCGACGAACTCGTCTTTGTGCAATGTCAACAAGAAAAAAAGAGAAAGCAGCCACGATGGATCATAGATCTGTGGCAACATTGTCTAGAGACTTGATGTTGGAGGTGTTGCTGAATTTTGGATCAGTATCAAACAGAGAAGAAGCATCGATATCGGTCACAGGAGGAGTTGCAAGGGTCAAGGGCGCGTGTGGGTCTGGATGAGTGACGTTGGGGCGTAGAAGGTGAGTAAGACGTACACTGTCCAATTCTTTGCCTACAGAAATAATTAATTAACAATGGTGAAAGGTTGATTGATGAAGCTCACTGTAGCTGACAATCTCTTGATACCTGGCGCAACAAAGGTTTCAACATTACTGATGGCTCTCTTGACACCTGCGCTCGTAGTTTGAGGAGCGTCTGGCGATGTGACTGTCCCACTGACATGCAAACAATCAACAACTTCCTGCTCTATGTCAAGGACAAGAAGCAGGCTCCCTCTGTGCGTGCCAGTCTCAATTCTCGACCCCAACGTTCACACTTGGTCATCCCAGTCGATATATCCCATGACACTACGTTTGCACCACATGACAGTGCTTCAGAGACGTCCTCTGCAGTGTACATCCCTCCGAGCGGAGCACCCGGGTGTCGTGGGGAGGGGGGGTTACAGCTGGGATAAGCGGTTTTTGAAGGATTTGGAGGAGAATCGGGATGAACAGGCAGGGTCTGCTCCTCTGATATGGGAGACGGCATTGAGAAGAAGAAGAGTGAGGTAGAGCCAGGATGAGAGACGGCACTGTGTGTGTGCTGGAGACAATGCCAGCGAATTCGGTGAGAATCCCCTTTCTAATATGATGGAATAAAGCTCACTGTATGCAGATCCGACCCGATCTCCCTGCTGCTGTGCACAAGGATGTTCCTCTACTCCCTGAACTAGTACAACGGTGGACGTGGCGGGAGGAAAGCCTTCATCGATCGTGAAGAGCATCTGCGAGTGGGTAACGGATGATGTAGACGCAAGGAGTGGTGCCAGGATTGTTGCAGAGAGATTCGGCACAAGCGAGGGTGGGAATGGCAGCGACATCACAATGGATAGGTGTAACGAGACGGGGATGACATTTTAGCGGTGGAGGAGTCATTGTCGAGGTGCAAGTGCAATTTTGGCGGCGATAGCTCCCTGTCTCCCAACGAAGGATCGTGCTTGTTGCGAGCTTGTCCAGCCTTTTTCACTCCAACCCTTGTTCTGCCTCTTTGAAGAATACACAGCTCACGGTCAGCTCTGTATCCGCAGGCGAGAACGGCGTAGTCGCTAGCGGGCGTTCCAAGGGACAGACAGATACGAAGGTACTAGCCTCGGTCAGGAGAGCGTAGCTCATTGAACGTTGGAAGCGTAGGCGGTATATTAGCAGGAGGCCCTCGGGGTGGGAGGTAAGAAGGGCCGGGCAAATCTTGAGAATGAGGAGAAACAGGTGAAGGAGCCGGTATACAGTAAGGGCAGACAGAGCTTGACATAAAGGGAAGGGAGAGATCAATGTGGCGGAAGCTAGGAGAGAATTTAATCGGTCTTTCAGATGCCCTACAACTAATGAGATGACACCATTGTCGGCCCAAGCTCAGCTCAAGTGCCGGAGATTGCGTCATAGCTGTCTTCTTCCCAATCTTTGTCTACTTGGGATAGACCTGGGTCGTCTACGTGAGATAGACATGGATCCAACGTTGATCTGGCACATTTCCTCCCTTTCACTTCTTATCTTTCTACCTCAACGATGAGCGACGACGGCTACAGCGATAGCGACTCTAACGGAGGCTACAGCAATAGCGACTCTAGTTACGATAGAGGCTCTAGCTATGATAGCAACTCAGGCTATGATAGCGACCTCAGTTACGGCTCCCTCCCTCGTCATAAGCGCTGTTTACCCCAGAAGAGGGCACGGTTGCACGCCGCTCGACAGGCCCATTCTCACCCCTTTCCAACGACATCCATCCCTCCTACTCACCCTCAGCTGAGGTCAATCCCCAGCCGGTGGACAAAACTCAAACTCGAAAATCGAAGTCCTGAATTTCCTGATATATATACAGCTCCATCGCACTCTAAAGTTCCTGAAGGCCATGGAACGATTTATATTGTCATAGCGAGTATCGACCCAGCCAACTTGCATCGTATGTTCACTCATGGAGCCAAGCTCTCGTCATTCTGTGGCCTAGACGAGGCTGCCGCCAAAGGTTCATTGCTATTTCTCTTCTCAGTTTAATGTTCTAAATTCTCCTCAGGCATGCCAGCTCTGCGGCCCAGCCTCAACGACTTTCTCATTTTTTGTGACAAGTACGGAAAAGAAGAGGATGGGGACAGCAAGGACATAGTTAAATCTTGGAGTCGCTCAAAGTATGTCAATGTGCCGTTGCTTGTTTTTTTGTTGATTTAAGTCTTCTTGAATCAGACAAGAGTTTACAACACCGGTACTAGGGCATTTCCAGGAACTCCAAGAGGATGTTTACGGCAAGGACGCTTTGATGTCAGATACGAAAGCTGTTTTAGTTGACGGAGAGTATCACAGGGGTATTGCCCTGGAGCGTAGCTTTCGCTCTGATTTTCATGTTAGAAATGCTCAGCGCACATATCACCTCACTACCAGCTTCCAGGAAGCACATGGGTTAGAGGCACCTCACCGGTCAAACAAAGCAGACAGAATAAAGGAAAAAGATCATGAGAACGTGTTGCATCAGCATGTCAACGAGGTATGAATGCGGTAGCTCTTCTTGTCATATATGTCTTATCAGTCTTCAGCTTGCCGTTCGTACTGCCAATGAGGGATTATGCAAAGGAGCACCCGACGCACCTGAAATCATGGAGCAGTGGGCAGATCTTACAAATTTCCCTAAGACGGGAGGTTTCAATCGCTACGAGGGCTTCAGCACATCTGTGAATAATTGCTGGCCTGCATCTCAGACAAACTTTGCGTCGTCGCAAGGAGGTCAGTCTATCAACCGTGTAAAGATATCTCTCCTAATTGAATATATAGGTAGTCAAACACCAACAGATGCTACTGTCAATGAGTCAAGGCCAGCGCATGAAGGTACTGCATATATTTTAAGCTATAGCCCTATCTAACCTTTCCTCAGAAGCAGATGAAACTGAGCAGGAAGGAACGAAGAACCTTAAAAAAAATATTGGGAAATATGGCGGAAATCATGGTGACGGCGGTGATCATCCGGTGATTCCTACAGCCATGACCAACCTCATGCACCCTCATCGTGATGTACCAGAGGAGTGTTTCTGTTTGACAGAGTTCAGTATTGTTTGGGCGCTTGAGGAATTCTCCACTATATACTTTTCTGGGCTACACATGCATGGTGGAGGGTTACCTCAATATCGGTCCGTTTGGACAGACAATTCAATCTATACCCGCATCACCGTTATTCTCTATCCTCCGCAAGTCACACTGAATGGAGAATCTACCCTGGCATTCACTGCATTACCGTACCCTCCAGACCCCTGTCGTGTCTGTCAAAAACGAGATAAGAAGGAATATCAATCGCAATCGGATAAGGGAAAGGGAAAAGAAAAAGACAGAACAGAAAGAGGGCGCGATCCTTTAAAGGCGACACTTTTGAAACTACCTATGGAATGGTGCCAACGGGGGTACGTCTTCCTGGGTATTATTACACTAATATATAATTGCTCAATCCCTTTTTTAGTATGCATCAACTCTCAATTGGAAGGCATTATACAGAACAAGCCACATATCTCAGCGATGGTGGCAGTTTCTTAGCTCCTAAGGATCACTTCAATCATGGTGTTCGCTCCCTTACGCAATGGATCAGTGGCATTATCCAGCAATTCCCTCCTCAATATTTTGTGCGCTTCGACAGAGACCGGCTGCTCAGCGCATTCTCCATGGAACTTGAAGGCACACACATTACTGCGGAGCCATGGAATCTGGGACCAGGATGGTCTGGCAGCGATGTTTTGATTGGGTCAAAATCCGATATTTCTGTGGAAGATATGACAGAAGAACAAATAGGTCAGCGCTGGAATACCAACGACCCCAACTGTTCTGCACCGTATGGTAACCACGATATTGAAAGGATTGAGGAAAGGTTCTATACCCTCGCTGAAGAAATGGGTCAGACAATTCCTCTCAACGTTGGTGCACTAGAGAAAATGGAACGATCTTTAGGAGGAAGACCACACATCGCTGACCCTCAGGGCAAACGCAGTAAGTTTCAGATTATTCATTTATTTGATCTTGTATTTATGCTCCTGGGCAGAATATATTCAGCAGGTTCGAGACGGTGATGGGAGCAAAGGTTCTACACAAAAGCGCAGTAGATGCAAAGCAAAAAAACCCAATTTGGAGGCTGAAGGTCTCCAAATGTGCCTTGTCTGCAAAAGTAAGTAAACCGCTAAACCTAACTATCTCAATATCTAAATGGTGCATTGTAGAGCATAGTGCAGATGATGAGCCAAAGGATATCCCCTCATCTAAACAGCAAAAAGTTGCTGTGGAAGTGCAGGTTATCTCGAAAAAAGATCGTAAGCTTTGCTTAATAAAATTTCCAAGCAAGCTCATTGTAATACTCATTCAGCAATACACCTTTTTGATCAACAAAATCTGGAATCTGTATTGGCAAAGGTGCAGGCTTGGAACGACTACGAGCTTAACTGTAGCCCCTATGGGGGATCTAGCAATATTTTTACTCAAGATTTGGACCACCTATCCACACAAGAAACGTTGTCTTTCGCACCAATTCGAAAACTTCTAAGTCACTGGGCAAGCGGCAGTCAGCAGCGCACCCTTGCGATGCGTTCCAAACTGGTTTATTGGCAACAAGAGCAATTGTCTATACTGGCTCTTTGGGGTTGCATAGACAAATTGTTGCTGGATGCTTGGAAGTCCCATGATAGCTTTCTCAACCCTTTGCACAATCTTTTTCACCATGCATCTTCTCTTTTGACAAACAACCAAAGTCAGCGTATTTGCACTTCGGATTATCTCTTTGACTGGCCCAACGATTGTGTAGCAAATTTCCGTTCCCGCTTTCCCTGTGTTGATCCTACTGAGCAAGCTGTTATAAATGTCTGTCAAGATCTCTTGTCGCAATGGCTAGGGTTGGATTGGGAGGGTTCATACAAGAGCGCACTGGTTGTTCAGTTCTTCATTGATCATTTGGGGGCAGAGGCTGCATTGCTTGATCTTCAAAAATTTGATCTGTCGACACCATCAAAAGTAGCGGATCTGAAGACAGTAATCATAAACTCTCCTATATATCATGTAGGCAGCATTGAGCGGTCATTGCTACACCAGATCGCCAGTGTTTCAGGAGCTCCAGATCAAGATAACCTTACAGCGATTTTGGTGAGTAACTGTTCTTCCATACATTTCTCGCTAATCTTCAATGCTTGATATTCAGTCCAAAATGCCTCGGTGTACCATAACGGAGTATGACAGTCAGTCGCTACCATTTTTTGGGGAACGGGATACGTCAATGTTTCCATCGTCTAGTACCCATTCGACTAGTCTCGTTTCCAGTGGTCCATCTCACATAGCATCCTTACCTTTCTCTCCCCAATCCCCACCGTCAAATGTACCATCTGAGTTCAATGTTCGCGGCAATTTAAAACAGCTCAAACTCATGTTTGAGCTGTTATACCCTCTCCTGGATAATTTGTCTGAGCCTTATTCACCTTTCAATACAACTCCCAAGCTTACTTCAGCTGCTCGAAACTTCATCGCATATGTTGCTGCCGATACAGATACACGGAGCATTTTCCGAGATCTAGCCAGCAGTCGAACTCAGTCTTTACGATCTGGTGGTCCATTTGATCCAGTCAATCTGCGGACATCTGCTGGATTTTTCAGTGCACTCATGGGTTGAGGAGTTCTTCATCACACAGAGTATTTGAAGGACTCCAACAATCCTGTCTTCTTCATCGATGAGAACCATTGGATAACCATTCGAAATGGATCTCTGCGAATCAAGGGAGAAGGATACTTCTGTAACAAATGGGCCTACAGCAACCAGTATAATAACAAATGAACGTCTGCCAATGTGTCGCAATATTGGAAGGCAGCCTCCAATTCAAAATATAACTACTTACTCTTCGCCGAGGAGCCAACACCCTTTATCGAATTGTGGGATCACTTCAGAAAGGGCAAGTACTGTGAAGAAGGCCAACCTGCTGTCAAGCTCTTTCCCCAGTTTGGTGCCCTGCAGGCATATCTGGTTGCATCTGACTATGCGATCGCTGGATTAGCGACTATGCCAACCAATGCTGAAATGGCGACGGTAATCGCGACAATTAATTCTGGAGGTATTAAAGGTATATCTTTTTTGGCTTTGCCCTGCTCCAGCAAAGAAGAGATTGCCCTTTCTTTCAAGTACATTCGCGAATATCTCTCCCACATGATACCAGTGCCGCGCCAACAGCAAATGAATTTCGATGTTTTTGTTGTTGAGCATTCACTTTGCAAGTGTTCTTCCTCCAAACGACTCAACAACAAGAAGTTTCACATGGTTGAGAAATGTCTGGAAGTGTTACAATGAGAGGTATGTCACGTAAATTTTGACGCCAACTGAACCTATTTATTGATGATCTTTTAATCTTTGCAGAGCTAGATTATTAGTCCCATTACAAAATTGTAATAACTCTACCGGCAATGACTCAATATCCTTTAGTTTGATCAACGATGGCATGCGAGAGGATATTCCTCGGTCTTACTTTGGCATGTGTCAGTAATTCCAGTCGGAGCTGATTTGTTAAAATTTTGCCCACAAACTTAGTTTTTTTTTCCTCACCACCATGTCCGCAGGTTCAAACGTCTTGAATGCTGAACAGCAAACTGTAGAACAACTGTTCAAAGTAATGTCCTTTCTGTCCCGATCCGACCATCTACTCAAGTATATTTTTTACTAGAGCTTACAAGTGCTACAGCTTCAAAACCAGGCACTAGCTCAAGAGAATCGAGAACTCCGGGTCTCCTCTGCCCCTTTGCCATCTTCTGATTCCGCCTCCGGCCAAGCTGGAGCAAAAACGTCCAATAAAGGTACCAACAGTCTTGAGGGATTACTTACGCCCGCCGAGATCAAGGATGTGCAGTCCAAGGCGAGAGCCCTGGTGGTGCGCTGCAACATATGGTGGGACAGATTTGAACCTTTTGGATACCCTAGGGTTCAGAGCGCCAAGGAGTTGGTTCTCTATCGCAAGGAACTTGAAGAGCTCAACAAGTTGCCGACTCTGCAGCAAAAAACCATACCCGATTTCAGCACGAAGAAAGTTGGGGTGGAAAGGCAGATCTCTGTATTGCGTGTTGTTGAAGCCCTCTACACTGCGATCCCAGAACAATTCCATGATATGATAGAAAATGCGTACCCAGTATTTGAACAAACCATGAGTCTACCTCTCATTGTATGATCTTTTCTTCTTGAAAACTAACACAAATCCAGATGACCGATGCTGCGACTAATTTACGGTCTACGCTGATGCACAACTTAAAGAAGAATACCTTTTGGATCTTTGACAACATTCCCGTTCCCTATCAGACCTTTCTCCCTTCGGCCTCTTGAGGTGCTGATGACCTCTGCTTGTCTCTCTTGGGATACGATAAGATCAAGCAAAAATACAAGCAATGTCCAAAAATCCTGTATCCCATTGGAGAAGGCAATGAAGTCAGCGGTCAGCTCTTCCAATCTCTGGCCATGATAAAAGTATAAAATACTTGTCTCATTTTTAATTCTATACGTACTTATTTCTTCACAGGTATTGAGCATCATTCTATATGGTGCATCATCCCTTCAGGCTGGAAAGCCAACCAGATCAACTAACGGCCACATCTGGCAAATGGATGCAATTACGCCGGGCGCTATAGCTTGCGCTGCGATCATTGTAAGCTCCTCTCTTTAGACTTTGGGCTCGGCTTACACTTTTTAGGTTCGCTACCTTCTCTCTGCTGATGGTTCCTTTCAACAAGAGGGAGACAAATCTGCAATTCCATATTCTCATGATCTCGACTACTACATTCGAATTATAGAGTCGACAGCGACGCTCACCTCAACCCAGTGCACCCTCAACTTTTATAATCAGAATCTCTTCTCACGAAGGAGAATTGGAGCTGGTCCAGTCACCGCAGCAGCCGAAAATGAGTCAGACTCTGAGGAAGAGGAGATTCTCCGTGCTTTGCGCCAACCTGACATGGATCGAGAGACGGAAGTCAATACCTCTCTGGAGGATAACGGAGAGAGCACATCTGCAACACTGATGCCGTTGCTGACTCTCAGGGTGATTAGGCCTGCCAGCACTCCGGCTGCCACTGCTCCGGCTGCCACCGCCGCCAGCACTCTGGCTACCGGATGCAATTACATTGAGGTTAACTCTGACGATGAGCCTCATCCTACTGATATCTTTGCTACTAGCTCTGACGATGAGCCTGTCACTGCTATCATCACCAACGCTCTTGGGCATCGCAATAGCCCAGTTAGCGATAACAGCGGAACTGAGCCAGGCAACTCTCCTGGAATGGCATTCAACGCTTTGGACAATGCTTTGCCGGATACAGCGAATGCACCTAAACCGAGCCGAGGAAGAGGAAGAGGTGGAGCTGCCAAGAAAACCGGAGGAGGTGGCACCCGCGGCAGTACTCGGACCAAAGGAGGAAGCAAAGCGCTGGCAGGAGCATCGGGTTCTGGCAGCGCCGACAATGCTCCTGCTCCCAAGAAAGCCTCCGGAGGACGCCAACTTTGCTCCCAAGTACAGGTTACCCTAGTCAATGCAGACATTAGGCCAGGAGCAGCGGGAGAAACGTTTTATGATCTTGATGAGTTGCCGGAGGAGGATATGGAATACAACCAGGCAGCTTAGTTTATGCATTTTATTCCTTAGATAGAATACTTGGCAAGCAATCTTAGTCACGCGGTGTTTTACCCATCTCCCCAATATGTGAGAGAGTGTCTCTGAGTCTCTGAGTTAGGAGAGAGTTATGTAGAAATAGCTAGTTCCTGGGGCTCATTAAATGGACCTTGTATGCCTACACATATATAGCCTCTTTAGTGTAGTGGTTAATTGATGTATCTGTATTATATAATATAACATGAGTTTGCGGGTTCGACTCTCACTTCTTGCAGTCCTTAAGTTTAATATTCCTTTGCCTAGTTTCCTTAATCATTTCAAATTCAAGCGCAGGCACGAAAGAAAAAAGTAATCTAATAAAATTATTTTACTTTCCCTGTGAATTATCATTCCTTTCCCGTAGGCCATTACGGCGCTGTTATAATCTCACTTCGGCAGGATAGAGGCTTCATTAAAACCTCCAAACAAGGTTCCATTTAATGCCATTATAATATCCTTTCGGCAGGATAATGGCTCCCTTAAAACCACCAAGTAACATTCCATTTAATGACGTTATTATCCTATTAAATTCCAACTGCGGCTTGAAATGCAATGGCCGCTATAAGGCCCTTTGCAATCGGAATAATATCGGCTTAGCACAGCATTCCAATTATATTCTAAAGGACTTGTAATCAAATTGTATTCAAATTGCCGTGCTGACTCTTTTCTGGCAACGCATTGTAAGCCTTCCGGCCCGATTTCGGCATTTTAAGCATTATAACGTGTTGAAATGCCAATGCAGAATCTCCAACACAGTGCCTACTGGTTTAACAAGAAGGGAGAACACAGACCCATACACTCTGAAAGAGATTATGGAAGCTGGTTTGCAAGTGCTACAAGGAGTGTTCTCATCAATGGATAGGAAGAGAGATGAGACTAGAGGTATTCTGACAGCAGCAACTGCAACATGGGAGCAGCATAGGTCTATGACAGCCGTGTGCAATTCTCCTGCAGTCAAGGACAGAGAGGTTAAGCAGGAAGAAATAGAGAGCGTCATGGCAGTCATGAAAGACTTCATGGAACAGCAAACCTCTGTGAATGATAAGAGGCTGGCAAGCTTAGAGAAGGCTATGATAGAAAACCAGAAGAGTATTCTAAGCTTCTTGCAGCAACAGGTGAGTAGACCGCCAGGCCCATCTTACAAACCAGCTCATAGGATGAATAACTACAGGCAAGACCATAGACACGCATGCTTCTTCTGTGGAGAAACAGATGGGCACATCTCGAGCGAGTGTCTAGTTAAGTCGTTGTATATTAAAGCAGGGAAGATAGAGATTGTTGACGGAAGACTGTGTCTATCTGGTGGAGGTGAGATCCCAAAAGACATACAAGGACAGTATGTCAAGGACCGTATTGATGAATACTACATGCAGGTGAAGACTGGCAAGATGCAAAGCCAGAATGTAGTTATCACTACAACCTCGATGCCAGGTCTCTTTCATGTCCCAGGAGGCTATAGCACGCTACTTCAAGAGAAGCAAGAGTTGGAGTATCAGGTGTATGCAATGAGATCGCAGCAGGCAAGCAATGACACGGGTGTTAGAACTTGTAGTAAAAGTCCACTGCCAGACAATCCACTCGAGTGAATGCCAACAGATGAAGAGCGAGAGCAGGGTTTTTCTAGACCTTCAATGAAGGCAGGTGGGAGCTGTACAAAGACCAGTGGAGTTGCCAGGTCTGGTTCACCATCACCCCTGGAGGACATAACCAACAAAAAGAGGAGTGGAGCGGTAAGAGTTGAATTAGCAGACAACTCATCAGGTGAATCAGAGGACAAGCGTCCACCAAAAGTGATAAGCAAGAAGCAAGTGCAGTTGGACCCTGCACCCAAGACTATACCTACTGTGCGCAGCATGACACTGGAGCCTGAGATGCCATATCTCAATATTCCAGATGTAACTAACGTGGGTAAGCAGGGAAGTCCATCGAAGAAATTACCAAGGAAGACGGGATCCATTCCTTTTGCAGCAGAAGATAAGCAGGCAGCTTATCGATTGAAGGCACCTGTTGAGGAGTGAGGGAGCTCGCCTGAAGTATTGGAATGACTCATGAAGTCCCCAATAGCTGTAATGGTTGGAGAACTACTTGTGCTCTCGAAGATAGGTGGAGCAGTAAAACAGGAACTAACCATGAAGAGGGTTGCTCTTGGCAAGTCCAAGAAGAATGGCAAGCAGCAATTTGGACTGGTCATCGAGGAAGAGTCAGAATCGGAAGGAGAAGGACCTACCCAGGCCTTTCCATTCGCAGAGGTTGAAGATGACCAGAGCGATGGATTGCCAGCCGGTGCGGTGCATCTTTCAAAGATACCATTTGTTGGAACCTTCATCATAACCACTGAGGCTAGGAATGGCGTCCCGGAGGGCATGCTTGTCTGGCAAGATCCTTTTGAACAATACCTGAATGATGCGGAAGCTAAGGGGGAAGTTCCGAAGCAAGTATATGTAGCTAAAGACTTGCAAGCCTTGTGCTCTGTCTTTCCCTTCATAAATGGCTCAGAGCATCTTGAGAGCTTGTATGATACTGGATCGCAGATAGTGTCCATGGCGAGCCATGTGGCAGATAGACTGGGTCTGATATACGATCCAGACATTGTAATTAACATGAAATCCGCAAACAAGCAAGTAGAAAAATCCCTCAGCATGGCAAAGAATATTCCGTTCCTGTTTGGTGACATTACTGTATATCTACAAGTGCATATCATTAAGGACCCGGCCTACGATGTCTTATTAGGTTGCCCTTTTGACACGCTAACTACAAGTACAGTGTATAACACAGCAGATGGAGGACAGACAATAAAGATGCGAGATCCTAACTCTGCGCAAAGTGCTATGATACCCACATTCCTGAGGGGACAGAAAAAGTTTGTAACACGCAAAGTTGAGGAGGGTTTTCAGTGATTGACGATCAAGGAGAGTTAGCACTAATAATAGAAACTGATCAAAATGGAGATCTAATGATCAGTGGATATGCAAAACCCATGGGATCTCAGAAGTTTAAGCAAGATGAATTACGAGCAGCATATGCTGTTGCCAGCTCAAAGGTGTGTGGCAATGATACAAAGGTGCATGGGACATTATCCTCGTATTTTGGGGCGCTAAGAGATATCAAAGATATGAGAAAACAGAGGAAAGGGGCAGATGAGGCAGCTAGACTGCTTGAAGCTAATCCTAGCCAGTGGAAAGAGACGTATTTCTACAATACAGTGGATCCAGAATACGCTTTACCCACAGTAGGAACTGTAAAGGATGTCTTTGTGACAAAGAAATATAAACCAGTAGCACAAAAGATCAGGCTGATTATGGGAGGATTACCTTCAGAGTTCAGGATTGTATGCAAGATTAAGAGAGATCCTCTTAAAGACATGCCTCAGTTAAGTACCCACCCATCGGAATATATGCCCATGGGAAGATACACTGTAGAGTGCAAAGAAATAATCGAGAAGGTACACAAGGAAGATTTCCTCTAGCTGGAAGAGCGCAAGCTCATGCATGAGTTTATGAGTGTCCAGAATGAAGGATTTGCTTAGGATGATATGGAGCATGGGCATTTCAAGGAGGAATATTTCCCTCCAGTCACTATCCCCGCAGTCGAGCATACATCTTGGATACAGAAAAACATACCGATTCTGCCAGGGATCTTTGATCAAGTGTGTAAGATAATAAAAACCAAGATAGACATGGGAGTATATGAGCCATTGAACTTCTTGTATCGCTCTCGTTGGTTTTGTGTAGTCAAGAAAGATGGAAAGAGTCTGCGACTCGTACACAGTTTGGAGCCACTGAATGCAGTCACTATAAAGCACTCAGGCATGCCCCTTGCAACGGACAAGCTAGCTGAACATTTCACAGGACAATCCTGTGGTGGAACCCTGGATCTATATGTGGGATATGATGAGCGGACACTGGATGAGAAGTCTGGAGATCTTACAACATTTCAGACACTGTTTGGTGTGCTAAGACTTGTGACATTGCCCATGAGTTGGACTAACTCAGTACCTATATTTCACGATGATGTGACTTATATTCTTAAAGATGAGGTACCACATGTTACAATTCCATATGTAGATGATGTACCAGTACAAGGCCCAAAGATGTGCTATGAAGCCAAGGAAGGAGGCTATGAAACTATCAAAGAAAATGCAGGAATCAGGAGATTCATATGGGAGCATTTTCAGAACTTAAATCGTGTTGTATAGTGAATGAAATATGCTGGGAGAACCTTCTCTGGGCACAAGGCTGTACTCTGCGTGTCTGAGATCATGGTAGGTTGGCCATCGTGGCACCTATGAAGATAGAAAGCCTGAGACTGATCGAGTAGGAGTTATAATGAGATGGGGACCTTGTGAAGAGTTGGGGGATGTGCGCTCATTCTTAGGAATGGTGGGAGTGCATAGAATGTTTATAAAGGATTATGCTAAGAAAGTGGATGCCTTGACCAAACTAATGCACTTGAAAGTACACTTTGAATTTGGAGAAGACCAGAAAGAGTCAATGCAAATGCTGAAGGATGCACTACGAGATAGCCCATCCCTGATGCTAATCGACTACGAATTAGAGACAGATGTTATCCTAGGAGTGGATACTTCATACCGCACAATAGGATTCCACATCTGTCAAGTGGACCCAGATAATCCTAAATGGAGACGCTATGCTCGCTTTGGATCGATCGTCTTGAACAAGCGCAAGGCTCATTTCTCACAACCTAAAAGAGAGCTGTACAGGCTCTTCAGAGCTCTACATGCGTGTCGACATTGGTTGTTTGGTGTAAGAAAATTGGTGGTAGAGACGGACGTGAAGTATATCGCTAGAATGCTTAGAAACCTGGATGAGGTTCCTAATGCTGCAATAAATCGTTGGATTGATAGTATCCTCATGTTCCACTTCACTTTGGTACATATTCCTGGAGAGAGACACGCTCCTGATGGCCTGTCGAGGCGAAGCTTCCAGCCTGGAGATGAAGAGTACTCAAACCAAGAAGATGAGTATGGCCCACCAGATGAAGACTCTTGGGAATTCATTAATGAAACAGAAGATGAGGTAGAAGATATAGCAGACTTCAAAGACAGGATTGATACCAGGCATGGGTATGTAACTATTGAGAGAGCAGTACACGACTTTCATGAAGACAAAGTTATGTAAGAGGCAGTAGAGCATGATGAGACTTTCTCAGTATTTCACAATGTGGAACCTTTACTACCTGACACAGCAGACTATAGCAACGTAGCGAGCTATGATGAGGAGTGCAGGAGCAGGTATGCAAGAATGCTGGATCATCAGTTATCTCAAGTAATTCAATGGCATGAGAATCCTACTGCACAACTTCCAGGTTTCAAGGACGATCAGTATTGAAACTTCATTAGATATGTGAAGAACTTCATCGTGGATAAAAGCAAACTGTATCGATGTGAAATAGAGTCAGAATACAAGCTAGTTATCTACCCCAAGAAGAGAATGTATATAATGAAGGCTGCGCATGATCAACTTGGACACTGAGGGATATACACGACAAAGATGTTGATAAAGGAGAGGTTCTGGTGGCCTGAAATGGAACGAGACATCTCATGGTTTGTCAGTACATGTGGGATATGTCAACAGCATCAGAAAACAGTTATTAAGGCCCCACCAACTGTGACCTTTATGCCTTCAATCTTCCAGGTATTGCATGCAGACCCTATGCATATGCCAGAAGCATCGAATCACCATAAGTACATAGTACATGGGCGTTGCACGTTAACAAGCTGGATGGAGGGCAGGACCTTAGCAAGTGAATCAGCACAAGCAATAGCAGAATGGTTATTCGAAGATATCATCTGTCGCTGGGGCCGTATCTCCTTGATTATAACTGATGATGGCAAACCCTTCAAAGCCATGGTAGCTTATTTGGAACGCAAGTATGGAATAAAAGGGATTAGGATCTCACCTTATAACTCACAAGCCAATGGAAGAATAGAGCAGCCACACTGGGATGTGCAGCAGAGCTTGTTCAAGGCTTGTGGTGGTAATGAGAAGAAATGGCACTACTACTTCATATTGATAATGTGGGTGGACCGTATTACTGTTAGAAAAAGAATGGGGTGTTCACTATTCTTTGCAGTAACAGGAGTGCATCCCATCTTACCACTTGACGTGCTAGAAGCGACTTCGCTCGTAGAGTACCCTGGGAGGATCCTAGAAGACTGGGAACTTCGAGGCTTGCATGCGATAGCACTCAAGAAGCATGCAGATAAAGCAACAGAAATGAGGGATACTATGGATGAGAAGAAAAAGCAAGAGACACTGAAGTATGCGACCATGCATGCAAATAAAATCAAGTCGTATAACTTCAAGAGAGGAGACTTGGTTTTAATGCGCAACAGTCAGATCGAGAGCGCATTGAACATGAAGATGAAGCCATGATATCTGGGACCACTAGTTGTAGTAGACCGCTCGAGCACAGGGAATTATATTCTAGCTGAGCTGGATGGCATGTTAATAGGATCCAAGATTGCAGCCTTCTGCGTGATTCCGTATCTGGCGCAGCACTCTATAGAGATAGATGATAAAGTATTGTATTGGATGCCCAAGGATTCTAAAGAGCTGTGCAGAATCATTGAATCACCAGAGCCTAAGGACAGATGGCCAGCAAACTTCACAGAAGAATTTAAAGAGATAGCAAACCCGAAGATCTCAGATGCTGTGAACTTAGATGAGGACTAGAGAGCAGCATGGAAACACCTTCCACGGGTATGGCATTATTGTAATGACAGGACATACAGCGCTAGCTACTGTAATTGCGATAGAAGAGAAAAACTGACTAGGGATACAAGCTACTAAAATCTCAAATGACCTGCAAGCTCAAATCAGCAAAGAGCAGAAGGGTAACTTTGCAGATAGGTAACAGGAGCTCCACTTCAAAGTCAGGAAAAGAGAAAGAGAAAAGAAACTCATGATATACCACTAAAAGAAGACTGGAAGACTGATGAATACTGTAGATATCAAGCACCACTGGCCTGGGACTAGGCAGAGGGAGGCTCCATGCTAGACAAGGTGGAAGGAGCAGAAGAAGCTTCAGCCTCCAGAGGAGCAGTATCTCAAGAGTCAGCTGGCTCTGAAGCTGTTGAACAAAGGGCAGACTGTATGTGCTCAAGCTCATCAAGTAGAAACTGGTGCTGCTTCTCCACAACATACAGAGTGTGCTGGAGCACAATGACATCACCCATAAGGGCACTCTCGAGCTTGGCCAAATGCTCAGGTCTCTCCACCATGAAAGGGCCCACAGATGATCCGTTATGACTCTCACAAAGAGAATCGATGCTTGGAAGAGTTCCCCCTTCCCCGGCATCTAGAGCATGAAAAGAAATCAGTAAAGAGAAGTAACAGGCAACGAAGAAAATAAGAACTCACAGGTACTAGTAAGTCCAAGAGCTGAGGCTGCATGCCGCTCTCTGACTCCCTTAGCACCATGATGGAAATACTCCCAGGCTGAAGGAAGCAGGAATGACTGTTTAGCATGCTTGCTAGCTCGAGCACTGTCCTTGCCGAAAGACCTGGTGAAAGTTGGCTAAATCACTTAACGAGTTAGAGAAAGAACATAGTGCACAATCGAGAAAAGACTTACATGGGCTTTCTCAGGGCAATCTGCGAAAGGATGACTGTTGACACCACAATGGGTGCAGCCAGAAGGCTCCTCCTAAAGCAAGAATCATTTAGTGAGGGGGATATCAGAATAACAAGAGGATATCCTACCTTGGAAGGTTCCTTGCGCTTCTCACTGATTGCAGCATTGTTACCCTTCGTCTTGGTGAACTTGAGAGACTTGGAAGCCTTGGCATTCTTGTCATCGATGACCATCTTGAAGAGATTGGTGGTCAGAATGTCAAGCAAAGAGCACGGAGACTGTGCATACTTTAATGGACTCAGCTTCGGAATCAGAATTGGCAGCTACCTTGTCTTGGTCATCATACTCCTTGTCAGACTCGCTCTCAATAGTAGTGCATGAACGACAAGTAGAGCGACCTTTTCCCTTGCTTCGAGTAGCAGCACCAGTCTAACAGAGTGAGCATGGGTGAAAAATGAGGGAAGAAAGATACAAAGATAAGAACTTACAGGCTTGGACTCACGATGCAGACCAGTAGGCACAGAAGGAGCACTAGCACCACCATCGTTGACCTGGCTGCACTCACTCTGAACCCACCCTGTAATGGTCTTAAGCACCTTATGGGTAGGTTGCTTCGATGTGTTAGTATGAAACTCCTTCTCAACAGTGGTACAAGCGCAAAAGACAGACTCCTTGAGGTCCTTGTCTTTAGCCAACTCAACCTTGTAATGTTCGAGATGGGACTAGAAACGTGAGAAGTCAATCATAGAAATAGTGAAGTGCGCGAAGACGCACAGTATACTCTTGGAGCTGATCAAGATGATCATTCGCAGTAGTAGCTGGATCCTTGCAAAGAGACATAATGACAGCCTTCACAATGATGAAAGTGGGGATCATTTTGAGAAATAGAGCAATAGAGTGTAAGCTGTAAACACAAGTAGAGATGGGTGAAGGTTTGGTTGGTTGAGTGTACTCTACCGCCAAAACCTGATGACTTTTATACATGAACAACAGCAATACAATGGCAAAACTATTAGCAGCCATCAAGGAAAATATCATAAAAGTCAAAAAGTGGACTTGCAGAAAGTCCACAGGAATAGCTAGTATTCCAAGTGACAACATCTGAGTTAGAAATTTTTGACTTTATGAAATAAAGAATATTTGATTTTATGACTGAGGATAGTCAGACTCTTTTAGTGTGGGGGATATAGTAGTATACCTAAGGTATTACTATGACTATATTACCTGTAGAGGTACCATAAATTTTGCGATTTCTGCAGAACAGAAAGACAGAGCACAGAACGAGTATCTACAGAGAAAAGAAGAAAATCAAATTCAGAATGGGATCAAAACCCATAGCATACATCACGGTGTGGCAGCAAACCAACAAGAAAGACACATTTCATGTCACATGCCAGAGTTCATGCACTGAGCTCCACGGAGGCAAAAGAAATAATGCCTAGAGCACAGTGAAACGACTTCACATGAAATAACAAAGGAAAAGATATGAGAGAAATAAAAATGAAATGATAAAAGCCACATAACAAAAGAGACACCGCAAATCACGGCTATCAAGGGAAATTATGACATAGCTGGCACTTATCTAGAATTAGAAGGGGAGCTTTGTGGAGATCACACAAGAAAGAGCACGCACAAAAACGACGAGATGTTATATTTTTTTGGGCCCTACAGGCCGAAAGGAATAAGTGGGGTAGATATATATGCGCTGACATGCTCTGAAAGTGTTCATGCATGTAAATTTGCAATTTCTACAAATAGATACATGCTACCAGGCTAGGTACTAAGGCAAGGAGAAACACAACAGAGCACAGTGATTATAATGCCAGTAATGAGATTACCTGAGTAAAGCTCGGTGGAGTGCATGACTTAACCTAATCATGGTACTAGAAAGGCTGTACTAGGTATAAAGTCCCAGGGCTCGACACTAAGTGCTTGGACAGGGCATAGCATACACGTGCTAAGAATAGAGCAGAACACGCTTGTGAGATAATTAAGACTTCGCGCAACAGTGATCCATGACGCGCAAGGCATGGCAGATCAGGACCCTAGCACTCTAGACTTTGATGATGTCAGAACATGAGTAAATCCGAAGTTTCTGACCTTGGCCAAAGCGTGCGAGGCCTAGACAAGGAGCTCACTGCCTTCACTACGATAGAATTCTCTGTGAGAATACTAGGAAGCGAAATAAGAGTCGTGCAGTATGCTATAACTCCGAGGAGATGGTAACCAATGTCAATACACATGTAAAAGCATTGTTAACCGATGTCGTGACACTCAGAGACAGGATCTGGCCCCGAGCCAGACTCCTGAGTCAGCACCAAGCTATGGCATGATAATTGCAACACGCACAGGACATGGCAAAGGAACTCCGCAACCTAAATAATACTATATTTGGTGATACTAATTTGTAGGACGTAGAATAGATAAATAGTGCAGTATAATTGTAGTGTACAAGTTTCGGACCCCATTGTAGTCGCGCGCAAGCCTCCAGCTTGACGCCCTAGCATCAGGATTAGTTTGTAACTTCGAGCGAGAGAATATACCTAGAATTGATACCATATCGAGTGAATTGAGTTGCACGCGAGGCATAGAAAGCTATCGCGGCACTTGTGTGACTGTTAATTGGTTGGGTGACTTGCGCTCTAACCTGAGAAGAAGAGTACAGTGTCATTGAGGATGTGCTCTTGTGCTTTGAGGGTTTCTTGTGACACGAGGCACTACAGGTGGCAGAGGTTCAAACCCTTTGGCTTGATTAGTGCTCGCTTTGAGGGTATACATTTCCCAAGTGGCATAGGTTCAAACCCTGTGGCTTGCGGACGGTGTTTTATAAGGTTATTGTGTCTCTGGATTGCATAGGTTAGAACCCTGTGGATCTACGATCGGTGTGGAAGCTTGAGCACGTAGGTTTGAATCCTGTGGCTTTTGTGGAAGGTTTTGTGAAGTGTTTCTGCTTAGAGCGCGAAGCTTTGAGTCGTGTGTTGTGTGTTTCAAGTCATTTGAGGTCATTTTGTGTGTCGCTCTAGACTTAGTGAGGGTGTTGCGTGCATCTCTTGACATCGTGTGTATTGTGATTACATCTTGCCTTGAGGCCCAGCGACAACTGTCGCTCCTCTTGTTATTAAAAGCCTTTGGACTTAGAGAAATCTAGATACTTGACGTGCGCTATTGCTATACGTGTGTATCCTATATTCAGAGAGTTTGGTTGTCTTGTTTCTATCTGCTTCTATCGCATCAGAATCCCCCAACAAACTTGAGGGTTTGTGTGTGTTGTGTTGGGTGTGGGTGTGATCAGTGTCTCCAACGCTGTTGCATTTCTAGCTTGCGCACACAGAGTCTCTTCAGAGCGTAGCTACTACTGGCTGCATTTGAAAACCCTGAGTGCTACAATAAATAAAGAAAATGATATCTACAAGAAACTTTGGTGTGGGATAACAGAAAGGATGAGTAAAGAAAGCATCCAAGAAGTATCAAGAGAGTACAATGATATTTATGCGGCACCAGCCTCAGAAGTCCCACCCTCAGCATCAGAATCCCCATCAGCTTCACCTAGACAAACAATAAAGGACTGGAGGAAGTCAGAGACTTGCATGTAGGCATTGACGATCTCAGTACCATGCTCATGAAAAGCAATGGCATCGAGACCATCAGCCAACTTGCCAACGATCTTCTCATGATCCTCGCCCAAGCAGTGCATAGCTCTGCCAAGCAGAGCAATCTTGGCATTGATATGCTCAACACAGTCGACGCCACGGCAGATAGCTGAAGAGGAAACAAAGTTAGAAAGAAATGGATAATGAGCGCAAGAGAAGAAAACATACCTCCATCACTGCTAAGAGTAAGAAGATCAAGAAGTGTGGCCACACGACGAAGTTGATTGGTGTCCCAGCACGCAGAGCAGGGACCATGGTGACCAGTCTTGCATTTACTGCAGACCTCTTTGCTGACTTAGCCCTCAAACTTGCACTCCTCGGGGTATCCGAACAGAGTACAATTGTAACAAGGTGAAGTAAGCTAGCGTGGGTGGAGAGTGAGTGAAATAAAGTAACTAAGGACAAGATACTCACCAATGGGGGATGAATGAAATGAGGATCGATGTCGGAGTGACATTGGTACATGTACTCCCAGCCATTATGCACTTGGGTAGGAGCCCTAAGACAGAGAGAGTTAGAGATAAACCAGAGGTTGGAAAGAGAACTTACTTGGTAAGAGAGTCAGGCATGGGAGGCAACATAGAGAGCTTCATCGACTCAAGGGCTTGACACGAAGGTGGCTCATGGAACTGTAAGTCAATCAATAGGTGGAAGACCTGTGTGTAAATCGTGTTATCGACATTGCCAGCCTCTAACGAAGCCATGGGGGCGGCAGAGCTGTCAACCTTACTCTCAGAAGGAGTGGGAGACTTTTTAGCCTTGCAGCGATCCTTGCTTGAATGAGGAGGAGACAGTTTGTTGCACGCAGCACGACCATGAGGAGAAGGAGACGCAGGGAAAGAGGGCTTGGCAGCCTTTCCCTTGCCCTTGGATTTGGTGGAAGGGGCCACCGGTGGAAGCGGAGATGATCACATACCACCTGGGCTCAGATATTAGGTTAATTTCTACTAGGACAGACATCACTGCAGAGAAATTGGTGATGATATTCTTTGAAAATTGGTACTGTGAAAATGGATTACCTGCTGACATTGTTTCCAACAGAGACAAGCTCTTCATTTCAAAATTCTGGCATGCACTACATAAACTCACTGGAGTACACCTCAACCTTTCATCATCTTTCCACCCTGAAACAGATGGTGAATCTGAGCATTCAAATAAAACAGTAAACCAAGGTATCTAATATCACGTCAAACAGAACCAGAAAGGCTGGGTCTGTGCCATGCCCATGATTCACTTCAACATCATGAACACAGTCAATGCCTCTACTGGCTTCTCAGGTTTCCAGCTATGCATGGGCAGACCCCCCAGAAAGAAATCAAGTTTGATGTAGGCAACAAGGTCATGCTCAACACTTTCCACCAACACCGAGATTTCAAGGCTGGAGACAAGAACTGTGTCACTAAGTTCATGCCACGCTTTGATGGCCCTTATGTGGTGATATATGCTAATCCTACACTATCTTCTTATACTATAGAAATGCTGAATTCCCCCAACATTTTCCTGACTTTCCATGCCTCAGAATTGAAATGCTTTGTTGACAACAACTCTACACTTTTCCCTTTGCACAAACATCAACCACCCAGCCCCATTGTCAATAACAATGGCATCAAGAAATTTCACATTGACCAACAACACAGAGGTCATGGCTATCAGTACCTTGTATGTTGATGTGCTCAGTAACGGGCAGTGCGTAAATGCAACAAGTGTCTAGATCGTCAATCTAGATACTAAATCACACACACACACACACAATCACCAATGTTAAGTTTGAGGGTGAGTATGGTAGAAGCACTCATAGTGTACTTAGATATTGATAATCAATTGGATTTGTTTCAAAACAACTTCGATTCAAGTCTAGAAGTGTTTACACAAGATACACTAATCGTGACAGCGAGGTATATGGATGTGGGGGTTTTGTAAGGTATAATTTGAATGGCTTAGACTTGCAACAACTTCGTCTAGGAGAGCTGGTAAGGCTTTAACTAGGCAAGCTTTTAATCAATCAATCAATCAAAGACCTAGAGGTCTACAAAGAGCGTACTTGCTCTGGAGTACATGGACTCATTTACAACACAAGCACACACACTTGCAACAAAGAACTCACAGGTCCTGGCTTCAAGTACAAGACTTGCAAAGAGTACACTGACTCATTAAGTGTTTGAACTTAAAGTGTTCTAGGGCTTATTTCACTTCAACTAGGCAACGTCTTTGGTCTGTGGTTGACTTAGCATGCCTAGATCACTTTAGTCAGTGAGGGAGCATGAGGCCTTTGTACATGGAGCAGTTCAATTAACTAGCAAGGCGCAAATGCAGAAACAACTCTTCTTCCTACTTAGTTCTTCTAGATTACTTATAGCCGCCCTTTTGGGGTTGACTTTGTAAACTTAATTCACTTCAGTTGAGGATATGCGATTAAACCAGTGATTGATTAGGTAGCTATAAGGCTACTAGCACAAACGCGGGGGAATGCTTTTCTGCCGTTATGCGTCTAGTTGCTGCTAATTTATACGATTTCTAGCCTAGGTATACACTGCATGGAGAATCCAATATCTTGGCTTAAAATATTGAATTCTATAACTATTTATTTTTTCAATATGTTATCCTGAAATATTGAGATAATATTTTCAATATATTTGTGATATTTGAGAAATTTCCAATATTTTTTCAATAAACAAGAATATTAAAATAATATTAAAAATAATATTTTGATATTCCAGCTTAGATGTTGAAAAAAATAAATAGTTATAGAATTCAATATTTTAAGCTAAGATATTGGATTCTCCATACAGTGATAGGAGCTTGTATCTAAAAGTAATTATGGTACAAGCTTTGGGTATCAATACAAACGATGAGTAATTAATTTACAAGGATTGTGCCATTCTGAGGTTTCTATTCAGTTGGATAGAATGACTATCAGTCATTCTATTGCCAAGGAGTGCTCTAATGGTCCATAGGAACTCCTTGCTTCTCCTTCATGTCTTGCCACATGAATTCCTATACAATACTATAGATTGCATGGTATCTCGGGAATATAACCACCGATTGTGATTGATTGTTGGTCTGAGATTGTATTGCTTTGATCACTGTGCAATTTTTTTAGCTATCTCGGTGCCAAGCTTCGGTTATTCAGTTATTCCAGGTTTATTCATGTTTTAGGCTAAGTTCATTTCATGTTGTAAATCATTGTGGACTTAGCAATTCTTTTCTAGGTTCATTCAAGTCATTGAGATGACGAGTAATCTAGTCCTTCTGTGTTCTGCTTTATGTTTGTCACCCATCTCAATGTGTCTCTTGGTTTGACTGTAATTAATCTTTGTTTTGGGCAGGAAATAGCATTCAGTATTGAATGCTTATAAGTTGACTCACCTAGATGTCACTTCTAAGTTTATTCTTATACTGCATTGCTCACTATCTTATGTAGTATGCTAGCTATTAGTGTAAAGCCTTCACTATAGCTCTCTGTACCACTTGTAGACTGCATTATTTGATAGAAAATCACAAAATCTATGGGTAGCCTAATACCAAGTGTATCAATGTTGGACTGGATACGGACCAAACATGACTGTTGGATTGCTAGTAGCTCACTCAATGACTGTGAAGCCCTCAATGTTTGGCAGAAGGAAAATGGTTCGGAATAGTTCATGCAGTAGCTTTTTCCCACTGGGTTTTAATGCACCTGCAGGTTGATACTGATTCCTTTTTTACTTATATTTTTTTGCTGGACCAGACTCTTTTCTAGACTTGGGGAGAGTGTAAGCATGCTGCTTACTACATACCACTTACTCATCAGATCACTCCGATCACATCATAGTTCATTTGACATCACATACTCACATATATGGACATGTTTGTTATGTTCCTACCTCTTACCTCTTACCACCACCATTCTCTCTTTTACCTTGCTACATAATCAACTACTCTCTTCTGCTTTGGACAATATACATTGTTCCTTGTACTTCTCATGTGATTGCTTGCAGTGGTCTTGCTCTCACCTAGAGCATGGTTATAAGAGTATACTTGTGTATAGAGAAATTAATTTACTGCACAGAGATGCCCCAAACCCACTCGCATATATAATCACCTTGATTGCTATGTTATTATATTAACTTGCCCAATCTCATTCTGAGTTGGTGTTGCTATTACCACAGAAGTCTAGGCTCATTAGTGGAATCTACAAAGAGTAAAGGTTTGGATAAAGTAAAAGATAGTCCAATGGAGTAGAGGCCACAGACTTGAGAGTGGTGAGTTTGACTTAGAACCAAAGAGAGATTTAGCTAAACCAAGTTGATATTTGAACTGAGTATATACAAGTTATACTACAGTATATATGAGTATATAATCTGAGTTAGAGTCCAATAGAGATCTGTTCACTACTGAATTCAGGTTCTAGATTTAATATATAAAATAGTAAAATGAAATAAAAATGAAATATAGAATAGAGCAGAGTAATGATAAGCAGCCAGAGGCTATGGAGACCTAATATTATGGTTTGTTGAAGTGAGATCCATGCTTGAAGTCTGTGTAAAACAGAGGACATGTAACAAGTTTCTATATTAACTTTAAAGCATATATATCAATAAAAAAATAGAAGAAAGGAAGAAAAGAGAATTTAAGTGAGAGATAAAATTTAAAAAAGAATAAATATATAATCTTAAAAAATAACCAATAACATCACTAAACTCTTTGTATACTGGTTATTATATTAGGATCATTATCTGGTTCATTTTTCTAACCCTCAATGATGTCTTCAGATATAACACTTTTATTGGGTCCCTCTTTTTCAGATTCTGCTAGAATATGATGGCCATATTTATTGGCCTGTTTCTGCTGTGCTTCTAGATCATCATCAAGAATAGCACTTGTTACAGAATCCTGAGGATTTGTTTCAGTCTGATTTCTAAAAGTTTCCCCAAAGTGAAGTGAAGATACAATGCTCCCTTGCCAAGAGTTATCTAGGCAAGCATGACCTGCAGCAACACAGCCAACAAGGAGTGTTGGAGCAATTCCCTATATAATACATATTCACTGCATGGAGAATCCAATATTTTGGCTTAAAATATTGAATTCTATAACTATTTATTTTTTCAATATATTGTCCTGAAATATTGGGATGATATTTTTAATATATTTGTCATATTTGAGAAATTTCCAATATTTTTTCAATAAACAAGAATATTGAATTAATATTTAAAATAATCTTTCAATATTCCAGCTTAGATGTTGGAAAAAATAAATAGTTATAGAATTCAATATTTTAAGCTAAGATATTGGATTCTCCATGCAGTGATTAGATATAAAGACAAAGAAACAATATGACTATACCTTTGTAATTGCTGCAAAGTCATCAAAATAATACACAAGTTGATCACCACGAGCATAAAAGACCAGATTTAAGATTAAGAAATTTGAGTAAAGAGCAGATGACTCAAGCAAAATCTCAATAACATGATGATAAGCTTTGAGTCCACCTCTTATTTGGCCTACTACATGTGCAACAGTCACAATGCAGTAGACAATGAGCAGCATGCATAATAATGTTGAAGCAAGAGTGAAAGATATATAAAGAGTCTCATGAAGCAGATAAGCATCTCCTAGAATAGCTTGAGTGTTCTCATTGTATGTTACAATAATTTCAAACACTGCATAAAACCATGATTAATTGATCAAATACAAAGTCTCTATAAGCTCACCAATTCCAGAAACAAGAAGAAGGATGGGAAATATAACAATTACCAATGATCTCCCCCACACCATCCAACAATGCCAAATCTGCTACTGTACTATTTCGATCGATTCGTCAAGCCATGTGACCTGTGACCATGTTGACAAAATTTTGGTTTTGTCAATTGCCTAATACAGGTAGGTTTGGCACTGCAGGCACCGAAATTTTGGCCATAAATTACCTTTTTAAGCCAGATATAGACAACCTACAGGCCCTGTGACCTGTGACCTGCACCAAAATTTGTCACTGTCAAGGGGTCCTTGGACACATGACCAACAAATCAATCAAAATGGTACAGTAATTTTATAAGTAAGCTATAATAAAATAAGTTACACTTACTATTATAGCATCTGCAAGCATTGTACAAATGGTACTTGGGATACCATTACCCAATACTCCTATATCAGGAGTGCTTATGGCCAGGTATTTGGTCTGAAAACTCTGACCATTGGTGACCAACAAATAGGGTAAGTCTTCCCAAGCAAAGGCCATGACAATAGTAGTCCCAATATGGAGGAATATTATGACTGCTGTCATAGCTTGCCCAATAGGCCGATACTCATTTATATCTGTGTCATTATTTGAATTCAGTGCAAATATTATATCAAACATATTTCTCTCACAGATGTTCCACAATGTAACTGCAACAATTCCTGTGTATATGCCTATACATTATAGTCAGCCACACTGAATAGCCTGTATCTAGATAAATATACATACCATGCAATAGAGAAAAGAGGATGTCAGAGTTGAATGTACAATCAAAGCCCTGAACTATATCTGCATATGTAAGATCTGGTGGAATGCTGGTTGAAGTGGCCATTGATGAAAGTCAAAGTGGTCTGTAAAAGATAAATGAGGATCAATCTATGCACTATGCTCCCCCTTATGTAGTCTGCAGTGACAAAACATGAGAAAAAACTCATTGAGTATTGAAAACATGATCAGCACTGAGCATTGCCTTTGGTATTGTGATGGGGGACTTTTCTATTGTGATACGCAAGTGCCTTTGATGAATCATGTAATTGAAGATGATCACCACAGCTCCCAAAGGATCCCTTTCAACTTCATGTGAAACACACTACCAATATCCCAATATGAAATCACATCTCAGTACTCAGTAGCAGAAACAATAACTAAGTGATAAGTCTCAGCTGGCAAGGTATAGAACAGTTGTCAGCTGAAGCTCCCAAGTCCTAAAAGGAATGTAAAGTATCTGAACCGCCATTCAAGTACACCTAGTCCATCAACACAGCCTAAAAGTTATAATTGAGTCAAGAGTGTGCATAGGCGGTGTCAGAAGATGCATTGCATGGTGCTGAATTTGCAGGAGAACACTGTGTGGAGTACTACAGCAAAGTATTAGTACTTATATCATGATGAACTCCCACATCACCAGGCACCAGAGTATCATTGGCCAATGAGCAATCCGATGCTGCATGAATCGAAACGGGGACATGAATACAAGCTATGTTTACAAGGTACTGATATCTCAGTGTGGAGCTACGTAAAACATGAAGATGAGCCCAAAACACGAAAGGAGAGGACGTACGATGGTTCCCCTGATTCTCCCAACAAATTCCATAGATGCGCCCCACGTCACACTGCGCACTGAGTCCCTGCGAGGCCAACCAAGCCACCATGAATAGGTACTTGCGAGATGACCCGTTGATGAGCCTCCAGGCTCTGTACGCTCAGAATTCACGGATTTTCCCTGCTAATTAACGCTACTGTCCCTTCAACGGACTTTCAGCAAACCAATGATTGCACACACATTGATACCACTTTTATCCTACGGCAACCACTCCTCACGCACCTTGTTATCCATCCCATCTCGCCACGCATCATAATTGCCGTACCTCATCACGGCAAGGCACCTTCGATCGACAATCATCCCAATACGGGATTGACGCATCACTCAGAAGCACCAGTTGATGCGCTCATTTGATCACTTAATAGAAATGACGTGATCGATGCGAGTACCCTCCCAGCTATGGCAACCACAGACCGTGTTTACTAAGGCTGTTATTTCGCCAAGGCTTCAAGAAAACGTTACCCCACGTGTACTCCTCAGTACAACGACTATCGCTCAGTAATCCGCAGCTAAACAGCACCTAACGATCCGAGCATCGCTCAGCAAAAACCATACGGTTCGCATCCATACGCGGCCACGTCGACAAGTTGCTGTTACTTTAGAAGACAAAGTACCATATGTTTCCTACAATTTTTACAAAGCCAAGGCCTTACAATCTTACCGAGCCTCGCATATATACTCTATTTATAATTTCGTACTTTCAGTATAAAAACTAGTTAGAAAAACATAGCTAAGGGTTCACCTCCAGTTGACCCCAGACTACATCAATTATCGTCACGCTCTAAGTCTATTGCCAGTAAACAACGTCTATTCACCGTTCTACGGCAATATATCGTTTGCACCAGCATATTCTTGATTGCACGTCGACTCTTGAGCTCATCAGAGTTATTCCACGGTTCTTAACTGTGAAGAGTCCTTCCACACTCGCTCTTCGTGCTTAACACTATTGGTACACGCTCATATTGTGCCAATACGTGATCGCCGCGCCATACCTCGTCCCCGTTATCTTTTATAGGCCGTCATCGTTTCACTTTCACACCATTGGAGTTTTTACCGTTTCTCTTTCACCATCGTTATCGTCGCCCACTTGGGTAGTCTCAGAGCAGACTTAGGATCAGTTTCAGCCAGTTTTCGTATAGTATCAGTCCCCCGAGTGGACTTGAAGGTTAGTTTGACATAGGATAGGATCGTTTCAGTACCAGACAAGTTTCGACATCGACTCAGCACCATCGTATCGTATAGGACCAGCATCGCCACCAGTTTTCGTAGTTCCACGTTTTTCTCTCGCCAGTACACCCTCAGCACCTCGTTCCACGTTTATTTCGCCACTCGCAGTCCCCCACGCCGTTTTCTCATAGCCTCGCTCACCCATAGACTATTGCGGACCGTTTAGTCTATTCTCCATCATTCACCCCGCTCCGATTACCGTCGAGCGATGTTTTCTAGTCTCGCAGCGCGGTTTCGCATACGAACTCGTGGTATTCACGTCATACCCGTTTTCGTTCTCTCTCATTTTGAGAGATCCCTACTGGCTTGAAGCCATAGCATTTAGTACTCGACTACCAAGCAGTACTACTTCGCAGACTTAAAGTCGCAGTGTATTCTTGCGTATAGAGGAATTGTTCTACTGCACGGAGGTGCCCCGAACCACTCGCACACACGATCGCCTTGATTGCCGTGCCACTACGTTAATTATCCAATCTCATTTTGAGTTGGTGTTGCCGTTGCCACGGAAGTCTAGGCTCATCACCGTCCAGTGGCTGGCGATCGGAAAACCGTATGTCGAACCGTCCTACTAGCGGAGGAGAGCTGTTGGCGCTGGCTTCTATTCCTCGTTCACCGCACAAGAACTTGGATATAGTGATACAAGCGATCAGACACTATTCTCTCGGCATTCTCCAGGCAGTTCCATTGCTCTAGCAAATCTATCAAGGAAACATCCCGAGAATCAGCTCGGACGACCTCATTCACCCGCTCTAGCACACGGTCCCTTGCAAGCAGCGCTGCTGACGAGAGTCCATATTTCGAGGCTTTTTGAGTCAAGGAATAAAGAGAGAGACAAAGAACAAGGATCCTTTCGAAGGCCGCAGTGATGGTGGTAGGAAGACAACTTTGATCGTGACCGCTTGCTCTCTAACCATGACCGGCACTCTGGCCAAAACTCAAAAAATCCATACGATATCGACACGATAAAAGTGCAAGGCCTCATGAGGTGACTCTAAATACGACACCCTCAGCCATGGCCAGGAGGACGGCGAGCGAATGAAAAGGTACGTTCTTCGTGTGATCTAGTTGGCATTGAGGCGCATAGCAGCTCTAACCACCACTCAGTGACCCATATTCTTCTGAGACCTATCCGATATCGACACGATGAACGTACAAGGCTATATGGTGCGATATTGGCGCGACCACGCTTGCGGTCGGGTTTATTAGTCAATGAAGGCGACGGCGAGTGGATGAATACAGGCCCAAAGGTACGTTCCCTGTGTCTCGAGCTGCTCAAAGTGGTATTGACGCACATAGGCGCAGTCCCGGTGCTTTCCTGGTACGTAGCTCAGCGTCAGAGCCCATCGAACCGAAAAAGCACCTCTTCCCTCTTTTCCTGGACGATCGTTCTGGGCACGCGCTCAGGGCACGTATGGCGATGTCACGGCAGCTTGAGTAGGCGATGTTTATGGGAATCCAGTGCGTGCTATCCCTATCGTCCAATCACAGCTCATCTTTAGCTTTCCCTAGACCATGCAATGGAATCGTGGTCGTCAGCTGCAACGGAAAACCTACTACGCCGACTTTTACGCGGGCCGACTTTTTTCTCAGCAGCCTGGCCTTATCGCGGCTCGAACGAACGGGCTCATTCCGCTTTCCTACATTCTCCGGCTTTGGCCTGATAGCAGCAGGTTCTCTAATTGGGTGTAGCAAGCGCCGTATGCCCGCAATTCATTGTTCTCGGACACTGTCTATCTATCAATGTGAGAGTCTTTCATTTCAGTGTATGATAGACTTTTGCTGATGTCTCACTCAAAGACGTTCTTCGACGTCATTAATCCGTCATTTGACCCCCGTTACAAGTGTTGAAACGTGCTACTGCACCATTTGGGCACAACCAACGTTGATCACGGGCCAACGTGGCTGCGTGAAACAAGCGCTCGGAATCGGACGGTACCCTGGGGCGGTACTCCGAATTCGTTGACATCAGGAGCACTGACGCCATCACTACAAAAGGCCTAAGCTGCTTATCTTATCATTGTGGGGGTACTCTTGTTTCTCTCCCTCACCCTTTAACTACAACCACCACCACCACCACCCACCCACTAGACGAATCTTTACTGCTTCGTTATGTCAGTTATGTCTATCTCCAAGACCGTCTCTGACTCGCCCATCGCTGTCAAGTCTGCTGGTGCAGATAAGGACGCCAGCTCAGCCCTCGCCTCGTCGTTTCCATCCTTGCCGACCATCAAGGACCAGCGGGCATACGAGCACAACCGCCAGCGTGTCAAGAAGGCTGCGGATGTCGCGAAGATGAGGCAGAAGAAGCGGTCGGGCTCGCCTCTCTTCAAGCTCGACAGGGGTATCGCGTCAGAGAAGTACAGGAGACTCAGAGCGGACGACGTCGACCCGCTGGACGGCGTCCTTGTCGAGAGCGCGCATCGGGATGAGGCCCCGCCTTTGCCCAAGGCGTCCGAGGTGAAGCTGTCGGATCTCTTGGTTCGGAAGCAGGATAGGAAGAAGGGTGCGTATCGCTCCGCTCTGGACGTACTGTGTGCTTATCGCTTTGTGATTGACAGAACCGGATTTCGAAGTCATACCCCATATCCGTTCCGTTATCGTCCTTGATGACTTTGCTCCCGACCTTGCCGCTGATGAGCCTTGGGAGCATATCGATGCCGAGCCGGTGTCCAAGGCGCCCTCCTACGCACAGGTTCTCGTGTCCCATTAATTCATGCGATACCATATACCAATACCCTCAACGTTCTCTACACACACATCAAATTAATTATATCTATAAGCCTGGACTAGATTGTAATCTACATTGCCTTCTTTTTACGCATGCCTTCGTTTATGTCAAGTACTCTGCGTTGTATGTAGGATTATATGTATTTTAGTAGAGTCGATGTCATGATATCTATGAATTACATGCGCTTATGATATGCACTACTGCGCGACTCGTGAGCCCCAGTCAAAAGTCCGGAAACGTGAGGTGATGCTTAGAGGCGTGTGTCAATTTTTCGCCTACCTTCAGAGTCGTTCCTGGCACATGCGTCCATTGCACCCAGATATCTGCTTGCTAACAATCCTCTTGTCATACAAGTGCTACGTGATACTGCTGCGCGCGGCGCGTTGATCATGGGTAAGTTCAAGTCAGAACTCCAACGCCCATCCTTTCCCTCTTACCACCATCATCACCACTTCTGTTCACGTCGCACATATGTTCCTGCCTTCGGACTGCTATTCCATTTGTGCACTATATGTGGCCTCTATCACCCTATGCGACCAATAATACACCGCTTTCGTCATAACTCAGGAACGGTATGTTTCCCATAACGCTCTGACCATTCTCGTTATCTCGTATGGCCAGGAAATCATCTATTCGCGCCACGGTCGACGCATATATCCAGGTATACGAGAAGGAAATGACGTGACACGTATTAGGCGAGTGCTTTGTTCGTTATTTGTTCATTCTCTCAGTTTCTGTGTAGTAACGGTGGGTCCTGAATTCACCCCCGTTTGCACATCTTGCCTTCCTGTGCTATCGCACCAGATTTCGTCCTTCCATATATTCATTATATGGATGCCTATAGATGTGCACAGATGAACGTCAATAAGGTCTAAGAACATAATAGGTGACAATGCAAAGGTCATGAAATGGCCTATTTATGGTGACTGCTGATGCTCATAGATGAATCAATGAATATCTATGGCCGTCCACCCACGTCTCAAGACTTTTGACTGGGCGTGAGCATTCAAGACAATATTCATTATAGTAAAGATCAATACATAGATATCGATATAGAATATTAAGCAAATCAAATCTCAATAAATACCACCCTCAATCCAGCTCAGGTAAATGAACAGCCCCCAACCACGCCAAAATAACCTCCACCCTCGGCCCATGAAGCGGGATATTAATCTGCAATGGCTTCTTCTTCGCACCTGCCGCCTTGTCAGCAGCAGCTCTCTCCGCACGTTCCCGTTGACGATTAACCACAGGCGCCAACAAGATCCTCGCACAGTCCAGCGCCTCGTCCGCGTCCTGGCGGCACGGCGGCGGGGACCCACTACCTGACGACGAGCTGTCGTCACGGGAACTCCCAGCCCCCGTCGAGGACGACCCTGTGTTCACCGGGATGGGAACAGGCGAAGGAGGCGGAGCGATAGTCAGCCTTCCCTTCGCACGGCCCCTAGAGAGAGAATGAGGCTGGATCCCGTTCTTCCACCCCCCGGCGAGACGCTCCAGGACCTCGATGAACTCTGCTTGGGCCATCGACCGCGGGGGAAGGAATACAGGGTACCCTTCGAGCCCGTCGACAAGCGCGGCGGTGCGGATGAACCGCTTCAAGAGCCCCGAAAAGTCAGCGAGCATCAGTTGACAGATGAGCACGCTGAAATGGCTCTCCACGAGAAGGGGGTGGTACGTCGTGAACATCGCTGGAGTGTCAGATAACGGGAAGGGCGGCGAGGTCCCGTTCGAGTGGTTCCCGGGTCGGATAGACTCTGAGAGCAGGAACGCGTACTCGACCTGCTTCGCCAAGTCTCCTTCGCTGTCGAAGAACGAGTTGGGCGACTCGAGGGTGTCAAAATGGGCGAGGAACTTGTCGTGGTCGCGGATGCTCTTCTTCAGCAGTGAAGTGACCTGGTCCTTGAACCTGCCTTCCCCAAGCGCATCCCTGTACGCCCTCGCCTTCGCACTGCCCGTCTTCCCAAGCGGACCATCAGGATGCCCCATCTCCACTCCCCCGTACTTCCCGTTCTCCAGATAACACAGCCTCAGCTCGGCGCCGTCGATGGACGGCGCCTTGCGTATCCCTTCGAGCTGAAGGACGGCGCCTTCGATGAGGAAGACCGCGTGTTGGAGGTATGCCGCTCCGCGCAGGAACAGCAGCTGCGGCTCGATCGGGTCGGGGGCGTCGGGGAGAACAGACGGGTGGATGAGGAGTGGTTCCCCGTCTGGCCCTTCGACTGACGAGTCTATGGTACTCGTTCCGCTTGGAGGGGCCTGTCCGTTTGTCTTGCCGCTGCTCCCGTTCTTCCTCTTCTTAGTGCTCTTCGTTCGCGATTCGGAGGGCCCACCGCGATCCGTGTGGCCTACCTTGGCCTTGCGAGCAGCTCGGGACTCTTTGAGAGCGTAGGTGAAGTCTCTGGTCGCCTCGGGGTACTCATCGCGGAAACAGCGAACGATTCCACGCGTACGGTAAAATTCCAGTCGTTGAGGCTGAGCTCGGATAAGCTCGTCGAGGACTTGTGTCGTAGTAGACTCCGCTAATTGGCGAGAAGGAATCTTCTCGTGAAAGAAATGGACGTATTTCGCGTCCGCGTCATTGGGATCTGTTCATCGTGTATTTGTAAATGTTTAAAACATACGTGAACAATTTAGCACCCACCAACTTTGAGCACTCTTTCAGCTACATCATCGAACACACTACCACCCTGCATGACCATGACACTCGACGCGATCTCATCTGCCTTGTACGCCTGCGCGAGCTTCTGCACTGCAAGCGCCCTCAACCTATGAATACGCATCGCCGACATCGCGACGTTCCTCCCATTCCCACCCACGTTTCCCAGGGGGTTAATCCCCAGCGTCTGCGCTGCCGCCCACGGGCTCCCTCCCCCAAGCCCTCCGCGCATGGACCCCAATTCGGCTGCAGAAAGCCCGGACGACGCACGGACGGACAACTCGGCTGCCTCGTCGATGAGCCGCCGTATGGAGGTGACGCTCCGGAAGACCCCTGGGTCGATAGGCGGGGGGGTAGCCTTACCGGGCTTCGGTGGGGGGATCGGCGGGGGAGGGGGAGGCTGCGTGGGGAGTCGGGAGGCGAGAGGTCGCGAAAGCTGCGGTCCCGGATACGGTTGGTGTTGGAGGAGTTGTTTGGGGAGGGGGGGATGGAGGGGATCCTGGGCTCTGCAGCCGACAGCGTCGCAGGGTCGAGATTAAGCACCAACAAGGATTCTAGCAGTTCGATAGGAAGTTGCAGCCAAGGTCCCTATTCATTTCTCTCATTAACTTCGAAAGAAGATAGGACAGGAAAAAGGAGACGCACGTGGTAGGAGCTAATGTATCTCCAATGCTTGTTCCTGCTAATACAGAGAACAGGAGGACGGTCTTCGTCTACCAATTTCGCCGCCGCCTCTGACTTTGCTTTAGCCGATTTCTTGGACTTTTTCTTCTTTTTCTTCTTCTGCACTGACGTTGGAGTATCGGGTACTTCGTCAAGAGTAGGAGAACTCGACCCAGACATAATCGAAGTGGGGGTCAACAAACTCGAATCATCGACATCTGGCGAGTCCAAGGTATCAGCCTGAGAGTAAATTTCTTCCATAATAGTAGCAAAGCAGGTCGCCGCGAAAGGCAAGTTTAAGGGCAGTGGCGGTGGTGGTGAAGTGCGAGCTCGGTAAAAATCGAAATACCGTAAATTCTTACCGTGGGAAAATCAAATGATTAAATAACTAATTTGTTTCACGAAGGGTCCCGTATCGGCCCGGGATCCGCTCTTCCAAGTACGCGAGTATATGGTTTAACCAGCAACCAACACGATGGCTGTCGTCGTGCTTCATGGGACCCGTTCTATCAGTGCGTTACGCTCTGAAGCTGCATTTGTTGCCACATTCTCCGTTTTTCTGACTGAGGTACTTGGTTCTCACGCGTAATTTACCCGCGTTCGTTTTCTGGTTCTGTGTACATGCCTTGTGCTTCTGAGACGACCAACCATAGTTCACTCCTATTGAAGTAGATAAAGTTTTGCTATTCAACTAGTGCATCATGCTGGTGAGTATATGCGCCATTCGACAGTGTTGTCTCTAACAAAGTGAATAGATCAATATCCGACGCCTGCCACTTACGGGGTACCCGGAATTCTGTTTACCCCCTAGACAGGTGAGCTGATTTATCGGTGTCTTTTACTTCTCGATCCATCTGATATGTCGCGCAGCAGCTAGCCATGTAGATGGAAAAGTCTCTGATTTATCTGAAATGAGGTGGTTTAGCGCTCGGAAACGACGAGGTACGCTTCAAGACAGCTATTCTCTCATTACTTGACGAAGCTCCAACAGGCACGGGTGAAGGAACCAAGATGGCAATCTAAGTAAGCTATACCGAACAAGTTCGAACATAGGTGGAACAGATTTCATTTGATAATTTGTCTGCTTCGGCAAGATCATGGTCGCCGTAACGACTGCTGATCTTTCCCTTTCAGCGATAACCATCTTCCGCCAATTTAGACCTCCAGTATCGTGGCAATACTACGATAACTGGCTTCTCTGCAGGAGTTCTGTTCACCTCTTCACTTTTCTTCTTCCTCTTGTCTCGGGCCGAGCCTTCGCTGCGGTCTACCATTTACGAGCTTCGTATTCGCTGACCACTTGGCCAGCGTTGTCGACGGCTGTAAATTTCTTGTGGGGCTCCTCTGCCTGTGAAGAAGTTCTCGAGTCTAGCGTTGTCGCTAATTCACGACCTCGGTCCTTCTATACCCTCACACTTGGACACAACGACTCCTTGCGCTTAAATACACTGCCTGTATTTGGACTTACAATCAACAATGCGCAGATGGTACGAGAAACTCCAATCCACAGCGGTAATCCTGTTGTCTTTCCTGTTCAACGGTTATGGTCATATCTCGTTCTCTTGCTATGCGTCTATTTTCCTGTCAGCGCTTAGTTCAAACTTCGGAACTCCGGCCCGGACCACGTAATTTGATCAAACTTAACTTGAAGCTGTTTCCTTCTTTCACTATGGTGCCCGTCCGTTGACATAACGAAGTCATTTTAAGGCCTATGTTGTGCTTAGCTACCGAAGATGTATCGTTCCGGTGGGCAAAATGGATCGGACGGCAGCGGCTGAGTTGGGGCAACCCCGTGGAAGAGGTGTATCCACACCTCGTCTTCGACATCAATGCTAGGACAACCTGCATGCAACGACGCGACCATCTCCCTCTCCAGTTGGAGCGAACTTTGGCGAGTGGCATCGGTGGGGGACTGCATGTTCCGCTGTTAATTTTCGAAAGTGCTTAGTGAGTGTTGTTCTTCTTGTCTCTGCCGCGTATTTTACAGCATATTCCCATGCTCAAAGCCTTGAAATCTGGACGCTCGCCAGCACTTATAACAACGTCTACGATTCTACGCTCATATAGTAGGAAGGCCGACTACATGCTTAGTACCGTTAGGGCTCCTCATTTGGCAGCCAACTAGTGGATGGGCCACCTGGCAAAGACGTATGATCGCAAGGTTCATGGTGCTTTGGTCAGTGAGTCAGTTGAAGTCTCGGCAGAAGCAACATGTGCAGGTCGATAATACTCTGACGTCTGGTGAAGCTTACTACATTGGGAGTCTATCATAACATGCTAATATCTCGCTATAGTCCCCCGATCTGCTCCATGTTCTCCTGAAAATTCGGCATCGCCAAAGCTACGCGTTCCCGGTTTCATGACCCAAAAGTCAATGTGAGCGCCAATCTTTTGCATGTAGTCTATGATGCTGATGAGGACTATCAAGTCAGTCGTTCCGGTGGGTTGTGATATTGATGATCACGTCTCCACTTTTCTATTTGTAGCTCAAGTTGACGTGAACCCAGACTGGCCAAATAGAGAACGGAAGTACATGGCCGCCGTTTTCGACTCGACCTCGGCTGTTACTTTCATTGTAATCTTTCCGAGTCTGTAATTATTTGCTTTTCAGACGCTCATCTTCAACAGATCAAGCACATTCTTAGGCGGCGCATATTGGAAAGGCGCACAGTGATAACGCTGTTTGTTCTGATCGCGTCAGAATCAAAGGTGTGCTGTGTCAATATGCACTTGGCGTCGCTAATAGGATCTATATAGTCTATGCTAAGTGTCACTCGCCTCAGCCCAGGCATCGATGATACTCGGAGTTTAGATGTTGCTACTCCTGAAATGATTCGGCGATGCTTCACTCGAGGTCATCCGTTTTCATGTTACGTCCATCAATTGGCGAAGTATACTACGAGGACAAACGAGATACTTTGCAGTCCTTCCTGGCAAATGTCCATAAGTATGCGCAGCTTCACTTGAGACACCAGAGGACTACGAATATGCCCAGGACTCTTTAACGGTTTAACCTGTAAAGACGGTTTGCGTTCTCATACTAATCGTTTCTCAATACGATCCTCGTTTCGAGAAGGTGATTTACATCATTACGTGTTGTGATAGGATCTTTCCCGGAGGATCAGATCGTCTTGTTCCTCGTACGAGATGAGTTCCCCTTACTACTGTTGGACACCGAACGGTCCAAATAGCGAAAATGCGACCCACGTCTTTTCTCGCCTTGGATCTTGAGCTTGAAACACTGATCATTTTAGCTCTCGGTGGGCTGTTGCTGTATACTATATAACGGAGGGGTGGTACGCCTTATACCTCACCCCAACAAGCTACCTCTCGCCCATCAGTCTACTTTCGCCTAGATGGCTGTTCAGACAGATATTCCGTCTGATCTCACCGATGCCGATAGAGCCTTCATGTTTCAACTTCTAAATGCTCACTTGCATTCAAAGATGCTCTACTCTCTATTACACGGTGTGCGCGTTTTTTGGCTGACCAGATAGCCGTGTCTAATCGCGGCCACACTAGGCATATACACTGGAATCGTCGCCGTTACGCTCTGGAATATCTGTGAGCCGTTTGTTAATTTCTTTTGGGGCTGAAATTGATATCAACGGCACAGTTATGAACAAATCCCGGCCCATTGGCCGAGTCATGATTGTTGTCATAATCCTCCTCTACATTGTTACCACCGTCAACACAGCCCTTATTTGGTTCTTTGTGCGCGCTGCGTTTGTCAATAATGGCCGGAATTTCTTTACTGTGTATCTGGCTATCACCACACCGGGCATCATTCCCGGGGCAATGGGTACTACAGGCTGCATCTGTAGTATCCTTGCAGACACCGCGATAGTAGGCGTAACTCAGCTGGGAATTTTCATCCCACGCTAACTCGTTATGCAATCTGCAGATTTGGCGTTGTTGGATTGTCTGGGGTCGGCGGTGGCTGACAGTTCTGCTTCCCATCCTTCTTCTTGTTTCCGCCATTGGTAAGATCATACAGATTTTTACATTGCCAAACTAACCAATGCCTGGTGCAGCATTCAAAATCATCGCGACATACAAACAATATACCACTCCTGATGGGTTCTTTATCCAGTTTTTCGTGATGTATTCATCCTTCATCCTTGTTTCGACTCTATTGTGTACCCTGCTCATTATCTACCGCATCTTCACCGTTGCGCGCGCAGGGGGTGGAGCGGGGAGCACACTTAGAGCATACCGCCATGTCATTGAGGTCTTGGTCGAATCATCAGCCCTTTATTCCATCGTTTTGATCTTATTTACGGCTTTCTTCGCCCTGGACGATGTAACAATGATTTACTTCGATGCCCTAGCAGGAATCGCAAGAGTGCGCAAACCTTCTCCCTCTATCCAAATCCTCAGATCTAACAGACCTTGTATAGGGAGTTGCCCCGACACTCCTTGTTGGACGTGTAGCGGCAGGCCATGCTCGGCCAGACGACTCTTGGCAGGGAAGCGTGATATCGGGCTCGCTACGTTTTGGGACACAACCTGGACGTCGGAGTCAAACGAGCTCTTCTATGACGGGAGCTATCTTCGATGATGATGACCACGAAGCTCAGCGGGGAGGCGAAGAATGCGGTTATCACGAACCAATAGAAGGGCAGGAAGATACCGCAATCGGGAGTGTCATTCGTGAGGGTGTCCTTGAGGCTCCATTAGATAGGGCCCAGTAACGATACATCATAAAATCCGTCGTTTCAAGGGAGTGATGGTATCTCGTCCTTTCGTTACCTGTTTTGTTCGTATATTCTTCTCCTTCATTCTGCTTCTTCAACTAAGTATATATCTTGTGCTTTGCATGGGAGCTGATTCTCCGTCTTCTCTGGAAGCAGGATTGGTAGAAACAATTCATGTTGCATGGATAGGCCTTCCTAATCGTTACTGCTGCTACTTAACGTGAATGAAAGTCTTCAACAAATGAGACTAGAGGAAATTCTGCCAGCATTGAATCAAAAAATGGAACGGGAAAGCTCGATGGGAAGCATCAAATGGTGGCCGAGCGAGGGGGTGGTCAACCTGATGATAGAGTGGCATTTTCCCTGGCCCGTGTCGGACAACATATTCACAAGTCCCTCACTCTCTGGTTTTCGCGCATGAGTCGCTGGCCTCCATACATACTCTGCTCTTGTCATCGACGAAATTCTACTTCACGTAAGAGTCTTGCTTGTTCGCCATAATCAGCACCCCGGAAGCGATCGACGAAACATTGTTATTTGCATCGGTCTGATTCGGGAGTGGAATTTGAGTGGGATCGGCAGCTTAATAGAACCTCCTTGGAGCCCTCATGCTCGCTTGTCATATGGCTGTAAGTCTCGTCGCGCCAGAAAGAAATGCCCTTGCACCTTCCACAGATGTCAAATTCACCGCTGAAACGTGGTTCGTTAGTCAAAGAATCTCGGAACACGGACACAACAGAAGTGACAGGTCGATTCAAGTTGCCGCAAAAGGACGCGACGTAATCACGTGCAGTATGATTGGTCATACGCGGTTGCCGGACCCGGCGGTTGATCGGTTTTAACATACACAAGCTGAACGTCCATCCCATCCGTCAGTACTTCAGTGGTCACTGCGTTATTATTGTCGTCTGTCTGGCAGAAACCGCCGCATACCTGCATTATTACCATGTCTCTTTGCTCGGCACCGCAACCTACCGGCTTCGCCAGGTCGCTAGACTCTCTACCCTTTTTTACCTAAGGTAGCCTAATCTGTACTCTTACTACTAGGCCGGAGATGGGTGATGTATACAGCTGCATCCTTCGTCGATCCTGTACCGTACCCTCATCTCGTTCTTGGAATACTTACCAGAAGTAACCCCCTGGTGCGTACATTACTTTTCTATAATCTGCGTGCTGATCTATATCCTTAGAATGCCGGACCGCAACCACTCAAGCCACCCTGAATTCCCACCGGAAATCCTAGACGTCATCATAGATGAGCTGAAGGGTAACAAACATGCTCTCATACAGATATCTTTGGTGTGCAGAGACCTTTACCCAAGGACCAGGGTTCATCTTTTGCATTCCGTTTCCTTGTCCACCAAGGCAGATTGTGATCGCCTCCGCGCATTGATTACCCTGTCACCAAAGCTTGCCGTCCATTTCAAGCATCTTCATATTTCGTGTCGCGAGTTTCTGCTTTCAGCTGATCGCAAATCCCTGAAAGTGATTGAACCACTCATTAATATCACCAGCTTGCATCTCGAAAGCCTAGGCTTTCACGGGCCAGAGCGCGAATTCTGCGATTCGGTTTGGACCAGCCTCTGCTCTCACTCCTACCATACTATCCAACTTTCGAACTGGTGCTTCGCTTGGATGGACGAGTTCTGCGCACTCACGTCCAACTCCACGAGCCTGTACCGCATAGAAACGCTGCTCGTACGGTTTCCAAAGCCGGAGTGCAATACATATCATCCCCGTCATCCCATTACATCCCCCATCGAATTGGTGATCGATGACCTTACCCCGAACCCTGAAGTCATCCTGGAATCTGCGGTATCCTCTTCCTCATGCCCGTACTCCTTCAGTAAGGTACGGTTCCTCAAGATAAGACTCGGGTGTGGAGATACCGTCTTCTTACACCGTTTGAACCGGTTTTTGGACCTTCCAAGCACTTCTCTCAAAAATCTGTATATCAGACATTTTGGTATGTCATCTATCAAGAGTAGACACTGCTATCTGAAATTGTATGATAGGCGCATTAAACGAGACACCCACGACAGTCAACTTGAATATATCCCGGGTTGAAAACCTCGGGATCCGAGTGTCAAACTATCCCGAATCCATCTCTGCCAGATTCGATTGGTGGATTGCTAACTTCAAGAAAGTTAACCATCACAATTCCATTCAGACGATCACTTTTGTGATTTTCGAGTCCAATGCCGAACGTGAAAGACGGTCTCCGTTGACTTCAATCAAAAGCATGGACGCTTACTGGTCACAGTTGGATGAATGCTTAGCTTCCCCCAGACTGGCTTCGTTGAGGCGTGTAGCCATTATTTTTGAAGGACCGCCTCTGTCGGAGTGGGAAGAGGCCAAAATGTTGGTTGAGGGAGAGTTTACGCAGCTGAAACAGATTGGCCGTGAACTAGTCTTTGGGCGTAACTTGGACGTATTGACTTCTGAAGCTCATTGTTCGTTTCTGCTTTGACAGATATTCCTATGTTCTTTTGATTACCGTTCGTATCACATATTCACTAACGCTCGCCGTGGAGCGTTTATGGCGAAGAATATCAGCTATCATAATTAGCACGGAAGACGGCTTTCCTTTGTATCTACTTTCCTGTCCGCGCCGATGAGTAGCAGTGAAGGTTTTCATATATTGATGGAGAGATCTGCTAAATCATTACATAGAACAATGCTTGTAGACGATGTATGGGTCTTGTCAACTGCTACTATCACATCACGACACAAAATGAACCCTGTTCCCGCTGTTCACGAGCTCGTTCCTGTTGGGCAGCAATTTCCCTCGCTCGCTGTTGAGCAGCATATTCCCTCACTCTCTGATTATCACGCAGGAGCCGCCGATGTGCCTCATCCATACGCCGCTGACGTTCTTGCTCTTGTACCTGAAGTTGTCGACGAACCTCTACTTCACGTAGGAGCCTCGCTTGTTCTCCGTAATCAGCTCCCCGGAAGGGGTCGATGGGCAGATTGTTATTTACGTTGGGAGTGGGATTGGCTGTATAGTACCCCCCATGTTCGGCCTTCATATGGCGGTAGATGTCATCTTTCGGAAATACACCCATGCAACGCCAACAGATGTGGGATCCGCAGCTGAAACGAAGTTCGTCGGTGAAAGCCTGTGCTGCATAAAATGGAACACGAACGGGCATTCTATGTGATTACACCCATCGATCTTGTCCAGTAAACGAGAACACGATGGACATTTCTTGATCCCGCTCTGCTGCATAATCCAAGCCTCGCTTAATCTCTCCTGCTCAGCTGAGTTGTTGAGGATTCGAGCCTCTTCACAGCTCTTTCCTACATGCGAATCCTCGCCACAGGATGAGCATATTTCGGAAAAGCACGACGGACAGCGCAGAAGAGATGGAGATTCTGACTTGCGATAGATCTGTGTACAGTCCGGTGTCTTGCAGTATCCAAAGACCTGAGGCTGCTTATCGACGTATGACGTGAACACTGTCTCAAGGAGATGTTCGAACGAGTTTTGAGGTAAAAACTTCTGGATGACAGGAATGGATATCGGAGTCCCGCAGGTCGCGTCGTTACCCATGCATACCAAGGGAAATAAGCCTGTCTCCGCTGCAGATGTCAAGAAATGCCGAAGGCACGCAGTGCAATAGACGTGCTGGCAGACTAGCTGGAATGGCGCGGAGGCTTCGTCATAACAGACGGGACAGATGTGAATTCCTGGAGCCACTCGGACGGAGACTGCCTTAAGAGAGTCTGCGATATGGTTGTTCAGGTGCAACCTGATTTCCTCGCCACCTCGGATAGTGATTTTTCCTAAGCGGATGTCAAGGGTAACACTGTCTTCTCCGAAAATCTCTTTCATTGCACTCAGACCGGTGCGGAGGAAGTATCCTACAGATCGACGCTCCAGCTTCACCGAAAACTGCAAAGCCGCAACGCGGTCGAGTTCTTCCTTCAGAATTGTTTTGGCCTGCGCGATGGCTACCGAATTTCCGTACAATTTGACCGCGTGCTTCCTAAAATTGGCTCGCATGAAAGCACCGGCATCTTTAATGCTCTCCGTCAGCGCCGCCGGGGGTCGTACCAAGTGCTGGTGCCATTGATCGAACTTTTCACCAGCAGCAAGCCTCTCAACGCGAACTTTGAGTGCACCGATGGCAGCCCTTGCAGCTCCTGATACTTGAACGCGGAAGTCCCCGAGAGGCATCTGGCGAATGAAGAGATTGCACGCTTTGCGATCTTTGATGCTCTCCTGTAATTCCGTCCAAAGAATGGCTTGGGCACGATACTGTGGTTGCGGGATGATGATGGTGTAGAGCTCTTGTGGTGGTAGCTTGAGCCAGAAGAAGGAGTTACCAATGAAATCAAAACGTCGGTTGACTAGGAGGTCTCCGACTTTATTGGCACTTTCCCAGCTGTCAAAACGAACCCGTACGGAAAGGACTCCAGCTCCTGTGTTGCCTCGAGAAATTATCTCAAATGAGTGGATTTCAACACCACCGACGCAACCAATATGAGATTCCAGCTGACTGAAGGCGGCGTCGATGTTGAAGTCGTAGGACTTGAGAGTCCTAACGTCAAGTTCGGACTGCGAAAAGTCGCGTATCGAGGCAGTAGGAACATCAACAGGAAGATTAGAGATCTTGATAGTGTTCGGCCGGAAGCTGGTAACAAAACGGCCAGGAGGCGGGTGATTCATCTCAGCCTTCACCTTCCTTCCAGAACAGATGCGACCATTCAGTTCCGCGACCTTTGAGTGACATGTTGCCATGTCTGAATATTCGACAATGTAGGTCGCAGATGGGGCCCGGCAGGAGATAGTCAGGATGTTCTCGTCCCGGCGCTCCGATACACCCATACCACCAGGCTGATTGAATGTGCCAATTTCAAATTCCAATCTTTCATCTCTGAATTCCATCCCTTCAAGATCCGCTGCTAACGTCTGCGCGACAGAAACTGTAGTAACGACGTCGACGTCCTGCTTTCCATTGCCCGTATTTTTTGCGGATACGATATGGAATTCGGATATATTGAGACCTTGTTGTATGAAGAGAGCCCTGACCTCGTGCGGGCGGGCATCGCGAGGAATATTCTTGACCAGAATTCTGCAACAGTCGAAGCCGGCGATTATATTTTGAATAGCGAGGCCGGAACTGAAGGTTACGATGGACCCGAAGACGATACACTGGTGGGTCCGTTGTGCATCAGCGGTGCGCTGCTCTTCATCAATTCGACGTTGTTCTTCTTCCTGACGTATACGGGTTTCCTCTCGTCTCTGACGTTCTTCATCTTTTTTTCTCTGAGCCTCCGCTTTGGCCAGCCGTTCATTTTCCTTCTTGATTTCTTCAGCTTTCGCTTGAGCTAGCTTTGCGCGATCTTGGGCGAGGCGACGCTGTCTTGGGAAGGCTGAGGCCACCTGTTTTGGATATCAGTGGTTAGATTATGAGCAACACGGGAAACTCGTACATTGGTATCGTGAACGAACCGACATGTTTCCCCTTTAGTACACGTTCCCTTCATCCACGCATAACACTGTTTACTGTGCGCCTTCGGAAGAAGAGTCGAGGACGCTGATGGTGCCCGATTTTCTTCTTCTGGCATCAATTTCTCTCCTTCAACCAGTTCGTCTTCGACCTTGTCGTTGGTCAATATTGAAACATTAATGATATAATAAGAACCCACTTGCGGAGTAGCATGGTTAAACCTGCACGCTTCGCCTTTTGCACAGCTTCCCTTCTGCCAGAAGAAACAGACGCCCGTGTCGATATCTTCGTGGTCACCAGCCTCCTGAGACGAGGCCACTTTAGCTCGACCACTGACAATGTCGACGGCTGTATTGGTATGACGACGGTCGACCGGTTCAGTGGTACCTGCCCGTCTGCCTTTCTTCCGACTTTGAGCCCGATTCTTATCCGGATTCCCTCTTTGATTCTGGTTGACATCCTGTTTAATTGTGTTAATACCAGTGATGGTACTATTATTGACCACCAAGACGTACAGAGGCGAGGTTTAGGTGCTGATTCTTACATCGAGATCCGTATTTGCAGGTGCCTTGCTGGTAGAAACGGCAGGTGGGAGCCCTTGGACTCGTGGTTGACATGAGTGTTCAGAGTAAGATTGATGGAGCAATTAGACGCCCGGTCGGGCATGCTTAGATGAGGTTCGCACCTGACTACAGTGAGAATCGGATGTGAAAGAGGACACCGATGATCTCTTACCATAGGGAGCGATGGTATTTCCACGCAGATCTGGCTACGCACTAGTGTAGTCCTTTGCTCGGTCCAATCATCGCCCAAATATCAATGTTGGAAGTACATGTTGCTTTTGAGGTGAATAGAAACGGAAGCCTCTACTGCCATCCGTGTATGCACTTTGTGCAGGAAGTGGACTCGACATAGTTCTGTAAACATTTTCAATAAAGATCATATTGATTTTTGGTTTGAACTCACATTGCATGAACTCCTTGTATGCGTTGCCGGATGCTCATCTACGAGGTGATAATGTTACAAGGATAAGGAAGACCAGTGGGTTCCGGAAAGTGTTAACTCTGTCGTCGTTTTCGAGATACTATTCCTCCGTTGAGACGTCAGCAATGGCTGATTCTACGACGGTGCAGACCGAGTCGAGAGTTGTATTCCATCACAACAAGCCAGTTTTCTGCAGATATTAGGCCAGTGCTTTATCGAGGTCAATACCAGAGTGCTTAGCTCGAGTAAACGGATAACATACTTTGCATCCTCCGTTGTTTACTCGCCACCTCTATCAATTGAATGTTCTCCTGCTACGCCATTGACTGAGTTGCCCAACCATAGCCTTTATTTATGCGGGGCTGTTGTCGTAAAATCGCCTTGACCAGAATGAATGGATTTTCTGCAAAGGATGTATGAAGCAGGTCGTGGTTCGGGAGCAAACCGGCGGTCCGGAGCCATCCGCTCCTACCATCAACACGACCACGACCACTACCCGACCTACCGCTTCTCTATCCACTGGAGAATCTGCAACACATCTTAGTGGACTTTATCATTATTTTTGTCTCTACAAAATTTTATCAAGAAAACTTACTATTATCGACACATTGACGGACGACTCTCATGTGACTCTTCTTCCACCCTACATATCTAAATATCATGCAGAGCGCACTAGGGATCCAACTACTTCAGCAAGTCCCTTCATTTTCCTGGTTTACCACAGCAAAGAATCATCGCTTCACAGGATCGTACGTGCCTCGCAGGATTGGCAGTACCGGGCGCAACTTAGTAATCCGTTGTCGTTGATCCGCCGGAATATTGATATCTCTTGTCCTCAAGCCGTATGAAGAACTACTTATGCAACCTTTTAAGATGTAAGTGAAGTCTGGACACTTGCATTTTTTCTCTCGTCAAGCTTTGCAGACGACGTGCCAGGTAGATTGAACAACCGACCAAACTCCTTGCGAGGTTAGTGCGGGTGCTCTTGGTACAGCGGGGTGCACGCCGTGCAGCCCACTCGTGAACTCTGCTCCCTTGATACCGGATTTTCATCTTCTGGAAAACAGAGGACCTACTTGCTATGATAATTCAGAAATGTCATATATCCTTATTGTGTTTTATATCTAACAATGACTTATTGTTATGATACTCACCTCCTCCGCCTTCTTGTCCGCACTTCAGACCGTATACGCCATGCCTGTTTGTTCGTCTTTTCCTTGTCACAAGAAGCTACCGAGACCGCCACCTGGGTTTACGTTTATTTACCTAACCTGTACATTAAGCTATGGGGCGAAGATGGCTAATCGATAGCAGCTCCCCTCATCGATCCTGCACCGTACGCTCACCTCAACCTTGGAACGCTGACCAGAAGTGGCCCATCCATCCCCCTTCTCGCGTACGCTGTTTTTCTGTGATCTTTATGTCGCTGACCTAAAGTATTCTTAGAATGTCAGATCAAAACGACTCGAATCAGCGTGAATTCCCACCAGAGATCCTAGATGCCATTGTCGATGAACTGAAGGGCAACAAGCACGCTCTCATACAGATCTCTTTGGTTTGCCGAGACCTTTATCCTAGAACAAGGATTTATCTGTTCAATTCCGTCTCCTTGTCCACCAAGGCCGACTGCGATCGCCTCCGCGCATTACTCACTCTGTCGCCAAAGCTCGCCATCCATTTCAAGTATCTCCGTATTTCGTGTCGCGAATTTTTGCTTTCAGCTGATCACGAATCCCTGACGGTGATTGAACCACTCGTCAATATCACCAGTCTATCTCTCGAAAGTATAGGCTTTCTTTTCCCAAAGCGCGAATTCTGCCAATCGGTTTGGGACATCCTTTGCTCTAATTCCTACCATAGTATTCAAATTTCAAGCTGGTGTTTCGCTCGGATGGACGAGTTCTGCGGACTCATGTACGAATCCCCGAATTTACGCCGCATAGAAACGCTGCTTGTGAAGTACCCGGAACCTCAATTCAGTCCACAGCACCCTTGTGATCATTCCACCAGATCTCCCGTCGAGTTGGTTATCGATGACATTTCGGAAAATCCTGAAGTCGTCCTGGGATCTGCGATATCGCTTTTCCCCTGCCCCTACTCCTTTAGGAGCGTACGGTTCCTCAAGATAAGGCTTAGTTGCAGAAACCCTGTCTTCTTACAACGTTTGGACCACTTTTTGACTCTTCCTACCACGTCTCTCAAAAATCTGTATATTCGCCATTGGTTTGGTATGCTACTTATCGTATCAGTAGAAGCTATAGTCACTGACATTGTATCATAGGCCCAGGCGAAACACCCACGCCAGTCAACTTGAATGTATCCCGGGTTGAAAACGTCGGAATCCGAATCTCAAACCACCCATCCACCATCTCGGTCAGATTCGATTGGTGGATTGCCAACTTCAAGGAAGTTGACCATCACAATTCCATTCAGACGATCACTTTTGTGATTTCCGAGTCCAGTACCGGTACCGAAGATGAAGCCTCTCTGTTGGATTCAATCAGAAGCATGGAGGCCTTCTGGTCAGAGTTGGATGAATGCTTAGCTTCCCCCAGACTGGCTTCGTTGACGCGCGTAGCCATTATATTTGAAGGACCGCCTCTGCAGGAGTGGGAAGAGACCAAAATGTTGATTGAGGGAGAGTTTACGCGGCTGAAGCAGCTTGGCCGTGAACTGGTCTTGGGACGTAACTTGGACGTGTTGACTTCTGAAGCTCATCGTTCGTTCCTGTTTTGATACGGTTTCCTATTTTCTTGATTACCGTTCGTATCACATGTACGCGTGCAACGGATAATGCTGTGTTATGTATAATACCCCAATGTCCCTACATACACCTTTGATTCCCCTAGAGCAGATATCTTGTCCCCTCCTTTGTTTTTCTGTACAATATAATCTAAGTGGAGTTCCAAGTTTCCTAGAGAAAGTCTCACTGTAGTTCGTACTTTCATATTTTTGCAGGACGAAACGACAACAAGAAACTTCACGTAGAAATTCTGCTGCACCTTCAAAAGAAGTTCGCCCAGATTGAAGTAGTTAGGCATCGTAGACATAATATCCTCTCTCCCCAGTGAGATTATCCAGTTTTTCCATTTCTAAGAGGACTGCATGGGCACTCCATAGGGAGGAATAACGAGGAACTGTCGTGTAGCGTACAGAGACGAAGGAACAACGAAGGACTCAGCCAAAAGAAAGCAGGGGGCCGACAGCCGGAATTCTTTTCGGGAATAGCCGAAGTACCTCAATCCGACGCCTCATCTATATATTTCCCTTCTTGCTTACCCCACTACAGTAGATTATCGAAGGAGAATACACTCAAGTAACTTGCTTGTACTTCTACAACCCTCCAGCACTTGGCTTCACTGTTCTTCCTCTGAATACCAATGTACCCGTTTCCGTCGGTCACGGTGCGATTCACGTTTGCGCTGAAACCGTTCGATATGTCGTCAAGCGATAGAAAGGACTCAAAAATATATTCACCAGATGTTCCTGCATTTCTCATCTTTTCACTCATTGATTCCTCCGGCCATATTCGCATGGAAGCAACAGACCAAATACGATACCGCAAGTTGCGGATATCCGTTGCGAGCACATTTCGCCGATCTGATGTCTCTTGCAGCAGGCTTTGCTAAGACTATCTTTGATCTATAGCCTTAGGATGAGCCACTCGGCCTGTAGAGATGGTGATGGGAACACACCACTGGACACCGTGACTCAAGAGATCCATTTGGCTACAAAATATCCGCAGCCGCATATTATGTACCAGAATCTCTCCGCATGGTGCATTGAAATAACCAATTAGCAGATCATTTCCTACCTTCCTATTCTGTCGCTTGTACGTACTAACTTCTTTAAAACTTTTTCCGGTCTTTCTGATCATCTCAGTACATACTCGACGTGCGCCTCAGGACTGTTTCGCAGGTGTCACGGTCAGCCAAAGCGAACCCAACATTTACTTACAACGGAAGTCAAGTATCCTGTTCAGCCTGTGGATCAGGGGCACTGCTCGAGCGCTCCTCGGAGTTACCGAGACGAAATCGTTTCGAGATTTTGATGATCATTTCAGCACTCCGGTGATTTTGCTATAAATACGAAAGAAGTTCCCAAGTCTCTTGATCTCTATCAAACATGTCTACTGATATTTCGTCGACGATGGGAGCGATTTACATAGGCGCTACAGTGGCTACAGCGTGCGTACTACGATATCCTTCTGTCCGTCTCCACTGAATTCATGACGGACCCTACTACAGATTTTGGGGAATTACCGCCATGCAATCAATGACTTATTTCAGTAGATTCCCGAATGACTGGTGGTTCTATCGTTTTGCAGTACGGCACCATCTTTTGCTTTTCCTACGTCCATAATTTGATTTTTCTAATCAAATAGGTTGGCCTACTCTGGTACGCCGATTCACAGAGTTACGGTACTATTCCGGAATAACTCGCTCTCCAGGATCGTCGACACCCTCTATCTCATATTCTGTGCACATGCTCTGTACTACTATCTGATCAAAAACTTTGCAAATCCTCAAGCACTTACGACTATTGTGTGGTACGTTCGCCATGTTTTCTTCGCACCGCCGACTTTGGCTGAGCATATATTCAAGGAGCTTCAAGGTGATCGACTACGCCGGTCAATTTATTTGAATTGCATTTTCTGACGCTTTTTTAATCAGACAGATATCATGTTCTTGGTATACCGATTCTTTCTGGCTGCTGATATCGCCCGCTGATTTGATTCGTTCAGGGTCTTCTCATCCTTCTCGTAGATATGTGGGAGCCTTTCATCCTCTGTTTGACTAGAGGTTAACCGCTTCGCTGTAGTGTTTATGCGGTGAGAATATGGATGTGTGCGTGCGGCCGCCCTTCAAAAATTCTACGAAACGGTATAACTCTGAACACTCTTTTAGTGGGGCGCTTCTTTCATAAGACCGTCCCATGGTTAATCGTGAGTTATTGCATCCGCATTTGTAAGGAATCCCGATACTGATCGTGGAGCGTTCAGGCCGTTGTCATCGCAGCCACAACTGGTAGGCCATTATCAGTCTATTTTGATATCCGTGTCTTAACCTTCTGATTTGTTAGCCGCTGTCATCAGTGAGTAATTCCCCACCAGGAAACTAGTTCGATCGTTACTGACGTTTCCATGCCCCAGACGAAATTCATGCTATGTAAGGCTCCATTCGCTCCGTCATACATGCGTACTCAGCGGCTTTGTAGATTTAGCATCAAAACCTATCAAGACGCTGCGAAAGTTTCTGTGCGGAAATCCATTCCTTTACCTCTTTTCCACCGCTGAACCCATAGCGCAGAAATCTATCGAAGCGCTCTTGGGTACCACTGCAGGAGTTGATATCCTTATATGTGGAGCCATGTCGTACTACCTTCTCAAAAGTCGATCGGTTTCGAACTTTTCCAGGTTGGTCGGCTTTCATGTAAGGTTCCTGGTGTGCTTACAATTCATGTAGCACGTCGAAGCCGCTTTTGGTACTGTCGCGCTTTGTTGTCGTGTCTGGATTGGCTACTACGTGAGCCCTTACTAGGGTCATTTTAAAAGCCCGCACTGATGGCTGCCCAGGATATGTGCATTGACGATTCTTATCACGGTTTTTATTTCCTCCTGCCCTGAAGCCGGCCGCCTGACGCAAGGATCTTACAGTTCGTAGCTATTCCCGGCTCTCTCGTATCCACGGGAATCGCGACTCCTCTCCCAAGAGGTATTGTCTCATTTTCTGTCGCAATGTAGACCAGTCTTTTAACACACCTAAAGTCTATCTCAACTCGCTACTGGCAATGTACGCATTTCTTTTGTTAATACGTGCTGTGGCTTACCTTGCCTAGGTTGAACATGCGAAATTCTCACCACCAAGAGAATATAGTGATATCCTCCAGCGGTGGTGGAGGGTCACTACCGAGTACAGCTCTGGCATCCATGAGATTTAAAGCTCGGAGTACTGTGGCTACTGATATACAAACTCAGGAGCAGGTAAATACCACGCTAAATCTTTCAGTCGGACGTGGGGACCTTATAACTTCTTTCCAGGACATCAGTATACCAATGGCTGATTTACGCTCCAGCAGATCGTCGGTAGAACCGACGCATGTACCAGATGTAAAGGCTCGAGCTCTGGATAGCCCCTGTTAGGTTATGGGATTTTGTCAATGTACAACAGGTATTTACACATTTAGAAACGAAATTTCATAGCTGCCGACTGGTGATTATGCCGTACATGAGGTAATTCCCCGTCTTTACCTAGGGCGGTTGACTATCGAGACACTATCAAGTTCGGACCTGTCTGCGTATCCCAATCATATTCGGTTGATGCGAGCACATATTCTCGCAGTGTCACGAAGTAAAGAGCCGAGGATGTCTTCCTCTGCGTCTATTATAACCATCCCAATGGTGTATAAATACCCAGTAAAAAACGTGCCGTGCATAGATTAAATATCGTAAGGTATCATGGAGCGTCTTCCTTCCCCAAAGCAAGTTTGTAGCTGCCGGGAGGATTGAATAAGATATATCAAAACAGAAAGTTGAGTTTACGCACGTAGTGGAGACATCGCTCTGCGTGACCGTATGGTTCCACGGGATACCATTTGCGCCAGAAACCGTCCCCCATCTATCGCAGCCCAATATCAGAATTCGTACCACAACCAAAACACACAGCACACTAACCTCAAATACATAGTTGTATTGAACACATCCAGATACTTCAGCGGGACGATTTCAAGGGAAGCCAGGGCGCCCTGGGTAAGCAGCACGTTCTGTATGATGCCGGTGTTCTCATGGCCGAAGAAGGGGATGACGAGGGGCTGGGTGAAATTGTGGTCCAACGAGGCGTATACGGTATTGTTGACACCGGCAGAGGTGACGATACGGTCAAGCGTGAGCTCGGCAGGAATGAAGTTGGTGACTAGGCGGGTGTTATAGGACGGAGGGGCAGGGAGAGAGAATGCATACCGGTGAAGGAGACGCTGCATCGAAAAGTGATAAGTAAGGACTGAGAAGGGATGAGACGACTTACTCGACGAGATTATTAACCAGAGATTTCAGCTATTTGAACGTCAGTTGGATAAGTCGGGTGCAAGGGAAGGGCGTACGCTAATGTCGACAGTGATATCAGAGATGGGACCGATACTCAGGTCAACGACAGGCTCTCCTGTCGACGAGGTTGAGGTGCTATAGACCAAGGTGACCAGAGAGAGAAAGAGGGAGCCGAACAACATTGGACGCGGACGGGGGAGCCTTGAGTCGAACGCATCGAAGTTATAGGGTCGAGCAGCGTAATTATTCTGTAAACGTGAAGCTGTGAAGAGTCAGCGGAGGAAGCGCGAGACAAGCATGTGGCAGTTTTGGAATAACGAGGAGACGGGCTGGAGAGCAGATATTGCTCTTTGCAGACGGAATACTGATATGATCTCCCGTCCATCAATGTCATCTACAATCGGCAGGTCGGTCAATGTGGGAGCATGACTTGCCAAGGTAGCATGGCAGGAGACCAGCTAACATGGGGCGAGGACCGAGGACGCCTGTAGTTGAATATATCATGATTAGCATGGGGAGCCCCCACTCCTGGTGGGTCACTGTCGCCCTGATCTACAGGCAGGAGTGACCGGGGGAAAGACTTGATTCGAAACACGTACATCGAAAACTTTTGAGGATTCAAGATTGCCGGATATAGTGAAGCTGACAAACTTCGCTCGAATTCTGTTTGTGCTTGAAGTGTTGCCATCGAAAAGCGGGACGGACCCTATACAATCATAAGATGCTGATGATCGATGATGCGACCGCATGTGACCGCGTATTATCGCGAGAGTCTAAAAGGATGTGAGTGTACTACGACGGATAATGTCTTAGCATCCCACATCATGTTCGGCAAATCTATGTGTATTGCAGGGTTGGATATGTATATGTAGTGTTGAGCGAAATAGCAATAAGGATAGCTATGCAGGATGTAAACGCTTCGCGCCAGCCGAAGGAGATTCATCTAGTCTCCTCTTCCTCGACGGACATGGTGTAGAGTTGAGTTGTTCAAAAGGTGGAGGTGTCTGCTCGAAAGATATAGGATGAAATGGCGCGATGGGTGTACGTAGCTCCTCGTCGTCCAGCAGCGTGGCTGACGTGGAGATAGGCGCAGGCACAGTGGACCCTGGCTTCCGGCTGAGACGACCGCGAACAGTCGATTCGTCTGCACCGTTGATTGCGGGTTCCTCGTCTTCCTCCGTGAATAGGCCCTTGACAGGCGACCTGGACCGTTCACCAGTGCGAGAGGGAGAAGCATAGTACGACGTCAGGAACGCAGATAACGACGTTGACGACACACGGATTGTGTCTTCTGCGGTCCCGAGGGTGGCGTTCGTGATGGAAGCAAGAGCAGGTAGCGAGGGTGATGCAGCAGGCCGGTCATCCGAGGTGGTTGTCGTCGTTGCCGTTTCCTTTGTCGCCACTCGCTTCATCACCTATACATCTTTCAGCCTTCGAATTGAACTTCAAATGGCGGTCTAAACGTACCTGTATACGCTTGTGCAGTGATACTGGTGTCCACTGCAGCCCATCGAGAGGAAAGAATTCGGAAGTCACGGTCGCAAATGAGCGCAGCAACAGCTGTCGTTGTTCCTATTAGGTCGTCAGTTGCGTAATACATCCAGCTCAGTATATGACACGTACCTCCGTCATTATAAGCGCCTCCACATCCTCCATCCTCTGTTCATTCTCAATTTCAAGGAGCCTCTGTTTGCGCTGCGCCGCCCGGGAGAGTCCACCTGCATCCACGGTCGAGGTCATTTTTGTTGGAATAGTCTGGAGAATAGCGATGTGGTTATCGAAAACAAGAACTACGAGAGCAAAGAGAGGGAGCGGGAGATAGAGGTGGTAAAAGTTGGGCCCTGATATGTATGGTACCGGCACTTTGCCTCTGAAATCACGCGGTGCCACTTTTGGGTGGAATTGTGGCATAACGCTTTTTTGTCCCTTTCCCTTCCAAATGGGGTTCTGGCCAAGAGCGAATCGGATAGACTCGTCGGAGGGTTTCTTCTCTCCATATCGTAGGGAACGACCACATCCTTCTTTGTAAACTCAGTGCACATGGGAAGGGGGTACCCCCGCGACGACAACAGTACCCTCTTCGACTCCCTCCAAAGCTCGACATATATACAAGAACACCCAAATTTGTTCATTGACGGAACTGATGAGCAGCAACGTTCGACGCTCCTGATGACTATCAGCATGCTTGGCATTCCGAGTCGGTGGCCACCGCACGAAGCTCGGACGTCAAGCAACGTCAAGGGTATCAAAGCCAAGAGCTTGCAGCTTCTTATAGCTTCCCATTAAGCCTCGCTGAAATGGAGCCTTTGTTTTGTTGTGGCGTTATGACTGAGTCCATTCCTACGAAATAATCGAAAGTAGAATGTAGAGCTTGCGTGTGTCGTGAAAACCATGCATCTCGACCCGTAGGATTTGTGGCCAATGAGTATTGTGCAAAGGAGCTCATCCTTCATCGGGCACCCGGGCAAGTCTCAAGTCGGACCCGCGGTCCTCTCGGCGCCGGTGAATACCTCTGAGATGCTGGACACGCCTTTGACAGTCTATTTCCATCTTGGAAGTTCGTTAGCATCGGCAGGCAAATGGACTCTGATCGGAGACTTCAAGTATACATGAAAGGTCTGAAACACCCGTAAGTAATGCCATTCGATCAACGTATCCTTCCGGTAGACTCACGACTAGAAAGTTTTCACTCCAAACAAAACTCGAAGATGCTAGCCTCCCTCGCGTCCCATACACGCACAAACCGTAATCCAGCCTCCTTGCCCAGTTCAACGAAATGGTCCAAACTGCGTTCCTGGCTGTTGCACACACACATCATTTCCACATCCATATTGTACTGAGTCATGCGGCCGGCGCCATAGTTTGGTAACAGAGGCTCTGGTGCGGGCTTGGCACCTATCGACTTGGGAGCGATCTTGTCTCTATTGGCGTGCTGGATGATGTAGTCGCCTGCGACAACATTTAGGACCTGAGGACATGTGAGAAAGAAGGCTTACAGATTAACAAGCGACTATCGGCCGACATGACATTCCTCACACCTTGCAGAATCCTTTTGCATTCCTTGTCCGGCCAGTTATGCCTAGAAACAACGGTGAGTGTTCAGACCTTCAAATTTGAAGACACGATTGACATTATATTTTTCAGCTTCGAAAGCATTGCGTCAAAGGGTGGGACAATCAGCACAGCATATTGCGCTCACAAAGTATACATCGCAGCCCTTAACCGGCGACTCTGTGAGGAAATCGAAAGCTTTGAATTCAACGCGCCCATCTTCAATAGCCGCCGGGCATGACTTTGGCCAAATTTCATTCTTCGCCAGTTCAATCGGTGCAGGTAAATCTTGAAGCACGATGCGAAGGTTAGGATACATGTTGGCCAACTGCATGGACGTGACACCGGTTCCTCCTCCGACATCGCATACAGTAGCACCCTTACGCAAAGAGTCCCATGGGAATGCATTGGTGACAGCCCATAGTTCAGTGGAATCATCCCACGCTTTCATTGTCATCCCGAAACGAGCACCTTTCGCTGCTGCGATATCACTTCCCTATTCCGGCGTTGAATGCAAGAAGACGAATATCTTTCGAAGCAACACGTACCGCATCTTCATACCATGAGAACAAAGACCCAGGGTACTTGCTCCAAAAATTGAAAGGTGCGTGAATAGGCGAACACGAATGTCCCCAATCTGGGTCCTTCAAGGTTTCGGTGAGCATAGATGCTGCTTTGTTTACTTCGTCTGTACTGAGACAGAAGCATTTCACGTCAGTATGTCGCTTCTTCATTCAAAAACCCGACTCACACAAAATCAGCAGAGGACGATAACCCATTTGCGCTTAAGAGCATCATGCTGAGGCGGTTATTCGTGAAAACATCACGGTCAACTATGATTTATTAGCTTGGAAACAAGAAATATTTGCAATCTACCTTCACGGAAGCAATGTTTGCTTGCAAGGAGCCGCATGATTCTGCCCAACTTCTGAGGTTCTGCACCGGATAGTGCACCGAGATCGGAGATATGAAGGCCTTCTGGCTTGTCGAGGAGGTGGTCGGCGATGTTGAAATTCACGACGGCGCGGATACACGCTGGTTCAAATATCTTGGGGGAAAAGCATGTCAGACAAGTTTGGCGGCGAGCCTTGGATACTTCTTACTCCAAAGATTCTCTGCAAGAGGGGCTTGATGAGCGGGTGTCATTCAGTCCTGAGAGGAACTCACGTTGATCATAGTACGATTAGGGCGAGCGACAAGGGCACAGAGCTGTGCGCACGCGCCCTCTAGCGTCTGGATGGCTTCCTTCATCTCCATAGATGATACCTGATCGTCTAAGGGATGGGGAGCAGTGTCATCCAATGAAGGAACATTCGGTTCGGTCGTCTTTGCGAATGTATCCTCCACGAATTTGGTGGCATCTGCGATGAGAGAGACGAGCTGGGAGAGTTGGGAAGGCATATTTTGGAGGGATATTCAGACCGGCTGCCTTATCAATGCGACGACCTTGTCCATTGATATTTCCCAGGGACCCATGGGATAGTATAACATTCACAACAATCATATCACTGTCTGGTAAGCAGCTATTTCGGGTCAGGCAAAAACCGGCGACAATAGATGAATAACCTACGAAGTTTAGGTGCATGCTTTGGACCATGGCAAAATGAGTCGGGATTCCCTTCAATGGTGAACCCTGCGGATTTTGCTGTGGTCGAAAGAGGGTGTTAAATTTCTATCTCTATTCCAAAAATTCCCTCGCATTTTGACTGACGCCAGTTAGTCAGTCATCTGCCAGGAGTGCATGAAACCAATATAGCGCACCAAATAGAAGGGACAGCAAAAGAAGTCCGGTCGGCATTTGGTATACACCAGATGTTTTCTCGGAACACAGTGCTAACAGTCGGCTGATCAGAGCTATCTCATCCTACTAGTATAGCATCCGTGCATTCTTGGGGACCGTACGTTTCGGACTCACTGACGATCCACGAGGACGAATCACTGGCAGCGATTAGTCCGGGAAAACCCCACCTGTACACGTTGAGATCTTAACCGGAATCGGCAGGTACGGGATTTGTCCAGGTTAAGCAGAGTAACCGTACGAGAAAGGGAAGCTTAATCGCCAGTGGCCCACCACTTCATCTTACTTTTATGCAAGAAGACCTCATCCATGAACCTGAAATTTTCTTCACCGGGTGGCAACTCACGGATCCTTTGGTCCCAAGGGACCTTGCACTAGGAGGAAACGGGCGAAAGGGACGTCAGAAAATGAGGTGTTCCTGGCAGATGAGAGTTGAGCTTAAGCTAAGTCTGAAATCAGTCCAGAAGGAAACAGAGATGTCAACGGACAAAGTCCGAACGTGGCGCGACATCGAAAGGCCATCCACGTGACCGACGCGACAGTGGGAATTTGAAATCGAACTTGCTCGGCTCTTGAGTTGATGTGCTCTCACCAATAGCGACGCGACCTTGCCTCCGCTTGTTTCACCCTTCGCCCGCGATGTTTCCAAGTTCAGAGGAACTGAGCTCTTCCTGATAACAATCCTCGGCTTTGGGGAGGGGGCAGGCTTGGCACAGCTCGGATGGAACGACTCTTTCCAACTATTCGTTCCTTGAACGTTATAGTATTATAGACAAACGTTCTCTTGCAAGTCGATTTCAATACCGAATTTCCCTTTGTTTTATGCCATAAGACTGCCGGTCGTCGGTGAAGTCATTGCCGCCAAACACAATCTCGTTGGCGCCTAGGGGTCTCGTCTTGCAATATGTCAACCGTTCGTAACTGATCAATATTCAATCCTTTGACCTCTCCTTATCACGACTTCTCCTTATCACGCTGGTTCTTCGTCCTTCTACAACCCAGATGAACTAGAACCTCTTCGTTGGACCACTCATTAAGCTAGTACATTAAGCTAGTACAATGAAAGTTGTCTTGGCAAGATCCCTACCTGCAGCATTCCCTTGAAAGAACGTACCTGAGCGGATGATAGGGGTGGGTCCTTACAAACACGATGCCCCGTCTATTGCGGAATGTCGACAGGTACGAGTTCCGCGAGTATCTATAAAACGGCTTGCCAGGCTAGAATGTCGAGTTCATTAGTTCACCACGACGATGGATACTTCAAAAGACCACTGGCCCTCCAAACACCTACTCAATGTCGATAATACCCTCACATCTAAATCTCTCGACGAAGCCTCCCGTGGCTATCTTCAGGCCGAGGCTGTCTGCAAATCCTGGGGTGAGTCCCTGATCAGTCTTTCAAGACCACCTCTAAATGAACGGGCAATAGGCTTGACTAGCGACGACGTGGCAAGATTAACACCCAAGTTCTGGCGGATCCATCTGGATCCTATCTGGACATGTAGTGGGCCTGCGTTCACGATCATGGCGATCCAATATAATCTCGTCGTTGGCACGCTACGAATGTTTTCGAAGGGAAGAAGTGACTTGCGCACAATCATTGATGACTTGATGGTGTACAAGGCTCTGTGCGTCAGGTTTGACTAGGTATCATCCTCTGCATACTAATACATTATTATCTCAGGGGGCTATTCTTTCTTTCTGAAGTCGGGCACGGCCTTGACATCGCGAATCTGCGCACCACTGCTACGCTACTCCCTGGCGGTGGGTTTGAACTTCATACGACATCTTCACTTGCAGCAAAGTGCGTGATTTACAAAACTTTTGTTATCCAAGCTCTCTGACATTCCTTTAGATACATGCCGCCGACAGTACCCGTCCTCGGAAAACCCGCTTTTGGTATCGTCTGGGAAAAGCTAATCATCAACGGCGAGATAACAGGGATTCGACCCTTCCTCGTCAAGATAAATGATGGCAAGGATATGTATAAAGGCATCTCGGCTCGGTGAGTGACGGAGATCTGATTGCACACCGCCAAAATCACTGATACCCTGCCCAGAGTCTTACCGCGCCGTAACGGATCAGACCCACTCAATCACGCCATTACAACATTCCATCGTGTCCGTCTTCCCCCCTCAGCACTGCTTGGCGAACTCAATAACTCAGTAGACGTCCGGCTCTCTCTGTGGCGCGTCGGAGTCGGGGCGATAAGTCTATCAGCGATAGCTATAACATGCTTGAAAGTATCCAGTAGCACCGTGTATTGTTACTCCCTGCGCCGCCATGTCGGTGCACCTCGGCCAGTTCCTATCATATCTTTCCGGACACAACAAATACCCATCTTCACGGCCGTGGCGCAGGCATATGTTCTTGAAGCCCTGTTGAAGACATGTATACAGGATTTCATGGATGACTCGGCGGGATTTCAGACTCCCCATGCGGTTGCGACGATTTTCAAGGCAGTGGTCGTTGAGCCTGTTTTGAGGACGCACTACGATTTATCGGCACGTTGTGGTGCGCAAGGCTTATTTGACTATAACCAAGTCATCTCTTTCTTCGTACGTGTCATTCTTTGCCTTTGCCGTGTATCGTTTACAGTGATCTAACAGAGTAACATGCGCGGTATTTCTATTGCTGAAGGTGATATTCTTGTGTTATGTATTCGTAAGTTCCATGATGCTCGTCGAAGGCGTATCTTATAAATCCTTAGGTCTGGCAAGCGAACTACTTCTTGGACGATATTCTATCCCCGAAACATTGAATGCAAGCAGCCTTCTCGCCAAACGTAATTTTGTTCCTTCCCATTCGATATGATCACTGATTCATCCTTCCAGATGAGTCTGCTATCCTCAATAAATACACCGCCATGGTCGAAGAACACGGTCACCGGGGAGACCATTATCGTAGTTTCATACTACCCCAATCGCAAACGATCATAGAGTCAATCGGACATCGTATGGCATATGATGCTGCTGTTACCCAGGGCATGCCTCAGGCGCTTATAGACGTATACGAGTGCTATGCGATCAAAAGGGATGTAGGATGGTACATTGAGGCGGGAGTTCTTACCCAAGACCAAGTCGCGTCGATGGAGGATCGAGCCATGAAGGCCGCGTTCCCGCATATGAGCCAGTGGGTCGACGGTATGGGCGTATCGGATTACCTCAAAGCACCCATATTGTCAGAGGATAGATGGGATAAGTTCGTGGATGGCTTACCCTCCATTGGAATGGAAGAGAAGGGGTTGACTAATGTTGTATATCAGGCGCGCTTATAGATGCTAGATACTGGGGAGAATATTGATGTCCGATAAGTTCTAATTGTTCACTTCATTTGTGGAATGTAGAGACCATAATGGGATATAGATGCATAGATATATCGAGATATGAAACTAGCTTGTGCTTTTTTCATTAGTATGCAATTCAGAGTCGATACCCAAAAAGTGAGATTGTAGATAAGAAATACTCTGGGTCTGAGATGACCTACAATCGTTCACTGAACGACGTTTAGATATATACTTTGCGACGTGGCCAGCGTGGATTGTACCTGAAAGGATAATGAAACCTATTGCTTCCCGGAAATTCGCCTACCGTGACTATGGACAGATCCAAACCTCCATTTTTGAGAGCGATCAAACGGGGAATAACGGTATGGGGGTGAGGGTCCGCGTTGTGTTGATTGGGGTGATGCGCAGAAAGTTCAACTGGACTCAGAGCGAAAAAATCGACTCTCTGCAGCCTCGTAACCATCGCGTTCTCAGCAACATTCCAACGACTTTCGAGAAAGTCACAGAAAGCGCTGTTGATGATACAGATAGTTGCGGGGTGGTCATGCTGGATCTTGATTTTCAAACATTCGAGCCTGGGCAAGAGGGTATCATGGCTGCTAGTGGCTTTAAGGCGATGGATGAGTGGACCCAGGCGAGTGTCCACTTGTTTGTGCCAGAACCCAAAGCTCAGAGTAAGATGACTAAGAGCGGGACAGCTGTGCAGGATGTCGATGACCACGGGAATGTCCACAATGTCGAGAAGGGAGAGCTTCTGAAGCGGACAAGCTGATCGTTGCAACAAAGCACGGACAGCTATATAGACTTTAGGAGGGCAGCGCACTGATAGATCGTCCTTCGTCTTGATTTTAAGCTCTTCCAACGAGGGAAGAATGAGACTGTCGAAAAACAGGTCATTGCACCCGTGGAGGGTCCGCAAGGAAAGGTGTTGAATAGGAAGATTGGCACGGGTGCGTGCAGTGTCATCTGGTAGTCCATGAATAAATTCGAGATGGAGAAGGTTGGGGCATTCTTCGAGGATGTGGAGACGGTTAAGCGCTGAACCTTCAGAATACTCTTCGGCGGAATCGCCCCATCCGTCCTTGTATCGTGTGAGCTGATTGAGAGGAAGCGTCATGTGAAATCCGACGTTGTTCCGTTGTACTTCGCGTAGCATAGGTGCAATTTCAAACGCATCAAGAGGATCAACGAGGTCGGGATCTATTCCATAGGGACTCGAATCAAATGTTAACGTTTCCAACGACGACAAATGTCCTCGGATTGGTGCAAGAAGGGGTAGCAGCTCTGGATCGAAATTGTAGAATTCGGCTGTCTTCCAGCGGTCACTATGAAAGATTAGCTCTTGCAAGAGATCAATGCCGCCTGCGTCATCGTCGCTATCGATGTCCAGTTCGAGATTGAAAGAGATGGTGTTAATCCCACAACGGGAGATCGCCGTCTTCAAGAGCTCGACGGCTCCGATAGGACAACAGTTCGCGCTAGACTCCATGCCGTACACGATTCTGAAAGTGGTCCATAGTCTAGGAGTCGAGTTGGCGACATGTCTCCACTGGCTGCATATTCTTCCAAGAAGCCATGGTCCCTTGCTAAGCTTTAGGAATAAGGGCCAGTGGTTTGACTCAAGAACCCAACCAAAAATCTCCGCGAGGATTTCAGGTGGTAGACGCCGTACAGGGGAGATGAGAGCGGTGTATCGCTTGATGCGAGTCTGCAGCAGTTCGCGCTCCTTCTCGATTTCCCCCATCAGAGATCGAACTCTTTCCATCTCTGAATTCAATCGCGTCATCTCATCTGACATGTCCTTCAATACCGTATGCCGAAGTCGCGTTGCCTCTGTCTCCGGAAGGGGTTCGTTGGTGTTCAGGTAATTGTCAAAGGAGCCAAAACATGAAAGATCGTCGAGAAATGGTTTCCGGGAGATCGAGATACCGCAACTGCGGCATAGGTGATCGGAGGCTTTTAAGGACATGCCTAAAGTTCAGAGTGGACACTGACAATATCGTGGCGGGGCGTGCCGCGTGGGTCTGTGTCCATGGTTGTCAATACATGTCGGACATATGAAGGAAAGTATTTTACAGTGAGAAACCTCCGTTCGTAGATATTAAAGCTCCGTGTTTATGGATTCGCAAAAAAGCTATCTTTGAACCTGTCAAACAATTCAACTATGTTAGGACACTGTGTCGTAGCACATACACTGATCTTCAACTCGCAGTTGTTTAGGCTTAGAAGTTCAGATAGAATTCCTGACAGCGAAATAAGTGGACGTGGTGGATCTGGTAAGTCACAGTCTGAGTGGCGAAAGAGATTCTGAGAGAAAGGGTGGTACCTGGATGGGCGTGATCGCGACTTTTGTAGGACCCTCGGCGGCATCTGCCGTGAAGCACAGGTGTGCTCGTTATCAATTTGTCAAGCGCTCGTCAAGGTGGAGCGGTTTTGTGAATTACTATATTAGTCTTTTATTAGGTGAACTGGGTCTTACTAATCTATTAGTTTTACCTAGTTTGGTCATAACCCTTCGACACATTTGGCAGCATCTCTCCTTTGCCGACCACTACGAACGTCCTTTTACTCGTCCCGTACCACGCCGAAAAAGCGGTAGTCGTTATCGTTGATGTGAATATGGTAGCAGGGCTCAACACGGAGGCTTCTACCAATTCCTGTAACAATATGGAGGGATTTCCTGCCACGACTCTCAGACCGGTCAGGGGTCAACGATTCAACAGCGTATATACCAAAAAGAGTATTTACAAGCTGATTTGGGTTCGAAAACATGACGACGTCATTTCCCGCGATTCTCATTATTTTCCGGAAGCGCTGTAGTAAACCACACTCATAAACGTCTCAGGCAGTTCACAATTTGCAGTACTGCTTTTCTGCAAGCCTCCCTCTAGCAGACAGAATACGCGCGGGCACAAGCATCCGGGTCCGGAAATCATATATGTAGGCTTGATGGAAAAGGAAGATAAAGAATTACACATCGCACGCCAGACGTCAGGGATAATCTGTAGCATTCAATACTACTTCGCGGCCAAGCTGCTTTAGTAGAGGAAACTTTCCCTCCATACGGGTCTTGTATGTCTCCCATTCCGCTGGCCGGGGTCGAAATGTAAGGGCAAAGTGCTCCAACGAGGCCAACTTGTAAGAAGCTAAACATTCATCCAGTCTCATCCACAGGTCGTCCCAATCCAAAGTAACGTGCGTTTCCAGTTCGGGTATTGGTGACTCGATGTCGAAGATAACTGAACGAATAACGCTGCGTTCTTTTACCATTGACAGGTTGGAGATCCACCGCTCGAATATCTGAGAGCCTCGACCGAAGTAGTTCGTGTCGCATTTCAAGATTCTGACTGAAAGCTTCTCGACGTTAGAGACATCAAGCGTCTCTGAAGATGTGTACATGGGGACTGTGGGTGGCGTGGGCACGAGGACACTCATTTTGAAATGTTCGTAAACATACCTGGCACGGAATGTTTCACGTGGAGAAGATTGAGTGAAGTGCCAACGAGGACTAAATACTGGTTGAGATGCTGTCGAAGCATGGCATTCCGACAGGAAAGAATGATGTTGAGGGTACGGATATTTCTGAAGGAAAAGGGGCATGAATGGGATGATGCCGCCAGCTTCAGGAAGGTCTCAATCGGAAATGTAGGATCGGCTTCACCGATATGCAACGTGACGGGAGCCGGGATGCGATGGAGGGAATGATCCAAATGACACTCTTCTGTGAAGTTGCCTTTGAACCAGAAGCTCGCCCACTGCAAATCGGGAGAATTTTGTAAAAGCGAACAAATCTCGCCTATTGCCCTGAAGTTGAAAGACTGGCATATGCGGAGAGAGCAGTAGGAGTGAGATTGGAGGCCGGAAACAACGGTATCCGGCATCCGGGACCAGTCTCCACCGCTGAGAGTTAGGTGCTTGAGATTGACAAGTGATTCAATCACTGCGAATGGTTGGTAATCGATGGGATGATGATCCGCAGCACCGATTTGTAGAGACTTGAAAAGCAAGGCGATCCTTGGAGACAGGGCGATCAGTTTGGCAAGGCGAATGCAGCTGGATTCGGTGGACAATATGACGCGAGAGAACAGATGGACTCTGGTTCTCGGGTAAAGGGACCTGCATGCCAAGGACGCTCGCAGCAGAGATCGCTTGTCATCCTGCAGCCGGTCGATAATGGCATCGCAAATTTCCTGTGGGAGAACCAAAGAGTCACAAGGCTCTGACATTCTGAAAGGACTTGTCAGAGAAATCACTACAGGAAGATTAAAAAAGGCATACAGCACGATATGGAAGCCAGACCGCTGACAACTCAGCACTGGATGAGATGACAGTACTGAGCGACCAACGGGCTTTTCTGCCTCTTTGAGAAAGGATAGTCAAAGGCTAAGGGAGATCAGCGATGAAGGCGCCTGAGTGGCAAAGCCCTACCGGCTCCTTCCGGGCAGAGTTTATTGACATCTGCAAATCATATGTCCAACTTGGGTACATACTTTAGCGCTACTGAAAACAGTCAGGTATATATTATCAAACCATCAGATAGCTTACCTAGCTCCCCGTGCATGAGCAAAGCCACCAGGCTCGGGTGGCACTTTTGACAACGTACTCGTTGGTCTTCAAGATGCTCCCACGTGCTCTAAATCTGTTGTTGGCACCCTCACTCTTAGTCTCGTTCTCAGTCGTCTTAGCGACGTCACCAGAGAATGTAGGACAGACGTTTGTCCCGTACACGGCCGATTTTGACGCTGAAAAAAAGAATAGACGCCAAAGACAGTCCTGGCGCATGGATGTGTCGAGGAATGGCGAATGCAACGACGGTGCAGGCCAAACCGCTATCGCGACGGGCTAGAGTTTTGCATACGTTGGGACTGGGCTGCGTGGCTCGAGGTCAAAATTATGGCACCTAGTTCGAGAAAATGCCAGGCCCACCATGCTCAATTGCGCAGTGATATTAGAACCAAAATTTTAGAAGGAGCTGTCGCTTTAGCATGGTTGAACGAAGCCAAATGGTTTCAGTTCATTGACAAGAACATGGTTATACTGGCGATAGAGTCGAGGTGAGTTTGAGGCCCAGTGGTCGTGGTTCGAGAGCAAGCCAGTTCCCGGGCCGATCAATTTGTTCTTGGACTCCGGTCGCGCTGTAGTGCGTACCTCTTCTTTTTCAGCCAGAACGCTCGCGACCGCATCATCATGATCCTCATTAAACGATGGAGAGACAAATGAAAAACAAGCTATTATCAACGGACTCACGACGGACTAAAGGAACGACTCAGATTTGACCATGACTAGTGAATCTTCTGTCATATGTCCTTGATCGCCCTATTCTGGTTTTCCTGTGGGGGGTACGAGACTAGAAAGTCGGTTCTACCAGCTTTAGCTGCAGTTTGTACATGTACTTGACATTAGAAGGGGCACGGCGGTCCAACATCACAAAATGCAGCGACATAACGTGGTCGATTTCTTCATTCAAGGTCGTTTTCGCCTGAGCGACGGCTCCCGAGTTTCCGTCCGAGTAGAATTTGACTGCAAGTCTCCTCGCATCATCCCTGACCCTCGCCTTTAGCGCAGCCGATGACCATAGCAGGTGTTCGCGCCAATGGGCGAACTTTTTATCGGCGGCAAGGCTCTCGATGCATACCCTGAGAGCGGGGATGACTGTTCTGACAGCTCCTGATGCTTTGATACAAAAGCACCCAAGAGGCATCTGGCGAACAAAGAGATTGTATGCTTTGGTCTCCCAGAATTCCGGCTTGGGGAACGAGACTGTGGTAGCGAGATGATGACGATGTAGAACTCCTGTGGCGGCGGTAGTTTGAACCAGAACGCGGAGTTATCAATGGAATCAATCACTTGATTGACCCGTGACCTTTTTGGCGCATTCCCAGCTGTCGAAACGAACGCGTGCAGCAAAGAATACAACTCCGGTGTCACCTCAGGAAGTTACGTCGAATTTCCGAAAATCAACGCCGTCGACCTCGTCGTAGCTGATGGGAGGCGACATCAACGGCGAAGTTGGGAGACTTGAGAAGTCCAGTTCAGACTGGGGGAAGCCGCGTATCCAACGCAAAGGACCATCATCAGAGAGGTTAGGCATCTCAGTGGTATTCGTTCGGGAACTTGGAATGAAGGGGCTAGGAGGTGGCTCATCTCAACACTAACAACTTCTTAGCGTAACATATCCGACCATTCAGTTCTGGCGCTTCGAACAACACGTTGCCATGTCGAGATAATCGACGAAGCCTGGCATGAGCTGGTGAGATCGCTCACATCCTGAGTCGCGAGGGCACCCAGACCACAGTTTCGTGTACCAGCTTCTCCGTCTCTGAATGACCCCTTCAAGACCTGCGGCCAAACGTCTGCGCTGCCGTAACGATGGTAACGGCATCAGCATCTTGCCCGTACGTTCACGAACACGACATGAAAAGATCCTTGATTTCATCTCGACGGACATCATGAGGGATATCGATGGCTCGGATTCCGCAAGAGTCGAACCCGGCAGTCGTGTTCTGAATGGCGAAGCCGGAACTGAAGGTAACGATGGAGTCGCGACACGCTGGTGTATCCGCTGCGGTGGGGCTCTTCATTATTGGACATCATTGTTCTTCCCTCTGATCTGCACCGCTCGTCTCTCTTTCTGGACATTCTCTTGACGCAGCCGTCCACTTTCTTCGGCTGTGCCCCCCAACCGGAGCCGTCTTTATTCAGGCCGCGCTGTCTTGACAATCCCGAAGCCTGTTTTGAACGTTAATTGTTAGGTTATGATTTGCAACGTAAAACTTGTACATTGGCGTCGTGAACAGACCGATATGTCTCCCTTTGGTGAAAATTCCTTCATCCGCGTATAGTATAGCATTGACTATTGTTCGCTTTTGAAGCGTCGCTTCTTCTGGCCGGTTGTTTCTCTCCTCTCGGTGCTTGATATTGTTGGCCAGGGTTAGGGATTGGGTAGATCGCTGGACACAAACCTCACCTAGCGTAGATTCGTGCCGTGTATTACCTCCGTAACGAAAAGGAAGACTTTTCCCTCGCCGCTGGTTAAATCCGCCCTGGAAGCGCGAATACGCAAAGGCAGCGCGGGATCAGGGATATTCGATACCGTGTTGATGCCGTTCACGAAGCGTCAGCCTTCGGTGACACTATCTGATGTTGCCGGCAGGACCGCGGTGGTAGCGAGTGCGACGTGACGGGCCAGATCTCAGCATGCATTGGTACTGGGCTTTCTAGACGTCAATACCGGCGCATATAGCGAGAGAAAATGGAGAACGTACCTTTCAGCCTCATTGACTCCTTTGCCGCTGCCTCAGGCTCTATTGAGTGAACACTGCGACGAAGCTTCGCTGTGCAGCTCAGCCGTTCAGTTACCAGGATCTTGATTTTCCGTAAGATAAAGCATTCGTCTTGACGAAAATGGATGCGTTTGTTGCTGAAGATAGAGTCCAGAAGCCTGGCTCCGTGTGCGAGGCAGGAAGGAGGCGGAACATTGGTCGTGGTTCGAGAGCAAGCCGGTCACGTTCTCTCCTTGACGTCCTACCACTACGAGCGCCGGAGCGCCCTTGCAAAGTATCTCTTAGTGAACCTTATTGTTCGTCTCTGCATTGGTTATTCATAAGCCTTACTGTCATCTACAGATTAAACGACCCAGACGAACTGGAAAAAAGACAAAACTTGGGAGAGGCTGTCCAAGACCCTGGTTTTTTGGCACTTCCAGCTTGTCGACGATGAAACTGTGAAGGGATCGACATCGATGTTTAGTCCCACTGTTGACGAGCCACTGCAGGAGCTGTTCAATGTTTCAGTCCTAGGTTCGCTCCCGACATTTGTTATCCTTCTCCAACGTGACATTTTGTTTTGTTGCTATAGGAAGGACAGACCACGTCTAAGGCGCGACGAACACGATGGCCTCTGACTGCCCTGGCCCTTGGCAATTTCTGCTCCAAGCTAAGTTTGACCAGGAAGGCTGCGTCGATCAAAGCGTACAATATATCGGCTACCATTTACACTTCCAAACGTTCATCACGACCTACAACAGCACTGAGGAAATTACGCGCAGACGATTGCTATGGAAAACAGAGACTATGACGCTCCAGCCGACACCGAAGTGTAAAACAAGTAACAGCTGTGTACTGACTCACTCGTACGTCCCTCTCGTTCTTCGAGTCTTCCACTTACCCTTTCACTTCCCTTTAGATTCGATCCATGTTCTTCATGTACCAGGTCAGCGAGTGAGGTTCTTGTAGAAGCAGAGTACATTGGCATGATGCGTATCCTGCTCTGGTTTCTAGTTGGCTTTGTCCAACGAGCGTCTTAGCTACACAGACGGCCGAACTCGGTAGGACTAGTACGTTCCTTGAGTCTTGACATTACTATCGGACCGAGCTACGGTAAGCTCTAAACAATCTCGTTTGCGTTAATTGATGAAAGAGCGCTTTGCGTGGTCTGCAGATCTGGAAGTACCATCGTCGATGTACTTATGTTTATCCACCTCAGCATATATCGACGGCGTCCACTGCTAGTTCGCGCAAAAGCCTCAAATAACAGCATATAGTCTAGAGGTTTTGCTTTGGTCCCAGGTACGTCGGCCCCACTGTATCAGTCTTGACCTAGCTAAGACGTTTCTACAGTCCTGCACTCACTATCAAGGTTTTGATGGCGACAATCACGGTCCTCAGCCGCATCTCCCGCAAAGATGGTCATTGCTATGGTGTTTGAGGTACGGGAGTGGAGTTGTATGATGGGGGGAAGTCGGGGATGTGCATGAAGTGTATAAGCGGTGATCGCTTCTCCTGAGTTATAGCTGGGATGAGAGGTGCCGAAATCAAAGAAATATAGGAGAAGGAGGGTGAACAACGTTGAATCGAGCCGTGACGTCTGATGTGACAGACCTTCCTATTGGTGATCATTGCCTCAGATACACCCTGCCACATTTACTGGGTAAAACCCTGTGCTCCTCCTGCTTGACGTCGTGCGACATCGACTCAGCAAATCTACATCCGTTGATTCTAACTATCAGAAGCTGCGCTCCTCAATCCCATCCCGGTATACCATTCACCAAACCGATCATCACCCCTGTATGCAATTCAAAACGGGACGTCTGCTACAAGAGACATGAAATGCACTTCCTATGATGCAGATACCCGCCGTGTAACAAGGAGACTTGCGTTTCGAATTGAATGAATGGTAAACGGTTTGTTTCTTGTTACGAGGATATCACTGACCATCTTCATACAAGTCGACCGTGACTGCATGAACATTGATGGAGATATGTGTTTGTTGAATTCCCGATCTTTTGTCCGGTTAGCGGCCTTGTTATTCCAGGACTGTTGTATCACTTATGTCCGCTGTGGTCGATATGAACTGGTACTTCTTTTCTCTGATCTTGAAACACGGCTTTCGTTCGGACCAGGCATCAACATGTATCTACTATGGCTGATGAACCTTCTAGACTACAGACTGAGTTGTTGCCAGACCTCATCAGATATTTGCACTGCAATCTCTATGTATCCAAGCCTACCATTGTAACACACATAAGAGGCAAAGTGGATCTTATTCCAAGGATATGATTTAGGTGATTACCAACCTCACCAGTTATGATGATATCTCTCCTGGACAATCAGACCAATCATGCTACTCTCTTTGTAAGATATTCATGGTTACTTTTATGCTTCAGTGTACTCCATGAAATCCTGGGTGAATCCTGTACAGGACTCCTTCCTTCATCATTATTTTGAACAAGTTGCTGAGGTGCTCTAAACTCAAAGCTGCAACTTGAAGTGCACTGCCTATCCTTTGCTATCTTATGTTCAGGTTGCTAGACATAATTGGATATCAAAGAGGCTAGCAATAAATAGATGTCCTATCTTTTCATTTGCCAAGACCTTCTTGATGATCTTGGTGGGCTGATCCTCTGCTGATTATGATCCTTGTAACATTCACTGGATTTACCTGCAAGACTATATGTTATATAATGAGTGTTGTAAATGTTATTTCTACATCTTACTTCTTCACTCATCCTACTACCTTTTTCCCTTACTCCATAGACCTTGATGGCTACTTCAACCAATATTCTACCAGTAATCAGTGATGCTGATAATGCTTTTTTCCTTCATTATCTTGATGCTAGCTTTAATTCGACTATACTCTACTCTTTCTTGAATGGTGTGTACTATGTTCATTCAAACTAGGAATATGTGTGTCTAATCATAACTCTACATAGGTCTCTACACAGGAATCATTGCTGTTACATTAGGGAATATCTGTGAGAGAAAGATGTTGACTAAATTGTTGATGCTGAAGGATATGTTCCAGTTATAAACAAGTCCCCACATATTAACAGGACCATGGTCATTGTTATAATTCTTCTCTATCTTGTTACTATCATCAACTTTGCCATCAATTGGTTATATGGTTTCATCAGCAATGGCTGGAGTTTTTGGACCTTATTTATTGTCAGTCCCCAACATGGAACAATGATACAAGTAGTATTAGACACTTCAGCTACCATCTGCAATACTCTTGCAGACTCTGCTATGGTGAGTATGACTTTGCTGGACACCTTCACTATAACTTACTATTATTCAAATTGTATTAAGATTTGGCGCTGTTGGATGATCTGGGGACAGTGTTGGCTACTCATCATTCCTCCTATTCTTCTCCTTATTTCTGCAACTGGTAAGATTATCCACATCTTATATTTGCTATTTTACTCATATAATGTGCAGGAATAAGGATTATTGTCATGATTGACAATTACAACATTCCACAGCTCTATCTCATACTTTATTTGGTCTTCAATTGTTCTACAGCATTATGGTGCACTGTGATTATCATCTACCGTATTTTAACTGTTATACAAGCAGCCTGCAAAGCAGGAGGTAGCCTCAGGGCTTACCACTATACAATTGAAGTATTAGTCTTAATTGAGTCATCAGCTCTTTACTCCATATCTTGGATCCTATATATAGTTGCTTATGCTTATGGCGATCTATCAGTGCATTACTTTAACTTCCTAGTGGTGATTGCAAGGGTATGTTCATATTTTTTTTCTGTCTTTTATCTTACTGACATTATATAGGGAATAGCACCAACTCTTTTTGTTTTGCGAATTGCAGGAGGTCTCATACAGCCAGACAATTCTTACAATGAAAGCACAATATCCTCACTTCACTTTGGAACACATTCTGCATGCCAGAGTGAGACAACCTCTCAGCAAGACTCCATGATGACCTTGAAGCTCAGCAAGGGACAGATGATAAATATGGCCATTATGTTATGATGGGATCACAGGAAGATAAGACCAGTGAGTGTCCTATGTTAAGATGATTTTAAAGCTCAGCCAGAGAGATTAGACTAGGATCCTAGTGTGATAACCACTGGAAAAAAGGTTGAATTGATAGGCTTCCCCAGCATCTGTTTTATTTTGAATGACATCTTGATTATCTATTCTGGACTCCATCCACTCATTCTTCTGCCTATTTACCAGGCTAAATATGCAAAAAATACTATGTACCTTGTGTTATTCTGCATGCAGTAGCATATGACTTGACTTTGACTTATCATTTGTAAGATCTTCATAACATCATGGATTGTTAGACCCGATTTCCTAACAATGAGTGAACAGTCAGCTGTATCGCGTTCGTACAATCACTGCTGAGCCTCGCGATGTTAGAAGACCAAGACTAAGGTTTTAGCACTTAGCGTGAGTGTCTGTGTTTCGGTATGAATAAACTTTAGCTCAAAGCTAGGGAATATACAGCTTTGAGTAAACTACTTATATACTAAGTTAAGGGTTCTGTAACGGGTACTAAGATGAGGGTACCGTGTTAGAAGATGAATAAGACAAGGCTACCGTGGTAGAAGATGAATAAGACAAAGACACGGTAGCCGAGAATAAAGTACACGTCGGGCGAGTGTGACTTCATAGCGATGTGAAGACTCTCCGGGAGTCGCGGATCTAAAGATGAGATAAGATAAGCGCCGAAGATAAGATAAGATAAGAGGCGCTTAGATAAGGAAAGTGAATAAATCGTAACATTACCCCCTCGTTAAGGCAGGTGTCCCAACTGCTTGTACATTGGCGTCCGTATCTGTTTCATCATCATGCCGTCCCCAGAGAACCCTCTCATGAGAGCTCATCGGAAGAATGCCATACACGCTGCAGCTTGTCCCAGCGGCCCTTAGACAAGTCGTCGGTAGGGAGAGAGGATTTAGTGTATGGTGGTGATGCGATTGACAAATTTGGCCCTTTTGTATCGTTGGTCTTGCCTGATTATGCGCGCGTTTTGGTAAGATATTTTTGTCATAAGAATTCGTGAATAGGGGTCCATGGCTATCCCCCGTTATAGGGCGAATTCTTTGTACTGCTTTATGGGATTTCTGTTGGCTCATACGGCAGTTTCGAATATGTCGAAGGATCGTCGCACCCACCAAATTGGTCCCAGTCTAGTTGCTGGTCGTACCAAACATGCCGGCCAGTGAATGGGTCCGTATAGGCGTGCCAATCTACCGCCTCATGCTTGGTTCGATTTATCTTTTGCGTGAGGTAATCGTCGATTAGTTCATCTGCGTCCATGTCGCCTTCTCGTACCCAAGTATTGGATTCCGGTCCATAGCCTTTCCATTTGACGAAGTAGTCTATAGTCCAACGCCATGGTTCTCCGGTTTTTCCCCGGACTTTGCGTTCTCTACTATCGAGGACTTTTTCGATTTCGTATTGTTCTTCTCCGTCGATTAGGTCTGGCGGTGGCGGCGGTGGTTGTTCTTGGTTCGGGAATGTGGGTGGAGTGTGTGGGGTGAGGAGTGATTCGTTGAAGGTGGGGTGTATTTTCCATGTCGAGGGGAGTTTCAAGGTATAAGCCGATGCTCCTTTCTTTCCGACGATGAGAAATGGACCTGTGCGTTTATCGGCGAGTTTCTTCTTTGGTCGTGGGAGACTCAGGTTGGTCGTATCGAGCCACACCTTGTCTCCTACTTGGTACTCGATTGCTGGTCGTTTCTTTTTGTCGTATTGGGCTTTCATTTGGGCGGCGGCTTTTTCCAGAGCCTGTCTGGCCTCTTCATGGATTTTCTGCATTTCTGAAACGAAGGTGGTGGACGCGGGCGTCCGGAAGGGTGCCTTGGGTTTGGCGCCAGGGAGGATGTCAGCGTTGTAGCCGTAGTTTACCTCGAAGGGACTTTTTCCGGTGGCGGAGTGTACGCGGTTATTGTGAGCGAATGCCGCGAGGGATAGCCATTCAACCCAGTTGTCTTGAAGATGGTTGACGAATATTCGGAGGTATTTTTCAACCTCTTGATTTACTCGTTCTGTTTGACCATCTGTCTGGGGATGATAGGCGGTGGATGCGTTTGCCTTGATCTGTAACAAGTCATAGAGGTCTTTCATGAACTTGGAGACAAACACGGTGCCTCGGTCAGAGATGACGACCTGGGGCATTCCGTGTTTGGCGTAAACTTCATCTCGTAGGATTTTGGCCCACCCTTCCGATGACAGCTCTGTGGTACAAGCTATCGGTATGATTTCCTTAGAGAATCGGTCGACGATCATTAAGATAGCGTCTTGACCGTTGCACCTTGGTAAACCAGTGACCATGTCGACGGAGATGTGTGTCCAAGGTCGGGAGGGGATGGCGTTTGGATGAAGGGGCGCTGCTTTGGCTTGGGTGCTCGACTTGGTTCGTTGGCACGTTTCGCAAGCACGGACGTAGTCTTCGACGTCCTTTTTCATCTTGGGCCACCAGTATTCTCGTAAGACGAGTTCTTTGGTCTTCTCGATGCCAGGATGTCCCGCCGTAATGTGATCATGAAATACCGCGACTATTTCCCCTCGCAACGCATGATTTTGGGGAATATAGATACGGTGATCGTAATAGATCAAACCGTCATCTAGCTTCATCCCGCGATCATGGTTGAGGGACACGGAGACATTCTTGTCCCATCGTTGGCGGTCGAGTGTGGCTTGCTTGATTTTGGTATGGATTTCCTCGATTGTTGGCATGACCAATGCCCGGAAATGCTCTGGTTTGAGGACGATAACCTCATCGTTGTCCTCCTTCCCTGTGTCGTGATCTGCTCTGCGACTGAGTAAGTCGGCTTTCTTGTTCGATGCTCCTGGTTTGTGGTGGAGAGAGAAGTGGTATTCCGCCAGTTCTGTTACCCAACGTGCTTGGCGGCGGTTCAGCTTCTGGGGCTTTCAGAAATACTGGAGATTCTGATGATCTGTCCAGATTTCGAAATCCTGAGCCGCCCCCATCAGGTAGTGTCTCCATTCGTCGAGTGCAAGCATGATTGCGAGCAGTTCTTTGTCGTAAATTTCGTAATTTCGCTCTGTTATCGTCAATGACTTGGATAGAAACGCGACTGGGCGCCATTTTCCATCCTGCTCTTGCGATAACACAGCGCCTATCGCTCCCTCGCTGGCATCCGCCTCGACTCGGAACTTGCCATTTTCTGTGGGTATTGCCAGTACCACTTCTTCGGCCAACAGCCTCTTTAACTCTTCGAAGGCGTCCTGTTGCGCTTTTCCCCACGTCCACGGATCGTTTCCTGTCAGCTGTGTCATTGGTTTGACGACTTTGCTGTACCCTCTAATGAAACGTCGGTAGAAGTTGGTAAAGCCTAAGAATGATTGCAATTGTACTTTCTTGATGGGCACGGGCCAAGCCGCTATTCCTGCGATTTTGACTGGATCCATTCGGATGCTTCCTTCGCTGATGATAACCCTGAGGTACTCTGTCTCTAAAGTCTCGAACTCGCATTTTTCCGCTTTAAGGAATAGCTTGTTCTGTCGTAAGATCTTTAGGACTTCTCGCGTGATGTGCCGGTGTTCCGCCTTGGTTTTTGACATGATTAAAATATCATCAAGGTAGACTGTGACGGCGCCAGACGCGATGAGGTTTTTGAAAATGTCATTCATCATCCATTGGAAGGTTGCTGGCGAGTTGGTAAGCCCGAAGAACATGACCGTGGGTTCGAATAACCCTCGGTTAGTTCTGAACGCTGCTTTCCACTCGTCACCGCTCTTGATGCGAACATTGTTATATCCCCATCGAACGTCACACTTGGTAAAGTACTTGGCGCCCCGTAGTTTATCCATAAGCTCAGAGATGAGAGGAAGCGGGTAACGGTTTTTAATCGTCATCTCATTGAGCTTACGATAATCTTGTACGGGTCGTAGCTTGCCGTCCTTCTTTTTGACGAAGAAGAAGGGCGAAGCCATGGGTGACTTCGATGGTCGGATTCGTCCGCTCGAGAGATTCTCGTCAAGGAATTTGTCGAGCTCTGCTTGCTCGTTGCGATTTAGAGGATAGACCTTGCAGTCGAGGTTGGCATTTGCGTTGGGAATGAGTTCAATAGCATGGTCCCACGTTTTTGGCTCGGGTAATTCGTCGAAGTTCCCTTTTTCGAACAAATCGGCGAAATCCCTGCACCATTCCGGGACCATCTCTTCGAACATTTTAGTCTCCTTCCCTTCGCTAGCCTTGGCGGCGAGGTCATTCGCATGATGAGCGCGTATGAGGATAGCTCGTGTAAAGTCTATCGCAAGGATGGTGTCTCCTTCCTCTAGCTCCTCGTCCCACTTGTCGTCGGGATCTGTATCTGGTAGCGCGAACAGGGTTCCTCGGCATTGGCACCGGGCAAACGTTAATCTCCCCAACTTCCAATTAATGATTGGGTTGTGTCGGGCGAGCCAGTCATGGCCCAGAAATATCTGTCTGTCGCCGAGCTCTGTTACGGCTAAGTCTATTCGCTCCGCGTGATCCCCGACTATGAGTAGGATTTCGGCGTATTGGGTAATTGATCCTCCTTGATTACGTGTTCCGTCGGCATTGTAGACTGGAATAGGCGCGGCGGTGGCATAAGTCGGGATATTGTGCTTTTTGACAAAAGCCCGATTGATAGCACTGCTAGTGCACCCGCTGTCTACTAACGCCGTTGTCGCAATATTGCTAGTGTTTTTCGGAGTTTCGATTTGGACGTCGATTGTTAAGTCCTTGCCCTTCCTGCTCAGCGCGCTAATGTACCGCTTTGGTTGTCGTAGTTCTTCGAGCCACCAAAGCGCGTCAACACGCATTGCTTTTCGCATCCCTTCGATCATGTCGTCCACGACTTCCTCTGCTCGTGCTTTGTGAATCCAATTCTTTAGGATTGCCTTCGCTTCTGACTCTGTCTTGGCTTGTACTATGCCGCGCAGAGTCCATTCTGCCCCGAATGGTTTGAGCCACTCGTGATATGTCTCGCCACTAGTATAAGTGCGCGAGAGCTGCGGGACCTCTCTAGCCGTCGCATCGACCCGTGAGGGCTCGACTACCGTTGGCGAGGTCACCATAGCGTCTAAGTCTAAATCTAAATGGGGGGTCAGTCTATCCTTCACCTCAATCGTGAAGCCGGGGATGTCATCTTGGTCCTGAACCTCAGACATAATTACTAAATCTAAAGGGGGGTCAGTCTATTCTTCACCTCAATCGTGAAGCCGGGGATGTCATCTTGGTCCTGAACCTCAGACATAATTACTTTGCGCCCCCTATTTACTGCCTGGGCGCTAGCAGCTTCCTGTCCTACAGCTAATTGATGATCGGTCGTGGAACGGGAGGTGCGTTTCTCGAAGGAGTCGCCCCGTAAAGGGGTAACAGGTTGGGCTGACACCTCCGAACGAGTGAGTGCCTTAAGCTTCCGCCCATCCGTCAGGAGGTCGCCTTCAACCGGTCCCTTCGAGCCTGTCACTGTAGTAGTCAGGTCCCTCGTTTCATTCGGCGTTCCCCCGTCCTCGAGTCGCCCTGCGTCTCGACAGGCATTGGCAACTGGTCGGGGGCACTTACTCGATTCCGGTTCGTCCTCGATCTTCTTGGCGTAGACAGGTTTCGGCCTCAGAGCCTCCTGTGATGGTACAGGAGATTTACACTCTGTAGGTTTCGACCCCAGAGTCCCTTGTGACGGTACAGGGGTTTTACACTCTGGCAGTCGTACGGTAATCTCTTTTCCCAGAGGAGGTTTAGCGTCAAGACATAGTGTCTTATCCGACGGTATTCCCTCGAAACTCCCTACGAGGTAGGGACTCCGTAGAGCCGTAAATGCAGGGGGTGCGCTCAGCGCCTTTTCCCCTGTCCCAACCGGTCGCTCGTTGGGCTGATCCTCCGTCGTTGGAGGCTCAGCTTGGTGCCACGCCGTTATGCTGGGTGTCGCTATGGTAGGCGACTTGCCATTCGCTTTCACCTGTAATAGGCTACTCGTCGAAGGTCCAGCCAGTAGCCTGACTACCGCTGGTTCCTGTGGTACTGTGTGATTCTTAATTAGCTCCTGGTCTGATTGCAAAATCGCGGGTATATTCGAATGCGTGGTGGTTACTACAAGCATGTTAGTACAGTTTTCAAGCGCGATTTGCGTACCAGATGAGACTAAGTCTATAGCCGAGTAAGTCGAATCGATTACTTCTCGGCGTTCTCTTTTACTTCCTCTATTGTCGTTAATGTCTTCTCCTTGTCGTCCCAGTAGGTATTGGCTCGACGAAGTGCTTCAGTTCTGGATTTCGGCGCAGTGGGGCAATCGCCTTTATAGTGACCAAGTTTTCCGCATCGGTAACACTTTGTCGTTGCGGTTGCCGCGCCGATATCCATGGGCTCACCTCGTCCTCCATAGGTGGTCCCCGATGTTGTCCTTTGTGTTGGTACACCTGTCAATACTCCCTTGGATACTGGTGCCTTTGCTGTTGGTATCGGTCGTCCCATACCTTCTGCCTGCTTGAGGCGCCAGTTGGAGTCGATCCGGAGTAGTCGACTCTTCCAGTCGTCATAGAGAGCCGGTAGGTCTCCGTCGCCAGCGTATATGGTGTTTTTACTGGTTTCGCGGGTGGCTCGTTTGATCTGCGCGACCATTACCTGCTCATTACCGCGTACTCCTGCGTAATGAGCGAGCTCCTCGAACTCCTGGAAGAACTTATCGCCGTCTTTGTAGTTCACCTGTCTGAGCTTCTCCCATTGGGCGCGCTTGATCTGCTCGTCAGCGTCCTTCCAAAACCTGCTCCTTAGCTTTTCTTCAAAGTCGTCGTAGGCGGGGTAGAATTGTTCCCCATCTGCCGACTTTCCTAGGATCCTGGCCTGTAATTCCCACCATCTTTGTGCGTCACCAGCAAGTCGTGAGACGCAGAAGATTACTTTATGTGGGGGGTAGCGGTAATGCCGATTGTACAGGTCGAAGTGTAGTTCACACTTCAGAAAGAATCGGGAGATGTCGTTAGAATCTCCATGAAAGTCGTCGACCTCTTTCAGGATCTTTGGTTTGAACTCGTCGTAGGGAGCGACATTCCCGGTGACGAGTTGCCAGGGTAAAGGAGGAGTGGGTGCCTTTGGAGGTGCTGGATAGCGCGGTAGCGTCCATCGCTGAGGTGCGGCGGGAGGTTGTGGTGGTTGAGCAGGCTGCCCTCCACCTCCTCCTGATCCGCCTGCACCTGCAAATGGCCTATAGCCGCTTTCGTACGTTCCTGGTGGGGCATTTCCCCTGGCGTAAGGGTAGACAGGTTCGACTGGTGCGCGTGGAGGGGGTACTGGGGGTTCGTCTGGCATCGGCAGTTGGATGTCGGCTGCTTCGACGATTTCTTCGTAAGGGGGGAATTCCTCTAGTGGGGCGTTCCGATGGACTTCATTGTACAGGAGGCGAGCATTTCGCTCAGCCTCGTACCGTAGAATGTCGTCGCACGGGAGTCCTCGGTTCTTCTTCATAAAATAATCATTCCCAGCCTGGGTCTCTCCCCAGGCCAGAATGAAGGGTAACTCATAAGCATAATATTTAAAAAGCTCACGATACTCAGCTCGTCTTAACTCTTCTGGTATTGCGACGCTGAGATCCGTAGCTGTCCTCTGGTAGAATTTGATGGCCTCAGACAGGGTCATCGCTGGTAGAGCCGGGGTCGCTTGGCGACTGCGGCGGCTCGGGGGTCGACTCGGAAATTGTTCCCGCATCGGGGATTGTCGGGATTGGTGTGTCGGGTCGACGGGGGTATTCCTGGAGGGTGCCTTCTCCTGTTGCCTCGTCAGTGAAATACTCATAGTATCGCGACTCATGGGGCGCGAGTAGCTCCGGTGGAGGTTGTGGCTCTGCGCTGAGCTGTCGGGCGATTCGTGACCAGTTTCGGCGGTGAATTCGAGCTCGACGTCCTGGGCGCTGCTCGATCGCATTCGACCAGTAACTGCTGTCGTTACTGTCGGGGACTGGAAGACGTGAGGTACTGGCGACGGGTTCCTCGATTGTTGATAGAGGCTTGCGTGCGTACTGCTCCCAGTCGTTGATCGAGATAGGCTGTCCCCAGATTGGCGGCGCTCCTTGGTACTCGGATGAGTCGTTGCGGGGCGCTGGGATATAGGCACTGAGTGGAATGGTGATATTATCCCAGAACTCGCTTGGGCTAACTGGGGCTGAGGATGCTGTAGGATCGGTATCCCTAGTATGGTCGTGGGCGGGAGGGGTGGTGACTCGTATGTCGCGGCCCACGTTGAATCTCCTGCCGTTACCCCGGTCGTATCCGTTGCTGGTTGAGGTAGATGGATGGACTGTAGAGGACTCAGCGGCAGTAGTTGAGGGGGAGAGGATGATGATAGGCTGGCGCCTTCTGGGAGGGGTAGGAGGGTTTCCTTCCGGGACTTCGGTAGAAACCGACCCAGAAATCCCCCCGTCGACCGTTTCTTGCCTTGCGATTCTAGTGAGGCTGTCGATTGAGATCGATCGACGTGGTAGGGGTGTGAGGATTCTGGGTGGTCGCTGCTCGAGCGGGATGCCATAGTATGGATCTACGGGGGGAGGAGACGGTGCTGGGGAATTTGTAGGGACTGTGGGGTTTCGGATCCTGCGTGCTAACAGCTGTCGATGCGAAATCCTAAGCGTTAGCAGACAGGCTATGGAGAGTACAGTAGCGCAGGGGATTCCTAGTGCGAGTGCGAGGATAGTAGCGTTATTGCTGTCCATAGAGACGTTCAGTGAAACCGAACGTTAGGCTAGGGCTCCGTGAAACAGAGCGATAGGGTAACTAAAAAGCTTTGAGCTAATTGTTAGACCCGATTTCCTAACAATGAGTGAACAGTCAGCTGTATCGCGTTCGTACAATCACTGCTGAGCCTCGCGATGTTAGAAGACCAAGACTAAGGTTTTAGCACTTAGCGTGAGTGTCTGTGTTTCGGTATGAATAAACTTTAGCTCAAAGCTAGAGAATATACAGCTTTGAGTAAACTACTTATATACTAAGTTAAGGGTTCTGTAACGGGTACTAAGATGAGGGTACCGTGTTAGAAGATGAATAAGACAAGGCTACCGTGGTAGAAGATGAATAAGACAAAGACACGGTAGCCGAGAATAAAGTACACGTCGGGCGAGTGTGACTTCATAGCGATGTGAAGACTCTCCGGGAGTCGCGGATCTAAAGATGAGATAAGATAAGCGCCGAAGATAAGATAAGATAAGAGGCGCTTAGATAAGGAAAGTGAATAAATCGTAACATGGATACACCTGGAAAAGAATCTCATTCCTGTAAGCAGGCAGATGCTCCATACACATTTATTTTCATGAACAATACAGCCTCCTCAATAACACTCATCATATTAGCACACCTTTCTACCACTACAACCACAGGCACCATTGTATGTGGTGCCATGATATTGGGAAATACTGATGTATCACAGACCCATAAATGTGAACTGCACACTAGGATGACACACTTCAAGTTCTTTGTAAATCTAGTGAGTAGAGTTTTATAGTTAATGAGATTGAAGATATTGTTGGTGTGATGATTGTAAGTGATTTTAGCTATGTTGAGGGCAATAGAAATACTATGATTAAGAGACAGATTCAATATGAGAGCTAAGGAGTACTTGAATCTGCTCTTCTAGGTTGTGTTTCCTTTGGCCTGACACAGGTCCATTAGATAAGGATTTACATTTTAGAAGTTGGGGAAAAAGAGATATCTTTATTCATATAAATCTTTGAGCTACTTATACTAAGAAATATGAGTCACAGAAGGTCATAAAGGGTAACACTAAGTAAATATATAGTCTGTGCATCACTACAACTTGCAATGACTGAGGTGGAGTCAAGTGACCCAGGGCGAGTCAAGTACTAAATCTAGGTTTTAAATTTAGACCTATTACAGTAAGCCATCCACCCTATACACACACACATAACTTATCATTGACCACTCTCAAATGTGTGCCACCAAATGGGGCCATCTGATATGATTCTGAGTCCTATGAATATAGGATTACTCGGTCATTATATGTATGGGACATCCCATGGGAAATTTCACAACATCCATCATGCATTTTGCTGCTTTGCCCTCCTGTGCTCACCATGGGAATTGTTTTCTTTTGTCCATGAATTTTTGGTCCATACTTCCATGCCTCCTCCTTTCCCTCGCCTGCCCTCTGGAGCTCCCTTCACTTGCCTGCCCTCTTCGCATACCATAATTTATGTTGGTCATTCCCAATAACAATGTCACCTCTTATTTTGGTGGTTTACATGTCTTTGCTTCATTGCTTCATTGCTACCTGTTCTCCATTTATTTTCTCGCTCTATACTATGCTGTATGTTACATAATCCAAACAGCTATCTCTTGATGGTATACTGTCTCTGACATTGAGGTATGTTAAAACCCAACATCTTCTCCTGTGGAACAAAGTCCACAATGCTGAATTTGAATATTCTTGCCGCAGCTATAAAGACTGTATGTATTGGACATTTTTCTGAGTCTATTGCTCATCTTCTGCTATGGACAGCCACGCTTCTGAGTCAACTCGCACACCATCGCCTTCTGACAAACACAGCATGTGAAGTTCCCAACAAACATCATGATAGCATAAAGGAAACACCTTGAAACCACCGATGCACTGAAAATCTATTGCATGCAACTAGCACCATAGAGGTGCACCGAGCCAATATAGTTGAAGACCTTGTGCAGGTTCCTGAGATTTCTTTGGAAGACTACAAGAAGTCTATTCTCCCCCACTGCAATTATCTAAACTATGTTGAAAAGATCATCAAAGCTCTTCAGTGCAAAGGCATGTTGAAGACCTTTAACAGTGATGAGCCTCGAGGCTCTGTAGGCTCAGAATTTGCGGATTTACCCATTCATCACCCAATATCTTCAAAATGACACCATTATAATCCCCACACATTCCATAATACTGCCAACACTCGATAATACCATGGATTTTCGCAGTATATGCCACCCACACAGATACAATCCTAAAACTGTGCCCTTCATACTCCTTCAATGCTCTGTTATCCCTCCCAGCTTGCTGTGCATCATAATTACCATACCCCATTACAGCAAGGCACCATTGATCAACAATCATCCCAATATAGAGGTGCTGCATCACTCAGAAGCACCTAGTTGACGCACCATCAATCATTTAATGAAATGACATGATTGACACAAATACCCTTCCAGCTACAATAATTACAGCCACAGCAACTACAGACCATGTTTACTAAGGCTGTTACAGTGCCAAGACCTCAAATTACCGTTTCCACAAGTGTCCACCTCAGTACGGCAACTGCAGCTCAGAAATCCGCAGCTACACAGCACCTCATGATCTGCTCATTGCTCAATAAAACCACATGGTTTGCATCCATACACAGCAACATCAAAGACTTGCTGTTACTTTAGAACCACAGATACCATATGTTTACTATGGCTATTACAAAAGCCAAAGACTTACAGCCTTACTAAGACTCCGATGAATATTCTATTTATAAAATTGTACTTGTAGTATAAAAACTAGGTAGAAACTACATTTTTAGAGGTGTTCTTACCCAGTTGACAAGACTACGGCATTTCCAGTCAGCTACAGTTACTCCAAGTTATCCCTCACCGCTTGCTTTACTTTTAACATTGTTGGTTCGCTTTGTATATTGCACCAATATACGAAATCTCACATCAATAACTTGCTTTTGTCTTTTAATGCCGCAACGTCGCTTCACCTTCACCACATAGGATTGTTTTATTGTTTTCACCTTCTACATCACCATCGTTTTTATTGTCCAGTTCAGTATTGCCTCCGTGTAGGCCCAGTTCAGCATCATTCTCCATAGGATCACCCTTGTCTTTATCATTGTTCAGAGTTGCCGTGCATCTATTGCCACAACACCCCACTCAGCACTGCAGTTGCTATGTTTTCTTCCAGTTCCAAGGCAGTTTCTGCATGTTTATTGCCATTGTTTCGACTCAGCATCACAGTACACCATTGGGACATGATTTCTAGTCCTTCCCCATGATTTCTAGCTCATTCCCTATGATTTCTAGCTCATTGCTATGATTTCTAGAGCATTGCCATAGTTACTAGAGCTATTTTCATGCTCTTTAGCCCATCCCCATGTTTACTAGACCATTTTTGTGGTCTCTATCCTGGTTTCTTGGTATTCATGTCATACCAGATTCCTTCCCATCTCGTTATCAAGATCCTTCCTGGCTTATGTTGAATTGCCAAATATGTCACACATCCGTTATCATCCCTCCTTTGATACCATTTCCCCTATCCGTAGTTTACAGGAGTATATAAGTAGAGTACCTTACAATCAAGCCCCTCACACGTTTGCGAGGGTTCCCTGCTAATCCCGGAGTCCCACTTATCTGAGCTGAGAAGTGTACTTCAACACAAACACGCTGCATAACCCTTTGAGTTCTTGTTCTACTCGCTCGCTGCCACCACCTGCTGCTTTACTGTTAGCCCAACGTCGAGATCATTGCAGCCCTGAAACCTACGAGACCATCAGCCTAGCTACGAGAACGCTAAGGCTTACCATTGATTCCCCTCATTTCATGAGACTCATTCCACCCATCCCCCTTCGCCATGTCTTCTGACGACTCTTCCGTTCGCTTCCCAAAGCTCAATGACTCAAACTATGCGACCTGGAGCATCATGATGGAAGCTGAACTCATTCGAAAGGGCCTGTGGACTGGCATTATCGAGATCCTGGTTGATGGAGATGGGAAGACTGCTGATGAGGTTGAGAAGGAGTATCTGACAAAGAAAACCAAGCGGGCAGCCTCAAAGATGGCTGAGGCTCGTGTGGAGATGATTTTGCGAGTTGACGGCGGTCAGCTGCCGCACATGATTTTGAGAGATCCAATGGAGGTTTGGGAGATGCTGAGGAGTGTGCATCGAGCCAGAGGATTTGCAACTTCGCTGGCATTACACAGAAAGTTTTTGACGACAAAGAAACGAAGCAATCAGTCAATCCAGTCGTGGGTGGGAGAGATTCGTGGTCAAGTGTTCGCCATGCAGATGTCGGGGATTGAAGTGAATGATCAAGACGTGATCTTGGCGCTCACTCTGGGCCTTCCTTCTTCTTTCGATGCTGTCATCATTCATTTCGACGCCACTCCCCCTGACCAGCTCACCATCGACCTCGTCATCACCTGACTACTCAATGACGAGACTCGCCAGTCTATGAACTGCCATTGTTCCACTTAGAATGCCGCCACCAATGAGGCACTTTCGGTTACTCAATGTCGTTTGTGCCCTGATGCATCTGAGATCATTTGCTTTTTCTGTGACCAGAAGGGTCATTACAAGGATGCTTGCCCCAAGAAGAAGTTGTGGGAATCCCACAAGCAGGAAGTTGCTGGTATGGTTGAAGGAGCTGATTCAGACGAAGAGAGTTTATTGCTTGAAGAAGATTGATTTCGTGCGCTTTTTTATTCTTTTTATTTTATTTTTCGTTGTCTGTGGTTGGAGTTGTACTATTCTTTTTTGATTTAGTTTGCGGGGGTGCCGTTCTCAGTCTCTGGGATGCACGCCAATTTGCAGGGGTGTGTTGAATTGCCAAATATGTCGCACATCCATTATCATCCCCCCTTTGATACCATTTCCCCTATCTGTAGTTTACAGGAGTATATAAGTAGAGTACCTTACAATCGAGCCCCTCGCACATTTGCAAGGGTTCCCTGCTAATCCCGGAGTCCCGCTTATCTGATCTGAGAAGTGTACTTCAACAGCTTACAGCCAATGTCTATTAGTACTCCTTGACCAAGAGTACTACTTTGCTGACTGAAAAGTCACAGTGTATCTTGCGTTATTGAGGAATTGACCACATGGAGGTGCACCAAACCACTTGCACACACATTGCCTTGATTGCTGTTGCTACGTTAATTGCCTAAGCTCTCCCCAAGTTTTGGGTGTTGCTGTTGCCACGGAAGTCTAGGCTCATCAATGGTGCATTGGGACTACGATGTTAGGCCTTTCCTAATGATCTCAAAGACAGTGGGAAACTGGAAGACATCACTTTCAAGCACATGGCAACTATCACTGTGGCCATTGTCTAGGTGGTGCCAGAGGCCCATCCTGAAGACCCAGAACCTACAATGGTCATGGAGTGCAAACCTTGCAAACCGACACTTTCAGAATGACAAAACAGTTGCTTCAAGTCCGATGGGCACTTCAGAATCATTCAATCCAGACGACCCAAGTGCTTCAAGGACGTGACATCGGATACAGCCATGGATGTGCCTCCCTAGTTTGTCAGTGTGAGTGGTACTCACATTTACGCTTGGACATGCTCACCTTACAGTGCCTTGTGGATGATAGGATAGGCTTGCCTGTGATCAGCCAGCACTAGAAGAATACAACAAGCACAACTGACCTGAAGACCGGAATGATACAAGAATTCACCTCATTAAATCTGCTTAGCCTCACCTACCTTGTTGCAAAGGATTTCACCAAGTTGGTTGGCAATGCCTCTCAACATATGTATGCTGATCCTACTCAGTGTGTCATGGTTGGGACTATGATCAAGGACACAAACACTTGGTTCTAGTTCTTCTCAGGAGCTATTGTTCTCATGTCTGAATTGTTCAACTTCATTGAGGTACGTTTAATTCACCTTTCTAAAAGATTTTCACTGATAGTATCCAGGACTACACCCATTTGATAGAGTACATACTCACCCTATCCTTTGTGACAGTGGAAGAACTTGGTTACAATATATCTGTTACCTGTGTCACCTATCTTGTCGATGAAGAACCTTTAGGGCACACAATTCAGTATGGCTGTCATGTAGGTGAGAACACCTATCGGACGATTGAGTGTCTCAGCTCCTTCCACATGAGTGGCCTTACTCTCCCGTGCAACCAGAGTGTGAATAGTTTGCCAGATTGATGACAAGAACCACCCACAATGTGTGTTCAAAGATGTCTGAGTAACTTCTGACATGAAAACAGAATTCGAAATTCAACAAGAGATATTTCATAGTATCAAAGAGAACAGTCCAGGCATTGATGTCAAATAGCACGAGCATTTCATGGAGATCTCGCAGTGTGAGGTGGTGCAGACTCTCGAGCTCACAACGACAATATGCCGGTGCTCATGCATCAATGGCAAAGAGAAGTTGAATCATGTCTGGCTCAAATGTTGCTGTGCCCATTGGAGGGAGCTATCCCAACGCAAGCATTATCTCCAGACTGCAAAACCTTTATAAAGGCAAGAAGCAGGTTTGAGTCATCTTTGCAGACGTCGGCACCCCTCTCAGTGAAGTGTGGAATCATACTAATACTTTATTCACAGCTCTTATGAGTGCCCTCAAAGGTGAGATACCATGTTATTGCCAACCATCGCTATTGACACAGCTGCAGGTCTTGAGTATATGTATGTTTATTGGACATTACATTCACCAGGACATTTCTGCTGGCAACGTTCTTCTGTATGGTGAAACGGCAAAGATATCTAACCTTGAGTATGTTAAGAAGTTTCTATAGTTGCTATCTGAAGGCCCTAAAAATGATCCAAAAATGGTAGGTATGGAATTTTTGGGTTTTGGGTTTTGAGTTCACAGCTGTTCAAAGGGCACTCTGGTTTACATAGCTATAGAAGTGCAAGAGGCATGCTACAAGGTCTATATTCCCCCAAAAGATAACCTGAAGCCAATTCATGGGCAGCCTCCACTACATCCTGTGGAACCAATATTTTTGCACAATTACTTGCACAACATTGAATCCCTTTTCTGGATCGGTTTACATACACTGTTCTCAACTGTACCTGCAGTGCCTACCACGGTACCACCTGCACCATGTAAACCACAACACCAGTTTCTCAACCGCATTTTCCCCTACTGTCTTGACAGTGGACCTGCTTGCCATGATTTACTGGTCACTGCGAATTTCCTGGAAGCAGCAGTCGATCTACCTCCAGATTACCAAAGAAATTTGGAGCAGTTTGTTTTCCTGTGGTTGGTCTTGGTCTTCAGGTTCAAGCAGGCCTACAATGATGAGCCTAGACTTCTGTGGCAACAGCAACACCAACTCAGAATGAGATTGGGTGAGTTAACATAGTAGCACGGCAATCAAGGCAATTATGTGTGCGAGTGGTTCAAGGCACCTCCATGCAGTAAATCAATTCCTCTATATGCAAGAATACACTGCGACTTTAAGTCAGCAAAGTAGCACTGCTTGGTAGTTGAGTACTAGATGCTTTGGCTGTAAGCCGGTAGGGATCTCTCAAAGTGAGATGGAACAGAAGCAGGTATGACGTTAATACCACAAATCCGTATGAGAAAACATGCGATGATGCTAGAAAACATTGCTAGATGGTAACCTAAGTGAGGTGAACGATGGAAACTGGACTAAACCAATAGCAATTGGTCTAGAAATGAGAGAGTTGATGAGAAAACATGATACTGAGGTCGTGCAAGATGAGAGATAACATAGAAAGAGGTACTGAGGGTGGAATGTGGAGCTATGAAAACTGGCACTGATACTAATCCTATATGGTGCAATGGTGCTGAAGTCAATGCCAAAACTGGTCTTGAAACGATCCTATCCTATGTCAAAACTAACCTTCAAGTCTGCTCAAGGGACTGTCCTATACTGATACAATATGAAAACTTGCTGATACTGATCCTAAGTCTACTCGGAGACTACCCAAGTGGGTAACAATAACAATGGTGAAAGAGAAATGGTGAAAACTCCAATGTTGTGAAAGTGAAATGATGACGGCCTATAAAAGATAACATGGGTGAGGATGGCACAGCGATCACATATTGGTACAATATGAGCTGTACCAATAGTGTTAAGAGCGAAGAGCGAGTGTGAAAGAACTCTTCACAGTTAAAAACTGTGGAATAACTCTGGTGAGTTTAAGAGCTGACATGCAATCAAGAATATGCTGGGGTAAATGGTGTATTGCCATAGAATGGTGAATAGACATAGTTTACTGGCGATGAACTCGTGATGAACTGAGATAGACTGGTGATAAACTTTGATAAACTGGCTAGCTACATTTTTCTAGCTAGCTTTTATACTACAAGTACAAATTTATAAATAGTATAAATATGAGAGACTTAGTAAGGCTGTAAGGTCTTAGCTTAGTAAAATTGTAGGGAATGTATGGTTCTTTGCCTTTGAAAGTAACAGCAACTCTTCGGTGTTGCTGTGTTCAGATAGAAACCTTATGGTTTTATTGAGCAACGAGTGAATCACTAAGTGCTGTTTAGCTGTGGATTTCTGGGTGATAGTCATTGTGCTGAGGAGTATGCATGGGGCTATGTTTTCTTGAGGCCTTGGCATTGTAACAGCCTTAGTAAACATGGTCTGTAATTGCTGTAGTTGCAATTATCGTAGCTGGGAGGGTACTCATGTCAATCACATCATTTCATTGAGTGATTGATGGGTGCATCAACTAGTTGCTTCTGAGTGATGCGACGATTCCATATTAGGATGACTGTCGATCAAAGGTACCTTGCCATGATGAAATACGGCAATTGTGATGTGTAACGAGATGGGATGGATAACAAAGCATGTGAAGAGTGGTTGCCATAGGGTGAAAGTGGTATTTCCATGTGTGGAATTATTAGTTTACTGAGAGGCTGCTGGAAGGATGGCAACATTATTTAGCAGGTAAAATCCACAAATTCTGAGTGTACAGAGCCTAGAGGCTCATCAACGATCAGCGCTAGTATAGCCAGGCTGCACCTTCAATCACAATTGACAGCTGCTACAGGCATGCTTGCCCAGCTTGTTGTTTATCCTTGACACTAGTGGAGCGATTTCTGCACCAAGTGCATGGAATACCACCACTAGTGGAGCTCCTAAGCTCATTAGTCAGCAAGTGACCATTTCTAGACTGACTATTGTGTGATTATTCATCATTATCTATGACTAGCCAAAAAATTCTTATCAATAATACCCCTCTAGCCAGTTATTTATATCTTGATTGTATTTTGATTGTCAGTATATAGGTAGTGGAATAGGCACATGCACAGTGGAGGCAAGCCATCCCCACAATTATGATCTACTAGTCAGTATCTAGTGCCCCAATTAAAGGCTTTTGTGCTTAACCTTGACAAAGTGGCAACTAGTCACTAAGTACCCATAGCATTGAGTGAATTGAAGTGTTTCAGAGCAATCTTTCATGTCTTGCAAAGGCCAAGAGTGTTTTGAAGTTAGTTCAAGCAAGTTCTTGAAGTTTAAAGTATTATTCTTAGGCCAAGAGCATCACTAGTCAGCCCAGAGTGCAACTAATCAGGTGTTTATCACTTGTAGGAAGCAGTATAGGGCCAAGAGAGCCACTAGTTCGAAGCAGTCTTAGTCAGAGTGAGCGCAGTAGCTCAAACCAAGTCACTATTCACCCAATTGTGTCTTACCAACTCTACTAGTGTGAGTAGTATGCTTGTATAGCTCACTAGTAATGAATAAAAAGTCTTTAAACAACTTTCCTTGATTATTAAGTCTGCAGAGTGCTTCTATTGTACTCAAAATGCCCAAATTCAATACATTGGTGATAAGTGTAGAGTTAGTGTTAGGTTTAGTGTTGTTGGTGTTTATTACCCTTCACTAGTCCTTTTGCCACTCACCGTTACCAAGCACATCACTGTGAGGTCCAACTGCACACACCTGCCACATTTTGTGCAACTGTTAGAACAGCACAATCTGGCTAATTCTCTTGCAAAACTACTCAAGACCTACACAGAGGCTGGCACAACACAAATTCTCTCTTACACTGAACCAGAAAAGGAACAGAGCTCTCTCTCAGATGGAATTCAGTAAACTCTCAAGATGGGTGCAGCATCACTGCCTCCAAATCTCTCTCTTATTTCAAGTAAACTGAAGTTTTTATCCAAAATGTTTCTCTCATTCTATTTCTCTGTGAGCTTGCTAAACTTGTGTTATAGCTGAGACTCAAAGTTACTAACTCTTATGTGACACAACAAGTCCAGATCCAAACTGAAACTTTATTATGGTATGTGGGGAGTAGGTAGCTTATTCTATTACATAAAAATCTACTCTACTTATACTATGGGGGATTGATTGTTACAAACAGTTTATTAGTAATTTAATTCATTGTTGGCTGATAATTCTTTGTCTGAACTGGCACAGCACTCTTGGCAGAGTGCTGCATGCTCCTCTTTTGGTAGTCTCAAAGGACTAAGTGATGTTGATGTCACAAACCCAGCAGCAGAGTAGCCTGTGAGCATGCACTCAATAGCTGCTTAATCCTCAATCACTGATCATACATCATATTCAGCTTTCAGGTCTGCTCTGAAGGTGACAGTGTCATATTCTAGGCTTGGTAACCAGGGAAGGCTTTGGACTTCAAGCCCACTTGCTACTTCCATCAGTTGAAGCCAATTTCTAGGCCATGCCTGAGATTCTCTTGATTATCTCACACATGATATTGTTTCTCTGGATCTCCAGGGACCATGTATCATAGATTACAGACACATAGTTATCTAAATTAGTCTCAGCCCATGTGCAAGCATATCTCACTGAGGCTGAATTCTCTAGTGCAAACAGATTATTTAGCAAGTGAGCTTGCTCTTTGGTCTTGACATTGTGCATGCCCATAAGATACAGTGCAATGATGAAGTCCTTATGTTTTAATTCTGCTGCATTTTTTTCTATCATAGAGCTTTCTTCCTTTATGACCTTACTTCTTTGCATGCTGCTTGCACTGTCAGCCCACTCACTATGCTTCTGCATTTCTAATGTGTAAGGTATGGTATATCACAAAATTACACCCTTAGACATGCTGCAGGTGTGACAACAGCATGTATTTTCTCATGTGTTTTCTCATACATGTTTTTGGGACAATTACAGGTAAAATTACCACAGAGTATTTAACCCCTGGATATTACCAGCCAGTCACAGGAGTGAGGCTTGATCTTGAGGTCTGGCCCACTCTGCAGGAGAGTTGAATTAAGGTCAGTGGACTCAGGAGCCACAATTTCCATGTTTTCATTCAAGAGCCTTGTTGGCAGAAAGATGGCTGTATACCTCTGCCTGAGATGAGGTATTTGATTAGTTCAAAGATCACCTGCAAGGGTTTCTTGATGATGATGTGTACAGAATCATCAAGGGGTATGTTTCACATCACAGGCACATTGGCATGGTCTTTCTGTGGTTTTCTGTTCAATACACTGAGTATCCCCATCCAAATCCAAATAAGAAATTTATAAAAAAAGAAAGGTTAGTCAGTGATTCTCATACCATATATGGCTGCTCCAGCCTTTGCAGCCACAGCATTTAGTGAATTGTCAACTTATCTATTTTGCAGCAATAGGGAGATTTTGCCATTGTTCTGAAGGAAACAAAGTCCCTCACAGTAGAAATTTACTTGATTTATATGCATATACTGCAATGCAATTTTCCATTGGGCCGAAATTGAATTCCAGGACCAGTGAGGAGGCTCCAGGAGGCCCAGCACATGTGCTATACCCATGATATATCCCATAGGCTAAAATATAACATGTTCAATGCCTGTCCTATATCTAATAATACTGTACTATTACAACCATGTATTCACATAATGCATAACAAGGACTCATAATGTGAATGTCTGTGAAGATCATAACACATAACATGGCCCAGTGAAGATGGTACATATTGTATCTGTAAATGGCTTTTTTTGCAGCCAAAAACCAAAAATTTCACTTGAATTTCGCATTGCTGCTGTGGCAAGGTGGAGATACTGTGCTCCAGATTTTCCCCTGTTTGATCCATTCTTTGGCTTTGAATACGCTCATTGTGTCTGTTAGATGGCAAGAGAAATAGGTGGTCAGTCCATAGCAGTCAGTCTTCATTGGATCTTTTTTCCATTTCGAATTTAACCTGGATTGGATACATCTAATCAGATATGTTGCATGTAATACCTGCTGACAAATAAAGATCTACTTTGACCATAATACGTGACGCCAGCTTGTGAAGATCTGTTCCAATGAAGATCTGCATAATGCATAACATGGTGTGAAGATCCAGTCATAATAGTACAGTATTTCCAGATGCCATAAACTGATGGAGAGACCAAAAGACACTGCATGGAGAATCCACTATCTTGGCTTAGAATATTGAATTCTATAACTATCTATTTTTTCAATATGTTGGCCTAAAATATTAAGAGATTATTTTGAATATTATTCTGATATTCTTGTTCATTGAAAAAATATTGGAAATTTCTCAAATATTACAAATATATTGAAAATATTATCTCAATATTTCAGGCCAACATATTGAAAAAATAAATAGTTATAGAATTCAATACTCTAAGCCAAGATATTGGATTCTCCATGCAGTGAGACCATTGGAAGACCAACATTCAGATTTATGAAGAGCACACCACCTTAAAGATTCAAAAATTAAACCTATTCTCATAGATATTTTCCCTTGAAGCTTGAGGCTCTCAAAATTAAGTCCCACAACAATAGAAGCAGTCAACATAAGCAACTCTGAGCAGAGTGAAAATTGGCCATTGGGGTGGTCAGACATGAAGGCTTTTATTACAGGAAACTAATAAAAGACTATCATCAATGTCACATAATTTTCTTATTGGTGTTGTGATGTGAATGGGGCAGGAGAGAGCATGCAGTGAACATTGATGATGCAAACAGCAGTTAACTGCCAGACCATATTGGACTGATGGCAGTTAACTTGGCTGACAAAGTGTGGCAATTAACTGCCTGATGTCTAATTTCTCACCAGCAAGTAGATAAATTTAAATGGACAAACCCCCCAAGCATTATAACCACACATTAAATGTAAATTACTGATTACCATGGCACAAAAGCACAAATTTAGTCTAGTAGAAACTAACCAACCTGCATTCTCAATTAGGAAGTGGCAATTAACTGGCCATGGGAACTCAGTGGATCAATCAGTAAACCCTTTTTGTTAGCCAAATGTCAGATCATATGCAGACTATGGTGACAAGGGTCTCACCAGATTACTTTCAACACCAGGCCCAGGGTTATCTACAATGACCTCAATTCCAGGTTGTTTGAGGTGATCACTCAGTCCGATGCCACTGTTTCAGAGACAGGAATCATTGCACAAGTGAATTGCATACCTCAGAAGGAGTAGCTGGGGCAATTTGATGGTGCCACAACACACAAAGACCTCCTTGCTTGCCTTAGCAAAGTAGGTAGCCCCTGTCCCATCATGATGCCTGAATTTGATGCTGACTGCACACAGTCGTCTGCCAACTTTGGAACTGAAAGTGATTTGCTCTGCAATAGTATCCAGGCTAACCTTGAGATGGTTCTGGCAAGAACAAGCTGTAGACAGTGGGATAAAAGCTGAATAGGTCAAGCCATGCCTCATATTTCAATCTATGGCTATGTCAATGGCACACAGCTGATAGATGGCAGAGAGGAATCATTGCAGTCAGGATGGAACAGAATTCCCATGGCTTCTGTGGTTTCTTTAACACTATAGGCTCTCAATTACTGAAAAACTCTCACAAAAGTGAATATATGGTGGAAGGATGGGCCATGTTGTATGAGAAAAGGTCTGGTTCTCCCATGGACTTGAACATAGCTCAGCACAGTGGACTTTCAAAGAGCAAAAAACATACTGTTCTTACCCCTGAAAAGTCAACTTAGGGTGGCTGAGGGTGGTTTTTGACTTGATGAAAAACGGCAGCATCTTCTCATAACTCCAATCTGGATGGCCCATATCTCACCAAATTGAAGCCAGCTGGGACACCACACATATAAATCATGGCGTTTACGCATGATGTTCCTCCTAATGCTTGGTCCCGCATGAGAGGAATAACGTGGTGGCTACCATGCACCTGCAGAAGAGAGTTCAAGGGCTGCGCTATAGAATCTTTCTCAAAGATGTCCAAAGAGATGAGGGGTACTCCATTGGCCCAGATGTCGGCCAAGCTTCCATGTTCAATGAGGAGTACAGTGACATTGGGACCTTTGCTGAGGCATGAGGTAAGGTGGCATCCAGCTGTGCCACCTAATCAAGCAGATCAGAAATGAGTATTGACATGATGACTGTCGAGCTTACCTCAAACAATAATATAGTCAAATGTGGTTGCAGAAGTGCGAGAAACATTGCCCAGTTCGATTCCTATGTCCAAAGGCTTTACCAGTGGGTACACCACCAAAGTAACCTGAGGTTGAGCAGAGGTGATGAAAGAGTCTGTTTTGGACTACAGCATTGACCTAGATATAGCCTCCATGCGACGTCCAGTTTACCAGCAGATGTAAATCAAATTTGCCCCAATTTGATGTAGGAGGTCCAATAGACCTCAGTGGGCAGACAGCCAAAATCCAGGTCACCCTGTAACATCTGAGCGACCTGAGTCATGACCTCTAACTGACCTCTAATTTCAGTCCAGTACAGACAGATCCCACTTGTCTCATTTCTGTTAAACATGATGGCAGCGATGTAAACTAGGAATATTTAGAATATTGAATTGAATACACATTGAATGATAATACGGTATATATGTATATCTATGTCTTCCTCTCTTTACCATCAATGGCCCACTTCATTGAACAGTGAACAGTGAACCCTCCAGATCATGAATCCACAATCTTGATCTCCTTTGCCTATGCCATGTTGTGACAAGAGGGCATGCTAAATAAAATTTTGCACATAAGGTCCAAAAATTTATTTCAGGCCAGCAAGGAGTGACCAACCACCCATGTGACTCTATTATACCTATATATAGGTCAATTTTATGACATCATGTGGCTGTTCTCTGGTGAATCTCCAGCTTCTTGCAGCATACCTGCCTTGGATGTTAGTTTCTTAGTGATCTTTCAGGATAGCCATTGGGAATACTGCTTGTATAGAAGTAATTGTACTAATATGTATACAAATGTTATTTTTGCACCCTAAGAGAACCCTAAAGTCTGTGTTCTAAAATTTTTTTCAGCCCCTCCGGGGGCAACCAACCACCCTACCGGATGTGCCAGGCCAACATTCCAGTGCCCCCTTGTGTTGCGAGTGAGTTTCTGACAATGGCATCAGAGACCTGTCATATCAAGGGGAAGAGAATCAAATAACGTACCTTGGAAATTGACGTTGAGACCCAGAGTCATTCATTTTCACCTATCAGTATATTCAGTACATGACCGCTTGCCACAAGGTCCAACAATTGCTAGATACTCCTCAATCATTGGAGCCTGAGGATAACTATGATAACACACCAGTGACCAGGGAGGCTGAAACTATGAAATCACATTACAAACATGTCAAGGTCAACTTTGGACTTGAGAGGTCGCACCAGAGTTGTCTTCAGGTGGCCTAGCAAAAAGCTATGTGACATGTTAAGATTGATCCAATGTGTTAAGACCCATCAAGATGTAGAGAGATTATAGGAAATAGGGAGTGGAGTTCCTTGCAACGAGTGGTGGACATTGGTGGTTGACATTGGATGTTCAATGTCAAGAGAGAGAGGAGAACAAAAGTCTTGGTCAAAGAGGAACTTGAGGGAACTTGAAGTTGAAGGTGCAACTCGGACACATGACATGTGACAACAATGCTGTTTTGGAGGCTTTTTGAGGGAAAGCGTCAAAGACTGGGCAAGAGCTGCACCAGACTGTAAGGCCATAAATATGAAGTGAAGCAAGGCATATCCATTGGAGGTAGAGATGGCATTGTTTGAGGATGACACAGTTGAGGTCCGACCCAGGTCCGAATTATGCCGGGATGATGTCAATGTGGACCTTGATTTCACACAACTATTCTCACTCACTGCTGCAATGGATTTGTATTTTCATGGGGTCAAATACTTTGGCAGATTTGATCTGGTTTTGGCACACAAAATGAGTGTGGTAAATCTGGCAGCAAACCCAGCGACATTTGTACATATATTTAGTGTTGGTTTTATTTTCGGATTTATGTCCAAGATACTTGTATACCAGCATTTGATTGGCCATCGCATTCGAGTGGCAAGATCCGAGTCCTATTATGGGGTAACAATAGAGTATACTTCACGAATCAACGGATATGTGGTGCACTTAAGAAGGTACTCATACTTAGGGTTTAAGGCTATAGCCATGTCGTACAGAGAATGTGGAGTGAAGAGAAGCAAAAACGCATACACTTAAATCTGATGTAGGTGGTAGAGGAAGAAAAAGCAGCCGTCGCGTCACATCGGCACACTAGGCATACATACATACTGTGGTATTTAACGGGCCAATGAAACATTGCAGAATCAGGTTCAGACCGTGAAGAAAACATTCCTCAAACGAACTCAGAGGGCAACTTGGTGGGGTTTCTGATGAGATAGATAGGGAAACATGGACTGAAGGAGCACGGCATGTGTTTTTCTTTGATCGTCAGCTCTTCCAGATGGAGTACAGAAGGACACTATGATCCTGTAGAGAGACGTTGAACGAACAGACGAGCACCAAACACCCAAATCCGGTGAAAGGACATTGCATCACATCAGTGTATATTAGTGGGAGTTACATGAAAGGGCAGAGCAAGACTACGTGAAGAGCAGTCGAAACAATAAAACTGCTCGTCGAAGGGATGATAAAAGGGACAATAATCAAATGCAAGCGGTCCCTCAACGATGGACGAAGAATGCGCAAAAGGGATGCTGAGGTCGGGTATAGAGGAGAAGACCGAAAACCCGGGCCATGAGAAAAGATAATGGACCAAAAGGATGCAGCCAGACCTTATGGGTCAAAGATGTTGCAAAGGAGAATGAAGAGTCCACCTTCAAAGGCAAACAGAACAAAGGGCGGGGAGAGAGAATCGGGTGTCAAAGGTGACATATGGTAGAACGTCGCACAGCTAGGCAGCAAATGGTGCTCTGGCCTGCCCCTATAGGGGAGCAAAGAAAGAACGGTGTGTCCATAGTTGGCCCAAAGAAATAAAATATGGGCGAAGCAAAGTGAGAAGTTAAGGGCGGAGCAAAGGAAATGTGATGTTTGCCTGAAAAAGACACAAACGAAAGGAAAAATAAAGGCGACGCAACTGGGGGACAAAAAAAAGAGGCTTCGAATGGATGAGCATATAGCGAAGGTGAATGGAAAGGTACATGCTCTCAACAGATGAAATGGTGGAAAAAACTCAGAAAAGCGCTGAGAAAAGGACAAAATTGACAGCAGAACCACCAGAACGCACCCAAAGAAAGTGAAAGATAGTGGAGAGAACTTACCGTGAGGTAATGGATGGTGATAGACTAGTATGCCTCGACTGTATGGAACAGTTTATCCATATCCTGGGGAAAAAATGCTAATCGATAAGGGGACAAGCACCGGGTAGTGAACGCACCTCCCCCTTTGGGTCCCCCTTATTGCTCAAAATCGTCTTCTGCAACCTGTGTCGCCATTCGCAAACTTTGAGGGCCTTGGGATCATTTGCTACGTCGCCTGGAAAGAAATTTCCGTCAATATACCATGGTTAGCAGTACAAAGAGAAGGAAACTATGCACCATCACCATGCCCTTCTTTATCCCTCTTGGCTTTCTTTGCTGGGGGAGGACTCGCACCCTTTTTGCTGGTGCCAATGTCTTCGTCAGCCTTGCCATCATCCTCGCTCTCGGCATTCTCCCTCTTCTTTCCGCCTTTCTTACTCTTCAGCGGAGCCTTGTTTGCGTCGCCCGTCGTGCTCGTCTTGCGCTTCCTGGCTGAGGCGCCGCCTTCACTGTCCCATTTCCGTTTCTTCAGCTTCTCCCCATTCTCGCCGTTGAGCTGATCAACCTTGTATGGCATCCTCCGACGGGACTGCTTCTGCTTGCTCAGTCTAGCGCTTCTCCCACTCAGAAGGGTCTAGCACAACCTTGTAGGCCCTCAAGAGGTCACTCGATTTTTTGAATGGCTCGTTGATGTACGCCTGGATCTCGTGTTGCTGGGGCTCAGAGATATCCTTGGGCGCTAGCCAGGAGCTAAGCGTAGCCGATTGTCAGCCAAGAAAGAATTCGGGCAAGAACTCAAAAGACACGCACAAATGGCCGGCGGGGAGAAATCACACAAGGTAGAAGTTTGCTTTTTTGCCTGCAGGTCAGTTGTCAAGGACTTGCTGTGGTGCATCGTTGGGGTCGACTACCTGGATATCCATTGCTATCAGTACCAGATGCGCCCTCGACAATGTTCAGCACACGTACCATCCCGGGCCACGGCGGGTAGCCACGTACTTTCCCCAGCACAATATCACGATGATCATAGATATTCGCAAGACGTCTTGTTTCGCAGCCTTTTTGCTCATCGTGGGACGTGGTGTCGAGAGAGAAAAATGACGGCGGTGGAGGATCAGAATGAAGAAGGAAAGGATGCGAAAGGCAAGCAATTCCCAGGAAAATGATGAAGGATACGAAAGAGTTCCCACGGTCAGCCCAAGTAGGAAGCGACGGCAAACGCCGTGTTGGACGATCAAAAATCGGGAATTAGGTTGGCATAATGACCGAATACCTATATTCATAGGACTCGGAAAAAATGTACCACTTTTGCATTTGTATTTTAGCTTGCATATTTGGGTTTGAAAACTGGCTGTCAGGATTAGGGCTTCACGCCGTACCGTATACGGTATATGGCCATATGGAGGATGGCTGTCAACCATCAGGATTTTGGCCTCGACAGAACGGTGATGGTGATGGCTGTTTCTACTGTATTGTGCCTAACAGTTACCTATAGGAGCAGAAAAAAGGTCAAATGTTGCATAAATGGTAAGCTTTCATCATTTTGTATCTAGATGGCTCAAAAAAACTCATTAATATGGCCATTTTTAGGTACCTGTATAGGACTCATATAGTCCAAAATGAACTAGATCCTTTGATGGTATGGATACGATACCCGTACAATGGCACCCATACAACCGTACTATATGGTGACGGTGTGAAGCCCTAGTCAGGATTTGGGTCTGAAATCCCGAAGGAGAAATCGTTTCCCAACGACCGCCGGGATTTCCCGTGGTATTTTGGGAACAAAGCGCACATCCCAAATCCAATCAAAACCCTGATGTAAATACAAAGGGGTTTGGATCGGGATTTGGGAACCAAATCCCGGACTTCAAGCAGGTGCCTCTCAGGATTTGGGGGCCAAATCCTGATCTAAATCCCTTTGTATTTGCATCCGGATTTTGATTGGATTTCAAATGTGGGGTTTGTTCCCAAAATACCATGTGAAATCCTTTTCACCTTTGAGAGAGGATTTAGCCTTTTGGATTTGATACCCAAATCCCGACAGCCGGTTTTCAACCCTAAATACGCAAGCCAAAATACATATTCAAAAACTGTACATTTTTGCACAAGTATTCCAAACCCAAATCCGAAGGTAAAACTGACGCTAAATACATCTAAAAAATCTTGCTGGATTTGATGCCGGATTTGCCGTGCTTGATTTGAGAGCCAAAACCGGATCAAAATCCGCCAAAGTATTTGACCCCCCGAAATTACTGATCCATCACAGCAGTGACTTAGATTGGACCTCGATTCCAACTGGACTGAACATCCACGGTATACGTACAGACAAGGTATCTCTTGGACGTTCAGTTGGGGTCTGGTCACTTTCGTGGTGTACGACGACGACAAGGGCCACATCATGGAAGTAAGATTTTGTGGGAATGCACCTGCATCGCAAGGGTCTCACTTTATTATGCGCCGGGTAGGAGGTTTGATCGCTGTACATCACGAAGCCTAGTCTCGTTCTGATTCCAAGCTGAACGAAATCGAGGAAGCAGTCCATGAATGCGCGCGCAAATCGACAAAGGCTTCCCATGATTTGAATTCGCAAGTAGATACCAATACAATGCTTTTCCTAAATCTCGACTATAGCTCGAGTCCAACGGTGCCTTCTGATCGCGCGCGGGTCTCACGTCTCACGATGAGTGGCCAGTACGGGCTCTGAGTCGAAAGATTAAAGTTGTCCATCATGAATATCTCCTTAAGCGCAATATATCCCATACAATCGCCTTTCGCTCATGATCATCATGATCCGTAGTAGCCGAGCCTCTTCTTCTTCTTCTTTCTTCCTCTTAAAGATACCAGGAGATCCTCGTTGCTGCGCATGAAGACCACTGATATACATAAGAAAATATTACGGTCAATTACAGGGTTCACAAACGAAGAAAGAGAACACGTACTTCAGCAGTTCTGAGAACAAGTCCCTTCGGTAACGATGAGAATTGCCAGTCCTACACATGACAGTGCCCCGCTATTCAGTGCCATAAGATACGCAAAGATTGTCCCCTTGTTGCCTTGCCATCAAGGTATTTATTGAACACTCCAGCGTCGAGAGAATAAATTGAATTGTAGAAGTTGAATTCGGCTGGATGATACCGTATCCCTGTATATTGGTAGCGTGATGAGAGGAAAGGCGCGGAATCTGTAGCAATTTGAATGAAGGATGAATGAGAAAACGAAGACGCTGACGCCAGGGAAGCGGCAAATGGACAAACGTTCCCACGCAATCAAGCCAGCGGGACATCGGACCGACATACCGGTTACAGTCAGAACATTCAAACTTCCGGTTCGCAGACTCTATGCTTGGAATTCTGAAATCCAGACCATTGAACCAAGAATACACGTAACTCGCGTATGCTTTGTATATGTCTCTCCTGCATCTTCATTCGTTCAATTTATTTTTGGGCAAGTATGAATCAAGGAACACGGTGGCAAAGTTGTAACCCTTTATTAGTCCAATAAATTCTGCGCAAACTTGTGGGTAACGACCAGCTTTCCATCAGCAAAGAAGAAGTACTCGCAATCCGCCACTACTCCATACCGTTCCGGGACCTTCCCCTTCGACTCGCTATCATCTATCGGCTCCAGAACATCGCCTTTCACTTCAGAGGCAGATGACGTCCTCATCCCAGCAATGACAACGATCCTTTGTCCCACGTACTGCGGTTTTCTGTGAATATCAACAAAGTCCAGACCAAAGACGCGCATTGACGAGTCTGGACGACGAGATATATTTGAATCCCATAGTCTGATAGTGAGCTCGTCGGTGAGAGGAAAGAAATGGACAGCGTCATTTGAGGATGGGCGCTTCTGAAAATGTCTGTAAGTAAATATAGAAAGATGAGTTGAGGAACCATACCCAAATCTCAGAGAAACTTTGAGCCCACTCCAGTAGTGCTTGTTGATAGACAAGACCACGATCCTGGAGGGACAGGTCGGGGACCGTGATGGGCGCATGGCGCTTGACCATAGTATACTCGTTCGCACATCTACGTCGGTGGAGGTCCTCGAACCTACTGCCACCTCCAGGGATGTTGCGACAGGTTGCCCGTTCGATGTCCCTCGGAGGCTGATGATAGTAGTCATGTATCAGCGCTGCACGAGTCCCAATATCTTTTCGATTCGAAATCATCGTGTGTTGAAGGGCAATAAAGACACTAGAAAAATGTCAGCCTCTTTATACCCAGCTCGGTTATACGCGCGGCATTGTTTCTCACCTTTGGACATGGCAGATCATTAATTTTCAATTAAGCCGATTCCACGCAAGGTCTCCTCGAGTCCTCTCACCTGAATTACGCAAATACAGATGGGATGCGCTTTGTTGTTGCCAGGGCGCTGACTTTGGCCTGAGAAAGTGGTGCTTTATCGTGACCGCCACTGCGCGAGAGTACAGACGATAGTTCGCTAACTCGCTTGCTTGGGAGCCGGTTTCATGGCGAATAGTACCTGCAGTGAAGCTTCTCAAGGTGAAGGACAGGCAGAAGGGAACATTCTCCGCGTATCCATCAGCGAAGTTGGGCATCCCAGGGATTAGTAACAAGCATCGTGAGAGCATCTTGTTCCCCGGTGCCTGTGATGTGGCCAGGATTATTGAAATGCCGGTATATGCTAGGTTGATAGAAACGCACCATGGGAAGAATTTCGTGGTAGACACAGGTCCTGCGCGTGGCAACAGGCATATAGTTGCCCATATACTTCCTGTGATCCCAAGACGTCAGTTGTCCGTTGATCGCTTGAATAACCTAGGTCCAGACTGAAAATTAATCGTTGATGGCCTTGCTGGGTACACGACATGAATGCATGCTTCGTACACCGACAACTCGGTAGCAACGACAGCGGATCATCCATTTCCTCAGACGAGATCTATCTCGTGTATGAATGTGAGCATACAGACACGTTTTTATCGTATCAAGAGTCCTTTCTACCTCGGTAATTGATACTGGAAGCACAGTTGAGCTAAAGGAGCGAAAGACCACCGACAGATTCGAGCGGTCGTCTCCCTGCCTCTGACACAAAGGATTGACGGGCGAAAGATCAGAACGGTGTCATATTTAAGGACTGCAGCATCAGATGCCCGATATGACAGTGGCAAACCGTGATGGCCGTGGTGAGGAAAAAAGCTAGTCTGTATCCCATCCTTCGGTTTGACGCCGTACAAGCAGCAAGAAGAGCCTGCCAAAGGACTGTGCGTACGATTTTGAAACTCCGTTCACGTAGACCGAACTGGTCTCCGACTACCTCTTTCTTGCTCCTTTCCTTTTCCCATCATGACAATTCCATATCCTCGTAGCAGCCCGCCTCTTCGTCAAATTCTACTGGACGCACTTGATCCTTAGCACACTACTCAAAGTCTGCAGACTCCATTGCAATCAAGAAGAGGAGCAAAACCGGACTTGATTACTGTCGTTATCTTCTGTTATCTCCTTCCTACTTGTCGTCGACAGCTTTCCTGCGCATATAGCGAGCCATGGCCATCGAAATTTCTCCTTTGCCGCTGCCCGACTCCGCAGAAGCGTCCAGTTTCTTATCGTTCGGGCGTCAAGTGAAAGGCTTCGACCCGACCAACTTCACCCAGGAGGAATTCGCGACGATTGAGAATGCCCTTTACAAGGTGTGTGTCCTATCTCCTGGGATTTTCATTTACTGAGTTGCCAAGCACGGCCTTTTGCTTTTTCGTAATGTCGACTTGTCACCGGAGAGACAATACGCGCTGAACAGGGTAAGCATTTGCGCCTCAAAATTCGTTGTTTCTTTGATATCCTCTAGGCCTTTGACCCGTTATGCGATGACTTTGGGCACGGCAACAACGAAATAGATAAGAACAAGAAATCAATCTTACATCCTGACCTCAAGACTATCCCTCGCGTACCTCAAGTCCAGCTTATTGGCAACGGGACCGTATACAACCACGAAGGCATCACCGAAGCTACCCTGAAACATCCTTCCCACACAACATTTCACAAGACTCGTGTATCTCCCGAGGACGAAGCCAAAGGAGCGACCCGTTTCTTCAGATGGCATATCGATGCCGCCCTCTACGACCGACGCACCCCCAAAGTCACCACCCTATACGCTATCAATGTACCAAAAGGCCCCAAACAGACGTGTCGGTACGATGATGGAACCGGTGACGAGCTACCTGTGCCATTGGGTACCACCGCTTTTGTCTCCGGAAAGACGATGTTCGATATCCTTCCCCCCGAGCTCAAGAGTCTCGCTGTGCGCTCCAAAGTCAAGTACGCGCCCCTCCCGTACGTGTGGATGGCTCCCGCTCATGCAGTATCGACGGGGTTGGGATTGGAATCAGAAGGACTGGAGATCCCATATGATAAGCTCCCCTCGTGGGAGGAGGCGAAGCGGATGGTGCTTCCTGTTCTATGGAAGAATCCGGTTGCGGGCGAGCTCCATTTCCAGGTTCATCCGTGCGGTGTGGCCGAACTGTTGGTTGACCCGATATCGGAGGGTGGCAAGAAGGACGGCGCGATATACCCTGATGGCGCGCATCTCACGGATTTGAAGGAGGTCAGGGAGTTGCTATACCAGATGCAGCGACCTGGTATTGCCCCTAAGGTGAGCTGGAATTCTCTGCAAGGTATATCGTTATTGATGACGTGCTTTCAGCTTGTTTATCCGCATGACTGGAATGAAAAAGATCTAGTCCTATTCCATAATCGAGGGGTCTTGCATAGTGTTGTGGGCGCGTTCAGCACGCATCAAATTCGCACGTTCCATCAATGTAACCTTGCCGCGTCCGATGATCCTGTAGGACCAACTGCGGACGACGTGAAGAAGTGGTCATAAAGAGGATCAGGTTGTTATGATTGTCGACATTCTCTATTTGTCTTGCAGTGGAATTGTTACAGTATCTGAGCTGTTCTCCGACAGAAAGCACTGTCAGTACAATAGCTCTAATATGGATACCCGACTATGCTTCTCTTGCATGGCGTAGGCGAACAATGCCTCTGATAAGTTTTGTTTTCGTCTCCTGCACCGTCATGTGCATCACTTCCGGTCCGTTTCAATTGTCAGGTGCCTTGACCTATATAAAGTCTTCGGCTTTGACTTCGACATCTCACGTATCATGATGACGATCAATCTAGCTCCTCTACCTCTCCCAACGTCTGCAGATTCAGAAAAACTGAACAACTTTGGACGAGAAATTAATGGTCTCCACCCAGCCCATCTTGGAACCTCATTTGAACAAGTCAAAGAGGCTCTATATACGGTTTGTACCAACATTAACGCTGCATCGGTCTCATCGTAGACGTAAACGCAGTACGGGGCGCTCTTGTTTCGTGATGTTGACTTAACCCCAGAGGAGATACGTGATCTAGTCAAGGTGAGAGCTCGGAAAACTCTTCCTTTACCTTCCCTAACGTACACAAAAGGCCTTCGATCCCGACTCCACCGCTTACGGGCATGGCAACAGCAAGGTTGACCAAACGAAGACCTCCATCCTCCATTCGTACCTCAAAACAATTCCTCGTGTTCCACAGGTGCAGCTTATCGGGCACGGCACTGTCAGAGATCACGAAGGCATCCCCGAAGCTGTTCTCATGCACGCGCACCATTCGAGCTTTCACAAAACACGTGTATCCGATGAGGATGAGGCGCGTGGTGTGACTAGGTTCTTTCGTTGGCATATGGACGCGGCTCTGTACGATCTCGATCCGCCGAAGGTGACGGCGTTATACGGAATCAGAGTGCCCAAAGGTCTTAATCAGATCGTGAGCTATGACGATGGGAGTGGAGATGAACTGGAGGTTCCGTTAGGGACTACGGCATTCGTGTCGGGGAAGGTGATGTTTGATATTCTCCCACCGGAGATGAAGAGTATCGCGGTGAGAGCGAAGGCTAAATATGCGCCGAAGCCCTTTGAGTGGATGAAGGATGCGTACGCGGTAGAGACTGGACTGGGTGTAGAGTCGGAAGGCCTGGAAAAGAATTTGGATGAGTTGGACTGGGACAAGGAGAAGATAAAGATATATCCGTTTGTGAGTCCGAATCAGCATTACTTGAGGAAAAGAGCTAACCGCTTTGCCGATAGCTGTGGAAAAACCCAGTGACTGGGGATCTACACCTCGAGGTTCATCCTTGTGCGATCATGGAGGTTTATGTTGATCCAGTGCCTGCAAAAGAAAGACGAGAAGGCGTGTTGTATCCAGACGGAGCGCATATAACAGATTTGAAGCAAGTGAGAGAACTCTGTTATGAGATGCAACGGCCTGGTATTGCACCAAAGGTGAGTGATAGAAATTTGCTAGACGCCAAAAAGCGCTGACCCTTTCGAAGCTTGTCTATCCGCATGCCTGGTACGTAGGCTTCTTGCTGTTTGACAATCCAACCAAGCGCTGACTTCCTTCACAGGGAAGAAAAAGATTTGATGCTCTTTCATAATCGCGGTGTTATGCATTCTGTGGTCGGCGTCTTTGGACAAGATCAAGTACGGGTCTTCCACCAGTGCAATCTCGCCGCATCGGACGCGCCGGATGGACCGAACGAGGAGGATATTATGAAGTGGGCATGAACTGATTGAATACTGGATGCATTTCCTCTCGCGGTATATTTACAGCACTGTTGAGTCGATACAGAGGTCTACGATACAGTACCCCCTGTTTTCTCGTGGATGGGACGGTGATCGTCGCCCATATATTTATCTCTTGGGCTAGTGGAAGGTCAGAGTCAACAATAGAATATGCCCTTGCTCTCTCCACGATCTAACCATGAATCGTTGCACCAATCTTTGTCAAGCCTTGAAGCGGTCACGTAGAATGATTGGCAAGATGTTCGTGAACTGAGACCGCGTGGGGAATGGCATAATGATCAGAAGGACAAGTGAGTAGCACACTTTACAAGGAAGAATACTATCATCATCTTATAAGTACGACTACGTTCTGGCGGGTGGTCTATCTAAATCGGAATTGCAACACCGAAGTTGGCCTAGGTTGCCCTTGTGGCGTGGGAATGTTTATCCCTTTGCACGTAAGAAACGACTTGGTTTGTTTCTCTCTCTCCTGTACTTCGATATCACCAACCCTAGTTAGACCACCACACTCAAAAGATAGCCCTGAAGAATTCGGCGGCTAGGGTAGCTGTGAAAACCGTGATGGGATATCTTGCCATACAGCGTCTAAGCTGCGCTTCTGTGCAGCTAGTACGTCATGGTTTTTCTTTCCCTTTTTGTGCGTATAATAGAATACTCGCTGATCATGGCGGATATTTCAAGGTTCTTTGCTTCTCAAGATCTCACTGCCGATGAAAGTGACTTGACTGAAACTTGAAGTCAAGGATGCACGAGTGTGAGAAGTCGCGGATGACGAGCTCGGTCCTATTCCATTCCCATCGAAGTCAGATGTATCAAACCTTATGTACGGGTGGCCACCCTGGCGCCTAATTGCTCCATCGACCTTGCTCTGAACAGTCATGGCGTCCACGAGCACGAGCACGAATGCTCCCATCTGCCGTTTCTACCAACGAGGAAACTGTAAATTTGGTTCTCGATGTCGGAATCAGCACCTAAACATCTTCTCTGTGCGTCTTGCTGATTAATCGCATTATCGTCATTGTGTTAACACAACTTAACAGGGAACCAACACTAATCAACCGCAGAATCTGAATAAGAATCGGATTCGAACTCGTAGGAATGGTCTGCCAGGCACAGCTGACCATCGTCGCATCAGTACAGCTATCGATGCTGTCATCGGTCAAGCTAATGCGGCCTCGTCCGGGGCTGCTCTTCACCACCGAGTTACTGATAACTCAAGGCGTGGTGTGTGTTTCTCATGGCAGAAGGGAAACTGTGCGAAAGGAGAGGCATGCAGATTTTCTCATCCTCCGAAAGTGGGTCGCCTTTTTATCTCACGGTTTCATACTGACAAATAGACAGGTTCAAGACCGATCTGTCGACGGAGAAAATCAGACACCGAAAGACGAAAATCGCGCATCGTCCGCGAATGTGCCTCTTCCAAACCATGCGTGGATGAACACCAGAGGGGAGGGATATCAGTTTGTTCATGACGCCAATGTACGACATTTCCTTTCAGATCATAACCTACCCACTAACATTTATGACAGAGTCGCCCAAATCAGGAAGACCACGTAAAGTTAGCGACAGCGAAAGCCGAAGACAAGGCAGAAAATGAACGACTGCGTCAAGAGGAAGTCCAGAGGAAGATGGATGAGGAAACTCGTATCCATCAGGAAGAAGAACAGCGTCGAATGAATGAAGAGCAGTTCACAGCAGATGCCCACTGGTCCCGGACCCGCCAGTATATCGTCTTTGGGACGTTCGACTCTGTGCGTCCTTTCGATGCAGAATATGGCGTAACCACTAACATTTAATACAGGGTTCAGAGGCAGGCCCTTCACGACAACCTCAAGAAAACAATGTAATGATAGATGAAGCGAAAGCTCAAGAACTCAGGGAAGAAAATGAACGACTGTATCAAGAGGAAGTTCGGAGAAAGAGAGATGAGCGTCACAGGCAGGAGGAAACCCGTATCCGTCAGGAAGAAGAACAACGTCGAATCGATGAAGAACAGCGCACAGCTGACGCTCATCGGGCTCACCAGTGTACCGTCTTTGGGTCCATCGTAACCTTCAGTTCCGGCCTCGCCATTCAGAACATAATCGCCGGCTTCGACTGTTGCAGAATTCGCGTCAAGAATATTCCTCACGATGCCCGCCCGCACGAAGTGGAGGATCTCTTCCTTCAACAAGGCCTCGATGTATCCGAGTTCCATGTTGTATCCGTGGACAGTACCAGCAACGGAACGAAGCAAGCAGATATCGTTACCAACGCTACTGTCGCGCAGATATTGGCCGCTGGTCTCGAGGGGATGGAATTCAGAGACGAAAGATTGGAATTTGAAATTGGCACCTTCAATCTACCTGGTGGTATGGGGGCGTTAGCGCCTGAGGATGAGAACGTCCTCACCATATCCTGCCGGGGTCCATCTGCGACCTACAGTGTCGCGTATCCTGACATGGCAACTTGTCATTTAAAGGTGGCGGAACTGAATGGTCGCATATGTCTCGGCAGGAAGGTGAAGGTCGAGATAAATCAAACACTCTCTGGTCATGTTGTTCCCACTTTCCGGCGGAATGCTATCAAGATATCTAATCTCCCTGACGTGGCTTCTTTCGCCACGGTATGCGACTTCGCCAAGTCCGATTATTTACATGTCCAGTTTCTCACTTCTTCCGACTTCGACATTGATGCCGCCTGCCATCAGCTACGATGGCAGATTAACAAGGTCGCCGGTAGTGAGGTTCAGTCGTTCGATGTAACGTCCAGAGGGGACACCGAGGCCGGGATCTTCTCTGTGCGCGTTCGTTTCAAAACCTGGGAATGCGCCGAAAAGGTCGAGGACGCCCTAGCTAACCGCTGTCATCCTTTCGTAGGCAACTCCATGTTCTGGTTCAAACTGCCGCAACAACAGCTCTACACCATCGTCATCCCATCCCAACAGTATCGCGCCCAAGCCAGTCTTTGGACAGACTTAGAGGCGAGTATCAAAGATCCTAAAGCCTGCGATCTCTTCATTCGTCAGGAACCTGGAGGGGACTTTCGCATTCAAATATCGGGAGCTGTCAAGGCTGCCATTGGTGCTCTTAAAGTTCGCATCGAGAATCTTGCTTCTGGTGAAAAGTTTGATCAATGGCACGAACTTCTTGCACTGCCATCGGCTGCACTGATGAAGAAGATTAAGGATGCGGGGGCTTTTATGCGGTCAGATTTCAGGAAGCACTCAGTTAAATTGTACGGAACTTCGGTTGCCATCACGCAGGCCAAAGCGATCCTGAAGGAAGAATTTAACCATCTTATGTCGATGCAGTCTTCAGTCCAGTTGGAGCGTCGATCGGTGGGATACTTTCTCCGCACCGGCCTGACTGCGATGAAGGAGGTATTCGGAGAAGACTCTGTTACCCTCGACATCCGCGCAGCGAGGATCACTATCCGAGGTGGTGAAGAAATCAGATTACACCTGAAAAACCACATCGCCGAGTCTCTAAAGGCGGTCATCGTCCAAATTGCACCAGGAAATCATACCTGTCCAGTTTGCTATGACGAAGCCTCCTCACCATTTCAACTAGTCTGCCAGCATGTTTATTGTACCGCATGCATTCGGCATTTCTTGACATCAGCAGCGGAGACCGGAATATTTCCCTTAGCATGCATGGGCAACAACGCAACCTGCGGCACTCTGATTTCCATTCCTATCCTTCAGAAGTTCTTACCTCAGAACTCTTTCGATCATCTCCTCGAGACGGTTTTCACATCATATGTTGATAAACAGCCTCAAGTTTTTGGGTACTGCAAAACGCCAGATTGTACGCAGATCTATCGCAAGTCAGAATTTCCATCTCCGCTACTTTGTCCATCGTGCTTCTCCGAAATATGCTCATCCTGCGGCGAGGATTCGCATGTAGGAAAGTGCTGCGAAGAGGCTCGAATCTTCAATAACACGGCTGAGCAAGAGAGGTTAAGCGAGGCTTGGATTATGCAGCAGAGCGGAATCAAGAAATGCCCGACGTGTTCACGTTTACTGGAAAAGACAGCAGGATGTAATCACATGCAATGCCCGTTCGTGTTCCAGATTCTATGCAGCCCAAGGTTTGACTGACGAACTTCGTTTCAGCTGCGGATCCCACATCTGCTGGCGCTGCATGGGTGTATTTCCGGAGGCTGACATCTACCGCCATATGAACGCCGAGCACGGGGGATACTATGCTGCTGATCCCACTCCCGATACAAACTTGAATAACAACGTGCCCGACCCCTTCCAGGGTGTTGACTACCGCGAACAAGCAAGGCTCTTACATGAACTGGAGGTTCATCGACAACAGGGACGTGAGGCACCAGTACAGCCTCAGGAACGAGGCTCATACTGTGTTGTGATGTGAGAGTCGTGGTTAAGGTCCTAGCCTCGAATAATATTTAGTCCTCCTTCACTTGTGTGCTTTTATCCACAAATCAGCACTTTGTATTGACAACGCTCGCACCCACCTCTGTCAAATATCTTGAAACTGTCGAGGCTGTACGGGAGGCACTCCTGGCTGTTGCTGATACATGGCGGACGCTGTTCTCCCCTTGAATCTTTGTTTCATGGCCTCCACGTGGTATCATGGCCTAAATATTCAAATGGACTCGGACATTGCCTCCTTGCATCAGCACCACCATCATGTTATCGGCCACCGATCTCGCCAGTTTCTATGACGCCAACGAGGACATCATGTCCTCTAACCACGCGCCTCTCGACGAGTGACTCGCCAAAATTCACGAGGTCTTAGCGAAAGCAGAAGAAGCCCTACAGCAGTTACAAGCTGATGAAAATAACCACAACAGCCATCCTGAATTGCAGGCCACAAGGAAGTCCTCAAAAATTCAAGAAGTCTCCAACTTCGTAGAGAATCTCCGTCGCGTTACATCCCCCATGCGCCGGGTGCCACCAGAGATCATTGGTGAAATCCTCCTCCAGACACTCTCCGACGACAATTCAGAGGGGCCCACCGCGGATGTCGACGATATTCACCGTGGTCCATGGTGCTATGTCCGGGTTTGCCGTGCATGGCGCTCAGCTATTTCCTCCAATCTCAGGGCAGTTGATGACATGCTGCGCCGTTCTCAATGCACTCTGGAGGAACTGGATGTAGCAGGTTATGATAACACAGGTATCGTGTGGCGGATTCTCAAAGGCCAACCTAGACTGCGAAGGCTTAGGCTGAATATCACCGAGACCACCGCAATTGCATGCTTAGGGTCCGACGCACAAGCCTGCTCTGGTTCCTTCACTGGGACATCTATCTTTCGACTTCAAGCATGAAGATCAGTCGCCGCTGCTTCTAGAGGCTTTGCAGTCTCGACGTGATGAGAGTATGATGCAACCGCCGACGTTGAAGAGCGCGCACATACTGTATGAACGGTATACGGATATTGAACGTTTTGAACGGGAATTCATTGCGTTGAAAGATAAAGAATTCGATATTCAATTGTCTTATAGCTCTGGCAGACGTTCGTGTGTGTAAATGCCAGGAATACGAATTGGTGCTTCACCTCTCATTCAAAACCCGCATGGATCAGTCTGAACACCTTCTCGCTTCGAGGTTTGATTGCGCATTTGAATGGCGACGGATAACTAAAGACACAAAGTGGGAGCTCAGTAATGATACATAGATGTCAGAAAGCTTTCTTGCCTGACAGTCCCAGCGGTATGCTCCGTGTTAGTCTCAAATACCACCCCATTTTCAGAGTATTTCGATATGTTAAAAACGGCCAAGACCATGGCACATGAGATGAACAACGAAGCATCAGCAAGCAGTTTTCCTGCATCCAATGTTAGTACGTATCTTTCCCACAGGCTCGAGAGAGAATACCAGGGCAAATGCTGCGAATAATACGAGTTGTTATGTTAGATGTCCCTAATCGTATAGCTGGAAGATGTCCACTCGCCGACGACCGAATCCGAACACCATTTTATGGGGATTCATTTCAGGTTCTTTTCCTTCCGTTTGTATGAACCTTTCAGGCCTGAACTCGAATGACTTATCATAGACGGCGGGATCATGGAGCATGTTCCTGCAGATAACAATCGTGAGACCGGGTTATCAAAAGGAGTGCAGATCTTCGCACCAGATGTTCGCTAATACAACAGATCCCTTTGGAATAAAATAGCCGGACTGGACGTCGTCCTCGCTGACAGAGTGGGGTAGCCCTGGATATGAAAATGGCATAAGTGTCGGCGTAGAAATAGGCGCATACCTCGTACTGACCTAATGGACCGACGGCATGCCATCGATTAACCTCGAGTGCCAGGGCGTTGATATATGGAAGGTGCTCTCGGTCATCAAATCGCGGAAGTCTATCATTCCCGACAATCGCGTCGATCTCTGCTTGTGCTTTTGCTTGAATATCGGGGTACAGAAGCATAGCTTTGAAGAACGCGTAAATGGATGCAACGGTCTAATCAAATTTCAGACCAGTATTTTCAGTGGGGAGAGAGAAACTTGCGGTATCACTTCCAGCTGTCGTATAGCATGCAATTAGCACGGCGTGCGTGAGAATGAATGTAGTTGAACTGACCAATGTAAAGAGTCGCGGCGCTCCACTTGATATCGAATTCCTTGTCGCCACTCATCCCATCTTCGAGCTGACTCGAAGCGAAGGAATAACGAGCATCCCCAGCAGCCTATACGAGCATGTCACGGACGCAGGCATAGTACGGAACATGAGGACACTCACTATTCGCCGTTTGACGTAGTTGTACGGCTGTTCCACCACCTCGTGTAACGTCGACCGCCACTCTTTCGCTGTTCGCTTGAACTCTGCTCCAGGGAACCAATCCGGAATATGTCGCACTGGAAAGCAACTGAGATCAGTTGTGAAAATAACGCGTTATTGGACTTACATATGGGAATAGTATTAACTAAGAAGGTACCTGGAGTGGTAGAGAGAGTAAAGTGGTGCGTTGCTTCGTTCGCGAGCCCGACGAATGGATCGTTTTTCTCTTGAATTTCATAGCCATATGAGATTTGCATGATATTCGCTACATTCATCCTTGAGAGCATTAGCATATGTTTGTAATGATATCAAAGGAACAATGCTTACTTCTGAATTTCTTGGAAAAAATCTTCGGGTTTAGCGGAGACTCTTTTCAGAAATCGATGCGCCTCTAACTCTACGATAGGGAGGAACTGTTTGAAAGCTGCGTTTGTTCCAAAGATCTGATGCACCCGCCGACGTGATTCGCGGAAACGTGAGCCGTATCGCATCAGGACGAATGCATTCTTCCAGCCGACGAGTTCACCACCCATGGCCACCATCGGTCTGTCAGAGTAAATAGCGCCTTTCTTGTCCAGCATATCGATGGCCGTCTGGACAGAGTTTATCACTACTGTGCGCCGTCCAAGGACCGAAACTGATACGATGTCGCCTTTAAGAGAGAAAACATAACATGAGTATGACTATAGTTGAATAATGAGCTGGTGACTGTACCATATTTTTCGCCCCATCTAGTGAAGGTATGCCATTCCTTTTCAGAAGGCATATCAAGGATATTCCCAATGAAAGGAAGTCCCTTGGGGCCGGGAGGAAAGGGTGCACTGCCGCGGGTCGTGAATAACAGGCGATAAGCAAACGCAAGACTGAAGAGTGAGATGGCGATGGCCAGGGTCGTCAAAAAGTTACCCATTTCGATGTTTCTTGGGATTGGAGAGAGAGAGAGAAGGCCACGTCCTTTTAAACGACTTGCTTGCCTATCCGAACAGGGTACCTATTATGAGCGTCATTGGCAGCTGGGGCTATAATGCGTCAACTGACCATTGCAGTTAACCGAAGCTAGCAGAACACGCGTCAGGATCCTAATTGATCTTGCGAAGCGGACCATTAGACCGGGTTGAGAACCAGAGAGTTTGAGTGGTAGATCATCATACAAATCGTGGGATTCGGTGGGTCCCTTTAGCGACCTGATGGCAAGGATAGATAGCGGTGTTTAGGATTAAAGTACTCGAGCACGATGCTTCCCCCAACAGTACCTCCAGTGCAGTGGAATAGAGGGCTTTCTCTTGTCAATCAGAGCTGTCGAAGCCACAGCTTTGCAGCTTAGATACACTTATCAAGAATAATCCTGAATACCATCGTGTCGACCTGACGATGCGCATCTAATCTGTATTTACACTTAACCTGCACGGGCATTGGATGTACCAAACGGGAACAAGCGGATCGCATCACGAAGGGTGAATCCTTCCGCCACGAACATGGTTCTAGTCGCAGAAAGATCTTTCTAATATCGTTGTCATAAATCGGGTAATACTGAGTCGGGTTCAGGCAGGGACCAAAAATGTTGATACTAGCTCCCTCAAAGTCACGCAGACTCGAACGCTTACTCCCCATGACTTGAAGACCAGTCAGAACGATGACGCATCGCATAGCAGAGAAAGATATTTTCTTACGAAACATGTAATTCACCAATGAGGGAAGCAAATCGATCTCTATATGTTATCGGTCGTCAGCGTACATCCAGAAAATAAGGAAACAGAGCACGTTTTAACTCGGGAATGATGGTACCAATCAGCTTAAAGAAGCGGAAGTAATCGTTTGAGCAGATAGGATCCTTGTTGGCCGTCATTACTAAGTTGAGCGTAATACTATCGAAAGGCGCCCTGCTATAGCCGTGACAAGACCTCGATGAATCGCCGATGGGAGAGGGTCCACAGACACCTTGACACCCAACGCAAGGGCCCTAGACGCCCTCATGCAGGAAATTTCTGCGCGAGTCCAGACGATGGTAACTGCGGCATCACGCTTTAAATCATCCGCAAAAATGAAGAGTTATTTAGACAGCAAACGAGAGATAACGTACACCATGTTCCTTCGACAACGAGATCAAGAGTATTGATCTTTGGCTTCTCTCGAATTCTGTGAGAAAATTCGGCGCCATTGACACTCCCCTGGTCGGCCTACTCCACCGGAGACCACTCAGGAAATATGTATCCGTCAGAATTCGTTAGGAAGGATGCGTTGATGCCGCCGTTTCTCAGATCCACCAAGAGCTGGAACAGAGGAAAAATCAAGATTAGAAATGCTTTGATTAGAGACGGTGGAATGCACCTGGAACAATTTGTGCATATCCAAGCAATGCACTGTAGCCGTCCCCTTCGGCGAGTCGAAGTTTCACGACTGCAGCACGTCCTGCCCAGAAGGGATTTCTAGGACTTCTTCCTGGATTTCGTTGGGCATAACCGTCAGCACCAACGACCGAGACATTCACAGACCCCGAAGGGTTGCACATCGACAGCAGACAGTAGGACAACAGAGCACTATCCACCTTCATCACTGGTCCAGACGTTCTACACCCGGACACGACACAATTCTTGCCCATGTCCTTGTTGAAAAACTGGTCATGGACGAGCAGGCGATCCTTGTCGACAGTCATCAAGTTTGCTGGGTTCGCATTTATGTCCGCCAGGATTCTGTTGACATTCTATCCTTGTGCAAGCGATTCGACGCGTACAGTGCGCGAAATGAGGACAGTAGAAAGCGAAACGATGGGTAGGTCGGGACTCGGCAGCAGCCGATGCAGGCCAGACTGGGGCTTAGATTACTCAGCGGGACCCAGGTGTAGCCCCTGTTCAGACACCCTCCTTCGGAAATCACAACGGCAGGAAACATTGGGATTAAGTATACGGTTAGTGTTGATATTCAACTTAAACCACAAACTAAGTCCTTGGTTTTTAACTCTTCCTATCATTATAGGTAACTGCTAAACTTTCGGGATCGAAGGAAATCCATCGTGCACTACTTCTACAGCTTTCCATCGACCTCATTCTCCGTTACTCCGGTCATCCGTAGAATTTCTCCAGGCTCCTGACCAAAAAGACTAATACTCTTGATTCCGCCGTGGAATATTACCGGCATTCCAACTCCGTACTCTGGTCCTACGCGCATCGTTCCTTCTATTACGATTGTCCGATCGCGGAGGAGGTATCGTGGAGTCAACTCAACCAAGAGGAAGGAGTCTGTCTCCTCGCTTTCATCGTCTGCTACAGCGAATGAACCGCATGCTACCGGGCACTCTGCGTCTGCAAAGTTGCCGACAAGGTATTTGGCCACTTTCTCGATAGACCATCCAGTGAAATCGCCTTCGATAATCGTAAGAGATGCGGTTTCACTCTCATCCCCATCATCGGCTTGTTTCTTGGCTTTGGCCAGCCATTCATCTGAAGGATGACCGGTGACGAAGAGGGCAATCTCGGATGCGTACGGTCGTGAGGGGGGTGGGAGGACCATGCTATGATCTGCTTGACGAGCAAGAACGAAGAATTTTATGACCGCCCGTACCTTTTCTTTGAGCTTTGGGTGGGAGATGGGTCTTTGAATGTGAGGTAGCTTCATTCGAGAGCTTTATATGATATTGATAGAATCACTCCTTGATGAACATCGAGGGTGCTTTTACAGCTGTTTGCATAGAGCTTGCGAGTTGCATGTTTTACACGAGAGAAGTGGGTTTATGGCTATTTCGGCGATCTCGGAGATTCTTTTGCGCGCGCGCAGTCCCCCAAACCCGGTTTATGACGAAGTCCGAGCCTTCTTTCATCATCCACGAAACTGTCCCTCGCTGTCAAGCACTATGCAAACAGCTATAATTGGGCGTTATCGTTACCGCTCTATCAACGGCTCACCTCAGTTGCAGAGCACGAACGCCTTGTGAGTGATACCCGTCGTCTGAGAAACGCAGCATTGACGATTGGACTTCAGGTTAGCTGATTTACTCTCAGATCAGCCCAGACCGACGATCCTCCGGGTCCATCTCCAGCAAATCATGTTGGTACTGACCCGGACCGCTCGTCTACTGTTCTGTATCAATCTAAGGGATGAATGTCAGTACCTTGGCTACCCGTGCCAGAGGTTCAGGCGTGACCTCGAGTAAAAACATATTCACCGGCCATCCTCGACTTCGGACTCACAGATATATGGAGTAGTATACTCGACGGGTACCTGGGTATCATTGTTACCGCACTATCAGCCGCTCACCTCAGTTGCAGAACGCGCGGTAAGTAGTGTCTGTTCTCTGAGAAACTGTATCAAGAGATTAATATTAGATTTCAGGCTAGCGATGATCACGCCGGATCGACAGTCATCCCGGGCCTTTCTCTGGGACGATAGCTTGATAATTCCCGTCGCAATGTCTAGTACTACAATGTGCACACATACGGCGGGGATTAATGTCGGTGCCCTTGACAAAGGCTCGCTAGGCGCTGGATGACCGCCCATGAAGCTGTGAACTTATCGCCGATTTCTTCCTACCCCTTGTCCACTTGGTTGTGTTGCTGTTGAGCAATATAAAAGATGAGAAAATTTGTCGGGGAACATTGTGACTCTGCAGCTGGCTTGCTAGGGTACTGATTACTACTTCATATAATGCTCTCCAAATCATCATTCTCTGTTATTTTCTTGCTCATCTTCTCCTCGCCGTCGCTGGCTGTTCATCGGGGGTTATTTTCACAGGTGGGTTGCAATTTCCCCTGAAAATTGTCTCACTAACCTGAATGTAGATTTGCTATGGATACATTTCCGCGAATGGCGTTCATCGTATTGGAGCCCAAGGTAATATATGTTGCTTTTATTATCATTATCTCTTACCTTCTTGGTATAGGTGTATGCATCAACGATTGCGCGGCGATTCGTATGGCAGTAAAGCCTCCAATATTGACGAAAGGAAACGTGGGTGACAAGATACAGACTATCTTCATCGACTTATCTATCTTGTTTTAGGGACGTTTCCAAGACGGCGGATGCTCGTCAGTGTTTTTGATTCAGGCCGTTCTGTACATTGACTTGATTTTTCTCATCAACAGAGCGGGAAGAGACCGACAGAGTCCATGCAGTGTGGGTGCAAGTGCATTTGGCAGACAGGGTACCTCGTGTGGTGAGTAAAGTCCAGGGACTGTAGAATTTTAATACTAACAAGTTCAACATAGATGAATATCCATACGGATCCACTGGTAAACTTTTCGTTTTACTATGATATCAGACTGTATCTACTCATCTCAGACGAAGGCGCAGCAAGTGGACATCCCAGCATTCTTCGATGCATACCTACCGGAGAAAACTCGAGTGAGTGTACCCTTAGCGCTATTCCCATCTAAATTACTGAACGGACACTACAGGTGGAGGCCAACAGTTATCCCAATTTTATACTAGCTTGGCTACACAACCCGGCGACACCTTTGACGTCGGATTTGTCTGGGGTCAACCGGGTGTCAACAATATGGGCCAACAAGTGCTAAACCCACCGATCCCTGCTGCCGTGATGCAGATGTGTTATGCACAGCACCCCGCGAATGATGGTAAATCATTATTATCTTTCGCACTTGATAATTGCTGACACCCTTGTAGGTCGAGAATTCCGGATGACCCTGACCACGCAGTTGGTCAGGAGGTTCACATCAGTCTTCCGCAGGGAGACGACAGAATTACGGGAGGTTACCGCTGAGCGTAAATCCGCCGTTGTTGAACCAATCTGGCTGAGGACTGCGCGGAACCTTACGATAATGGCGTATGGTGATATCAAGCTGAGAACTCCGGTTTGGAGTGATTTGCATGGGAAGGATGAGGTGGTTCGCATCATAGAATCTTCTGACCCGGATTATCCACCAAAATTGTTGACGAAGACGACTGGGAACAAGTCTGGAGGTGGCCAGTCGACGAAAGCCACTGGTGGCAAGTCAACTAAAGTGACTGGTGCAACACCAAGTCCAACGGCACCTACAAAGTCGGCCGCAACGAAACCTAAAGCTACAAGCACCAAACCTGTCGCTAAATCGACAAAAGCAGCACCAACAAGACCGGCAAAAGCCTAGATTTAGATAGAAATGTAACAAAATAGTTTTGTAGTGCGTTGGCTGTCAACATAAGCTGTAAAAACTCGTGAGAGATTTGAACTGAAATTTTAATGCCGTGAAGAGGGCCGCTGTCCGACTTAGATGCGGTTGCCAAAAATCACTCTGAACCTCGTCATGATAATCCGACGATATGCATCTAATCTTCTAGAAGTGCTGTCGTTACACTTGCCCTGTACGCTCAAATGAGATCTGATGTACCGAACGGAGACAAGCGAATCACCTACGGGCGGCTGAATCCTTCGACCATATGAACACGGTTTGGACGCAGAAAAGTCTTTCCAGTATCACTGCCATGAATCGGGCAATACTGGCATCGGGTTCAAGCGGGAACCCAATAAATTAACATCAGCTTCCTCAAGGTTAGGCAGACCCGGAGTTTTATTCCTCGTGACTTGGAGACCGGCCAGAATGAGAACACGTTGCGTAGCAGAGGAGATGATTTCGATGAAACACGTAATTCACCCATGGGGAAAGCGAATTGATCTCTGTATGTTATCTATCGTCAGCATACATCAACTTTGGAGTGTCGCTTGAATAAGTGGAGGTAATCTTTCGAGTGGATTAGATACCTTTGGGCGGCTAAGTTGAGCGTGACTGTTCAATGTGCGCTCAATGCTATAGCCGTGACAAGACTCCGATGAATCGGCGATGGGAGAGGTTCCGTTGACACTTTGCCAACCAATTCAAGGGCCCTGGACACCCACATGCGGGAGAAATTCTGGGCTAGTTCAGACGATTGTAACTGCAGCATCGCGGTCTAAATCATCCAAAAAAATCATGGGCTTGCATAGGCGACAAAAGAGAGATGAAACACGCTGTGTTACTTCAACAGGGATAGGGATTATTGGTCTTTAGCCTTTCTCGAATTCTGTAATGGTAGATGTTTTAGCGCGTCATTTGACCTTCCCCTGGTCAGCCTCCTCTGCCAGGAACTACTCAGAAGATATGTACCCGTCGGGGTTTGTTAAGAAAGATACGTTGATGGCATCGTTTCTCAGATCCGCCAGGCCTGTAACAATAGAAATAGTTAAAACAAAAAAGCATTCAGAGGGAAAGACGCGCCTTCAACACCAGCTGCATATCCGAGCACCACGCTGTGGCCGTCCTATGGAGCGAGTCAAAGATCTAAAACTGCAGCATGTCATGCTGAGAAAGGAATTCACGTTTCCTTCCTGGAACGACCGAAATATTCCCAGTCTCCCGGGTACCGCTTACATCGAGATTAGACAGTGGATTTCATATCCACCTTCATCACGGCTCCCGACATTCTGCTCCCAGGCGCGATACATCGCTCGGCCATGTCCTGGTTGTAAAAATTGGATGAGCAGATGTTCTTTGGCTACAGTTATCAGTTATGCCGGGTCAGTCTTGATGGAAGCAGTATTATGTTGACATTTCATCCTGCAAGTGATTCGACGCGTACGGCGCGCGAAATGAGGCCAGTAAAAGGTAAACGATGGGGAATACAGTTAGTAGTCGGGGCACATGCCGACACATGCCGGGCACCAGCTCTCACTGAAGATTACTCAGCGGGACCCAGGTATAGCCCCTGTTCAGACTCTCCTTCAGCCACGGCAGGAAGGTTGAGATTATATTGTGAGTGCTGATATTCAACTTAATTATAAATTGTATACTTGATTTCGAACTCTTCCTATTATTATAGATAATTGCTAAATTTTCGGGCTGAAAGAAAGTTTTATTGCCCCAGAAAGTGTTCTTCAACAGAAACGTGCTAGAGCCCGTAAACTACTACAGCTTTCCATCATGCGACCTCATTCTCCGTTACTCCGGTCATCCGTAGAATTTCTCCAGGCTCTTGAGCAAAAACACCGATACTCTTTGTTCCGCCGTGAAATATTACGGGCATTCCAACTCCGTACTCTGGTCCTACGCGCATTGTTCCTTCTATCACGATTGTCCGACTTTCGCGGAGGAGGTATCGAGGGGTCAACTCAACCAAGAGGAAGGAGTCTGTCTCCTCGCTTTCATCGTCTGCGACAGCGAATGAACCGCATGCTACTGGACACCCTGCGTCCGCAAAGTTGTCGACAAGGTATCTGGCCAATTTCTCGATAGACCATCCAGTGAAACTGCCTTCGATAATCGTAAGAGATGCGGTTTCACTCTCATCCCCATCATCGGCTTGTTTCTTGGCTTTGGCCAGCCATTCATCTGAAGGATGACCGGTGACGAAGAGGGCAATCTCGGATGCGCACGGTCGTGAGGGGGGTGGGAGGACCATGCTATGGCCTGCTCTATGAGCAAGAACGAAGATTTTAATGAGCGCCCGTACCTTTTCTTTGAACTTTGGGTAGGAGATGGGTCTTTGAATGTGAGGTGGTAGCTCCATTCGAGAGCTTTATATGATATTGATAGAATCATTCCTTGATAAACATCAAGGGTGCTTTCAATTGGGCGTTATCGTTACCACGCTATCAACGGCTCACCTCAGTTGCAGAGCGCGAACGCCTTGTGAGTGATATCCGTCGTCTGAGAAACGTTACATTGACGATTGGACTTCAGGCAAGCTGATTCACTCCGAGACCGATGATCTTCCGGGTTCATCTCCAACAAATCATGCCCCTGAACCGTTCGTCTACTGCCATGTATCCATGTTGGATATGAATAACAGTGCTTTGGCTATCCGTGCCACAGGTCATCCTCTAGGACGGTAGCTTGATAATTCCCGTTGTAATGTCTAGTACTAGAATGTGCACGCATACGGCGGGGACGAATGTCGGTGCCCTTGGCAAAGGCTCGCTACGCCTTCGATGTCCGCCCATGGAGCTGTGATCTTATCTTGATCTTACCACCGATTTCTTCGTGTCGACATCTTCGGATTTTGCGGGTGTGGCTTCTGGGAGAGTACTCCTTGTCCACTTGGTTTTGTCACTGCTGAGCGATATAAAAGGTAAGGAAATTTGTCGTGGAACGCTATGACTCTGCAGCTGGCTTGCTAGGGTACTAACTACTACTTTCATACAATGCTTTCCAGATCTTTATTCTTTGCTATTTCTCTGTTCATCTTCTCCTCGCCGTCGCTGGCTGTATATCAGGGGTTATCTTCGCAGGCGGGTTACAGTTTTCCCTTAAAATTGTCACTAACCTGAAAGGAGACTTGCTATCCATCCATTTTGCATGGCGCTCCTCGTGTTGGAGCCCAAGGTATCGTCTGTTGCCTCTTATTATCAATATCACTTATCTTCTCGGTGTAGGTGTATGCATCAACAATTGTGCGGCGATTCGCATGAGAGGAAAGCCTCAATTGTTGACGAGAAGAATCGTGGGTGACTAGATGCTGATTATCTTGCATTGACTTATACTTTTTGTTCTAGAAACGTATGCAAGATGGTGGATGCTCGTCAGTACTTTTGATTCAGACTGTTCAGTACAATGATTGGATTTCTCATCAACAGAGCGGGAAGAGACCAACAGACTCCATGCAAAGTGGGTGGGTGCAAGCGCGTTTGGCACACAGGGTACCTCGTATGGTGAGTGAAGTCCAGGGGCTGTAAAATTTCAATCCTAAGAAGTTTAACACAGATGAACATCCATACGGAACCACTCGTAAGTTTTTCTGTTCAATATGACATTGGGTTGTATCTACTCATCTCAGTTGAGGGAGCGGCAAGTCAAAACCCCGCCGTTCTTCGATGCATACCTGAGAAAGAAAACTCGAGTGAGTGCATCCTTAGCGTTATTCCCTTCCAAGTCACCCAACAAGCACCGTAGGTGGAGGCCAACAGTTCTCCCAGTTTTTTGATAGGTCGGGAACCGATCCCGGCGACACCTTTGACGTCGGATTTGCCTGGGGTCAACTGTTTGTCAATAATATGGGACAACAAGTGCTATACCTACCTATCCCTGCTGCCGTGATGCAGATGTGTTATGGACAGTACCCCATGAACGATGGTATTAGATCATTATTATCTCTCGTATTTGATAACTGCTGACACCCTTGTAGGTCGAGAATTCCGGATGATCCTGACCACGCAGTTGTTCAGGCGGTTCACATCAGTCTTTCGCAGGGAGACGAACGAATTGCGGGAGGTTACCGCTGAGCGTAAATCCGCCGTTGTTGAACCAATCTGGCTGAGGACTGCGCGGAACCTTACGATAATGGCATATGGTGATATCAAGTTGAGAACTCCGGTTTGGAGTAGTTTGCACGATGGCGAGGATGAGGTGGTTCGTATTATTGATTCTTCTGACCCGGATTATCCACCGAAACTGTCGATAAAGACGACCGGGAGCGAGTCTGGAGGTAGCCAGCCGATGAAAGCCACTGGTGGCTAGTCAACTAAAACGACCGGCGCGATACCAACGGCACCTGCAAAGTCGGTCGCAACGAAAGCTACAGCTACAGCCACCAAACCTCTTGTTAAATCGACAAAACCTGCAGCAACAAGACCAACCAAAGCTTAGAATTAGATGGAAATGTAGCAAAATAGTTTCGTATTGCATTGGTTGCCAACATAAGTAGTAAAAACTCGTGAGTTATTTGAACCGAAATTTTAATGCGATGACGCCATCAGACGTCTCTATTGTTCTCGCTATCACCGACATCAAGGAAACGGATTCCCTGATTGCTTGAAATTTAACTAGGATTTGACTGCTGAAGATCTTACCTTCGCAATAGGCATCGGACGGCACTTCCGATGGACTATGCTAGTCTACCCTCTGCGGCTGACGAAGAACTGGGGCCTAACATCACATAGAAAAACATAACTCGATATCTTACCTGAAGACGACAGTCCTGCTTTAGCGTAGTCTCGTTCCCATTCGTCGTAGTGATGTCTTCATCCTCGCTAACGCTCGGAATGATCGGACCGGTCCACGTGAAGCGGAGTTGAAAAAGGGGAAACGATGATACGCTAGAACGGATGGGGACGAGACTAGCTTTAACGTTAGGAATAAGTCCGGATGGAAGACTAGACCACCTTCCGGATACGCGGGTACAGTCATCATCAATTCGTCCTTAGCCGACGTTGATGCCCATTCTGGGAAAGTTATATCCAGACCTCGACCACCGAACAAGATTTATAGCATGCCCGGACTTGGCCAGTGGGATCGTCAATGGCCCGACCTCGCAGCATGGAGTCAACCCTAACGCGAACCTCCTCCCTCATTGAAAATGAGGAGAATCCAACGATGTACTCGTCACAATTCACGGATAAATCTGCTTCGATGAGGGCCTCGCGGAGTCTGTACATGAAGGTTGTGGCAGGTGGAACCCTTGCTATGACTATTGTCATGTTTTGTGTGTTTTCGATATACTGGGGCGCCCTGTGGAAGATACCGGCCCACAATTTACAAGGGTGGGTTGTGGTGGGTATTACCTTGTCCTTAGCTATTCTCCCAGTCCAGCTGAGCATTGTGGCAGGACTTTGATGGATCGACAGTGGGAAATGCGGTCGTGCAGGGTCTCATCTCCTCGTCGTCGAAGGTGACTTGGACAGAACGGCCGTCGAGCGAGTTCTCTGGTCCTGAAGAGGTAGCAAATCTCGTCGTTGATGAGAAGACTTGGGTCGTCGTTGTTGGTAAGACATAGCTATACCTGATTTCACTGTGCTCATTTATGGATAGTCAATTCCAACGCGACAACGGCTCTACAATATGCTTTGTCCTCGGTAAACTCTTCATATGACGGTTCCGAAGCAATTACAGTTTATGTTGTTGAAGCGCGGAACGAAAATGCGTAGTACGTAGTAACCAGTCTTTCAGACACCTTGGCATCTCATATCTCTTCCGTTAAGCCGTTCTCTGATACGGCCATCTGTGCAAACAACACTCGCTGCAATCTCTCAGGCCTTTGCTCAAATCTTTCTTCGGCAAGTCGGATCGTCGTCGTCGAACGCCCTGGCTTCAATATCGACCACTGCGCCCCAAATCCTAACGGAGCCTATCAGCTATACTATCGACAACTTGCGCCCTTTCGATATACCCGTGTACGTGGCCTCTATTTCAGGGACATACTTTCTGACAGGACTTGTAGTGCCAGTGCCATCACCTTCGTCGGTCTCATCTATGTGCTGGTTTTGTCATTCTTCATCGTGGTATGTCCTTCTTAATCTTCTGATTCGTCACCTAAGGGTGCCGCTACCTAGAACTTCTGTGCAGCTGCTCGTGAACTATCGGGGCTGGAGAAATCATTAACGACAGGCTCCCTTATCAGGGTCCGGATAGCCTCGAGTTTTATCGCATATTTTACGCTGTCATTATTTTATTCGCTGCTTAGCCGAGCGTTCCAAGTCAACTTCTCTAGAGTGTGCGTTTCTATCCTCTCTTCACATCGCTGCTCCTAAATTGTTTCATGCAGATTGGGACCTGCCGGGTTCCTCGTTTTCTGGATGGCGAACTTCGCTGGGATGCTGGCGGTGGGACTGGCACTTGAAGCCATGATGACGCTTATGACTCTGAGATTTGTCGCTTTCTTTATGATATTCTGGATTATTGGTGAGTAACGTGTACTCCTGTCACCTGCTTACGCCTTTCTAATATACGAGGGTAGTCAACGTCTCGGTATGTTTCATGCCCATCGATGTCCTGCCGCATATATATCGCTATGGATACGCGTTCCCATTTTATAATCTATCTTGTGCTGTTAGAACGATCGTATTTGGAACGAAGAATCAACGTAAGCTGCCTTTCCATGCTACCTGGATAAATAACTTATCTGTCTTCTAGTAGGAATGCAATTTGGTATCCTAATAGCGTGGACTGTGGTATCGATGATTACTATCCCGTTGTTCCAGTGGTTGATGCGAAGAAAAGCTGTTGCTCAATGGCGAGCTCGCGAGACAGGGGTCAAAGCTTGAATTGTCCAGAGCTCGTACCTCTCTTACTATTATATCTTTTTATGTTAGAGGTTTATGATGTCTGTAATATGAATCTGCAGGTGTAGTCTGACTGTTATGATCTTGGGCGGTGATTGCCTTTTGTGGCTAGGAGTATTGGTTCTGTGCCGTAAATTACCGAGTCCAACTTAAGCATCGCATAAGACTATATTTATAAGAGCTATTCATTTAGATTGTCAGGACAAAATGACCCCGGTCAGTCACAAGATATTTAGATGGGGATAAAGCAGACGGAGTGTCGCTGATGGCGCGTATGGTTCCGATTTCGTAAAAGAGACCCCTGGTTAAGAGATGCAGGAAATTTCGGCATACAAAGAAAGAAACGGCGAATGAAAATCGACCTCCTGGTCTCTGGATGAACAGGAATGGCATATTTATCGGCCGATCGGGCACCACGGGAGATGATGATGAGAAATATCAAACGGAAGGAAATGAATACTGCAAATACTCTGCAGCACCATAGTTCCGTGACGTGAAGATGCATGATGTGAGCCGAATGAGCATCTGATATTTTTGATGGAGTACACAGGCGGAACTTGCTGCGAACCAGAATCCTTACAAGATGCAGTAGAATCTAGGAGCAATAGTCGTAGGATACGAAGATGATTTAACCTCGGCTGATAAAAGACAGACGGAACCGACGTGGTCGCGATAATTCTCTATGAAACCACCAGTAATACGACTTCATTTCTCATGAAAGCTTTCCTCGTTAATAAGGTCCAATGCCTTCCTGCTCCTAGCCTGAATCGTGCACTTGAACGGAGTCGGATGGCTGCAGAAAAGTGAAGATAGAGCACATTCAGAGTTGATACTTTGAGACCGGACATAAATTTCATACCTGCTGTATGCTCCGTATCTGGCTCGAAAACAACGCCGTTCTCAGAATACTTTGAAATGTCGAAGACCGCTAACACCATAGCGCAGGACATGAAAACCGAGGCGTCAGCTAGCAGTTTTCCTGCATCCCGAATAAGCATTAATTATGGAAACAGGTCTAACGAGACGTACCAGGACAAATTCTGTTATAATCGTAACTGTCAATCAGGATATGAACTCTCGATCGTATCAACAAAACACCCACCGAAGACCGAATCCAAACGCCACCTTGTAGGGATCGAGTTCGGGTTCCTTCGTTTCCGTCCGGATAAATCTGTCAGGATTGAACTTGAACGGTTCAGTGTATATCGTAGGGTCGTGGAGCATTTTCCTATACACCCAAGGATTAGACAGGGTCTTCAACGTCATCCACATCCCCATACCAGATGTTGGCCAAAATCCAGGAACCCTTGGGAATAAAAAAACCGGATTGAACAACATCCTCGGTAACGCAGTGAGGAACGCCTAGGCGCAAAATTGTGATGAGCGCTCTGATCAGAACAACTGGATATATACTGACCTGTTGGTCCGACGGTGTGCCATCGGATGACTTCAAGAACTAGAGCATTGACATACGGGAGGCGCTCTCGATCGTCAAATCGGGGTAACCTATCATTTCCGATCACGCGTCGATTTCCGCATGTGCCTTTGCCTGAACTTCGGGGTACAGAAGCATTGCTTTGAAGAAAGCGTAAACGGATGCAACGGTCCAATCTACTGTCAGTCGAAGCTCTGAAAGAGGAAACCAAAAACATACAGTATCGGCACCACCTGTATAAAATGAATGAGGGATTGCAAGCGGCTTTGATTAAAGAATGGTTCACATACCGGCGTATAGGGATCCCGCAAGCCATTTGATATCACATTCTTCTTCGGCACTCACAACGCCTTCAAGGTGAGTCGATGTGAGAGAAAGACGAGCCTTGCCAGCAGCCTATTCACCTTTAAGAGATAGCTTGGTATGAAATATTTATCCACCTACCATTTCCCGCTTTACATAGTTATGTGGCCGTTCTATGAATTCGTTTAATGTCGAAGCCCATTCCCGTGCGGTCCGTTTGAATCCAGCTCCAGGAAACCATTCCGGAATGTGACGTACTAAAGTGTGTCATTTCTTAGTTGCGAAGGGAACGAAAGGGAGAAGCAAGACCTACAGATAGGAATAAGATTGACCAAAAAGACACTGGGAACCGTCGCAAGAGAGAATTGATTCATGACTTCCTCGACTAGATTCACAAATGGGTCGTTCTCTTCTTGTATCGTGTATCCATGCGAAATTTGCAATATCACCGCTCCAGCAGTTCTTACGCGTCGATCATCAATGTCGCCACTGACAGAGAGACGAGAAAAAATAACACACTTCCGGATATGCGCTGAGAGTTCTTCGGGTGTAGCAGAGACCCTCTTCAGGAAGCGATGAGTCCCGAGCTCTACCATCGGTAAGAACGGCTTCATGGTCACGTTGCTACCGAACAGCTGATGCGCCAGTCGACGGAAGTTGCGAAATCGAGCACCGTAAGGCATAAGAGCTAGTCCATTCTTCCACCCGATGAGCTCACCACTCATGGCGAAAAATGGCCTATCCGAGGAAATGAGGCTTTTCTTGTCCAGTAGGGAGGCTGCTATCTGAGCCGAGTTTATCACGACCATTCGCTTCCCAAGGATAGAAACTGAGGTAATGTCGCCTTGTAATATACTGTGAGCATACTTGATTGCCAAGTTTTCACTAGGTCGCACCGTACCATATTTTTCCCCCCACTTAGCGTAGGTAAGCCACTCTTTCTCAGAGGGCATGTCGAAAAGATTCCCGACAAACGGTAGGCCTCTGGGTCCAGGAGGGAATCGGGCAGTACTACGGCGAGTTCGGCGGAAGAGGTGCCAAGCAAGAATCGAACCGACAAAGGCAATGAAAATATCAAGAGTGCGAATAGAGTTAAACGTTTGGGTAGGTTGGATGGCCGTTTGATACCGTAAGAGAGGACCGAAACTTCTTATATGGACTGGCAAATCTTAAACAGCTGCAACGGTGAATAAGATTGCGCGGGGAGCGTCCGGATCCTAACTTGGCGCTGAACGAGACCATGCGAAACGGGATTCGCACAGGTGACAGCTCCAAGTCCTATCACTCTACAAGGCCTCGGCTCATGCTTCGTTGATCGCAATGGGAGACCAACTTGCCAAAGTCAGAGCGAGGAGATAGGGGAACCCGCAATGCGATCTTATGCGATGCCCCCTGGTCGAAACATTCTGAGCTGGAGCAAAGTGAGTGCCTGGTTAGTCGGAACAAGACTGACTGGAACTTTGACTGGAGACGCCAGAGCGGCTAGTGAGAGGCGACGTACAAAGATTTGGTCCTCTTACTTTCTATGCAAGTTCAAGTTCAATATTGGCGCTTGCACAGCCACAAATTTGACAGCGAAGTTGATAAGCCGGCTTTTACTCTGTCGTCCGAGGCACAAGGAGAGCGCCGGTGCAATCGCAACAGATTTACGGACCATCACTGCAGACTCCTGTAATCCTAGCTGCGAAGCCGATTTCTGAGTGGAAAAGGGAGAAGAAGGATATTATATGCTGAATGAGAGGAAGGAGTCGGATTCCACAGTCTGTCTGTCGATCAAGAAGTAGGGATGTTCACGATGTTTATGGATATCATCTGCTTACTTTGTCAAGGCGTTTGGGCGAGACTCTTATCGGTAACATGCTTCTATGAAGCTTTCAAATTCAGGAATTCTGGTAAAGATAAAGTTTGGTCGTACATATTGGACAATCAGTGTCGGCGGGGACTCCTCTACATATGGACAGAAAAAAAAATACTAGCTCGGAAAATAGGTTCTCCGGTTGGCATACATTTGTTCCTCAATCCAATCTTTCTTCTTCGATGATGAGTCCTACAGCCTTCTCGCTCCTGGCCTTGATCGCACACTTGAACGACGTCGGATGGCTAAAAGAAAACAAAGCCATCGTGAGAAATGCCATTCTAAGACAGAGCCAAGCTAATTTCTTGCCTAATAGCCCCTACGGTATACTCCGTGTCCGGTTCGAATACAACACCATTTTCAGAATATTTCGAGATCTTGAAGACCGACAATATCATAGCACATGAAACAAATATGGAGGCGTCAGCTAGAACTCTCCCTGGATCTGCGTCAACACATATCATTAGCACAAGTCTGAGAAAGTATACCTGGGCAAATCCTGCAGACAGTTATGATGAATCGATAGAACAGCTCCAGTTGCAAGACTCACCGCCGTCCAAATCCAAACGCCAGTTTATGAGGATCAAGTTCTGGCTCCTTGGCTTCCGTTCGTATAAATCTCTCCGGCTTGAAATCGAATGGTTGATCATACACCGCCGGATCGTGAAGCATTTTCCTGTCGATGATATGTCCATGAGGCTGGGTTTCAGGTGGGACTGACGTCCTAATTACATACCAGATATTTGCGTAGATCAAGGATCCTTTGGGAATGAAATATCCAGATTGGACATCGTCCTCGGTAGCGCAATGAGGAAGGCCTAAGTGCGAAACATCAGTGGAAGTCAGGCGAAATGTATGTGCATTCAGCACCGACCTGTAGGTACTACGGTGTGCCATCGGGTGACCTCGAGTGCTAGAGCGTTAACATACGGGAGGTGCTCTCGGTCGTCAAATCGAGGCAGTCTGTTGCTACCAATCACCGCGTCGATCTCTGCTTGTGCCTTTGCCTGAATATCAGGATACAGAATCATCGCTTTGAAAAAGGCATAAATAGATGCAACGGTCTAAAATCGTGATCAGACGAAACCTTGAACAAGGAAATAAAAACCTACGGTTTCGGCACCACCTACAGAATGAGAATGAGCAATTTACCGAGAGTTGGAATGAATGAATGATGTACTGACCGGCGTATAGAGCCGATGCGAGCCATTTGACATTATATTCTTCCTCGGCAGTCACTTCACCTTCAAGCTGGCTGGAGATCAAGGAATGACGAGCCGTTCCAGCCGCCTAAACAGCTTTAACAGACAGTCTGGCAAAACATGTTATTAAACGAACCATTTCTTGCTTTACATAGTCATATGGCAATTCCACGAAGTCATTTAATGTTGAAGCCCACTCCCGAGCGGTCCGTTTGAATCCGGCTCCAGGAAGCCAGTCTGGGACGCGGGTTACTAGATTATGGAGCTTCTTAGATGTGGAGTGAATTCTAGAGCGAGTAAAGACCTACAGATTGGAATAATATTGACCAAAAAACCTCCCGAGGCTATTGCGAGGGAAGCCTGTTTCATTGTTCGCTCTGCCAGTTCTATGAATGGGTCATTCTCTTCTTGGATCGCGTATCCATGTGAGATTTGTAGAATTATGGCACTGGCGGTCCTTATTACGCATCGGCTGTCAGTGGTGCTACTCATACAGATTAACTAGATTGACTCACTTTCGAATATGTTCGGAAAGTTCTTCAGGTCTGGTTAAGATCCTCTTCAAAGAACGACGCGTCTCCAACTCCAACATCGGCAGAAATTGATTCATGGTTACGTTGGTTCCGAATAGCTGATGCGTTAACCGACGGTGGTTGCGGAAACGCGCTCCGTAAGGCATAAGAGGGAGGGAATTTTTCCACCCAACGAGCTCGCCACCCATCCCGACGACCGGTCTATCAGAGTAGATGGAACTTTTCTTATCGAGTATGCTGATGGCCATCTGAGCAGAATTTAGGACGACCAGGCGCCGCCCAAGGACGGCGACTGAAGCTATATCACCTGATAAAAAAAAAGGTAAAACAGTAAGTAATACTACTCTCTATCATATGTTGAAAATAATACCGTATTTCTCCCCCCATCTGGCGAAGGTAAGCCATTCCCTCTCAGTGGGCATGTCAAAAAGGTTTCCAATGACCGGGAGTCCTTTAGGACCCGGAGGAAATGGCACTTTGCGGTTGTTTCGATGGAAGACGCGCCATACAAAGGCCAGACCAGCAAGTACTATCGCGATGTCGAGAGTAGCAAGAGAGGTCCACATTCTGCAAGGAAGTTGGTTGACAATGTGCGAGGTAGCAGCCCGTGCTTATAAGTGTGCTGCTCAGCCTAAGAACTTCCCAGTGGAGATGTTAAAAGATACAGCATCGCGGTAGTCGTACGGCTCTGAGTCCTGTTGGGCCTATGATATCGTGCGACGTGTCGTATCATATGGTCAACGTTAACCTCGTGAAGGATAAGAATGAAGAATGGTGCCTATGGTAGATGGCACCGAGATTGACTCGCACTAACTGACTTCAAGTTTCTATATGGACCTTGCGATTGGCTGAAGAAATTTGGGGCTAAAATGCAGCCTAGATCTCGATTCGTATGAATACTTCACGGAATTTGAAGAGAGACTTAGTTCCGTTTCAGTCTGAATGAAAAGAACTTCAGAAGAAAAAAGGGTAAATTGTGCACAGCCACGGTCCGCAAGGTTTAAAATAGCGTACATGACGTACATTTTCGACCCCTCTCTACCCTCTTTGCCGGAATTTAGCCGTGCCTCCCCTTGCTATTATTAGAGCATGTTGGCCGGGGATCGTTCATTTTGACATTAGTCTTCAAATTCCACAATACTTTGGCTTGAGCCTTGGTTGGACATGACCTTCACCTGCTGCTTGAGGGAAATGAGGGTGAGTAGTGTGTGCAACTTGAAACTACTCTATTGATTAACACCGGGGGGTAGATTCCTTTCAAGTTCCAAGCGTGGTATGACAAACTTGAAGTCTGGCATGCCCTGAGTAGGAACGAAATCGATCAGGTTTCGAGCTTACCGGCGGCAACCTCGGCATGGCCGAATTCAAACCGGGCAGCGCGTTTCGATTGCGCTTCGACAGGTAATATTGCTGCACTTTAACTCTGAGATACCCACCTTCTTCCAAATTTATCATGTGTCCCAAAATCCTGAAAGATAAATTTTTATTCGTTACCGGAATTCCATCAGATTTGTAATACCAAATGAGTTGGAAGATGGATGGCCGGATGGCCCGAAGACTACATACAGTCACTAGCAGGAGTCACTAACACCTCACCCACATCGTCGTCGTGATGGTATAGCGCCTGTCTACATGAGACTAACTTTGAAACTAGTCGGGTGCCAAGGGCCATCGTATCTGTGTGGCGTCACCAAGTTCTATGGTCAGTCATGCATACATAAGGACATATTGAAAGGTTGCGGGCGAATATCAGGGGACTTATGAGAGACTAAGTAACTTTAACTTTATGGAACTCGAGAGTTGGATTGTCGAAGTCCAAGTTCAGGCCTGGTATCGTAACATTTTCGGTGAGGAGATGATATCTCAACCGACGCTCTGGGTACAACGCCCATGGTTTAGTGCTCAACCTATAGGTGCCTTGACATATGCTCCGCAGGGAATCTGCTGTACATGAGATAATACCAGCTTCCTAAACGAACAGACATGAATGTAGGACATATCCCCGGGGATACTTAGTCTCGAGGCACCACGGAAAAAGAAGAAGAAGAACTGCGTGAGGTGAGCCTAGTATGTATTTGGCATGCTTTGATGACACAGACAGAGCTTGCTAGTCCTGAATGCTTACAAGAGAGGGAAAAACCAAGCGGCGGTTCGACTTATCGGAGCAAAAGATATGCTGAACCTAATTAGTCGCGAAGAAACTAACGGGACCACAGCTAAACGACGAAAGGATTTATAATGTAAGTTGAATGAAGTCCGTTTTTTTGAAGGCATACGGGCGGAGCTTGCTGACAACGGCCTCAATGGTTCCGAGTCCTGTGTAATATGTATACAGGCTCGGTCTTTGCGGGTTTTTGGATCTCGGTGGCGGTGCATTTGGTTAATTACATGTAATTCGGCGCGCTGGTCCGTATGACGTCCGGCTCCTATGCGCTGGTCTCGTCATCGTTACTCTTCTTACTTTTTCCGTTGATATCTCTTCAGCACCTCATATTGATACAATTGATGCATTGATGTACATTCAGCATCCTGCTTTGCGCTTTCAATGTCTGTTAACTGCTCTTCTGCTCTCTTCCTCTGTGACTTGCCCTCCACGGTCGCACTGCCGAAAGCTCGGCTATGACCCCCAATGTTGATGTACGTGCAGCTCGAAGGGTAATCCATTGATCGAGAGCGTATGCACCGTATAACATGTTATCCGAGACGCCAAAGGGCTTGACTCTGGGCCTGATTTATGGACAAAGAACCGACATAAACCAAAGGAGACTCGCCTGAGTGTTCGTCCTGCCATCATCGATCATCGATTCATCTCCAGACTTTTGGCCACCGCGCATCGTTAGGGATCTCGAGGTGAGACTCTGGAAACGCGGATGCGTCTGTAGAGAAAGCTAAAGAGTCAATCGATTCGATGAACGATGAAGGTGAATGTGGTGGAAGTAAGTGCATTCGGCCACGGGAACAAATCAAAGGCACTCTTCCCCTTCGACAACGATGAATGTTTGACACTGTCATCTCCATGGCAAATCTCTGTCATCTTGCGAAGGAATTCCGTACTTGACAAGGCCAACAAGGCAGGAAGGCTTTCTAAGTCTCTCTTACGACAAGGCGAGGTTCTGGCTCATTCGACTCCTCGTTAGCACACGCGCCGCAAATGTCTGTTACGTTCTGGAAATTCGGGGGTAATGGTGTATTAGTGTTTATTGAAGCATACCAGACGGGGTGCTAATATCTGAGCGTTGTCCAGGTAGTACGTTTCTTACACTTTGTTCGCCTTTATTGGATAAACAAATGGGTTTCTTCAGGAGCGCTTCGTTAAATCATATCCAAGACGCCCTGAGCTGGCACTCGTAGCCGCTGTCTCTATCCTCGCATTATTTGTCCTGCACCTCATCTGAAATGCTGTATGGATGGACAGGCTGGCCAGTCCCATTTCGCTCGTCGAAGCTGTATCCACCCGTCGCTTGTCCATGTATAGAAGACCCCCGAGGAAGGACTTGCAGAGACACGCCCGTCTAACTTCAAACATGGAATGGCAGGGGGGTTCCTTCAAGGCGCTTCGGTGGTCTTCCACGTTACGTTCTGATTCAGGTACGTACCTTATGGACTGCCTTGACAATACACACACATCTTGTTTCTAGCTTATCTATGGCCACTGCTGTTCTCAATGCCGGTCTGTTCAATACAGTGGCTTGTAGGTAGCCCACCATGTACGTACGTTTTATAGGCCTTTGCATCGCTCACCACACTGACGCCTTCTCAGGTATTCAATACTATCCGTCGTTTACAATGTACGAATTTCGCAATGAACGGAATCTTAAGGATCATTGCAATACCAACGGCACACATGGATTTATTTCATACACCAGTTCCCCATTCTCGCCCTGCATTTAATGAATCACGGAAAGTATATTTGGGCCCCTCCATCCGGTTTGGCTGCTGCCCCTGACACCGCTACCCCAAGGCATTGACGACGATGATTTTCCTTGATGCACAAGCTTCGCTTAGAGATCATCTCTTGCCGATTAAGTGAATGTTCCTTCTAATGATATATAGATACTAATAGCATGTTTCTGACGATCCTTGAATCTGGTTGGTATTGCGCTTGCGGCTTGGTATACCCTTATGTACCTTTTGTTACGCTTATGCTGACTCACTTCTCCAGGACTTCCCAAGACTTCCTGCCGCCCTTATCATGCTGACATTGTTGGTTCTCTTACTTTAGGTCCTCACAACTCACAACTCACTCCTGCTATGTGAATGGCAGAAGATATTTGTGCAAATAGAATGTGTCAGGGATGCAGCAATCGCCTTCCCGGGGACAGATGTGCGAACACGCCTTCATCCCGTCGTCGCTATATGCATACCCAGAGAATCACCTACCGATACTGCAACCCAGTCGCCAGTTTCCTATTCAGCAGTACCATGCTACAATCGGAATCCTCGATAGGGATGTTTGATGCTTGCCACGGTACCTCTCCTCTACTGACGTCGAGTCTTGTCGGTTTTGAGAGCGTTATACGAAAGAAGGGGTGTGACTGCAAGTCAGAAGAACGGCTTCTCAACTGTCCATATATTGAGTGCTATCACTGCATTTGCTTCGTGATCCAAACCTTCCCCTTCACACAGGACTCGGACCTGCCACGCCCGCGTTGGCCCACCACTTCATAAAACTATATTTACACGAGCTATTCATTTAGATTGTCAAAATGACTCCGGTCAATCACAAGAGATTTAGATGGCGATAAAGCAGACGCAATGTCGCTGATGGCGCGTATGGTTCCGATTCCGCAAAAGAGACCCCCTGGTTAAGAAATTCAGGAAATTCCGGCGTAAACAGGAAGAAACGGCGAATGAAAATCGACCTCCTTGTCTCTGGATGGACAGGAATGGCATATTTATAGGCCGTATCAGGCACCACGGGAGATGATGATGAGATATATCAAACGGAAGGAAACGAATACGGCAAACACTCCGCGGGACCATAGTTCAGTGACATGAAGATGCGTGATGTGAGCCGAATGAGCATCTGATATTTTTAATGGGGTGTACAGACAGAACCTGCTGCGAACCAGAATCCTTACAAGATGCAGTAGAATCTAGGAGCAATAGCCGTAGGATACGAACGTGATTTAACATCAGCTGATAAAAGACAGACGGAACCAACGTGGTCGCGATGGTTCTCTATGAAACCACCAGTAATACGACTTCATTTCTCATGAAAACCTTTCCTCATTGATAAGATCCAATGCCTTCCTGCTTCTAGCCTGGATCGTACACTTGAACGGAGTCGGATGGCTGCAGAGAAGTGAAGATAGAGCACATTCAGAATCGATACTTTGAGATCGGACATAATTTTCATACCTGACAACCCCTGCTGTATGCTCCGTGTCTGGCTCGAAAACAACGCCGTTTTCAGAATACTTTGAAATGTCGAAGACCGCTAACACCATAGCGCAGGACATGAAAACCGAGGCGTCAGCTAGCAGTCTTCCTGCATCCCCCGAGTAAGTATTAAATATGGAAACATGTCTAACGAGACGTACCAGGACAAATTCTGTCACAATCATAACTTTCAATCAGGATATGAACTCGCGATTGTACCCATAAAACACCCACCGACGACCAAATCCAAACGCCACCTTGTAGGGATCGAGTTCGGCTTCCTTCGTTTCCGTCCGGATAAATCTGTCAGGATTGAACTTGAACGGTTCATTGTATATCGTAGGGTCGTGGAGCATTTTCCTACGGATGTCACACGCAAGGATTAGACAGGGTCTTCAACGTCATCCACATCCCCATACCAGATGTTGGCCATAATCAAGGAACCCTTTGGGATGAAATAACCGGATTGAACAACATCTTCGGCAACGCAGTGAGGAATGCCTAGGCGCAAAATTGTGATGAGCACTCAGACTAGAACAACTAGATATATACTGACCTGTTGGTCCGACGGTGTGCCATCGGATGACTTCAAGAACTAGAGCATTGACATACGGGAGGCGCTCTCGGTCATCAAATCGGGGTAACCTATCATTGCCGATCACGGCGTCGATCTCTGCTTGTGCCTTTGCCTGGACCTCGGGGTACAGAAGCATTGCTTTGAAGAAAGCGTAAACGGATGCAACGGTCTAATCCACTGTCAGTCGAAGCTCTGAAAGAGGAAACCAAAAACATACAGTATCGGCACCACCTGTATAAAATGAATGAGGGGTTGCAAACGGCTTTGATTAAAGAATGGTTCACATACCGGCGTATAGGGATCCCGCAAGCCATTTGATATCACATTCTTCTTCGACACTCACAACGCCTTCAAGGTGAGTCGATGTGAGAGAAAGACGAGCCTTGCCAGCAGCCTATTCACCTTTAAGAGATAGCTTGGTATGAAATATTTATCCACCTACCATTTCCCGCTTTACATAGTTATGTGGCCGTTCTATGAATTCATTTAATGTCGAAGCCCATTCCCGTGCGGTCCGTTTGAATCCAGCTCCAGGAAACCATTCCGGAATGTGACGTACTAAAGTGTGGCATTTCTTAGTTGCGAAGGGAACGAGAGGGAGAAACAAGACCTACAGATAGGAATAAGATTGACCAAAAAGCCACTGGGAACCGTTCCAAGAGAGAATTGATTCATGACTTCCTCGGCTAGATTCACAAATGGGTCGTTCTCTTCTTGTATCGTGTATCCATGCGAGATTTGCAATATCACCGCTCCAGCAGTTCTTGCGCGTCGATATCAGTGTCACTGACAGAGAGACGAGAAAAAATAACACACTTCCGGATATGCGCTGAGAGTTCTTCGGGTGTAGCAGAGACCCTCTTCAGGAAGCGATGAGTCCCGAGCTCTACCATCGGTATGAACGGCTTCATGGTAACGTTGCTACCGAACAGCTGATGCGCCAGTCGACGGAAGTTGCGAAATCGAGCACCGTAAGGCATGAGAGCTAGTCCATTCTTCCACCCGATGAGCTCACTCATCGCGAAAAATGGCCTATCCGAGGAAATGAGGCTTTTCTTATCCAGTAGGGAGGCTGCTATCTGAACCGAGTTTATCACGACCATCCTCTGTCCGAGGATGAAAACCGAGGTAATGTCACCTTGTAATATACGGTGAGCATACTTAATTGCCAAGTTTTCACTAGGTGGCACCGTACCATATTTTTCCCCCCACTTAGCGTAGGTAAGCCACTCTTTCTCAGAGGGCATATCGAGAAGGTTCCCGATCAACGGTAGTCCTCTGGGACCAGGAGGGAATCGGGCAGTACTACGACGAGTTCGGCGGAAGAGGTGCCAAGCAAGAATGAAACTGACAAAAGCAATGGAAATATCAAGAGCGCGGATAGAGTTAAACATTTTGGTGGGTTGGATGGTTGTTTGATACTGTGAGAGAGGACCGAAACTTTATATAGGCTGGCCAATCTTAAACAGCTGCAACGGTGAATAAGTTTGCGCGAGGAGCGTCCGGATCCTAACTTGGCGCTAAACGAGACCATGCGAAACGGGAATCACACAGGTGACAGCTTCAAGTCCTGTCACTTTACAAGACCTGGGATCATGCTTCGTTGAACCCAATGGGAGACCAACTTGCCAAAGTCAGAGGGAGGAGATAGGGGTACCGGGAATGATGCCCCCTGGTCGAAACATGGCCCAATGAGTCGGGGCAAAGTGAGTGCCTGGTTGGTCGCAACTAGACTGACTGGGACTTTGGCTGGAGACGACAGAGCGGCCAGCGAGGGGCGACGTACAAAGATTTGATCCTCTTACATTCAATATTGGCGCTTGCACAGCCACAAATTTGACAGAGAAGTTGATAAGCCGGCTTTTACTCTGTCGTCCGAGGCACAAGGAGAGATCGCCGGTGCAATCGCAACAGATTTACGGACCGTCACCGCAGACTCCTGTAATCCTGGCTGCGAAGCCGATTTCTGAGTGGAAAAGGGAGAAGAGGATATTATATGCTGAGCCATGACCGATGAGAGGAAGGACTCGGATTCCACAGTCAGTCTACTACTCCTGTCGATCAAGAGGTCGGGATGTTCACGATGTTTATGGATATCATCTACTCACTTTATCAAGGCGTTTGGGCGAAACTCTTATCGGCAACATGCTTCTATGGAGCTTTCGAATTCAGGAATCCTGGTAAAGATAAGGTTTGGTCGTACATATTGGACAATCAATATCGACGGGGACTCCTCTCCATATGGACAGAGAGAAAAAAATATTAGCTTGGAAAATAGATTCTCCGGCTGGCAGACATCTGTTCCTCAATCCAATCTTTCTTCGATGATGAGTCCTACAGCCTTCTCGCTCCTGGCCTTGATCGCACACTTGAACGACGTCGGATGGCTAAAAGAAACCAAAGACATCGTGAGAAATGCCATTCTAAGACAGAGCCAAGCTAATTTCCCACCTAATAGTCCCTGCGGTATGCTCCGTGTCCGGTTCGAATGCAACACCATTTTCAGAATATTTCGAGATCTTGAAGACCGACAATATCATAGCACATGAAATAAATATGGAGGCATCAGCTAGAACTCTCCCTGGATCTGCATCAGCACATATCATAGGCACAAGTCTGGGAAAGTATACCTGGGCAAATCCTGCAGACAGTTATGATGAATCGATAGAACAGTTCCTGTTGCAAGACTCACCGCCGTCCAAATCCAAATGCCAGTTTATGAGGATCAAGTTCCGGCTCCTTGACTTCCGTTCGGATAAATCTCTCCGGCTTGAATTCGAATGGTTGATCATACACCGCCGGATCGTGAAGCATTTTCCTATTGATGATGTCCATGAGACTGGGTTTCAGGTGGGACCGGCGTCCTCATTATACATACCAGATGTTTGCGTAGACCAAGGATCCTTTGGGAATGAAATATCCAGATTGAACATCGTCCTCGGTAATGCAATGAGGAAGGCCTAAATGCGAAATGTCAGTGGAAGTCAGGCGAAATGTATGTGTATTCAGCACCAACCTGTAGGTCCTACGGTATGCCATCGGGTGACCTCGAGCGCTAGAGCGTTAACATACGGGAGGTGCTCTCGGTCGTCGAATCGAGGCAGCCTGTCGTTACCAATCACCGCATCGATCTCCGCTTGTGCCTTTGCCTGAATGTCAGGATACAGAAGCATCGCTTTGAAAAAGGCATAAATAGATGCAACGGTCTAAAACCGTGGTCAGAGAAAACATTTAATGAGGAAATAAAGCCTACTGTATCGGCACCGCCTACAGAATGAGAGTGAGCAATTACCGAGAGTTGGAATGAATGAATGATGTACTGACCGGCGTATAGAGCTGATGCGAGCCATTTGACATTATATTCTTCCTCGGCAGTCACTTCGCCTTCAAGCTGGCTGGATGTCAGGGAATGATGAGCCGTTCCAGCCGCCTAGACATCTTTAAGAGGTAGTTTAGCAAAAGATGCTATTGCACTAACCATTTCCTGCTTTACATAGTTATATGGCTTTTCCACGAAATCATTCAGTGTTGAAGCCCACTCGCGAGCGGTCCGTTTGAATCCGGCCCCAGGGAGCCAGTCTGGGACGCGGGTTACTAGATTATGGAGCTTCTTAGAAATGTAGCAAATTCTAGGGTGAGTAAAGACCTACGGATTGGAATAAGATTAGCTAAGAAACCTCCCGAGGCTGTTGAGAGGGAAAACTGGTTCATTGTTCGTTCTGCCAGTTCTATGAAGGGGTCATTTTCTTCTTGGATCGTGTATCCATGTGAGATTTGTAAAATTATGGCACCGGCGGTCCTTATTTCGCATCGGTTGTCAGTGCTGCTACTCATACAGATTAATTAGTTTGACTCACTTTCGGATATGTTCGGAAAGTTCTTCAGGTCTGGTTAAGAACCTCTTCAAAGAACGACGCGTCTCCAACTCCAACATCGGCAGAAATTGATTCATAGTTACGTTGGTTCCGAAAAGCTGATGCGCTAACCGACGGTGGTTGCGGAAACGCGCCCCGTAGGGCATGAGAGGGAGGGAGTTTTTCCACCCAACGAGCTCGCCACCCATCCCGACGACCGGTCTATCAGAGTAGATGGAACTTTTCTTATCGAGTATACTGATGGCCATCTGAGCGGAATTTAGGACGACCAGGCGCTGCCCAAGGATGCCGACTGAGACTATATCGCCTGATAAAGGAAGAACCGTAAGTAATACTGCTCTGTCATATGTTGAATATAATACCATATTTCTCTCCCCATTTGGCGAAGGTAAGCCATTCCCTCTCAGTGGGCATGTCAAAAAGGTTTCCAATGAACGGGAGTCCTTTAGGACCCGGAGGAAATGGCGCATTGCGGTTGTTTCGACGGAAGACGCGCCATACAAAGGCCAGACCAGCAAGTATTATCGCGATGTCAAGAGTAGCAAGAGAGGTCCACATTCTGCAAAGGAGGTTGGTTGACAATGTAGGCAACAGTGCGTGCTTATAAGTGTGCCGCTCAGTCTAAGAACCCCCTATTGGTAGTATTTCAATCCTGTACTAAGAAGCCAATGGACGACGCGAAACATGAAAGATCTTGCAGCGGAGATGTTGAAAGATACAGCATCGCGGCAGTCGTACGGCTCCGAGTCCCGTTGGGCCTATGATATCGTGCAACGTGTCGTATCATATGGTAAATGTTGTTCTCATGAACGATAAGAACATGAAGAATGGTGTCTATGGTAGACGGCGCCGAGATTGACTCGCACCGAGTGACTTCAAGTTTCGTACGGCCCTTGCGATTGGCTGGAAATTTTTGGGGCTAAAACGTAGCCCACATCTCGGTTCGTATGAACTATTCACGAAGTTTGAAGAGACGCTGAGTTCCGTTTCATTCGGAATGAGACTGTTGGGACTCAGCGCTCAGCGCTCAGAGCTTGAGAAGAGAAACTGGAAAATTGTGCACAGCCACGGTCCGCGGCCTGGTTTCTAAATTTAAGCTTCGCAAGAACCCGGCCGACATGCTCTAATAATAGTGGCGATGGGGGTCGTTCACTTCGACATTAGGTCTTCAAATTCCACAATACTTTGGCTTGGTTGGACATAACCTTCACCTGTCGCTTGAGGGGAATGAGGGTAAGTAGTGTCTGCAACTTGAAATTACTCTATAATTGTTTAACACCGGGGGGGTTCCTTCCAAGTTCCAAGCTTGGTATGACAAACTTGAAGCCTGGCATAATTTGATTGCCGTGAGTAGGAAGGCACTGTGCTGGAGTAGGTTTCGAGCTTACCGGCGGCAACCTTGGCATCGCCGAATTCAAACTGGGCAGCGCGTTCCGATTGTGCTTCGACAGGTAATATTGCTGCACTTTAACTCTGAGATACACACCTTATTCCAAATTTACTACGTGTCCCAAGATCCTGGAAGATAGATTTTCTTCTTTACCGGAATTCCATCAGATTTGTAATGCTGCATGAGTTGGAAGATGGATGGCCCGAAGACTACATACAGTCACTAGTAGGAGTCACTACCACCTCACCCACGCGGTAGTCGTGATGGTATAGTGCCTGTCTATCTTCAACCTTATGGAACCAGTTTGGGTACCAAGGGCCATCGTATCTGCGTGGCCACTGGCACAGTGGGGTTATGCATACATAAGGACATATTGAAAGGTTGGGGGCGAATACCAGGAGACCTACAAGAGAGTAAGTAACTTTAACGTTATGGAACTCGGGGGTCGGATTGTCGAGGTTCAAGTTCAGGCCTGGTATTGTAACATTTTCGGTGGGGAGATGATATCTCAATCGACGCTCTGGGTACAGCGCCCGCGGATTAACACTCAACCGATAGGTACCTTGACATATGCTCCGCAGGGAATGTGCTGTACATGAGGTAATATCAGCTTCCTAAACGAACAGACATGAATGTAGGACATATCCCCGGGAATACTTAGTCTCTCGGAGGCTTTACGGAAAATGAAGAAGAACTGCGTGAGGTGAGCCTAGTATGTATTTGGCATGCTTTGATGACGCAGACAGAGCTTGCTTGTCCTGAATGCTTACAAGAGAGGGAGAAATCAAGCAGCGGTTCGACTTATCGGAGCAAAAGATATGCTGAACCTAATCAGTCGCAAAGAAACTAACGGGGCCACAGCTGAACGACGAAAGGATTTATAATGTAAGTGGAATGACGACCATTTTTTGAAGGCAGACAGGCGGAGCTCGTTGACAACCTCAATGGTCAAGATGCAGCAATGAATTCCAGAAGCAATGGCCACCTCACGTTATGAAGATAACTTTACCTCTGGTGAACAAAGACGCACGGAATCTGACATGGTCGTGATGATTCTCTATGAAACCACTAGTGATTCGACTTTATTTCTCATGAAAGCCTTTCCTCATTGATAAGATCCAATGTTCCTGCTTCTAGCCTGGATCGTACACTTGAACGGAGTCGGATAGCTGCAGAAGAGTGAAGATAGAGCCCATTCAGAGTTGATACTTTGAGACTCGATGATTTTCATACCTGATAGTTCCCGCTGTATGCTCTGTGTCCGGTTCGAAAACAACACCGTTTTCAGAATACTTTGAAATGTCGAAGACCGCTAACACCATAGCACAGGACATAAAAACCGAGGCATCAGCTAGCACTCTCCCTGAATCCCGAGTCAGCCCGGATCATGAAAACAGGTCTAACGAGACGTACCAGGACAGATTCTGTTTTAATCATAATCAATCAAGATATGAACTCTCGATCGTATCAACAAAACACCCAGCGACGACCAAATCTGAACACCATTTTGTAGGGTTCGAGTTCGGGTTCATTCGTTTCCGTTCGAATAAATCTGTCAGGATTGAACTTGAACGGTTCATTGTATGCCGTAGGATCGTGGAGCATTTTCCTATGAACGACACAAGCAAGAATTAGACAAGGTCTTCAACGTCGTCCCCATACCAGATGTTGGCCAAAATCACGGAACCCTTGGGGATGAAATAACCGGATCGAACAACATCCTCGTTAACGCAATGAGGAAAGCCTAGGCGCCAAAAAGTGGTGAGTATTAGGTGAGTATTCGGGTGAGAAGGTAGATATATATTGAATACTGACCTATTGGTGCTACGGTGTGCCATCGGGTGACTTCAAGAACTAAAGCATTGACATACGGGAGGCTCTCTCGGTCGTCAAATCGGGGTAACCTATCATTGCCGATCACGGCGTCAATCTCTGCTTGTGCCTTGGCCTGAACTTCGGGGTACAGAAGCATTGCCTTGAAGAAAGCGTAAACGGATGCAATGGTCTAATCCATGGTCAGACCAAGCTTTGAAAGAGGAAACTAAACACATACAGTATCGGCACCACCTGTAGAAAATGAATGAGGGGTCGCAAACGGCTTTAATTATGTAAACAATGGTTCATGGACCGGAATACTGTACTATTTCGACCGTAGCTTCATCGGGTGTTACGCGTTATGCTATATGGCCAAATGACTAGAGGTTCATTCACCGAAAAATGATGCAAACTTACTATATTTAGAGTGTCCGGCGCCAGCCGGACCCGAAAATGTACCACTTTAAGCGCATACTACCTCTGCGGAGGGCTTGTTACGCGTTACGAAATACCGAGAGCTTCACTTCACGAGGCCCTGTTACGCGTTATGTGAGTTAACGGTCGAAATAGTACAGTATAGGGATCCTACAAGCCATTTAATATCAAATTCTTCTTCAGCGCCCGCCCCGCCTTCAAGCTGGCTCGACGTGAGAGAAAGACGAGCCTTTCCATTGGCCTATTCACCTTTGAGAGACAACTTGGTATAAGGTGTTAATCCACTGACCATTTCCTGCTTTACATAGTTATGTGGCTGTTCCACGAAATCGTTTAGTGTTGAAGCCCATTCTCGAGCGGTCCGTTTGAATCCAGCTCCAGGAAACCATTCCAGAATGTGACGTACTAAAGTATGGCATTTCTCAGTTTCGATAGGAACGAGAGGGTGAATCAAGACCTACAGATCGGAATAAGATGGACCTAAAAGCCACCGGGAGCAGTCGCAAGAGAGAATTGATCCGTAGTCTCTTCGGCTAGCTTCACAAATGGATCGTTCTCTTCTTGTATCGCATATCCATACGAGATTTGCAATATAATGGCTCCTGCAGTTCTTACGCGTCGATCATCAGCGTCAGTACTGACGGAGAAAAGATAAAATAAGACACTTTCGGATATGCGCTGAGAGTTCTTCAGGTGTAGCAGAAACCCTCTTCAGGAGACGATGGGCCTCAAGCTCTACCATCGGTAAAAACAGCTTCATGGTCGCGTTGCTACCAAAAACTGATGCGCCAGTCGACGGAAGTTACGAAATCGAGCACCATAAGACGTAAGACCTAGTATATTCTTCCACCCGATGAGCTCACCACCCATCGCGACAAGCGGCCTATCCGAGGAAATGGAGCTTTTCTTGTCCAGTAGGGACATTGCCATCTGAACTGAGTTTATCACGACCATCCTCTGCCCAAGGATGGAAACAGTTGTAATGTGGCCTTGGGATATAGTGTGAGTAGAGTGAACAGCTTTCATTGACTAAGTAGACACCGTACCGTATTTCTCCCCCCATTTAGCGAAGGTAAGCCATTCCTTCTGAGAGGGCATGTCGAGAAGATTTCCAAGCAACGGTAGTCCTCTGGGTCCAGGAGGGAATGGGACAGTACTATAATTTCGATCAAGTGTTCATAAATTTGGTCAAAAAAAATACAAAAGAAATCGGAAAAATCGAAAGAAAATTATTGGTACCAACTGTTTTTTGGGAGCGTTACCCGTTACTGAACACTTGGTCGAAATTATACAGTACTACGACGGGTTCGGCGGAAGAGGTGCCAAACAAAAATCAAACTGACAAGGGTAATAGAAATATCAAGAGTGCGAATGGAGCTAAACATTATGTTGGGTTGGATGGCTGCTTGAGACCGAGGTCCGAGCTTTCTTATACGCACTGGCTAGTCTTGAAAACAGAATTTCCCGTCATTTTCCTCCAGCCGAGAATGATGTATCAACATACCATAGCAGGAACAAGTTCGCATGAGGAACGTCCGGATCCTAACTTAACGTTGAACGAGACCCTGTGGAACAGAATTCACACAGCTCCGAGTCATGCGAGATCCTTCTACATCCTACGAGGCCATGTTTCATTGATCACGATGGGAGAGGGCCAGCCTGAGCAGGTTGAGCTTGCCAAAGTTGGAGCTGCCGAGTTATGCGGCGCTGTCACCCCAGTCCGACCTTGTTCCTAGACCTCTATGCCACCATCCAACCACCATCATGACAAACTTGCAGTCCTAGTATAAAATTAGTACTCGTTTAGGAGGCTTAATCGACCCCAGTGGGAGAGCGTGGGACTGGTTCGGTCCCGTAGCAGGATGACATCTTTAGCCTATAGCTTTACGTAGTACGGACGTCGTTACGTTTCTGTTTAGGAGCCACGACGGCTAATAAAAACACCCTTCCTTCCTTCCTTCCAGAGCCGTATGGGATAAGCTGAGTGTCTATCTCTGTCTTGTGACCAATATATAATACGAGAAACGAAAAACGAAAAACGGCTTCAGTCTACGACAAGCGAGGAGAGTGCACAAGCACTACTTTCACAAAGGCATAGCAAGTACCAAAGGCTACAAAGTTGGATATTATTTTACCCTCCACTGTGGACTAACCCAAAACTACACAAAATTTTGCTTGACTACGTTTGCATGCATCAATGCTTGAAATGGAGAAGGAAAGGAAAGCAATCTATAGGGTTGGAACCTGCGACTAAACTATAAAAAAGACAGCAAATGCAAGTAAGGACTGACAAAATGCGGTAAGACTCCAGCGACCAACGAACAAAATTGGTATAGTTAGGTGCAATGATTAATTCTTGTATCCGCATGGAATAGGGTTGTATAAGGGGAAGGAATGTGCTGGTGACCGGAGCGTCAATGAATAATAGTCCTCTGAAAGACGAGTGCATAGGATAGTGGATGGTCGAGAAAGATGTATACAAATTCGGTTCAGCTTTTGCAGAATAATAGCCCTATGGAAAACGTCGACAAAATAGATTAAAAAAAGAAACGATGAGAACCGCCCGCGGTCTATTGAGGTTGCGGTTGACGAGGAGACGAGAACAACGAGAACACCTTCTCCGCGTTCTCCTTGTACTTCTTTAGTTTTTTGTTCTTCTTCTCTGGCCCGTCAGACCGTGTAGCCTCCGACGCACTGGGCGGATCCGGATTACCCGAATCAGCGCCGTTTACCGATTGATCTGAGAGGCTTTGGTTACCGACAGACGTCGCCGACTCCTTCGACTTCAACGAATGCGAGCCAGCCATAGAGCTCGACATTGACGGCGACGGTGTCAGCAACCCCGCACTCGACGACGCAGACAGCGTAGCAGAAGCTGATTGGCTCAACGACTTGCCAGACTTGCCGGAATACGACGACGGTGGAGACTTGGGTCGCAAAAACTGGCGGGGGTGCTTACGGAACGTCAAACCCTGGTTTCGTCCTCTCCGCTGGGTCGGGCTGGGAGATTCGACAGTAGTGTCCGTCGAGGCTTTCGAAACACCGGAGAAAGACCTCCCCGTGGACCGGTGCGATGGTGTCGATGCCTTGCGGAACACCGCCAACCTGTATCGATCCACAACACCCCGGGCAAAGTAACTCGTGCCCTTGGTCCCATTCCGGTCCTCGCCATCTCCCGCTTCGACAAAGTCCCAATCATCATCCTCATCATCATCGAACCTGTCCGTGGCCGTGTCTTCGTCGCCACCATCGGAAAGGTACCGGTCCAGAGCCGGGACACCTGATTTTTCTCTTCGGGGAGCACGCGAGACGCGATTGTTGGACTTCGGCGCCGGTTTTGAAGGGGGTGGGAGCTTGACTCTAACGTCCTTTTCGGCATCCAGATCTTTGCTCTTTCGGGGCTTGGCTTCTGGTGGTTGAGGTGTTGGTTCGGGAGTAGGTTCCACGTCCTCTTCCGGACGTGGCGAAGAGGGTGCGACAGGCGATTGGGGTAGAGGAGGGAGCATCGATACGTCATCGGGCGGTAATACCATTGGACGAGCCTCTGGCGTTTTTGGTTCCCCTAGATCCGCTTCCGTCTCATCAATCACCATTTCTACCGCGGGCTTGGGCGTTTCAGGCTCGAGAACAGGCTCAAGAACGGGAGCGACCGTGACTTCCTCAGGCTCCAACTCCTCCTCATCCGTCTCGCTCTCGCTGCTAGACACTTCCACTTCATCACCCTCATCGTCAATGACAACAGAGTGCCGGCCTTTGAACGAGTACCCATCAAAGACGTCGACAGAGTCATCTTCAGGCTGCGATTGCGGGGCTATGGACGAACTGCGTGATTGTGATGGGGTAGTGTTGGTCTCCTCTCCATCTGTTCGATCCGTGTCCGTTTGCTCGTGCTCTTGATCATCATCCGTCTGCTCGTTCTCGTTAAATTCATCAAGAACAGGCTCCATGTCAAGGAAGGTGTCGTCAAAGTTTTGCGTATCACTAGCATTCAAGGGGTCGATGGGAGGAATGTAAGGGGCTGTAAACACGGTTAGCTGAGAGCTCAACACCCATGAAAACGAACGAACGTATATAGCGCTTGTAATACACGTGGGACCAGTCTCTGTCATGATAGATTAAGCGCTTGGCCCATTAATAAAAACAATCAAACCCACATCATCGAGAAGTAAGGATGCCGCTTTATCCGAGGTTCGCAGATACGAAGTCCAGGATTGCGTTGCAGAAGCTGTATGTTCTCATGAGCATGGAAAGAAGCATGAAACACATATGACTGACACCGCGAATCAAACTCTTCGTGTCTTGATCAATTGCCCGGTCATCAGGGAAATGAAGGTCGTCTTGCAGCACTCGCACATACATGTCGGCATGGTTGTTCGCCCAGAAGGGTGTCTACGCGTCCAAGACTCAGGAACCGTGCGCACGAGAAGACAGACCAAGAGCACTCACAATACCAGTCAACATTTCATACAACATCGTTCCAAAGCTCCACCAGTCGATCTCGTAGCTGTAAGACAAGCCCTGAATGACTTCTGGAGCAAGATATTCCGCTGTCCCACAGAATGTGGCAGTACTATCGTTTTGTCCTACGGACGGACCAGGCCATCCAGCAGCAAGCTCGCCACCTTTCTCCGTCTTCATCCATGGAGGGGTAGGCGGTTGTGATGGCCCTGAAGAAGCAGAGTAAAATTCGCCGCGAGAGCCGGAAGGTGTAGGAGGCGCGGTGGCAGCAGCGGAGTGCCTCGGAAATTCTTTCGACAGGCCAAAGTCGGTGAGGACGATGTGCCCATCAGAGCCAATAAGGATGTTCTCAGGCTTGAGATCACGGTAGATGACTCCCGCGGCATGAAGACCTTCAACACCCTCGACTATTTCGGCAGCGTAGAACCGAGCACGATCACGACCTAGTCTGCCCCATCGCGCCAATTGGGTAGCCAGATCACCACCAGGGTGGAAGTCCTTAGCGGGAAATTAAGAAGCGATCGAAAACAATAACAGTTCATACTCACCATGACCAAGAAAAGGTTCTCTTTATCATGGAAACTCCACCACAATTTGACCACAAAGGGATCCTTTGCTTCGGCAGCCATTTTCTTCAAGACGGCCTGTTCTGTGAGCGTATGCTGCAGCTCCTGATGGGCAAGCACATGCCGCTTCGTGATCGCTTTCAACGCATATAAGTCCTGCGTCGACTTGTGTCTCACAAGGAGGACCTTCCCAGCACATCCTTTCCCAAGAACCCGCATCATTTCAAAGTCGTCAATAATAACCTTCCTCTGCGACTTTTTCTTCTGTGCAGGGTCAACAGACATGGATCGCTTCTTTCGCGTACGTCGACGGTTCTCCTCCTTCGTTGATACGGAAGACTCGTCGTCGCCAGTTTCTGTCTGCGAAGAAGTGCCGTCTGGGTTCGATGTCGACGATGTATAAGTTCGAACAAGACGTCTTGTCTTGTCGGGGTCTGCGGAACGTGAACGGGGTATGCGATTCGTGGATCCCTCTAATACAGGCGTTTTCGGAGCATCGTCCTCGGAGGGACGGGTGGTCTCCATTTCTGCGGTCACTTGCTGCTGCTCATGCGGAGTAGCAGGTGCCTCGGCAGGTGGTACTGTCAATGTCGCAGCCTTGCTTTCAACAGGCACAGCAACAGCGTCACAAGTGCATTCCTCCTTCTGCTCCGGATCTTTCTCTTCGGACGTCACACAACCTTCGTCGCCTACAATCTCGTGGTCAGGACCCTGGTTTGGAAGCTTCTCATCGTGTACGTTTCCATTTTCTATAGGGCCCTCGGAATCACGAATACTTGGCATGGGATTTTCTTTGTCCTTGGTCAATCCCACATGAGCAGCAAGATCAGACCTAACATGCTTGATGGCTCGCTCAACACGCACACTCTCCAAGTCATCCGTGCGAACACGGACGAAACGCTTCCATATGCGTGCCTGGCGCAGCGAGGGTGTGTTTGAGATAGTCGTCAGGTAAGCTGCGACGGCTGTACTGTTGACCGTAGTGGGAAGGGTGGCGTTGATGGCGCTTGGTGTAAACGACAAAAACGGGTCGTTTTTCTCGTTCGACGGAGAGGCGAGAGGAGAAGCAATGATTGAACTGGCATTATTGGAACGCCGGGTTGAGTTATTCCGACTACTTTTGCCGGCGGTGGGGGAAGTAAGGCGGGAAAGGGTATTAAGGAATGTTGATTTACGTTTGGGCGCTGCAGCAGCAACAGCAACAGCGTCAATAGGAAGTACAGGGAGTTTGGCTCCGGGTAAGGATTCGCGGAGCTTGCTGTCGAGTTCAACAATCTCCATGGCCGTTCGGGTGAGGGTGATGTTGTGAGTGGGAGCTGCGAGAGAAGGACCGTCAGTATGCGTGCAGACTGGTCGTCTTTAAAGGTGAAAATCGTGCAAATGAAGGCACGCCGTGGAGAAAACGCTGCAGCAGTCGACAATGAAAGGGACTCACTCTTTATGTAAAGGCTGTATGAACGGGCATCGTGCGGCGATTCCGCAACACTGACGCTCCAAGGGCCGTCCTGGGCGTCAATTCGAACTGGAGCCCGTCGATTTGCAGGAAGATCGTTCGCGGCCAGCATCGTGTTGGTCGAGACGGGATCGGTGCTGGCTTCAGGGGTGGTCGCTGTGGTCGGCGTGTCGAGCGAGTCGGTGGATGCGGTAGAGGGTCGTCCTGCAATATGTGCTCTGCCGGTGCCGCTGCTCCTGATGCTGTCGACGCTCCGTCGTGTGAAGGTAGGGTGATGGCCGAGCTCGTCAGCCGAGATAGTGTGGACGTTGGCGTCCCTGTACAGCTGGCTGAATCCGAGGACGGTACTGAATTTCCTCCTCGACACCGGCTCGTCTCCCTTTGACGGTGCTCTCCGACGATATATCTGCGGCATACAACGACGCTGTCTGGGCTATCCTAGATTCCGACGACCAATGTCGACAGTACGGTCACCGTTATCTGTGAAAGGATGATATCGAGTAGGGAATGGGGGTATTCAGTCCTGTCGGAGGTCGAGAAGTAGGATAAGATGGGGGGCGAACCGCAAGAAAGCGTGAACGCCACGAGTTTGGCCTCGAGGCAGCAGAACAATCACTGCGGCGTCAGTCGAACCTGAGTACCGTGGTCACTGTGTATCACAACGACGGCGACGGCGGCTGGTACTGGACAAGACAGCAAGAAATAAAAATGAATGTCGGGGCGCGATGATAAATGAGCAGGGATAAAGTTAGGGAAAGGCAGTACTGCTGCCCTGCCTTTTTTGGACATTTTCCTACGCCTCAAAGACGTAATTTATGAAAATATTTCGAAAAAAAAAAAGGTTTATTCCTGTGCCGCGAAGATCATCATGAAGAACATCATCACCACGTCACTATTTTATCTTAGTACCATCTCCAGACCACCCAGCTGAACGATAAGAGCACGACCGCCCAAAAGGCATCTAGCGCTGTCCCTTGACCCTCCGAATTAACGGCACACCGTGACTGCGCAATTTTCCGAGCAGTATTTACCATGTGTAAAGACAAACGGGCTGACCAACAACCTCAGCTGATGATCCAGGTATACATAAACTAGAAGATCATCCTGACTTCATGAATGACGCCCCAACTGAAGAGAGCGACCAATGTGGATTCTTGCGGACATTCAGGTAAACCCTGGTTATGTATACGAGAACAGTGGAAACCACAGAGAAGCCAAGTCGGATGACGGAGCGGTTGGAGTTGCTAGCCTCGTGAAGCATCCTAGCTTAAAATAGCCGACGTCAACAACAGAGCTCTCTACCGCCCTACCGAAGAGACAATCGAGGATCCCAGCGAGAACGAACAGAATGGAGAGTGCATATCGTTTTGGATCAAGTGTCTGTTGACAGCCCTTCCGCTCCAACGAGAAGAGCGGGCCCGACTGTCAATACAGGCATCGAGACCATAACGGTGCCGCTCTTCGCTTTCGCTACGCTTCCGTCGTAAGTTGTCTTGGAAATCAGAAAACGCCCAAAGTTCGGGTACTCGGGGTTCCTGGTCGGCCTTGGTCAAGGTTGTTTCTCCCTTAACGGTCGATGAAATTCCACCAAAATCCCTCCCAAAAAGTACATAGTTTGATCCCAGCGCGCGCGTCAAATTAGGCATGTCCATATGACAATGTTTACGGCCATGGCATTTCACACGCGCACACGTGCTCTTGTTTAAACCAAAACCACAACAATGGCCGAACAAACGCAAGCAGAGGACGAGCTGATTGGTAGACTGGAGGGCCAGGTCATCCACGCTGACGAGATGGTCTATAAAGATGACGAAGAGAGCGACGAGGCCGAGGAATCTGATTCAAGCGTGAGTTGTGTGAACACGTCGGTATAAATAAGCTCGAACCTGATAACGCGACGTATTTAAGGAGGATGATGGCGAAGATGAAGACCACGACAGCGGGTCGGAGGATGATGAAAAGGGACCATCGGTAAGGCCTTCTCACTCGACCTTAATGTAACCCCATTGACGTGCCCGAGTAGTCTTTAACGCTACTCCTATTGGAAAACGTACGTGTGCTTCTTCTCCCAGCGCGTACTGAATGCGATATTTGAACATAGCCTCAAGAGCCTGCCGATCATGATGTAGAAGCAGATGGAGATGAAGAGTACACGGAATCCTCAGCCTCCAATCCCAAGAAGAGAAGGATAGATGAAATCGAGACGGATGAAACAGCCGAAGGGAAAAAACCGAGAGTTGTATCCTAGGACAGCTAATGGCATTGCCGTACAACCCCGATGTTGGTTTGAATTTGCGAGGTTCGAGGTTAAATTCGCCACACACAATTAAACGCCATCTCCAAAGGGGTCAAAAGTGATGGTTACCAGTTCCTTGAAACTGGTCAGCTGCACAGAAAAGGAAGGCAGGATCCAGTGAACAACAGACCTGCGTAACCCGCAAAGTTCCCCACCTCAACAGGACTCAGTAGGGAAAATGCCGCCGCCGCCGACCGTACGTTCCCAGTACGGCATTGTTCCTTCCGCCAAGCCGATCCGCTCGTATCCGCCCACGTGACTCTGAGCCGTTGAATTCACACCGTGATCCAACTCCCGCGCCGCGCTTGGGAACTAGACCTGAACAGAACCCACCACCACACCCACGATGTCTCAGAAGCCCACGATAGAGCCCACCGAGGAGGAGGAGCCTGAGGCCGTCATTGTTAACGACCCCCAGGTCGAGGAGGAAGAGGAGAGTGACGAGTATGATGTGGAGGTACCGTCACCGGCGCTGTAGTGCCGCGCAGGGCGCTAATGTCCCATACAGCAGGATGATGACGACGACGATTACGAAGAAGAAAATGAAGAGGAAGAACAGAGCGGTGCCAGGGTATGTCTCTGCCTAAGCTAACGAGCTTTAGCTAGACGCGCGCCTTTTCTTGCAGAAATCCAGCTTGACAGCACTTTTACTGGGAAACGTACGTTGCCCTGTTTTGATTGCCGTCTAATCCAACGTAATGTTCACAGCCAAACGGTGAAGCTGCCGCCGAAGAAGAGGAAGTTGATGAGGCAGACGAAGACGAAGAGTACGCCGAGGTCCCTGCACCGGCGGCTGCCGCCAAGAAGAGGGCTATAGACGAAGTCGACGCCCACGAAGGCGAGGATGTCGAGACGAAGAAGGCCAAAGCTTAAGCTGGAGCTGGAAGAAAGGAAGTCAAGAATTGATAGAATGTGCTGATTTATTACTACATACCGTTGTTCTCGTCCGTGTTGTAACATGTATAATGTATCCTTGTTATCGTTCAAGCATTCTTGGATCCCTAAAGTAGATTTTGGCATCATAAAGGCCAAGTGAAGTCATCCTTGACGAAGTGTATTGAGGAATGCCTCGAATTTTCTCTCGCGCCCCCGGGTTGATAGATGAATCCCTACAAAAGCGCCAAATGCTAGGCGCTGAGAATCGAGCAGAAATATCAAAAAGATACTGCTAGCCACTTAGTTTGAGAGGCATTTTTGCGTGTGGGCAAAAGGAAGAAGGTGAGAAGGAATAATATTAATCGATGGGCTTAGGGTAGGGGAGCTCGTAATCATGATGACTCATCTATAGATAAGATAAGACAAAGAAATCTCCGCTTTTCCCACGAACCGTCCCTTGCATGTTAATAACCACTACCATCTCTTCCGCCTTTCAGTTTGTTCCATAGTGGGACGCACCCCGAACCTTGAGCTTACGCAGACATCCCTTCACTTGTGTCTCTACCATGTCCGTGCCATCGACTTCTGAAGTCGACCAACAATTAGGTCAAGACAAAAAGAAAATGCCCATCCGCCAGAGTGGCATATCTTCAGATGATGGCAGTCAATCATTCGACTCAGAGGACGACTCATCCATATCGGACTCGGAGTCATCTGAAGTGAGCCACATCTACTTTACGCGCTAGAAAGCCAAATAACTCGCGAATTTTTAGGACAATCTATCTGCAGATGACGATGAAGTGAGTGCCTAAAGGTCGCGACCTTTTGCCACTGACTAAGAACTTTTAGGAAAATCTAACTTTGGTGCTGTTAAAGAACGTATGCACCGTCTTCTATACAGCGTATGCCTTTCACTGAATGTATCCTAGCCGGATGACTATCCAGACGAGGACGAAGATGAGGAATATGAATTCTCTGATAGGGACACTGTGCCCACCAGCTCCGGCGAGAGTTCCTTTTCGTCATGCTCCAGCTCGGATGGTGAGGAAAGCAGCGATGAATCCGACGTGAGCCTTCACTCCCTTTGGCTGACGTGTTTGACGCGAACGTAGGATTAGAATGACAACGATGACCAAAAAGAAGACCCAAGCTTAACAGCGTTGATGATTGCGGTAAATGGCACAGCTTCCGTATTCATCGCGACTAATAATCATATTTAGGAACCTGGCCCTGCTGAAGATGAAGATGACGAAGAGGGCAGTGTCTCTCAACACTAGCCGAATGGAGGCTATGCCCGTTCCATAATTCCACTTTCCCCACACTTGAGAGAAGCTACCTTTTCAAATCAATTTCGAAGCGTGATTCATAGCGCAATATCTTACAAAACGCCTGGCGTACAAAACCGCCTCGAGGAAATTTGAGCGTAAATTCTTTGGAAAGCTCATTCGTTTCAAAGACCTACAGGATATCTTGCAGCAGACTTGAATACAATACAGGAAAGGGGCACTAAGCAGACGTGAACAAAGACAGCATATGACCTGCAGAAACGTCAATCGCTAAGCAAAAATAATCGGAGGGCGATATCCACCTTATCGCAATTTTATGCCCATAGCGGCGAGAGTTATCTCCCTCCTAACTTTCAGAGCAATATCTTCGAGATAAGCATTGATCCAGGGTAGAGCCGCAGCCGCCAGCAGCACGACTGGAATCAAGAAGTAGAGGGTAGGGACGACAGACGCCGGAAGGATACCAAAGTACAGCGGTTCGAGGACCACTGTGAATGGCACAGCAGGGGGTCTGTCCACAGAGATGCCCGGGGTAAGCACACCGGTATCAACAAGGCGTATTCGAGCGTATTTAAGACGCGTCGGGGGATCGGAAGATTTAGCGCTGGAGATCGATTCTCCATCAAGAATGTCAATGAGAAAATCAGCTGGATCCTGTACATTGCTGTTTAGCAACATGAAGCTGGATGTTTCTAATGCTACGCACATATGCAGCCCAGGATATGCGTAACGTGAATTTCGTGAATTGTTGCCAGTCGTTGTTCGATAGGTCCAATTTGAGCCAGAGTTCGTGTTGGCAGGGTGAGCTCGGGCATACGGCCGTTAGAGGCGTTCCTAATGGTGCTGGTATAATCTCATATTGTCGCTGGTTGTCGCTGGCACTGAGGGCTGCCCTGTGCACGACAAAGTGAGTATATGCGTCGGATTTGCAGTAGTTATCAGCTCACCACTCCGTTCCAACAGCCACCGGCGCCTGGGCAACTGAGCTCGCATAGAAATTGGCTATCTCAGTGTTGGCAAAGGCGAGAACGGAGAGGTAGAGCAAGAGCAGGCATCGGAGCATCATGGTGGTCCCTGACCGAGAATGGTAAGGCCTCGCCTTGGCTGTCTATCGGCTGTCACTGCTCCACGCTCCACCACGACCACCACTCATGTTTGTAAAAAAGTGTACTATGCCTGTACAGTAACCTCGTCGCGGCCCTTCAAAATACCATTTTCTACTCTATTTCCTTCCATTCTTCGCAGTATGGCGCAAGGTCCTCGATGGAAGCAGGCCATCGAAACCACCCTGGCAGCACACGATAAATCAGTTGGTGCGACGTCGCCTTTATCGTTTTATCTTGATACTAATTGAACAAAGCAGTTACTCAGCTGGCCTCCATCGACCCCACGACACCGATACCCCACGTTCGTTCCCTCATTTTCCGAGGCTTTATCACCCCCACCACGAACACAGAACTTCCTCTCTTACTCTTCACAACCGACAGCCGCACGCCCAAGACGTCGCAGATAATCTCGAACCCTCACGTCCAGCTTGCATGGTGGATTGAGGGTGCCAAAGAACAGTACCGTGTCGCAGGTCTCGCGACCATTATCCCTGTCCCAACGAATGGCTTGTACAAGCACTTCCTCCACTATACGCAGGCTGGAAAGGCTAACGGTGCCATGGGAATGCTCCGCAAGGAGGGCTTTGACTGGGAAGCGAAGCGGCAGGAAGTCTACCGAGGCATGAGCCCGTACATGAAGGCGTCATGGTGCCGACCTATCCCCGGTTCACCGCTTGTAGGCGGAGAGGAAGAGGCGAAGAAATGGCCGGTGAAGCTCGAGGAGCCCAACGCCGATGGAGAGTGGAGCAGTGACGAAAACAAGCGCCTTTGGGAGACGGCATTGAACCATTTCGCCTTGGTGGTTATCGACCCTACGGACGTTGACTATGTTGAGTTGGGACCTCTACCGAATCGGAGAACGAGGTTTTGGAAGAACGAGAAGGGTTCTTGGAGCGAAGAGGCTCTTGTACCGTGATTATATGTGTTCCATCCTTTGTTCTATTTCACTATCCTTTAGACGCCCTTGATAGCTTACCTTGTACCTCTAGAGACATTCTATAACATACACGATACCGTCGACATGTCGAAACATAGATGACTCGGTTGCCATGAGTAACTGGCTAACCTTTCTAAATTCGAGACACCAAAAACAAATTCGGAGGTAGGTACTGTTACAATCCCCCCGTCAAACTTCTAGGATCCCTCAGCACTCAACATTGTCAATGAAGTATTGGTTGTCGTCACCAACAATGTTACCAGCAGGGTCGTATTCACAAGTAACATACCTATCAACAAGGAGCAAAGGAAAGTTAGTTATCCACTTCAATACCAAGCGCACGTCAACTGACCATCCCGGTGTATCGTTGGTTCCATCGCAGTTGACCCGCGCACACCCCACAGTGGTGGTACTCTTCCACACCAACTGCGTGAAATGACCTGTATCGCTCGAGAACCCCGGGTCGCTGCAGCTATAGGAATCCCCCTCGTCGCCCCAAGCCTTCACGGAAGCCTCTGGTGACTCGTACCCTGCCGCGAGGTTCTCGCCGTATTGCCCTCCCTGAATTAAGCCATGAAGACAAGCAACGAAACAGAATAAAGAGGAAGACGAACGCTGTGCTCAAACACGCATGACTGGGTATGTTCGAGCGCATACGAAGCGAGGGTGTCATCCCAAGTCAACGCGTCGGCGCCGTGTGCGCTTCTGTACGAGTTGGTAGTATCAAGGATAGCCGATTGGAAAGCGTCGTCGTCCGTCCAGCTGGAGTCCTGATTACGATGATGAGCATAACCGGCGTGTTATTAAAAGCGGGAGCGGGAGCACATCACGGTCAACTAGAGCGATGTTTCGCTAAAACCAAGTGTCAGCCCACAAACGAAGCGGCAAACGTAGGTGAAGTCGCTTACGGCGTGGATAGTCGCAGCACAGGCGATGAGGAAAACAGAAAGGCGGGTGAATGACATTTTGGATAATGTGCAAGAGTGATTTTCTCCTCCTCTTATACCTCTGATCGGGAGGTACAATTACCAAACGATGGTAGGAGACCTCGCCAATATGGGATCCTCCATGCCTATTCCACGAGCACCGTTACCAGACTCTCAGCTGCGCACAGAGTTTAGGCGAGGCTTCGGATAAACGCCTCGACAACCCCGCCAGTTTCTATGCGAACTGGGTAGAATTTGTTCTCCGTTCGGTGCCGGAAGGTAGTACGTTCGTTATGGCAAGCTCGTATCCATGCAGGAATGCTAGAACGACTCGAGCTCCAATGAGTTAGTCTTTGGGGAAAAGAGTTTGCGTGAAGCCCCCTGGCAGCGCTATCAAAATGACTGCCTCTTACTAGGCTATTAGAAATGTCGCCGACCATGCCAGTACACCGGGAGAAGACAGTACAAGTGCATAGACTCAGTTACTCACCCAGAATCATGCAAGCTCTTCATGTGAAACAGGATGTCGCGCACGCATGGACACGGTCGGTGTCGTAGTCTTGTCTTCACCTATATATCCGAGGGAATGATATTTTCTGGCAAGAGTTATTGCCGCGCAGTCCAGATTATATCCCGGAGAAATCCAACCAATCGATGGAACGCGCCTTGAAGAGACGGGGACCAAAATGCTGTTCGGACATCGTACGGTGTGCATTGGCAAAATTACGTGACAGAAAAAGACCTTTAATCGACCAGATTGGAGTCTGGATGATGCAATTCTTCTCCGACGCGCTGAAATTATGCCACGGGTACCAGCCAGAGTCAGACTGACAATATCATAGGGACGCTGAATGCGTGCAACGCCACGCCGATAGATGACTCTGGTAGAGGAGAATATACTGGGGTTCCTTAAAAGCCAGGGTTCATCACAGCCAAGATTCTAGCCTCTTGTCCAGGTAAATTTCCCTCCTGTTCCGTGTTAACAACACCATCGGCGGAATCGAGACAACGGAATAACCAGGATTCAGTCGCCCAAACATAAATCGTACCGCACCTCGTCGACCGATCAAAGTGACGACCACAAAGTAAAGCAAACTGCACCAGAACAAACTGTAAGTTTACTGAAAGAATTAAACAAGAGTATGTGCAGTATAATGTAGAGGAATTTCACATAGTCAGTCCTTTGTGATCATACTCCGGCGATAGGTCGTCATCCAAATCATTACGTCCACCCAGCTGCAGTCGTTCATTGAGCAGCCTCAGCAGCTCCTCCGTAGGCATAACATCTCTTCCCTCAGTGTGCAGGGGATTTGGTGGATTTGCAAGACCCGCCGAGTGAAGCCGTAGACCCGATCCCTACATCCATCCTGCTCCCCATCGCATTTTGTTCCAACCCCAGAGACGAGGAAGACTCCCCCCTACTCGTCGCCACGGCGTATTTAGCCTGGTTCATCTTTTTATGCTGTCCTATTACCTCCGAAGACTCGGGGATTGATGTAGTCATGAACGGTGTGAGTATCCATGGAGAACACTCGTCCACAACAAGAAGGTTGTTATTCTTTCGATGATGTCGTCGACGTAAGAGAAAGACACCTGCAATTATGAAGGCGAGGACCGCCATTCCACCCACGATACCGCCGACCATCGCTCCAGTTGGGGTCTTCTTTGTCGGCAACAGGGACATGCTTGCGCTTGGGCTGGAGATCGCGCTAGAAGTCGGGTTATCACTCGATCCACCTACAAGCTGCATTGAACTAAGCAACGCGCTTATAGCTACCGTCTGACTAACACTGTTGAACGTGTTGCTTGATAACTCTGTCCAGGGTATCCCGTAAATATTGCTCCCTGAAGTCGCTTGCTTGATAACAGCATTATACTGTGTCCAATTAAAGTGAGCTATGTAAACCAAGAGGATTGTTTTGCGAGGGATCACCTGTACACCAATGTATTGTTTGATATATTCGCGAAGATCGGACGTTGTCGTGTTACGTTCGTATAATGCCGCCAGGGCCCGTACGACGTGATGTCCTCCATTGGTCTTAGCTTCATTCATGGAACAACGATGAGCTCATAAGGTAAATTTATGGGTAAAATACGTACTATTTATGATCCCATTAGATCCGTGCCATTTCAATGCACTAGTCACTGCAACAATCGTACTGCGCAATCTGACAGAAATCATGATTCAGTATGTGGTCAACCCTTAGCTAACACAACATACAAGGATTCGGTTGATGCATTGTGCGTCATATCCGTTAGGATGACCAACCCTTCGATGAAGATCCCACGATTTTAGGAAAACTGTTCTTGATTTACGGCGCAAGACGACGATATGTAATTCAGTACGATATCAGACGGACTGAGAAGATGTGACTGTATGAAAGTTGCTGACTCGATAGCGGCATCGAGATACGTCTGGTTGGACGTTGCTTCCGCTAATAGAGCCGAAAGGCTTCGTCACAGTCAGCTAAGTGTATGCCCCATATCAGTGAAGATTACAGCGCCCACATCAGAAAAGAACTGGTTGTACAGAGTTGATCATGAATTGAAAACAAAAACAAAAAATAAGAAATAAGAAGACGAACCCAGTGGGCCGACTAGAGACGCGTGTGTCGTTGGATTCATTGCTCTAGTCCATCGATTAATCAGCGTGATGTGAATGTGTAAAGCTTAACTCACAAAAAAGGTGCCACCCGCCATCGTTGCTGTGAACTAAGATCAATGCACGGATCAGCTTTGGTTATTGAAGATTCTCACCACCCGGGCCTTGACTCGGACACGATGATGAGAGACTGGATTTCTTAACACCTGTGGTGCCCGAGGCGGCTTGCTCCTTAGACATTGTATACCGTCTTGCAGAAGTCCACGAAGTCACAGCGAGATCGAGGAAGTCTGGGTCTTGATAAGCAGCATAAGCTCGGGCGGCGGCGTATCCGTAACTTCTACGGAAGATGAGGAGCAAAATAACGTCAACATGCAATCTGACTCACAGCCCATATAATAGCTATCATCGAGAATGGCGTCGTCAGTAATTCGGAAAGTGCTTGCAGAAAATAAACTAACACTGCACAAAGTCGATCAGCAGCAATCCAGAAGTTCTAGCGAGAACGTACTGACAACAAGTCCAAAAATTCAGGATTGAGCGACTCTGCTTCCGCAAAATACCGCTTCAGTATGTCCTTGTAAATTGTTTGGTTCGTCAGTCTGTCGAATTCAGCCATTTGTGCATAAAGCCTGCCAGGGGTTTCGTATGTGGAATCTGCGGATACGTAAAATGGAAGTCGATGCTGGAAATAAAGTGAAATAAACGCACCGTTGAATTGCCCATTGGACTGAAGCATGCTGACCGCCTTTTCGAGAGCCGTACTGGCAATGCCAATGCGTTCGTCTTTAGACGACGTAATGTTGGGGTCCTATTCATGTATGTCAGCATTTGCTGTTGTCGTTAAACCACAGAAGCGGTACCCACTTTCCAGGAATTGGATGGCGTGAGGTTCTGTGCAGAAACCAATGTGATAAAATGCACCACCAGCATCCATACAAGAAGGAGAGGCGGCATTTCGTCGAACCAGATATGTCTCTTGAAAGAGATGGTGGGAACTAGGAGCAAAGATCAGGAGCAAGCTAGTCAAAAGATGGTATTCAAAGGGCCAAATCACTCAGAGATCGGCCAAGTGCTGTATAGAAGAAGTCGGCAATGATATTAAAAACGTATTACACGGGCCTCGAAAGCGGGCGCTCAGTAGTTAGAATGCTGTATAGCAACTAACCTACTAGTGATAGCGTTACCGGCACCGGGTCCCAATAAGGAATGGACAGGTCTACAGCCCTAACATTGCAAGCCATGCGCTGCGGTGTGCGAATAGATTTTAGAAGCACGCACATAATCCATCGCAGCAAACCAATGTCACAAGTCTCGAGAAAGGGCTGCAACAGCCAACGCTACAGAGAGTGCCAGCAGCATTTATATGAGAAGTCTGAATGGCAGGAGAGGTCATATGGCGTGGACTAATGTCTTGGCAGAGAATGCGAATGCCGAGCGAAAGATGAGATGAGCTGACAAGGAGACGAGATCGAATCACGGCACTGACTCACCTGGAGATTAGCGCCAGGGGCCATGCAGAGTCTGAACAGGACTACTATGATACCAGACACTGGTTACACAGGCTTGAAGCCGAAACCAATGTCGCGGCAAGAAGGATATTGAGTAAAAGGCCAAGAATCAATGCGTCGTCGAAACCGTCACATCTGAGTATTCACAAAATCAGTCGAGATTCATGAATGGGTCGCCATCAGAGTTAAGAAATCTTCCGAGTAGAAGGACAAGACCAAGAAGCGAGGTACACCAGGCTAAAACAGAGATTAGAGCAGCCCCGGAAGAAAGCAGAAACATAGTTGCATATCACTGAATAGCAATGACGGGATGCCAAGGCTCATTTGAGAGTCACGCCATTCTGCAAGCTCACCACAGTGCCGTTCACACCTCTCCACACACGGAACATATCCGAGTCTTCGCCGACATCTGCATCGTTCGGAGCGCATCAGTAAATTGACAGTAAGGATAGGAAGAAGCGAACAATGAAACAACGACATCACGAAGGATTGATATGGGTCCATACTTTTACTTTCTTCAATGATCTTGACAGTGTCCCCCGCCAACGTGGATCTGGCCAACTCAGAGGGCCTGAAAATGTCGAGGGAGGTGGTACTAGGACGATTGGTGTTCTGACCGAAGTTGATTTGATGTGTGCAGATTTCTTTCTGTTTATTTGCGTCGCTGACGAAGGCTATACAGGGACGAGGCCACAGATGTCGTGGACATTCTTCCAGGGCACATAGTTCCGTTACGATTGGGATACGTGCCTGTGGTATAATTACCAAACGATGGTAGGAGACCTCGCCAATATGGGATCCTCCATGCCTATTCCACGAGCACCATTGCCAGACTCTCAGCTGCGCACAGAGCTTATGCGAGACTTCGGATAAACTCGTACACAACCCCGCTAGTTTCTATGCGAACTGGGTACGTTCGGTGCCGGAAGTGGTAAGTACGTTCGTTATGGAAAGTCCATATCCATGCAGGAACGTTAGAACGAGAGCTCCAATGAGCTGGTCTTCAAGGAAAAGAGTGCGCATGATGCCCACTGGCCCTTCATGTGCAAAAGGTTATCGCGCGTGCATAGACGCGGTCGGTGTCGTAGCCTCGTTTCCACCTATATATCCGACGGAATGAGATCTTCTGGTAAGAGTTATTGCCGCGCTGCCGAGCATTCCAGATTATGTCCCGGAAATATCCAACCAAACGACGGAAAACGCCTTGAAGAGACTGTTCGGACATCGGTACGATGTGCATTGGCAAATTACGTGACAGAAAAAACCTTGAACCAACCAGGTTGTTTCCTTGCGGTCTGGACGAAGTATTTCTTCCCATCGCGCTGAGTTTATGCCACGGGTACCAGCCAGAGTCGGACAGACCGATATCATAGTGACGCTGAATGCATGGAAAGCCATGCATTCATGACAGACACCCTAGTAGAAGAGAATATTCACTGGGGTTCTGTAAAAGCCAGAGATGATCACCGCCAAGAAGTCATACAGATTGTTCAATTGTACCGGCATAGCAATGAGGCGGGGGAGCTACACGACGCGTAGCCTAGTCACTGCACGTGGAGTGAAACAAACTTGCGCCACTCATGTGGCTGTGTTTCAGGGGCTAAAAATAGTTTGTCCTTAAAAGTCAATGAACGCCGTGTCACTGTGTCAGTCGCACGCCCATGAGTCCCATCCATTCTTCCCACAGTCCTGGTACCTATCCACATCTCCAGGCGTTGCGACATCCCACGATCAAGTAGTATGCCATATCAGCATCCAACTCACCATCTCTCAATCAATCTCTCTCAAATTCGTCGGCATTTTCTCTGATGCCGGATGAGTGCAATCACACAACACATGATGTAGAGAATTATCTCATGACCGGATCTCCCCCTTTTCAATGCTCCGCACAGTCTGGGATGCTCCATCGCAGGCAGCTGACGACTTCTCGGCTATAAAAACTTGTGCCGTGGCAAAGTTGCCGATACATAGATAAGGGTTCTCTTTAGACTGGTGCCTAAATGAGAGTCTATCTTCTTTCTCGAGCCTGCTAAATAGCCTAAGAATGTTTAGCTTCATGAGCACTCAGGATCTTCTCGTCGTTATCGTTGCTTTGGTATTCATTTGGGGTCTCTTTCGTCGAAACCGCAATAATGCACCTCTTCCCCCTGGTCCTAGAGGATTACCACTTATCGGTAACCTGCTCGATATGCCATCCGACAATGAATGGTTTACCTTCGCTCAATGGGGGAAAGAATACGGTAAATTATCATCGCCCTCAAGTCAACAGCGTTTCTGATACTTGTTCGGCTAGGCGACATTGCATCGGTCTCCGTCCTTGGGCAGCGTATTGTCATAGTAAATTCAACTCAAGTAGCTATTGACATGTTAGTCAAGAAAAGCTCCATCTTTTCCGATCGGCCGGCCCTTGTGATGGCGGGTGAACTGGTGGGTTGGAAGAAAGTATTGGGTCTCACGCCATATGGCGCACGCTTTCGCGACTATCGTCGGAGAGCTCATCAACTCTTTGGAAACAACACGGCAATGAAGCAATTTCTGCCGCTTGAGGAATTCGAGACGCGCCGGTTTTTGAAGAGACTGTTGGCTAAACCAGAAGATCTATCTGCACATATTCGGAAGTAGGCGACTCTATACTTTCAATTTAATATTGACGGCCGATGCTCTCAAGAACTACAGGAGCTATTTCCCTGCGGATCATTTATGGATACGAGATCCAAGAAGAGGAAGATCTGTTCGTGGAGCTGGCAGAGAAGGCGATGTACCAGTTCTCTCTTTCGATAGCTTCTGGACGGTTTTTGGTCAATCTTATTCCATCCTGTAAGTTGCTTGACCTTGATCTGTTCACATCCATTAAGTGCACTACATGTAGTGCGCTATATTCCAGACTGGTTTCCGGGAGCAGAATTTAAACGAATCGCTAAGAGTTGGGCATCGACGCGAAGCGATATGGTGGAAAAACCCTATGAATATGTGAAGCAGCAAATGGTGAGAAAGCAACACTATGGGTACAGCTAATCTCAGCGACTTTCAGTCTACCGGAGAGGCTCGCAGTTCCTTTACCTCAAAGCAGCTTGATGCTTGCACGAGTGCTGAGGGAGAGGTCAACATCAAATGGCTCGCAGCATCTCTTTATGGCAGTTAGTAGTCGCCGAATAGTCGCTTGTATACATGACTTATCTTCCTATTTCACAGGTGGAGTTGATACCGTACGGGCTCTGTTTGCTTTACATACTGTCTGACCCAGTCAGCTATCAGACTGCGGCGTCAATTTACGCATTCTTCAAGGCAATGGTTTTGTTTCCCGAGGTCCAAGCGAAAGCACAAGCAGAGATCGATGCAGTCGTCGGGAATAATAGACTGCCCAGTTTCGATGACCGAGAGCGCTTACCCTACATCCGTGCTCTGGTTCTCGAAGTTTCTCGTTGGCATGCCGTCGCACCAACAGGTTTGCAACCAGTAGTTCAACTGCATTACTTAATTCTGCAAATCTAGGTGTCCCTCATCTTGTCACTGAGGATGATGTCCATTCCGGGTACTTTATTCCGAAAGGATCTGTTGTATTTGCTAATATAAGGTGCGAAAATGGGTATCGCGCTCTCGACCTTCTCTCATGAGTAATATAGGAATATGCTTCACGATCCCGCGGTCTATGATAAGCCGTCTGAGTTCAAGCCCGAAAGGTTCATTCGAACCGAAAACAAAGAGCCAGAATTTGATCCCTATAATGTGTCGTTTGGATTTGGCCGCCGGTGGGTCTTTCTACCTTGATGAGTGTATTGTCAAGCCTGATCCGCTATGACTATGCAGGATTTGCCCCGGTGCGCTTTCTCAGGTCTGCATTTGTAATGTTGACTAAGTTAATATCTAGGGAGGGTTCTAGCCGACGCCTCGATATTCATGTCTTGTGCTATGGTGTTGGCAGTCTTCAATATTTCGAAGTATTGTGAAGATGGTATTGTTTTCGAACCAGATATAGAAACTACTTCTGGGGCTGTCAGGTACGTAAATTTCCTCCGGGTTCAGATGAAAATAGTCCTGAAAGTGTAGTTCATCATCTTCAGCCATCCGACGTCATTCAAATGTACAATTAAGCCTAGGAACGAGGAGGCCTTTGAACTCATCAACGAGGAGAGATTTGCGTGAATGCAAAATGGTGATGTAGTGCGAAGGCCCACTATGGTACTATCACATCTATCCAATACGCTCTGTAGAACGAACTTTACCATGATTCATGCGACATGTTGACTACGGACATTCTCGGGTGGTCGTCTGAGTAGAAAGTGTCTGAAAAACTAAGCACCAGACAGTAGTCCATTGGTGCGACGAAGTAGCTTGTAATGTCTGCGGAAGAGATGGAGAGATTTGACACAATGGTATTGCCGCGGAGCGATCCTACCTCCGTTTCGACAACTAATCTCGAGAATTGATGGGTTTAGGTAAAGGGGATGACATTGATTTTGTAGTATAGATTTCACAGCAAGAATCTGAAAAGACCAAGTCGACTTCCCTTCTTTCGCTTAACACTGCACATTGTCTTTGAAGTACTGGTTGTTGTTACCAACGATATTGCCAGCGGGGCTGTATTCGCAAGTGAGGTACCTATCGAACAGGAGCATGTAAGCCTCTGATTTCACAACTACGAGAGAGAGAAAACTAACCATCCCGGCGTCCCATTAGAGCCGTTACAGTTGACCCTTCCGCACCCAACTTTGGTAGTACCCTTCCACACTAACTGCGTGAAGTGACCGGTTGCACTCGAGAATCCGGGGTTGCTGCAGCTATACTGCTTGCCTTCGTCGCCCCATGCAGCCACGGAAGCTGATGCCGAGGCGTATCCTGCAGCGAGGTTCTCCCCATACGGTCCACCCTAGAGGTGAGGTGAGCATGAGATAGAGCCAGGATGAAAGAGAATAACTCACGCTATGTTGAAACACGCAGGGCTGGGTATGTTGTAACGCATACGAAGCCAGGGTGTCGTCCCATGTAAGCGCAGCCGCGCCATGTGCGCTTCGGTATGAATTGGTGGTGCTGAGGATAGCCGAGCGGAAGGTGGCGTCGTTTGTCCAGCTGGCGTCCTGAATAAACATATGATCAGCACACAAGGAGTATACGGCGAGGGCGAGAGTAGTACATCACGAGCGACAATAGTGCCGTCCTGTTGAAAAGTCGATATAAGCTCAGTCAAAGAGTATAGAAGCAGTGACATACAGCAGGGAAGGCGAGGGCCGTGACGGCGCAGGCGAAAAGGAAAGCAGAGAGGCGAGCAAACGACATATTAGATATAAGACAAGAGACGCGCTCAAGTTGGAGTTTCCAACAGAGGTTTCCGTCCTCCTCTTATACCCTCGACACAAAATCACCTGAAGGGTATATTTACCAAGCGGTGGTAGGCATCTTCACCCATATGGTGCCCTTCAAACATCATTCACGAGAAAAGGGAACTAGAAGCCTCTCGCAGAGCTTAGGCGCGGCTTCGGATCAACGCTTCAAATGCTACCCATAACAACGACTCCATGATCCATTCAGGATTGGCGGGAGATTCTCCGGGACCGGGAGGGTGTACTCATGGGTGGCGCGCTTGTATCCACGCCAAGCTATGAGGAACATTTGGATATGTCACCACCCAACGTTCCAACAGTGAAGCACCGTTTGAGTAAGAAATCCCGTGCTTGAAGTTCTAGCGTCGCCCCTTGCTATCCTGCCTGTGGTTTCACGTGTCAGTATGGGGATAAGAAGATGGGAGAAGTTAATTACCTAGATCATTCTAATTTCTGCGGCTGATCCACAGTAAGGAATCCCGACACTGGCGGCATTTTGGTCTAGTTTCCATCTGGGCATCGAACGTTACCATATTGCGACATCCCGATGAGGGTCACCATCCGCGCTACTGGCCCATTTGACGCCCAGATGTACAAGCCGAATAGCATTTGTCACAGCGACAAAGTTTCGGAGACCTCCAACCAAAGATAAAATCCGCTTTTGTGCCATGAAGCGAACAAGACTGCACCGCCGTAGAGACAGACGGGTTGACGTGACCCAGCAACCAGAGAGATATATAGGCTATTTCTAGTTGACAGTGACGATGTTCAATCGTCGCAAGAAGCTTTTTACAAGGAACGAGCTCACTCCAACTGCGCTGTGGGCGCAAGAAGCACGCACGCCGGGAAGAAGAGTCCTGGTCAGCTGCAGCTGATACAAATGCGAACTTGGCGAACCCCATTAAAGACAACAGGCCCCTCTTGGCAGTCGGAAACCAAAATTTCATGGTATGTCAGAGACCAAGATTTGGGATATGAACATCCTCCGTCATATTGTAACAACTACCTTCAGATGTATCACCGGCCGCTCGCAACAAACTTTGTTTACCTGATCCATCATACGTCATCGCCCGCCGACGGTCAACACGCACGATTACGAGTTCCTGGTCAGGCTAACTTCCCGTGTTTGAGGCCTTGCCATAATCTCCGTTTCAGACCAGAACGTAGCAGGCACCAGCCCGATGGCGGAAAAAAGTGACAGATGCCGCTGCCGGCCCGTCGGCCAAGGTCATAATCTTCATACTCCGCTCAGTGGTGCCGTTCAAATCTGCGCCTTCACCAATATTTTGGTATGCCATATTCCGGATTGGTTCCCCAGCGCGGATTTCAAGCAGATAACCGAAGAATCGCGCGCGACAATATATCTGATATGGTGGGTAGGACACACGGCTATGTAAAACAGCAGATGGTAACACTGAGTTTAGCAGAGCTTTCGTGCTGAACTGTTCTCAACGTCACTAGGCCGCCGGAAACCCTCCCGTTTCATTTAATTCCAAGTTACTCGAAGATGAGCCGAATACGGAGGAGCAGATCGACATTAAGCGGTGTGCAGCCACTCTGTATGGAAATCGGTACGCCATGTATTAATGATATTACCCTCGTCTTATCGTTCGTTGCAACAGCCGGCGCTGACACCGTTGGTTTCCATGTGCTTTATATCTATCATCTGGCCAGGAGTTAGCTATAGACTGTTGCAGCTATTTCCGCGGTCTTCAAGGCGATGCTTCTGTTTCCTGATGTTCAAGCAATAGCACACGGAGAAATCAACATGGTTGTAGGCAATGACAGGCTAGCTCGGTCTGACGACAGAGAACGTCTCCCGTACATCAATGCCCTTGTCCTTGAAGTTTCGCGATGGCACACCGTTGCACCATCGGGTGGGCTCAGTACGATTTTCTCGTATCCTCGACGCCTACATGGCGTACCGATTTCCATACAGAGTGGCTGCACGCCGCTAAATGTCGATCTGCTCCTCCGCGCCGTCCAAAAATTTGGCGTTCCTCATTCCGTCAGTGAGCGTTTCATGTAGAGCAAAGGAGAGACGACGCAGCATCATTGGTGAGTTTGAGAGTAAATTCCAAGTTTAGACAGGTGCAGATACCGGCCATCCCCGCCTCGAACTTCAGCATTTCGACTTGCTTGAGCGTCGCGATCCAACGCCGATCGTGATCGGGCTCTTACGTCCTGAACGAGTTGTGGTCATACAGGTTGTCGAGTCTTGTTTATAAGACTAGTTCAATATGAGGGTACTGGTGAGAGACACTTAGCAATCGTACATTGATGCACGCAGCACGGTAGACCCAGCGACGGATATGTAACTCGAGTTCTATCGAACTTCATTCCTAGTGTTTGCCTCCAATTGAATGTACCCACACACAGTGAAATACTGGCGTTCTTTTCCGACAGATTGGTCGACAAATTTTGTATGACCCCCGGTCATGGGCTTGTTGTCTCCGCGCTCTCAGGAAGTTCTTCAGCTGTATGGGTAGGAGTCATGCAACGACTCTACACATGGTCAGCTAGGCACACCCTAATTCTCAAAATAAATGACATGACTGTTGTTCTCATGTCTCTTGTCAAGAGCATGACACCTCAAAGTATACCGAGGGGGACTGGACGGGTGTAGGATCAGCTACTACGCCCTGATATCAAAGGCCCGAATATACTGCACGCGCAGGTGGTGCTTAGAGCTCGGCGAGAATACTTGTATTCATACTTCAAGTGGACCTTAGTTGAGTATTCCAACGTCAATCTTCGACCTGTTCGTGTGATATTCAAGCAAACTCTCACCTTAGATCCTCTCTATCTTATCTTCTGTGTTCATGAGCTCGGTAGCTTTACTAAAAGTCGTCGCAAACGAAGTTTGAGACCTCTTGTGTCAACGAGTCACAAGCGCATAGTGTTCTCGGGCATGACTCAGTGAAATCCTTCACAAGAATAGAAATACATGATTCGAAGCTGCTGCAAATGATTGGCACATGACAAACACACGACTGGATAATTATAAGTAGATGAAGGGCACATGTCAACGACAGAATATTAGCAGAAGTGATCGAGATAGGCACGCATCCCAAGTATATCTCGATCGAGCATCCTAGTCTAAGCAGAAAGACATTTACGACCAAAATTAGCACCTATGCAGATTACGCGTAGAATTGCGAGACGTTCAATACACATATATGCGCTGTGAGTATGGTTACTAATGTACTCACTGTTTGTTACTCTTCCGAATTAAAATCATAGAACGTGAGTGCCCTAGAGCTCAAAATAGACACCTCGGCTCGGCTCAAAGTAGTCACAAGCAAGCTATTTTCAACAGCCATAAACCACGGAACTTCCATCGACTTCAAGGTCCGCACATATGTCAAGGACAACAATCCCAGTCGAACTTACAGACAGGTTGATCAGCAAAATGACCAGCATTTGCTTCCATTCACTTGCTTTAGTCTTGCCTTCCCATACTCTGAAGGTCAGCGAACAGACCCATGACTGGATCCGAGTCACGACTCACCAGGAATGTCAAAGTCTCAAAAATAAATGATTGTCCGCTCTGTTCGACCCTCGAATAAGCTCCCCTGATGACACGACTGACAGTGTTGTAGAATCCTAAGCACAATAGCAGCAAATGCCGCTACAACCCAACACTTTGGGGTGCCTGTATTTAAGCAGGTTCTAACGCGGTGGTACAGCATCGTCCTTTGACCATCCATCTACTTGTGCGATGATGTTCAAGCAAGCTCTCGCCTTACTTCCCCTCTGCGCCATCTTCGGCTCGGCCTTACCTGGTCCCAAAGCTGACGCTCGAGAGACCGCAGCGACATGCACGTTTCCTGCGGAAATCTTTTGCTGTGCCGAGCTTGATTTCGTACGTCGCATCAACGCTCCACGTCAATTGTCACCACCCATAACCTCTTATAGGTATTTAATAGCTTGGTCGGGACTGGCTGCGAGCCATTCGGCGGATGCACAACCCCAGTCTGCTGCACTGGAGAGTTTGAGCCTGTGGGTTTTTCTTTCCACATCCGCTTCTCCTAGTGTTTACGATTGAAATATCTGTAGGAGGGTGCCTCGGTTGGTGGCTGCGAATTGTTGTGAAATAGCATGACGAAATATTCATGGAAGGGGTTCTGTACTTTATGCTACCCGCTAGGAAATCCCAAAGTCAAAGTTGCATCAGCGTGTCGTTTCATGATAAAAAAGACAAGGCCCAAATGATCTGAATCTCTTGTTATATGCCATTCATTTAGGTTTCGCCGCCTTCTCGTGCGAGAAAGCACAAATCCTGCATCCGCCTCTTTGTCTTGTCGCTCAGATTAGCATGAGGCAAGTCCCTGCCCAAAGACACTCGATGAAGAGACGCGCAGGTCATCCGCATCTCTATCATATCCACCACCATCTCTTCGTCAACCTCCTGACACCACACGAGTTCAAGCGACGTTAGCTGTGCTAGCTTTACTTGACGCATCTCCGCAAGGTACCGGATAATCGCTTCTATCGAAGCCCGGGAAGTCTTGGGCCAGTGTATAACAAGCTTGTGAAGTCGAGGAACTTTCTCGAGCACAAGGATTAACTCCTTCGCTTCAATAGGAAGGTCCAGGAAATGAATACTACGCAACGAATTGGCACAGGACTGGAGAAGATGCTCTAGGTGTGCAAATTTGAAAAAGCACCCAGTAGAACCACTTTTCTCGTGAACCAAGGATAGTGATGATAAATTCGGTAGTGATAGAGGTTTAATGATGGCTTGAAGGTTATTGTAGGAGTAATCATGCATGAGAAGAGTTAACGATGTAAGGTGGGATAGCACTTCGAGGGGGCGATCTCCGGCATGGCGGGACGTAAAGCACCCAACAGTGACATGGGTCAGCTCGGGCATAGAAGCGATGGTCGAGACAAAGCGTCCAATATCACTGAGGACCATGTCTGCCTTAAACGTGCGGATCCTGTTCGAAGGCATGGGCGCTCCGTCGCCATTCGACAAGAGATGCCCTTTGAGGGAAAGCGTTCGGAGATTGGAAGCGAGGAGGATAACAGACGTCATGGTGTCAAGGACGTTCGATCCCCCGAAATACGTGACATCGAGTAATTCTAGTCGAGGGAATGTGGTTTCTTTGATGAACTCTCCAAGGAAAAAGAAAGATCGGCAATGCATAAATGAGATGTGAACCTCTCTCCATCGCTGTGCCTCCGCGAAAAGTGCAGATACGATTGTTTGCGACGGCCAAGTATTCAGATCGACATCATTATGCCGACTATCCTGGAGGTCGATTCGGAGAGGTTCATTCTTAGAACGGCGGAGATAGAGAGGAATCCAGGCCCCATAACTATCACGAGGCACCGGCGGACATCGAAAGTTAAAGGATATCATGGACCATAATGAATGAGTAGAGAGCGCGAGGCGGCGCCAGGAGGAGCATACCAGTGCAACACGCAGCGAAGATATCGGATCTTCCGCTCTTGTCGCTTCCTTGAAAATGGCACAAAGCAATTCTGGCGGGAGACGACGAATAGGTGCTAGGAGCGACTTCTTTTGCTTGATGTACTCCTCAACTTCGGCACGATCACGCCTCAGCCTCTCGACTGTATCTAGATGACGTTGAATCTCCCGATCATATCGAAAGAGGTCAAACTCTGCGTGCATGATGAACTCCGGGAAGAGTGTTGCTTCAGCGGATAACAATGCGTTTCCAGATCGTAGAAGCTCGAGATTCTGGTCCAGCGACTTTGTGTAGGACGCATCAACGTCGAAGCCACTGCCGCAGTTAGAGCAGATAAGTATGGGACTCTTCATCATCAGATCAAAGCTGGGGGTATGATTCCATCAGCATCATGACTGTGGGGCAGCCGATAATGGATACGTACGCGGATTTCGCGCTAAAAAGCCGTTGTATCAAAAGGCTTAAGATAAGAATAGCCCTTTTTACTTGAGCTCAAAACGACCAACAAGCTCGTCTTCAAGTTATCACAGATCTACAGCGTCTGACTGTCAACAACTGGATGTACGTTAACAGAGGAGAGTGTACTCACCGTTCCAAAGGCTGGAAATAAAGAACACGAGCAATGATAGTTCGAAAGGAAAATAGGAACAACGAGAACAGCGAATAAAAAGAAGAAAAATGCTTGGTATGATCCCGTCCGGCCCAGAAAGTTCCGGTTGTGCAGAAGCCTGGACTCTCGTTTCTTTCGACATGTGATATCAGTTCACAATGCGTTTTGGGTAACGGCATTGTACCTTGGTGGAATTGTACATGTGAGACGCAAGGGCTGGGCACAGTCTGTACACCGAGGCGAGGTCAGTACAAGCAAAGCGAACTCGGTGCCGTTGGACTCACGCAGAGCGAATATATGCCCCAATGTACAGGGCGTGGGGTTCGACTCCTGCGCAACCGGAGGTTTCCTCACTTCCGACCCCATCGACGGCTTAGTATCCTTCAGTTATGCCATTTTGATGACAACAGAATTGTTGTCGAAGGCGCTACTCTTGTGATGGAAAGAGAAGAGCAGATAAATATAAGATTCATGGAAAAGCTTGAGTGAAAAAATGAGCCTCGACTTCGTAAAGATTACTATGGTAGGAGTAAAAGTCGGGGTGATTCCTGTTTGGGATTCCCGAACAAAATTATCTTACATAATAGGAATTATGTAACCCTAACCCTCGCACCCTCAACCAAAGAACTTATTTTGAAGACGTGAAGCCATTCGTTAGTCCGACAGTCAGCCACAAGCTGTGGTCATCAAGCATCAAGCCTTGCATCACCTTGTAAGCCTTGTTCGCCGGATTGAACAAAATATAGTTTCCTCGAAACATTTTAGCAGAAGCCTTCGATTTGAAAATGCTGAACCGTATTGACCCAACAATGTTACGTAGCACGTGACCGGTAAAGCATTTCCGGATATCCGGCACTGCCACGCATGTTCGTTTTTCGTTAAGATAGGGTTCATTAGGGTTGAGGGAAAAACCTCTGAGGGATTGGCTGCCAGTATTTTACCTCGGCGAGCCCTCGAGGGGTTTTTTACACGGTATTTTACATGGTAAAATACCTCATCACGTGATTATATAATAATAATAATATTCATATTTTCATAAATTTCTTTGTTTGTCAAAATATGGTCCATGTCTCCCAAAAATTCGAGAGACCTTGCTATCATCTTTGATGGTGCTTCAGTTACCTATCAGCACCTTGAAGTTATCATTCTTGAGCCTACACATAAAAAGTAAGCGACTTTGTGGCAATAATATATGCATGTGATCACTGTATTTTACCTTGCCGAACGCGCCTTCAGGACCCCCGGTAAAATACATGGTAAAATACTGTGTATTTTACTGTAAAAAACCATTTTGGTAAATAACCTACCCTTTTTCCCTCAGCCCTAGGGTTCATGCACATCCCGCAAGATCACGTGAGTAAGTGTGACACTCTTTCTTCGTCTCCCATTGGGCCAAAATCAAGAATCAACCACGGCCATATCCTTTTAACTGCACTTCTGCACAAAATGGGCGTGGCCGATCGTCGATTTTGTGCCTCCTGGAGACGGAGATAGCGATCTGAGCCAAAAGAGTGACAATTGATTTGGTATGTCACGGCCTGTCACAGACCCATGTGATCTTGCGGGATGTGCGCGAACCCTATCTTACAAGTCCCCGTGCCCTACTTTTTCGTAGCGCGTATCTTCTTCCACAGTTGAGGTCCTTACTATCTTACTGTAGCTCTTGAATTATGTAGGAACATATGTATTTCGGACATTTGGACACAGAATGAGAGCTTGCAGCCTTTTTTGAGCAGAAATCATGAAGTAGCAGCATGTAGAATCTCTAACCCCACATAAATGTCAGGAAAGTCTACTCAAAAGCTCATACATTCGAACCCGAAGGTGGGAAGATCTTAAACTTGTAGAGACTGTCAAAACATCAGCAGAATATCAATCCTTATTTGATGCCATTATTCACAATCAACAACATTTATAAAAGCACGATATCTTGTTATAATAAACTAGTAAGTAAGGACCTCAACTGTGGAAGAAGAAGATACGCGCTACGAAAAAGTAGGGCACGGGGACTTGTAACGAAAAACGAACATGCGTGGCAGTGCCGGATATCCGGAAATGCTTTACCGGGTCACGTGCTACGTAACATTGTTGGGTCAATACGGTTCACTTTTGCTATTCTCACCATCGCCGTTTATAAGGTTGCGACAGTATTTCTAGAAGGTATTATTTGTCTATTCGCAGATCTTTAATTCCTGGCTAAAAGGAGGTACAGGTACAACGTGCTATCGGCTTTGATAAAAGTACATCATGCATGGGGAAAGAAGAACTATGCATTCACGAATCCCAGGCTAATTAAGCCTTCGACTCAGTGGGTGCATCACCTAATTCGATAACACATGAGGCCAGTCTCTTTTATGAATGCAGGAAACTTACCCTCTGCTGAGGCTTCTTCGGATTTAGGTGAAGCAGCAGCAACAGCTTTATTGATGAGTTCCTACATGAATCGGGATCAGTATCCAGAATGCGAGGCATATGAGACGCTCTCACCAAGAGGTTCTTCGGTATAGCACCTATCGACGTTCCTATCTTGTTTCCATCTTTAAAAGCGAGGAACGTAGGCATCTAGCAGAGGCGTAAGATGAAAAGTACGAAGAAACAGTATCAGCTACGCACAGAGGAAACCTGGACCTCGTCCATGATATCAGATTGCTCGTCGGCATCGACCGTATAGAATTCGACGCCAGCAAATTCAGGCCTTTCGGCAAGTTTCTTGAAGACAGGTCCAATCATCTTGCAGGGTCCACACCATGTCGCCCAAAAGTCGACGACTACGGGTTTCGGGCCGTCGATCTGCGGTCGCAGGTAAGCCTCTACAGCGAAGATGAGCATTCATATATACTCACGATTTTCCTAAAGTCGGCTAGGGAGTTGATTGCTTTGGTCGCCATTGGATGTGTTGGTGGTGGTAATGATGTCAGTCTGTCCTGGTGCGGGCTTTTATACTCCCCGCCGGCTTGGTGAGCGATCACGCGATCTGACTAATCGTTCGTAAGCGATCATGCTTCGGAACCCGCGTCGGGATTCGGGATCGTCTCTACCTTCAGTCAGCCTCGGGAAGGCGTTCGTGCTGGTCTTTCATGATTATAAATTCGTCTTACATCATTCGAGTTGGCAAGACAGCGCGGCGCCGACGTTTATCTGTTTTTATTAATTCCAAATCTCGATTTATCGACAAGGCGGGTTTCGCGGCCGAATCGCTATACTTACCACAGAGGCTCGTCCCGCGTCACCATCTCAAATGTGCCATGTTACTGAATGATTGAATCAATAAATGCTTCAACCGTGTTGCGCTGTGACGGCTGGCATCAAGAGAGTCGGAGTGATGGCACGTCCTGACACCCTACTCGATTAACCTGATGAGAACAATCAAGTAGGCTTCAAGTGTTGCGGAGGAATGTTCAGCGCTTTACTGGTTCTACAAATTCCCTACGCAAATAGGTGCGCCAGACTCAGCCCATGAAACGGAATCCGAAACGGAGAGTACACTCAATTCTGTACGTTGTAATCCCTTCTCCTGTCAACAATTAGTAGCCGTATTGTTACATGACTCTTGACTGGACCCGTAATCTGTTTTTTAGATGAGGGCATGAAGGTTACCGCACTACATGGCGTGAAGGCGAGAGAGCCTCTGATCCGCTGGAAGCGAATCAAGAATATTTCACCAGATGCCATTGCAATAAAAAAAATAATTATAAAGAGTATAAGAATTATCAAATGTGCCGGACTTATACCAAACTAACATGCTTTTATTTTTACTCATCACCTCGCTCTAAAATTGTATAACTCCCCTCCTACAAAGGACCGGGAAAGCGACCTCGACCCTCGACTGCACCGCCAACCCACCAATAGTGGCATTGTTCCGGTATTTTATGGGCTCCAGATGCACTGTGTGAAGGCGAGCAAATCTCTGATCCGCTAGGATCGAATCGAGAGTATTCCACCATGACGCCTCTTCAGAACCAGACGCCAAAGGAAACCGCATCGGGAACGACAAGGTTACGGTCTCGATGGTATTGCCAGCCTGAACGTTACGAAAGGCGTATCCCCACCACAACACTATTTGATGCACCTGGACCCAATGATCATGCCGAGCACTGATTGTGAGATGGACATGACGAAATCGCCCAATGTCCGGGACAGAGGGAGTACCGGGGACACTGCTAACTAGAAGTAGACTGTAAGGACAACACAGCAGGATGCAATTGGCGCGGGATTAACTCACGGGAGAAATAGGCGCCCTCCCAATGGCATTGAAATGTGTCAATACGAGGGAAGCCCCGGTCGATGGCACCGCAATATGCCACTAGCTCATCCCAGTGTTCGACGGCTACCCGAAAAGTTTCTAGGCGAGGAAATTCGACGATATAAGTTTTGAGATCCCATGCATTAGCCGCCGCATAGTTGAGAGAGAGCGAAAGATATGTAATCGACGGCAGGAGGACGCTCGGAGGGATCGGTCCTTCAGCCACACCATCGGACTCCTCCCAGTCGCGGATGTACAGCTTCCTAACAGACGAACCCTCGAACAAGGACAATACCGTCCGAGGATGAAGAAGGTCGCTGATACAGGCAAAGTTGACCTCTGCGAGGTTTGGAGCGCGAATTGCGGTGTGAAGCATATTCTCCATGTCATGGCTGGGTTCCCATGGTGAGAAATTGAAGTCGATGGAGAGGGTGGTCAGGTTCACCAACGCCGGAAGGAGGGCAGTGAGACTGTGTATAGAATACAGCGCGCCGGGGTAGTCAGCCCGTCCCAAGGACGTCTCCTCACTGATCGACAAGTGTTGCAAACACTGGGCAACGTGAGGCGCTGAAACAAGTGATTGGCAAAACGTCGGGACAATGTCGCTTGAGGGCTGGAGATCGATACTGATGTGACAGAATATATGGCGCTGGCTTGACTGGGTCCAGGTGCGGCATACTGTAGAACATGCGCGAAGTGTTTGGGTGTCGTCGTGGAGATAGTCAATTATCTGGTCTATAAGTTCTTGTGGAAGCATCTGCATGGCTGAGGGGCGCAAGGCAACGCGCACCTGGGTCGGGAGTCTAGCTCAGACGTTGTTGAGCGTATGGAACGTTTGATGGATATCAGCTTACTGTATTGGGTGGCAATTGAAGTAGACGTCGAGTCAAGGTCTCGAACTGGAGTGGGCCGCTGGGAAAGGCTGGTAGCCGCTCCGTTGCTAGGATTTTATAGGACGGACCGTGCTGTGGAGCAAATGTAGAAGGAAGACAACGTTGCCGCTGAAAGCGCTGAAATCACTGATGGCGAAGATGATGAGGCCGCCTGATTATATCAACACGATGATTGAAAATCTTTGCACATAGGGGCTGAATAGGCACAGCCATCGCAGCTCTCGCGCCGAAGATTGAAAAACATTACCCCAGGAAGATGAAGCCAAAGGCAGCGTGCCAATCCGGGTCCGAGTTCCAGCCCGGCCTTTTTCTTCACGGCAGCCCGTTTACATGTAAAACTAGCCTTGGTCAATGTCCAAGCATCGCGGAGACGAACATAATGGCGAGAAGGCGGCGGCATCAAGTTGAACCCACCGTGACGAGTAATATTCCAGAAGGCATTGATGATCCTGTCAGTACGCTCCTGGTATGTTACGAAAGCGTCGTTCGGGTCCGGCAGAAAAGCCTGCGGCTTTTTGGGCCTTGGCTAATCCCAGGGTTGTGAATATGGCAACAACGAAAGGTGGAGAAGAGTACGAGTAAGCCGACTAGAAAGGCGCGATAAAGGACCGATCACTAAGGGGTATGAAAGGAACTTGAAGGTTGTCGGTCGCCCTAGAGTGGTACGATCGCGACATCCCCACATACCGTATCAATCAAAAAAAACCGGACAACAGACACTCCATGATTGCAACAAGTTCTGCGCATGTTCTTTAACAAATCATCAATAATGTACACGTCGATTTCAGAAATTCTTGCCCTGAACAAAATTAGCCCACCTCAAATTTGTAACCCTACCAAGGTTCAGATTCAGTCCACATGTCTCCTCAGACTCACACAGGAATAGTTATATCTAATCAGAGGAAATTCCACCTTTCGGGGACGCAGGCCATCGTGGGGGAAGATTGTTGTTGTACACGCGTCCAATGAGTATTGACCTAAATTTTTGCGAGAGCTATTTCAAAACATATGTTAAGAACATTTTCTGACGTACTTCGTTTCGCAGATCTGGGATAATTTGTAAGTTGTGGGCGGTGAAGCTTACATAATGAAGACTTACAGCTGGAAAAAATACGCGATGAAAATTGTAACATCATCGTCACCATCATCATTACACGGCACGGTATCACTTGGACGCAAGGCCGGTCCGTGACATCCGGCGGCATGACGGTGGTCTTTGGGAATCGTGGGAACCCTTTCCATGTTGACAAATGGTATCACCCATCGTTCACTTTCTACCGGCCTCGTTTCGTGTACCGTACGCGTCGAATCACTTAAAGAAGGATACCGTGTCAACAGAACCCTAGCTGCATCAAGACGAACCCCGCTAAATCGACAACTGTCGCCAAGGAGCACCTACTCGTCCCGGTTCTTCAAGAGGCCAAGAATTGTGTCGTGTGCAGCGGTGGCGAAGATGGGTGGTGACCAGTGATTCTCGCCGCCACTGTTTGACATCGATGTAGCGGCACTCGGGAGATTCGGAATTCTCGATCGTGGTCGGTATATCGGAGGAAGTAGAGGAAGAAAAAAGTACTTTCTCGGCATGGCATGCTGCAATCTTGGATCTTCGGTTTGCCGAATAGGACGGCTACAGCGTGTTATTTGGATATCCACAAGGTGTTCAAGGCGCGTTTCGTCATTTATTGGATTCATTTTCTAATTTTTTCTTCTGTTGCAGGCCTGGGTGAATCCGAGAAACAACGACATCAACGCGTTATTCCTAACAAACCCCGACGGATACATTCTTTCCTGAATGGCCCCCTGAGGGGGTGGGGTGGGGGGCTGACCAGAGGAGGGGCAAATGTCGCGCAAAAATTTCCGGCATCACAGAATCCGAGAAAGGCCAAAGACTAATACTCTCTATCTCTGTTGACAAAGAAACATAGGGTATGTCATCTCTCTTTTGTCGGCTATGCGAGTCTGTAATTTTCTGGATTATCTAGATCGCCATGCTGCAGGTACCGTCGTCCGAACTCGCGCAGCGGTTCTCCGACATGTGGGTTTCCAGAGCCCTTGAGTTAGGTGTCGGGGTGTCTGTGGAACCTCTCCCATCGGCGATTCACCGGGGCCTTGTCATGGCTATAGCAGGGCTCCCTTTACGCTCAACTTATGTGGTCGCCAAGTGGATCTTACTCGCTCAAACCTTTACCTCTATTTCTTCGAGTGAAATGGCACCATCACCCCAGAGTCGAGGTGCGTTCTTTTACCTTAATTTCTATGTGGAGGTACGCTGATGACAGATAACATATAGAGATCAATTCCCTTCCTCCATTGGTGAATTACGTGTTTCGCAGTGGAAAGACCAGTCTACTCCTCGTTGTGTTCACATAGCGAGTCGCATTCATAAAAAATCATCTGTCTTCTCTTACCCATCTTCCCCCGCCAATGCAATTATCAGTTCGCACTTCCTATGTTCGTGTTCCCGACGAGTCTATTTTGAGACGGCGCTGATAATGGCACAGGGCGAATCCTACAGAGATAATACACGTTGGGTCATTCAATTGTTTCGCTATGCGCGCACAGACATGTCCGAAGCTGGCTTTTGCAAAAGAAAAAAAAGGAATAATCGGTCGTCTGATGCAGCCAATTGTCAGAAAACAGCGGCTATCATTGACAGGGTGGATATGCAAATCAAAAGAAGAAGCGTAACAGCTGGAGATCCGAGCATGGCTTCGACACTTCTTAAGTATTGACAAGGGAGTACCTGTTATTCGATTGTACTGGAGGTACTGTTGGGGGAAGAATCATGCTCTAGTGCCTTTAATCTCAAACACCGCTCTCCACCTTTGACAGGGCGGTCTAGGGACTACCGGATCCTGCGATGTGCGATGACCTGCCACTCAAAGTCTCTGGATCCTCAGTCCGTTCCAATCGTCTTCTTCGCAAGATCAGGTCGCGATTTGGCGTGCACTGCGCCAGTGTAGGCTTGGTGCAATCGTCGGTCGACGTGTTAAACTACCACTTGACAGTAATGCCGATAGTATACGCTCAGTTCGGATGGGCGAGCAGATAGTTCAAAAGGACGTAGCGTCTCTCCCGAGTTCCAAGGACTTCTCGAAATGAACGGCTCTTTGACGACCCTTGCTATTGCCATCACAGTCGTCAGTCTGGTGTTTGCTTACCGGCCCTTATACCGGACCTGCCGCAATACGCCGTTTCCTCCCAGCCCCAAGGGACTTCCTTTTATCGGGAACATCTTTGACATGCCTTCCGAGAAGGAATGGCTCACCTTCGCTAGATGGGGCGAAAAATATGGTAGTTATCACCGGTTCATTATTTAACTATAGCCATACTCATGTTGTTTTTCTTTTTCAAAGGCGACATTGTGTCAGTTTCGGTCCTTGGGCGGCGCACGGTAGTGGTAAACTCTGTCCAGACGGCTATCGATATACTGGACAAGAAAGGCGCCATTTACTCTGATAGACCGATGGTGGCTATGGGTGGTGAACTCGTCGGCTGGAATAATTCGTTTGGACTGATGCCTTACGGTCCCCGTTTTCGCGACTCACGTCGACGGGTGCATCAGATTTTCGGGACGAACACATCGTTCAAACAGTTCCTGCCTCTCGTGGAGTTGGAAGCGTGTCGATTTCTAAAGAGAATCTCCGCTAAGCCCGAAGATCTCTTTCGAGATATCCAGAAGTAGGCAGTGTTCCTTTATCATTGCTGCGACAATATTTGCTGACGCTCTCAAGGATGAACGTAGCGAATATCATGAGAATTTCATATGGATATGAAATTCAAGAGAAAAACGATCCATTCGTCAGGCTCGCGGACCAAGCAGCGGACCACTTTATTCAGTCCACCACTCTGAGTGCCTTTTTAGTCAATATTATTCCCATATGTAAGCCAGATAACTCTTTGTTTTCACAACTGACCGCAACTGCCTTTCAGTGCGACACATTCCGGATTGGTTCCCTGGAGCAGAATTCAAGCGAACAGCTAAAGAATGGCGGTTGACGCTACACGAGGTGGTGGAACAGCCGTACAACTACGTCAAACAGCGAATAGTGAGCGTCCTTATGTTCCATACTATGCCTGCGTCCATAACATCCTCGTGTAGGCTGCTGGGGACGCTCGTTATTCCTTCACTTCAAGTCAGCTCGAAGGTGGGATGAATAGCGACAAGGAATTCGATATCAAGTGGAGTGCCGTATCTCTTTACATTGGTTAGTTCTACAACAATCATTGGCGTACACGCTGTGCTGATTGCATGTCATGCAACAGGTGGAAGCGGTACCGCGAGTTTCTCTTTCCTCACTCAAGATTCTGGTCTGAAACTTGATTAGACCGTTGCATCCATTTCCGCGTTCTTCAAAGCTATGCTTCTGTACCCCGACATTCAAGCGAAAGCACAAGCAGAGATCGACGCGATTGTCGGGAATGATAGACTGCCGCGATTTGACGACCGAGAGCACCTTCCATATATAAATGCCCTAGCACTCGAGGTTAGTCGCTGGCATACCGTCGGCCCATTAGGTGAGTACGAGGTCTGCGCCACTTTTTACGCCGATACTTATGATATTTAAATATCCAGGGCTACCCCACTCTGTTAGCGAGGACGACGTCCAGTCTGGCTATTTTATTCCAAAAGGTTCAGTCGTATTAGCGAACATCTGGTGCGAAGATCTGCGCCCCTTGATAACCCCATCTCATGTTTATTATCTGCAGGAACATGCTCCATGATCCCGCGGTCTATGATAAGCCATTCGAGTTCAGGCCTGAAAGGTTCATCCGGATGGAAGGAAAAGAACCTGAAATGAATCCCCATAAAATGGTGTTCGGATTCGGTCGTCGGTGAGTGAGCATCTCTCGGCAATACGATTAGGAAAGTCTAACATAACAACTCGCAATGTTTGCAGCATTTGCCCTGGTATTATCTCTCGAGCCTGTGGGAAAGATACGTACTAACATTGGATGCAGGAAAACTGCTTGCTGATGCTTCGTTGTTCATCTCATGTGCTATGATCTTGGCTGTTTTCAACATATCGAAATACTCTGAAAATGGGGTGGTATTTGAGACTAATACGGAACATACTGCTGGGACTGTTAGGCAAGAAAGCTTTCTGACATCTAAGTATCATTACTGAAACCGCACTTTTTGCCTTCAGTCATCCGCCGCCATTCAAATGCGCAATCAAACCTCGAAGCGAGAAGGTGTTCGAACTTATCCATGCGGATTTCGAATGAAGGGTGAGGCGCCGATTCGTATTCCTAGCGTTTTCACACACGAGCATTTACTAGAGTTATGAATTCCTGTTCAAGTGTCTAATATCCATATCCCGTTCATACAGTATTCGAGAACGCCGGTGGCTACCGAGTCATTTTGACGAGGACGACACAAACCTTGTACGGTCACGTTTTCCACTGTTGGCCGATCAAAACATGTCACAATATTCAGCTAGATTCAGAGAATAGGAAAGAGCACCGTTCCCCGATGTGGATATAGAGGTAAGAACACTGCGAGTGGGCTAAGCTGGTACGAACGTTATTGGTCCTAGAGATGACCGCAGGAGACTAATCAACAGCCTGAGACCTGATCGTCAATACAGTTTTGTTGCAGATTATGAAGGGCTATGCCATGGGGCAAGCTGAAGAAGCAGCATAATAGAGACAGAGAGAAGGGAGAAGGTTGAGAGACACCGGATCCCGGGCTCCTAGATGAGTATTAAGCCCTCACCGGGCCTCAGACACAGACACAGACACAGATCCGCGGAGACGACAATGCGATACGGGTTAAGGACTGATACAGCTGGCAAGGTACATAATGATGTGGCTACTGTATGTACGTATGTACCTAGAGCTTCCCGTCGGTCCGAACTGACCGAGCAACACCAAATCGCAACAAGTTTAACCAAATAACAGACCCCATACACAGCCTGGCGTTCGCGTTGCGCAACCGTGAGCCATTGATAGTGGGTTACGTTAATGCCCAATCATAGACGCCTTTGATGCCCGCGTTCATCAAGGAGTGATCCTGTCGATATGATATAAGGTCCTCGGAGCTACCTTAGCACCACAGTTGAAGACCCCATATTTACGCAATACTATCGAAGAAAGGTACAGACTTGCAAATCTCTGACCATGCTCACCGAAGAACCCCATAACATGGTTTTCCCATCCGGTCGACGGTATGCGCCGCAGATCGCTCTCTTTGTTACCGGCCAAAGCCAAGAAACAAGCCGACGATAAAGATGAGAGTGACACTGCAACTCTTACGAGTATCGCAGGCGATTTCACTGGATTGTCTGTCGAGAAGTTGAGAAATACCTGGTCGATAATTTTGCCGACCCAGAATGCCCAAGCGAGGACACAGACTCCTTCCTGTTGGTCGAGTCCCCAGTACCTCCTCGGCGACTGTAAAACCGTGATAGAAGGAACGATGCGATTAGGACCAGAGTACGGAGTTGGAATGCCTGTTAATTGCGCGGCGGAATCAAGAGAGTTTGCTGAGCCTGGATGCATTCCACGGAGATGACATTGTGAGAATGTGATTCTATTTGCCGCGGTTCTTGCAAGATTGAGGTGAACAACAACACTCACCGCAAATCCATCATTGTCATTCCCATTGGTATTTCCTACTCATAGCATAACTTCGGAACAGGGGCTATACCTGGGTCCGATGTTCCGCATATGCCATGCCAGTATATGACTAAAATATTTCGTTTCTGATTCGTGCTTTCTCAGGTTTTATTCGGCTGGGACCTTCAAAGCAGCGAAGAAGAGCCTACTATGTCAAGACACATCTGTGCCCAGCAATCAACACAGCTACCGGGATTTATGTTGAACCTTGACGGAAGATTTTAACTTGAACCAGTAAGTAAATCGCCTATATACTTCTGCCCACCGTGATATTCGTCCCTAGCTCTGACCCTAAAAGATTACGAAGTGACCTACTATAGACCCTGCAACGTGACTCCGGGCCCTCTGGGTGCAGTTCTATAGAGTTTCTTCACCTTCCGCAGAATGGACTCTTGCGCTTCGCGTCATCTGCTCCAAGTTTACGATAATGTCAATACTACCGATGGGAATTTCTTAGACTGCTTATAAGCCCGGGTTTTCACCTCGTAGAAGCAACTTCCTCTACAGATGTTCAGCTCTCTTGTTATTCTTGATATTGCTATAGCGCTTACCGGTCTGGTCTTTGTATGGCGCCTCTGCCGCATAAGTAGTCGCGATCCCCCATTTCCTCCGGGTCCGAGAGGAATACCATTCCTTGGGAACCTTCTTGACATGCCCTCAGAGAAGGAATGGCTTACCTTCGCTGAGTGGGGAGAGAAATACGGTATGCTGTTCCATCACTCAACCACGAATACTGCTTACTCAGCCCTCGCCAGGCGATATAATGTCGGCTTCCTTTCTCGGGCGACGCCTGGTCGTCATAAATTCCACTCAGATGGCTGTCAGCATGCTCGACAAGAAAAGTTCAATTTACTCCGATCGACCAGTCGTCGGCATGGTCGGCGAGCTCGTTGGGTGGAAAAATTCCACCATTTTTATGTCGTATGGAACGCGCTTTCGTAACGACCGTCGGTTAGCGCATCAGCTTTTCGGCAACAGCGTGAACATAAAGCAGTTTCTGCCAATGCTAGAGAAGGAGACACGTCGTTCTTTGAAGAGCATTTTTAGTGAACCAGAAGGACTTTCTGAACACATTCGAAAGTGAGTCACTATAGTTGATCTGCCAGTATCGGTACTGATAATTGAGGCGTAATAAGGACTGCCGGAGCCATAATTTTGCGTATATCATATGGATACGTGACCCAAGAAAAGAACGACCCATTCGTGGAGTTGGCAGAAAGAACCATGAACCAGTTTGCTCTTGCAGCGTCCTCGGGCGGTTTCTTAGCCAATCTCATTCCAATATGCAAGTATTTAATACCAAGCAATTCTCTTCGCAGCTAAGAGACACCATGCTCCAGTGATTCACATCCCAGACTGGTTCCCCGGAGCTGGATTCAAACAGGTCGCCCGAGAGTGGGCTTCAACACTAAATGATTTCGTGGAAAAGCCACATAACTATGTAAAGCAGGAAATGGTCAGTGTAATAACATGTTCTGCCGTATCGTGATTTGTCTCAAACATGCATAGGCTGCGGGAACGGCTCGCTATTCACTGACCTCCAGCCAGCTTGAAGGTGAAGTGACTGCCGAAGAAGAGCACAATATCAAATGGCTTGCAGCGACTCTATACGCAGGTCAGTAATATAATTGCTTATCAATGATAACATTCGGCAACTTCTTATCCGCTCTCTATAGGTGGGGCCGATACGGTAGACTTCGCTTTCTTCATTCAACATTTAGTCTGATCGTGGATTTAGACCGTTGCATCTATTTATGCCTTTTTCAAAGCGATGCTTCTGTACCCTGATATTCAGGCAAAGGCACAAGCAGAGATTGACGCAGTGATCAGCAATGATAGACTACCTCGCTTCGATGACCGAGAGCGCCTCCCATATGTCAATGCCCTAGCGCTCGAAGTCTCCCGATGGCACACCATAGGGCCTGTAGGTCAGCATTGAATACATTCACATTTCCTCGGATTTTAACTGACGTTTCTCAACCAGGCCTTCCTCATTGTGTCAAAGAGGATGATGTTCAATCAGGCTATTTCATTCCCAAAGGATCCCTGGTCTACGCGAACATCTGGTACGTGAATGTCAATACTGTCTAAACATCAGTTTCATGGACGTACCATCGACAGGAAAATGCTTCACGATCCTGCGGTATACGATCAACCATTTGAATTCAAGCCGGAGAGATTTATCCGAACGGAAACCAAGGAACCAGAACTTGACCCATACAAATCGGCGTTCGGATTCGGTCGTCGGTAAGTCTCTTTTGCAATCGACAGTTCCCGTTCCCATTAACCACCTCTTCCAGGATTTGCCCAGGTATACATTCTCAGGCTCGGGCTTAAGATACGCATTGACACGGGATACAGGCAGGGTTCTAGCCGACGCGTCCATATTCATTTCATGTGCTATGGCGTTATCGGTCTTCAAAATTTCGAAATATTCCGAAAATGGTGTTACTTTCGAACCGGACACGGAACATACCGCGGGAACCATTAGGTAAGAAACGAGCTTCGTCGTGTCTTGGAATGGCATTTCTCAAAAGTACATCTCGTTTTCATTTAGCCATCCGACGCCTTTCAAGTGCACTATCAAGGCTAGGAGTGAGAAGGCTTTAGAACTGATAAATGAAGAAAGATTTGATTGAGGATGGATGGATGGCTTTTCTAAACCACCATTTTTTCTGTACTTACTATAACGACGTGCTCGGGAAAGAACTCGTAGCTGTGGTATGTCGCAAGTTTAGCTATCGGGCCACCTACACCAGACGCTGATGGTCTTAGAATTCTATGTTGCGCAGCCTTGAGAATCCAGAAGGGTCCCGTACTTGGAGGGATTAAGATTCTAGCAAGTCATCTTGGTGGAAGTAAGGTCTACCCCCAGTCACAGATTTCCTCATCCGACTCTGCAAAATGTAAATATGTGTAAACAATGGATATTCGGCATTAACGGCAAGAGTCGGCAAGATGACATCATGTAAGCGGCTGCGACACGGCATGCTTTACATGTGTAAATAATGAAATCTGGCAGCGGCGGCAAGAGTCGGCAACATGATATAATGTAAGCTACGACACGCGTTAATTCCCATAACAATTCGGCCCGTACAAATGTTGAATGCACCTTCTCCCGATCTCTTTATTCTGCCCGCGCGCAATCCTAGCCATCATGGCACCAAATATTCAAATCCTAACGAAAATCAGAGGTCAGATTGCCATGCATAAAGAGAACCGATGGTAGCGATGAATTCGAAAGGAGTCTCATTTACTATTTTCTGCCCTCGGCTTGCTAAATATCCGCTTCAGTTCACATATTCCAAGTTCTTCTATGGTCAGTCTCTTTGAAGAATAGCACGCTCGCCGTTTTTTATTCTTGGATGTCCCAGGGTAAGCGTAACCACGGTTTAGGCATTAAATTCCGTAGACTGTCGTCGTTGGACGAGGTCAGTTCTGACATTTTCACATCAAATTTTACATACCATTTATTTGTTCTCCCTCGCCGGTGACGGTGCACGCTAAGGAATGAGACAAAGAAGCTGACGAAAAAATGCATTGACCAGTGTCATCAGGAGAAGACCGTGATAGTTTGCCGAAGTATGCCAAGCACGACACGCAATCCAAACATATTCGAAAGGGACAGCGACCAGTCATAAGATCCAGCAAGGTCGTACACGCCTCGGCACGCGGCGGGCACTTGTATCTAAATATTCGGACGCCACAAAAGTCTGCCGGCCATCCATAACAACCACAACAAAAGTGGCCCTCAAAGACTTTCAAAATTCAAGCTTTGGATCAACTTTGGAGTCCCCGTTGCATACGACCATAATCGTTGTCAGAGTACATCAAAATTCGTTCCCCTTAACATCATCCCAAAATACTTATCTGGTATCCCAGTCAGTCCAATACTCTCCAATAGAGTTCCGTTCATCCACCCGGACGTACAAGCTACTATTATGCCGAACGTCAAACCGGCTCGCAACGCGTAAGTTCAAGAAGGGAATCTGTAAAATATCACCCGCACTTCGGCATACTTACCCACGGAAAACTCAAGGAAAAGAAGGCGTTGCGTTCCTTTCAAAAAATTACAGGGAGCCTGAGCGATGACTAATTTTTTTACTAGGGTCGTCCTCTTCTTCTACCCGATATACGCACCTAAACAGCATCTATTATGCCCACGTTGAGGCTGATGACGATGATCAGGGACTTCACCTTTGTCTGCCCAACCGAAATTCTGGCCTTCAATGATGCCCTAGCCGAGTTCAAAACTAAGGTTCTTAGTACATGCATTTCTTTCATCAAGAGGCTCCACTTTTCCCATTTGCGCGTCGCTGACTCTTAGCACTCCCATTTCGCCTTGGCTAACCAGCCCCGCAAGGAGGGTCGTCTTGGTCCCGACCTCAAGCTTCCCCTCATTGGCGACCGAAAGATGTCCATTTCATTGTCACAGTTAGTCCCTCCGATTCGTACTAGTAGGCTCAATTCTCATGCCCCTTAATCTCGTGACGTGAGTCGAAGATGTACTGGTCCTGGTTGGAAACTGGTTGTCTACCCAGGACCCTTTTGTGCCCAGCCATCAACACAACTGCCGGCCATACAATCGCCAAGGGATCCCGGGGAAAGATTCGGGAGCCGGCAATTCCCGCTACTGAAAATTTTTTATCGAAGATTCGAAGTTGGGCTAGTAAGTACTTGATATCGACTGCTTCTTCTGCCACCATGAATCACGATATTCTTCCCTACCTCTGACCCTAAAAAACACAAAGTGACACGTTATAGACCCTGCAACGTGACTCCGGGCCGTCATGATACGGTTGTATGGCGTTAATTCACCTTCTGCGGAAAGGTCTCTTGTGCTGCAGATTTCCCGGTCCAAGATCTCAATGCTACCGATGGGAATTACTTAGACTGAGCGGCCCACTTATAAGCATGGCTTTTTGCCTCGCACGTTATCAAGAACCCTCCTTCGCAGATGTTCAGCTCTCTTGTTACTCTTGATATTGCTATAGCGCTTGCCGGTCTGGTCTTTGTATGGCGCCTCTTCCGCCTAAGCACCCGCGATCCCCCACTTCCTCCGGGTCCTAAAGGAATACCGCTCATTGGGAACCTTCTTGACCTGCCCTCGGAGAAGGAATGGCTTACCTTTGCTAAGTGGGGAGAGAAATACGGTTTACTGATCTATCATTCAACCTAGCATATTGCTTACTAATTCTTTGCCAGGCGATATAGTGTCGGTTTCAATTCTTGGGCGACGCCTGGTCATCATAAATTCTGCTCAGATGGCTATCAGCATGCTCGACAAGAAAAGTTCAATTTACTCCGATCGACCAGTCATCGGGATGGGTGGCGAGCTCGTCGGGTGGAAAAACACTATGATCTTTATGTCATATGGAACGCGCTTTCGCAACGGCCGTCGGTTAGCGCATCAGCTTTTCGGCAACAGCGTGAACATAAAGCAATTTCTGCCGATGATAGAGAAGGAGACTCGTCGTTCTTTGAAGAGGATTTTTACTGGACCTGAAGGACTTTCCGAACATATTCGAAAGTGAGTCACTTTAGTTGATCTGCCAGCAGCGGTACTGATAATTGAGGCGTAATAAGGACTGCCGGAGCCGTAATTCTACAAATCTCACACGGTTACAAAATCCAAGAAGAAAATGACCCACTCATAGAGCTCGCAGAACGAACAATGAACCAGTTTTCCCTCGCAACAGCCTCGGGAGGTTTCTCAGCCAATATTATTCCAATATGTAGGTCCTTACTCGCCCCAGAACTCACTCCACATCTAAGAAACTCCATAATCTAGTGGCCCACGTCCCAGACTGGTTCCCCGGAGCTGGATTTAAACAGATCGCTCGAGAGTGGGCTTCAACGCTGAACGATTTCGTAGAAAAGCCACATGCCTATGTAAAGCAGGAAATGGTTAGTGGAATAACGTGTTCTGCCAAATTGTGAATTGTCTCAAAGATACATAGGCAGCTGGAACGGCTCGCTATTCACTGACCTCCAGCCAGCTTGAAAGTGAAGTGACTGCCGAAGAAGAGTACAATATCAAATGGCTTGCAGCATCTCTGTACGCAGGTCAGTATTTTAATTGCTCATCAATGACGACACTCGACAGCTTCTCATTCGTTCTTTATAGGAGGGGCCGATACGGTAGGATTCACTTTTTTCATTCAACGTCTGGTCTGATCATGGATTTAGACCGTTGCATCTATTTATGCCTTTTTCAAAGCGATGCTTCTGTACCCTGATATTCAGGCAAAGGCACAAGCAGAGATTGACGCAGTAATCGGCGATGATAGACTACCTCGATTCGATGACCGAGAGCGCCTCCCATATGTCAATGCCCTAGCGCTCGAAGTCTCCCGATGGCACACCATAGGTCCTCTAGGTCAGCATTTAATACATTCACATTTCCCCGGATTTTCACTGACGCTTCGCGCTTAGGCCTTCCTCATTGTGTTACGGAGGATGATGTTCAATTCGGTTATTTCATTCCCAAAGGATCCTTGGTTTATGCAAACATCTGGTACGTGAATGTCAATACCGTCGAAATATTAGTTTCATGGACGTACCATCGACAGGAAAATGCTTCACGATCCTGCGGTATACGATCAACCATTTGAATTCAAGCCGGAGAGATTTATCCGAACGGGAAGCAAGGAACCAGAACCCGATCCATACAAATCGGTGTTCGGATTCGGTCGTCGGTAGGACTCTCTTGCAATCGACAATTCCCATTCCCATTAACCACGACTTCCAGGATTTGCCCAGGTATACATTCTCAGGCTCGGGCTTAAGATCCATATTATTGACGCAGGATACAGGTAGGATTCTAGCTGACGCCTCCGTATTTATTTCATGTGCTATGGTGTTATCGGTCTTCAAAATTTCGAAATATTCCGAAAATGGTGTTACTTTCGAACCGGACACGGGACATACCGCGGGAACCATCAGGTAAGAAACGAGCTTCGTCGTATCTTAGAATGGCATTTCTGAAAGCACATCTCGTTTTCATTTAGCCATCCGATGCCTTTCAAGTGCACTATCAAGGCTAGGAGTGAGAAGGCTTTAAAACTGATCAATGAAGAAAGTTTTGATTAAGGATGAATGGAAGGATTTTCCGGACCACCATTCTTTCTACGCTATAACGACGTGCTCGGAACAAACTTGTAGCTTAGACTGCTGTATGCCACAGTTTCACCTACCGGGCCGTCTACAACAGACGCTCATGCTCTTAGAATTCTATCCTCGAGAATTCAGAAGGGATCCGTTCTCGGAGGATTCAATCTAGGAAGTTATCTTGGTATCTCAATATTCGGACGTCACAGAATATTTCCGCCAGACATCCAATAACACCACAACAAAAGCGCTTGAAGACTCTTTCATCTATTCAAGCTTTGTTACCGTCGCATACGACCGTGATGAAAGTCGTGTCAGAGTACATCAAATTCGCCCCCGCCAGCATCCTCGCAAAATAGCCATCTAGTGTCCCAGTCGGTCCAATGCTCTGCAATAGAGTTCCGTTCGTCCATTTATCCACCCGAACATACAAACTACGGTCATGCCTAACGTCAAGCTGGTCGCAATGCGTACGTAAGAGGCAATTTCGAAAGGAATCTCGGCACTTCGGCATGCCGACGGAAAACTCAAAAATCCTCGAAAAGAAGGCGTTACATTGTCAAATATTATCACTGTCACACACGCGACTGTGACGACGCGATCCCCCCGAGTCCGACTCTCCCCGTTACCACCACTACACTTGCACACCATGGTCGCTCTCATTCAACGCCCTGCTCCCACCTTCAAGGCTGCTGCCGTCGTCGACGGTCTCTTTGAAGATGTCTCTTTGACAGACTACCTCGGCCAATGGTACGAACCTTTCAAAAAAATTTTCAGGAAGCCTGAGTGATAACTGTTTTTTTTTTTACAAGGGTCGTCCTCTTCTTCTACCCCATGTACGCACTTGAACTGCATGTATTCTGCCTACGTCGGGGCTAACGACGATGATCAGGGACTTCACCTTTGTCTGCCCAACCGAAATTCTGGCCTTCAACGACGCCCTAGCAGAGTTCAAGGCGCTGGATACTAAGGTTCTCGGTACGTGCATTTCTTTCGTCAACAGGCTCCGCTTTTCTCATTTGCGCGTCGTATAGGTGTCTCTACTGACTCCCAGCACTCCCATTTCGCCTGGGCTAACCAGCCCCGCAAGGAGGGTGGTCTTGGTCCTGACCTCAAGCTTCCCCTCATTGCCGACCGAAACATGTCCATCTCACGCGATTACGGTGTCCTTCTCGAGGAGGAGGGCATCGCACTCCGTGGTCTCTTCATCATCGACCCTAAGGGTATCCTCAGGTATAGCGCCACCCTTACCTAAACTTTTTTTTTTCTTGACAACCCGTCGCCAGGCAAATCACTGTCAACGACCTCCCCGTCGGACGCTCTGTCGATGAGACTATTCGCCTCATCAAGGCCTTCCAGTTCACCGTGCGTCATTCAGACATTTTACTGTCTTGATCTACCCTGGGCTCACGTCATATACAGGACAAGCACGGAGAAGTTTGCCCCGCCAACTGGCACGAAGGTGACAAGACCATGAAGGCTGATCCCAAGGGTTCCAAGGAGTACTTTTCGGCGGTGGGTGATGATGGTCCCAACAAGCGTGCCCGTCAGGCTTAATTGCAGTTAGACACATGGAGGCAGCGGCAACAAGAGGAAAGCAAATCTGATAGAACCTTAGAAGATAGAACTAGACCAATTCTTATCTCAACTCGCCATTTTTCTTGATCCACACGTGCGTATGTTTCTATTCCTTTGAGGTTTTGGTGTGCCGGTTGTATGGTTATTCTTCTATTGTATATCTTCACGGCTCTGCCGCAAAATATCGCAGCTATGTTCCTGCTATCAATGCCATTGCTCTTGTTTAGTCTTTACTGTTACCCATGTAAGCTGTTGAATAACCTGACATGTACGTTGAAGGGATGGGATTATCTTGGCATGTCCTTGCTCGCAACTGGTTCCTGCAATCTGCTGCGATTCTTTCTTATATCTCCCATAGCCCAAGTCTTGTAAAAATTGCTCCAAAGTCCCTCTTCAATAATCAATTAGCTGCCGCGCGATATCATGTTACATCAAATTTATCATCAGTCTTAAGGCCATTATACGATATATTTCGGGGCTTGTCATTGATCATACTACTTGCCTCAACGCCGCTTCTGATAGAATCCAGCTGATCTGGATCTGAAGAGTCCGTCCTCGTCTGCACTCCTATCCTCAAAGTAGTAAGTGGATACGAAGCCGCCGTGAGGATATCATCAGGACCTCGGACCGTGCCGGGCCTTACCGCCCATTCGTGTGTCGTCTGCTGGAACGTCTCGATAGCCACGTCCAGCGTTGATCGCAAGCACACAAGAGTGATGATCAGAGTGGGGTAGATAGCCTGCCAACAAATGTGGTTAGGCACGAGATCGAGGGGAGAGATCGGCATCATACCGTTAGCTGCGAGAGGATATCTATGACAGGGTAGATTCCATTGGTCCCGCACGCGTAAGTGATAATAGCCACAAACTGTTTGCTTGGCTTGAACTGGCTCCCGAATTTCGAACAAAATAAAACACACATACCCACGTACAAGCATAGAAGACACCAGATTCGATTAGAATGGCGAGGATGCCATTTTGCCTTCGGAATCTCGTCATGAGCGTCTCCCCCGTTATAGAACGGATAAACTTGTTATGAGACCTTGGCACAGACGTGAACTCGGAGAAGAATTTGAGCAGGCAAGAGACATACCATGTGCGGTAAGCAACGAGTGATGTTGCCCAGATGTTTGTTGTCAGTGTCGAGCTGATGAACGCGATGGCCCAGGTGCTCAGGGTGGGATTATCGAAGACGGTGATCCCCGGAGGAGCCATCGTGTATGCTCGGATTATCCCAGCAGCAGCAGCTTCAAGTTGGTTCATCATGAGAGCGACATGTGAGCGAACAGCGAAGCTTGTGCTCACCAAGTGTTCCCATGAGAAGGGTACCAGAAGTGAAGATAACCCACCATTTCCGACCCCACAATATCCAGGCCCTCCATATGACGATTCCATCCCCGATAATTATCTACGGGCGTTTTGAACGATTTTTGATAAGATAGCAGAGTGAGGCATACGTTGACTGCTTCCAGCGAGATCTGAGAATATATGTTCGGCGACGCATTATCTTCCCAGACCGTGGGATCATCTGCTGCATGCCGATAGAGAAACGCATGAAAGTTTTGTTCGAAGCTGATCGCCATATGTGAGGTCGCTACTACCCACATTACGATGTTCAGCATGCTCATCACGATGATAACTGCGGATTTCTTTCTTTTGAACCTGCCAACGGAATTGTCAACATAAACATGAAATAACTGTACGGAACCCACAGTAGCAGATACATTGACACTAGCCAGAGGGCGGTGTACATTCCTGTCCGGTGTTATTTTATGAAGGTTTCTCGTGTGAGTACGATTGGCAATAACGTACCATGCAAAAAGACTTCGCACCCAAGAGCGATGAAGTACGCTTCTGCAAGCGATATTGACATCCGGACAAGCTATCGGTGGGCGACGCGGAAGTAGGGGCCGCTTGCCACAATGGATGCTTGTACAAGCATTTTTAAAGCGGATCCGTTCTTCGCGACAGAGGCACTGACAGGCGTGGCAGGTGGAATTGAAGTCAATTGAACGCCGGATCCGGTAATAGGAAGACTGCTGTGAACCGCGTCATTCATGATGAATGAATGGCCGACGCGGGTCCTATATGCCTCGGTATCCGAAGTTGATGTACTTTGAGGTTCGCATACCTGTTCACTGAATTTAACCTTCGAGGACATGCCGTCTCAAAGATGAATCGGGAGGATGGAGACAGAGGCGCTGACTATTGAAGCATTGTAATCTCGAACTTTGAACGGAGGTGAAGAACGGCCGTGTTACATTTTCCATGATTCGCGAAATTCTGATCTTCTGATCTTCCGTGCGTATGTCATAGCCTAAGCCCTTGTTTGCCTACAAGCTCTGACATGGATATCAGCAGCAGAGGAAAAGGTTGTCCGCCCTCCAACTTTTTTCGGTCCAGATGAGCACGTAGAGACGGTTTCGTTGGCTTTCGGTGATCGGATAAGCATTATGCGTTCTATCCTTGATATTTGCTTTGAGCGAACGCGCCGCAGCGAGGGAGGAGACGCCAACAATGATTGACTAGCACCCAAACAAGAAAGTATTCAGCCTATCGAAGTCGTCACGAAGCGATCAAAGTTGGATGGAGGCAGTAAAGGACCGACCTATCTACCGGTACATCCTTCGCGCTAAAAAGGTCATATATGACGCTGCCTATGCAACATTGACGACGTGTAGTTCAGCGGAATGACTTGAAATCTTGTTGAAATCAAGTTTTTGTTGAAACAAGGCGGATATTGCAGCTCCGCGCTACGGCATAGTCGGCCCGACTCGTTGAGCCGAAATTCGGCAGGTGCTGGCGATGCTCCAAGTATGTTTCCGGTTTGCCTCCGTACCACCATTTGTCGTTCATTCTCCACCATCACTACCCTCGAATCTGCATCTGTCTACCGCACCGTACGCGTAATCAATGTTCCAGAGGGGTACAATGTCAGCACTGTCGTCAATACCCTCAAGGCCAACCCAGTGCAGGCGATAATACCTTTCAAGGACCATATGCTTGTTCAATTTTTGGACGAAGGCATGGCCAAGCGGTGTATCTCCCACAGCAATGCCATTTACAAGCTATCCATCGATATGCCTTCGCCAGCTGTGACATCCCGTGATGTTGCTTTGCTTGGGATGTACAACCTGTCTCGTACCCTCGTCCTGAAGAACTTGCCATCGGACTTGGACGAGACAAAATTGGCGGAAATTCTCTCCCAGCAAGAGGGGATTGAGGCTTGGAGCTTTTACCCCTCAGAAAATGGTGCCCTGGCTCATTTCTTGGATATACATAGCGCGTTCGAGGTTCGTCTACTATTTTCTGTTTACCACATGGATCCTAATTGCCCATGAGTAGGCACGCACAGAATGCCACAAGGCAGGGTTGTCTGCCACATTTCCTCATGCGGGAGGCGATTATCTCTTTCCTGAATGGTTTCCCGAGGAAGAGGACGGTCGGGCCTTTGTGGAGACCCGCGTGGAGATCTCCGGTATTCAAGCCTTCCCCACTCTCCTTGTTGTGCGGGATTGGATATCCAAGTTCGAGCAATCCAGCTCTGCTTGTTTGATTTTTACCAGTTTCTACAAGCAACGAAAAGTGAGCCCCGCGGTAATTTCTCTGTACCACGTTTTTCATCTCCGTACCAGATGCTCACGATACAGTTCGCGACGACGGAATTAGCACACAAATTTGTCAAGGACTTTAGCACGGATGCGCAAGGTCAAGGTATGCAGCTGTCACTGGCGAAGATTCGGGATCCACTCTCCCGCGGCATGATCACTGCTGTCGGCCTCGGCGCGCAGCGAACAGTGTGCCTGAAACTTTCCAATAAAGGACCAAACTCGAGGAGAAAAGAAGAGTATTTTTACTTCTTTTGTCAGTTTGGTGCCGTCTCTGGGTCGTTCAGGTGTGCTTTCCGTTTTTTCGTTTGATCGTGTTCCCTACTTAAACAGCGACGAGGGATGAGCGATTTCACGAATGTAGTCAACCACTGTTCATCCCATTCGACAGCTTACAGGGCGCCCTCCGTTGTGTGCTGAGCATGTCACAGTTCAAAGCGGACATGCTCGACCATCTTCCCGAGCTGAAGGGTGCTGCTATCACCTTTGCGGGTACTAGCCACTTGACACCGACTCTAGTGCCAGATTAGAAATTCACGCGGATGACATGGCTCGTCGAATCGCACAGTTTGCTCTCCTGCAGCTTCGATTTCTTCGGACACGCCGACACCTGGGGAAATGGCGAAGCCACAACGGTCGGCGGCTGGTTCACTCTGATCAAGAGTTTTAGCCGGCGGTAAATCATACGTACTCCAGTCTGGATCAATATCTGCATCAATTGAACATTTCCTTTTATTTTCGAAAGCTGTCTGGGGATAAAAGTTTCTTGACTCTCGAGATCTCAACCATGAAGACGTTTATGGTGGTTCTTACGTCGTAACGCTATCAATATGATGACGGCTATGGACCGCACACGGGACCCACATCTTTTCCCATGCCTTACATCCTTCCGTGATCTCAATACATACACAAAACCCGTGTCAGTTCGTCTGCTTCTGAGCCCATCTAGCTCAACTGGTTAGAGCGTCAGAGACATAATATGAGTTCCTGCCGCGTGGGACACTCGGTTTAACGTCCATCGAAGGTCGAGTGTCTCACATGACAGGGATTTAACATTTCTGAAGATGCGAGTTCGAAACTCGCGATGAGCGGTAATTCCAGTTTCGTAATGTCGTTTTTTTATATATCAGCAGCCGACTCTTTTCAAGATTCTTTATTCTTCGGTAGGGTTGCGCACGAAACCTCCAAGGGGGGTAACTTACCGTTTTTTACCGACCCCTCTCCAAGGGGGGTGTTTTGATACGGTAATTTACCGTTACTTACCTATCACGTGCGCAATCACATGACAGACGCGCGGCAACTGCAAATTATTTTTTCAGGACGTCCGTGTTCGTGTTTTAGGACATTTTCTTTGTCGAGGATGCTTAAAGTCACCTGAACATATTGCATATTCACTCCTGCACCACATATGCGGAATATACATGTAATTGTATTGAATTTTCATGCTTATCAGGCAGTCACATGATGTGTAAGTTACCTCGATGGAAAACCCTCCAGCGAGGGGAGGTAATTTACCGGTAATAAACCCAGGTGTAACGAAACCTAGGTTTCGTGCGCTACCCTATTCTTCGGTCGATGTGCTGATTTACTCCCAAAGCTCAAACATAACTTTTGACCAACGATTAAATTAATACCCCCTTCCAACGGACATTATACACTTATACACAAACAATGATTTCCTTCCATCAAGACGACTTGCCCCTCCGGGATTACTGTGTACGGTGTAGAACCACGTTCGGATGTTTATCTACATGCTCTTCGGCATGATTGATGATTCATCGCCCGCGTGTGCCAAGATAAGGAAATGTTATTCGGAACTCTGCTGTCAGTATGTTTCTGATCCTGCAATCATCTAGTTTGGTAGACAGATACATCGTCATGCTCGTCAAGTCCTGACCAGTCCTTGTCGAAATTTGCTAATAAGTACCTTCAAATAGCCTAGGTCCTTCGCGGTTAAAAATTACTACTAATGTCCCACGCCTTTCAATTTTACTGCCAACTTGAATGTTGAACGTTAATCGACATTTGCTCTAAGGACGATCAGAATTCATGATTAATCCGTACACCGGAAATTCCAGAGTATGAATATATGCATAGGGCTCAGAAAGAAGACATATGAATTGATATCGAACGCATGCTTGACACATAAACGGAGTAAAGACGTTCGACCGAATCACAGTAATGCGACCATCCAACCATCCATGGTGCGACACCAGCACAAGGTCTAGACAAAATTAACTGATGTCAGCACTATCAGCGCGGTATCAGTATATAACGTACCGTTACTGAAGATATCGCTAAATACGTCACTGATTGCATTGGATACAGCAGAAAATACACTCGTCGGGGCCAGGCTTGGCATCGGCAGGAGTCTCAGGGCCTGCACTGGTCACTGGAGCGCCGTCGTATTCAACGGGCATTGCGGCAGCATGAACAACGGCCATGCTGAGCGCGAGAACGATAGGCCAGAGCGCCTTTGAGAAGAAGAACATTTTTTGGACGGGAATGTTTGAAAGTTGTTTAGAGCAGAATGAAGCTGAAGCTTGATCATTTTCTCAGAGCCTTTTATACAAACGACGTCGAGGACGTCAGCCGACAAGACGTCACATGAACACTGATTCGGAGTCGACCTAACCGCGAGCCTCGTTTGGGGTCAGCTTCGTTAACTGAGAGATGCCGCACCACTGTCTGCCAGTGGCAGGGCTTGGCAACAAAGCATGAACAAAGACCGCCCGATCTACAGTATCTCTACCCAATCGTGACCGCATTTTGACGGTTGGAACCCCGTATGCATAGATGGGCGGCATGTGAGGATGATTCAGACTGTCTACAAGAAACTTGCGGAAAATCTTGAATGTACAAGTATCATATTATACAGCTCTGCATGTAAAGACGGAAACATCCGCGGCTAGTTAAAATGAATGACTCCAGGCTGAGGCCGGCCTCAGTGCTCTCTCTTCGGCTGTCAGTAACCATACGTATTAAGTAGTCAATTCAGTTGAAAGTCAAAGGTTGAGAATCATCATACGGACCGTGATGCGCCAAGACGCTCTTTATCTTCGACGAGTCACGACAAAAATACCACGAAGATGCTTATGATGCTTCTGGCTCGTACTGCAGCGGCGGCGGCTACGGACCTCGTGCAAGTGACCACTCTCCTGCGGGTTCCACATCTTTTCCCATGCCATCTTGCTTCTTCCATACATAAAACCCGTGTCCGTTGATATCTTTCAATGCCTATCTAGCTCAACGAAAGAGCATCAGAGATATAGATGGACAGTATATCATGTGAAGGACAATTCACTGTCCTTCACATGTGTTGTCTGCTTCTTCTGACGATGTGAGTTCGAGGCTCACGACGGGCGTGCCAGTGTTAGATGGGGAACACTGAATTATAATTTTTTTTGACAACTTATATTATGGACACGCGAACAGACCGGTTGGTGTATTTTTTTATCGTCCTCAAACCATCTTTCATCCACCGTTGAAACTTAGAATACCATCCTGTCCCCCAGACATCTACCATTCAAGGACAGCTTCCCGAGGGCAGAAACTTTGGCAAAGCATGCTGTTAGCATGCCATTGACGACCTTATTTCTCCGGGAGCACTGGGGAGAGCAGAGCACACCGTAAGCACCGTGTTCAGGATCTCGCATGATGGGCATTCGAATATTCATCAACCGAGACTCGTATCCCATTGACTATGTAGTTGCATTCCTAACAAGCTCAGTATTACGCGAATTTCCTAAAGGCTTCGGAACACTGCAGAATGAGGCGCCTATTCTCCAACGGACGCATTCCATCGAGGCCATATTCGGAACGGGAGGGATCAGCTTATGAACAACGGTTTGCAGGGGCATAAACTGTCCAGTTGTGATGGAGTAGAGGAGGTCAAGGGTGACGGGAATCTTATAGAGCGTCGGAGCACTGGTTCCTGTCAAGGTGATCCTAGCAAATATTTTGGCTGGAATGTCCGGGAGCAATCCGGGAGTCCCGCGAGCTTGCGACATCTGTTATTCTCATAAAATGCGGCATTTGCTCCTGCCACGAGCTGGGGCTCTGGATCATCCTGATGCTTGAAATAGTTGAGATTAATGATTGAATGACCGCACTGTACTAGCGTATCTTATCCTTCTGAACAAGAAGACGATATTCGTCGTCGTAATCCATGACGCAGATGTCCATCTTCGCATCAACGTGCGTGCCACACATTATGAAGCCGATCTCCGAGTCCCTGTCATTGCTGCATACACAGCTGGGTGGCGACTATTTTGGGCGAGTCAAAATAGAATCAATGTGCAAAATGTCGGATTTTGCCTCAGTCAAAATCCGGGGAATTCCGACCTAATAAGGAAATATCGAACAATTTTGCCTCACCCAAAATCGGGATCTCGGATTTTGATTCTATTTTGACCACCACAAAATAGTTGCCACCCAGCTGTGATATTACAAATGGTGTGCACTTCTCGCGCCGGGAGAACCACGTTCGGATGTTTATCTACATGCTCTTTGGCACGATTGATGTCGATGATTCGTCTCCCGCGCGCGCCAAGGTGAAGAAACATCGGGTTCTTTCGCAGCTAGTAGAAATGAATGACTCCAGGCTGTGTCCGGTCTTGTTCTCTCTTCGACTGTCTGCAACCATACGTATTATGAATTCAGCCTTTTGAAAGTTAAAGATTGACAATCGTTATATGGACGATGCGCCAAGACGTTCCTTATCTTCGACGACAGAAATTCCATGAGGATGCGTATAATGCTTCTGGCTCTTACTGCAGCGACGGCGGCGGCTACGGACCTCGTCCAAGTGACCACTTACCTGCGGCCGGCGCTTCGACGGCACGGTGATGTTTCGTCATGTGGGTTCCACATCTTCTTCCCATGCCATCTTGCTTCTTCCATACATAAAACCCGTGTCTGTTGATATCTTCCAATGCCCATCTAGCTCAACGGGATAGAGCATCAGAGATATAGATGGATAATATGTCATGTGAAGGATAGTTAACTATCCTTCACATGACGTGTTGTCTGCTTCTTCTGACGATGTGAGTTCGAGTCTCACGACGGGCGGGGAAGATGGAAAACACCAAATTATGACCTTTTTGACATATATTTATGAACATATGCGAACAACAGGCCAGTTGGTATATTTTCTATCATCCTCAGACCATCTTTTATCCACTGTTGAAACTTAGAGCGCCATCCTGTCCACCAGACATCTAGTAGGTCATCTACCATTCAGGGACAGCTTCCCGAGGGCAGAGACTTTGCCAAAGCATGCTATTAGCATGCCATTAACGACCTTATTTCTCCGGAAGCACTGGGGAGAGATGAGCACACCGTAAGTGCCGTGTTCAGGATCCGCATATATTGAGCACAGTGAGCATTCAAATATTCATTAACCGCGACTCGTACTTGATTGACTGCTTGCATTCCTATCAAGCACAAACATCATACGCATATAACCCGCTTATAATTGTTCACTAGTTACCAGATTTCACGGAACGTATGATGTTCGCCTTCCAAGTTTCACAAGCGTGATGACCGTGCGATACGAGCGGCCCGGAGGTAGGGCCGGACCATCAAACCAACATTCACCAGTTTCTTAGTTTCGAGTTGTTTCCGCTACTTGTTCGTCAGTTTCCCTGATTTTATTGCTCTACCATCTCCCGCATGTCGTACAAAGATCTCTTTGCCAGACCACAGTCGTTGTTTCTGTGCCCAGGGTCTGCCATGCTGTACAGTGTAGGGGCTGTTCCTTCGGCTGGTGCATTGTATTACTACCCACTAGAAGTCCGCAGTCTGGTAGTGAATGCCCCACAGAAGCATCGCCAGGAAGCACGCAAGTATGTCTGGCCCAAAGGCCCATGCTCCAAAAATAGTGCGCAGTTGGATGCGATGCGTATCCTCAGCCCAGTACGACCCGGAACGGGACCTACATTGACAGTTCCTACTAGCTAATACGCCTTTAAAAGGAATAGGAAAACAGAGAGAATCTGCCCACCTTGCAGCTGAATATCAGGTATCATGTAGTTAACATGCAGCTGCACTTCATATCTCCGGTTGCAAAGGGAACATAAACATAGCATCCCCGAGCTGGCCCAGTATGCCATTTGTTTCCACCGTATCCTCCGGGAACAGAGTTGGCGTTACAGCCTTGACATCAGCTTATTACCTTAAGGACAACGTTGTCCGGGAATACTGTGTATTACCTTCGGCGCGCTCTTCTCGCAGCGCGAGAACTGGCATGTTTGGATACTTGTCCACGCATCCTTCGGATTGATCCATTATCCGAGAGTGCAGTGATAACGAAACGTCGGGATCTTAACTTCCAGCTAGATACAAACGGGACCGAGTCTGGTCTTTTCCCGTGCGGGCCTCTGACTATTCTTGCTATCTGTGTTGTGCTCGAGACGCGCCCGACTGATGTACGCAAGTCCATGTAATGTATGACCCTACAGTCATATTACAGCTGTTTGCACACAGCTTGACAGTAGCAGGCGTTTTGCGCGAGAGAAGAGAGTAATCTGGACTTCGTCATAAGCCGCGGTTTAAGGGAGAAGATGACGCGTTTGTGGGTGGTTTATGGCCATTTCGGCGATCTCGGAGGCGATCTCGTGCGCTTGAAGTCCCCAAAACACGGTTTATGACGAAGTCCGAGCTTCTTTTCATCATCCACGAAAACCCCTTGACTCATGTCAAGTTGTATGCAAACAACTGTAACTGTTGCTGCGCGCAAGAGCAATTATTCGCTGTTTTTTTGGACATTTCTGCCAAGGTCATTTTCTCGGAGGAAACGCGCGACAAATTCCAGTAGAGTACTACAAACTGGGACGTCCGAGTTCGAGCCTGAGGGCGTCACAAAAGGCCAGGGTACATATCTAGCTGACTGTCATCCAAGTCACCATAAGAGCAGCGGCAACTGATCTGGACACCGTCTTTCTCATTCAATGCCATAAACTGCCTCCTGATGATCTGCGTCATCCCGTCATCCATAAGCCCGCGGTATGAATGGATCAGCTCGATCTCCAGATGACGGAATCGGGGAAAGCGGGGACCAGAAAGCAACGTGTCCAAAACCTTCCATAGGCTATGTGCGGCGCAGTTATCGTTTGGATAGACGCGCAAGGTGAACACTTCAAGTGCGAGCTGCTCGTCGCGAACGCATGTCCTTATCCCCTGCTCGAATTCGTCCATGTCTGTATAACGAAAGTTCGGCGGTAGGAAAGTTGTAATGGAAAGGTGCGGGAGATTGAAAAGGTTGAAATCGAGGATATCAAGGATATCACAGAAGTTTACTGTACATACTTGCTTGTCAGCGCATCGCAAAGAGAACAGAATTGAGGGACATACTCTGTGTATTGTAAATTAGGTGGAGGCTATCGAGTGTTTCGAGGGAGCCATTCAAGATCGTCTTCGCTCTCACAATGTCCTCTCTGTCCCATAAACTAAGGGCGCACTGTCGCAAACAAAGGGAAGACACAATATCTTCCTCCTCAACCAGCTCCCGAAACGCGGCCATTCCCATATAGTTGGTCGCGTGGAAATAAAATCTCTCCAGACATCTGGGGCTCTCGCCTCGACGTTCCAGAGCCATTTCCGGAGTTCTTGCTTTAAATCCCAAATTTTTAATCGCGAGCACGCGAAGGTTGGGAACCGTAGCGAGGAGGTCGAAAAATGTTGCAGAGTCCTGCAATGTGACATTTGCGAGCCGGAGGGATATGATCATCATGTTGTCTGCATGAGATCTCAGCGCGCCAGTGAGTGCACCGTTTCCTGGAAACCCGGAAGACAGGTTGACGTGTCGCAGATTGCGCATGGCTGCGAGAAGAGTATATATGATACGATCTTCCTCGACACCATGCCTATCTCCCGAACTCAATGCAACGGAGAGGATCATCGGCATGATTTCTGGAGACGGTTTGAAGATGCGATCGTGGAATGTAGTCCATGAGTGACGTCCGTTGGAGGTCAAGGCGATCGAGGAAAAGAGGTGCTTTCTGCTCCGTGGTAGGAAAGAATGGCAAACGAGGGAGCAGCGAGATAGATTGTTATAGAGGTAGGGGGAGGGCGAACTATTTTGTACTTCATCGATGACGGCGTCGATGATTTCCTGAGGAAATTGTGCCATTAGGCAAGTTTTGAGATGCCTAGCGCCGGAATGTGAAAAATTTGGGATGGCGCACTTAGTGAGGACGTGAAGTGGAATTCTCTTGAATGTCGAAAGACCTCGCTGATTAGAGGGGATTCTGAATCAGTGACTAGCGTAAGGCTTATAAACGGTGAGCCAAGCATATGTGAACAAGGATGCCTAACACTGGCCCTCAGCGCGCCCATCTGAACCCCGGCACCACAGGGGACGTGAAACGTAGAAAAGGTATATATCGGTACTAACACGAATGGAAGGTTTAAGGTACTATGGATTAAGTACTTACAAATCAACGTAAATGTCGGAATTAGCTTGCTTTGTAGACGGGAACCAATGGCAAGTAGTATCACTATGCATAGCATATAAATAAGACAGGTATTATCAATGGTGACCCTAGTAATCGGCTGATTGATACCAATCTGATTAGTACCCGCCCCCCGCTTCAGACTAAGCAGAGGTTGGACATCGATCCAAAAATGACAGCTCCAATTCACAGTGGACCCCTCGCCGGATAAGAGCGCCCTTCAGCCCGTGCCGGAACTTCAATCCTGCAAGACCACCCTTCATACGGATTAGAGGAAGACCTTGGGTGTCGAGATTGTCGCAAGTGAAAGTGACATCCGTCAACGGCCGGTCCTCCATCTCAGTACAACGCGACTCCAGCATGTCGAACAAAGCAGTGAGGTCCGTGTCGTTATAAACGTCCATCGAGAAGGTGGCCAATGAAGGGAGGAGGAGAGGACGACCCTTTTTAACAGTGAGTTTCTCAAGAATGATATGGCTATCAACGCCTGAGGATCCAGCAGTACACTCGTGCGTCCAGGACAAGAGGAGTTCCTTCAAAGTAGGGACGGCCTCGAGAACCTGAACCAAACGTGCGTCCAGAGGGGCGCCGGGATCGCGAATAGATAATGTTTCCAGGGGACATTGCGACCGACGAAGGAACTCGGCGGTTAATCGAAAGCTGGTTGTCGTGATAACAAGAGTGCGAAGCAGGGGCAACGTCAAATACTTGAGCAAGTTGTAGCTCCTGTAATAAAGTTCCAAACGTTGGATATTGGCGAGCACCATCGTTTTGTCGGGGAGGAATCGGCTCCGGATCCTGATGTTCAAAGATAAAGCTTCGAGGTTGGGCGCGGATCGTAAAAGGCGGAAAATATCGCTATCGATGCCGGAACCCCCCAGGTGGTACATCCGGAGGTTAGGTCGCTGGATGTCCTGGTCCGCAGGGCCATCCCAAACTTCTGTTGCGAGGACCGCTTGTCGACAATAACCTTCTGCGGGATTGCATTTACGTCTGACCAGCCCCACGTTCCACAAGAAGATATCCCATCGGTGACTCTCAGCAACAAGCATCCTCATCATATCGTCATATTCCGGTATGATAGCTTCACCCTCGATATTGCCTACAATCCGAAGGCTCTTGTTCCCCGAACGCTCCAGCCAGAGCTTCAACACTTGAAGCCGGGCGCCACACTTGGTCGAAGTCACTTCATCGATGGTGAGGTCGGACCAAATTTGAGGCAGAGACAGCGATATGGTGCGCCACATGTAGGAAACACGACTGTGACTCCAAGGACCCCGGCGTGTATCGTGAACAATTGGGTAGTCTTCAAGTTGATCCCATGCCGGGCGAGTGTGAAGGAGAATTTCAGCAATGATCTCTGCAGGAAGGCGGCGAATGACCGACGTGATGGGTCGGTGGCACTTGATGAACTCCAGTAGTTCGCGAATTTCGAAGTAATCTTCTTCTTCGTCGGGTGTGACCTCCTCATGGGCACTCCCTTGCCTCACGAGCATCTCCAGGTCCTCATCGTCCACTTCTAATTCTTGCTTGTATGCATCCAAAGATTCCAGGGCCTCCGCTAAAACCTGACGGATTTCGATGAGTTGGCATTCGAGTGGAGCATCGTTCGACGATGCGAGATGCCTATATGTCTTGGAGAAATTGCGACGTTGAACGGCAGATGACATGATGGTGAAAGTGTAAGAATCAGAGGTGACACGAATATCTTTATTCAAGGTCTGGACAATGGGGCTAAAGTCCGTTCTCTGCCACAATTGCAACGACGAAGCGGCCCAAAAGCGGCTGCCTTTTAGTTGAACAAATTGAATGCCTCCCATTCTGGTATAATCCGGCCCTTTTGGTCAACATCGACCCAACCCATCAATTGTCTGTCGATAAAGCCATATTTATCGGGGGGTCCAAACGCTTTCTCCCAGCCAAGTGCCACAGCAGATAACTTGCACACGACAGAACTACATAAACATTTATCAGTGATGAGCTACTTCAATAAAGCGTGATAACTGTCACACCTTACTGTACAAACAATAGCATCAGGACCTCCTTGAATCCAGGCCCCACTGAGGAGCGCAAAATCCACAATCATGCCTCGCGTAGCCTTGATTCTTGTCTCCAGATCGTATTTGTCAAAGTCCCCTTGGAAATACTCCCCGGGGCTGGCGAGGCTTTTCAGCTCTGCGTTTGTGCTTCGCGAGAGCGAATAGACGGAAGGTAGCAAGCTAGATAACTCTTCCAATGCCGTCGACGAATCCGACGCGAGATACGCAAGGGACGGGTGGTCACTACGCTGCAATCTGCTGGCGGCATTGTCCAGCGCGTCGAAGAAGTCTTTGGTTGGGACATAGCTCCCATGATATTCGTATGAAGAGGGCTTGCGATCTCCACGCCGAAGGTGCGCAGAGAGATAGGTAGATGATAAAACAGCTACCTCTTCTTGCGCAGAGTTGATAAGCCGAGTGTTTTCAGTATTGGGTATTATTGAATTACGCAGAGATCCAGCAGCGAAGTCATAGATAGGTTTAAGACGGTTGGTGCTATGTGCATATCTGATAATGCCAAATGTTAACTGCCCATCAAGAGGAGACGCAGCAACGCTTACCCATCTTCATAATTTTCGTAATACATATGTCCGAAATGGAACTTCGCAGTCCGGGAAGTTATAACCCAGTGTCTAAGGTGACGGATCAGATACTGCGAGCAAGGAGAGAAAACGACACGCACCTCGCATGTCTAGGGCAAGCAACATATTCTAGAGGGCCCTTGTAAGTCGAAGAGGCTGCCTGTGGTAGTCACTCGAACAAACCTTGTGGTGGCGGCGGCTTACAGCCGGGCTCTGGACCAGGTTGCGTCTCGCTGACGTCTTGGAAATGGTCAATCCATCTACAAGAAACTTTGAGACCGACCGCGACAAAGCCACACAAAACGAACCTTCCTCTATTCCAGTAGGTATCGTCGATGAAAAAAGTTCTATTCCGCTGGCCGCAGGTGAGTATATGCGTCCACAAGAATCCGAGTAAGACATACCTCCCGCGCCAATCCAGCTGCCTGTGCTATTAACGCCAAATCCGCCAGTAGTCCCATCCTCCCGTCCAGCATATAGGTGATGGTACTTGAGCATACGTCCTTGTCGTCGCTGTGCACAACATCCATCACCCCCGCCACATTTGGCTCCCAAAACTTTGTAGGCGGCATAAATCCACCAGGATGCATCTTGTAACATTCTACAAGATAATCATGAGTGCTGAGCGGAAAACTGGTGTAGTTTTCGTAGGAGATGATGAGCGAAGAATTGAGGTCGTTGTGGTTCACAGACGAGGCCGGCCCCTGCTTGAAGAACGGTACTGGAACGCCCAAATACCATTCCAGCGTCCCAGGACGCCAATATGCGACGACCGTGAGGAAGAAAAGAAATCCTGCAGTGACCGAGAGGAACACAAATGGTAGTTTTGCGACTGTCGCCGCCGCCGTTGTTCGTCCGGCCTTTGGCTCGTCCGTAATCGGACTACCTGATGACAGCAGAGGCGCGGTCGACGACTGTGGGTCATCCTCGGCGTCTTCGCCATGCATTTCTTGTAGCTCGACCTGGGTATACCCGTCTCCAGCTCGTCCAGATCGAGATTGGGGCGTCCTTGGCGTCAGTGACATCGTCGCGTCTGTGAAAGAGCTCGCGGATGAAATAGAAATATTTTTCAATGACTGGGGCCGTGGCATTGTAGCGTCGGCGTCGTTGGCCAGCAACAACAACAAGAAGGAAGAAGGAAGGTAACCCTAACCTAACCCTACTTAGCCGAGCAGCACCAGGCAGCTCACCGTCATCACATTCGAGTCCCCATCATAACTGATTTTTTGTCTCTTCTGGTTTTCAAAATCACAATTTCTCTTTGCTGTCTTTATTATAAGTATTACAATGGAAGACTTCTGTACTGTAATAATGCTGATGGCAGCCGCCTGAAAAGGTCTAAAGAGTGGTTCCCGTAGTTATTTGATTGCAGATGCGCACCGTACCACCAGGGAAAGCTAGTATAATCTTTGTTGATTCCATGGCCGATGACCTCCCTTTAATCGCTTCTTTCTTGGGCAGTATCAATATCACGTCTCCCACTACAGCCAAAAGTCAGGCAAACATCTACAGCTGATCCACGGGACATACCTTCGTCATCACCCATTCAGAGAAACCCGTGGCTTCAGCACCTTTGGAAGACAGTCCATGGCGATCTACTTGACCTTTCCCAAACAAGTGTTCGTCGTTGACCTATGACAAAATATCTCGTATCACCGGCAAGGAAGCCAGAAAACAAACTTTGCTCTTACTTCAAAGCCAAAATGAGCATATATATCGCGACTTTTGGGGCTTGACGCCTCTAGATGGATGGGTTTAGGTTTGGCGCGAGCAAAACAGTCCTTCATGAGGACTGAAGATACACCTATCAATTGCGCTAAGATTTAGCAAAGGAAATTTATCAAACATCCGGAAATCATAGTACCTTTTCCTTGCCAATCGGGATCTACCACGAATAAGAGCAGGCGCCAAGAATCGAGCCTGTCCATACTTCGCGCCTCGAAGGCCTTCGAGAGTGTCTTTTCAACAGGTGGGGTGAAGTCGAGAAAAATGCGCTAGAAACGGGACGAAATGAAGGTTGGTCTCCATTGACGGTACACCGCCGACATACCTTGAGCCCCCGAATTCCCCAGCCCTTCAGCACTGACCATACACCAGCTTTCAGCAGCTTGCCCAACGGTATGTCAGATGTCTGCCCGGGCTGAAGCCATACCGCTACCCCGACAACTTCTTCTTCCTTTCCGTCACCTTGCGATGGTACTACGGCGAGGGTAACGACCCCACCTACCAGCATCGTCACTGTCACCATAAACCTCTGAAAGCGCCGGAGGTTCTTTATCGTCTGCTGCACTCCAGGAACCGGGGAATTAATGTCGGTGGCCGCGTTCTGCTTCTTAACGCAGCCAAACCAGTTCAAGGAGGGATCGTTCAGGAAAGCTCGTGTCAGGACGGTTGCCGCTGCTTCCACGTCTTCTTTGGTGGCGACGCGTACCACAGCTGAAGGTGTCACTTGCACTACGGACATTGCTTGGACGTTTGAAGGTACTTAACAAACTGCGAGGGTATTAATATTGTTGGATGTACTTAGTTTGGTAAACACAAACGCTGCGGCTCTGGCCTGATGACATTTGCCGATCACATCATTCCGAGGCCCGTGGGCCGTGGGTCATTGCGTGCTCACCGGGGCCATCTCTCTTGGAGTAGCTTAGAGACTTGGCGGGTCGCCTTCATAACAAATTGCATATGGTCAATCTTAGAAACCAACAATGTATCCACCGACAGGGCGAAGTTGCATCCTTTCGTCGCGCAGTTAGATGCCGAAAGTCGGCTAATCTTTCACGGTAGATCGACGAAACTCCAGGATAAGAAGAGATAATGCGGATCATGTCGGCATGGTTACCCGCCTTCAAGCCTTGAAATCTCGAGATCCCGAGAACCCAACGCCTGCAAAGATTGCCGAATGGTATCAGCGAATACTGTGGAAAACTGAAAGGTTATTCTCACTATGAAGTACATGCTCTCAACTTCTAGGGGATCTAGCTTTCACAACTTGTAGTAACGCCGTCCGTGTTCGGTATTCCGGAAATATTTAGTTCTGAAGACGCGGTTCGCCTTCGATTTTGGAACTGGAGCTGGAAAAGACTGCATATTCAGCTATAGGGAAAAGAGCCAGGATGTGAAGCCACGCACCAGTCTATATTACCGACCGAGGATATATCGGTTTCCTCATATGTACACACTAGCGTTTTTGTAAACAAGATGTATCGGGTGGTCAGGCATACGTTAGGCATGAGCGACTCCTAGATGATACGCCAAGCAACGCACTCGTGCATTCCAAAGTCATGCTCGATGTGCAGTTGCCTGTACGAACGTGATACATGGACCAATCATCATGATGTTGCTGGGTAGCGGGCTCTGTATCAGTAGCCTCCATCTCCGCGTGTCGAGTAGTCTAGAGACGCAGTTTAGGTGTCTATGTTCGAACACAACAGAAAACAGCGCGAATACATTACTTAGTTCCATTCTCCGATTCCCAGCTCTAACGAGGATAGCTCCGTCGCGGAGGAAACACAACCAATGGGTAAATCGTCAGCGTATATCTGAACCTGAGATTCATTGGTTGCATCGTTTATGTGCGCAAGGAAACCAGACAGCATCGTCGTAGCTTCCTTGTACGACGAATTTTTGATATCTTTTCCAAAGATCTATCAAGTTGGCATATGTTCGCTCATTACAGCGCGAGGCCATAATTTGTCGCGTTCAATTTTTTTTTGGCAGGCAGGACGCCGAAGGACCATGAAAGACGCATAGGGACTAATCGTGAATAGTTCGGAGGAAAAGGCTACGGCAAATCCCGGACCTTGATAGAACTTTGACGGCCCGAGTTCAAACCCCTGCCCAACCAGCCAACCCCTGCCAACCTCTGCCAACCTCTTCGTCAACCTTCCTTGCTTACTAGGGACCTTGTGAACCGGGTCAAGTGTACATCACCAATTTATATCTAGGAATTTACCTCCACCTATATATCACTTTTTCAGGTGTACAAGATTTTAACTTCTCAGGGTTTCCTTCGTACAAGAAGTCTTTCAGGATCATACAGAAGGCTGCGCGATAGTTATTTCTTCTGCCGCTATTGCTGTGACACGGAGTCATGCTTGCCGACTTCGAGGGATTGGGTGATAAAGAACATCCGAACCATACCTCGCGAATCCTTGGCACGGACATTCTCAACTCCGTGTATTCATGAAGGCAGTACATGCGCAATCAATATTGTCAGAGATACCATCTTTCTCCATAATAATCAGTTGAGATAAATGGCATCAATTTGCAGTCGCGTTATCGTCCACTGAAGTTAAACTTTAGGTCCGCTATTACACCGATAAATGTAGATGATATTTTGAGTTGGGCGCTAGGCAAGGGCTGGCGTATGGTAACATACCTTCTATAGTATGCTATGCATCACAGCGATCTCGTCCTACAGCTACCCCGAATCACCTGTTCTCATTCGTCCATTCTATCTGCCAGTTTAACTTACAGTACTCAAGAGTACTCACTGTGCACATGTTAAATTTTTTCACGGCGAAGCATTCCGCACGAGCTAGTCCCTGGCGCTGTCTTGTAACTGCATTTAAACATGCTGCGAACCCACAATGCTCTCTATCCTCACCTCGCTTAGCTGATACCTCCTAGACATGCCGTTGTTGATTGCAGAAGCGTCCTTCATCGCTATCGGGATTGAGGTCCTACTCCACGGTATGGTTTCTTTTCAAAACATAGTCGGCTGAATTGTATTTACAAAAGGATTTTCAGGGATGTATACTGCTCTTTGGCTAGTGTCGATGTATCTCTTGCTGTGAGTTTCCTATGCATTAGGGTTGTTGTGAACCGGCAATGACTCAGCTCCTTTCTAGGTTCAAAAGGAAGAAAACCAAAGTCATCGTCGTCATGACCGTGTTACTTAAACTCCATAATGTGGGCAGTAGCGACGTTACATATGTCGATCAACTTCCAACAAAACTTCCATGCCTTTCTCCATCAACACGCAGCAGACAATCCCACAGTTTTCGAAGACAATTCTGCGCTAAATATGTATTTGCAGATATTGCTGGAATCTATCAACGTACAATCTCACTCTCTGTTCCTTGCCGAAAGCGTACTGACGTTCCTTAGATCGTAATCGGGGACGGAATCGTTATATGGAGAGCCTGGATATTATGGAACCGAAAATGGTGGATAGTCACCACCACAGCTACCCTTCTTGCCGGCACCCTAAATAAGTGTAAAGATGCTCATTGCTTTTATCTCTCTCACGCTTCCATAAACTCAACTGCCGCGGCCGGACTAATTCGAGTATATACTAATACTATGGCTCCTCCAGCGATCACCCTCTTCGAGAATCCTTCTTTGAGTGCCTGGGCGACCGAATCTGTTTCAACGACCAGGACCGTGGCATTGTAGCGTCGGCGTCGTTGGTCAACAACGACAAGAAGAAGGAAGAAGGAAGGTAAACTGAACCTAACTCTACGTAGCCGACCAACACCAGGCAGCATCACATTCGAGTCCCCATCATAACCGATTTTTTGTCTCTTCTGGTTTTCAAAATCACAATTCCCTTTTGCTGTCTTTATTATAATTATTACGACGGAAGACGTCTGTGCTGTAATAATACTGATGGCCTGAAAAGGTCTAAAGGATGGTTCCGCTAGTTATTTGATTGCAGTTGCGCACCGTATAACCAGGGAAAGCTAGTATAATCTTTGCTGATTCCATGGCCAATGACTTCCCTTTAATCGTTTCTTTCTTGGGTAGTATCAATATCATGTCTCCCACTACAGCCAAAAGTCAGGCAAACACCTACAGCTGATCCATGGGACATACCTTCGTCATTACCCATTCAGAGAGGCCCGTGGCTTCATCACCTTTGGCAGGCAGTCCATGGCGATCTACTTGACCTTTCCCAAATAAGTGTTCTTCGTTGACCTATGACAAAATATCTCGTATCACCGGCAAGAAAGCCAGAAAACAAACTTGACTCTTACTTCAAAGCCAAAATGAGCATATATGTCGCGACTTTTTGGGCTTGACGCCTCTAGATGGATGGGTTTAGGCTTGGCGCGAGCAAAACAGTCCCTCATGAGGACTGAAGATACTCCTATTTAACGCGCTAAGATTAAGCAACATCAAACATCCGGAAATCATACCCTTTCCTTGCCAATCGGGGTCTACCACGATTGCGAGAAGATGCCAAGAATCGAGTCTGTCCATATTTCGCGCCTTGAAGGCCTTCGAGAGTGCTTTTTCAATAGGTGTGGTGAATTCGAGAAAAATGCGCTAAAAACGGGACGAAATAATGAAGATTAGTCTCCATTGACGGTACACCGATGACATACCTTGAGCCCCCGGATTCCCCAGCCCTTCAGCACTGCCCATGCACCAGCCTTCAGCAGCTTTCCCAACGGCATGTCAAATGTCTGCCCGGGCTGAAGCCACACCGCTACTCCGACGACTTTCTCTCCCGTTCCGTCACCTTGCGATGGTACGACGGCGAGGGTAACAACCCCACCTATCAGCATCGTCACTGTCACCAAACACCTCTGAAAGCACCGGAGGTTCTTTATCGTCCGCTGCACTCCAGGGACCGGGGAATCAATATCGGTGACCGCGTTCTGCTTCTTAACGCAGCCAAACCAGTTCAGGGCGGGATCATTCAGGTAGGCTCGTGTCAGGACGGTTGTCGCTGCTTCCACGTCTTCTTTGGTGGCGACGCGTACCACAGCTGAAGATGTCGCTCGCACCACGGACATTGCTTGAACGTTTGAAGGCAACAAACTGCGAGGGCATCGTTAAATGTGCTTATATTGGTAAACGCATTGTGCTCTGGACTGATGACATTTGCTGATCACATCATTCCAAGGCCCGTGGGCCGTGGGTCATCGCGTGCTCGCCAGGGACCACCCCTCTTTGAATATCTTAGAAACTTCGTGGGAGTTTGTGGGTCGTCTGCATAACAAATTCATTTGTTCAATCTTTGTAACCAAAAATGTGTTTACTCACAGGTCGCAGCTGCATCCTTTTGTCGCGCAGATAGATACTGAAAGTCGGCTAATCTTTCACGGTCTTGTTGGTGTAGATCGACAGAACTCCGGGCTAAGAAAAGATACGGTGGATAATGTTGATGTGGTTATCCGCCTTCAAGCCTTGGAATTTTAAGATCTCGAGACCCTGACGTCTGAGAAGATTGCCGACTCGGAATCGTATCTGCGAACCTTTGGAAAGCTAAAAGGACATTCTCACTATGAAGCACATGCTCACTTCGAGGATCTAGCTTTCACAACTTGTAGTAAGGCCATCCTTCACGCGTCACGTTCGGAGATATTTAATCTTGAAGACACGAGTTGCCTTTGATTTTGGAGCTGGAGCCGGAAAAGACTACATATTCAGCTAGAGGGAAAAGACAAGATGTGCAGCCACGCACCAGTCTACATCACCGACCGATATTATGACGATTTCCTCTTGTATATACGCGAGCGTCTTTGTATACAAGCTGTTTCGGACAGTCAACCCTATGCCACAGATGGGCGACTCCTGGATGATACGCCAAGCAATGCACTCGGAGTGCATTCCAAATCCCTCCTCGATGTACAGTTGCCTGTACAAACGTGATACATGGTCCAATCATCACGATAGCGGGCTCTGTGTCAGCAGCCTCCATCTCCGCGTGTCAAGTAGTCTAGAGACGCGGTTTAGATGATCGTGTTCTAGCACAACATTAGACAGCACGGACACATTACTTAGTTCGTTTCCCCGATTCCTAGCTCTGACAAAGATAACTCCGTCGCGGAGGAAACACAGCCAATGGGTACATCACCATCATTTATTTGAACCCAAAATTCATTGGTTGCATCGTCTATGTGCGCAAGGAAATTATAGCACGCCATCGTCGGAGCCTCCTTCAACGACGACCTATGAATCTTTTTTCAAGGATCTGGTGGTAGGTGGTGAGAATCGATATTTGGGCAATTCAAGTCCGCATATGTTTGTCCATTACAGTGCGAGACCAAAATTTGTCGCATCGTTTCAAAGATTTTTTTTCGCAAGCACGGCGCCGAAGGATCAGGAAAGACGCGTAGTGACTGTAATCATGAATGTTTTGGAGGAAAAGGTTGCGGCAAGTCCCGGACCTTGATCGGACTGTCACGGCCCGAGTCCAAACCTCACTGCCTTGAACCTCAGCCTCGTCAATCTTCGTGCTTACTAGGGACCCTGTGAACCGGATCAAGTGTATGATAAATTTATGTCTACAAATTTACCTCCGCTTATATGTTGCTTTTTCAGGTGCAAGAAATTTTAATTTCTCAGGGTTTCCTTCGTAGTACGTTGGTAGTACGTACTCCTTCATACTATGCCAGTGTACAAGTCTTTCAGGATCATGCAGAAGGCTGCGCAAACATCATTTCCTGTACCGCTACTGCTGTGACACGGAGTCATGCTCGCCGACTTCGAGGGATCGGGTGATTAATAGCATCCGAACCATATTTCGCGAATCGCTGACGCGGGCATTCTCACCTCCGTGTATTCATGAAGGCACTGTATGTGCAATCAATCCCGCAGTTGCCATCTTTCTCCAGAATAGTCAGTTGAGATAAACGGCATCAAGCCAAGGTTGCGTTATCGTCCACTAACGTTAACTCACTTTAGGTCCGCTATTACACCGATAAATGTAGGTCATATTTTGAGTTGCGCGCTAGGCAAGTGCTGGCGTATGGTAACATGCCTTCTATGATATGACATGCATCACAGCGCTCGCCCTACAGCTACCCCGAATCACCTGTTCTCGTTTCATCCATTCTATCTGCCAGTTTAACTTACAGTACTCAAGAGTACTCACTGTACACATGTTAAATTCTCGTCACGGCGAAGTATTCCGCACGAGCTAGTCCCTGGCGCTGTCTTGTAACTGCATTTAAACATGCTGCGAACCCACAATGCTCTCTATCCTCACCTTGCTTAGCTGATACCTCCTAGACATGCCGTTTTTGATTGCAGAAGCGCACTTCATCGCTATCGGGATTGAGGTCCTACTCCACGGTATGGTTTCTTTTCAAACCATAGCCGGCTAAGTTGTATTTATAAAAGGATTTCCAGGGATGTATACTGCTCTTTGGCTAGTGTCGATGTATCTCTTGCTGTGAGTTTCCTTGCATCGTGGTTGTTGTGAACCGGCAATGAAGCTCCTTTCTAGGTTCAAAAGGAAGAAAACCAAAGTCATCGTCGTCATGACCGTGTTAAACTCCATAATGTGGGCAGTAGCGACGTCACATATGTCGATCAACTTCCAACAAATTCTCCATGCCTTTCTCCATCAACATGCAGCAGACAATCCCACAGCTTTCAAAGACAATTCTTCGCCAAATATATATTGGCAGATATTGCTGGAATCTACCAACGTACAACCTCACTCTCTGTTCCTTGCCCAAAGCGTACTGACGTTCCTTAGATCGTAATCGGGGACGGAATCGTTATATGGAGAGCCTGGATATTATGGAACCGAAAATGGTGGGTAGTCATCACCACGGCTACCCTACTTAGCAGCACTTTAAGTAAGTATAAAGATGTTCATTAATTTTATCTTTCTCACGCTTTCATAAACCCAGCTACCGCCACCGGACTAATTCGAGTATATACTATGGCTCCTCCAACGATCACCCTCTTCGAGAATCCTTCTTTGAGTGCCTGGGCGACCGCTTTCATAGGTTCGACGCTAATAACGAATATCTGGGCTACGTCCCTCGTCGCGTATCGTACATGGTATGTTGCGGGTCCCATTCTCTATTGAGCTCATGTTCAATTTTGTCGATATTGCCAAGGTCGCATAATAAATACATCCGTGCTATTACGGGTGAGACGTTCATGACTAGAGTCCGTAGGCAAAATGGTATTCTCGCCATTCTAATCGAGTCCGGCATCTTCTACTGCTGCACATGGGTTCGTAACATTCTTCCTTCTTATAGAAAACCAGCTCAATTATACGATAGTTTGTAGCTATCGTGGCTTTCGTATGCGGAAATAACCTCATCTACATCGTGATAGATATTCTTTCACAGCTGACGGTTCGTATAAGATATAATTCTCCTCTCATTCCTCGTGTTTAATCATATTCATCTACAGGCCATATATCCTACGCTGATTATCACTCTTGTATGCCTGCGATCAACGCTCGACGTGGCTATCGAGACGTTTCAGCAGACAACGCAGGAATGGGCTGTAAGAACGGGCAACATAGGCAACCCTAACCATATTGTCACTACGGCATCGTATCCACTCAGTGATCTGAGGACAGGCGTGCCGACGACAGCGCACTCCTCTGGTCTGGATCAAGCAGACTCTATGAGCGGCGTTGGGGGAGTACTATGCATACTGACAAGATTCCCCCCGCACCTTGTGACGATGACCTTGCAAACACGCACAACGCTGATAACAAAGTGGATATAGAATGAAATTACTAGGTGGCTCGACTCATGGTTTACATATTGTCTATTTTTCACTTCAGGGTTCAAACTTCTCGGTGTCGCAGTGTTTATATTATCAGATTTTTTTTTGTCGTAGACTCGTAACACACACCTCATCTTAAATATCATACAACAATAAAAGGACGATGCTATAGACTGGAAGGTAAGGACGTCACATTACGGGCCAGTTACACCCACCACAACTTACACAAAGCCAAGAAAAAAGAAAGATGCAGTTAAATAGCTCGACAAGTGGCCACGAAAAACAGTGCTGACGTAGAACTCGAAGTCGGAGAAGTAGTCGATTCTGGACTTTGCACGTCTGTCTGAGATAAGGAGGGGTCGCCCGAGAGCAGAAAAAGAAGCTGAGTGGCTTGTATCAGCCATAAAATCCAAAGCTCTGTTCTGCACTTACCATAACCGCTGTGAATGCGATGACGACTGGTATTACCTCCGTGCCCGACCATAGCCCGTTATAGTAGGTTGTTGCCGTCTGGAACTTTCGTTCTAAGGGCGCTTGTTTCCCAAAGAATACAGATTAGAATCTTGGGAGCCTGTCGGCGCGGCTTGTGCTCAAGGAAGATTGAAACATACCTTCAAAAGCGCGGGACTTCTGAATGAGCTATCCCCTTCGGATTTTTACTGGGCACAAGCGAGCCATGTTCTTTGCTCAGCTGGCAACCAACGAGTTGCCGACATGGCGGAGGCATACCCCCAAAGTAGTCGGGAGAAACTATGACTTCACAGATCTCTGCAGCGTTCACTTTGATACGAAGCTTGGACCAATGTCCGTTGCGCTTATCTGTGATTTAAATTAGCACCAGATGGAGATACACAAAATAGTCGTTATCCTAGCTATTTTTTTCGGTCTTATAACAAGATCCTGGAATGGTTCCACTCATAAAGCCTCCTCTTAACAATCTTTTGTTGTTTGCTGGACTTTCAGGAAGGAGCGCGAGAGCAGCATCGAGCTCTCGTCGCGTCAAAGTCTGTTCAATACCGAATGTATCCTTGTCTCCCACCGGATATGACCAGAAACGACCAAACTCCTCGCCACCGCTTGAAGTTTGTCTTTCGTCCAAAGGCGGTGTCTGATGCAGAATTTGTGGTACCAGCTGTACCTTGGGAGAATTATGAAGCAGAGGAGGTTGGACCAATGTCGCCGGGACAAGTTGCGATCTTCAGAGTACGGATTTCGTTCTGCAGGATCAAAGGAGATCTTCAAGAATCTGAGAGAGATTGTTAATGGGCTGAGTATCCATTATCGCTACGGAAAATTTGTCTCCTCGAAGTCGGAGAACAAGATTGTCAGTACCGACGAAGTTGTCAATGTTGGCTGAGTTTAAATTGTAACGGTTTTATTTGGATTCGCAGAATAGCATAGAGTGTATATGTCTTAAGTACGACGAGTTCAGGACTGCGTCATACTTTGAGGCGGAGCACCTAGGCAATGAGTGATTTAGCAGGCCTAGATAGCAAGTTGAGAACGAGAAATGAAGAAACAGTAAGACGATGGGCAGACCTTATCCAAAATCCAAAATCACCTCGGTTTAAAAGCAACACCAAAGGAAACGGCATAGCCTGCCAAGATCACAGCGAAACCATGATGCTGTGTCACGAATTGGTCGAAAATTCAACCTCGGTAGACTTTTTTCGGATTTCGTGTGGAATAATCCTTGAACAAGAAATTGGGTATCGGCCTGTAAAGACGAGATTTGGTCATTATTCGGGCAATATTTCTGTCTTGAGGATGCGGTTCGCCTTCGATTTTGGAACTGGCGCTAAATGGAAATCAGCGAAGGGGGTAAAGTGCAGGACACACCACCACACACCATTCGTGTTCTCCGTTATATAGAACCGTCGAAGAATCATAATAGCTTCCTCGCGCAGATATCCACCAATAGCTTTGTAGACCGGATGCACCGGATGATAGATTCTGCGGCAAAAATCAGCCAAGGTCGGGTGATGCAATGGACAGCACACTCGTTCGTCCCCAAGACGCTCCCACATCCTCCAAATCTGTCGTTGGCACAACCGAAGAAGACCTCCTTGATACCCAATTGCCGCAGGGCAGACCCACACATGATACATGGTTCGACCGTCACGTAGAGTGTCGTGCTTGATAGCGGGTACTGTGACAACTCAGGCGTCTCAGCCAGGATTTGGTCAATTGCCTCTAGCTCTGCATGCCGGGTAGCCTGTTGAAAATGTAGTCCTGATAACTGTAATTGAGTACAAGAAACACGCATACATTCCTAAGCTCGTTCGTCCTATTCCTGGCTTTGGCGATGATGACTCCACCACGAACAAAAACGCAGCCAACGGGCACCTCGCTGGCATCGAGAGCTTCTTGAGCCTAAAGAAAGAGGGTTATATCGTCCTCAACCGCAAAGGAATCCGGTCGTACCATCGCAAGTGCCTCCTTCATGAAAATCTCATGGACAGCATCCATCGCCGCGATGACAGGTATGTTTCTGCCAGAGCTGACAGCAGAAAATGTCAACACCGAGATTCAACTGCGAGCAACAGGCAAATGAGCCGTGGTCGTGGTCGTAGTTCGAGAGCAAGAGACGAAGCGGCCCGGAATGCTCCGTCCGATCTTTCCTTCCTATTCACCCTCTACTCCGCGAGACGTACGCAACCGTGCGATCAAAACGGTACGAGCCTTCGTGGCCACGGCGCTATTGTCATGTTAGGGCTGTGGACCCGGCCGTTCCTGATTGGGACCTGGCGCCGGTACCACCACCACCACCACCACCTTAGCTGTATCAGCGGAGATGGCCAATCAATCCAGTTTTCCAGTCTTCCTCTAATTTGGCTAATTGTGGCGACAAACTTTTTCCGCTCTCGTTTCCCTGATAATCTCTAGGTGGACTTTGGTATCTTTTGACCTTGTCTCTTGGCTGAAAATTTCCAATATCAGGTCTATCATATCTTGCTGCTTCTGGTCCTTCCGTTGATTATTGCGGATCATACGCTGCCGCTCAGTGAACCGACGTTTACTGTGTGAACACTGTCGTGTAACGCTGCATATCTATCTCCCTGCCTGCTACATCTTGGTATCGACAGATGTTACCTTCGACTGTGAGGGTACTATCAGATTGAATTGCCAAGGAAATAGTAATTTTCTGACCGCGTGGAATACCATGAAAAGTAAGGAACTCAACCTATCAGTGGGTTAGTATCATAGCTGATATGAGGCACATTGTCTATGTATCTAGGTATCCCCGAGGCATAGAATTTTTCTCGTCCTATAAATTTTAATCATAAGAAGCCTTTCCGCGCTTGTGGACTGATGATGTACGACGTAACATTCCACACGAAGCCCGTGTGTGCGTTGCTTTTTGTCCATCTGAGCCGAACGTGCCAGAATCAACGGTCAGATTCGCCGAAAACTATTGTCGATGGGTGGTGCGTCCGTCGATCTTAAATTATTCATATTCTCTGCCTATCCCATCCTCTGTCAGTGGTATAATCTCGTTTGCTAAGCCCATGGTACGCAGCTGAGGGAGAATACTTGTCGACTCCTCTACAGACCCATGGATATTGCAAATAAGTAATGCCTGTTCACATCAATCTCATGAGAGCTCTGCTCTCGCTTTTGTCATCGCCCGTGACTGCTGAAACAGACTGTAGGCCCCAGATTGTGCCACTATCACCACCATCAGCCTGAATGTATTCACAGCGGCTACTCCGACACTTCCTCCATACCTTCCTGGTCCGATCTGTCTATCAATTATCATGCATTCTTATCAAGATAATAACGAAGCTATAGTTTTGTCTCTCGTGGTCTCTTCCAGGCTTCGTGGGACACAGCATTGTCTGTTTGCAGCTCTGACTCGGCATATCAGGTGGACGTGAACTTTTTTCTCGACTTCATTTGGATTGTGCAGTATAGTATATACCCCGCGGCTGCTTTCTGGTCAGCGGATAGTCAGCGAAGAGCCTGATGATATAGTCGAATCTATTCATGAGAAGAACCTTTTGATTCTTTACCCACAAGCACCGAGCTGCATGATGTCATCGCTACGTCTTGGTGTTGCGCGTGTGGATCAAATTTCCTAACGCGAAAAAAAAGGCAAGCGATTGAATGACTAGAGCACTGTGACGGGCTTCCAGCTATTCGTGATTATATAACTTTTGTTTCTGATGTATTATAATAAATTGTAGATAATTTATCTACATCAAAGTTGGGCTGTATTCCCTGCTGCAGTGTATACTGTATCGCATCGATTGACCTGCCATACTCCATGGACGGAAAGTCCGGCAACACACATCATGGAAGACTATAAATACATCCCTCCTTGGCTCTCGTACAATCCAAAGGGTTATTTCCGATCAGTCATCTAGAATTGGACTGGATTTCACGCATCTACCTCAAAAAGATTTTCATCGGCGGCCACTGATCTTCGTTACGAATCACAAACCTCCGAGCCCAGGCTCACAAAACGCGGGCCTCTCTCTCGATGAGTTCTAGCGGTAACCTGCGGGTCGACCTCGGATAGTGACTCCGATAATAGATCTACCTCTTCATTCTGAGGATTACCCCGTGCATGCATTTGCAGAATACATGACGAAAATCTCGCGGTGTCTAGTATACAGCCACAGACGGACCGTTCCTCCTACTTGAAGGCCCATCAAACAGCTCCAGGGATGAGTAGCATCGTCGCTACCGAAGCTGATGCTCAATAATACTGATGTCAAGAGGCGCCGGTCAGGGATGATCAGCATGAGAGCCGGTCGACGTGGGGCAATAATGATTAATAAATCATCCTTCAATTAAATCAATTTTCATCATGCTGAGCACTTTGCGTCCCTCACTTTGACTCACTGTGAGAAGGAGCGGTATACTTTGGGGTAGCAATCATGGACGGTATAGAGCGGTCTTCGTCCCTTTATCGATCCTGAACGACACCCTTTTGCTCGATGAGTGAATAGCGAACCCCATGGGGCATCTCAGTTATGTCAATATGAGACGATGACTCCACCGACTGCAAGAACGACGAAATGGAATACCACTTCAAAGGCCGACGGGAAGAACGTACGTCAGGATTCTAACGGTATCGCGAACCAATGAGCAGCCTTGGATGGGGTCCCAAAACTGCTGGAGCTCCTTCATGTGCCTTATCTTGACGGAGACTTACGGTATTTATGATGGACGGACATATCATAGTGGCGCCGTCTCCCATGGTCGGCTGCGAGATGGAATTAGAAAGAAGCACGATGTCGATGTCTTTCCCATGGTTTGAATTGTAAACACTAATTCCTCACGTATTGCGGAAGACAGACGGAACGACCGTGAGCCGTCTAATCTGTGAAGCTGAATAGTCATATTAATAGAGTCGAACGGAGCTAAGTTGATAGATATCAAGGTATCGTAAATATTCCCCCGGTTAGAGCTAACAGCCACCAGCTGCGCCTAAGACAATCCGTCAAGCGGAGATTCGATCGTAGTACTATGCTGCAGTGTACCGCGTTACCAAACCGACGAACAAGTAGAGAATGTGACAGTGCTTACTGGTTATGTTTCGAGTCATCAGTGATCATCGGGCCGACGTCCAGGTTTCTTGATAAACCATTCGGTCCGGTATTAGAATTACAAGTAGCTTGGGAGTGCGCGATGATGGTACAACAACAGCATGAATGAACGAATGAATGAATGCGCGATTTATCAAATAAGACCTAATAGGAAAGAACCTAAGGCGCGTCGTCAGTCATGGATATTGCAGAGACACTGAGCGTCACTGACCTAACCCCTCCCGGTATTCACGACCTTCCGGAGGTTTCACCGTAAATTCCGCAATACCCCAATAACCTCCTGCAAATTATCCCTGTTCCATTCGCCGCTCCAGCCCTGTTTACGTTCCCTCCAGCCTGAAACCTCGACGTAACCCCTAGAGCCTTCGAGGTAATGGAGGAATGGTGTATCAGGGCGTGGCGCAATGAACAAGGCTGGATCCCTTGAAACAAATGCATGTGGTGCTGTCCTGGGACGTTTAAGCTTTGGAGGTGTTGCAACAGCCTGAGAAGGGTTGATCTTATCAAGACTTGTCTGTTTAGTGATGGGCGCTGGTTTGGGTGACTTCAAACTGAATTCAATTAGAGGAGGGTTGGACTCAGGTATATGAGTCTTCGATGAGATTTCGGAAACAGTGCGAAGTCTTCCCGGCGCTAATGAAGGGGGATGCAGGTGAGACGAAGATTGCATAGCATCAGGTCGTAAGATGGAGGAGTGGTAAGTGCGGAGATGTCTGTCGGACAGAGCGCTTTCCTGAGAATAGCAGGAAGACTCTGAAGATGTACGCGACCGAGCCGCAATGGACCGGTCATTGAAGGAGGACTGCGATTGGTTCATCTGATATCGTGTGGGATGAAGGTATTTGTCGGAAGGCGGGGCATGGGATGACCACGGTTCCGGGGCAAAATTACGTGGGACATAGCCGGATGGCGCAGTTTTGGGCCGTCTGGGTGTCTTGGGGGAATTCGAAGTCTTCGGCTGCAGAAGAGTAGTGTCATAAGGAAACGCTGACGACGCAGGTGATGCCCTAGCAGCACGATATGCATTCGCCCTCCCTTCTGGCGTATATGGGGGCTGACTTTCACCAGGACGCTGATGTTGAGGGACCGGCAGAACAACGTCTGGTACTGGCGGCACTGTTGGCACAGATTTCTTGCGGCCAATACCGATACGCCTCAGAAGAGGAGAAAGAGAAAAGGAGGGACGCGAGGTGCGACTCGGAGTTGTACGGAGAGATGAGCCTAGGCTCGACGTCGGGGAAAGGGTTGGAAAGGTGGTCTGAGAAGATGGGTCGGGTGAAGAGAAAACAGAAGATAACTTTGATTTCTTCGCTTTCTTCTCTATCTTGACCAGAGGCTTTGGTGGCTTCGGAGCACCACAGTTAGGTAGTGCATACATGGAGACAGGTGAAGGGGGACGGCGACGAGGGTGTGGGGTGCTGCTGCGACTGGAGGAGGGCATGGAGAAAATCACCGATGGCGGCCTCCAGATAGAGTATATATGCAGGCTAGCAACGTAAGTGATGCCTTCCGGGGTATAATCGTAATACGCTCATCCAGGGAGAGCGATGTGATCTTGTGTGATGCAATCAGGCACATAGTCGAGATTCAACAAGGTCCGAACGCCGTAGGCGCTAAGTGTTTTCCTGCGACGGAGCTGGAATAGAATGGAACAAATAAGTTGAAACGTTCCGTCGCTATACTCTTGTCAAGTATAGAGTTTTGAGTGGTCGGTGTGGAGCGGTGAGCATGAGCAACGGAGGCAGCTGACGAACTGAATACGAATAAGAAGTTTGTGATTCGCGGCAAGTGAGAAGAGAAAATACCTCCGATCGTAAGATAAAAGGTACCGTACCAACGGATAACGCCGTTAGTTATCCAATTAACGACGCGTGTTTTCCTCGACGACCATCACTAATGCTTTTGCGATCTCCTTTGATGAAGCCAAAGAGACGCGGAGAAGATTGAAATCATCGTTGATTACATGTTCACTTAGTGCCTCAAGAGGTACATGTCGGATATGGAATGGCTGCGATACCTGTCTCATGAGGTCTGAAAAACTGTCGGCGTGCCCCTAGAAGATGGAAACAAATGGGTATAAGTCAAATTGAAACCGCATAAAAAGGTAAGGGCCATCAAACCATAAAGCTTCCAAATACTCTGGCACACAGGGTTGTTTTCCCGGCTTGACGATATGAAGGTCTGTCCAGAACCTGGCCGAAAAAAAATAGACGTGCGCCATGCTTTGCGCCGGCAACAGAGGCAGTTATGGAGATGCCCCCTCATACAGGATAGAAGTCAACTTGATGACCGGTATCATGGAAGTTCGATATTCGCTCACCCCCTTACCGCTGTTCCATTGACCCTGCGTAGAAAGGGAGACATGATGTGAATTGGCGTCGATTTGAAAAGGCTCTTGTGATTCTTCGAGAGTCGGAAAGTCACATACGTTGCTGTAAAGTCTGCTTCTACGAAAACCGGGTAAACTATAGGCCGAAAGCATTGATTCTGGATTCACTCGGTATGCATATATTGAATGGCGTACACCACACTGGGTAGTGGGTGCAAGAAACGTAGAGATGCCAGAGCGACGGACATATGTGGCACTCTTTCTGGATGCTGTGCGGATGCATTAAAAAATCGGGATATCGACCCTCTGGTAATGTAGACACTGAAACGTGGTGTTTTCCGAGAAAGCGGAAGAAGCGGGAAAGTGGAAGAATATAGGAGGATAGAACCAAAGGAATTCCTTTCCGGGCTGCGGGGAAGGTGGTGGATGGTCGGAATGGTTGACTGATCGAATGGCGATTAAGTGCCACTTCGCCTACAAAGCAAGTCGAAGGAGCCAGGGACGGCTATGAAGTCGCCCGGTCACACAGGAATTCACAATGTACATCGAGACCTGACGGTAAATTAAGAAGCCCGTTCCTCGCTGCACCAGAAGGATGTAGGACGCACTACGATAGTATGCCGTCAACCGTGCGCGAGAACTTCCGTCGTTAATTTAAAGCGTAAGCGTTCACGTCCACCGTATTGCCCCTACCGCAGTATTCATGATCAGACTAAGGGTTCACAAGGTGAACGGTAGCATTCACCTGCGCTAGGACTGATAGCGTCGCATACGCGTGGGGCTTGTGTATTAGAACACCGTGTTTGAACTGCTTTTGAGGAACAATGACAGTCATGCTCGAAGCTCCAAGGGTATAAATTTCGGGACCGAAGTCCAGCGTAGTATGCGCCGAATAAGTTTTTTGGGGGGCCCGACCTGTGCACATGGTAGTGCTTAATATTTTATCAAGGTGAAGGAGCCCAACCTCACAGAAGAGAAATTTACATGTCTTTTGATATTGGATGAGCTGGGCCTCGAAAACCCCGACTGCATAGCAAACACACCCACCGCCGTAAAAGATCAAAAAGAGCGAGCAGGCACTGAATGCTCCCTGTTCAAGGGATCTAGTTTCGGTGTGTTCTGAGCTCCCGACACCGTCCGGAAACGAGCAGCGTCGTTTGGAGCATTGCTACTGTCGCTACTACGCTGGTTCCTAATTTTGGTTTCGCAGTGGCTTTGTCTTGCCTTGGAAGGAATGCGAGGCATGGTACAATAAATTTCACTTTCGCTTGTGCACCGCCTCACAGCGCGAAATGGCCGGAAAATTTACGTCTCTGATGAAGTGTAGCTCCGGTGGTGGTATAGCGTACCGACGTGCGGCTATTGGTGATGATAGGTTTGATATGGGGTAAAATCTACAAAATCAATGACATGTCCATAAGGTCCTTGGTAAACAGGATTCACGTACGTAGTTTGAGTGCGCGCAGCGGGACTTAAAAATCCTCGATAAACATGCTAATTGTTTTCCATACATATCCGCTGAGAATACCGGGATAACTTACTCCTTTGACGAAGTCGTCCGTCTGCACGAAAAGACAGAGTTGGGCGCCTGCTCCTTACTAGTACGTCAAGACTTCAGGGAACGAACGCAAGGGCTGGGTTCAGACGATAGCCCGTAGCCGAGGCCTATCCTCCGCCCCGTAATGGTATCGCCGAGAGGGTCCTTTTCGATGGCGAGGCCCGCTAGTTTTCACTGAGACTAATGGTCGGAGGTTAAGCGTTTCAGACGGGGGCGCGCCACACCAGGAACGTATGACCTGAGTGCGAGCCGTCAAAGCCGCAGTGTCACCGTCGTTGAGAAGATGGGTTGTGCAACCAAGTACGCCTAAGGAAAATTCTGCCCAAATCTTCAACAGATAGCGAGGCTAATCAGAAGAATTAGAAGCGGGCCTTTCAGACAGAATCTTCCCTGCATTGATTTCGCGTAGAACTACGAAGTTATGTTAGTCCACGTTGTGTATGATAAGGATGGTGAATGCACTCACAGTTGGAGTTGGTATGCCTTGGAATTGGATATTTCCCCGAAGTGCATCTATCCTCAGCAGAGAAGCCGCGTTAGTGACACGGCGGGGTCGAAAGTAATGCACCCACTTGGAAAGATACTACTATCTCAGAACAGATAAGTTCTATTTGGGTAATCCGTTGTATATGGCGAACCTGGCGAACTTTGGTAGTAACACTGAGTTCCAATATTCTGTCTCTTTCGCGAAATAATCGTTTCTCGTCGATAGATGGACGACATATACCTACGGAAGGTGAGAAAGACTGATTTGGCTAAACAGAAATGAAACATTCACACACCTGCCAAGAACTGGCACGGACACGTAGCACTATGCGCGTCTAAATGGTAACATGCTCATCAACCGTACGCGAAGGATAGCATGATGCAGCTAATAGCATGCCCATTGCCCATCATCGGACCCAAGAGTATTTTCCCGTTGTTTTCCCGAAAAGCTTAGAAAGGCATTCGGATCAATTGGTAAGCATTGTGCCGTCGGCACTTGCCGCCACCGGCTTGCTTCACGAGCCAGTCGAGCAACATTGCAAGGTTCCACAGTCGTGCCAGTGCTCTACCGATTGTTTGTGGAAGTCGAAGAACTCTTGGAGTGGGTCATCTGGAGCGTCTCTTCAAAACAAGTAAACACAATTTAGTTCAATCTTCCAGATTCTTCTATTGACAGCTCACAAGATGGCCCACCGGTGACCGCTTTCAGTGCGCGTGCTGCTCACGTCTGCAGGCGGCTCCTGCTCCTGACTCCTGCCAGCGAGGCCCAGGGCTGCCCTGTGATATTCTTACATTGTTCCTTCGCCTGCCCATTGCCACGATGCTCCACTTACCTATCTCCTCTCTAAGTGATCTCCACATCACTTCCTGGCTGTAGAGAACTTGAACTGTCGAGGGACATGGGCCTTCCTTATCACATCTATAGTTGCAGATCGGAGCTTGTATGCACCATTAGTCCTGCTGTCCGTAAAGCTGATAGGTATTGCACAGTTAGCATCGGGACTAGCTGCAATCCCGTTAACAAGTCCAGTCTTTTGCACTGGCGCATTTGATTGCACGTTTCCGCCCATTTGTCAAGTACTAGCAAGGCTTACATGCGATCTTTCTAATCTCAGAACAATACGTGTGAAAAGGGAGTGCGACAGATCGTTCATAAAACATATTCCAAATATTTTACAGTGGGTACTTGGCGTCTTTCGTATCATATGGAAAATGACCCATTCCAGGTTGCATCCCCAAAAGTTGATCATCGAAATCTCAAGACCAGGAGAATCCTATATTATTTAAGTTGGTCCCGGGCCTTTACTGAATGGTCTAGCGTCGCACTTATGGGGTTCGTTGCGATCTTCAGGCTGATTTCTGTTCTATTTTTTTATTCTGCGCGCGCGACTGGTCCCATGCGTTCAACACTAGCCCCTCGAGAGACCGTAGCGGCACCTCTTCTACCGGCCCGATAGTCCAAATTCATCGCCAAAAACTACACTTACTCGTTTGGTTTGCTGGTTTGGAGAAAGGGTTAGCCTCGACAGTTGAGGGCTCTACTATGTCACGGAAGCGCACTACACAGAACAGATTCCATTGGACCTCCTGAAATCTGCTAGTTTTACAAACGGCTACAATGAAGTAAGAACTTCGCGGAATCTGATAGTCAAGGAACTCGACTAAGCTTTGAAGTTTTTTCAGATCTTCCAGGCATTGTCCTGCCCTTTCCTTCTAGTCGGCGCTCACCGGTTGCTTTCGTAGACATACGGACGATCCACTGGAGGACCAGGAACGGCGGTGTAGCAAAGAGACTTGCGCTCCCACGATACCACGCATACCTCTCTGGACGGCATGTAAACAGTTCTATCAGGTCATAAAACAAAGCACTTTCTGCGAATTGCCAATCGTTGATTGATCGGCACGACACATTGGCGGCTTGCTTTCCCCGTCCAGTGAAGTTTAGCTTGTCAAGGTCGTCGAATAGCTCTACTTCGAGCCACCTGGGACGCGCTACCTATCAGAACAGGTGGTTTTCCACTTGATTTTACCTTCCATTCCTTGATATTGACAGTTCCGAAGATACGCCTGCAATCCAATGCGTGTGCTATTAGTACTTGGCACGCCTAGACGGCTCTTTGAGTCTGAGATGCCAGTATTTAAGCGTATCCTTAGCTCAATATTTCCTCATCGTTCTTTGAACTGCACATTATCATAATGTTCAAGCAAGGTCTCGCTTTACTCCCTCTCTATCTGATGCTCTGCGCGGCTGCGCCTGGTCCTAAAGCTGCAGAGACCTTGGACGCTCGAGCTTCATGCAACGTCTATTGCTGCACCACGGTGACCTTCGTATGTTGCATAAATAGAATACGCTATTCGTGAAACTGACCTTATCATAGGTATATAACAGCTACGTAGGGGTACACTGCAATCCCATTAGCAACTGTGCGCGTCCAGTCTGTTGCACTGGTACTTTTGACTATGTATGTTTTTGTTCACAGCCTTTATTCGTACGAGCTTGGGTCTGAAAAGTGATCTTTCTAGTCTCAAAACAGTATTGGTGGCTGTGAGTACGTGTGAAAAGAGGAGCGCGATGTATAGCACAAGCTGAGAGGGACGCGGTTGTTCTCGTCTGTGGAATCTCAAACTCTCAGTATTACACGGTTATAATGTAACATTTTCGAAGTGATGCAACTGTGATTAAGTCCATTGAGAAACGTAGAACCTTCAGCAATGCTAAGCAATGGATGTACTCAGTGCTCACCTGTGTTATCGGAGACGCAGTTGACCCAAGGATGAGGCTCCCCTGAAGCTTCAGCGTTACCCAACGAATGCGCTGGGGATCTTATGTCGGAGCCTGCAGATTAAGTATCGTACTATATTGGCATGCGTTGGCATGGTGCGACAATGAATAACAAAGTTCTGCCATCCGAAGTCGTGGTGCGTTGTTGGAGCGCACCGATGACAGAGTGCCTACTAGGGAGGCCGCGAGACCCCGACCCGACTACTGAGCAGAGAACCTATGGACCGGGTGGTGACAAAACCTTCTTTCAACCCATCAAGAATCGTATGCATATAGAACGGCGACGTAGTGATCAATGCACACCTTTCGTTCTTGTTTTTTCTCCAAACCGAACTTCAGCCGGACTGACATCGGCGGCTTGGCAAGTCGGAAACCATACGTCGCATCCGGCTTGATGGGTACAAAACTGAACTGTATGAGATAGTTTCAACCGTCGTATGTGCAGTGGACGTATTGACGTTGTGTCCGGCATGTTGGTCAGCAACGAGCACAATGATGCATGTGCCTCTCGGCCACGAGTTGCTTTCCCCGCACTTTGAAGTTCTTCAAGTGGGTCACAACCATTGAGAACATCCGACCTCGCAAAAAGAAGTGATCCGCCGCTTCATGTGACAATCCCATGACTGTGTTCCACATCGTTTAAGTGTCAGGACTCGGGGAGCATGAGATGTATGCGTCTACCTAGGTGAGACTGGACTGTTGTAGAATCAGAAATGCAATGACAGCAGAGTTCCGAATAGATGCCGCTGGAGACCAACGCTTCAGGCGGCGTTTTGAGCCCTGTATTTAAGAGGCCAAGAATCCCTACCTGAATATTAGAGCATCGTTCTTTGACCTGCTCATTAGTACGATGTTCAAGCAAGCTTTCGCTCTACTCCCTCTCTATTTCATCTTCTGCGCGGCAGCGCCTAGTCCAGACGTCGATGCTCGAGAGACCGCAGTGACATGCGCCCTGCCCGCGCACATCTGGTGCTGCAGCAAGCTCAGCTTCGTACGTCTCGAAAATATTTCATGTTGGTTGTGAAGCCAACGGTTCTTGTTATAGGTATATAACAGCTATGTCGGGACCGGCTGCGAGCCCTTCAGCAGTTGCGCCACTCCAGTCTGTTGCACAGGAACGTTCTACAGTGTGAGTCTCTCGTCAGTTTGAAGTTTGTGTGCATCTACTGACCCTGGAACAATCATTGTAGAGTGGTGCCACTGTTGGTGGCTGCGAATACGCGTGACCGTTGGAGATGGCATATCCATTGATATGAGCAACACACTTGTCTTTCTCAAACACAGGAATCAATGAATCGTGGAACGTCGCGCTGTCCTCGATGCAATATGATTTAGCCATTACTTTAGAAAGGACAGAGAAATCAGTCACTGTCTTCTTGAGTGTCCAGCCCAAGAGTGCATCCTCCTTCTCGCTTTGTCCCCCAGATTAGCGTGAGACATATCCCTCCCCGAAGTCACTTGCCGAAGATGCGTACAAGTCATCCGCACTTTCACCATGTCTCCTCTTCAACGTCCTGACGCCACACGAGCTCAAGCGACGTAAGTTGTTCTAGGTGCATTGTCCGCCTACCAACTAGATATCGGACGATTGTCTCGACTGAAGCCCAGCGCCTCTGGGAACCTGGGGTCAATAAATAACAAGCGCGCGGCTGTGAAATCGTCTCGAGTGAGCATAAAAATTATATCCTGAGTATCGATAGGAAGTTATAAGACTTGAATCCGGCGCAACAGATTCCGTAGATGCGACAGTGGGTCAGTCATGATTTGACAAGAGATGTCTTCGGAAAGAGAGCGTTTGAAGATTGGGATCGAGAAGAATAATGGAGGTCATGGCATCGATAACATTCGATGCCCCCAAATGCGTGACGTTGACTAATTCTTGTCGAGGGAACGTGACGGCTTCGACGAACTCTCCAAAGAAAAAGAAAGATCGGGAATACAAAGCAGGTGCCGCAGCTAGAGCAGACAAGGACAGGACTGCTCGCGAGGTTAGAGAAGTTGGGTATTATTCCATCAGCACCATGCCTGTGGGGCAGTAATACACGGCGGATCTCGTACCAAAGAATCCGGCCTGGAGTGTAGTGCCCATCGTACCAAAGGGCTTGATATAAGAATAGACCTTGTTACCTGTCAAGCTTGAAACGACGAAAAAGCTCATCTTATCGCGCAAGACATCACAGATCTACCGGGTCTGTCTGTCATCAACTGAGCGTACGACGTCAAATGAGAGGGTACTTACTGTTCAAATGAACGCGCGCATAAGAGAACGAGAATAGGGCAGAAGACAAAGAAAATTTCTTGGTATGATCCTGTCCAGCTCAGAAAGTTCCGATGCCAGTGCAGAAGCCGGTACACAATGGCTAGGCACAGTCTGTAAACTGAGACAAGGTTAGTACATATCAAACAAAGCGAACTGAATACCGTTGGATTCACCAAAAGAGCGAATATATACGCCGATATAACAGGGCATGGTGCTCGATTCCTGACTTCCGACCTCATCCAGCTTAGATTGCAGTATCGTTCGGCTATCATCGGGCTATGGGAGTGTTACACTGTCAAATATTGCTGTAGATTACGCAGCACGCTACTTTCGTGATAGCATCAGAGGGGCGGATGGTAGAATACAAGTAACTGTGAAAAATGGATTCGACATCGTGAAATAGAAGTTTGTGTTTATGTGGATGGTGGTAGGAGTAAACATCGGAGATGAAATCTTGAGATTCCGGACAAGGGGGTTGCGGAATTAAAAATTTGGATATCGGGTCCTAAAATGTAAGATATATGTTGGCACAGCTTCGAGGTATGATTTTGAGTGCTTAACTATCACTGGAGATGGCAATACTAGCCAATTTATCAACAAAATTTGACCCCCAATTTCAATTATTTTCCCAAGTGTTTTACGACATTCTGAGCACTTTTCTAAAAATCATCCTCAAAAAATCCGACCGACCGAGTCACAAAACTACCATAAAAGGAGCGTTACGCACCATATATGTCAATCACATGACACATTCCCACGGGTACCCGATATCATGCAATCGGTTTTCGCGACCCCCTTGATTCCGGACCAAAATTCCAGGCTTACATAACGGAATCATTAACCCTAACCCTTGATCACCTTGATCACCAACGCACGTCGTTTCCTCAAAATTATAGTGCAGTTACCTGTATCCTTGCGTCCGGCGTGCCTGAAGGTACCGTGCCGTGTAATGATGAGATGAGATGATGAGATGATCCCTATCACACCAATTTTGCTTAACGTGTTGCGCCCGATTTTGGAATACTCGAGAATGGCCATTAAAATTCGGTAGTGAACGTTATACCTGCCTGTCTTATCCGAGACAACAAGCACTGAACTCGCGAACGCCGAACATCGTACTGTGTAATCAAGGATTTCGGACGTATAAAACCAAAAAATGATAGGAGCACTGCCTGTACGTGCGACAGTTCTGCCCCTTTCTGCTCATACCGAAATGCTGTAAAGACGTGTGCCCGTTCATTATTCTGATACGGCAAGTGAATGGCTTAAAGCACAGCAGTGGAAAGTGGAGGTAGCGATGAAAAAGGCATGACTATCCGCATTGCATATATGTGAGCGTTGATCTTCGTATTCAATATGGTACTAAACAGAACCGTGCTATAGACAAAACCAATCTTCGATCAGCAGGCAACGTTAACCGCCAATCCCTTAGTGCCACGTTGAAGGAGGAGATCTGGTTCTACGCAAGAAAACCAGTCCTTGAATCAGAGCATGAAAGCAGCAGTGTCTCTACGCGCACAATGGTGCCTTCTTTCAGGTAAGTTTCTATCTTGTGCATAAGGTCGCACTAACTGTCCTGGCCTCAGCATTAACTAGTTTTAAACAACATCGTTTCCATATTAATGGCCTCCACTCCACGTGAAACTCAGTCTTACGACTAGCTCACGGGACAATCTGTTCTAAATGCAGAGACAACGTTAATTTTCTCGATGTCTTCTTATCCGCGGCCCTCACCATCGTTCTTGTTGAAGCTCTGAACGAACGTTGCGTTGCAGGCTCATTCACTCCAACGAAAACTCTCCAATCCAAGAAATGGTCTCACCAAAAGAATCTTCGGTACAGCGCCTCTCGATCTCTGTCTTGTTTCCGTCTTTACATGCAAAGCTGTATAAAATTCGATACCGATAACTTCGAGCTTTTCGGTAGTAAGTTTCTTGGAGACAGTCTTCATCATCCTCCTAAAAATCTATACATCCGGGTTCGAACCGTCAAAATGCGGTCACGATTGGATAGAGAAACCGTAGATCGGGTCGTCTTCGTTCGTGCTTTGATGTCAAGCCCTGCCAGTGCCAGTCAGCTTGCGCCATCTCTCAATTAACGAAGCTGACCCCACTCTACATACAAGGCTTGTTGCGGCCTTAGGCCCATACGGAAACGCGAAGAATCAAGACGATGACCACCTGAGTGGTCCTTGTGGTTAGTAGTCTCCTTATCGCAACTTCTTCGTTCGTTGACGGGGTTTCTCCACTTGCAGCCATTTAATATTTACCATTCACATGATACTTAACTTGCTCCACTTGACAATGTTCGTGGTCCTTGCGGCTCAGTAGATCGCCATGGGAACCTGCATGTAATGTAAGGCGTCGGGAAAAATGTGCGCCGAAGCCACCTTTGTTATCGGACTTCTTTACAGACCCAGATTAAGGGACTTGCAAGACTTAAAGGCACTCCGATGTCCACGATATGGTCTTAAAAGCGCAAGAAATCTGTCAAGTCCGTGATTCCTTGTGGACGAGGATGTTCAGACCACTGTCTCCACTCGCAAAAGAAGGGTCTTGTCAAGCTGAATGCTGACAGCTGTAAGACTACTAAGATCCTCATGTAATTACTGTAGCATGAGAAGGAGAAGAAATTTTTGGGCTGCAGCCTGCTTATGGTTTCCGAAATCGTTTCTGCGTGAAAAAAAAACTGCACCAATGAGACGAAAACCGCACATTGCTCATGCCGTTTGCTTGGTTAAAAGAAGAGTCCATCTCCTTGAATCAGTGTGAAAGAAGGAGCTCTTGAAGGTAGATCATGAAAAGTATCGATAGATCAGCGATCATGTCCACTGTGGACCGACACCAGCGGCTCAAAGATAATATTCCAAGAGTCTTGGGGGCAGGTACAAACCTCCCGACTGACTCTATGTATTACTATCGTGCTGACTTGGTCACGCACAATGCAGATCGCGTCAAGCGACATCTGTGGCATTTAATCTGCATCATCCTCCAAGAAACGAGGCACGCGGTTAGGTCGACTCCGAATTAATCAATGTTCATCCAGATTGTGACTTCTTATCGGCCGACGTCCTCGACGTCGTTTGTATAAAAGGCTCTGAGAAATCGATGAAGCTTCATCCTGCTCTAAACAACTTTTAAACACTCCCGTCCAAGAAATGTTCTTCTCTGCAAAGGCACTCTTGCCTATCGTTCTCGCGCTCAGTATGACCCTCGTTCATTCTGCCCCAAACGCATCTCCCGTTGAATACGGCGGTGCCTCAGTCACTGCAGATGCTCATGACGTTGAGGCTGTTCCTTGTTGGCCACCATGGCGGTGTCCCTGCTGTGGCGGCGACGGCGGTAATTGATAACTTCAGTAACGGTATGTTATAATTGATACCAAACTGATACCGCGCCCTAACAATGCTGACATGATTTGCTTTTGCGTAGACCTTGTGTTGATGTTTGATGTAATGGTGTCGCGCAATGGACGGTTGGATGGTCGCATAGGCTTACTGTAGTTCGGTCGAGCATCTTTACTCCGTTTATGTGTCAAGCATGCGCTCGATATCAAATCATATGTCTTCCTTCTGAGTCGGATGCAAATATGTGTAGTAACTAAGCCGCTCAGGGCGTTGAAGTATTATTACTCTTGAGTCTCCGATATAAAGAATTATCGGGAATTCTGATCATCCTTAGAGTGAATGTTGATTAACGTTCAAGTTGGCAACAAAATTGAAAAGTGTGAGACTTTAGTAGGAAATTGTAACCGTGAAGAACACGAACGTCTGACCGAGGCTAATTGATACTTATTTGCGAATTTCAACAAGGACTGGTCAGGACTTAGCGGCATGTTGAAGCTACCAAATTGGATGTTGCAGAATCAGAGACGTAATGACAGTAGAGAAGTTCCGAATAGACGTTGCCAGAGACTAACACTTGATTTAAGAGGGCCAAGAATGCTAAGCTGAATATTATAGCATTGTCATACGATGTTCAAGCGAGCTCTCACTCTACTCTCCTCTATGTATCATGTAACGTCGCGCTGTTCTTGGCACAATGTGATCGAGACATTATTGAAACATCGGAGGAAGAAATCAGTCACCGTCTTCTAGTGTTACTGGCTGAATTCGGAAGCTCAGACTATCGTTTGAGTACCGGAGATACACTCGAAAGTATCGTTCATCACGAGATTAAAGAGCCCAAGAAGGTGCAGTCTCCTCCTCGCCTTGTCCCCCGGATTAGCCTGGGGCATGTCCCTCCCCAAAGTCACCCGCCGAAGACACGTACAAGCCATCCGTACTTCCACCATACCTATTATCATCTCCTCGTCCACATCCTGACACCACACGAGCTCAAGAGACGTGAGTTGTGCAAGGTGCATTGTCCGCGTGTCAGCTAGATATTGTATGGTTGTCCCGATTGAGGCCTGGGATGCGTTAGGCCAATAAAGCTCGCGAAGCCGTGGAACCATCTCGAGCATAAGAATTAAATCATTCGTATCGATAGGAAGAAATAAAATATGAAGCCGGCGCAACGAGTTGGCACAGCATCGGAGAAGATGCTCCAGATGCGCGAATTTGAATAGGTTCCCCGCAGAAGCACCATCCTTCTCGTGTACCAAAGACAGCGAGGCTATATTTGGTAGGAGTAGAGGCGTGATGATAGCCTGAAGATTGTTGTAAGAGTAGTCATGCATGAGAAGGGTTAACGAGGTTAGGCGGGATAGTACCTCGACCGGACGATCTGCGGCATGGCTGCATGAAAAACACCCAGCGGTAACGTGGGTCAGCTCGGGCATAGAAGCGATGGTTGAGACGAAACGTCGGATATCACTAAGAATCATATCTGCCTTGAACGTTCGGATACTGTTCGCAGGCATGGGCGCCCCGTCATCATTGGACAAAAGATGTCCTTTGAAAGACAGAGTTCGAAGATTGGGTGCGAGGAGAATAACAGAGGTCATGGTATCGATGACATTCGATCCCCCAAAATACGTGACATCGACTAATTCTAGTTGAGGGAAAGTGGCGTCTTTGACGAACTCTCCAAGGAAAAAGAAAGATCGGGAATGAATGAGATGTGTACCTCCTTCCAGCGATGTGCCTCTGCGAAAAGAGTAGATAGGAATCCGCGCGACGGCCAGGTAACCAAATCAGCATCATTGTGTCGACTGTCCCGGAAGTCGATTTGCAGAGGTTCGTCTTTAGAGCGATGTAGGTAGAGAGGAATCCAAGCCCCGTAATTATCACGAGACGACTTGGAAAATGGGCATTGCAGATCTAGGGATATCGTAGACCACAACGAATGGGTGGAGAGGGCGAGACGACGCCAAAAAGTGCATACCAGAGCGATTCGCAACGAAGATGTTGGGTCTTCCGCCTTTACCGTCTCCTTAAAAACGGCACAAAGCAATTCTGGCGGTAGACGACGAATAGGTGCTAAGAGGGTCTTCTTTTGTTTGATGTACTCCCCCACTTCGGCGCGATCACGCCTCAGCCTCTCAACCGTATCTAGATGGCACTGAATCTCCTGATCATATCGAAAGAGGTCAAACTCTGCGCGCATGATGAACTCAGGGAAGAGTACTGCATCAGTGGACAACAGTGAATTTCCAGATCGTAGTAACTCGAGATTCTGCTCCAGGGACTCTGTGTAGGACGCATCGACGTCGAAGCCGGCACCGCAATTAGAGCAGAGAAGGATAGGACCCTTCATGATCAGATCAGAGCTGGGGTATGATTGATTCCATCAGCATCGTCACTGCGACTGCGGGGCAGAACTATAGATACGTACTCGAAGTTTGATTGCTGGGGATGTGGTGCCAATCTTAGAGCGACCAACAGCCTCTTCTTCGTGTAAGATATCACAATCTACATCACGTTTGAGTATCAAATATACGATGTCAAGGGAGAAAATACTCACACGAGTTGTTAACAAAGAACGCGTGCAATGATGGTTTGAATGGAATATTAGAAAACGGGACACATATATTATAGTATGATCGCGCTCTGCCCAGTAAGTCCCGAAGCCTCGATTCCGTCTGGGGCGATGACGTCATTTTGGGCGGAACAGTGCAATGGCTGGCACCGTCTGTGCAGTACCAAGCGGAACGAACTGGGCCTTTGGACAGGGACTCGCCTAGAATAAGTCTATTGTTTACTGAGCTATTCCGACTTTGGGTAATCATTCAAAAGAATCAACCGTGGCAAGCGGTGCTACTGTCGAAGTGGGTTAAACGGGGAGGCAAATCAGAGTCATGATATTGGTGAGGAATGAGGGCCGACGTGACGGAACAAGAACGTCGTGATTTCTGCGATGTGACGGTCGGAGTCAAGACGCTGTCGTCCTGTTTTGGGATCCCCGACCGGGCCGACTTAATTTGCTTACTTAATAGGATGAACCCTCAACCTCGACGACGAACATAATGGCCAGGTGCGGTGTGGGCAGGGAGGAAGGCACCGCAAGTCGCAATGCTACTGGACTGGCGAGGAGCTGAAAAATGGATACATAAATACTGGTGTGTGCTGCAGCTCCGTCCTTTTTTCCGACGGAGCTTGAAGCTTGAGGTATTGAATACTTTTGCTAACACAATCTACTCACAATTCTTTAATTATTATAAATTCCTCACTATAAAGTGTTATGGGTACAATGCGCTATTCCTTTGAAAAAAGTACATCATGCATAGAGAAAGGAGAATTATGCATTCACGGAAGTTAATTATACCTTGGCCTCGATGGGTTCATCACCTGGTTCAATTACACGTGAAGCGACTCACTAATCCGAGCTCAAGAAACTCACCCTTTTCTGATGTTTTTTCAGGTATAGGTGAAGCCGCTGCTACGGCTTTATTGATGAGTGCCTACATAAACCAGGATCAGCCTCATCACCTCGGAAAATATAATGCGATCTCACCACAAGATTCGTGGGTACGGCACCTATCGACGTCGCTATCTTGTTTCCGTCTTTAAACGCGAGGAACGTGGGCATCTACCTGAGGCGTCACGACTCTAAAAAATGCGAATATAGCGACACTACGCACCGAAGAAATCTGGACCTCGTCCATGATGCTCGGTTGCTCGTCAACGTCAACTGTATAAAATTCGACGCCGGCAAATTCAGGCTTTTCGGCAAGTTTCTTGAAGACAGGTCCAATCATCTTGCAGGGTCCACACCATGTCGCCCAAAAGTCTATGACTACAGGTTTCGAACCGTCGATCTGCGGTCGCGGTTAGGTATCAAAGGCAAAGAGAAGTATTCGTATATAATCACGATTTTCCTAAAGTCGGCTAGGGAGTTGATTGCTTGGGTCGCCATTAGTTGTGCTAGTTGTATTGGGTGGATGGGTGGTGCTGGTGCTGGTAATGATATCAGCTTGTCTTAGTGCGGATTTTTATACTTCCTTTCCGTGGCTTGGTGAGCGATCACGCGATTCTGACTAATCGTTTATAAGCGACAAGTGATCATGCGTCGGATTCCGCGTCGGGATTCGGGAAGGGCATACCCTTTGTCCTCCTGTCAGCCAATTTATTAGTCTTTCGCAATTATAAAGCCCTTACAATTTGTTTTGATTTGAAAGGCGGCGCGACACCAAAGAAGTTTTTTTCTCCCTAAAACTCCAAAATTCAAGTTAGAGTCAATAATTATATAAATCAGTATGTCATTGGTATATTAATAGCGGGGTACGCGACTATCCGCGATTAAATCCCTACAGTTTGTATGAAAATTCACCGGCATAGGTGCCTCACCCGCCACTATGTGAATTTTGAACTGAAACCATATCGCATTGTGACAGGCTCGGGGTGCCGGTGATGGCACGTCCTGGCACCATATTTGGTTGATCTGACGACAAGGAATCCTCATCACTCCTCGTTTTCAGTCCTCGCCCGGATCTAGACTTTCCCCGTACAAGTAGATGCGCAACACACATCCCATTCAAGTGGATCTCGAAACGGAGAGTTATGCTCAATTAGACAGTGGACTCATAATATTTGCCATAATGATAGCATGAAGCGTGCAAACAAGAGAACTGGATGATTGCTTTATAATCTTATATTGATTTGTTACAAGTATCATCAAACGATGTGTACCTGTATCAAGCCATCGCATCCTCCTTCTACTGATTAGTTCACTCTAAAATGGCATAATACCCATCCTGAAAAGTCTTGGGAAAGCGACCTTGACCGTCGACTTCACCGCCAAGCGATCAAAAGTGGCCTTGTTCCGGTATGTTATGGCCTCAAGATGCGCGTTATGAAGGCAAGTAAACCTCTGATCTGCTAGGAGCGAATCAAGCGTATTCCACCACGACGCCTCTTGCGAACCGGAGACAAGAGGAAATAGTATAGGGAAGGAAAAGTTTACCGTCTTGATAGAAATACCAACTTGGACGTTGCAGAAGACATGCACCAACCACACTAATTCACAAGTTAAACAAGCTCAAATGGCACTACCTCAGCACGCAGCCAGGTAACCAGATGAGCTGACAACTTACACTTTTTCTGGAATTATGCCAATCGGGCCGGTAGAGACTTCATGAAGCTTTCCACGAATGCTCCAGCGTTCATTGTCAATAGAATACAGAACGTCTACCATTCCCTTTACCAGAACTGGGTTCCCGACCATCGTTTCCACCCATGCCGGATCCACAAAGCAATCCCGAAACCTAAAAATACGCTGTTCAAAGGCGTCAACACCGTCAACGAGATCGTGCGCAGAGCTTTTTAACACTGAAAACGCTGCAGGGAGATAATCGATGAGGGCCGCATGAGTGTCCATTCCACCTGGTAGGATGCGAGAAAGGTAATGGAACACAACAGCTTTGAGCTCCACTGCCAGAGCAGCCTGGCCACTACCAAAGGCGGCATCGATGCCGGGGAGAGAAGTCGTGAGAAGCTTGCAGCGATCTCTGAAGAACTCGAATCGATCGAGTATTGAAACATGAAGGGCTCGAAATGGAACTCCCTTTGATCCGAGCTGTACAGAGTCCGCCGCGGAGCGTAGGAGCCATAGTGCTTCATCTAGGAGATGGTAAAGAATGGCAAGGAAGTTGTAGACAGCAGTCTGTACGTATTCAAAAACACGAGCCAAGGGGATTCGCCTAACGAAAGTGAGATCGACTGCACGTTCCGTGAACGCCACCAGTGTTTGTGCAAGAGAAGATTCAGCCAGATTCAGCCGCGCCATTAGCTGGGGAATATTGGCGCCAGTGGGTAAAATTTCAGAAGATGGCCCATAGTACAGATATGAGTGTCGATGCAGCAGTACGATATTAGCATATGAACATTCTCTGTGCCAGTATAATCACCACAGGCCTCCAATAATCCAGCGAGCCTGTCTGTGTCCTACAGAACGGTCAGTACTCATGAAGATCTGTAGGACAAGAGACTTGAGTTCGACGACGCATCCATCTACAGCCTCAAAACAAGAAGACTGTCTCGAAATCGTAGGTCGAGAGCATTTACAAGTCGGCTTTTGCCGAGCGCTTAAGATCGTATCACGGCATGATCGCTTTGGACATCGTGGGATTTTCTACATGTTGCGTCTTTTCCACCGTTTGCCGGTCAACCGTATTACCCATCGTTCACTTTCTACTGCCCTCATTTCGCGCACTGTACGCGTCGAATCACTTGCAGAAGGCTACAATGTCAACAGAGTCCTGGCTGCCATCAAGGTGAACCCGGCAGAATCGATAACTGTCGCCAAGGATCACCTACTCGTCCGGTTTTTCAATGAGGACATGGCCAAGAATTGCGTCGCGTCTGGGAGCGGAACGTCGGGAGCAGTGATGAAAATGGATGATCTTCTGTCACCCCCACTGTCTGCTGTCGATGTAGCGGCCCTTGGGAGACTGGGAATGTCTCGGTCGTTGGCGATGACGGATATACCCAACAATGTCCAGGAAAAAGACGTCCTGGAAATACTTTCTCAGCATGGCGGTCTGGAGTCTTGGATCTTCGACTCGCCCAAGAGGACAGCTACAGCACGTTACTTGGATATGCACGATGCGTTCCAGGCGCGTTTTACCCTTGCTAATCAAATTTATGTACTAATTTTGTCCGTTACAGGCCTTGGTAGATTTGAGAAGCAACGGGATTAACACCCTCCCCTTAACGAACCCCGACGGATACATATTTCCTGAGTGGTTCCCAGTCGAGGAGGCTGATCAAGGGATGGTCAATTGTCGCGTCAAATTTTCCGGCATCACAGACCCTAAAATGATCTTGCATCTTCGCTCATGGATAGTAGAATTTGAGAAGGATCACATTCCTGTACTGTCTATTTCGTTGTCGAGAGAACAAGGAGTATGTTGTTTCTCTTTTGCTGTCTGTAAATCCCTAATGTTGTGAATGGTCTAGACTGCAATGCTGCAATTCGCTTCGTCTGATCTAGCACAGAGATTCTGCGACATGTGCGCGTCCCGGACCCTGGAGTTGGGTGTCGAGGTATCTGTGGCACGTCGTCAATCGGCAATCCAGCGGGGTCTCGTCACGGCGATAGCACTCGGCGCGTGTCGAACAGTTACCCTCAACTTGGCCGGTGAAAAGGATCTGACCCATTCAAACGATTATCTCCACTTCTTTAAGCGAATTGGTGTTATTACTCCAGAGTCGAAGTACGTTTACCCCTTTCTTTCTCTGTTCATCCAGATTTATGATACATACCACGTAGAGATCAGTTCGCTTCCCCAGTTCGTGAATTGCGCGTTTCGTACGAAAAATCGTCTTCTGCTTTGCGATGCATTCTCGTCCTGTCTGGTCTTGAGGTCGCAGGGAGCAAACATTCGAGCCTGCCTGACTTTGAGGGAGCCAGCATCAATTTTTTGGGTGCTCATCTGAACCCGTCTCCTGTATCCCCCAGTTTATGGCAGTAATGCTGGAACTACTCGCTTCCTCGGGGGACATGTGTATTCAAGCGCGCATTCATGTATTCGTAGGTGTCATGCACTTTCATTCTTTCATAGATCAGACCTCCTCTGGACGGTTATCCCAGGTAGACCGAGACTCTGGTCCGTCATTTCGAAGAAGGACGGGTCTCGTCCAGCAAAGCCTTATGACAAATCCCCGGGACACGCTTGGTAACTGCATTTCAGTTGGATTATCCTTCAATGAGGGATCTGAGACGATATCCAGAGGACGATAATGGCGAGTCTTTGTTACGTAGTAGTGCCAAGTCGCGAGATGGCATGTAATCAAAATTCGACTTTCTTCCTACAATATATCAAGTACTGGTGATGTATACGCTTCTGAACCATGAAAGTGAACGCAACTTCCGAAGGAGGTGGTAATGATCCTTCAATCATTCATCGCCGGCGAATCCGTCCTTTGTTTTCGTCCGTAATAATTCCTCGTCCCTCGAACAAACCGAGTACACGAATACCAGCTTCGACCATGGCTTTGTCCCCGTGGGCATTCCAACATTAACGAAGAACTGAAAGCAACCCCACTGTTTCATTTTGCAGACGTATGGTCGCCTTCACTGTCTTCATTCAACCAGGTGACATCGGTTGTGATCTGTTCGCGTCTGTTCCGAACTTCTGCAACGGTATCCACGCGTTGCGGTCCTCAATATCGGTGCTCTACCATTGGCTGGAAATTTTCCGAGAGAGCAGAAAGCAGCGTCATGCCCATTGACATCCAATTCCATACAAGACTGCCAGTACTTGCTACAATGTCCAAATTACGAACACTTTGGGTATTGTCCCGTTCTCTACCGCGCGACCCTGGAATAGCCATGAAACTCTACGGTCAAATCTTCCCGCTGCAGCTCGGCAAGTTTCTCCAACGTTTCCGTCGGCCTCGGGGAATACGGTGTGCATAAGGACAAAGACCTCAATCGAGCGCCATCGCCGCAACTCCGCGACAGGCCGCATCTCAACTGCACCATTCTGAACAAGGGATCTCCGTGGAAAGAAGCACGAAACAACCAATCAATACCACCCGTCTTACTGAAGAGTGAACTATCATCTCGCAATGATAAATCTTCGACGTTCGGAGCAAGGCATGTTACGCCGTCAAAAGTCAAAGCATCGTATATATCTTTGGCTCCGACCAGGTCAACCCGAAGAGACAATGCTGTCAGCGTAGTTGCACGTGCTTCTAGGATCGATGTCAGAGGTGAGAGTTGGAAAGGCGGGATCTCAAGTAGGAGAGTTTTCAGCGGACACTGTGACTCTCGGAGAAAAACATGGATGTCCGCGCCCACGTCATAAGTGAAGGTTTCGTCCCTCGTATCCCTTGTCTCTTCAATCCTGAGATATTGCAACTCCGGAAGACGAATGAGCTTCAGACCCGGTATGTCTGTGTACAACGACAGTCGAGTGAGCTGAGTATGGTATAACGGTCCGCTGTCTGCAATTTCCCAAATTGCGAACTCATCCGGAAACCACACCCGGAGATCTGCCTCGGCAAGCTCCACAGCGTCTTTGAAGAGTAAGAGATACTCGCTGAGGTCAACGATGTCTCCCGGAAACCTTGTCAGTTGCCTCAGTGGCATTTCGACAGAAGAACCGAAAACCATTCCGTGGAGTTGCACGTCACGCAAGGCGTCTGCATGACGAAATGCTTTGACAGGGCGACCAAGGGCATGATAGAGACTGCCTATGACTGCATGCTCAAGTGCATCCGAGCCTCCAATAAGCCCTGATATGTCTATGCCCTCAACCGACAGATGCAGTGCAGTCAGGTTGGGAAGGTCCGCTACTACTGGTCCGCAGAGGGACTTCAATCCGGGAGGGCAGACATTCAACTCTAGTGTGTACAACCGAGAGTGATGGGGAGCGAGGCACTCGAGGATAACATCGATATTGTTGGAAGAATTGACACCAACAAATAACGGAGTTTCCTTCGAACGAGCGAGATATGTTTGGAGGAGGTGCGTGGCGAAAGGATGGTCTTGACCTCTCATCGTATCGTCGATGTATATCCGCGACCAAGTCGCTGGCGTAGACAAAACAATGCTTCGCCAAAGACGATACGAATGGCTCAAAACCCAAGGCACGCCGTGATAGATATCACCATTGTCATCGCCTGCTGCGAGAGATGATTTCAACGATTATCTCTACGGGCAGAGACCATATTGATGTCATGCTTGACTTTCGTGCGCGCTGCAGCTGTGATTTCTTCCTCTTTCGCACTCGACGGAGGTCCGTGAGAGATGCGCGCAAACGACGAATTTGGTGATCGAGGAGGGTGATATCGTTCTCCAGGTCGACGATGTCCGTTTGCAACCGTCGATGATCGGTAGACGACAATGGGACAGGTCGATGGGGCACAACACTAGCGGTATGGTGATCACGACCATTCTCCTGATCAGAGAGGCTGAGAAAGCCGCATGTTGGGCACGTGGATAGCATATGAAGATGATTTGAAGCTCGAACCAAATGGTTATCAACTGTCAAATAATGCATTGAGATCGTGCAAAGAATTCTGATAGAGCCACTGGAATGCCTACCGGAGAGTTCGATGTTCAGATTGGTGTTGAGAGACGTTGACCTACTGGTACTGGCGGTCGAAGTATGAAACAAACAGTGAACCGCATCGTTACGAACAGAACATGCGTGGCAGTGCCGCATATCTGGAAGCACAGGGTTACTACTACGCAACGTTGTTCAACGTTGGGTCAATACTTACGGTTGGTTTTCCGTTCATTATGCTGGGTATTCCCCCGTAATTACCCGTGGGAACCCAGTGGATCGATCGGTAAACACGGCCAAAGCCACGGCCAATGACCGAGTCTACATTATTGTCCGATAATTCGCCGTGCCGTAGATGCCGTGGTCGTCATTGGGTACTGTGGGAACGTTTTACCTTTTCTCCATGTTGCATCTACCAACCGACTTACTCATCGTTCACTTTCCACTGGCCTCATTTCGCGCACCGTAGCCGAATCACTTGCAGAAGGATAGACACTCCCCACGAGCCCATCCAATCCTGCAAACAGATTCTCAAGAATATTTCGCTTCCATAGGCAGGCTCGCTAGATTATTGAAGGCCGGTAGCGATTATACTGGTCCAAAGAATGCTCAAGTATGCTGATATCGTACGGTTGTATCGAAACTCATATTGGCGCTAGGGACCATTGTCAGAAAATCAATCACCCTACGGCGTCAATATTCTAGCATGATGGCGTGGCTATGTCTGGCGGTATTTTCTTTTGCGCAAGCACTGGTGGTGTTCATGGAACGTTAATTAGTTAGCCTCACCATCGTTAGGCGAATCTCCTTGGCTCGTGTTCTTGATTGTGTCCAGGCCGCTGTCCACAACTTTCTTGCCAGTCTTTACCATCGCGTCCTGGACGAAGCAACATGGCTCCTACGCTCCGCGGCGGACTCTGTACAGTTCGGGCCAGAGGGGATTCCCGTTTCGAGCGCTTCATGTTCATTAATAAAACTTCCTTCCTTCTTTCATTATTCGATTTATTCAAGTCTTTCTGAGATCGCTGCAAGCTTCTCAGTAATTCTCCCCCCCCCGACAGTGATACCGCCTTTGGTAGTGGCCAGGCTGCGCAGACGTGTACAAAGTTCTGATAATGTCCCGCTCCGGCCTTTGCCCGGCCAGCAGCTCTTCTTGCATAACTTGATCTTTCAATCGTTTGTACAGACTCAGCCTTAGGACCGCTGAAGTTCGACTTCTCAAATTCTTCGGATCTAAGGCCTAACGAAGGAAGCGATCTCGAAGAGTCGAGTGGATATCGCGGCTTCCTTCCTTCCTTCGAGAACCCGGTCTTTCTCTAAGATCTGAGCTGGAGTGTGAATCTCCGTTCACTGTTATCATTCCACGGAGACGCTTCGTCTATTAATGGGGAAACTTGAAGCACTTATCTCGAGTCGCGTACGTGCATAAAGCCGCTAGTGTGTAAGAGAGTGGACTTTGAGTATCAAGGTCGCGTTTCGATAACAATAATAAGTAACAAAGTACTTATCGCGTACGTGAAGCCGTAAGTCGCGACAAGTCAGAGATAAAGGACTCCGGGTATCAAGGTCGCGTCTACATTCAAATGATAGCAAAAATAACAAAGTATCTGTCTTCGAGCTGTTGAGTCGCAGTCGTGTCAAGTATGAAGCTAAGCCGTAAGCTGTGAGGCAGAGATAATGGACTCGGACTTTGAGTATCGAAGTCGCGTTCACATTCAAATGATAGCAATAATACCGCAAAACTTGAAGCTTAATAGGCAAGCAGCTCAGCGCCGTCGCATTCAGATGTCAAACGCGGGAAGCCCTCCGTAGTCGCCAAGCATAAAAAGATAAAAAAAGGAAAGTGCTGGGTATTATGTTCGATGTGTGAGTAAAGAATACAATTGATGTACTTAGACTGTCCTATGCTATTAATAATGATGGTGCGCTTCCAGCAGGGCTAGTCCCCCTTTCTCTCTGCTCATATAAAAAAAAAGTCCAACACATATAAGAAGAAAAAAAATATAAATCCAGGAAAACCCCAAAGGAAGGAAGAGAAGGTAAAACAATTCATACTCCGGCTTTCCAACTTGACGGTGGGGCCCTTCGGGGGCTATTACTACCGTTGCTGGGTCTGACGGGATTCGCAGGCTGACTGACAGTCCGCGTCCTAGGGTTCGCCACACCCCTTCCACCACCACCACCACCACCACCAGCAACCACAGACGACCTCTGCGGAACAGGCGGAACCGGGGGCGCATAAACAGAGTCCCTCCCGCCCGTCCCCCGCTTACGCCGATCCCCAAACGACTCCCCATACACACTCTGAGACGAGTTCCATCGACCCCCGCCCCCACCTCCACCTCCGTACTCACTCCGTGCTCCACCCCCATACATAGACTGCGACGAAGGGAATATCATCGAACCAGCAGACGACCACCCACCGCCCATACCATACATCGACGGGGCACCCCCACCGTACACGCTCCCCCCAATAGCAGACGTGCGCTCCCACTCGTCGCCAGCGGCAGCCATAGCCTGCTGCGCTACAGCCATCTGGTAAGCCTGCTTGGCGTACATCATAGCTTGCTGGTGCGCAGCGAAAAAGGCGGGATCGCTCGGAGGAGGCATCGGCCCCATGAACTGCGCAGGGCTCAGCATCTGGGGGTTCATCGGCATTTGCGGCCATCCGTTCCAGCCGGGCGCAGGACTACCGAAACCCATCTGCATAGGCATCGGTCCACCCATCATCGGACTCATGGTAGTCATCCGCGTCGAAGTTATCTGGTTGATAGGCGTATCATCTTCGTCATCGTCAACGATAGGTCCACGTCCATTGATAACATTGCCCAACTAAAACAGAGATATATTAGTTACCCCACAAGCAGCGAAACAAGAAACAAACCTCAATAGCAGCCTTCGCCTCATCTCTCCGTCGATCCCGTCTCCGCGTCTCGTCGTTCCCTGGCTTATTCTTGCCTTTAATAGGAACAGCAGGGTCCTCCTCAAAGCTAACACTCCGGCGCTTAGCGTGTCCTTTAGGACCCAAACCCAGCCCACTAGCACCTCCACTCCACTGCTCTCCCTTGGGCTCGCGTCCGCTATTGCTTGTACTCCCACTCGCAATATCGCTTCCATCCCTCGGAGTCAATGGCGCACGACCACTGCTCGAATCACCCGTAGAACTCGCCGGACTCTCTCGCGGCGTAGCAAAAGGCTTCCTAGGTACGGGGAACATAGCAACTTTCGGAGACGCGGGGATTGTCACCAAGGGCATCATCGAACTGCTCCGCTGCCGTGAATTATTACTAGTAGCAGACGTAGGATTCAGGGTCGCCGACTTCGGTGCATTAGGCACGGGCACGCTCGCGGTTGGCGTGATCTTCGAAGGGACGGCACGAGGAGAAGGAGTAGCCTTTGCGGGAAGAGAAGCCTTTACAGGAGGAGAAGCTTTGACGGGAGGAGTACTCTTCGCAGGAAGGTCTGAAGAAGACGTCGTAGGGCTGGGCGGAATGAGAACGCTGCTACGCTGCCGAGGTTGAGATACATCGAGGCCACTAACACTGAGAGTGTCCTTGTGTTGCTGCGGACGGGATGTGACGCTGAAAGACGGCACTGGCGTGCGACGAAGGATAGGAATCGGTGGGGAGATAGACTCAGTGGGCGATGCCGACCCCTTCCTCTTCCCCCTACCCTCTGTTTCATCATCAGAATCTTCTTCCTCCGACTCATCCTCGGTCGTCTCCCCATCGTCCGCCTTCTTCCCAGGAAAGGTCTTCTTCTTCCCAGGGAAAACCTTCTTGGTAAGCTTCTCGTCTTCCTCGTCTTCACTCTCACCCTGTTCCCGTTCCTCGCCGTTTTTACTAATCAGTCGGATTCCACCTCCAAGCATGCGTACTAATTCATCCATGTTGTCCTCCGTGGATCTCGTCCGCATCGAGGGATTATCGCTCGACGTCCGGCGGTGTCCAATTTGGCGGACTGTGCTCTGCAGGTTCGCTGACGGCGTGGGAGGATCTGCACGTAGCGTGGGTGTCGTCTGGACGCGGCTTGAAGATGCCGTACTGCGGGTAACAGAGGACGACGTGGCAGAACTCGAGGACGTAGCACTGCTCGCTGAACTCATCATTACCTTACCGAGACGTTCGTTCAGACCCTCTCTAAGGGCGGATTCGGCTGTTCCTTTGCGAACGGGAATCGTTCTCTGCGGTACAACAGGTGAGGGCTCCGCGCTCAAAGTCCTAGCAGCTTTCACTGGGGATCCTGGGGGAGAGACAAAACGCGTAGGAGGGGAAGTTGATGTGATGGGTGGTGTTGGTGGCGTCATAGACACGGGCGACGAGACCAGGGTTTTCCCAGGGGTAAATGCAGGGGAGGGAGCAGATGAATTGGGCCCAGACTCAAGGGGCCGGCGATTGGGACCCGTAAGGGTGCTAATGTCAATCAAAGGTTTGGCTGCGCGAGTTGAAGATTGAGAACGATTGGACTGGTGCGACAAGGAGCTACCTGGCCGTCGTGGTGGAATAAGGGAAGCGAGCGGCGCGTCGTCCTCTGAATCAGACGAATCAGAATCTTGAGAGACAACGATGCTACGACGAACTGTAGCCGGAGGATTAGACACAGAAGAAGCTTCACGTATGTGACGCGACTGTCGTGAGGAGTCTGGCAGGTAGTTGCATTAGGGACGCAAGGATGAATCAATGTCTGAAACCATACCTGGACCAGGACTCGAATTGGCAATTAGACTAGCTCTTTGCGCTGGGGCACTGGGGGAGACTGCGCTTGTTGACAAGCTGGCACGCTTGCGAACATCTGGACTGGACACCGGCATGGTCGATATCCGGGGAGGAGGTAGTCTCGGAGGACGATGAGACGTAGAAGTGGATCCGTGTCCAATTTCGGACTTTGTAGCTCTGGATTTCCCACCTCCGGGAGCGGCTGCCTTCTTCTGTTGGGTAAGTGTACGTCTACGACCGAGGTTATTCTTGGCAGCTTGGTCGTCTTCAGAGTCTGCTTCAGACGAAGAGGCTGATTCATCTGAATCTGAATCATAAACCAGAGAGGAGAGTCTCCGACCATCGAGAGGATTACGGCTGACTGATCTTGACGCGATTCTAGCGTGCGGAGGTTGCTGCCGAGGATTAGGTGGAACCTTTGGCCGCCCTCTTCCTTGATCGAGCTGTGGCCCTGGACTGATTGACCTAAAGGAAGGCACGGGTGATCCAGCAGCGCTTCTACGGGCCTGAGCTTCTCGAAAAGCGGCAACAGATATACGTTGTGAAGAATCAGAGGCAGTACTAACATTCCTCGGACGCGCTACCGGTACGGTCGGTGGCTGCAACGAGGCTGCGGAAGCCGTGGAACGTGCAGGTGATGGCGGACGGACATGGCGGAATGCCTTGAGATTAAAAGAAGATTCCGCGTCGAGTTGGGGAGAGAGTGGGGAAGAAGCGGCAGGTCTCGCCTTTTGCAAAAGTGATTTCGCGGGCGTCGAGTTCTGAGATTTTGACCAATTAAAGAAAGGACGTTTTGGCGATGAAGAGCCTGAATGAGGGGTGTCTGGTAAAGAGCGCGTGGAGAGGGCGCTGTATGGGTCACCGTAAGTAGCGAATACGGATCTCTTATTCGGTGGCGGTTCGAGGTGGCGAGGATCAGCCTCTGCATCCGACATCGCGCCACTGCTGGGCCTTCCCAGGTAGCCTGGCCGTGCCGCATAGTCCGTCAAGTTGGAGACCGTCGAGGACGATGCCGCCGCCATCTTTTTCCGGCCAAACGGTAGACGAAGCTTGCTCGAGGACGCCCCTGGCGATGGATACACATTCCTTGCTGCATCGCGAGGGTGAAGACGGTCTCGCCCATTCGGACTTGAGGGCAACGACCTGTCCGTGTGTATGTACTCGGATGTGGGCGATGACAAGGCAGATTCGAGCTCCGAATTCACGCTGTTGATGCTGGGAGAGCCCTTCGTCACGTCGCCCTTCCTCGACGCCTTGTTTTTCTTCGAAAAAATACCAAGCAAAGGCATGGCGGGTATCTGACGACTTTTGTGCCGCCGAGGATGGGAAAAAAGTCAGTAGGCGGAGGCAATAAGGAAGCAAGGCGAGAGTACCGATATCCGTTGTCCCAACACGCTCGTCGTCGCTGGCCACGATGGAAACCGGCTCTCCTGCCTGCAGTTTAATAGACAGCGCACAAAAACGTTGGTGAACGAAAGAAGGCCCAAGGGTCGAGACGTCTAGCACGGCACGTGGTATCAGGCGGCACTTTATTTCCCCAAAAGGAGATCACTCTTTTTCCGGTTTCAGGTATTCCGCACTCGTTTCCCTTGACACCGCCGTGAAAAGCGGTGGGTATACTGATTTATTATTTGACTGAAGATCTTCCTATTGCCTGTATATTTCCCTGGCCCCCTTCCCTCCCTCTTCATCCCATTCCCAAGCTTAGGGCCTCCCTCTAGTCATATGCATCAGTTTCGTAAACACGTTTCAGCAGGAATGTGGGGCAGCTGGTTGCATTCCTCGCGTCTTCGACATCACGACATCATACATGACGACTGATTTCGACGATTGTGTGGCCAAGCTCTGGGACTATACGCCCTCTATCTGGTGCTGTCCTGCCTGATCACGATCATGATAATCTTTCTTTCGGTGATGGTTGCTCGGACTTTTCGGATCGTTACTGTGACGCCATACTCAGAGAACCCACGCCACTAAACGGAGAGAATGAAGATTTAATATTGGAGACGTCGACAGCTCAGCGATCCTTGTTTGTTCTCTACCCGTCACCCTCCGCAGCAAGGTACACAAAATTAACACAATAATGCGGCAATCTATGGGAGGCGTCCTTGACGATTCTCTGTCTTCTCCGATGACTCTCCGTCGTTTTTACGGTCGCCCTCGTTCTTGACTACCCTCGAATGCAAGAGGCTATGCTATTTCGATTGCTCGAATACCCTCCGATGATGCAGACTTGTCTGGCTTCTTCTCTCAATGCAGCACATAACCGAGCCTCGTATCACTCCTATGCTGTGATCGCCGGACTTCTCAGCGGGGACCCTTCTCCAGATCTGTGCCCTTCCCCGTATTTGTTTAGCCGGTGGCCAACGTCGATCGCCCATTGTAAAAGAGACATTATCCACCGCCGCAAGCGCTGTCTTTCCCTTGCGTGGTAATGAAACACGTACAGCTTGAATCCGGGAGGGTACTCTTTCTGTCAGCGGACTGCATCGCATCTACCCCGTCAGACGCACCGTGCTCACCGCGAATCGAAAAGGGGGCCTTCTATCGACAATCTCCGTTCTAGCGGCGTTACGACGTGCAAATCTACTGTGGCTCTCTTGGCTTGACTTTCAGGATCTGTGGTGTTACTTGGATCCGGAGAAGTTGCAGATTCTGTCATACGAAGATACGTGGATACCGGGTACAACCATCGGAAGCTAGTGAACTCCTGAGAGTATCTTGACAGGTTTCATGTTGTGGGGGCGGTACCGGTGTAATAGAGCCTCCGCTTTTTTACTTCCGACATACCAACGTAAAGATGAACGTCGGGGAACGTCGTGGAACGAGGAACTACAACATTGAGGGAGCATTGTCAAAACTTCTCAATGAACATGTTGTAGGCTATTCCTGCACCAAATCATTCCGGGTGTCCGATAATGTCAGTCTAAAGGAAATTGGATGGAACTGGTTAGAAGAAGCTCGAGTAGAGCGGCTCGAATTATTATAACGACCCACTGGCGTGGGAATAGTATGCCAAAAATAGTAGCTCTATTACCATTTCAGGACTGCACAGCCACACGACAAGAAGGATGACGAGGGAGCTCGTGAACAAGACGTTTGATGATGAGATGCATATGACCGACAATCTAAAATTGAAGTGCAGGCCTTGCCTTTCTCTTACTGGCACCTTTTTTTTTCACGCTTACATCGGACATATAGTTAGCCTGTGCCCTGGGATATATTTCGATCTTAGCTTACTATCGTTTTAAGTATATACAAACAAAATATATGACCCTCGAGCTCGTTGCCGTCGGGTTTAGAGGAACAATAAAAGTCGTAGATACTACAGGTCCATGGCATGGTAATGTCCATAAGCGCGAAAACATGACCGAGTCAATGATATGGTTCTTCAGGCTGCGGCATGACAACTTGAGACTCAAGAACCTCCTTTGGCAACGCAAACCCGCCTTTGTATCTTAAAAAACGTCTCTGATCTTTCGCCAAAGGTATGGCTCCCTGCTCATCCACATGCAGCATATCTACCTCGAAATTTTGAAACGCCACTACCCGCGTCTCGTGGGCTCCTGGGGAGCCCAAGCAAAGCACAGAGCCCATAGCGTCGTTTTCGTTGCTTGATCTCCACAGAAGGCAGCGGGAAATGTCGTTGGCTTCAGAGTTGGGCTCCCAAGTGTACTGTGTGCCTAACACCTGCACCGGAACCGTGTCTTCTAAACAATAACTTGCCACGAAGAGTGGGCAGCCAGGTCGAAGCACCGCGTCGAAAGTGGGCTCAAAGCCAGTGATGATGGGCAGCCCCGGGGGAAGAGTGGGTGCCGGTAGTGCGTCATCTGTGATCAAGATCGTGTCGATATCCAAAAGGATAGAGAAACGCTAGGGAAGGTGAGTCGTAACATTTGGTTATTTTCCCGACCTGTGGTTTTGAACTGTTGAGCGCATGCTTGGGGAAAAGTACGCGATGTGAAGCTTGCCTTTTGACCTCCTGCATACACCTCCTTTCCTAGTGGAGATGTACTTCCGACTAATCGAGTGAGTGCCCAAGATACGGATGGCCAACTACATACTGCACGGCAAGTCTGTGTTGACGCGACGTGAAACTTGATCATCAAAAGTATGTCGCGTGTTAAGTCGAATAGTATCTGTTGCACTGGGACACCTTTAAGTGAGGAGTGCATAGACATTCCACGTGGGGTGTAAACGAAGGAATGCGTATTAGTTGTTATCGCATCCGATACAATGTTCTTGTCTTCCCCAAATCGGCCTCGAATGCGAAGCCCAGTCGACCCAATTTGGTTTGTACCACTGTTCCGAGTTCCATTCTTCAACGCACAAGGCATCCTGTCAACGAAAGGTTCATAATTCTGGACGCATTCAATTTGGGCGTGCAATCCTCCTATCCCCGTCGACCATCCAGATGTTATTTTGACCTTACCAATGTCCTCCCACTGGTGTAAAAGGAGACCGATGGCGCCGCACACGTACATTCGCACTCCCATTATGCTGGGCCACTGTTTTCTGATGATAGATATGTCGTTGTCTGATAGCGGGACACGAGGATTCAGAGTAATTCGTACTAGTGGATCGTCTATGGGACGATAATGACCTGAGAGTAAGGCTAGCTGGCCCGTCTCCGGCGGGACGTGTTCGAAAGGATGGACCTCTCGGCCTGCGACGAAGAGATTTTCCAGCAAGAATGCGTTTCTTCGAGCAAATGCAGGGTGAACGATCCAAACAGACTCCCTGAGACTCGATGGGTTGCAGTAGACGAAAACCAAGTCCGCATCTTCGAAGGCGGGATGATAACTCCTGATGTACCGTACGTTTTCCTCTGTAACTTGTTGGAGATTTTGAGCAATATATCGTTTGGTTTCGTCAGCTTTCTCAGGAAGACCTGTGCAAATACGAATATTTTTAATTCGAACCCGTAAAATTCAACTCTTACGAGGGATCAATGGCCAGTAATTGGTGAGATAGGAGTCGCTCCTAGACATAACTTAGCAGTGGTGGTTGGTGGGTGGTGGTAAGCCGTAGGGTTCAGCTGTCTTTGATTTGGCCCAAAGATGCGGAAACCGATGCTTCCAAGTTCGAAAGTTCGGCCCGAGTGTACCCACTCGGCTGTCGTGATGGGAAGATTCCTTTTTGGTCCTGTTATTGACCAAAAAGCTGGCAAGTAAATTTTATACAAATATTGCCGCATTGAGACACTCCAGAGTCCTCGTCGTCTCCGTCATTTGTCCCTGTGTCAGACCTTCACCGCCCTGCTGTGGCACATTCGCTCAACGCACCCCGCTCATTGTCTCACACAGCCTGCTCGAGGCTGGAATTAACCCTCGAGCATGGAATTCCCCACTCAACGACGACCGCCACGCTCAGCTCGTCCTGGCCAACACAACTCCCAGGATCAACCACAGCGACCACAGTTCTTGCCCTCGGAAGGCTCTAGAGGCAATGTGTCCTTTCAAAATGTAGAGCAGGGCGATCGCCATGGCCCACTTGACCAGCAGCGCCAGCGTACGATCCCACCGGCATACCAGAACAACCAGCTTTCGCCGGACGCAGAATCATTGGACTACGGTATGGACTCGGCGAGGGTGGGAAGGAAAAAGAGCCTGGTGAGACCTGACCGTGAAAAGATAGAGCCTGGTCACCGACAGTGGCATTACCGAAGCCATGTCGCCCAGCTAGAAGAAGAGGGGACCGGCAGGGTGGGTGTTATACCCTCAAGTGAGTGTAAAAATTCCCAAGTCCTTCCTCTGTCTCAACACTCTTGGATCAGCAACGGGAAATTACCCTCAGGCAAATCTGCGCAGAGGCAAGTCGATTCTTGGTCGCGACGAGGATGTGCACGAGTCGGGACTTTCCCTGTTCAAACGCGGCACGACGCTGCGTCGGAAACGACAGGTCACTTCGCCTTCACAGTCGCCGATGCTCCCTCAAGAAAAGAAAAAATCAGGATGTTTAGGCGACTTTGCGCCGGGGCCCAAGGGACCATGGATGGTGTACTGTTATTTGTTGACTTGCCTCATCCCTACTCCTCTGATGCGAGGCTGCGGTCCGTTTCTCTCCATCTACATATGATATATGTTCTCACTCAGTAATTAGGTTTGCGGAGTCCTGAACAGCAACGCGCATGGCGGGAAAAGATGGGATTGATCAGTATTATCATGATCCTCATGGCGGGTGTTGGTTACCTGACGTTCGGGTTTACCGAATCCGTCTGCGGGACACCAGCAAATCGATACCACGGTGGTGCCATCGGAGACTCGTTTATCGGCAAGGGCTCCATCACCATCCACGGCTACGATTACGACGTTTCCAGGTTCAAGCATCCCGCAGTGGGCACCTTCAACGGCCAGACAAACATCCTTGACGACACTCCAGGCCTAGCGGGTAACGATGCGTCGTTCTTGTTCCAAGTTACAAACGAGAAGTGTCTCGGGATCATCACCAAGGCATCCTCATCTAGCATCACCGGGAGCGGCAACAACCTTGACTGGTATTTCCCTTGCAACATTTTCAACCAGGACGGCTCCTCGGGTGTCAATCTCACTGCGTACGAGACTTCGACAAATTGTCATGCGAATTCGACTGCTCGTTCGCAGTTCAAGTCATTGTCTCCCCAGGGCGAAGTCTATTTCACGTGGGCTGATGTTCGCAGTGGCAGCCGAAATCTCGCGGTATACGAACAGTGAGCTACCTTTACGTACGGCATGATGCCGTTACTGAATACTCAACTAGGAGTGTCCTTGATCTCAATCTTCTCAACTGGCTTAGCGGGGCTCAAGTACAATACCCGTCGCTTTTCAACGAAATGAAGACTCCCAACGGTACATACAACGGCCGGGATCTCACCATGATGTTCATGCGCACTAAGCAAGAGGATATCGGTCACTGCTTACAGGATCTAGTAACCGTTGGCTTTATTGATACCAACACCATCGGTTGTGTTGCATCCGACGTCGTTCTCTACCTTTCGCTCATTTTCATCGTGGGAGTCGTCGCCATTCGTTTCGGCATGGCTGTGTTGTTCCAGTGGTTCTTCTCGTGGAGGTTGGGCAACTTCCCGCGGGAAACATATGAACAGCGCATGCAACGATCACAGGAAATCGAAAACTGGACTAATGACATCTATCGGGCTGCACCCAGCGAGTATAGACCTAACGTCAGCAAGCATGGTCTTCGGGGCAACAAGAAGGGTTTCTTGCCCAATACCTCGCGGTTCACACCTGCTGAGAATACGCTCAAGGGTGGTGGCCGACCTACGACGGCGTATGGTATGCTGGATTCCTCGTCGGCGTCGAATTACAAGAGGTCGGTGTATGCGCCATCTGTGAAAGGCTTCGGCAAATCTCAGCCGGATCCCCCGAGCTATCGGCAATCGAAGAGCGTGGTCTCTTTGGGTGACCGTGGCACGTTCGTCGAGAGCCCGTGTCCATTCCCACTTCATAACGTCGTTCCGCAGCCCCCACATGATTACGAACCGTTCAATTTCCCTCTAGCGCATACCATATGTCTGGTTACGGCTTACTCGGAGTCCGTGGAGGGTCTACGGACAACCCTGGATTCTTTGGCGACGACGGACTATCCGAATAGTCATAAGCTCATTTTGGTCATCGCTGATGGGATGGTCAAGGGTGATGGGAATGATAAAACAACTCCGGAAATTTGTTTGTCTATGATGAAGGAACTTGTCATCCCAGCGGAAGATGTCGAGCCGCATTCCTATGTCGCTATCGCTGATGGACACAAGAAGCATAACATGGCCAAGGTGTATGCTGGGTTCTACGATTACGATCATGCGACGATCGAGAGGTCGAAGCAGCAGCGGGTCCCAATGGTTCTGGTCGCCAAATGCGGTAATCCTTTGGAGGCCAACGAAGCCAAACCTGGTAATCGTGGAAAGCGGGACAGTCAGATCGTTTTGATGGCGTTCATGCAGAAGGTCATGTTCGATGAACGGATGACCACCTTTGAGTATGAGTTCTTCAACTCAATTTGGAGGGTAACGGGTGTCAGTCCTGATCGATATGAGCTTGTACTTTGTGTCGATGCAGATACGAAGGTCTTCCCGGATTCGTTGACGCGTATGGTATCTTGTATGGTTTGCGACGAGGAGATTATGGGCTTGTGCGGCGAGACCAAGATCGCGAACAAGGCCGAGACCTTTGTGACTATGATGCAAGGTATATCTTAGTTCTTATCTTTCATTCCATTATGATGGCTGATTGCCTTTTTGTTTTAGTGTTCGAGTACTACATTTCTCACCATTTGACAAAGGCTTTCGAGTCTATGTTTGGTGGTGTCACTTGTCTTCCGGGTTGTTTCAGTATGTACAGGATCAAGGCTCCCAAAGGCGATTCAGGCTATTGGGTGCCGATCTTGGCTAATCCGGATATCGTGGAACATTACTCGGAGAACGTCGTCGACACGTTGCACAAGAAGAATCTCCTACTTTTGGGAGAGGATCGGTATCTTACGACGCTTATGCTCAAGACTTTCCCCAAGCGTAAAAACATGTTCTGTCCCCAGGCGGTCTGCAAGACCGTGGTCCCCGATACCTTCCGCATTCTACTCTCACAGCGTCGTCGATGGATCAACTCGACGATTCACAACTTGTTCGAGTTGGTTTTGGTCCGGGATTTGTGCGGTACATTCTGTTTCTCGATGCAGTTTGTCGTTGGTATGGAGCTTGCCGGTACCCTTGTGCTCCCCGCTGCCATCGCATTCACGCTCTATCTCATCATTGTGTCCATCATCCCGGGAGGCACGAATACGACCATCCCCCTTATTCTACTCGCCATCGTGCTCGGTCTTCCTGGTCTTCTGATCGTTGTCACATCCCGCAAGGTCGCGTATATCGGTTGGATGTTGGTATACCTCCTATCTTTGCCCGTCTGGAACGGAATTCTCCCCGCGTATGCTTTTTGGCATTTCGACGACTTCTCTTGGGGTCAGACCCGAAAGGTCGCGGGTGATAAAACGGGTGCTCATGGAGATAAAGAGGGAGAGTTTGATTCGACGCACATCGTGATGAAGAGATGGGCCGAATTTGAGCGGGAGCGTCGATGGAAGAGTGGTACACAATCGAGGGACTCTACGTATGAGAAGAGGTATGCTTAATGTTTTCTTCCGCTAGGGTGCTTGTTGATTCTTTTTGCAGAACGGAGAGCAATCGATACTCTCTTGCTTCGAATTCGGATACCTTCCATCCCCCATCTGCCGCATATGACACGAGCACTGTGGAATCTGCCGCTTTCTCCCCACGGCAGCGTCATGACAGTAATACCCTCCTCATGCTTCCTGCTCCTCTCGCTGTAAATCGCGCGCCAATGTCATCTGCATCGTCAGTTGGGATGTCACGATCTAGTGAAGACAACCTCTACTCAGACACTGGAAATTCAGGATCCAATCTTCGGCTTGTTCCCAGTCCACAATCTGTCGACCAATACAGTGATTCATACGAGTCAAGCAATAATACTTCGACAGGAATCAACACTAAACGTTATACCACACCACCACCACCTCCGCCCGAGTCACGATATGAATCTCCTGTTCCTCGACAAGCAATGCAGGGTATGAATAACCGGAGCAATACCTCATCAGTGGAAGGAAGTAGCGCCAACCCATTTTATACCCAGACGACGTCTCCCATATCCTATGATGATCACTATTCACCAGTGGAGTCAGACCGGAACGCAGGTCGTGGCGGAGTGCGACTGACTGACAGCGGGCCTGTCCCTGGCCCAGAAGGTGTTCGTCGTGTGGCAAGACCCGTTGGCCGACGGCCCTCCTCTCAAGCGCCTCAGAACCGGTATTCACGAAACTCCACGGTGTTCAGTCTTCCACCTGGGGCTGCGGCTCCTCAGCACAATTATGGGAACAATTAACGCACCTATATCCTTGGCTTCTTTCATACGGACGTACTTTTTTCATATCGTTTTGAGGATGTTTCTTTTGTTTTAAGTGACGACTTTTTTCTCTCGTGGACGCGATTCTTGCATGCTTATGATACCTGACGTTTTTCCATCATCATCGTTCCCCCTCCATAGCGTACATGTAATAACTGAATGACTTTCTTTCTTAAGAAACATTGTAGAATTCCGCAATTTAATGGCAGTGAGCTTGAGATTACGGGATGGTGGACAGGGTTGGGGTGATGGGTCGAGGGTATGCTTTTTTGTGTGTTCCTTCAATTCAGTTGCTCGCCTTCTCAACATCAATCCTGAAGGCCAGATTTGATAAAAGGTTCTCGTTATTTATGTAAGATTGGACTAGTTTCATTTTTCAGATCAGGCATTGCAAATTCGTTTTGTAGTTCGTAAGTACTGTGGACATCTGGTCCGTACTTATCCTTGGAAGATTAGCCACTACCTTCCAAATGTCGTGAAATGTTCAGAGAGAATAATGCATTGCACTGGCAGAGCAGTTTTCGGGAGGTGGCCGAGATGCAAGGGCGAAATCTCGTCAAATTAGAACAGCTCCGGAGACAACCATTTCACCGCCGGAAGCTCTGAGATCAGTGTACATTGTGTTTCTCGTTGTTCATCATGCCTTAGGCCATGCGTCCGATTTTTTTGAACTCCCTCCGTCTAGACCCCGGCGACCAGTAGCAAAACCGGAGGTAGACATGAACCGTTTTATTTCTCGCAAGATCGGTGAATCAATTAATGAAATTACAGGTGCTGTCAGCTATACATGTTCATTAAGCTGGCAGAAAAAAAGACGCGGTCAGAAGCTGCTACAGACTAAAAAATATTAATTCATTTGTACATCGTGATCACTCACCGAGATCGACATTGAACGTAACATAGGTGCATTTCATGAAAGATTTGATCGACAGTTGCCCTCGTGAGCCTTAAAATCCTCCTGCCAACAAGTCATATCGTTGTCTGTGTAGGAGAGACTACAAAATCCCGTTCAAAAGACAAAATATTGGCCACGCCCACATCCTTAATTCTTGTGGGAAAAATTTGGGGTACCATTTTTTCGACGTAATTCGTCAGTCCGGTTCCGTTTCTAAGCTCGGTTTTTCCCTGAAAATTACTGTTTAGGCTGTAGGCCGTATCTTGAGTCTTGACGTCTTACTGTAACCGCTCGACCGTCCTGTCGGAACGTCGGGCCGTAGATTGGCTTCCAAAAGAATCAAACGCAAACAAAGGCACGTTGTTTCCGTCTCTACCAGGAATTCACTCTCTCTGCCGTCTCAACGTTCCACAATGGCGGCTGTATCTCTATCTTCGTCGCCAATAACGCAAGTGTCGCAGACACCCGTTGCTGCGCATACGCTTCAGCCGCAGTTGCTAACACGACTCTTACTGGATCTACGGGGGCGACGGTTTGAGGTCGACCGGGAAACCATCATGAACCTACCGGAATCCGTGTTGCTATGCCTGTTTCCAAACGGCCTGGTATTGAGCCGGCAGAGCGTCGCTGTAGATGGTGGTGATGGCGAGGAAGAGGAGGAAGTATATGCAGTAGACGTACGTCGCACGCGCCAAGGATTGCTCAGTAGCTGACGACACTCCAGTTCGACCCCGACTGCTTCCAATACGTGCTATCCTTCTTCAGGAATGCCTCGGAGACATTCTACGGGACGTCCAACTCCCCTGGGCTCTTCGCTGCCCAGCAGCACCTCCAGGACCTGCCAGCTTCGCCCGACTTTGGCCCACCACCGTCGCAGAACCCGCTCATCTCCAAGCAGGCCATCATAGTCCTACGGGAAGAGCTCGAGTACTTCGCCATACCGCCAAAGAACGGTGCAGCAGCTACAGACGCGAACGGTATCGCCAACCAGCCTATGGTTGACTTGAAGTTCCAGTGTGGGCAGTATTTGATGGACAAACGTAATATCTTCACAGCCCTGCAGCGGAATGTGAACAAGGAAAATAATGTCGCGGAGCAGCACCTTATTGATATGCTGTGTATGAGGTGCGTGTACTTTGCGTCGCTTTGATGGAGGTGAGGTGGCTGAAACCAGATTGCAGTGGGTTCGATAGAGAAGACGAGTGGGGGTTCCGGGCGCTTGAGCCGTCGCGGTGTTGTATATCCTCCATAGCCCTGGTCCTCCTCAAAACGGGGATTCAGCACCATCCGAATGGCGAGACGCCAGTCGATATAGATTACCATCAAATGGCGACAGCACAGAAGCTGTTACTTTTTTGGAGAAAACCTGCTGTGTGTCTTCTTTTAAAGTGTATTGCGTCCGTAAGCTAATGTTCGCGTAGCGCAAGTGCTGGTGGGACGGGATTGATGTCGAGTTGCCATCACTGGGCGAAGCAGAGAGTAACATAAAGCTGTGGGCTCGTCGCGTCTGGACGTTGGAGCTTAGTTTGGTGAGTGATCGCTGATATATGTTATTCTCTGGCGCTGATGCCGGATAGATATAACCCTATACCCTTTTCTCGGAGCTCTTTGTATCTAGCATGGACAACGCTATCGTATACCGCGCATTGTAATGACCACACCAAGTGGCGTTAGGAAATGAAAGACACATTGACATACGGTATCGATTAGCGCTGAGATTCGGCTCTAGGTGATAAATCTGTGAAGGCAAATTTTCACGGAAGGTATGTTCGCCGTCGCTGATATTCCGGAAGTCTTACCGTTTCTTTATTTCTGTAACGCTGCCCAGATGATTTACTCAACGGCTATGTTTGATCAAGTTGTCCTCAGGGCTACTGCCACCCGCAGATCGCTTCTGTTCTCCTTACTACGCGTATCATTTCCGTCAGGGTAGGGCACTCGGTGAGTTGAGAATCCGGGGCATTTTTTCCCTGTTGTACGTGTGGCACATTCAGGACATGAAATCCACGCGCACAGAATCTTTTAGGTAAAGCGTCACCCTAGACAGGGCTACTCGTCTTCAGATGTTTTCGTATCTTGGCGCGAACGTAGCTGTTTGGAACGCTTTCAAGAAGCCTATCTCTGCCGAGGGATGCCGAATTCCGAAGCCAAATTGACAGGGCCGTTGTATCCGGCTTGTCCGCTACATGCTAGTTTTTTTTTCACAGCCATAGCTTTCTGATATTTTCCGCCTTCTAATCGATGTCAAGCTAAGGGGCGTACCACGAAGCGAGAAGAAAAACCAAGAGCCAGCACATGCACGCGAATCATGATGTATGACTCATGGCGGCTTCATCTGCCGAACCCGCTCCACCCTATTTTTAGATAGATCTTTCTTTCGGTGTTGAACGCAAGAATACTGGAAGTCAAGTCCAAGATATCTATAAGTCGGACCGATGTATCTCCTTATCCGGATTGTCCACGAGAACTTTTATGTTCTCTACTTGAACTTCCAATCCTTCCGCATGTCTTGCAAACTGTCACCAACCTCTTTAAGCAATATTGTACTCTCACTTGCGGTGCGTTTTTGTCGCATCACCAGCCCCGACAGCCTTTTCATTTGACTCTTTTAGCCGTTATTTCGGTGCTAGGCCTTGACAGTCGAGACGCGCCTCCTATCGTCACTTTTGTAACAGGACCCTCGGACCATAGGTTTCTCGGATCCATAAGTATTAGTTTCCGCTCAGGACCGCCTCTCCTGTAATATCGATCTTTAAGAAGACAAGCCCGGCGCTTTCTCAAGGTTAGTACTGCATTTATCCTCGACTGCATGTCCTACACGCTAACTTCGTGGCAGTACAACTTGGCGCTCGGTCGCAAAAACTCACCGACAATGCATGGGAGTCACCAGTTCTACTCACCCAAATATCCAGGTTTGGGAAACTATCTTTAAACCTGAATGGTTTTATTTTGAGAGCGTGAACGCGCCCATTCCGTTCCCGTGGCCTCATTGCGCCTAATTTGTGCTTCCTTGGGCCGCTGCCGTAGGATCTCTTAAGTAGATTTATGTGCCGGCTTGAGCTCATACACTGCGCATCACGAAATTGCGCCCATCTATATCCATGAGCCGGGGGCCACTGCGTCATTTCCTCTCCGCCGAGCTTACGAGCGCGAGGTCCTGTGAAATCGGCACCTTTTGTCCTTTTTAGTTCCTGAGCGCCGGGGAGTTACTATCTTTCCGCAGACAATGATCGTCTGGGGCACTTGTGGGCCTAGCAACGACTGTTTCTGCTACATCCGATATCATTTTTCTTTCTATCGATTACCTGTGCAGATCAGTAGACATGCTTGTACTTCACGGAGGCAACGCGACAGAATACAAAAATGGTAACCCCGGGCTGATGTGATGACGGCACGAATGATGATTGAGCGAAATTGTGATACATTTGTCTCAAACTCCGCTTGTTCCTTTTCTTCTTCTTCATCCAGCGATATTAGATTACGGATTCCGTCGTTCATATTTATTGCGCTCCCACATTCTTTCACTCATACCACGACTACGATCGTCTCCTCCACCAACCTGCTCGGACTGCCCTAGCAGAAAGCACAAATACGACTTGACTTCGACATATCGGGTGGCCTTGGGGTATCGGCTGGCTGGCTGGCTATGAGCAGGGTATATAGTCGAGTCTCTGTCTATTCACTGCGCTAGTCATGTCTTCACCACCTCTTCCACGGGAAGAGCACCACTCACCGCCGCCACATCCTGATATCATCGTCGAGGCTGGTTCTCCCGATGGCGACGTCGACGGGTCGTCCTCGAGCGGACACTCGTCGGAGGAGGGCGCCCAGTACGACAAACACCGACACAAACTCTCAAAGTACCATGATCACGATTTCCTGAGGGGGTTGGCCGAGAACGGGAGCGAAAACGGACTTGATGAGGGCAGCGGTCGCTTCAAGGTCGTTGCCGGAGACGAAGCGGCCAGTATAGTACGAAGTTATGCTGGGTAAGTCCATGCACCCTGCTGGTTCTCGTTACCTAATGAGATCACGCTCCGCAGGAGCACAATCGATGTACGAGCTGCTCAGCTGCCCAATCTCAACCCGGTCGTGTTCGCGTTCTCTACCTATACAGCTGGTGGTCGTAAAGTTGTTGACTATTACAAGACGTGGAAAGGAATCGTGAGTGGTCGCGTCTTCATCTTACGTGTTGAGGCTGATTTACTTTTAGCCCAAGGCCCATCGTAAGAAAGGTATGCACAAATCTGATTTTCAAGGGCCGGATCCTGATCATCAAATTATCATCAGGCCAACGGAAGACCGACTTTTTGGACGACGAGTTCCGAAGGGTTGTCAAGAACCTTGACAAGGAGTACAAGCGTCTGTCGTGAGTAACTCCTTTCCAAACATCATGATTCTTATTCTCACAGATGGGTCGTGTGCCGTACAGTACTATTTCTCCCTCTTCTTCCCCGCAAATTGGGGTCAATAAACCTCTCCCGCACTCTCCTCTAACGCGCCAATCATCAATATCTGCCAATGTCAAACAAGCCCCCCAATCACCAACACCGTCCGCAGTGAAACCATTGCCAAAACCGCCAGTACTCAAACTAGTAGATGAACCCCCACCTTCTGGTGGCCCTCTGACCGCGAGACCGAGTAAGTCCATGCGCATTGTCGATCGCTTCTTTCCAGCCCTGACTTCTTATTAGATATTCCTATGACAGTGTCTGATAGTGTCGTGTCCCTACCTCTCCTTGGTCCAATTAATGGCTTGACCGTCCATGACTCCCGTAAGTCTCCACCAACAATCGTCACCAATGCTTCTCCCGCTGAAGAATTGAATAGTGCCACTAAGACTCGTGAACCCAGATCTGTACGTACTCTACTGTTTGGAGTCGGCATTGATTGTAATCCGTGTATACACCACAGGAGATCACCGTCTGGTATGCCAATGTCCTTCCCCGGCCGTCTGTTTTGGAAATAACCTTTAACCAGATTCATCATTTTTACTCCCGGATCAAGCACACCATACAGGTAAGTTTGAATAAGTTTGGTCTTGCTGTTGTACTAACCACTGCCTTTTTTTTTCTTCAGGTAACTAACAGCTCGCTTTTTTATTCTCATCCTCATTGATTCCTCATGACTTCAGGCAAGCACCGCAGAAGCAAGCACAGGTATGTCAAAATATTCCTCTAAACTCTCACCCTTCTGAATTGTCGGCGTTTGTCAGGACGGCTTCGGCCGATTCTAGGCACTCCAGAGGCTCCAGAACGGCTTCTGACAGCGGCTCAAGCATCCATACATCTGACGAAAGCCAGGGATACGATTCCGATTCCCCCGAAATCTTAATAGTCGTTGTGGATGAAAACAACAAAGATCTTCCGACTTGGCATGGGTGCGCACGTCCCAGCTTCTATATTTAACAAAAATCTTATAATTCACCAGTCTCGAAACCAATGCAAGATCGGCACCGCAGCCTGCTCGGGCGCCGAGCGTCCGAAGGTCACCTTGGGATGGGCCATTGGCAAGCACGAATGGGGAAGTCAAGCATTACGGACCGGCACAACGTCGCTCGGGCCGCTTCGATAATTCGGATGAGTCTTCTGAAGAGGAAGGAGAGGAAGAACCGCCCATTGCACCTCTTCGATATGTCCTCAGCCCGCCCCGTACGCCCCCGCGTACTATGGCTCAGACAGGGTATATCTACGGTCCCCCATCCTCGTACAACAGTCCCTACGCAGCATCCACGGCAAATCTGGCCTTCTCTCCGCCACCCCCTCCCTACGTTACGTCCCTTCCCACTGCATCGTTATACAACAGTCCGTATTTCTCCCCTGCGGCCTCTTTCCAGAACCTGCCTTCCCCATCTTTCCCTACCGCCACTTTCCCAAGCCCAGGATCTTTCCAAAGTCCAGACTCTTTCCAGAGTTTTGGGGCTGCACCTTGGGTCTCGGCTGAGGAATTCCATCGGTATTCAAATGCGACGACTTTTCAATGAACGGACTTGCGGTATTTATCAGTATAAATAACAAACAAACGGACGGGTATACAAACAGGTGTCCACTGTATCATCAGCACCACATCACCATCATTTGCTTTCGATAATCATGCATGCATTCGTTTTTTTCTCTCTTTTTTTTCGGTTACGCTTTGTTAACCTTTCCAACGAACGTTTTATTGTAGATATTCCTAGTGTCTAGTGTACTCTTACTGTAATTGTAGTGGGCTAGGTGGTCCCAGCTTAATGCATAATTCAAAGAAACTTCATTTGTTTCAACCCGAGAAACGATCAGGAGCACTCTTCATTTCCGCCTCCGGAACCGGCGATGTCATGAAACCTGATCTTTGACCGACGAAAGAGAAGTAGACGGCTAGGTCCGAGATCATCATCCTTGAGCCTGGCAGAGGGCACCTCGGGAAGAATCAAGAGCCTTGTTTAAATTAACACGGCTGTCCTTCCGTCGTCACAGCTTTGGCCATGACTCCGTTTCAGAATTGCAGTTCTAGGGTTTCCAAAAATACATGTAACAGGCTGTTGCAACAGACGTCGGCCTATGAGGCGAAGCCTTGCTGCTTGGCACAATATAAAGGGTGAACTCTATCAATGGAAGGATAAGGATCTGATCAACCTTCGGCATGGTTGAAGCAATAGCAACTTGCAAGCAAGGGCGATAGCCATACAAGCAAGTTGCAATGATAACTCCTAGACGAAGAGTTCATGCAAGGCGTATTTGATCCTTCAATTCCGATGCACGCCTGTTCGTATTTAGAAGTATTGAAGCCTCCATCGAAGGTCGAGAATACTTGGGGCGCAATGTCACCACCGTTCGATGTAGTTCGAAAAGAGGGTCCGATACGAATGGAATAAAGACCAGAGAGACGAAACGAGTGCGAATCTGATGTATGAGGGAAGTCCATTTCATAGGACTGGCATTCATTTCGTCCAGGGGCGAGTAAAATCCTGAACCGGAAGCCTAGTCTGGTAAGGACCAAGTCTCTGGTCGGTCAAGCTTTCAAGAGCCTCACAGGACTAAGTAAGACCTTCGGGAAGCGCTGGAAGATCTAAAAATCATGGCGAGCCTTGTAACATGTGATTGTGTTCTTGACGACATCGACACCGAGAAACCTTCAGATTCAACTGAATCGCCAGGAATTCAGAAGCGAATATATGCGCATATATGAAGGCTTATGATACCTCACCGAGGTAGAACCTCCGTTTATATGCACAGAATCGATGGAACTGCTGTTACTTCGAAGCGCCAGGTCGTTCGAGGTTGATTCTAGTACGGGCTCCACATGGGGCATTCTCTACCTGTGAACACCCATGGATGGGTCGAGTGTGGGACATTCGAGCTTCTCATGGCGGACAGTTAGTTGCCGTTGGTTCTCATACGGATTTACTTACGTGTTTACTTATTTCCGCGGGGATTTCGTAGTATATAAGCTAGTATATTTCGTAGTTAGTCCCCACGTCGCGTTTGCCACAGATGTAGCCCATTTTTGCTACTCACTTCGTTTGAGTTCAGCCCCAGCGATTCTAACATCGAGGCGGGCAGCGGTGAATGTTATGACACTGTGACACGTAAAGGATGGGTGAACGTCGAACGGGATAAATGTGTTGGAAGTAGGAAGGAAAGAATGAAAGTGCATGATTTCGGAAAAGGGGGCCTTTATATAGACGCGTCAATGCACGTGAGGATAAGCTTCTTGTCATGTCATTGTGATGTCACCGCGCTCATCATTTTTACGCCTGGATACATTATAGCGAAGTTGAATACCGGATAGCCATAGACTGGAAGACTGGAAGACTGGATTGATTGGTCGAAATGTGCGTGTGGGCAAGGCCCCAATCAGGAACGGCCCGGGCCCGGTAAAAAAAATGGCGCCGGCCCGGTACTCCCGGGTCTGTGGATTTTGCCACCTGATTTTGGATGGATTGCTTCCATTCGTTCCATAAGTTGTTGTCCATTTGTTTCTTCACGCCATGTTTTTCGTCACCGTCAATGGTCGATTGCCGCTAAACGGCCCTCATCATACCCGTTCCGGCGAAAAGGTACGGAATATCAACAGCTCGGTACGACTGTCGTCGAGATGTTATCAGCGTTCAATAATTGAACCACTGTAATGATTTCCTCTCACGATTCTAACAAGGTGCAGTCCGTAGGCTCAGCCGTCGTACGATACCCCAAAACGATGCTGACCGTCTGAATGGATGCAACATCAAAAATGTTACGGTGGACCTCTACCGGAGTATAGTATACAGATGAAAGTACAAATAGATATTTATAAGAGTATGTATATGTAACATGCAAAAATACAAGATCGTAAAATAATATCCTAAATCCTCCAAAGATGAGAGTGGTATATATGATGTTATACAAGTAATAGATACTAGTGGATGTCCGCGTCTATACACTGAGGTCTATGGGCTGGTCAAAAATACACGGAGCGGAGCGCAGGGTAGATATCATCATGATGACCGCAGTAAGTTTCGAAGGTAACCGGCTCCTAGCCGGCTAGAGATGGCCGATTGGATCGTATATTTGCAGGGTGCTATTATCGTGTTTGGGGCATTTGTGTTAGCACTCTTTGCGAAGCAATCGCTCTAAGTTCGGCCTTGTTTATTTTCCCGTTCCTTTTGAGCAGTCAGGCACACTGGCAATTAAGCGTTGATAGAAAAGACGTACTTTGTCAGCGGAAGAGATGGTAATGGTATGAATTTAGATGGTACAGAGTATCGCGGCAGCATCCGGCATACAGCATCCTGAACCAGAGCGACCTCGACTGAGGGAGGAGTGTAGAAACCAAAGAGGCTGTCGCCGACGAGAACAGCACAAGCACTAGTCACTTCGGGATAAGACAGCATCGCGGCACTGACGCCGTCCAACTCAACTCGAAATCCCTGGTCATAATAAGTATACCAAGAAACATGACCAAAGTGCACGCCGGACTCACGTTGATTTTGACTTGATCATCAACGCGACCTAGGTGGTCAATGGATCCGTCGTCCCTCCATCTGCCGATGTCGCCGGTATTATACATTTTCCTGTTAAAATTAGAATATTTAGCGTTGGTAAGAAATGCCATCACGTACCCGCCTCTGAAGGGATCTGCCAAGAACCTCTTAGACGTTAGATCGTCCAAACCAAGGTACCCTTTTGAAACACCATCCCCACCCGCCCACATGATACCAGTAGTTCCAACAGGTACGGGTCGGAGGTAGTCGTCCAGGATATAGATACTGTTGTTAGGTGTCGGCTTCCCTATAGAGAGAGCGGTATTGGGGACGTGACAGTGCATGGTATTAACAATAGTGATCTGAAAGAAACGTAAGGTATTGATATCATCATTCCGCTTGAGCGCACCTCTGTAGGTCCACAAGAGTTATAGAACGTTGCCTGTGCGGCCCATTTGTCCGCCAAAGATTGAGGGCAAGGCTCCCCAGCAGTAGCGACAACGCGTACATTCGGAAAATCCTTCGGCTCATGGGGAGCTAGTATAGATGGTGTGGCAATAAGAACGTCGACCGTCTTCATGACCTTGATCCAGTCGCACCGGTGTGGTCCTCGCAGATACAGAGTTCCCCCGTTCATCAAACAGCCAAGGGTCTCCCACGCGCACATGTCAAAGGCAACGTTCATGAGTTGCGCAACCTTGACTCCCGGTTTGATACCCAGATTTCCTGGAGCCAGGGAAAGCACTAAACTTTGATCAGGGCGACGTGTTTGACAACAGATAACATGACGCACGATTGACGACATTAGAGTGACTCACCATGACTCCCTTAGGTTTTCCTGTAGTACCTTGGATCATAGAATGAGCATAGGATAGAAGAATTCAAAGGGGCACACACCCGAAGTGAATATGATGTATGCCGTGTCAGATCTTCGGGACATAGGGTTGCTAACGTCGGCATGTACCTCTTGGGACTGATCGATCATATCAAGGACGTCTTCTAAGCACCCATATGGATGATTCAGAATACCCGCGCGAGCGATACACCCTTTTGATATCAAAATGTAGGAGGGATCAGTATTGTCCATGATACCCGTCAGGGTATCGTCGGTTACGACGTTTCCGTCTAAGGGTATGTATGCGGCGCCACAGCGAAGAACGCCAAGAATAGCAACCACTTGAGGAATTGACCGCTGAACGATGAGGCCAACAAGAGATCCACGACCGACGCCTCGTGACCTGAGATATGAGGCGAGGCGCAAGGACAGCCTATCCAATTCTCTGTACGAAAGGGAGTTTCCAAAGTGATCCACAACAGCTTCTTGAGCGGGATTGATGCGCGCCGAGAGTTCAAAGGCACTGTGGATGCTCTCGAATCGGACCTCTACATGTGGACCAAAACTACGGCCGGAGATTAAAGGCTGCAAGGATGGAGGGGAGTTTGACTTTTCAGGGATTTCGTCGTGGTCCTTCAGAGGGCGTTTTGACCATTGTCGTGATGCTCCAAGAAAGTATCGGCCCAGCAAAGCCAGCATAAAACGGTGTATGGATCGAAGGCAAGAATCGAATAGGTTCGCCGGATCCATATTGAAGGAGATAGTCGTAGTTGGATACTGAATCCACGCGTTGGGTTTTAAAAGTAATGGGATATATGAATATATATATATATAACCCAATTGTAAATCGCGCGCGCATCATGCATCATCATCAGCATACTACCCTGTTTAGCTGCGGTCCATATCAATGAAATTCATACAAAACAATGATCAAGATCTTACATGTTCGAAGACCGCATTGATTCAAAAGGTCGAGGCGGCAAGCGATCTTGCACTGTACAGCAGGAAGCTGTACGCTATCAGTCCTCTATCAGTGTTTGCGACAGTTGTTTGATGCTAAATCCAGGGCACCAAGCGGATTTACTGGCAATAAATGGGCGCCGTTACAAAACTTTGCCCATCCTTAACATATATAAAACTCACCTTGCGGATCATCGTCGCTTTCGAGTTTTGTTGCCTGTGGCTTGGTACGCCACCTGCGAAAACGAGGTACATCTCGTTAGCGAACCGTCCTGATTGTGCAGCACGACCAGCTCGGTAACCTTCTACAGTTGAGAATCACAACACAGTGCAGTGCCTTGAGATTCCGTCTCCGATCATCATGGAGTCCTCAAGGCCTGGAGAATTTTCCGACTGTATCAGAGCTGGCTGGGTACCAGCGTTTCGAGAAATAGGTATCAATATGCTGCGCCCGGATTTGCAACGCCGCTGAGTGACTCCAAGAAACCTAGACCTCCGAGTCACTAAAGAGCCCAAGTTAAGGTGACCGTCCGGTGGCGTACATATATACACAATGGGTAGAGCGAGTCAATGAGTGTACACATCTTCAAATGGACAGCCACTGAATTTGGATAGCCACTGTGAAAGCAGCGCGTCTGCTTCCGGTGTCTATAGGTATGCAGGGGGAAAGCTGTGCTGATGATACAGCAATTACTCCGTTTGCCGTTAGTCATAAGGTCTGATAAAACATATTGCTCTAAGCCATATTTTCGTAAACGTAATAGGTACACACTCGACACGTCCGCGGTTTCCTAACCGCATATCCTGATAAGGATAGCAGGCTAGTACTACTACGCCGCTTGATAACTGCAGCATGCATGGTCCAGAGATGGCGGAACCTACCCGGACACAGCAATTTGCTAATAATTAAACACAGGCCAAGGGGGTAACAAGGACAGCGCCACTCACAGTGTAGCCCCCCGTCATATGGCGACCTAATTCTATGCCGTAGCGTCGTATTCGCTGTCGGGATAGTAGCCCCGTGCAAAGGCCCTATCCACCGCCCCGAGAATAAAAATGGGCACTCAGGAATTCACCGCCGTGCAGGAAGGGGATACGGACGCTGTAGCTGAGGAACGTGACTGATGCGAGATAACAGCTCAATAGTAATGCCTGCGGTGCAAGACGACTGGAACAGCAGCAAGAAGCTGTGGAATCGTGAGAATATCCAATAATCGTGTCGAGAATCATAGGACCATGAGTGCAGGTGTCGGTGTTTATTGCATCCAACGCCGAGAAGGGGTGACCGGTAATATTTTATCAAATCCAATATTATTTAAGGTGTGTATAATCAACGAAAGAGAGGCCGGCAGCTTACCGTTGCATGAGTTTCTTGGCGAATATTGGCCACACTATAGTCAAGGCCCACTGATTGAACACGGAGCAGACCAATGTGCTGAGACGTACAAGAAAGACTCCCTGAACGGGAAGGCTTTTGGATGATAGTGTGGTGCAGCTCAGAAACACAGGAGTCACGTCCAGACGAAAACGCTCGGTGTGCACTGTGAAAGAGCAAGTCAACGCTCATTGTGACTTTCCGACATCCCAAGCCCCAGGAAGTTGATGGAGTACTTACCCATCGAAGACTGCCGACTCTCCAGCTGATTCCAATGAGAAGGCACAGCTAACCGTAGCGAGACCCGTACGGGCCTTCACATCCCAAACCTTCTCGATACAGCCGCCAGTCTCCTGCTTTCTCTCTGCCCATGAAGGTACTCTCCTATGCTAACGTCACAAGTGATTGCACGCGAGTCATACCCAGATCCTCCGAAAGTCCGGCGTAGGGGTGCACATCTTTGCGCGCATCGACAGATATCAGGTGGTCCAACATCATGCACGTCTGCTTTCATCATCAACAGTTGAGAGGGTAGAATCCGTAATATGGGTCGTTCTACTCCATAAGCGGATGGCAGCTTGAATCCACGCACGGTGGTGGTCATTTACGCACTCCTTCGAGTTCTAGCTCCAGAAGACGTCTTCCTATGTCTGACGTCCTGTATGGAACATTTCCACGATCATCATCGTAGTAGAACATGGCGCCAAAATGGCTGAATCTGTGAGAACACGAGCGTCCGCGTCAGGTTCAAAGCCGTACAATCTCCAACTATAGCCCTCACTCACCAATACCCGAGGCATTCCCTTCCTCTCAACCACTCCTCATGTTGCCAAACGAATTGCTCGACATAATCGTAGAAGAATGCCGCGACGACAGGGAGACTCTCATGTTATGTAGTCTTGTTAACCGGGCGCTGCGATGGTCATCCCAGAAACGTCTTTTCGCTACTATTACCCTCTCTGGTTCCCACTGCAATACAACTCCGTACCCATTTTTGCTTCGCCTCTTCTCTAGCTCGTCCCAGATAGCATCCTACGTGAAGAGTCTCCGCATCTATGACTCAGACAAAGAGATCATCCCCCCAATCCTCGAGCAGCTGCCCAACATCGAATCCCTCTCCATCGTACGGACGCCCCCGAGTTTCATAGGCAGCGCCTTGAAGCATGCGCTTTCCCGGCCTCAGCTTCAAGACGTCTCGTTTGACGGGATGACGTTCGAGACCTCGGAAGAGTTCTTCGAACTGTTTGCTCTTCATAGGGAGATCCATAGCCTGAAAATCACAGATAGCCGTATTGAAACGGCCCTGCCGTCCAGCATGGTGCCATTTCGACGATCCACCATCCGAGATCTATCCCTGCGGACAGGAGAGCGGGAGACCAACGTATTCGTCGACGAGATGCTAAGGAATTCATCTACAGTTGATTTCGGATGTCTCAAGCGACTTCAATTCTGGATGACGACTGCTGCGTATCTCCCGGCGCTTCAAAAGCTGCTCGTGGCAACGAAGGATACCTTGGAAGAATTGCACCTGCACCTGCTGGCACTGGGTATGACGTTTCGCTCTGATTCTTCACAGATGGATGACGAGAATAAGCAGCTACGCCACGACAGGGCGAACTGGATGTCAGCGGTATCCCGCGTGTAAAGTGCATCGTCCGATGCTCGGTGTACGCGCGGCCAATTCTGGCCTGCGTGGTCAGCATTTTTGGGGGGACGGCATCCGCCGCGTTGGAAGAAGCGGACCTCATCTTGCGGGTATCTGATTCCAGACCATTCAACGCGTCAGACGATGCTCTGTGGAAGGATGCTGACAGCGTGATGGTGCGGTTCAAGAGGCGCGTTAGCATTTGTATCGAATTTTTGCAGCCTGAGCAGAGGGATCGGTATGGGGATGACAGTGTACGTCTGTTCTGGCAGAAATTGGAGAGATGTCGTAATGAAGGTATTTTGCATGTGGATAGCAAAGTTGTTGTGCCGTAGTCATACCATGTTACGACTTAGCACTACTATGTAGCAAAGAATCGCCGTTGCCATCCTCTTGATATCATTTCAGGACTCTCGTTGGAGAATACGCTTTCCAGCTGGAGCGCGGTCACCAAGCGTATCCCAGTGCTATTGCCGTGACGAGACCCCTCTGAATTGCCGATTGACGGCGTGCCACAGATACCTTGACACCTAACTTCGGGCTCTGGATACGACAAGTGACCATCCCCTAGGCAGCTGAGAACCACCCAGGAAGGATGTATCCGTCCCGGTTCGTTAAGAAGGACGCGCTGATGCCATGATCCACCAAGGTTTGTAACAGAAGGAAAAACAAATTAGAAAGCAGAAGCATTTATTAGAGACGATGAAACGTACCTGGAATGCCTGGCGTATATCCAAATAACACGCTGTAGCCGTCCTCTTTGGCGAGTCGAAGATCCAAGACTGTAGCATTCTTCCTGGACTTTGTTGGGCATGTCCGTCATTGCCCATGACCAATTCCCAGTCTCCCAAGGACCACTACATTGACAGCAGATAGTGGGGGTGACAGAGTATCATCCACCTTCGGGACTGCTCCCAATGTTCCACTCCCGGACACGACACAATCCTTGGACGTGTCCTCATTAAAAAACCAAACTATTAGGTGATCCTGGACTTCAGGTATCGTTTCCGCCGGGTTAGCCTTGATGGCAGCAAGGATTCTGTTGGCATTGTATCCTTTCGCATGCAATTCAACGCGTACGGTGCGCGAAATGAGGCCAGTAGAAAGCGGACGATGGGTAATGCGATTGGTCGGCAACTTGAAACGGCATGGAAAAGGGAAAACGTTCCCACAGTACCCCAATGACGACGGCGGCATCTACGGCACGGTGACGCATCGGCAGACTCGGACATTGGCCGTAAGCTTTAAAATCGAACCACTACTATCGATCGCCTAGAAGTGCAACCGAAAATGCTGACCCGTAGCGTTTACATCAACTCTTCATCGCTCCTCTAGAAATTCTGTAGACCTCACCTTTATATACTATATGTTCATTACACGAAGTATTGGATTTTTTCGTGGTCGCTGATACTGATGCCGTCTGGGTGGTCAAAATAGCAGGGAAGTGCAACTGTGACGGGATGTGACCCGAAATGCCGATGCTGCCGGTACACCGCAGTCGTGACAAAGCAGTGGCCGGCTCGTCCCGGCTTAAGCCCTGGAGCCGCTGAGCCTGTCACGCTAGATTGCACTTCTAGCTTCGACTGCATGTGCGCACTTGACTTCGGATCTGCTCCCCTTAATTTTTTCGTCAAAATACTCTAATAACACATACAAAGTTCCTTTCAATTTTTCAGAACCGCCCGAAATCTCACTCTGTCGATACGAGGCAAGAACACGATGTGCAACTCATTTCTGAGCCGATTTGGCGTGATGTAGAAATTCCTGATTATAATCATCACAAATGTATACCATTCTGACCTGACAGAGTTATAGATATTATATATAGGTACTCTAAAATAAATTTACAGGAGGAACAGGTAATAATTGCAGCCTGTAGGAGGCTGACATTGGCGAAAGTTACACTTCTGACCGGAGTTGCACTTCCCATCGATCGATAGTAGGTTCCCACGGCCAGTTATGCTGGGAGTACACAGCGCAATGAACGGAAAACCAATCGTAAGTATTGACCCAACATTGAACAACGTTACGTGTGTAGTATCCTGATGCTCCCGGATATCTGGCACTGCCACGCATGTTCTGTACGTAACTATGCGGTTCTCCGTTTGTTTCATACCTTGACCCCCAGTACCAGTAGATCAACGTCTCTGAACATCAACCTGAACATCGGGCTCTCCAGTAGGGATTCCGTTGGTTCTATCAGAATTCTTTGCACGATCTCAATGCATTATCTGACAGATAACAATCATTTGGTTCAATCTTCGAATCAGCTTCATATGCTGTCTACGTGCCCGACATGTGGCTTGCTCAGCCTCTCTGACCAGGAGAGTGATCATGAACGTGATACCGCTAGTATTGTCCCGCATCACCCTGTCCCATTGTCGTCTACCGATCATCGACGATTGCAAACGGACATCGTCGACCTGGAGAACGACATCACCATCCTCGACCACCAAATTCGCCGTTTGCGCGCATCTCTATCGGACCTCCGTCGAGTGCAGAAGAGGAAGAAATCCCAGCTGGAGTGCGTCCGAAAGTCAAGCAGGTCATCAATATGGTCTCTGCCCGTAGAGATAATCGTTGAAATCATTGCTTTCGCAGCAGACGATGACAATGGTGATATCTATCATGGTGTGCCGTGGGTTTTGAGCCATTCGTGTCGTCTTTGGCGAAACATTGTTTTGTCTACGCCGGCGACTTGGTCGCGGATATATATTGACGATACGATGAGAAGTCAAGACCATCCTTTCGCCACGCACCTCCTCCAAACATATCTCGCTCGTTCAAAGGAGACTTTGTTATTTGTTAGTATCAACTCTTCCAACAATATCGATGTCATCCTCGAGTGCCTCTCTCCCCATCACTCTCGGCTGTACTCGCTAGAGTTGAATGTCTGCCCTCCCGGATTGAAGTCCCTCTGCGGACTAGTAGTAGCGGATCTTCCCAACCTGACTGCACTGCATCTGTCGGTTGAGGGCATAGACATATCAGGGCTTATGGGAGGCTCAGATAGACTTGCACAGGCAGTCCTAGTCAGCCTCTATCATGCCCTTGCCAATCGCCCTGTTGAAGCATTCCGTCATGCAGACGCCTTGCGTGACGTGCATCTCTACGGAATGGTATTTTCTTATTTCAAAATGCCACTAAGGCAACTCACGAGATTTGCGGGAGACATTATTGGTCTCAACGAGTATCTCTTGCTCTTCAAAGACGCTTTGGAGCTTGCCGAAGCGGATCTTCGAGTGTGGTATCCAGAAGGGTTCGCTCGCTGGGAGATTCCAAACAGCGGACCGTTATGGCATACTCGGCTCTCTCGACTGTCGTTGTACGCAGACATACCGGGTCTGAAGTTCATTCGTCTTCCGGCGTTGCAATATCTCAGGATTGAAGAGACGAAGGACACGAGGGACGAAACATTCACTTATGACGTGGGCGCGGACATCCATGTTTTTCTCCAAGAGTCACAGTGCCCGCTGGAAACTCTCCTACTTGAGATCCCGCCTTTCCAACTCTCACCTCTGACATCGATACTAGAAGCGTGTGCAACTACGCTGACGACACTGTCCTTACGAATTGACCTGGTCGGAGCCAGGGATATATATGATGCTTTGACTTTTGACAGCGTAACGTGCCTCGCTCCGAATGTCGAAGATTTATCACTCCGAGATGATAGTTCATTCTTCAGTGAGATGGGTATTGATAGAACGTTTCGCGCTTCTTTCCACGGAGATCCCTTGTTCAGAATGGTGCAGTCGAGATGCGGCCTGTCGCCGAATTGTGGTGATGGAGCTCGATTGAGGTTTTTGTCCTTATGCGCACCGTATTCCCCGAGGCCGACGGAAACGTTGGAGAAACTTGCAGAGCTGCAGCGGGAAGGTTTGGTCGTGGAGTTTCATGGCTATTCCAGGGTCGCGCGGTAGAGAACGGGACAATACCCAAAGTGGTCGTATATTGGACATTGTAGCAAGTACTGGCGGTCTTGTATCGAATTGGGCGTCAATGGGCATGACACTGCTTTCTTCTGTCTCAGTGAATTTCGACCCATTGGTAGAGCACCGATATCGATGACCACATCGCGTGGACGTACCGGGAACTCAGCATCGTTGCAGAAGTCTGGAACAGAAGCGAATGGATCGTAATTGATGCGGACATTCAGTCACCCAGTTTAAGGAAGAAAGTGAAGGCGACCGTTCGTCCGTAGGATGAGCCAGTGGGGTTACTTCAAGTCAATTCCTCGTGAGTGTTGGAATGCCCACAGGGACAAAGCCATGGTCGAAGCTTCTATCCGTGGAATTGGTTCGTACAAGGGCCGAAATGTTATCAATGTTATCATGGACGAAGATGAGGACGAGTCATTCGACAGCGATGAATGATTGAAGGATTTGCATACCACCTACTACTTCGGAGCTTGCCGTTACTTGCGTTCAGTGTCGGGTTTCAGAAACGAATGCACCAGTACTTGATATATTGTAAGAAGAAAGTCGCACTTTGTTTACATACCATCTTACGACTTGGCACTACTAGATGATGACGGCCCGAGCGACAAATTCTAGATCGAGAGCAAATCATGAGCCAGACACAACACCACCACAGCATAGGACTTAGTGTGGTAATAGCAATCCATGACAACAAGGCTGAGACGTGCTCTAACGACTGTCAACGACGACGAAAAAGAGTACAACGGTGAATATGACTCGGGCGAGGGTGGTCATTGATGGTGGACGTTTTCACTGTTCGGTGCAATCCTTCGAAGTTCGAAGGTGTGTGTCTTAGTGGCGTTTGGCATCACTTGAAGCTTGCTTCTAAGCTTTCAGGCCATGCTTTGACTGTAGAAAACGAAGGAGAAGTTGGCGAAGGCTGACCGTCGCAAGTTGCGTTTGTTACTTAGATTCCGTGGCACAAGTTTTCATCTCTTACTACAGTAGTAAAGATCTTAAGAAATCATAATGTATTGACCTTCAAATTCTGTCGAGCTGTCACTATGCTGGAAGCCTGGAACTTTAAGAGGAGGTCGAGCCGCCGTCGGCCCAGGTCTGGATGTTACCATATTTCCGCGTTGATTGATTCGCAACAGAGCACGAGCCCTTGTTCGCTTTTTGAGAATAAGGGGACGACGTTGCTATCGCAATACTACAATGCCACACAAGTTCGTACTGTTCTGGTATTCTTTAAATTTCCGGTATTTAAGCAAGTCGCTTCGCTGCTAACGTCCACGACGCTCTTCATTTTGTGGTACTTGCTTAGATCTACAAGCACCAGAACCACTCTTTCTCTTTCACAATGCCACCCTACAAGTATGATCCCACCGAATACAAACTCCACGAGGTTAAACTGGAGAGAGACTTGGAGAGGTTCCAGAGGGCGGTAGATGAAGACCCAAGGGATGCGTCAGAGGTTCAGGGTCCAGCGCTGGGCGATGTTTATGGCACTATGACCGACTGGTTCAAAGATCTTTGGAACTATATGAAGGAGGATAGTGCAGACTTGCAGCAAATCTCCAATTGCCTTTGCTTGTGCTTCGACAACGTCAGATCCACAAAGTATTATGCTCAGTGCGTTCGGTACCAACGTGCTTATCGTACATGTACTGATGTTCTCCTTTAACTAGCCCAGATGTGTTTAGCGACGGGGTCTACCAGTGTCGCATCACGGATGCAAACGGTCGAGTCATCTACGATGATTGGGAGGGCATCAGGCACCATTTAGTGTGGATGTACAGGGAACTTAGCGTCGTGGCGGCGCATCAAAGTGTCGGCGATTGGGACGAGATTGGGTGGGATATCGAAAGACTTGGATTACAGGAGGATGTGAGAGCTCTGATTCGGCCAAAAGAGGAGCTGGAGAGAGGCTTACCGGCTGCTGAGACTTCTAAGTCTCGTTATCCTCCGAAGTTTTGGGACGGTCACTGGGATGAGGCCATGGTCAAAGCGGCTATCCGGACCTATGACTTTTACAATGGCGAAGGATTTGACGAAGAGGAAGAGGAAGATGTTGAGGATGATGAATAGTCGCGTATTCATTCACTTTGGACACCAAGTTGTTTCAAGCAGAATGATAATTGTATTGCTGCGTCTTGGCTACACACCACGTTACATCGGGCAGGGCAGGTTACATCAATCCATCCTTTGTCCTATGTAACTAAGATGTATCGTCATCGCCGGCTTGACATTACCTCGGAGGTCCCATGAAGACAACTTATGTCCAGCCTGGATGCACTTGTCAAGGATCTCATTGTTATGTATCTCGTGCCAGTGCGAGACCAGCCTTTCAGATGTGCCTTCTTTGCGATTGCCCTAAGCAAGTCTAATGAAACTAATTTAACAAATAAAGACGACTGTCACTTACAAAGACTACTTCGTCCGGCTAGGCGCATGCTTCTGGAAGGAGAGACTATTTCCAGCATTACTGCCATAAACTAGGAGATACAGGAGACGGGTTCAGATGGGCGCCCAAAAAGTTGATGCTAGCGCCCTCAAAGTCAGGCAGACTCGAATGTTTGCTCCCCACGACCTCAAGACCAGACAGGACGAGAATGCACCGCATAGCAGACGACAACTTTTCGTACGAAACATGCAATTCACGACCTGGGGAAGTAAACTGATCTCTACGTGATATGTATCATCAATCTGGACGCACAGAGGAAGAAAGGAACAAACGTACTTCGACTCTGGAGTAATAACACCAATTCGCTTGAAGAAGTGGAGATAATCGTTTGAACGGGTCAGATCCTTTTCGCTGGCCAAGTTAAGAGTAACTGTTCGACACGCGCCAAGTGCTATCGCCGTGACGAGACCCCGCTGAATTGCCGATTGACGACGTGCCACAGATACCTCGACACCCAACTCCAGGGCCCGGGACGCGCACATGTTGCAGAATCTCTGTGCTAGATCAGACGAAGCGAATTGCAGCATTGCAGTCTACATCATTCACAACATTAGGGACTTGCATAGACAACGGAAGAGAGATAACATACTCCTTGTTCTCTCGACAACGAGATAGACAGTACAGGAGTGTGATGATCCTTCTCATATTCTATTACCCATGAGCGAAGATGCAAGATCATTTTAGGGTCTGTGATGCCGGAAAATTTGACGCGACAATTGACCATCCCTTGGTCAGCCTCCTCGGCTGGGAACCACTTAGGAAATATATATCCGTCGGGGTTCGTTAAGGGGAGGGTATTAATCCCGTTGCTTCTCAAATCTACCAAGGCCTGTAACGGACAAAATTAGTACATAAATTTGATTAGCAAGGGTAAAACGCGCCTGGAACGCATCGTGCATATCCAAGTAACGTGCTGTAGCTGTCCTCTTGGGCGAGTCGAAGATCCAAGACTCCAGACCGCCATGCTGAGAAAGTATTTCCAGGACGTCTTTTTCCTGGACATTGTTGGGTATATCCGTCATCGCCAACGACCGAGACATTCCCAGTCTCCCAAGGGCCGCTACATCGACAGCAGACAATGGGGGTGACAGAGAATCGTCCATTTTCATCACTGCTCCCGACGTTCCGCTCCCAGACGCGACACAATTTTTGGCCATGTCCTCATTGAAAAACCGGACGAGTAGGTGATTCTTGGCGACAGTTATCGATTCTGCCGGGTTCGCCTTGATGGCAGCAAGGACTCTGTTGACATTGTACCCTTCTGCAAGTGATTCGACGCGTACAGTACGCGAAATGAGGCCGGTAGAAAGTGAACGATGGGTGATACGGTTGGCCGGCAAACGGTGGAAAAGACGCAACATGGAAAATGTTCCCACAATGCCCAAAGTGATCATGCCGCCGAGTCCTGCCGTCGATCTTAAGCGCCCGGCAAAGCCGACTTTTACATGCTCTCGACATGCGATTTCGAAAGACAGTCTTCTTACTTTGAGGGGCCGCCACGGGCGTCAGATGGATGTGTCGTCGAACGCAAGTCTCTTGTTCCGCAGAATATTCTTGAGTACTGGTCGTTTTCTAGGACACAGACAGGCTCGCTAGATTATTGGAGGCGTGTGGTAATTATACTGGCACAAAGAATGTTCGTATGCTGATATCGTACGGCTGCATCGACACTCATACTGCACTAGGGACCGTCGTCTGAAAAACTACCCACCGGCGCCAATATTCCCCAGCTAATGGCGTGGCTGAATCTGGCTGAATCTTGCACAAACACTGGTGGCGTTCATGGAACGTGCAGTCAGTCTCACTTTGGTTAGGCGAATCCCCTTGGATCGTGTCTTTGAATACGTACAGATCGCTGTCTACAACTTCCTTGCCATTCTTTACCATCTCCTAGATGAAGCATTATGGCTCCTGCGCTCCGCGACGGACTCTGTACAGCTCGGACCAGAGGGAGTTCCATATTGGCCCTTCATGTTTCAATACTCGATCGATTCAAGTCCTTCCGCGACCGCTGCAAGCTTCTCAGGAATTCTCTCCCCGACATTGATGCTGCCTTTGGCAGTGGCCAGGCTGCTCTGGCAGCGGAGCTCAAAGCTGTTGGGTTTTATTACATTTCATGGATGCTACCGGGTGGACTGGGCACTCATGCGGCCCTCATCGATGATCTCCCTGCCGTCTTTTCAGCATTGAAACGCTCTGCACGCGATATCGTTGCGGCATTGATGCCTTTGAGCAGCGCATCTTGAGGTTTCGGGATTGCTTTACAGACCTGTCATGGGTAGACGCGATGGTCGGCAACGCAGTTCTCGTCAAGGGGATGTTGGATGTGCTACTTTCTATCAGCCATGAACAGTCGAGGGTCCGTAGAAACCTTCATGAAGTCTCACGTCAATCGGGCAGAAAACTTGTAAGTTTGTTCATTACACTCGGTAACCTTACTGCGTATTGATGCACCCTTTAAGCTTGTTTAATTTGTGAATGGACGTGGCATTTTCATGATAAACTAGCATATGAACGGCATGTGGAATCCGCGCAATCTCTTCAGTGTTCAAGGCGCTGCACGATGTCCCACCTGTGACATCCTGTTCGTCGAAGGGAAGTAAAAGTATTGCTTTTGAGACCACTCTTCTCTCAATTCCACCCGCCTGTCCTTTTCATATTCTTTCTTTGACAGTCTATGTCATCTTCTAACGCTGTCGCTCTGTTGTAGCGAAATATAGACGAAGACATCGATATCAGTACTTCGTCAGCGTTCTTATACAACTGGACAAAGGATGATACAGACTTTCCCAACAAGGACGCTTTGTCGCTGACCCTTTTGCGCCTTCACGCACTCTGTTATTGAAGATACCTCCCAATCCCTACAGCCTGAGTTCTACTCCGAACTAGCGACCCATTTCTCCGAGCTGCTCAAGGTATATAAGAATAAGGTTCGGCTTCGCGCGGTGAGTAGCAACGAGGAATTGATGATAATTGATGTTGACTCATTACGCTGTAGCCTCAATCATATAGAAGGGCATGTTCGACACATGCCGCATCTCGCGTTGATCGTCGCAGATGTCAATAAATTACTTGCAAAAAATGCGCAGATACTCATCGATTTCTTGGACGACAGCACGGTCCAGATTTCTAGTGCACCTACAAGCAAGTCAGGATGATTCCTCATCCAATCATAAACGACGTTCTTGACCGAGCTAAACGTGTCGAGAATGATGCTTGGCTAAGCAGCGCGCGCCACATCCAATTCCCTATCTATACTACGACTCGCGCTAAAGGCCTCATCACTGCTTTCTTCCCTATATCTCTCATCCTATCAAAGTCACCGACTGACGAATACCATGGACAATGTTCTCGTTAAACGACGGCCATATTCAGTCCACAGTGGATGGGTCGGACGGGTAACCCCGATGAGCAGGATACTGAGTGGAATAATTGCTATTCTGAGAAGCTGCCAATGGTCTCCTCTGACCAATATATGTATTTTGTTTGATATCATTGTTATTGTGTAGATAGACTTGGTTAATATTCATCATTGATTCTAATGGCACAGGCGAATACGAACATTATGTTAACACTATCCACAAGTTTCCCAGAATATGCATTTACATGCCATATAACTCAAAAGCCTCCTTCACTCCCTCCCATCCCCCTGGCAAGCGCGGCTCGAATACCACCTTGAACGGCATTGGATGGGCATTAGCACTCTCCGTAAAAGCCAACACGTCTATCTTATCCTTCTCATCTTCCCTAACGTTGAACGCCCAAAGCGTCAATGAAGTATTGAGGTACGTCGAAGCAGTGGCCAGATGTTGACCGGGACATACACTATTACGGTGGTAACATGTCAACGAAAGCTGAAGAAATAAATACAGACGAGCGTACCGTCGCCCAAATCCAAAAGGGAACGTTCGAACGTCGTCTCTCAGCGTTCCGTCCTCTCCGATCCAACGTTGGGGGTCAAAGGCTTCTGGTTCTGGGAAGTAGACAGGATCTCGGTTGACGGACCTTTCGCAACAAGTCAAGAAGTGTGGGATTGCACAAAGTGTCCTCGAAGCTCACCATACATTTCCAATGACGGTAGCGCCTTTGGGAATACAATAATTATTCTATTTATCATCTCTCAGCTACGTCGATGCATTGATGATAAAATGCACCTACCCAAATGATGTCCTTGGTGGCCTTATGCGGAAAGCCGCCAGATGTAACTGGTCTCCACCTAAAGGTCTCTAATACGAAAGCCATCGTCTGAGGAAGAGAATCGCGGTCGGCAAATGTAGGTGCTAATGAAGCAGCATCAGTATATGTGGGGAGATAAAGGAAAGAGGATACTTACGCCTGTCTTTCCCAATGACGGAGTCCAGCTCTTCTTGAACTTTTCTTTGCGCATCAGGATGGCAGGCCGCAGCCATGACAGCTATGCTTATAGCCGATGCTGTCGTATCACTTCCTGCACCGAACATACTTCCAGTAAGATAAGCAGTCTCGTTATCATCGAGCTCGAGCTCGATCTGTCGCTCAATTAGGTACTTCCCAAATGACGGCTTGACTTCGTCATTCCGTCTCTAATAATGATTAGCATTAGAAAACATGTGCACCGTGTTATCCTCACCAGTTGATCTCTAACTTCTTGCAACAAGCCCTTGAAGAGACCCAATTCTTCCGTATGAGCGTCTTTCAGAGGTTTCAGATAACCTGGCACGTATCTAAACCAAGGGAGTCAGGAATGAAATGCAACTTGCAATATAATTCAGGACTCGCTTGAGTAAAGGAAGGATGTCGACCTTCCAGGCACCGGTGCGCATCGTTAATCCGAGGGTGGTCAAACAGCGGTTGACAGCCTGGACTTCGGGATCCTCAAACGAGGGAGGTACTTTCCCGTATGCCAGACCCATCACGACAGCGACGGCATACCTGATCGGTGACTGTCGAACACTATAGATACCATAGAGCATCCAAGAGACGTACCGCTTTGCGTGATCTTGATGTCTATCCGGATTTTCAGCAATATCTAGAAGGTTTTGCCTTGCATTTTTCATAAGGATAGGCCAATACGATGTAATACTCTTTGGCTGAAGATGTGAATGGAGGGCCCTGTAAATACCACGATGATGAGCATATTAGATTGTACTTGTGATAAATGATAACCTTCGCATCTTTTTGAATCGATCCCCTGCCGGAGTAAGAAGCGTACGCATGCCCCCGGACAAAGTTTCCCCCGCGGAGATGGACCGGGGACGGTCGACGAGGGAGGCTCCTTCCTTCTCCATTATATCAACGGCAGCTTGGTATCGTCCAATGACAACGACGGTCTGCAGACCTTGCCGGAAGGAGAACACCGGGCCGTATTCTTGAGTCCATCGTTCAAAATGGCGATAAAAACTGGGGTTTCGTCATAAATACAAGAGTGTTTCTAATTGGGAGACGTACAATTCTGATTTGAACGAAGCACCAAAGATGGAATCGCTAGGAGGACCCGGTGGCAGGGGAAATCCAGAACGCTTGTATAGTCGAGAATGAAGGACGACGCAAAGGGTAAAAACGAAGATGACAGTCGCAATAGTGATATCTCTAGACTGAGCGAAAATTTCCAAAGACATGGTAATACACCGTTGGCAGTTGCTGCATGTCTGTCTTAGTTGTGGCAGTCTTATATTGCTAGACGGCGCATTAAATTCGATCCACCGCCAATCATGAGAACCACGACGGTAAGGGAAGAAGGTACGCCTCTGCTTCTTCTGTCCTGAGCCGTCGGACGAGGCTCACACATGACTGTCGCACAAACGGAGTTTCGGACTCATTCCTAAAGGGGGATAAATCTCTGCTTACATAAAGGTGATCGCCGAATCTGACGCTGACGTCACGCATAGATCGCAATTCAATCGCAATTGATTCCATTTCTTGTCCAATTCCACGACTTCCTTCACTTCCTCTATTACCATGTCTCTACCAACCACCATAAAGGCAGTCGCTATATCTAAGGCAAGTTCCGTAAGCTCTTCACGACAAGACCTTGCTCAATGGCTCCGGCTTCAGACAGGAGACTTCGATGTCATTGAGAAGGCTACATTACCTTTTCCAAAAGTCAACCCCGGAGACATCGTTGTAAAAGTATGTCTTTTTCAAGCATACTTCAGAATCATCTCCTTATTTCTGTTAGGTGGATTACTTTGGTGTCAATTTCATTGATACATATTATCGGTCTGTAGATCCAATATTCTCTCCTACTGTTATCGCATCTCACTTCTCTTCATAACAGGAAAGGACTGTACCCCATCAAAGAGTTTCCTGCTATCTTGGGAACAGAAGCATCTGGGACTGTCCTTGCTCTTCCCACGGATGAAAACGTTCTGAACGATCCCAATTATAAGAAGCGGAACTATACAATCGGCAGTAAAGTTCTCGTTGTAAGTATCATATTCTCATCAGCCCAAGATTATTGATGGAAATAATGAAGTATGGGTTAGGGTCACATGCAACTTACCTCTCAGTCTCATGGACAAAGGCACACGCCGTGCCGGACTCTATCGAGACCAATGTTGCAGCCGCGGGTGGTGTACAGGCTCTAACGGCTCTGACCTTCTTCACTGAAGCGTACAACGTCAAACAAGGCGATATCATTCTTATACACACGGTTGCTGGAGGCCTTGGTTTACTCATGACTCAGCTTGCGAAGCATCGGGGGGCCACCGTTATCGGTACCACATCGACGAAAGAAAAGGCCGAATTTGCTAAAGCAAATGGCGCCGATCATGTTATTCTTTATCCTGTCGAGGATACGGTTGAACGGGTGCTTGAGATAACTAAGGGCGAAGGTGTTCATGCAGTCTTCGACGGCGTTGGGAAAGACACGTACGTTATTAGCACTTTCTCTTGCATCTGATTCTACTGATTGGCTAAAGATTTGATAACAATTTGAAACTGCTGCGGCGCAAAGGCACGCTGGTGTCTGTCGGTAACGCGTCTGGTGCCGTTCCACCAAAGTCTCCCTATGTGCTCGGGAGCGGAAATTTCACCCTTCTGCGCCCTACGTATGTCTTTTTCCTGCGGGGATTTTTATTACTAAGGTGTCTTCTTATTTCTAGAATGGGTAACTATATGGTAACACCGGAAGAAGCGTATCACTATTCTACCGGAGTCTTTGATCTCATCTCGAAGGGAGTTTTTAAGATTAATATTTTTAAAGAGTATCCTTTCACAGCGGAGGCTGTCCAACAGGCCCAGAAAGATTTGACGAGCGGGAAAACCACCGGAAAGTTGTTGATCAAAGTGTCAGAAGAGTGATTACTATATAGGCAAAAGTGCCCTTTACCATGAAATACATGCAATATTCTTTACGTCTTTCTTGGCGATTTGGGTTGTCCGATAGTATCAACAGAGCTGCAATGAGGTGATCGCAAGAAGACATAGAATAATTTCTTTAGGAGGCGATACTTCAAATGAGTATGAGCACGAGTTGGTGTATATAGCGCGCGCCATGCGTGTTGAACGCTGGACCAGCCTTGCCTCTGCGGCTTCCTGGTTGACCATCAGGCGTATCGTACAGTTTATGAAAGTAAATGTTGTACACATCCTGAAACGGCAATGAACACCAGCGTTGGCCACAACACATGGCTTGCCATGTCAGGACTGTGGACCCAGCCGTTCCCGGTTGTGACCTTGTGTCGGTAACACCAACATCAACACTTATGTAGAACCCGACTTTTTCAGGATTCCAGAAAGCTTGTACGTGCCGAACTCGCGGGACACAATTTACGACCACTGAGATGACTTTCGGTACTCGACAAGATGCCATACAACGCTACATTCTCCAAACCTACCCTACCGGATCCCGCAATCACTAGTCAACCACTCCGTTATGACGGTGATTCAAGTACATCAGGTCTATGCATCAGATGTGATCCATAGAATGTTTATTGAAGTGTAAATATCACCCCCGTATGAAACGTCTTCTCACTGATCTATCATTTGGCGTAAAGATCTGTCTTCAGAAACGTGCTCTCAGCATTGACAAAAGGAGACTCTCGGGGCCCATAGAATATATTTCAAATCACTAATGCTCGAAGCAGATCATGCCAAGTGATGAGCTCCAAAGAAGGTGGGACGAACTCCCTGAAGCTCAGCTGGTGGTCGGTCCCTCAAACCATGATACATCCCATGAACGAAGCTCGTAGCACCAACAATATTGGCGAACGGAACTGTCAACTGTCCTTCAGAGACGATCAGATTCCTGTGAGAAACGAGGTAAGCACAAAATCCTAAAGACAGAGGCGCAGAACGATGAACCTGGAGTCTAGTCGTCCGAACCGGAAGAAGAAGCTAGCAAGCTGTTTTCGCTTGACATCTGGCAGATCCTCGGGGAACGGAAGAGAGACAAGTCGCCGCACACCCAAGCCGAGGGCAGTCACTACACCGCGAGCGATGGGACGTTCGGTGGCCTCAAGGGACAGTTGACATCTCCTTTTCGTCAAAGGCTCGAATTCCCTGACGAATTTCCGAGCCAAGCTCGATGTCGGGAAGTAGAGGAGTAGCTCCTATGAGAAATATCAGATTTTTATGACTGGACGACAAGACGGAATAGACAAACATCTTTACCGCCAATACGGGAGACAATGTACGAAGCAGAAGGCACTTTATCATAATTGTTTGTCCAACCGATGCAGAGTCGTCTTATCTGGGGGTTATCCAGGCCCGAGATCTTGACGAGGCGTTTTAGATTTGGTTGCGTATCCTGCTTTGAATACCATTCCGGATATATCGAACTCTCGCTGTCCACGAACGTTGGCCGTACTCCTGCCTCTACAAAGTCCACGTGAGCCTACTTCCAAGGTTAGCTTCTGCAAAGAAAAAACAAACTCGGAGGGCTACTCACCTTGTATGCCTGGTGTATATCCAAAAACTGTGCCTCGATGAGGCCCCCGGACCTGTCAAAATGGGTGCAGAGGGCTCCATCGTACTTGGAAAGAATCTCGACGAATTGGTATTCCGTGAAGCTCTCTGGTACATTGCGCAGCTCAATCGACCGTGTGGCACTGTATTTGGCGAGCATAGCTACAGTGTCGGGGGTCACCGGTGGGGACGTCGAATCGTCAATCCTCAGCGAAAAGTCTTTTTGCTTGTTATTCGCCTCAACACAGCGCTTCGCCGTTCCTTCATCGAAAAACCGGACAAGGAGGTGGTCTTTCGAGGGTACTATCTTCTCTGCCGGGTTGGCTTTGATAGTGTCGACGATACTGTTGACATTGTATCCTTCTGGGAGGTTGTCGACACGGATAGTGCGGTGGAGAGAAGGTAATTCTGTTGTGGTAGCGTAGGATGCAGCAGGAATACGGGATATCTGCAGACGGCGAAGGGCGGGACCAGCTCGGAACATGTTTGACTGCAAAAGAATTTCGTTTCCCACGCCATAGACGCGCTCCGGCTCCCGGTCCGAATACTCAAAGCGGGGATATATTCACACGCGTCCCAAATAGTCGATGAACGCCTTCGTTCCCTCCAAGTTCCCTCCTTCCCCGACAACAATCATAGTGAAAAAAGCCTGGTAGGAATCGGGTACAAGCTACATCATTTCTATAAAAAAACAGCTGCAGCTAATTCTCCGAATGCTGCACTCGAGTCTTGAGAGTGGTTGCCAGAGTTTTACCATACTCTACATCTTTCGAGCTGACCCATATATCTCACGTATCCCAGTATTTCCAGCTCGGTTCATGGGAATTATGTTTTATACTCCTTCCAGAAGGTAAGACATGCCTGCCTTCGTTCTTAAAAAGCGCCGACCGATATCAATGATTATCTTCTGCCAACGATCAGATGAGAGGGTTTGATAGCGTATCGTTCATTTTTCCAGTCGACGCATGATGTTTGTCACAAGAAGGCTGCAATTTTCTGCTTGGGTGGGTACCCGATCTTGATGCTGAACGTTGTTATGGAAGCTGGAAATTAGAATCTGTTTTACCGATTGGATACTGCTTCGTGGTGCTTTAATGTTTCCCCAGCAAACGAATACTACTTACGAGCAGTCAGCTTTACCCTCCAGGTTCCAGGTTGATTTACAGTCAACAGAGGCCTGTTCACTCTTTTGGTTCCTAAATTCATTGCAATTTTCAGGGAGATGTCGATGAACGATAGGCAGTCTCAATTATAGCTCACTATAATTGGTGCTTCATCAAATTTACGCACACGCGTAGCCTTTCATAATTTGCCGCCAAGACTGAAGACCTCACTGGCCATCGGCCACTTCTTATTCCTTCCGTAACTTAATTGTATATCATGAACGTTGACTGCTCGGTGACTCCGTGCGCCACTCTGGGATGAGAGTAACGTCCATATGCCCCATCGCATGTCCGGTTAGCGTCATCAACAGCTGACGGACTGCGGAAATGTTGTAGATTGCCAAGAAGACTAACGTTGACTTACTATAAAGTCAACTTCCGAACTTCTTCGGAAAAATTATCAATAATCATCTTCTTCATGATGAAAAGTGACACCATAAATTGTAACTTTGGTTCGAAAATGATCCTCCAAGGGGGTAGAGAGGCTGAGTTCTGCTGCGGCCCTTGCCCCGATGTCAGACGGAATGTTTCCATTTGAGCTGAGGACTGCGCTGAGAGTGAAATAAATTGAAGCCCCCCCCCACTTCTTCTCCAGCTGTCGTAAATCTCTTCCACCATAGTGAACTCTCCAAGCAAGTTTGCATGCAACGAGTATGGTCGACGTATCTCAGCAGTGGGGCCGGACGGAACGGTCCAAATCCGGTAACTGTACCCGCATGACCCTTTTGGCTCCTACCCTCATCGTCGGTACATATAGATGGAAATGTAAGCAATTTTCTTCTGTTGGTACCTACCACCGGCACTAAATATTGCGCAGTCCTTCACGGCCAACGTCGGTGTCGTCCCACGACACCTCTACCCGCCATTTCCTTGAAGAAATGAACCCACTGAACCCACCCAATGCGCCTTTTGTCTCGTCTTCGTCACCGCCAGGCTCGTCGAGCTCGTCGATACGACCGGGAAGTGCAGATGTCTTCAGGCCTAAATCCCAGTTATTGGAGAGTCAGTCGAACGTCTCGCTGAGCGTCAACTACCAGCCGACCAAGTTTTCCCACACGCTGTTGCAGCCAGGCCCACGGAGACGGAAACAAAAGAGCGCAGCGTTGAACGTCCCCAAGCGAGGAGGGGGAGTCGAGGCTTTCAGGTCGGGAGAGGCGAGGATGCCTGGCGAGGCAGACGAGGACTACGACGGTGTTACCACCGGTTGGTTCGGTGGCAAGGACGGCAGGTCGAGATTCGCCAAGAAACTGCGCTGGAACAGGTTCAAATGGACGCTGTTCGTCGCAAACTTGGTCCTTACCGGCTATTCCATCGTCGGTATCATCTGCCTGCTGATGACGTGGTTCAACGTCTGGACCAACGCCGACATCGTTCGCGTCGGGAATCGCCCAGAGCTCATCGTATCGACCATCGCTGCCTGTCTGGGAATCCTGACGTCCATCATCGGATGGGCGGGCATCCTGCTTAACAATCGGTCCTTCCTCGCCGTGTATGCCTTCCTGCTCTGGATCGTCTTTGCGTTCAACACCGCGCCGGGGTACATCACCTACAAACGACGAGAACTCAATCTCGAGGGCAAGGTCAACCAGCAGTGGTCCCAGGATCTCGGTTCGGAAGGCAGGCTGCGGATTCAGAACCAGCTTGGATGCTGCGGCTATTACAGCCCGTTCGTTGAGGCGACCGTTTCTCAGACGTGTTATGCTCGCTCGACGTTGCCAGGCTGCAAGCTTGACTATCTCAAGTTCCAGCGCCAGGTGCTCAAACGCTGGTACACCATCAGTTTCATTCTCGTTGCCCCCCAGCTTTTGATTATCGTCGCTGGACTTCTCTGCTCGAACCATGTCACGTACAGGTTCGGCAAGGGTATGATGCCGAAGGCGTATCGACTGAGCATGAACAGTATGGCCGTTATTATGGATAACTATGCAAAGTGCGTCGTTTCGTTGTCCTTTGAAATTTTACTAACCTCGTTTTCTGCAGTAAACTGGCAGAGCAGTACGGTGAGGAGATCGCGACGGACGTTATCTCCCGCTCTCGCTCCAATCTCAACCTTGATGGCGGTATGGTTAGCATGCCATACGCCAGTGCTGTATCTTCGTCTGCCACACATAACAAATACGATTCTGTCGGGTCTAGGTCACCACAGGAGGGAGCCTATCCACATTAAAACACATTTATTACTTTTGGGACTATGGACACTCATTGGACTATCTCTTTTTAGTTTACCAGTATTTCGATACCCATATTCTTTGCACGGAACATTCTGCCTATAGAGCGCTCAACACATACGTTATCCTAATCATGTATTCGATGCGCCGCCGTGGAATATGTATGGGCTGGCTTCGTTAACCACTTGGAGATGGGGTGGAGTTAAAGTGCTCAACGCTTCGGGATTGCGAAGTGGCTCGGTAAGATCCAACGAACAAAGTGGGTTCTGGAAGTGTGGGTGCGGGTAAAAGTGAGAATCCAGGGCCTGGACAAGAACTGCGACTCGGAGAAAATCAGACCTCACGGAATGTCAATATCGAGCCGAATACGGTTCATCAATCAGTGGGTCATGAAAGACAGATCGCCCAGAAAGGATTTGTAACAGCGGAAGCTCATCGTAGACGATGGTCTAGTTGTCGGGGAAGTTACGAAGGCGGAAAGGGGCGGTGCTCGGTACTCAGTGGTTATAATTACTGGATGACGGTACTACAGCCGCTACCACAACCCCACAACCAGATGTAGGGCATTTCTGCGCAGGGGAAGTCGTAGTGGAGAATGCAACTGGGCGTTCATCGCCTTTTTAGGATGCATATGGAACCGTTTTGGCGTTCGGGCCGCAGCATTTATATAAAGTTGCAGTAGATAATAATATCCGAGGAAATTGTGATTGAGGTCAAAAGATTCTAAACCAACTTGAAATAGCAGCTCGGGATTTTCTTCCTCTGACGTCAAAAGTTGCTATCACAGCTGGGGGGGCGACTATTTTTGGATGGTCAAAATAGAATCAAAATCCGAGATGCCGATTTTGGGCGAGGCAGAATCCGACATTTCGCACTTTGATTCTATTTTGACTCGCCCAAAATAGTCACCACCCAGCTGTGTATGCAATCAAGCCCAGTGAAAATTCCGTCGAGCCGGTCTGAGCCAAATCAAGCTGCACAGATTTTCATACAGCGAGATCGAGCCAAATCAAACGGCCACACGGCCACACGCACTAAACGCAAGCTTCACCCACCAGATCCGATGCACCGTCTCTGTAGATCTTCATAGCCTTATTCATCCATGTTGGGAATAGACGTCGGCAGGCACAAAGGACATGGCGGATATGGCTCGAACGAACGTATATTCGTGGACAGATACGTAGGTGATGGGGGTACGAAGCCAAGAAACGGTAGTGATCGATACGAAAATCAAAATAATGTAAAATAAAAGACGGCATGGCCGTCGGCCCAAGTGGCTGTGAAACCATATCCTCAACAATCCAAATGATTTGCGGCCGACATACTAATGCAAAATAAGTTCGAAACCAGCCACGTTTATTTACCCGCTTGGGCAGCTGCCGGTGACATGATCGACACCTTTTTTCTCTTTTACCACCACCATGCCGTCGCCTCCTGCTGCATATACGCCGTCTCCACCGTATTTTTACGCCTGCAAGTGGGACTCCTTGCTTGCTATTTGTTCCTTTCTCCTATGTATTCTGCCTTTGCCAGCGAAGTGGACCGCAACACTTACGAGCACGATACTTTGGACTGCAACTGGCTCGCAAAAGGTGGATATATGCGCTCCGTTTCGACGCCTGCAACATCAGTTTATGCTTACACTGTCGCGTTTGGGTGCATAGTAGGATATTTGGTACTGAAAGTATGTCTTTATCGTGTTATTCCTTGTCACGGATACTCACAGCGAGGTAGTGATTTCATCCGCCATCTCGGTGAAATCTTGAACGGAGTGGCCTCGGTACGTTATATTCCGTATATCTGTGTGACACGGTGGTCTGACTATCATTATAAAGGCCATTCTCTTCATTTTATACGGTGTCTGTATCGTAACTTTTGTGCCATCTTGTCCGTTATCACAGCATTGATATAACACTTCGGGACATTTTCGTTTTGCAAACGGTGCAGCATTACCCAGAAATGACTGTGGGGTGTATAGCGAGGCAAAGCTGCCAGATTGGGGTGTTTAGGATATCCCTAGCCGGTGTAATTACACTGTGTATGTATATAACAGTCAACGGGAATAAAATTGAGCGTAATCGAGCCTAAAGGAACTTGGCAAGATTGACCGAAACCGCTCGATTCGGGCTGAAAAGAGTTCACATTTCGAAGCCCCGTCGACCTTTTCCCTTTGGCTTGATTTCGCTCAACCTGGCTCGACCAACTTTTCACTGGGAATCATTATGTAATCAAGCTTCAAGCTTCAAGAGCCGTCCCGACAGAATGACGCCGAAGCCATTCGGCATAACATGCCGACTCGCCGCCCCAGGAAAGTGAAAGTTGTCGGCCCGAGGCGCGTCGATGGCGTGGGAACTTGATCCTTTTTTCCCAGTCACGGCCCACCATGTTGCGAATCGGATCTGCACTTCGGTGTCTGCGGGCAGCCCGTCTTCCTTCCGCGTCTTATGCAACTGCAGTAGGGCCTGCATCTCTTCAACGCACGGTCCGCGTCGAAAATCTTCCGTCCGGATACGATGTCGGCAGCATCATCGAAGCCATTAAAGGCAACCCTTCAGAGGCAATCGTGCCTTCAAAAGACCATCTACTCGTCCGGTTTTTCGACGAATACACGGCAAGGTGCTGCGTCGAAGTCAGCAATGGCGTCCAAAATCTTTCGTTAAAAATTGACGAATCAGCTTCCGCGCCATTGGACGACGCGACGATTGCCAAGCTCGTGAAATACGATTTGACACGCACCGTCAGACTGAGCAACATCCCGAAGAGCCTCAACGAGTACGATCTCAAGCAGACTCTTTCAAAGTACGAAGGTGTCGACGTGCGTTTCAACTTGGCTGAGACAGAAGCCGACATACATTTTTTGGATATTCACCAGGCGGCCGAGGTATGTTTAGCTTATATGATGATCATTGACTTGTGCTGACATATTTCAAGGCGTACAACGACTTGAAGGCCACAGGCGGCTCGCCGACACACCTCCAGGTCATCCCCTCAGATTATATCTTTCCCGAGTGGTACACGCCAGAAGGACCAGAAGCAACGCAAGCCGTGGTCTTCTCCGAATTCCCTTCGCCCGGAATTCGTAATGACTGTTATCGACTGATCTTGGATATGGACAGCAGCACCGTACCCTTCATCACCACGGTCTTCGCCGGACGTCTTGTAAGCGTGTCGTTCCACGTTCTTAACCGCATCTCATTCACTACTTCAGGGGATTAAATCCTTCTTTCCGACGACCGCCCTAGCACGGCAGTTTGTCGAGGAGTGTAAAGCAAAGACAGATGCCTTTGGCGTCAAGGTAGCCTTCGAATCGACGGTAAGGACACTCAAGGCCGGTCTAGTCACTGCAGTCGGCTTGGGTGCAACTCGTGTAGTATCTCTACCTGTCGCTGTAGATCCTTCTATATATGGCAGACTCCAGCGTTTCTTTGCCATCTATGGTGGCGTGGCCCAATGGTGATGAGCATTTTTCTCGCCTGATCCCGGTTTTGGCTCTGATGCCTTTTTTCCAGGGGCATATCCTCCACTGATGGGGCACTATTGGTGACCTATCATAAGCTGATGGGGGCTGCAAGCTTCATCTCAGCTCACACTCAAGGGTTCAAAGCCACGGTACCACGGGAGATTCAGGGTGTTACACCTAATTTTTACAGGGGAAACAAGTTATAGCGAGATGCGTGGATCCCACGGACACTGTAGAGACGTCCACGTCATTGACAGTGTAATTTACCGACAAAATATCATGCCATTGAACTTGACACTTTTTAAAATCTCTGCCCTGCAAGTTGTCGTCGACAGCCCAATACTGTGCGTTGATGCCATCGCCGTCTTCCATCTCGCTACCGAGTAGTGTGTACGTGTCTTCCCCTTTCTGGTTCAATCCCGCCATGCTATCTGATCGTTTCACATTCTTGGAGATGGCAGCGGCAACTTTAATCTCAAGTCACTACATGTATATCCCGGCTGATGTGCCGGTGAGACTAGCCCTGGCCATAGCAGTCACACTTTGAGATAGATGGCAGATAGTACTAAAGGTTCTTTCGCCAATACCCTAATTTCCTCGCCGCTGGAATCCCCTACTTTGTGGTTACGATGTTGACCTGGAGGCTGTACGGCAGATTGGTGGGAGTTCGGGAATCCTGTGGGTTTGGCTTCAAGTCTTTTCCAAAGTACGGACCGTGAGCGTCCACATGTGCTTAAAACGCAGCGAATTTCCGCAGGATTGTATGTGTGAGAATGACGACACTGTACCTACATGCTCGTCGATCAAGTACTCGGATATGGAAGGTCTTCTATAAACCCATGGGCCCTGTCTGGATATTCTTCCACAACATCCATGCCTCCGTCTGAATTCTCTTTCTCAGCGCCATCTCCCATTTCATACGAGCTAACTTCCCCAATGTCTGATGTGTTCCCAGCTGAGTGCTTCACATGCGTCCTTCCGTCCACAAGACCTTCATCGATCAGATGATATAGTCGTCCCGCCTCAACAGAGAGCAAATCAGGGATCCCCCGGATGTACTCCACAGCATATACACGGCGCCACGAACTCCATTCGGACCAGAATTCTTCGTCCGATGTCCACTGACACAGGTTTGTGATATATTCCTCCCACATTAGCTCGGATACACTGTTCTGATGATCCAGTTTTTGGAGCAGAAGGGTGAGACTTCGCGAATTTTTGTCGTACAGGAGCATGCGTGTAAGGAGCGAAAGACTTTCGACAAATGAAGTTTTGTTTGGTGACTTAGAGTCGGAAAGGTGAAGAGGGTCGAAGGTATCCAAATCAATCATCCTATATGTGACAAGAAGAGCAAGATATGTTGCAAGAGCCTTCGGTCTGTCGGAATCGCGTTGAGAGTGCGCCGCTCTGAACCTTGTATATAGAGCAGGCAGCCCGCCTTCTTCATTGAATATCCTAAACATCACACCATTGTCGTCTGAAAGATAGATGTAGGTGGGTCGATAGCTAGCAGCATGTGGTAAGGTTCTGGAAAGAGACGCCGGGTGGAGCAAGAGTAAAGGTTCCAATACCATCTCCATGAGGCTCCATTCCAATTCCCAATACTGAAGCCGAAGAGGAGTGTCGCAGTCTTCCAAGGAGCATGGAGACAGCAGACACCTTATGGCGTTGGTATAGAAATGTTTTGCCGACAAGAATGTTGTTGGCTCGAAGTTAGGTATGCCATCATGGAAACTGAGAATGATTAACAACGCGATGCGGGGTTTTAGGGCCAAATCTCTGGCGAAGGTACGAGATGCCAAAATGGTACGAACGTGCCTCCGAGCTTCAATCTCTCCGGTCCGCTGGCTTTTACGCATTAATTCGACCGTAATAGATGTCCCATCCAGTAAGGAATCGTGATGTTCAATACCATCGGTATTGCTCAGGTGATCACAAAAAACTCTGATCATCCCCGGTAACACCTTCTCCAAGCATGTCAAGAAATTGAAAGTCGGTTCATGGTCCAAAGTTGGATCTGTAACAAAACAAAGCCAGCCAAGGAGGGACCTGGAGAGCTCGGTGGTCGTACGCGATAGGAACTCAATCAGAGTGCCGCCGCCAGTCGGTCGCTCAGGTCTGGCATTGGACGGAAGGCCCAACTCTTCCTCTCGCCAAAATAGCAGCAAAAATGTCTGGACCTGTATAAGCATGTCCCGATGATGGCGGTTTATACGCCCACCACTTATCTCGAGATACCGAGTCCACTGCACCTTCACCTCAGACAGGGACTTCCACCCCGCAGCCGGAGGGAGCTTGTCCTGCCAGATTTTGATCACTTCCGCCATTAAGACTATTGCGGACGGGGATGTCCAATCTGCACAATCAAATATACAGATCCATACATCCTCAGGAAAGACAACGGTTTCCCGTAACGGCGATTGGAATATCGCAATTAGGCTAGAGGTGGTATCTTTGAATGGCCGTAACGACATTGGCGATGGCGGCATCGGAAAGAGATTGCGTTTCAGTTTCATGACTGAGTACTGCATTTCAAGTGACAGACCACCTATTTGGTCAAAAATGTCACCAACAGCTCTGTCAATACCATCGAGCTTTTCGTTACGATTTCCCAGAACCGCCTGTAGTACGACCTGTTTGACAGACGTATTTGACGATGTTGAAAACAGCCAAGAAATAGCTTCGCCATCAACGACATCTTCCATCTGCTGGACACCTTTTTGCTCTGCATCTCTCATTGAGCTAGGTCTGAAAGGTTGGCTGTGATGAGGGTGACGGCGATGGATGTGCTTTGATGCTCTGTTGTACGCAGCGAGATACAGTCGAAACAGATGGACTGTCAGTGGGGTTTTGTATGGACAATTGTGATAGACGAGAGGGAGGATGAGACTCCCGATATATGCGATGTAGACACAACCTGCCATGGCAGCAACTGCATATGCAATGACCAGCTCGAGTGCAAAAAGATAGATGCAAAAACCTGCGAAAAAAAGGCCCAAAGAAACATGAAGAAGGACAGGAAGGAGCCCAATGATCATCGGAACCTGCCATTTCTGCAAGCCCATGTATCGAGATTGACGAATTCGACCCCGATCACGAGGAGAGCTGTCGGAGATTGTGGCGATATATTGATGAAGCCATTGCTTGACCAATACAGCCACGAGCGCAGTGATAAGGCTGAGTGTTAGACTCATGAACCAGAGACTATTCACCCATATGTACGCCAAAGGCGAAGTGAAGGAAATGGTAGGGAAAAAAGGAGAAGAAGGGATTGAAGATACGTTCGACGTCGCTCTCTGGAAGCCCACGAGTTCGATGAGTAGCGAGGCGGAGACTTCCGTATAATCGGGCTGCAAATTTTGCGATGTTTGAATGACAAAAGTCGTCAAAATTGCGGAGAACAGACCGGCCTAGTAATGGCGTTAGCGCCGGTAGAGCTTGTGGGGGAAGTTACCCACAAAAACTAATAGGACATCGATGGTATCTTGATAGATATTCAGCATCTCCCCATCAAACATGGCGGCCTCGTCAACGTAGGTGCGCCAAAAACGTCCATTGGGTAACATCTCCTCTCCGATGGCATCCCTGGGATAGCGTTTTGTATAGTCGTTGGGGTCAGCGCCCGTTGCTGTTGGTCGATTAATACTCACACAAAGCGATATCCTGGAGATGTACCTCCCATTGTCCTGAATTGCTTTTGATACTGCCTTCTTCGCAGTCCAAAATAGGTCCCAGAAAACGGTCCTGCTCCGCCTTCATCTGCTGCAGCGACAGGCGCTTGTTCTTCCACACCACCCTGCGGACTAGCCTGACCGCGGCCAGATTCCACATCACGGGAGCTCTCCTCGGTCATATCGATACTTCAATCCCAAGAAAAGTATTATCTGGTGAGTCGGAGAAAACCTTTAAAGATGACAATGTGGTGCAAAGGTGTATGTTCGGTGAGGCGCGTGATTGCCTAATTGTACTTTCTTTTCTCAGGATTGCGCATATGGAGCGCCGAGCGCTTACTGACATTCGGTGCAATGGATTTAAAGAGACTAAGATTTGTCCACAAGGACAGGTGCTAGATAAGTAGTAGTCCCAAGCCGAAAATGGTACTCCCAATTCGTAGGATATGGTCGGAACTACGTAATGATTTCTGGCCCGTTTCCTATTTTATAAATAGCTCTCTTGTAAGTGATAATTTACAGCATCACAGACGACAATATTGTACTACTCACAAAAATAACGTGCCAATAGCGGCACCATCAATATAACCCTCCCTGAGGCTCTGTTTCAAGAAAACTCGAAAGCAATAAATCACGTCAGAAGCAGATCAAGCTATCCTCGGACAGTTCTCTCCATGTACCGGATATTCTGAATGACCGCTAAAATGCCAAAGTCAGGGCTGGTCACGAACCATGATTCTCAACCGCAGCATATCGGCTTGATATCGGCAGTCAACACTGTTGAGCTAAATGCCAATACGATCGAGACGGCATTTCCTGAAAGAGCGGCATGTAGAGAACGTACAGCACAATTTTTTGAAGGTCAAATACAAGCAAGTGGAAGGTGTTGTCGACACTGGCAGCGGGATTGCAGCGGGGAACATCATGATTTCAAAGTCCGAATCCAGGATCGGCCTGGCGGCATCATATTGATCTGTCTGGTTACGACAACCTACGGCTTTGTTCTGCATAGTATCGCCCATTATCAATGCCTGGTGGGTCAATATTGGTACTTGCAGTAGAAATTCTCACTGAAAGTCCTTCTACAGGAACCATGTAGCCTTTAGTCGACTCTTACGGTGGCAGCAGGCCAAGCAATATGAAGGATCGGCTACAATACGCTATGGCAACGCGGAGCTAAACCAGCGATTGAATGGATGGCAAGGGCAATTGGTTCCCTGTCAGTAATTCGTTCTCGTTTCGTCACATTTACATATCTCATATATTTTTCCCTGCCCAATACAGTTAGGTCACGAACGAGTTTTAGAACGCCGTTCGCGAACGCCCGGAAAAAGCCGGTCACAGCATCGTCACATCTGACCTTGATCTGACCTATTTGTTTTATCATTTTTCTGTCAGGCGCTATATTGTATGCAAACCATATTTTGTAAAGTTTAGACAGATTTTAGGGTTTGTGTAAAATTCTCGAGGTGAACTGAAAGAAAAACATATGTTTTCATGTAAGGCCGTTGAAGCCGACGCGAGCCGGCGTGACCAAGTACATCGTACCGGGGGCCTGGGCCGGGCCGGCCTTCGTACCGTGATGTTATATAAGCAGCTCGAGCAGCTCAGAACGTCGTCACGGTTCTAGGACGCGTTCGCTCCCCTATTGAATGGATAGCGATCATGATGTGGGTTCCTCAGGATCCCACGGATGTCGCTTCATATCATGTGACAAGAGTATCCTTGACCTACATCAACGTCAAGACTGATGGGAATCCTGGACCCTGACTCTCTATTAGGCGACTGAAGACTGACCACAGTACGTTCGGTAGCTTGACTTCATACCCATTCTTATTCCAATCGTGACTAGGAGCCAGACAGTCCAGATTCTCTTGATCACTTTGATTCGGTTGTCGCAATGGGGGTAAGTGTCCGAACGCAAACAGAAGAGCAGTCAATAACGTATAGCAGTCACAGTTGTCGCATCCGAACGAGCCTCTTACTTATCCAGAAGTCACCATCTCAGCCCTCACTGAGATCGGAAAGGAGGAATCATCGATCACAGTTCCAAAACAACAATCGTACATCGGTACAAAACCCGTCATACCCTCCTCTCTCGCCAATATACCCTGTGCCAGCCTAGGTGTCGCCGGGCTTTTAGATCAGCTCAACACCATCCTCGGAACCTCGTACACACTGAAAAATTCATCATTATCCTCCATTCTCGAGAACTGCCTCTCCAGTAACTACGACTTTGGCGCCGCATACGGTCGTCTTCGCCCAATCTGGTACAGCGCTAAGTGGACCACCATCCAAAATGAACTGCGAACACGTGAAGAGAAGGACCAAAAGATGCGACGAGAAGCGCTCGTGGGTAACCGGATCGTAAACCCGAATATGGCTCCTCGACGCGTTTGGGATCTTTACAGTAATCGTGTTGTTCCACATTGGATCGTCCCTGACAAGAAACCGTGGGCGATCTCGTACGCTTGGATGGATCCTGAACATCGTGAATACATCGAAACACCCATAAATGCACATGAATGGCCCGTTCCCATCCATAAAAACGGGAGCTTGGATCTCGTCCGAATCGAGATGCTTAACCTAGGTGCAGAGTATGTCTGGCTGGATGTGCTCTGTTTGAGGCGACATGGGAAACCGGAGAATGAGCAGTTGCGCGAGGAGGAATGGAAGACTGACGTCCCCACAAGCGGGTACGTGTACCACCAAACCGAAATGGTGGTGTACTACTTCTGTGGACTGGGAGGACCGTTCAACTTGACGATGGATGACTTGGACAATCCCCGGTTTTGGTTGAACCGGGCGTGGACGTTGCAGGAAATCAGCAGGAAGTGGGTCATTGGTGGAATCACTAGCGATGAAACAGTGACGACCGCGCCGACAGACGCGGAGCGGGACCACCAGGCCGTCCTAGACAGGATCCACGAACAACTAGGGACCCTAGTGGACACTGTACACCGTGTCGACAACGTGTTCGACTTGCTGGTGCATCTTCGCAAGCGCAAATCGGAGCATGCGGTGGATCATGTCGCGGCGTTGATATTCCCTCTTCGATTCAAGGCGATACCAACGTATGATGTGACGCAGTCTGTCGAAGACCTTTGGTTGGCCGTGGTAAACACCATGCGGACGAAGCATCGAGGGGATATGTTCTTCCTATATCCTCAACCTGGGAGCGAACAGACTTGGAGACCGTCGTGGAACCAAGTCATCGCTGAGAAGCGTCTTCCGACGGGAAAGGTCAGCCTGTACGCGGATGTGGGACGCGACGAAAAGACGAATTCTGATTGGTACGACGGGATGTGCATTGAAGAGGGCCGTATACAGGGACTGGGTCCAAATGGTCCGAAAGGGCTATCACGACCGGGGAAGTTGGTCGTCAAAGATGACACCGGAACGCTACATTCACTCGAAATTGTCGCCGCTCATCCGTACGCAATACCTGAGGATTCATACACATTGATAGCCGGCAGTCAATGGAAAATCTTGACTCGTGCGCCATTGACGGAAATCTATTGGGTCGCCGGACGAAGATTGCCAGAGCACAAGTTCGAGAAGGTAGCGGTGTTCACCATGACAGACGCAAAGGAGATACAAAGGCTGAAGAAATTGGGTGTCGCTAAACGGTCGATTCGGAACTATCTTGTTTGATGGTTTATGGTGGCTGCGTTTCCGAATGCGGGATGGATGTTGTGAAGAAAAATAAAGGTAAAAGGTTGATATGACGGAGAGAAACCTAGCAGATACCCAACGGGCAGTGTGAGCAGCGAATGCGAACAGTATGGGTCAAATTTGATTCCCAGGGTACCCGATGCGTGCTGGTGCAGTGGTGGAATACTGCAAAGAGGATGTTACGGTGAATTATTTCTGAATGCCGTACTTTGAGCTGTAGTGCGAGCGATGAGTGCAATGTAGCCCTACGATCCATCGGTTGAAATGAATCTACAGAATTTGACGCTATGAGTAGAAGACATGACAAATATCGCCTTGAGATAGACCTTGTAGGTGTGCAAAATAGAGGAAAGCTGTGTTGGAATAACAAGAGCGGAATGAGATCCAAATACGCCAAGCGATACAGATGATAGAGCAAATTGATACTACTTACTACTGGCGAGTATCTACAAAAGGGGGACCGGCCTCTTATAAGAATTGAAGATGGTGGAAGCGGAACGCACGTTACGACTTAATAAGTATGTGAAGAAGGACCGGCGTCTTGCTACTATACTAAGGAAATCATAGGCACCGCTAGACAAATAAAAGCATAGCAAATCGTGCATGGTGAATCGGAATATGAATCACTATTTCGTCTCGAGGCCCTGCTTTTGTGGTCCGCACCTCGGCCACTAAATCGTACTGCATCAACAAACAGTCGCTAGTGATGTGGATCTACAGCAATAAGTATTAATAGTCAGATCATCTCGCACTCGTGAAAAACATCGCTAAATACCAAAAAGTCTATCTTCAAATCTTCAATTTGCCTCCTGTAACTCTCGATGGCCTCACGGAGGTCGTTGGCGTCGAGTAATCCCTTTAATCCACGTTGCTTGCGGGTTTCGTCATTCAGGTGTTCTGCTATGCTGCTGAGACACCTGCATTCTTATCAATGGATGCTGCCAGCTGCGACGTGTACACTGTGCTCACCGTTCCATCTCGTTGCAAATATCCGCGAAATATTCAGTTCTTTACTCTCCTTTCCTGCCCGTAATATGACTGTTGATGACGGTGACAGTATTGGCGATGCTCTCGGCAAGTTCCTTCACTCTGTGTTTGTTTGTTTTGACTTTCTACACAAGGATAGAAGGGTGAGCAACAGCAGGTGACACTGGGACAGGCATACGAACGTCAAGGAGCTCGATGACAACAACAGCCACCTTAGCCAGATTCTCTAGATACAGAACACCAGTGGCTTCTGCGAGCTTGGCGATGAGTACACATGAGCTGAACGGCCGCATGGTAATGTGTTATAAGAAATGGCTTGCAGAGGTTGGTGTGTGCCGCAGTGTGCGTCACTGAAAAAATGCAGATGTAACGGAACCCACCCAACCCAGGGGCCAGCCGGCGGGTAGGGAGTCAGGATGTTACTCCCAACAGTGTTCCCGACACAGAGATACACGAAGATTTATGGTCAGGGGAAAGAAAGCAGACAATTGCTCTGGGGGATGATACGCAGGACACAGGTGCCGGCAAGAAGGTAAGAAAGGAGCGTGACTCTCAATACTCACAACATGTTGGCTCGTATGATACTGACATCGGAACGATTCCGGAGAATTTTCAATACTTATTTGCGAGCTGTAGTGAAAAATCAATGATTTGGATAGATATCATCATGGTTTAACAGCATACTTGTACAGCAATGCGACTGCATCATCACAGGGTACAGAACCATACCCAGGTTCAACGAGGGTCCAGGTTATCACAGGATCGACTGTAGCCTCGTTTGGTAGTCTCTCTAGTCCAATGGAATCTCGGGAACTTCACCGCACCGGTAAGTACTTGCAGTGTTCAATGCATACAAGATCATGTTCTTCATATTCGAGAGCCCCCATCGGCTGTCTCGGTGCATGTAGTCACTGGTGCTCAAAGAGGCAACTGACAGATAGCTGTAACCCACGGCGTAATCCCCATCTTCTTCCTTGGAGGTCGCGGATAACCAGTGTTTAATCTTACAACATTTCGATATTATCATTCAAGCGCATTGCTGTTAATCATGAGGGCACTTCGATGATTCAGCGGAGACCTTCTGTTTTAGCAAAGATGCCTGCCAATCTCAATTATAAAAAAACGAGCAACCGATACGATTTGTGTAGGCAGGTTCAGCCCAGCGACTTGTCGTCTCTGCTGATTGGCATATAAGCACGCTGAGCTTGGACCCATGAAACCAGCTACATTGACCCACTCACCACATGCTATTGGTTTTAGGGCTGCCAGATTGAAGATCATACTAGTAGGCCCCTCAGAAGAGCGCCTGCACTAAAGTCTCAAGATCTCAACGTCAACCCCAAGCCTCGGATCCTTCAGGGATTTCCTTAGAGCTATTTGACTGGAATAAAACATGACATATCGATATATGCGGATAGGCAACAGACCTAGCAGCAATGGCACTCTACACGGCAAGTTCGATTTTTTCACTGAATTCACAGATAAGTGCGACGCGTATTTGGTAGAAAGGGAGCCGTTTTCTAAAATTTGTCTAGAGCTTGTAATATAAGAATCGAGGCCGAGGAATGTAGATGATGTAGAGCACTAGAGCATAAAGCTTTGAAGGTCAGACACGAGCAAGTGGAAGGCAGAAATTCAAAGGCTGTTGAGCGATCAATGAGCCGACAATGCCGGAATATTTCAAAGTCCGAAATTCCCGAATCGGCCTCGCGGCATTCATTGATCTTTACTGCCATCACTGACTGGCCTACAACAGCCTATACACTATAGTTAGTACGACTGACTATCATGGCGTCTGGTGAGCCACTTTCGGTAATCCTGTGGTGGAGTTTTACTGAAAGCCCTTTTACAGGAACCATATAGTCCTCGGTGGTCCTCTCACGGCGGCAGCGGGCGAGGCAATGGGGGATCCACCATTGGCTGCAATACACGGCAACGCAGAGCTAAATGAACAATCGAATGGATTGCAAAGGCAACTAGTGTCCTGTGAGTAACTCGTTCTCGTTTCGTCACATTCACAATCTCATCATTTGTTCGACAGAGAAAGTCACCCAGCGCCGTCAAAAGCTTTGCGATTTGTCACTCGATGCGAGCGGGAGTTATGACTCATGCAGTTATACTAAGGAATGGGATAGGACTGCGACCGAATCAGTCACGCAGCGAAGACGATAATCAAAGGCAGAGCATTTTTCGTGAACTTTGTATGTATCTAACAGGTATTCTAGTCCAAGACGAAGTGCCTGCTTGTTCCCTTTTATATTGATAACGAAGGAGGCGAAGGAAGAGGCGAACAAGGGGAGATGTTGGGCGAAAACACCAGTGGGTACGTAACTTTCAAGGCTGTGGCGAACTCAGCACTCATTTGTCTGTTCACCAGCACCCTACGCTATGGTCTTTCCCTACGAATGATTTCCTTCATCTCTTCAGCAAGCGCCAGTTCTACCGCAATGTGCAGCGGTTTTTTCTCGTCTCTATACACGGATACCTCGCTAGATTTCCAAGCCGTATTATGGTCATCCTACGCCAAATCCCAGCACCCCACCCTCAGCTTTTGAAACCTCAGTACTAACAAGGTGGTACCGATAAGCGCACTGATGGTGAATATACTGCCATGAAACGAGGCCGTATTCAGTCGTCGCTGGTGGACGATGTGCGCCTCGCGTGGCAGCCTTGGTGACCATCGCAACGGAGGGAATACTCTGAGAGGATGCTATGCTCATGTCGCAGTGTGAGTAGTGGGTGCTATTATTAAAGTACTCGAGTTCTAATGGAGGCCATTTTGCAGCCTATTGGGTGCCAAGACCGATATGGGACCGCTCTCCTAGATAAAGTTCAGGCTGTTTGTTGCATTTGACTTGCGTTCTCCCTGTCACGATCTCCCCTCGACAAGACTCCGTAGATAAGGGAATTTCTTCATTACACTATCATCTGGCGGGATAGTAAAGTCCGACGACGCGGTGTTGTGATTGCAATGGCGATACCGAATTTGCATGATCTCCATTTCGCCGCAAGAAGGACGGACTCGGTTGTCATTGCGCTCGTACTCCGGGATAAGGACAATATGCAGTAACAGGCCACTTTTTTTCGTAGTGGTAACTTCAGGCACATTGGGGAAGAACCCCGATGCCTACATGGGTTGCACGCAGAAACCTTTTCCGGCTTCCGTGCTCGACGAAAGAGATCGCAGCAGCAAAAATGTGTCCATCGGTGACCCTAACCCTACTTCATCTGGGGTTAAGGGTTACCGAGTCTACAGCCTTGTTGCTATCGATGTCTACAACACCCGCCATATACTGGCTCTTACACACGAAGCCAATGTCGAGGACAGATTTTCCAGAGGTAGTCCTTTGTCTTTATTCATTGAGCAAAGCTGATACATGCTTGTAGCGACGGTCGAGTCGGCAGCTACATCGAATAAATAATATCTTGACACTTACATAGGCGCGACCTGTGCGCCCTACTACACAACGAGTAATTCCCACGTATCGCCTTCTATGGCGCGGAGTCCCATAAACCGTGTCTTGCCCTTCAAATACACCAGTCTGGGCTCATGAACAACCCCTCGCTCCACACAGCCCAACGTGCTGCGACAGCTGGTGCAAGGCGCATCATCTTGGTTTCCGAGCAATGACAGCGACGGCGACCTCATGGGATCGCGTGTCTGCAGCACATGCCATAGCGTCTCGACAACATCAGCGACCGTGACCCACTCTCGATCGCTCGACCTTTGAATGACTATGGGCCATGGAAGCTTTGGGTGGACGATGGCCAGTGACGGAATGGGCGGGCTGGTTGCCATCTCTTTCACGCAGCCCTCGTGACCAAGAATGCGTACACTCGACAGACTGCGAGCGAAATCCAGCTCCATTATCTTCTCTCCTCGACTTGGCTGTAACAGTGGATGGATTATCATCGCAGTACCACTCTCCGTTTGGGATGGCAGCGGGATATGACGATGGCGCGGTTTACCAAGCCTGAGGATGGGCAGCGATGGCGACGTGACGTATTCGCATACATATCCCGTATATGACGCGTCGGGATTGGATACATACTGGCGGCGAACAGGGACCGTCGTAGTCAGCTGTGCGCTGCCATGGACAGACATAACGATAGACGCCCTCGACGGGGTGGAGAACGCCGTTACTGGTGATGGACACGGTTCTTGCGGCTCCCCACCCCGCTGCATTGTCGTGCCTTCTCGTCGGGCGGGCATCATCTTTGTGTCGCCGTCATTTATGGAACAAATAGCAGATAAAAAGCTTACAGATGAATCGAGAGGCTTTGGTTTGTTGAATGAGTGCGAGCGTAGGAGGAGGGAGGCGTGGAAGGGTGAGAGTGGGCGATGGTGGTAGTTTGAGGGAGAGTTGTGAGGGCCTGGGGAAGTATGGGGGTGTTTTATATATGGTATGTCTGCCTTCTAAATATTGAATGTAAACCTAACCTTTCTTTTCTTAGGGTTAAGGTTCCGTTTGCATTAAATTTCGCCGGCAGTGTGTATATCATCTTTGTCCCTTTCAATATGCTCTATCCTGCAATTTTGACTTCTTCCTACGAAAGGATTGTCATGATGGACTGTGATTCAAGCATCCGTCCTTGCTGCTCGGCACCCACCCTGCTCTTAATCCCGACTCAGACTACGAAGCCGTTATCGTACAAAGCTGGCCAGTCGGGCGGTGGCAGATACCAAAACATCGTGTCCATCGAAGGGAGATGACAGTGTTGTTGTGGAGCACTCTTTGGCCTGTCGACTGCGAAAGGCAGCGATGACGGATTAGTCGTCACCTGTCGGTCCAACATCTTCCTAAAGGAATCGGGTTCCCTCGTCGCCGACTGGTATCAGTGCGTCCTCGACAACAAGATGGCAAGGTGAAAGGTTGACATGACGGAGAGAAACCTAGCAGATATCCAAAGGCCAGTGAGGGCAGCGAATCCAAACAGTATGGGTCAAATTTGATTCCCAGGGTACCCGATGTGTGCTGGTGCAGTGGTGGAATACCGCAAAGAGGATGTTACGGTGGAATATTTCTGAATGCCGTACTTTGAGCTGTAGTGCGAGCGATGAATCTAATGGTAATCACAGAATGAAGGAAAACACTAACAAAGTTTGGTCATTGAAATGAAGGTGGTGACAGTGTAGTCCTACGACCGGTCGATTAAAGTGAATCCATAGAGTTTCGCTAGACATGACAAATATCGCCTTGAGATAGACCTTGTAGGTGCGCAAAATAGAGGAAAGCTGTGTTGGAATAACAAGAGCGGAATGAGATCCAAATACGCCAAGCGATACAGATGATAGAGCAAATTGATACTACTTACTACTGGCGAGTATCTACAAAAGGGGGACCGGCCTCTTATAAGAATTGAAGATGGTGGAAGCGGAACGCACGTTACGACTTAATAAGTATGTGAAGAAGGACCGGCGTCTTGCTACTATACTAAGGAAATCATACGCACCGCTAGACAAATAAAAGCATAGCAAAACGTGCATGGTGAATCGGAATATGAATCACGATTTCGTCTCGAGGCCCTGCTCTATTTGTGGTCCGCACCTCGGCCACTAAATTGTACTGCATCAACAAACAGTCGCTAGTGATGTGGATCTACAGCAATAAAGTATGAATAAGTAGTCAGATCATCTCGCACTCGTGAAAAATATCGCTAAATACCAAAAAGTCCATCTTCAAATCTTCAATTTGCCTCCTGTAACTATCGATGGCCTCACGGAGGTCGTTGGCGTCGAGTAATCCCTTTAATCCACGTTGCTTACGGGTTTCGTTATTCAGGTGTTCTGCTATGTTGCTGAGACACCTGCATTCTTATCAATGGATGCCGCCAGCTGCGACGTGTACACTGTGCTCACCGCTCCATCTCGTTGCAAATATCTGCGAAATATTCAGTTCCTTGCTCTCCTTTCCTGCCTGTAACATGACTGTTGATGACGGTGACAGTATTGGCGATGCTCTCGGCAAGTTCCTTCACTCTGTGTTTGTTTGTTTTGACTTTCTACACAAGATAGCAGGGTGAGCAACAGCAGGCGACACTGGGACAGGCGTACGAACGTCAAGGAGCTCGATGACAACTACAGCTACCTTAGCCAGATTCTCTAGATACAGAACACCAGTGGCTTCTGCGAGCTTGGCGATGAGTACACATGAGCTGAAAGGCCGCATGGTAATATGTTGTAAGAAGTGGCCTGAAGAGTTTGGTGTGTGCCGCAGTGTGCGTCACTGAGAAATGCAGATGTAGCGGAACCCACCCAACCCAGGGGCCAGCCGGCGGGTAGGGAGTCAGAATGTTACTCCCAACGGTGTCCCCGAGACAGAGATACACGAATATTTATGGTCAGGGGAAAGAAAGCAGACAATTGCTCTGGGGAAGATACTCAGGACGCAGGTGTCGGCGAGAAGGTAAGAAAGGAGCATGACCCTAAATACTCACAACATGTTGACTCGTATGATACTGATATCGGAACGATTCCGGAGAATTGTCAATACTTATTTGTGAGCTGTAGTGAAAAATCAATGATTTGAATAGATATCATCATGGTTTAACAGCATACTTGTACAGCAATGTGACTGCATCATCACAGGGTACAGAACCGTACCCAGTAGGAACAGGTTCAACAAGGGCCCAGGTTATCACAGGATCGACTGTAGCCTCCTTTGGTAGCCTCCTTAGTCCAATGGAATCTCGGGAACTTCACTGCACCGGTAAGTACTGCAGCGTTCAATGCATACAAGATATGTTCTTCATGTTCGAGAGCCTCTCACCTGCAAGGCCCCCATCGGCTGTCTCAGTGTCTGTGGTCATTGGTGCTCAAAGAGGCCCTGGGCGCACGCTGGCAGTCGGGTTCTGTTCATAAGCATAAGTAGCTACTGGACCTTTATCAAACTACTTACCAGGCATGTCCGTGAACCATGTACAGCAAGACAACACGATCCACGCGGTCTCCACAGCTTTGGAATCGTTCGACGTGCCAAACAGCAATTGTACCTTGCCTCGTGCTTGCGACCTTTGCTCAACTGACAGATGGCTGTAACCTACCGCGTAATCCCCTTCTCCTTCCCTCCAGGTCGCGGATAACTAGTGTTTAATCTTACAACATTTCGATATTATCATTCAAGCATATTGCTGTTAATCATGAGGACACTTCGATGATTCAGCGGAGACCTTCTGTTTTAGCAGAGATGCCTGCTAATCTCAATTATCAGAAAACAAGCGCCCGATACGATTTGTGTAGCCAGGTTCAGCCCAGCGATTTGTCGTCTCTGCTAATTGGCATATAAGCACGTTGAGCTTGGACCCACAAAATCAGCTACATTGATTTGCTCACCGCAGGCTACTGGTTTTGGGACTGCCGGAGTAAAGATTATACTAGTGGGCGATTCAGAAGAGCGCCTGCACTAAAGTCTCAAGATCTCAACCCCAAGCATCGGATCCTTCAGGGATTTCACTAAAGCTATTTGACTGGAAGAAAACATGACATATCAATATATGCGGATAGGCAGCAGACCTAGCAGCGATGGCACTCTACACGGTGAGTTCGATTTTTTCACTGAATTCACAGATCAAGCACAGATAAGAGCGACGCGTATTTGGTAGAAAGGGAGCCGTTTTCTATGATTTGTCTAGAGCTTGTAATACTAGAAGCGAGGCCGAGGAATGTAGAGGATGTACAGCACTAGAGCATAAAACTTTGAAGATCAGACACGAGCAAGTGGAAGATCTATGAGCCGACAATGCCGGAATATTTCAAAGCCCGAAATTCCCCGAATCGAGATCGGCCTGGCGGCATTCATTGATCTTTACTGCCATCACTGACTGGCCTACAACAACTTACGACTCTGCAGAGTACGACCGACTATCATGGTGTCTGGTGAGTTACTTTCGGTAATCCTGTGGTGGAGTTTCACTGAAAGTCCTTTTACAGGATCATATAGTCCTCGGTGGTACTCTCACGGTGACAGCAGGTGAAGCAACAAGAGATCTACCATTGACTGCAATACACGGTGACGCAGAACTAAATGAATGGTTGAATGGATTGCAGGGGCAACTGGTGGCCTGTGAGTAAGTCGTTCTCGTCTCGTCACGTTCACAGTCTCATCATTTGTTCGACACAGCTAGGTCAAAGTCACTCAGCATCGTCAAAAGCTTCGCGATTTGTCACTCAATGCGAGCGGGAGTTATGACTCATGCAATTATACTAAGGAATGGGATAGGACTGCGACCGAATCAGTCACTCGGCGAAGATGATAATCAAAGGCAGGGTATTTTTCGTGAACTTTGTATGTATCTAACAGGTATTATAGTCCAAGACGAAGTGACTACTTATTCCCTTTTGTATCGATAACGAAGGAGGCAAAGGAAGAAGTGAACAAGGGGAGATGTTGGGCGAAAACACCAGTGGGTACGTAACTTTCAAGGCTGTGGTGAAGTCAGCACTCATTTGTCTGTTCACCAGCACCCTACGCTATGGTCTTCCCTACGAATGAATTCTTCCATCTCTTCAGCAAGCGCCACTTCTACTGCAACGCCCAGCAACTCTCTCGTCTCCATATATGGATACCTCGCTAGGTTTCCAAGCCGCATTATGGTCATCCCACATCGAATCCCAGCATCCCACCCTCAGCTTTTGGAACTTCAGAACTAATATGGCGGTAACGATAAGCGCACTGATGGCGAATATACTGCCATGTAACCAGGCCATATTCAGTGGTCACTGGTAGACGATGTGCGCCTCGCGTGACGGCCTTGGTGACCATCACAACGGAGGAATACTCTGAGACGATGTTATGCTCATGTCGCAGTGTGAGTAGCGGGTGCTGTCATTGAAGTACTCGAGTTCTAATGGAGGCCATTTGCAGCCTATTAGGTGCCAAGACTGATATGGGACCGCGCTCCTAGATACAGTTCGGGCTGCTTGTTGCATTCAGCCCACGTTCTTCCTGTCACAACCTTCCCTCGCCAAGGCACCGTAGATAAGGGAATTTCTTCACCACGCTATCCTCTGGCGGGACCGACGACGCGGTATTGTGATTGCAATTGCGATACCGAATTTGCTTGATCTTCATTTTGCCACAAGAAGGACAGATTGGGTTGTCATCGCGCTCGCTCTCCGGGATAGGGACAATGTGCAGTGACAGGCTACTTTTTGTAGTGGTAACTTCAGGCACATTCGGGAAAAACCGATGCCTACATGGGCCGCGCGCAGAAACTTTTTTCGGCTTCCTTGCTCGACAAAGGAGATCGCAGCAGCAAGAATGGGTTCCCTCGTTGTGACCCTAACCCTACTTTTATCTGAGATTAAGGGTTACCGAGACAGCCTTGTTGCTATCGACGTCTACAACGCCCTCCATTCACTGGCTCTTACACACGAACCCATGTCGAGGACAGATTGTCTAGAGGTAGTCATTTGTCTTTGTCCATTGAGCGAAGCTGATACATGATTGTAGCGACGGTCGAGTCGGCAGCTACATCGAATAAATAATATCTCGACACTTACATAGGCGCCCTGCGCGCCCTACTACGCAACGAGAAATTCCCACGTGTCGCCTTCTATGGCGCGGAGTCCCATAAACCGTGTCTTGCCCCTCAAATACACCAGTCTGGGCTCATGAACAACCCCTCGCTCCACACAGCCCAACGTGCTGCGACAGCTGGTGCAAGGCGCATCATCTTGGTTTCCGAGCAGTGACAGCGACGGCGACCTCATGGGGTCGCGTATCTGCAGCACATGCCATAGCGTCTCGACAACATCAGCGACCGTGACCCACTCTCGATTACCTGACCTCTGAATGACTATGGGCCATGGAAGTTTTGGGTAGACAATGGCCAGTGACTGAAGGGGCGGGCTGGTTGCCATCTCCTTCACGCAGCCCTCGTGACCAAGAATGCGTACGCTCGACAGACTACGAGCAAAGTCTAGTTCCATTATCTTCTCTCCTCGACTTGGCCGTAACAGTGGATGGATTATTATCGGGGTATCGCTCTCTGTTTGGGACGGCAGCGGGATGTGACGATGGCGCGGTTTACCAAGCCTGAGGATGGGCGGCGATGGCGACGCGACGTATTCGCATACATATCCCGTATATGACAGGTCGGGATTGGATACATACTGGCGGCGAACAGGGACCGTCGTGGTCAGCTGGGCGCTACCATGGACAGGCATAACGATAGACGCCCTCGACGGGGTGGAGAACGCCGTTGCTGGTGATGAATACAGTTCTGGCGGCTCCTCACCCCGCTGCATTGTCATGTTTTCTCGTTGGGCGGGCATCCTCTTCGTGTCGCCGTCATTTATGGAACAAATAGCAGATAAAAAGCTTACAGATGAATAGAGAGGCTTTTGTCTGTTTGTATGAGTGCGAACGTAGGAGGAGGGTGGCGTGGAAGGGTGAGAGTGGGTGATGGTGGTGGTTTGAGGGAGAGTTGTGAGAGCCTGGGGAAGGATGGGGGTGCTTTATATATGGTATGTCCCCCCTCCAAATAGAATGCAAACCTAACCTTTCTTTTCTTAGGGTTACAGGGTTTCTACAAAATAATGAGAATCGGTTGAAATTCGTTTTCGCTGCCCGATATAGAAATTCCCAATCTTAGATTCCACCAAACGCAACAAACGCTGCCAATTATACTTTCCTGACGTCCAGCTAGGCCATATTCCTCCGAATTATCCATCAAAGACTCTGATATCATCACCCAGGCCTTGGTTCGTGATCCTCATGAATCCGCTCAGCTGGTTTGTCAAGTCCCAAATCAGTGGTGTTTTTTCACCCACTGCAGGCTCCCGGGCCATTGCATGATTCGATGACACCAAAGCCGGGACTATTACTTCGGGAATCAATACTAAACTGTTTGTTCTATCGTTACCGTTGCTCTTGGGGTCGAGTCGCTGCTGAAAGATAACTGGTACCTACGAATTACTATATTGGGCAGCCATAAAAAACATTTGATTGATTCTCTTATTTTGTAGAAACCCGGTAAGGTTCCGCTTACATTAAATTTCGCCGGAAGCGTGTATATCATCTTTGTCCCTTTCAATATGCTCTATCCTGCAATGTTGACTTCTTCCTACGAAAGGATTGTCATGATGGACTGTGATTCAAGCATCCGTCCTTGCTGCTCGTTACCGACCCTGCTCTTAATCACGACTCAGACTACGAAGCCGTTATCGTACAAAACTGGCCAGTCGGGCGGTGGGGAATTTCAAAGTGCCGTGTGCATCGGAGGGAGATGACAGTAATGATGCGGAGCACTGTTTGGCCCGTCGACTGCGAAAGGTGGTGATGATGGATACGTGAGTTAGTCGTCACCTGTCGGTCCAACATCTTCCTAAAGGAAGCGGGTTCCCTCGTCGCCGACTACTATCAGTGCGTCCTCGACAGCAGGATGGCATGTCGATTAAACATATTTCTCGTGTGATGTCACTTGTCGTGCAAGTCTTTCCGCGGAGTAGACATATGACGCAGCTATAAAGCAGACATCGTCCACTTAAGCAAAGATAGAGTCCAATGTTCTGAGCTGCTCACAAACATACTTACCTCAAAGTACGATTTCACATCTCAGTGAGGACTAGATACTCATGGAAGGCCCTTGTGATGCCTGCTAGACAGTACAGTTTCCGAAGGCAGTCCAGGCTCTCTGGCGAGTTTGATGTCCTTCTGTACCTAGCGCAAAGCAAATTTCATTCAGACCAAAGGTGGATCAGCCAGTCTGCTCTCAGCTCACTCTATAGAGGTGGTAATATGTGCCGTACAACGACCTGTCATAACAACCTCAGCAGAAAGGACCAAGAAAAGAGACACCATTGAAAGTGTAGCCTGGCCGCGGGAACGTGCCGATCGGCAGGTTTTTTTCGACACGTCCCTGAAATCAACTACGAACACGGAGTACTGGGTGCCAACGAATTAAATTTCTGAAATGCGTTGTTCGCGCGCTACAGCGTTTGCGTGAGAGAACGATCTGCCATGCTCAGAGCTTCCATGAGCTGCGGGATATTGGCGTTGTGAAGTGAATGGCTTGAAGGTGATTCCTGAGGCATTTGAGCGTCAGCGGACTGGTGCAAGTTCAGAGAATGTACATTCTTCCGTCAATATTATCTTTGTCGGTCTCCAGGAGTCCAGCCAGCTGGTCTGCATTTTACAGATTTTAACACCCACAATCTGGATAAGAAGGACGAACATACTAGTAGTAAGCAGTCCCTTCATTTGGCACCGGTAGCAGCCTGGAAGCAACAAAGCGCATATCTTCAGGCTGAGCAACTTCACGTCGGCCCGAATAGTCCGATTCACAACAAAATCATGTTTTCCCACGCGGCGCGTCTGGGATAGGATTTCAAAGTCCAAATCCAGATCTGCTACCACCACCATCAACACGGTCTGGCATACGAACCTGTGACTTTGTCCCGCAGAGTACCTACCACTTGCAGTGCATGGTAAGTCAATCTTGGTAATCTCGTGGCAGAACTTCTCACTAAAATCCCTTCTGCAGGAGCTAAATAATCCTCGGCGGACTCTTGAGTCATAAGGCAAAGCAACCTGAAGGGTCGTCTGTCGCCAATGCACTCTGGCGATGCAGAGCTTAATGCTTGAGTGGATGGTGAAGGAAACCGGTAGCTTGTGAGTGATTCTTTCCCTTCCGCACGTTTACAATCTCATCATTTGTTCGATACAGCTAGGTCAAAGTCGCCCAACATCATGAAATAATTCGCGGTTTTCCAATCGATGTGATCGAGATGTATGAATCTTCACCGACAGAGAGAGTAGGATAAGACTGGCGGAATCATTCAGACAGCGAGGCAGTTAAGGTCAGAGCATTTCCCGCGACCTTACACATACCTAACGCTGTAACAGGCATTCTGGTCTAAGACAAACTACCCGGTTACACCCTTTGCTTTCGATGACTGTGATGGCGCAGGAAGAGATGTTGAAGAGGAAGTGTTGGGCGAAAACACCAGCAGGTACGCAATTTTCAAGGCTGTGGTAAGGTCAACACTCATCTGTCTGTTCACCATGGTAGTGTCGTATCTTATCCTATATCTTTCCCGACAAACGATATTTTCTTTCTTGACCGGCAACTTGCTCATTCCTATCGACCCTGGGTCATCTACCGGAGTGATGCTACCCATTACTGTACCTCTTCGACAAGCACCGGTTTCACTATACGATCCAACAGCGCTTTCCTTTCGTCTTCATACACGGACGTGTTGCGATGTGTACTATGCCGCGTATCATGGTCATCACCCGCAAATCCCTGTTCCCCACTCTGGCCACAGCCTTTGGAACATCAGTACCCAAAGTCTAGTCATGATAAGCATTCTGGTGGCCGAAGATACTGCCATGGCGACGAGACCTTGTACAGTCGTCGCTGGTAGATGATGGCCGCCCCCCATGATGGCTTTGGCGATCACCGCACTGAAGGAAATGCCCCAAGAGAATGTTATACACCTCTCGGAGTGAAGCGTGATATGGGACTGCCTCTTTTTTTTTTTTTTACAGTTCGGGCTGCTCGTCGCATTCGGCTCGCGTTCTCCCTGTCACAATCTTCCCTCGCGAAGGTTCCATATCAAGGAACATCTTCACTAGTATCGCTGGCAAGAGAACAGAGTCCGACGACATGGTGTTGTGATGAAGGAGATCGCAGCAGCAAAAATGGGTCCATCGGTGACCCGTCGTCGTGACCCTAACCCTACTTTATCTGGGGCTAAGGGTTACCGAGTCTACTGCCTTGTTGCTATCGACGTCTACGATGCCCTCCATACACTGGCTCTTACACATGAACCCATGTCGAGGACGGATTTTCCATAGGTAATCCTTTGTCTTTGTCCATTGAGCGAAGCTGAGACATGTTTGTAGCGACGGTCGAGTCGGCAGTTACATCGAATAAATAATATCTCGACACTTACCTAGGCGCGACCTGCGCGCCCTACTACGCAACGAGCAATTCCCATGTGTCGCCTTCTATGGCGCGGAGTCCCATAAAGCGCGTCTTTCCCTTCAAATACGCCAGTCTGGGCTCGTGTACAACCCTTCGCTCCACATAGTCCAACATGCTGCGACAGCTGGTGCAAAGTGCTTCATCTTGGTTTTTGAGAAGCGATGGCGACGGTGACCTCATGGGGTCGCGTATCTGCAGAGCATGCCATAGCGTCTCGACGACGTCAGCGACCGTGACCCATTCTCGATTACCCGACCTCTGAATGACTATGGGCCATGGAAGCTTTGGGTGGACGATGGCCAGTGACGGAAGGGGCGGGCTGGTTGCCATCTCCTTCACGCAGCCCTCGTGACCAAGGATGCGTACGCTCGACAGACTGCGAGCGAAGTCTAGCTCCATTATCATCTCTCCTCGACTCGGCCGTAACAGTGGATGGATTATTATCGCAGCACCACTACCCGTTTGGGACGGCAGCGGGATGTGACGATGGCGCGGTTTACCAAGGACGGGCGGCGCGACGTATTTGCGTACATATCCCATATATGACGCGTCGGGATTGGATACACACTGGCGGCGAACAGGGACCGTCGTGGTCAGCTGGGCGTTACCATGGACAGGCATAACGATAGACGCCCTCGACGGGGTGGCGAACGCCGTTGCTGGTGATGAATACAGTTCTGGCGGCTCCTCACCCCGCTGCATTGTCATGTTTTCTCGTCGGGCGGGCATCATCTTCGTGTCGCCGTCATTTATGGAACAAATAGCAGACAAAAAGCTTACAGATGAATAGAGAGGCTTTGGTTTGTTTGAATGAGTGCGAACGTAGGAGGAGGGATGCGTGGAGGGGTGAGAGCGGGTGATGGTGATGGTTTGAGGGAGAGTTGTGAGAGCACGGGGAAGTATGGGGGTGCTTTATATATGGTATGTCCCCCCTCAGATATTGAATGCAAACCTAACCTTTCTTTTCTTAGGGTTAAGGTTCCGCTTACATTAAATTTCGCCGGAAGCGTGTATATCATCTTTGTCCCTTTCAATATGCTCTTGCCTGCAATCCCGGTTTCTTTCTAGTAAAGGAGTGTCGCCCTGGGCTATGAATCAAGCTTCCGTCCTTGCTGCTTGTTACCCACCCTGCTCTTAGTCCCGACTCGGACTACGAAGCCGTTATCATACAAGACTGGCCAGTGGCCGGTGGCCGATTCCAAAACACTGTGTGTATCGAAGGGAGATGACAGTGATGACGCAGAGCACTGTTTGGCATGTCGACTGCGAAAGGCGCTGATGACGGATTAGTCGTCACCTGTCGGTCCGACATCTTCCTAAAGGAATTGGGTTCCCTCTTCGCCGACTATTATCAGTGCGTCCTCGACAGCAGGATGGCATGTCACGCAATGGCGATTAAACGTATTTCTCGTGTGATATCACTCGTCGTGAAAGTCTTTCCGTGGGGTAGACATATGACGCAGCTATAAAGCAGACAGCCGACGTATCGTCCACTTGTCGAGGCTCTCTCTGGCGAGTTCAATGTCCTTCTGTACCTAACGCAAAGCAAATTTCATACAGACCAAAGATGGACCAGCCAGTCTGCTCTCAGCTCACTCTATAGAGGTGGTAATATGTGCCGTACAACGATCTGTCATAACAACCTCAGCAGAAGGGACCAAGAAAGAGACACCATTGGAAGTGTGGCCCGGCCGTGGGAACGTGCCGATCGGCAGGTTTTTGCCGACACGTCCTTGCAATCAACTACGAAGACGTCTCCAATACGTTGCTTCGCCTGCTTTGAGATTGTTACCAACACGAAATGAAGGACTCTCTACAGGTAATCGTTGTTAATTATAGCCGCGAATACCAACCTGTGTAGGACATAGACGGGTTAGCTGGATTGGAGACGGATAATAACACTGGTCCAAAGAGTGTATGTACTCAGAATTTGCACGGGCTTGTTCGTCCTCACACATTTACAGGAATCACTATCAAATCATTCATTGCGCGATGCCAATATACCGCACCTCATGGAAGTGCTGGGCTTGGCAAATCGTTCTCTCACGCGACCGCTGATAACATTCATGAAGCGCGCTGTCAGTCTAACTTTGTCCGACGGATCCCTTTGGCCCGCCTACTTGAGCGCGTACAGACCGTTGTCTATAAACTCTTGGCAAACGTTTACCACCTTCTGGGGGATCCAATTTTTCTGCTTCGTTCGGCGGCAGATGCAGTACAGCTCGGACCTGGGGATGTACCATTCAAAGCTCTGAATGTCTCCCTCATTGATAGACTAAAGACCTTCCGTAGTCGCTGTAGGATGCTCAAGGATAGCCTCCCTGACGTCGAGTCCGCCTTTGACAGCGGGCGCGCAGATCCAGAGGTGGAGCTTAAATTCCTTGGTTTCCATCATGTCTCGCGCATGCTGTACTTGTTACCAGGTTCACTTGGTACCCATTCAACCATCATCACTGATCTTCCTGCAGTCTTTTCCGACACGAAACGATGTTCCCGTGCAATTGTCACTGGTGTGAAATTTGAATGCTTTTGAGCAGCGCGTGATCAGGTTTCGGGATTGCTTTGGGGATGCATCGTGGGTGAAGAGAATGGTCGGGAATTCAATTTTGGCGAAGGGGATGATGGGCGTAACGTGTTTCATTGTCGATGAACAATTCTATCTCTCTAACAAACTTTACGATATATCTATGGAGCCGATTGGTGTACGTAGAGAAACCTGGTGAGTGAGTACATTAATTAGACAGCTGTTGTACTCATGCTTTTTCGCAGCTTGTACAATTTATGGCATGCCCTTTTCCTGGTTCCCATATCGCAGGCATGTGTGTTGGTTCAATGTGGCTGGATGCATGTTGCTTCAGAAATGCTATTGGTTGACTTGATGTCTTAAATGCTCACCATCACGCCGCTGTTTCCTTTGACTTCAGAACTGGACATCTGCCTAGCAACTTCGCTTCGGCCCGAACAGTCCGATTCACAAGTTTTCCCACATGACGCGCGGAGAATATTTCAAAGTCCGAATCCAGATCTCGGCATCTACCACCACCACCGCCATCAACACGGTCTGGCCTACGAATCTATGACTTCGTCCCGCAGAGTACGTTCCACTTACAGTGCATGGTAAGTCAACCTTGGTAATCTCGTGGAAGAACTCCCCACTAAAATTCCTTCTGCAGGAGCTAAGTAATCCTCGGTCGACTCCTAAGTCATAAGGCAAAGCAACCTGAAGGGTCGTCTGTCGCCAATGCACTATGGCGACGCAGAGCTTAACGCTCGAGACGATGGCGAAGGAAACCGTAGTGAGTGAGTGATTCATTCGTTTTCGCACGTTTACAACCTTATCATTTGTTCGATACAGCTAAGTCAAAGTCATGAAACACCACAAAATAATTCGTGGATTTCCATTTGATGTGAGCGAGAAATACGACTCTGCACCGACAAAGAGAATTGGATATGACTGGCGTAATCAGTCAGGCAGCGAGGTAGTTCAGGTCAGAGCATTTCCCGCGACCTTACATATATCTAACACTGTAGCAGGTATTCTGGTCTAAGACGAACCACCCGGTTACACCGTTTACTATCGATAACGAAGGAGGTGAAGGAAGAGACGATAAAGAGCGGCGAAAACACCAGCAGGTACGTAATTTTCAATGCTGTAATGAGGTCAACACTCATCTGTCGGTTCACCATGGTAGTGTCGTATCCTGTTGATGTCTTCCCCGACAAATGGTTCCTGCTTTCTTGACCGGCAGCTCACTCATCCTTGTCGACCCCGGGTTTTCTACCGGAGTGATGCTACCCACTTGCTCGACAAGCATCGGTTTCACTGCACAATCCAGCAGCGCTTTCTTTTTGTCTTCATACACGGACATGCCACGACACATCGTGGTCATCCCTCGCGAATCTCTGTGCCCCACTCTAGCCTCAGCTTTTGGAACGTTAGTACCCAAAATCTAGCTATGATAACGCATTCTGGTAGCAGAAAATACTGCCATGGTAACGAGACCACGTACGGTCGTCGCTGGTAGATGAGGGGCGCCCTACATTATGGCCTTGGCGACACTGCACTGGAGGAAATGCTCCGAGGGAATGTTATACTCCTGTCATAGTGAAGCGTAATATGGGACCGCTCCCCTTGATATAGCTCGGACTGCTCGTTGCATTCGGCTCACATTCTCTCTGTCACACTCTTCCCTCGCGGAAATTCCGAAGATAAGGGAATATCTTCACTATGGTATTCGCTGGCAAGATGACAGAGTCCGACGACGCAGTGTTGTGATTGCAATTGCGATACCGAACTTCTGTGACCCTCATTCCACCACAAGAAGGACGGATTGGGTTGCTATCATGCTCGCGCTCCGGGACCGGGACAATCTGCAATGGCAGCATTGCGTCTGTGGTCACTCAAAGGCACATCGGGGAAGAAGATTGATGCCTATAGGGTTTATGCCTGTCTTTATGTTCGACGGTGTGGATGGCAGGAGCAAAAAGGGTGATCAGTACATGTTCAGGCATGTCAGCAATTCTCGGATTGTGGGTTGTGATCCTAACCCCACTTTACCTAGGTGGATCACAAGCTCGACGCGAGGAACGAGCGGCTCGAGCTGGTGCCGGGCCAAGCTATAAGCCGAATGTAGTGGCTATCTTTGTTTTGATGTAATTGTACAGTTTGCTCGCTGTGCTTCGCGGGATTGAGCAGTAGCTATGCTCCATTCTCGTCCTCTTCCTCATATTGCAGGCCTCTTAATTTCATGACCCTTCCACCTGCACCCTTGATATTGGATAGTTGTTCTGGTTCGTTTGTCTGCCGCATCACTCATCTCGCCGTTGGCCATCCGAGAACCTCCCGAACACCTGGGTCTCCCGTTTTCTCAGTTGGTGACGCTTGGTCGCCCTTCCCAATTTCCCTCTCTTTCGGAGGTTGTCTCCTTCACAAGCGGGATACTCACCCCAAACCCCCAAGATACCTTGTATCTCGGTTTCTCCAGATTCACGACCATCTTTCATTGATTCTAGATATCAGGCACATATATACGCGGTCGTAGCTTGGGTTAAGGGTCGAGTCTAGAGCTGAAGAGTGCTCTCGACGTCTACGGCCACGGCCCCGTTATGCGTTAGCACTTACATGTGAAACTGCTTAAAGACAGCACTTCCAGAGTTAGTCCGTTGTCTTTGTTTGTTGAACGTATCTGATACATGTTTGTTAGTGTTGCCGCGACTCAGCTTATCTCGGCTTAACGCCGAAGTCGATTTTAGCCGATTTCGCATAGCTTGCTCTGACTGCACAATTGTTCAAAATGGCAGATAATCTCAAGTACATATTCACTCACAAGAATTATTGGTAGTGTTGGTGACAGCGTAGCTGTTCCCTCTGTCCCTCTATCCTCGGCGACTCAAAAGTCGACTTCGGCGTTAAGCCGAGATAAGCCGAGTCGCGGCAACACTAATGTTTGTAGTGACGGTCGAGCCAGCTACATCGAATAAATATTCCGACACCCACGCATAGGCGCGACCTGTGCGCCGTACACTGCTCTATACGACGAGTAGTTCCCATGTATCGCCTTCTATGGCGCGGAGTCCCATAAAGCGTGTCTTTCCCCTCAAATACGCCAGTCTGGGCTCATAAACAACTCCTCGCTCCGCACAGCCCAACATGCTGCGAAAGCTGGTGCAAGGCGCATCATCTTGGTTTTCAAGCAGCGACGACGACCTCATGAGGTCACGTATCTGCAGAGCATGCCATAGCGTCTCGACAATATCGGCGACCGTGACCCACTCCCGATCGCTCGACCTCTGAATGACTATGGGCCATGGAAGTTTTTGGTGGACGATAGCCAGTGACGGAAGGGGCGGGCTGGTTGCCACATCCTTCACGCAGCCTTCATGACCATGAACGCGTACGTTCGACAGACTGCGAGCGAAGTCCAACTCCATCATCTTCTCTCCTCGACTCGGCCGTAACAGAGGATGCATTATCATCGAGGTAACGCACACGGTTTGGGATGGAAGCGAGATGTGACGATGGCGCGGTTTACCAAGGACGGACGGCGAGGGCGACGGGACGTATTCGCGTACATACCCCGTATATGACGCGTCGGGATTGGATACATACTGGCGGCGAACAGGGGCCGTCGTGATCAGCTGGGCGCCACCATAGATAGGCATAACGAGAGACGCCCTCGACGGGGTGGAGAACGCCGTTGCTGGTGATAAATACAGCTCTGAGAGCTCTCTACCCCGCTGTGTTGTCATCGTTGCCATGTTTTCCTGTTGGATGAGCATCGTCTTCGTCCCGGTGTCATCGATAGAACAAATAGCAAAAGGAAGGCCTTACAGATGAATAGAGAGGCTTAGGTTTACTCAAACGGATGCGAGCGTGGGAGGAGGGAAGTGTGGAAGAGTGAGAGCAGGTGATGGTAACGGTTTGAGGGAGAGCTGTGAGAGCACGGGGAAGGATGGGGCTGCTTTATATATGGTATGTTCCCCCCTCCGGATATTGAATGCAAACCTAACCTTACTTTTCGTAGGGTTAAGGTTCCGCTATCATATTTAGCCGGAAAGCGTGTATATCACCTTTCGAGGTGCTCCTTACCTGCAATTTCTGCTTCTTTCTAGTAAAAGAGTATTTTTCTGAGCTGTGCTTCAGGCTTCCATCCTCACCGCTTGCTACCCATCCTGCTCTTAAACCATGGCTCAGACTACGAAGCCATTATCGTACAAAACTGGTACTACCCGTCGGGCGGGTGGAAGATTTCAAAACACTATATGAAGGAAGATGACAATAGTGTCGCGGAGCACTCTTTAGCCTGTCAACTGCGAAAGGCGGTGATGACTGATACTTGACTTAGTTGTCGTAGTGCCAACATCACGAATATTATCTCAAAGCAAGCGGGTTTCCTCGTCGCTCGCTTGTCTGTCCCTCAGGGCTGAGGTCCCAGCGGGATGGCGTGCTTACGGAACGGCGGCTAACCATGTCTCGCGTGATATACATCACTTTTCATGCAACCCTTCAACTCAATCTCCGCGGAGTGGACATATTATCTCAGCGTCTACTTCTCACTAGGAACTGGAAGAGGTGAGCGGAATGTAAGTCCCTTCCATTGCCGTGTCGTAGTTCCACACTGTCAGTTCTTGTTATGAGCCCGCCTAGCTCAATCGGATAGAGCGTCAGACTCTTACGATACCTGAGTTTGGTGATCTGAAGGCTGCGAGTTCGACCCTCGCGGTGGGCTAATTATTATTTTGATTCTATTTCACTCAAGGGCCAATGTAGGGTTGCGCACGAAACCTCCAGGGGGGGTAAGTAACAGTTTGTTACCGACCCCTCCCCAGGGAGGTTGGTTTTGCTACGGTAAGTTACCGTTACTTACTTCACCACGTGCATTATCACATGACTGACGCGCCGTAATCGTTGAATTTTTCCAAATCCTTCGTGTTCGTGTTTTTATACATGTTCTTGCTGTAGTTCAGGATAATTCAGTTGTAAAGACCACCCATATGTAAATATACAATCTAACCTGAAATATGCACCTAATAGTACTGAATTGTTCTGCCCAACTACCTGTCACATAATAGGTAAGTTACCTCAACAAAAACCCTTCCGGCGAAGGGGTGTAAGTTACCAGTAAGTTACCGGTAAGTTACCGGGAATAAACCTAGGTGTATCAAAACCTAGGGTTTCGTGCGCAACCCTAGGCCAATGCTAATAGTAAATACTGATCGGTGATCAGTCATGAAAGCTGAGAGCTCAGTATTGCTCACTGCTAAGTGCTGGGTGGTCGACTGTTGAAGATCCCATTTCGCGCGCTGAGGATGCTTCCGTCATGCATACAAAACACCGCAGGTGTTCTCTATCCTTTTTTACCGAATACGCTTTTTTTTTCGTGAGTTTGCAATGGACAATGTCGAGTGGAGTGACCATGGTGAAACCCCCTTACACGCTGTGCTCGCAATCATGCTTCCCTCCAAACCCTAGAGTCGAAGTCTCTGAATCTCTCAGCTACAAGAGTCTCAGTTGTAACTTTAGCGCATGTCTTTGACGAGCAGTTTTGTTGTCATGTAAGTGATCCTTATCTTTCCCTTGCCATTGACGTCGCTGACTAGTTGCATAGGCAAAGATTCGTGATAATGGAAGGTACAGTGCTGGAATCCGTATTCAAGACCAGTCGATAACAGTCATTACGAGTTTCGGGCAAAGGGAAGGAATTCGGAGAAGACGACGGCTTGTATTGCTTCTGGTACTTCTGGCATGTATCTCTCAGGAAAGATATAATCATTGGAGACAACTTGAAAGTGGACCGCCGTGCCGCCTGTGGTCTTCAAGTCGGTGTACGCCTTGAAAGATGTAAGTACAAGTGTAGGATTAAAAGCAAAACATACCGAATCGCCCGCCCAGTGAATATCCAAGAAGTGTATGTCGGCTTCTGTCTCAGCCAAGTTGAAACAAATGTCGACACCTTCGTACTTTGGGAGAGTCTGCTTGAGGTCGTACTCGTAGAGGTTCTTTGGGATGTCGCTCAGTCTGACGGTGCGTGTCAAATCGAAATTTAAGAGCTTAGCAATGGTCGTGCCGTCCAATGGTGCCGAAGCTGAGTCGCCAATTTTAACAAAAAATTCTGGAGGGCATCGCTGGCTTCAACATGGCAGCACTTTGCCGTGCATTCATCAAAAAACCGGAGTAGGTGACCTGCCGACATCGCGACAGAGACATTACGGTAGGTCCTGCTGCAGTTGCATAAGACGTGGAACGAATACGGACTGCCCGCAGACATCGAAGGGCAGATGGATTCGTAACATGGTAGCTGGGAGAGAGGATTAAGTTCTCACGCCATCGACGTCCAGGTTGACGCGATCCAACAGCTCAACGGCACTATTACCGAATGACTTCAGACGAGCGTCGAGCTGCCATTTTAATTTTTTGGATCTTTTGGCCTTAACCACAATTCCCTGGGCCAATTTCTAGGATTGTTCTAGGATGTTATTATGTACATACGACCGGTATTCCCACGGCCCGGACGCTAAGCTCGTCCGAAAAAGGTGATGAACGCCCAGTTGCATGCTCCACTTTCATTTACTAAAAGCTACCACTTCCCCTACGTAGTAGTAATAGCTGCCAGACTAGCTTAAAGGAATTGCGGCACTGGATCCTCATCCTAGTTGGTGGTCTGGAAAAGTGGCTGTCGGTGTCCTGGATAGCAATTTGGCCCAAGCCCGAAAGCCGGGCCGGGCCAAGCTAAGCCAAGCCCTAAAACGCCAGGCCCGACAGTAGGGGGTCATCAAAGCTCGGGCTCAGGCATTGACCCTCGGAGAAAGCCCAAGCCCCGCCGGACCGTCCGACTCGAGGAAATTGAAGGCGGAAAAGGATAGTATTCAACCTGAGTATGTAATGATAATTACTGTCATCTTGATGGTACCACTGCTTGATGAACAGTATTCAGTTTGATATTGACACTCTGCGAGGTCTGATTTTTCTCCGAGTGTTGCTTGTCCAGTCCCTGGATTCTTACTTTTTACCCACACCGACTGCGGAAAGCGATGTGACATCTCAAGCTACATCGATTACTAAATAAAGCACATTGGAATTTGTCTTGGTCATTGTGTCACTAGGAGTGTAGAAATTTTTACTGAATGTCCTGTTTGGCCGTGGTCATTGCTGTTCCCAGAAGACTTCCGGCCCTGCTCGCGGCGGCCCACTTCACTGAGTCGTTCATGAGGAAATGGTAATGGTTTTGACGCACTCTCCAACTGAGTTTAAGTACCTTTGATCCTCAGGATCATGCCAATTCTCCACGACCTTGGAGTCTCGGTAAACAGAGATAGTGTAAGGCCCCGAGAACAACGACAAATTCCAATACATGAAAGGATGACGGCGAGGTTCGAAGCTCAGAGCCGGGCGAGGTATTTTTTGAGCCGCCTTGAACTGATAAAATTATCATTAAAAATACCTATGACGGGTACGGCACTTTGAAGACTGTATATATGAGTTAGAACGCACCTGTATATGCCCACGACTGCAAAGAATGTATATCCTCCCAAAGGATCCCTGAAAGCGGCTTTCAAGTCATCTTCCGACGATTCCGAATTTGAAACCTGGATGGAGAGTCCAAGATGCAAGTAGAGCAAATCATCGTCTGTTCTTCTTGCCTTTATTTCACTGGTACTTTCTGCGATTGGGTTCTTCTGCTTTCTAGCTCTACCGCGTGAAATTCCTTAGCTCAGGGATAAGGAGCAACCTGGGTGTCGTAGCGATGGCGTACTGACCGCTACTCCATGTTCGAAGCGACGATGCAGCACCTCTTCTTCCTTGCTACGTCCGTCAGTAACTTAGTAGTCATTTTTTCCGATTTCCCCCCGTGCACGCGGAAGATGTTTGGCCGCTATAGGAAATGCCCAGCATAACCAAACGGTCATTATTAGCCGCGATGCAGCGCAGTTTGTTGCTTGCCCACCTCTTCTCGATACCATGGCACGACTGACCATTACCATCCTCGTCTGCATAGATATCATCCTCTTATCCGGGATGATATACCTTAATTTTCACAATATTTTGGAGCATCGCCCTGCTCCTCAGTATCAGTTGCAGCCGCTGAGAAGCATATCAAAACCTGGGCGACCGTCCGAGTCCAAGTCGTACACCCACGCAGACTTCCTACCAGCGAGCGAAGAGTACTCTCTGGTGCGAAGCACAGCGTGGGTTCCCTTGAGCTTGAGCGAGTGTACCTCTGGTATGCCAGCCCATTATGCGCCATGCGTAGCCCAAAGGTTGGACCAGAACGTGGTCTACGCAGAAGAGCTTCTCTACCCAGCTTTCAAAATTCGCCAGCCTTATTTTACATCGAACGCGTACAAGGAGCGGTGGGGAGACATCGCCATGGGAATCAAAGAGCGTGGGGTGCTACAGAATGACGGTTGGCTCGTGTATAAAGGTCAATCTGGACAAAATTTTGTGAGTGCACGTTTTTCTGGGTAGGCTAGTACTTACAGAATAATTATAGGCGTTTGAAAATGTTTCTTACAGACACTCGGGAGGCTATGATGGCTGGTCGGCAGATTCGTGTATGTCAGACCTCGTTTCTTCGGACGGCCTCAAAACGTTTGACCCGCTCGAATTGCTGGAAAGATCCAACCCACCCACCATATATCGAAGTGCAATGCTAGCCACCTCGCCCGACTCGTACTCCTTCCAGCACTATTTGGATCGTATCACTCACATCGTCGCTCAGGGCGCACATCTTATCGATGGTAGCGACCTCCCATATGTTATCACGGGACGACAAGGCAACCAGTTTGTGCAGCAGCTCTGGGAAAGACTGGGCTTCAATGATAAGCGCGTCCTGCACAGCGTAAACACAGATATATACGCAGAGAATATGATCTTCTCGTGTCGGGCGGTCTTGGTCCATCCGTTTCTCTCATTGAGGACGCTTGAGGCTTTTGGTATCAACTCGATGAAAGAGTCTTCAACCAGGAATAAGGTGGGTGATTTCGTGTCGGTTTCCCCTGTACGCTACTCACCCTGTCGAGATGACTAGATCATGTACATGACACGATCCAACGGTCGTGCTAAGAATGGCGGACGCAGAGTACTCAACGAAACTGCGCTTCTCGATGCCATCCGTGTGCTGCTCAGAGAACGAGGCAAGGGCGAAGAAATCATCGTCTTTGATGAGACGCAATACAGCTCTGCATCCGAACTCTTTGATTATTTCAACAAAAATGTCATGGCGGTTGTAGGCCCTCACGGTGGAGCCATGCATCATCACCGCTGGGCAGCTCGGGGCACGCTTGTCATCGAGATGATGCCTACGACGTTCACATCCGTGGCGATATACGAAGAAGCATCGGTGCTTTCTCAGGCCTATGCAGTGTTGGTCGTTGAGCCTAGCTCCCCAGGAGGGCGGGATATGCTCATCGACCCTGAGGATGTGACGAAGCTTTTGAGGGAGCATTTGGGCGTGCCGATGAGGAAACCGCGTCATATGGGCTACTTGGCGGTAGAGGAGACGGACCAGCCGAATGATAATCACCTGGCAGAGGACCCATTGAGGGCTAGCTATCAGTGGGGAGGAAAGGAGCTTGGATTTTGACTGTAGCGCGGCGATAGATCATACTGTCACGGTGGGTGGTCGGGATATGCAATTTTTCGATAAATGAATTTCTGTAGCTCTCACCTGTGCTCCGTTTCCTTATAATATTTATCCTTATCTTCCTGAATGTGTTCCGATGCTAAGGTAAATATCCTTTGGGAATTCTTTGTGTAGAGCAAGTGTCGAAAAATTGCGATATGCAAAACTCCGTCACAGTAAGTGTCACGCTAAAATTGGAAGTCCGTCGTTGCCGGCTCCGGCTCGATGACGGACACAACGCGATCGTGATGCATGGAGGCCGAAAGATGGCAGAGCGGACATTGAACCTGTCACCTTCTGTAACGCTGAAATCAATGTATCTCTCGTTTTTTGTGCATCCCTCAAGCGATAGGTCCGGATTTTTTGGTTCTGAACCCTTAAAATGAGCCTTAATTGTGCCCCCAAGTCGAACGTGAAACCGGTGGTAGCTGGTCCTTACAAAGGCCAATTTCGGCCAGTTTTTGCTGCCTCGCAAGGTTTCCTCTAAGCCTACAGATAAAATTACTGCGCACAATTGGTTATACACATTCATTGAGCTATTAAAAAAACTCGAAGCCGACAGCTGGCTAGAATGTGCTAAAAACCGAAATTTGCACATCGCGATCCATTTGCACATCATGATCACCCATATGAGTAGGAGGTTCGAACTACTTGCGTTTGTAAACCCTGTAGGAATGTCAAATTGAGGCCAAATGCCGGACTTGGTCCGGCGTCCCGTCTGAGATTCAGCTAGTTAAATGACTTTATTTAAAGGCGGATTTTAATTCTTCCTCCCGTCGATTTGAATGCATAGATGTCTTGTGCTCGGTATTTTATTTCAAGCCGAAACTCAGGCAACTTCAAGCCGCGCCGAGCCGGTACCATGGCATGACTTTGGAAGTTACTCGGCAATAGCGGCGCGACTTCCTTTGGTCGACTGACCCGAGTCCCTTGACTCTTAGGTCTTGAGTGCTCACTGCCCACTGCTTGTACCATGTTTGAAGGAAAAGAACAAGCGCGAGGCGTTGCTCGATGTTATAAAGTGTTGTCACCCAGTGAGCTTTGTTTGGTTCTCACAGGAACGCGAAATCAATAGTACGCTGAGGTACATAGTAAGTTCTCGAGCCGTCAGATTACCCGGCTTGATCTTTGTAGAACTGCTTTCTCCAAGTCAATCAATAAGAAGATTATGTTGCATGCAAATCGATTTTGTATGGATATTGGCGCATAAACACGCGACTGTTGAATCATTACGAGAGATGAGACCCAACGAAGGTTGGCCGAGTGTCCTTGATATCAGCTACCACTGGTGACGCTGTCTTTAATTTTAGACCTCGATGGAACGGATACACAAAGCTCGCAGCCCCGAGGACGGTATTGAAGGGAACTATCAGCTGGCCTTCCGTATGTGTGATGTCCCTGCACGAAGCAACGTGAGCAAGTAGTAGAATGGAGGAGAGTAAGGGCGGAGTTACTTTGTGTCTACTCGGCCGAAGCTGCTGAAGAAGCGACCGAACTGACGTTGCGTTTTATCCGATAGGATCCCGTTATAGGGAAGGGTTACCAACCGCCGGGCACCCTGGTCGATGGCGGTGACCACACCACGAGATACGGCCCGATCCGAGGTTCCCAGGGACAGTGTGCATTGACCGTCCGCCAGAGGTTCACATGCTGTGATGAATTGTCGAGCCAACGCCGACGTCGGGAAGAAAACCCACATTTCCTAGAAAGATGATCAAGACCAGTGGATGGGTTGAAAAGGGATGCGGACTGACTGTGCCGTTGATGAATCGGGCTGAGATGAAAGCTGCTAGAGGAACTTTGGTGTAGTCGTTGGTCCAGCTCGTGCACATTTCGAGTATTTGGGGGTCGTTCATGCCGGTGACCCGTACGAGGCGCTGTTGACCTGGCTGGGTGTCTTCCTTCGAGTACCATTCTGGGTAAGTGCAGTGTTCGCTATCCACATATTTCGGACGGGCCCCCGCCTTTGCGAAGTCAGCCCGGGCCTTTTTTTTAAGAAAGTTAGCGGGTAGGGATGAGATATTTTGAGAGAGGAAGGATACCTTGGAAGCCCGGTGCAGGTCCAAAAACTGAGCTTCGAAAACACCATTCGCCTTGTCGAAGCGCGACGAGACGACACCGTACTGGGAGAAGATCTCGTTGAACTGAGACTCTGTGAAGTCCTCCGGAAATGTACCCGACCGTATTGTGCGCGTTGCACTGTATTTTGCAAGCGATGCGACAGTCTGGGTGGATAGTGGCGGCGAAGTCGAGTCGTCAGTCTTCACCGAGAGCTCTTTGCTTGCCTCAACGCAGCGCCTAGCAGTTCCTTCATCGAAGAATTTGACGAGGAGGTGGTCTTTTGAAGGTATTATCGTCTCCGAAGGGTTGGCTCTCACAGCGTCGATGATGCTGCCGACATTGTATCCTTCTGGGAGATTTTCGACACGGACTGTGCGGTGGAGCGATGAAGATTCGGCTGCGGTAGCATAAGATGCGCAAGGGGTGCAAGATCTGCCCAGACGACGAAGGGCAAAACCAAGCCGGAGCATGTTCGATTCAAGATCTCGCCAAAAAAAATCCCTAGGCGCGCTACGGCTCCCGGGCCGAGACGCTTTTAGCAAGCAACGTCTCGCTCCACGTGATACTGAATAGACCGGCGAATTTCACATTCCAGCTTGGACAGAAATGGTCGACTTCTCCACATTTCCCAATTTCCCCGCATACGCTTTCCTACTTGCGGTCCCTGTCGCATTTATCGGACATCGGTTTCTCTTTCCAGTAGCACCACCACCAGCGACAGCGCCGTCGCCGCCGCCCTCTGTTGAAGAAGAGCCAGTAAAGACGATAATGCAGCCTCCAAAAGACGATCTACCACCTCCCAAAGACGACCCTTATTCCCTAGAGGAGCTGCGCCAGTATGATGGCTCGGACCCGTCCAAGCCAATCTACGTGTCTATCAAAGGTGAGTGGGCCTAGGCGGCTCGCCCGAAGCTCTTGCTTATCGTCATCAGGAACGATATTCGATGTCACAAGGAAGGGCGACGTGTACGGTCCCGGAAAGTCGTACAGCGTGTTTGCTGGAAAAGATGGATCACGGGGGTTGGGTATGTCGAGTTTGAAGGTGGAGGATGCGGTGCCGGATTATAGCGTGCTGGATGAGAAGGATATGAAGGTCCTCGACGACTGGCATGCTTTCTTTCTGTGAGTGCTGCCTTATCGGCGTACATGGTGTGGTACTGAGTTGGTGCTAGGAAACGGTACCCTATTGTAGGGCGTGTCAAAGACCATCCCATAGCAAATCTTTGATTGATATCCGTTCTGTTTCAACCTTGTAACATATCTTTCATTCTGATTCATCAAACTTTTGTTGGCACACTACTTTGGCTGAAGGCTCAACAGCTGCGAAGTGATCACTGGAATCAACAGCGCCGTGGTCAAATGAGTAACACGGTACGACGGATTGTTGCCTCAAGGCCCGATAAGCAACGCGTGCCTCTCCCCAATTTTACAAAAACAAATGCGATGGGGCAACAAGTGCATCCAGGACTCGCCTCAAGGTACGCGATATCATCTTTGCGTTGTATGTTCGGGTGAATCTGCAAGTTCGCTGACGCCCGACCCAGAAAACTTGCGCCACTGTCACCGATTCCCGATGGATAACATACAAAATCTCGTGTCCGCGGTCGGATGAGGTCATGGGAAGGTCGCTTCAACACTCAGGATACTTGGCGTCAGTTACCAACAGTGGTCCGGCTACTTTCTACTGTGCTGAATTTCTCGAACAGCTCGGTAGATGACGTGGAGCACCCGGCCCTTGCGCTTCCGACCGACTACATAGCCGATGGAAGGCTCTACGTAGTCGGGTGGTACCTAACAGAGTCGCAAAGTGCATAATACGCGGTCCGGTAGGTACAGGCGACGTCCATTACCCTGACCGGAAGTCGGTAAACAGGCACGTCTCCAAGCTCCGACACGGACCACCGGTGTCTTTTTCGGAACGGTGCTCCAGCTTGAGCATCGACGGTGCCTCACTTTCTCGCAAACGGCGGGAACGCGGTGCGAAAATATGTCCGAGCCCGACTCAAGCGTCCCTGCATTAGTCAGCCTTACTTGGTCGTCGTTATGCAGAGACTTGGATCCAATCTTCGTGTCAGCTTATGGCGATGCCAACTGCCGTTGAATGCCAGCGTCAGTCCGACCGTCTAGCCCGGTGTCCTTGCCATCATCAGCAGTTATTTACGGTGAGGCACTCCTACGTTTCGTCCAACCGATGCTCAATCATTATGGTGATGCCCATACAGCGTTAGCAACAGCGGTTTATTCCCCTGTTTTATTTAATTCTGCTCTCTACCGATCAACACGAGAGCTGCGCCACACAACCAATGCCTCAATTCCTCGGGCAACGATGTCCATCTTTCTGTAAGCATCCTTGGAAGCAACGGCTGACAATGTTCATAGAGAGGCTATCGCCGTACCCGTACTGCGCGGCAGCGCCATCGATAGAAACGTGCCGTAGGGTTTCGTCATAGCTCTCATCATGTGGGTGTCTATAGGCGAGCGGTACCGCACGCGGCAGGCAGGATTTACCTCATACGATCGACGTGACGGGCCCACACAGCTGGCCCTGAAGAGATTCCTACGAAGAACGAGGGTCAGATTCCCAGTTGATTATCAAGTCGAGCTTCTGATTGATGAAAAATGCACAGGTGCATTCTTTAGCGGAAAACGAAGACGTGTTCACAAGGACTAGCCCAACAGGTTGTGATCTCGAGACGGGCTTTCCCAGTTCTCTGCATTCTGCTGTCTTGATTGAGTTTGCACGTTTGTGAGTTCTTTGAACAGTTCTTCATTATTACCGAGGACCTCATACCTTCGTCGAAGTCCTCATGACGTTCTTACTACGACGCACACTCATTTGCAACAAGCTCAAACCTATCTTGAACCCCGGCGTCCGACTCGTGGTCGGAACCTTCCGAATGAGCTTATGATTAAAGGCGATATTGAACCGACATCATAATCAGGCTGTGTGTAAACCGTTCGTTTCGCGATGCACTCTTGACCTGGGAAATAGATTATTATTAGCCCCAACGTACGTCTTTTTTACCTCTGTCTGTCAGTTGCAGGAGTTTTTGAAAAAAAAACCAGGACGCATCCTAGTCTTTATTAGGACACATACACACCCCTTGTCATGTGAACCGGTTCATCGATGCCACGATGCATGCCCACCGACCGACCAACTGTTCGCCAAAATACGGCTCCATCAGGGTAGCCCTCCCCGTTATCTTGTTCTACGATCGAACGCCTGCACACCCTCACCTCGGCGGATCACTCCTGCTGTTTTGGGCCTAGCGTTAATTCCTCGTCAAATTCGCCGGGTATCGCGTCTGGCGCGTCGTGGGGGGGTATATATGTAATGTGAAATGCGTGAATCCGTATACCACATCTTTCCCCCTCCGCTCCATTCCACTCCTTCCTCTCTTCTTCGTCATGACACTGTACGGGATGCCAATATTCCTCGAAGACAAGAGTGGGAGACTCACTGGGTCGGAGTTCATCGATATCCATGATCGCATGCGGTTCAGCTATCGATGCACTGCACGCGATTCTGCACATACGGCGTATATGATCTACAACCTCAGCGCGATGGTGTATCAGGGCTCGTGTCCCCGAGCGGTGGTTGCACTGGACTTTGGTCCGAATAACGCGTTGGGGACGGTCAGCTTTTCGTCGAGGGAGAGTGTACCGATGAAGAAGTATCTCCCCAAGATCTCGAACCATGGAGGGTAAGTGTATCTTCATCTCATGCATGGCGTACCACGTCCTGATTATCCTGTTCGCTAGCGCTTACAAGCCCCGAAAGTTCGTCGCGTCCGATTCGCAAGAGTATATTTGGAGTTACAGGACGCAGGAGGGCCAGGAGTGGACTGTATGTTTTGTCCTCTCCAAGCGAGGGAATTGATCGCTGATGTTTTCTCTCCCAGTGCACAAATACGAGCGGATACTTGGTCGCGTATTACAGCTTGAAAGTACCGGGAGAACCCCACTATGAGGGTTCATCGGGTTGCACCCTTACTATTGACGAAGCGTTCGGCCACATTGCAGCAGGTCAATTTAGATCATCTCCGTTATATCGGTTCGATACTCACCCTCGTTTTTTGTGACACAGAATGCCTAGCATCCTTGATGATTATGCGACATATCGCGGAGTATAATGTTTGATTATCACACTTCTTCTACCCTTGTATCATAGCTTTTGAACTTTCTTGTATCTCTAGTAACTTTTTTTTGGTTTATCGTTGGACTTTGTTTTACTTTACTTCACCCTTGACTCGGACTTGTGTGGGGTGTTTGATAGCCCGCTATTGCATATCTTGTAGGAAACCAGGAATGTAAAATTGTATAGTTTGTAACGATAGTGTTATTCATCTCAGACGTTCGCCGGCGTTCTCTGTATAACCGGTCTAATTGAGATGAAGGGGATCTAGCTGATCTAACCTGCCTAGCTCATCGCGGTGATCAAGATGCCGTTGAAACTTGAGGGACCTTGCGCGGGATGACGACACGTAGTCGGCAATGCGTCTCTGAGATAAATCATAGACTACACGTTGCGGTAACCAACGAACAGCATCCTCCTTCGTATAGATTCGGTCGTCAGCGGCAGTCCCCACAGGCCAAAGCGAAGACCAGTTCCGCGTAAAGAAGTTTCATTTGGATTATATCCGAGAGTTGCTATTGACTATGTCTAGCACATTTCTGGCTACCATGGCAAACCAAACGACGTGCCCGACTAATCTCGCACGAGGTATTTGACGGACATTGTTGGGCCCGTTCATCTGTGATATGAGGGTTGCCTTTGATGCCGTTCCCTACTACCTGCTTCATCACGGGCACCGGGAAGGGAAACCATGTCTACAAGCAAAAGTTGTGCCGCGACAGGGATATGAGATGAATCATGAAGAGGTTCGGAAATCCCAAGTTCGCTAGCAATTATTGCCTATGCGCATAGCGTTGTAACAAAATAAAACACAAAAGAGAGCGAACACTGGCTGCTTCGGTCTCGACCGAGTAATCTTGGCCTGCAACATCAATAGGCAGGATAAAAGTAGACCAGTAAAGGCCACCGAATCCAAGGCAGGTTAGAGGCAAACAGAACATGCTGCAGCTAAATGAGTCAAGAATAACGTGTCCGCGAATAACTCGACAAACCTCCTCCTCAAGACCGTCATATCGCGGAGCAAGGACGGGAAGAAATGCATTCGAACGTTGTATCTGGGTCGGGCATTTCTCCTGAAATTATAGGAGTCGCCCGTACGGGTACTTGACAACGATTAAAGAACTCCGGCATCTAATTGACATCACTGTAGCCAAGATCCGGGATGAAAACGTGCAAAGCGGTGATCGGGTCCAGGCTAAGAATCAGGGACCTCATATTTCTCCGTCGGCTGTAGAGATTCACGATGACGACAATTTTGTGCAAGTTCGGAACGAGTGATCTGTTCGAATGTTCGCGGCAACGAAAAGCTTCCAAATGCTGGTAATTGCCGCAACCCCCGTAATCGAAGGTCTCGCGGTCTAATGCGAGTTGCCTCATTTTGCTGCACCATTTTCCGACCCGTGCGCCCAATATCCATCTCCTAGAAACCAAGCAATTGCTACGAAGTGATTGTAATTGTAGGCGCGAACATAGGGTCGGCCTTATGCAGGACATCATCCATCGGAGCTGGAACTCTTTGTCCCCACGCGATATCGCGGCCTTGTTCTGGACACTCGCAGCCCAGCTCGGGTGTCGGGCGACAACCATATCTGCTATCGCTCCCGCTTTCAACATAGCACTGAACCTGCCCAACCATGACCGAGGAACGACAATTCTGGGTCACGATTCAGTCCAGGCATTAGTGGTCTCGCTACCGATAGAACGTTAGCCAGCACCTGATTGGCCTGCCTCCACTGGGTGCAATGCGCCCCTTTGCCGAAAATATCTGAGTTGCCAGAAACCAGAAGTCGGTCTCAATAGAGCTCCGAAGTCTCCAGTGCCTTCCTCCTACAACAAACCAGCTCTCTACAGCTTCCACCTCTCGAAACGCCGTAGCAACGAGGGTAGACGCTTATTTAGCACTATCTTTGGCAGGGCAGAGTTTGATAGCCGTCGGTTGGTTGCCCTTGCTTCAATACCTCACCGCAGATAACCCAAACTGTCCGGTTTCTTGATACGACGAAGAAAGATTGCCAATAAGTTCAACTTGTTACTTTGAACCCCGTGTGCTCGCCAGATATGAGTGCACGGATTGTTCCGAGGGCAGGGCCGATTCGTTCGGAACGAAACCATTCCGCTATTTCGGACGCCGGGCCCATAACGCTTGAAGGCTCAACGAGGCGCGCAAGGAGGCAGCGAATGGCCTCCATATTGCTTCTCGAATGCATTCATTAGCCAATCAAGGACGACATCACTACGCTAGAAACGAGCCGCCAAGATAGCTCGCATGCTTTTGGGATTCATGTTCGGACGTAGACTGAATAGCTGCCTAATGCCATGCAAAACGATGGACCGCCCCTGATCGTGATCACTGCGTGCTTGAATAGATGAATCAAAACGCAAGGGTTTCTTCAGGTGTGGTGGGACCGTGCACTATGTCACTGGTGTTCTCCAGCGCTTCCTGTGACACCTGTTCCAGATTTTCAGTGATCGCTGAGTTCAGGCTGCGCGCTCTTCGGTGATGTCGATGAATGATTATGTGATTCATACGGGAAGTGCGCAGTAAATGAAGCTGCTGCGTCCCATCGGCGAGAAATATGTATATCGCATTCACCCGGTGCTGATACGGATCGTTGAAGGTCATGGATATCCTTCCGGAGGCTGTAGCGCTTGTCGTACATGTCACTAAGATCTTTCATCAGCAGCGATTTCCAGGATGATGGTCGGGAGTGAGACACACAGTGGCTGTAGTCACCGAGAAAGTCTGATCCAAACCGCAATTCCTTGTATAACATATCTTCAATATACGGACTGGCCACATCTCGATGAGGCTCGGAGCAATCTTCGTCTCCGTCAGTGACGCACATCATCGACGATCAACATGGGAAAGTCCGAGATTTGACCGCTGTGCTTAAGCGAAGAAACATATTCTCGGCTTCTTGTGTCCTCTTCCTTCACCGAATGCACCTCAACGGCTATTGGATTCACAACCCCATTGTAACCATCGTGATATTGGCCAAATCCTATAAAAATTCCGAAGTGTGCTGGCTCGAGGACCCAAGCTGCAGCGCTTGCTTCTTTGGTGCTGCTGTACTTAGCTGTAGACCTGAGAAGCGGGTCGTATGGGAGAATAGTGATATAATGTTGCTGAAGACTGGGTTCTTCCAGACGCATCATGAGTCCACGAGCACTAAAAGCGCCTAGCAAAGACTGTAAAAACAACGTGAAGGATCAAGGGTGGCGTGCTGACCTGGTAGTTTCAGCATTGCTGGGCACAGTATCAAAGACTCGGAGTAGTTTACAGACTTCAATGAGACGTGAAAAGGGGCGGAATCCATCATAATGGCGATGGTACCAGTTCTGCGTATGCTTCAAACAAACGAAGAATAGACCACAGTAAGACTCTGCATGCTCCCTGGACGGCGATATGAATAATGAGCTTTAAAACCATCTATGATGCGCACCCGTGGAAATCACGATACAGTCCTGATAGTTATTCCGGAATTCATATCCACGAACTCCGCTAGTGGCTGTCTCATCAGATAATTGAGAGCAGAGTTGCGTGAATACGACGCTACATCTGAGAAAATAATGAGATTCACGGTAATGGATGCGAGCAGAAATTTACGAACAAGGACCGACAAATGTCTAGTGGAATTTTACTTGCACCGCGCTCGCAGCGTCGAAAGAAGCACTGATGCATTTTGAGGCTGAGCAGACCATGTAGGGTGACCGAGGGAGTTGGATCGCTACAGAAAAGTAAATGCGTAAGATATCTCAGAATTTAGATACATTTTGCGACCCACTGTATCCACTTCACCGCGTCTTCGTCCATCACGAAGCGTGTTGCGGGTCACCAATTTGGACCATCATCATCATCTATCCACATCATAATCCTGATTGTACACAGTTCTGAGTGCCGTGGTACGAGCATCCGTTTTCAGTAGCGAATGTTGCGACTGCGCTTCAAAAGCACTGAGAACGCCATTGCAGTACAGATAAAACCAATGATGTTGGTGTTGGTGCAAAAGACAACGGCATTAGCCGAAAAGTGACAAAAGAGGAAGAAAAACTGTGTCGCCGTCACGTGCCAAGGTATCCACCCTCACGATTCAGAAGTTCCTTTCGCTCTTCCTCTGATGGGAAAAAAATCCCCATAGAAGAATAGCTGCTACCTCACCCAAAGTGCTAAAAAAACTCAAAAACCAACTTTCCACGTTCCTAATACACCAATTAATGCATGCACGACCATCACTGACCGTACATGAGCAGCTAGGTCGTTGAAGACCACACCTTCGCAGTTATATGTCTCTGACATGACCTATCGTGCAACACTACAACATGTCGTGAGCCTGTTTCTATCAACCCTCTCGGACGAGCTAAGAAAATATCCCCCCAGATAGTCCTGCGAGATCGATGGTAGAAATCTTGTCAATTCGGGGAATGTCGACGTCCCCAGTGGAATGAGGGTACCTGGAAGATCAACATCATGTGATTTAATGACAAAAGCTGAGCTGGTAAGGCGCCAGAGCTATTTGCAGCACGTAAAGCTCGAATGGTATTCTTAGCTCTAGCTGGAAAGTAAACAAGGAGATGCAGTAAGTGATGTAAACAAGAATACGACTATTGCTAAACCAAATTAAATAGTACATTGAAATCGAAGTAGGCTCCCCCTTGCCCAACGGTTTCAGTTCTACATACATAAGAACAAATTCTGATATAAGTGCTGTCCAGAATTGAATGATACACCGGTAAACAGATACAATCCGAGGATTCCAGCGTGTACGACACGCGCTTGATCCTATATCGGACGGAATCAGTGTGTTCTCCTCCTCCGATGATCAAGGAGGACAAACCTCAGACTACGCGTAACATTCCCCTAGCCCTAAGCAGAGGGAACATGGCAGCCACTCTAGATGCCAAAAACGCCTGTGCCGCTCTCCGATCATTCGCGAACTCGCTATCGGAGACGAGAGTGACGTGACGAAGGCCATGCATATGCGGGCGCAGCAGCATCGTATCAAGAGCATTCCATTCGGCCAATTGCTGATCTAAATCTTGCTGCTCGGTACCCCACTGCGCGAACGACAGTGTCACCGCCTCTATGCTGTTCTGCCCTGCATTCTCAAAGATCCGGGTACACCAGCGTACCAAATTGCACAGAACGCTTGCCCGATCGTGGAACGTGTCCTCCAGGGTGACCTGGAAATGACGCAGCCGACTTATGGCGAGAGGGACAAAACTGGGCGCGGTCATGTACGCTGCAATCAAAAAGGAATTGAACAAGAGATCAAGATATCGAGGAGCAGAAGAACATACCGTAAGGATCTTCGATTCGCAGTTCGAAAGTATCAAGCGAACTGAAGGCAGCCGCATTCAGCACATTATTACACGCCACGAATTCCCCCACTTCTAAACCATAATAACAAAACCTTCTGAGACCGGAGATGTCCATACACGACCGAGGATTATTCGCCCAAAACGCGAAATCCTCCATTTCGTCAGCAGTGAGGTTGACGTCGAGCGTCCCAATGGTACATCTGGGGCGTCGAACTGCGGGACCGTTCCGACGACGAGCTGATCTTGAGCGCGGATCAAGGGTGACGTGATACAGTCTAACGTGGCCGGCACGACAGCCTGTCAGCATCCCGAAAAGCGCGTCCCAGTCAGGCAATTTGGAAAGTCCGCGTAGGACAATCCCCTCAACATGAGGTTGCTGGAAGAGCCGACGAAGGGGCTCTTGCAAGGTAGAGATGTCGCTCCATGAAGTTTCGATCGAATTAAATTTGACCTCGATTTTTATCAGGTTGACGAGCTGAGGGAGAATCGCGGATAAATGCGACCTTGACCTAGCCATCCATTTCCCGCTGCCCATGCCATCAGCCATGTCCAAAACTCGAACGTACGACGCGAGATGAGGGGAGTATGCGAGGACGCGATGGAAATCATCGCAATTCGTTTGATCCGAATGTAATGGACAACGAAGTTCGACACGGAAAAAGAGATGATTTTGGGCGGGAACGCGCCATGCTCGACAGACCAAGGCGCAAGCTTGCAATGCCGTGCGGTCCTGGGCTAATCTCCTGATAATGTGAAAATCGATGACCTCTTGAGGAATGTTCGGTTGCTGGCTCATCCCAAGTCGTGGTGTAGGTCGGGTCTCGGACTATACAATATAATGCCTGAAATATGCCAAGAAGGGGGTTTTAGCAAGTAGCCCAGCGGTATGTATAACTCCGAAACGCACCTCAATTCTAGGACCGACCGCGGACAGTAGGGCAACAACTCCTCCGTGTCTAGAACGACGTATGCATCGCCTCTCAACAACATTACCATGACATGGAACGAGAAGACATACCGATGTAAGTAGTATTCTTCGCTTCTGTATTATTGGGAGGAACTGATGAAGCTGTCAGAGGTGAAGAACAGATATTTGTGGTTGTTTTCCTCTCCTGCTTCCGTATTTCAATCTTTTTCGCAATCTTCCTGGCACGTTTACCATTCGAAGCTATCGCTTATCTGCGGACAATGTTCAACAAGGAGCCACCTGATGGCCCACTGTGACCTCGGTTTCGGGCCATTACTACCAGGTCAGAGGTCCCCAAATGTATATTCGGGAAATAATGCTAATGATATGATGAAATGCAGTTCTCGATGGGGATGCCGCCACTTTTCAGGCTTCTGCTGCTTCCCAATTACCAAGCGTAGCATATTATGGCATGTCTGCAACAGTCCGAAGGTCTAACGCCAACTACGATCAGTCTCGATCGTCACGGTCATGGGCAAATCGCTGTATTGAGGTCGACCGCTGTTCTATAGGTTGACCGTCAACTCTAAGGGAGGGATCCGTTTCTGCCACCCCTAGGATCTACGCTTTTATGCTTTGATTCCATGTGCTTGCAGGAACAGTGGATAGGTGCACCCCTGGAGTGTCGGGACAATATTCCGGTGTACGGGTAATGGTACGGTCACCATTGTTTTATTTTTTGATATTCAAATATTGATATTGGTGGTCAGTCTATCTATCTGCGTCTATCCTGCCTTATCCTTGTTACTAGTACTCGTATCAACCCCGTCAACTCGCATCAGTCCAACCCTATAAACTTGCGCTTCTAGTCAGGAGAACCAACGGTCCTGGGAGATTCTAAGTGATAGCTTTGTAGCGCGCCTTCGGACCGAGAAATTTCACGAGTCATATTCCGTCCTATCTGAGATCTCGTCCGGTCTCGGAGGCAACAGTACCATTCAAATTACCAATATCCTTGACATGCAGCCAGCGCCTCTTGCCCGAACACGTTCTGCATTATCACATCGGATGACTCACCTCACACGACAACTGGGTGAAAGCCATGCAGTCCAATAAAGCCAGACTACCAACTGTCCCAAAGAGTAACTATCAACAACAAAGTCGAGTCGGGTGATCTGGACGGGTCTTCATTGATATGTTCGCTCGTGAAAACTCGGGTGTTCGTTCGCGACCTGAAGCTGCATGTGAAGTCCGACGCGGAGGCATTTGGCACAGGAAATCCAGTGAATAAAAATCGGAAATTCAAGGCTGGCGATCACTAAGCCAAGTCAGGAGCACGTTTTTGCAACGCTCACTGGACCAGACACAGTGGCCATGGAACGCCGTTGCAGAGTCTCGGTGGATCTTGTGCATAGCCATGCTCAGTATACGTATGATATGGAGCCCTGTCAGTGTACTGTATGATCGGATTTTCACCGTATGAAGACTTGTCGTTATACTCATTTCTTGTCGTATCTTGGTCATCTCGGGGGAAGCTCGCCCTCCGATAGCTCCATGTTAATGGACGGTACATGATAGTACTAGTAGCACCGAGGAATGAAAGGCAGTTATTGTTGACCCTTCCTCCTGGGGCACGATGTCAAAGCGGTCTCTATACTGGCGCTAGAACACGAGAAGCGCTTGGATGCGGAAATGAGAACGCACAACAACAGAGAGTAAAAGTCGTGGCTTTCCTACTTCTGGGAGAAGCCCCTTGCTGGGTAATACAGAAGACGTCTTCCAGAACGTTGCCAGGCAATATATATATTTACGCGTGACGTTTTCTGCTCCCAGCAAACGGCGTAAGAGTTCGGGACCGATGACTAGCTTAGATGTTCACCCTGAAGAAATTACGGATGAGGTTGGAGCCATAGAAAACACCTTGGAAGTCAGCACGTACTAGGTCGATTGATCGAAATCTCCTTCTATCTCGCAAACCTAGTCAGCATACGCAAATATAGCGTCCGGTAGAGGACGAGTTTCATGTAAATCTGATACGATGAGCGCACTTCGAAATCGATTTGGTGTAGCTAAAATTGTCGCACTTGATCATAGTCCTTTGGTCGGTCCGACATTGAGATGTTAGAAGAATTAACTTGCTAATGGTACGGGTCGTCAACACATGCCATATTTATCGTTATACCATCTCAAATGCAAGGAAGGTGAAACAGATACATGGTTGACGTCCGCGGAAACGCATAAACGATCAAACTTGCCGCCTGATCAGAATGCTCGACTTGAGTATATACCCTTCGTTAAAGCCAAGCTTATCCCAGATCATCTATGCCTCGCATCTCCGTCTTGAGTCGGTATCCGACAGGAAAAGAACATTGGAAGGTCATCGGTGCCGGAACCTTACATGATCTAGGCACTAAGTATCAGCACATTGTCCCCGTGCGGGGATCGACACATACTTACTCAAGGCTCACTGTTCCCGAACATCCGGCACGTTGGCGGTCACCAGTAGTGATTGGAGTGCATACCTGATGCGAGGCTCCATAGCAACGTCGCCATCCAGCTCCTCCCCTAGTAGCTCATCCACAGAAAATAATAATATTTAGTGATAAATTGGCGATAACATGAGGCCTCGGCCTATGACCCCGAGGTCAAAGCGCAGATATTTGGGGCGGCCCGCTTTTCAAGTCGAAGGCACATTGTATTTTCAGGTGATAATCACCTAACAAATAGTGCCGCATGCCGGGAAAAAACCTGAGAAAGGAGGAAGAACGGTCGAAGGCTGCAGACACTTAATCATTTAATTAGGGGAAAAAGAGCTTGGTGAAACAAGGGAACGTCCCAATAAGTTTGACCAGAGCATCAAAACTTTTGCCACGAGGATGTACTAAACCCGATACAGGGCTTGGACGGACAAAAACCGGCTGACGCGCTTGTACACGTTCCAACAAGATATACAAGGAGGCACGATGGTTGCCAGCCGTACCTAGGAGATGAGAATGTCACTCCTAACTAACGGCATGGCACGTTGTAACAGATAGGCACGTACAGTTGACTAGGAGTATCAGATTCTGCAGCTTCGGAAGCTTCTGCTGGTAAAGAGCTCATGTAGATCGTAACTTTGTCGACGTTGAGGCCATACTGGAAAGTAAAACGAGACTGGAATCGACGTCTGTCTAGTCCGTATGTTCTGAATGTCAAAGTTCGTGGAAGCCGGACATACGCCAAGGGCGAACCGGCTAACGGTACTCCTCTTCGTGAAAAATGTACCTGGTAACACGCACATGCCTAGAACAATGCTGCGAGGCGGCTAAACATACCTTGGCTAAGGTTTCGAAGGACATCGTCCCAGATCTTGAGAAGGATAAGTTGGCACGGCGACGTAAGAGTACGAGAATGGGTGTGCTGTGATAAGCTGAAAGCAGTCTCAATATTACAGCCGGAAAACTGTGTACAAAACATACATGCATATAGATTGCTCTGCACGCCATGGCAATCGCAGAAGCATGAAAACAGTCGGAAAACGGAGCTTCAGCTTCACATGATGAAAGGCGCTTATTGTCACGTATGGACGGGCAGAAATAGTCGTTAGTCAAGACGGATACCGAAGGTCGGAGCGCGGGGCTGACGCTGACACATAGATGAAGATGGCTAGATGAGTGGCTATCCAGCGCTACCCTTGGAAAGCTTACGTTGCGATGTCTAAAGGACAACTTATTCAGGTGTGCTTCTCAGTCAACTGCGTGGAGAAGGTGAGAAGAAGTACCTCGTAGTGGCAAATTGAAGGTCCAGATATACTGCAGCACAACCATTATACGATGCGGCACATGAGGCTTTTGAAAATTGTCACAGACCGATGAGAGGGAGGAGATGCTGCCGGTGAATGAGTCCATTGTCTTTCGAGTGACGTTTCTTGGCGTGATGAAGTCGTATTCAGGGCTTGAACGCTGTTCGCGGCCATGCTGAAGTGCCGGTTCCTCCGATAATGTGACATCTACTGAATGAACATCAGTATCGTTCAAATTATAATAAGCTATGTGCTCACAGCTGGAAACTACACCATACGGCCGTGAGGAATACGGCGCTTCTACTATTTCATGTTGAATCAGCAGAAGGACCTCAAAGAACAAGCTACTTGACCTCAAAATTCAAGCAAAATTCGGCTTGGCATTATACCATGAAGAGCGGATATTATTCTCCATCTGACGTCAGTCGAATCCCGCAGCGCAGAGGATACTAGAAGTGCTGGCATTCAGAATGGCCACCGACATGAACTCTGATCCATGGCATGTACGTGATTGCCGGACCTCCGCGAACAACTGGGAATAGGACGAGTTTCGAATTTAGCATGGAGAACATAGCGCCAGAACAAGAAATTAGTCCCGAACATCAAAGGTTAGTCCTGGTCGGCGTTCAAAACCTCACACGATTTCTTACCATCTCTACTGGGCCATTTGTAGCTGAAATAGTGTACCTTTGCCTCTAGACCGTTTATTTGAGCCTATTATCAGAAGCGTGAGAGAAGGGAGGGAGGGGGGCTAACATCGGCTGTCGAACTGACCAAATGAGTTTTACATTCCTGTCATCTCTTCGTGCCAGAAGCTTGAGGATACCAAATGGCGCAATAAATCCAATAAATAGACCTCTGAATCGATGTCTTTGAGTTTGCGTCTTAGCTCCAATATCGCTTTCTTGTCCATATAAGTTGCTTAAGGACTGCCACCTTTTGCGTGGCGCCTACCGGGCTATCTTTGGTCCTCAAGCTCAAGGCCTGGTGATTATGGCCAAGCCTTCAGCTTCATCTAAGAAGCTATTAATCAATTAATAAGAAGCACGGAGAAATGATAAGCCGGCTCATCTGTACGAATGGTGGGGCCATAATATTTTATTTCGTTTTTATCGTCATACTACGACCCCTTCGGCTTTATTGAAGACAATGTCAGTTTTGTTCTTGAATTTGGCAGACAGAGCTTGCGCTGAGAACGGAACTCGGTTCGCCATGGAACGTTCAACGTCGTAGCCGAAGGTAAACGTTATCCGGCAATTTCCGCAGTTGTTGGTCCACGATCATCAGTGCCAGTCGGACCGTCGGAATGATGCGCCACTGGTCCGACTTTTTACCTCGTTTTACCATTTCGTTCAATGCATCGACTCCGAGCTAAGCATGCTCTGCATGCGCGCGTATCCCCCTCCCATGCTAGTGTCTTCACTGGAACTTCGTCCCCGATTATTCGGCCTCGTCGGCACTGCGGTGGCAAACTGCTTCCTTCGTATTATTGGCGCGGTCTTCAGAGAAATTCCGGTGAGCCTCCACGGTGCAGAATCAACCGCCATGAATGTGCGTTTATCAGACTGCGGGACTGTGAAGAAGTCTTATAATTCCCATTTATTATCGTATTGGTATCGTCCGTCCCTTTCGCATATGTATATTCCAATTATCATTTTTCCTAGGCGGTTGAGGCCTGAGGTTCTCTGAACTCCGACTCGGAGAGACGTCCACTAACGTCCATCAACATTCAACCCTAGAATTCTTGAATAACGATATGCTTGTTTCGCATTCGAAAGCGAAGATTCTATATTTGTTACTGTTCGTTTGAAGAAACGCGTTATAGCATCAGCCACGCCAGTACATCGTCGGCCCCATTATCATAGCGGAGCGAAGATGACGGCGCTGGTACTGCTAATTCTTCCTTTTTAATGGTAGTCAAAGCAAGAAATTATCTTCTGTGCGGCGCCTTGCCTTTTTACGTTACGACGAAGTCGTGGGGCCGGATGGTACAAATTCCTAGGCCCTAGGTTGTTTTGTCAGCATTATTCTTTCGGCGAGACTGGCCTCCGTCATATACCATGTCATCGAAGGCAATTGAACTTGTCGCCGCGGTTTATCGATACGCGAACATGCTTTTGGTACACGCTGTCGAAACACAAGCTGCCGTTAGACATTACAGCGTCGTGTCAACTCCCATTCAACTCAGGAAGCCTGGGTTAGCAGCGAGGGTGAAGGCCTGTGAAGGTCTTACGAGAGTATGACAGGATCGAGGTAAATATAAAGTTGATTTACCACATAAGGTACCCGTCCCTAATTGTGGTGGGAAATCTCTCCATGTTCAGCGATGTAATCGGATCCATATGCAGGGCAGCTCCCGCTCGAATTGATGAGGAGCTGGGTTCCAACCCCATCTGAATGATGATGCCGGAAAGTTCCCGAAACTCGTAGACGGTTTTAGAAAAATGTATTGTATGTTCTGAAGCCTCGTGAGTCGTTTCGGTAGGCGAATAATCGGCGAAGAAAGAGATAAGAGCATAAACATCATCATGGTACCACTAGGTCCCCGTCCACCAAGGCGCCCAAGGTGGGCAAAAGAACCTTCTAATATCAGAGTTGTATCAGAAGTTTAGTCGTGGCTCCATGTGTGCAGGCGCTCAGTCTCCAAAAATGATGTAGCATTTGGCCTGGGGAGGGGGGCGGAGGGGGGGAATAGAGGCTCATTAGCCAGAACTTAAGTAGGCTAGGAAGCACAGAGAGAACCGGGAGCATTCAGAATTCTTAAGAGCTATGCATGGGGACCGGAAGTATACGAAAACGGATAGCCATGAGGGTGATTATCTAAGTCCTTCCGGGGTAAACGCCGCGTGGTGACCGCAGACGTGGGAAAATCTATCGGCCCCAAAACTCCCGATTCCCTTCTTCGTAGCGAACCACCACCGCGTCCCCCCGCATACAGCGAGCTCGTCGTCCTCTATAGCGAGCACAGCGTTCAGAACAACCTGATTCTACCTCTTTTGTAGTGAGCTCGTCGCTACAGGCCACCGCAAGCGTTTCTGTTTCCCGTATGTTCCCTCTTCTACCACGGTGTTCGTGCTGATTCTCTCACGTAGTGTCTCCGTCGTATCCGGCAGCGTCCTTGCCTTTCTCTGCGATTTCTGCTTCTCTCCAACCAACTTTTCTTGTTGTGGGCCACCAGTTCAGCGTCCGATATACCGTCGTCACCGTATGTCGCTCTTTATCTCTACCACTTTTCTGTGTTGATTGACAACATCGAGCAGCGATTTCTCGTTTTCCTCTCATATCACATCTGTATCAGCCTCAACAAGATATCAGACACCCTCCTTCCGAGCAGTGATCCCATCTTTCATCTTTCATCTGTCATCTCCTCGTAAGGAACACTACCTTCAGATCTGGTCCTTTTCTCACTGCCATTGCAGCAGCTACAATGTCTTCCTTGGGTCTTGTCTTGCGTGGCGCCGTGCAGCGGAAAAAACAACACAAGCCTTCGGCTCTCCAACCAATCGAATGCCTCGTAACTCGTACGACACCACGCCCCGAACTTCCGCCGGAAATCTGGATGCTTGTCATCCGATTTGCGACTTGTTCGTACCCTGACCCCCTCGACACTTCACGACCTGTTTCATTTTTGGATCCTCCTCATGTCACTCAGTTGCGACTAGCTACATACTACGCAACAATGCAACAAAAACTAGCTCTATGTAGGGTCAGCAAACAGTGGAATGAGTGGGCGACCGAGTTCCTGTACGAGTTCGTCTGGGTCAATCGTGCCGGCCACGCCCGACTCCTTGCTCGTACCTTGGAAACGCCAGAGGGCAAGGGTCACGGTCGTTGGATCAGGAGACTTCATGTCCAGACCACGACATTGGACAAGTGCAACCCGTCGCATCTCCGTACTATCCTTGACGCCTCCCCCGATCTTGCCATCTACTCTGACCATCGATCCATTCGCCTCACTCTCTTTTCCGTCAACTCTCCTCTGGAGGAGACATGCACCCCCGATGACCTCTTCCAATCATTACCAACCAACCTCCGTCGTTTATCATGGACCTCTTACGAAGCTTCTCCGACTCCCACCATGCCCCTCTTTTCTGTTCTACACAATCTCACTTTCCTTGAGTTGCACTTCCATGCCCCTATGCGTTCCTCATTTGCTGTATCCTCGCCGTATCCCGTGTCTCCCACCCAGATTAACCTTCCCCAGCTACAGACACTCAAAACATCCCTTTGCTCGAACACTTTCGAGCTTCTCTCCACCTGGACCCTTCCATCGCTCTGCAATCTCTCGCTAATCTCACCTGACTTCAGTTACTCCTCCCCCGGCTTCCTCGCCTTCTTCTCCGCACATGGCGCCAGGATTAACCAGCTTGAACTTGGTCATTCCTCGTCTAACATTCTTGAAGAGCATTACATCACTCCCACCCGTCCAGTCATAGGACGGCCAAGTCTCGCATCCCTCCTCCCGAACATGACCGAATTCATCTGCTCCGCAGATGCCGAGTGGAATTGGGAGAGCCCAGACTGGATTGCGCCACATGTGCTCCTTCCGTCTCATCCGCGGCTGCAGCTTATCGGGGTCCGTGACATCGGGAGAGGCAATTGGTTGTTGATTGAGCAGATGCGGAGCCTACTCAGGCGCGATGCATTTCCCTCCCTGCGATATGTCAGGGACATGGGACCGGGTTTGCTCAAGGTTCGGAAAGGGCTCGAACCTGACGTTAGCATGCTGAGGTTCTGGCGAGAAGTCTGGGATAGTTGTGGAGGTCGAGGTGTATGGTTGGAAGATCTCGAAGGTGTCAATTTTGTTGCGAGGGATTGGAAGAGACTGGGCTTCGATGTCCCACCACCTCCAGATGCTGTTTAGTCGCTCATGTACGTTCTTTGTTTTCGCTGTCGTTATCGTGTTTTCTTGTGCGTCCCCTTATTTATTTGTGGACATTCTTTTGTATACAGCCTTCGTTTCCATTCGCAGCACACACTGTATATACCGACGCAAAAAATACCAATTTGCATATTTGCTTTCTCTTGTGTCTGAGCGAAGCGAAGGGTTGTTCATTTGTGTATGTATTTGGGTGGTGTTACCCTGCTCTCCGCAGGACCACCAAAAGGTCCTCCCATTTTCAGGGAACATTCTACGGACCTCGCCTGAAGCGAATCCTTAAGAACTCATATTACCTTGGGATATTGTCGTCGTTAGACAATTCTTGGATTGGGTGGCCCTGTTTAGGGTCTCAAGGGTTCAGGCAGCGCTCCCTTCCAGGTTCGTTCATTGATTTCTTCGATCTCGGTTCGTGCTGCCTGATTCGGATCCTACGAAGCCAGTGTGTGAGTATGCTAGCCAATTCTGGTACTTCTATTCCAAACATCGGTCAAGATCAACGTAGAGAAGTTCAGCGTGACGGCATGACTGTCGCCCTTCCTTCACAACTTTGCTTGGTACGACCTTGGTTACTCAATCGCTTTTCTTCGCAGACTACATTTCGTTTATGATCGATCGGACCATGAACATAGAGGTAATTGAAAAAGGCTTGTCGTTCAGACTCGAGTCAATATCTTAAAACTCTTGGACCATGGACATTGAATAAATAAAAACAACAGTCGATGACAGCACACTTGAACAAGGTGCAAAAAGGCACCACAACAATAGCCCACCGCGAGGGTCGAACTCGCAGCCTTCAGATCCATCCGCCTAGATAAAAGTCTGACGCTCTATCCGATTGAGCTAGGCGGGCAACACGTAAATGGGCAATGTGCATTGCTATTGCATGAATGCGGAGGCCAATTACCCTTGGAGAAGGATATATCATTCCAGGCATAGCGTTCAAAAACAAATGCCTCACCCGCCATGAGTTACGTGACATCACTGTTGTCCTCACTTTGTATTGAAACTCATCGTTAATTGAAGAGGCCGCTGTTCGCGATTCGAAGGTCGTGGAGAGGCGTGATTGAATATCAGCATCAAAATAACTTCAGACCGAATAGAGAAAAAACTGCTCGCGAATGACTGCTTCATCTTCGCCGGACGTTCAATTATGCGGCATTGCTGTAGGAGAGTTGTGAAAGAGCTAGTCCCTCTTGTAATGGAGCTTTTAGTTAACATGTCTGTGTGACAGATCATCCAAGGCTAACATTCTAGTAGTGGCCCATATATCGTACTCTGCAGGACGGATTTCAACGGCGGGTCCGTAGGAAGTGATGTTCGTAAGCGAAGGCCAAGGTTTCGTATGTACGCAGAAGTTTCCATAACGTCGATGCATTTTTCTTGCCTAGTCCCTTAGGCGTGAGCCTTATCACGCCCATCGCAGAGCGATCAGTCAAGCAATCGAATGCGCGCGTAACATGTTGGTCTCACGGAGTTGGCAAGGGAGAACAAGAGAATACAAAGATACGTGTTCTGAGGAAGGATCCATACAGATTTTCGTACGAGAACCATGGCTTCGTAGCCGGCACGCATATAAGTCGTAGTCTTCATGGTTGAAGAACTGGTACGGAGGGGGAAACAGCGAGGATGTATACAGACCAAATGCTGGAAAGTCTCCTTGCCTAAGAAAGCGTCGGGTCAGTGAGCCTCTCGAAAGGTCAAAACTAATATGCTCCGGCCAAATCTGATGTTGACGAGAGTTTAACCCTAAGGTAAGTGAGGTTAGGTTTACATTCAATATCTGGAGGGGGGACATACCATATGACATACTATATATAAAGCAGTCCCATCCGTCCCCGAGTCCTCACAACTCTGACTCAAACCACTACCATCACCCGTTCTCACCCTTCCACACCTCCCTCCTCTCACATTCGCATACGTTCGAGTAAACCTAAGCCTCCCTATTCATCTGTAAGGCCTGCCTTTTGGTATTTGTCCACGAATGACACCGGGGCGAGGACGAGGCCCGTCCAACGAGAAGGTATGGTAATGATGACAACGCAGCGGGGTAGAGAGTCGCCAGAGCTGTATTTATCACCAGCGACAGCGTTGTACACCCTGTCGAGGGTGTCTCTCGTTATGCCTATCAATGGTGACGCCCAGCTGACCACGACGGTCCCTGTTCGCCGCCATTATATATCCAATCCCGATGCGTCATGAGGTGACGGCTCGAGGACGAGGAAGTCGGGTAAGAGTATCTTAAAAGGTACAAAACTGGGGTCCATGTTGACTAACCCTAAGGAATGCAAGGTTAGTTTCACATTCAAGATCTGGCGGGGCGACATACCATACAAAAAGCAGATCTCCTGGCTCTCACAACTCTCCTTCAAACTACCGCCGTCGCCTGCTCTCAGCCTTGTGTACTTCCTCCCTCTTACGTTCGCACTTATTCAAGCGAATCAAAACCTCTCTATTTCATCTGTAAGCTTTTTCTTCTGCTATCGGATTCATGAATGACGATGGGATGAAGACGAAGCCCTTCCAACGAGAAAACCTGACGGGAACGACATGCAGCTGCCAGAAGTGCATTCATTAACAGTGACGACGTTCTACACCCCGTCGAGGGCGTCTTGCTTTATTCCTATCGATGGCAATATGCTGCTGACCACAAGGGTCCCCGGTCGCCGTCATTGTGCATCTAGTCCAGACGCGTGTTATACAGGATCAGTACGCGCAATATCGCGCCGTCCTCGCCACCCGCCTTTGGTAAACCGCCCAATCTTCACGTCCCGCTGCCGTCCCAAAAAGAGGGAGATACTCCGACAGTGGTTCATCCATTGTTACGGAAAATCCGAGGGGGGCTGATAATGGAGCCCGCTTTTGCTTGTAGCCGGTCGAGCGTAAGCGTTATTAGTCATGAAGACTGCTGTGAACAAGACGGCATTCAACCTGGCTCTTCCGTCACTGGCTATTATCCACCCAAAGCTTCCGTGGCTGGTGGACATTCAGAGGTCAGGCGATCGAGATTGGGTCACAGTCGCTGATATTACGGAGACACTCTACGCATACTCGTCCCGTTGCGGCCGTTGTCATCGTTGTTGCTCCTCGAGGACGACGCGCCTATTGACATAGGTTGCGGGGCTGCGAAGAACGAGAAGTGGTTCTGCGATCCATCAGACTGGCGTATTTGACGGGAAGGACACGGTCTTTGGTGCACCGCGCCATAGACGGTGACACCTAAGAATTTTTGTTTAAGGGGCGCAAATCGCGTGTCGGGATCTTTGTTCTACGTAGCTGTGGACTCGGCCGCCACTGCAAACATATATCAGCTACGCTTAACAGACAAAGACAGTGAACTACCTTTGGATGAGCAGTCTTCGGTTTCACTTACCGGCACATGAAAGGGTATTGCCATCGATTCAACTATCGACGGCCCTTAACTCTACGGAAAATAGGATTAGGGACACAGCTCGCATTGGGGAAAAAAACTTACTGTACGCCTGAAATTGCTGGTATACCGCTCTGGTCACCAATGAGACCTTTTTTTGGTGCTGCGATCCAATCGTCGAGCGTGGAGGTAGACAAGGTTTCTGCGAATCGCTTGCATCAGTCCTTCCCAATGGGCCTTGAGTCGCCACTGCACGAAGTGCTCTGCGATTGCACGTCGTCGCTATCCCGGGATGCGAGCATAGTGTCACCCTAATCCATCCATCTTGCGGCGAAGGGAGAGTCACGACAATTCGGTATCACAATCACAATACGACGCCGTGAGTATTTTGTCATCTTGATTCCGTCAGTCCAGCGAACACCGCGGAGAATCGGCAGGGACGAGGTTGTGACATGGAGAACGCGGACGGAAAGCGACGGCTAGTAGTAAAGTAACCCAGCATCACGCTTGGCATCGTGCGCAGTCGAATAAAAACGGGCATATTGGAGCGCATCTGGAAAGTGATTTGAGCAGGCTACAAAATGATCACCATTAGAGCTCATTACTTCCATAACAGCAGCTACTACTCACCTTGCTCTACTGCGACATGAGCACGACCTCTCAGAGCATTCTCTCCATCGCGATGGATCACCAAGACTATCGCGTGATGTGTCTGTCATCTACCAACAACGAATCGTCCCAATCGTGACAGGATCTTTCGCCATCATTACGCTCCTCGCTACGGCCATGTCGGTACTGAAGTACTGAGGGTCCTAACGCTAAACGCCAGGATGCGGCTATGGGACTTGGGAGGAGATGTACATGAAGGGCTGCTTGGAGCAGACACGTCCGTGTACGAGACGAAAAGGGAACGCTGCTGAAAGGCACGGATTCCGGTGGATGATACGATATTGATTGCAGGGATGACGAGCGCGCAGTGAGTTGAAGAAGACCAGTAGTCAGGAAAAGCTGTAGCAAGGTCATTCAGCCGTTCGTTGCGCTCCGCGTCACCTTGACATGTCGTTGGAGGATTGTATGGCCCTGCTCCATCGCCCGCCGCCGCCTTTACTGGCCTTCCATCACCTCAACTGCTTATGGGTGTATCATCCACGCGTCTCGTCTCTTCGCCTCTTCTTGCCGATGTTTCAAGTTCCCAAGCCAGTACGACCACAGAATTTCTAGGTGGTGGGTGAGAGCTTGGTTCGAGTAGCCTCAGCGATGATTTTGCGTAAGCTTGCGCGCCTAGTATCCTAAATATGGATTGTTAAGAGTAGTCCAACAGAGATTTTGTACGACCGACGCACCAGTAGCTTGCGGTGTTCTCTACCGCAGAACGAAGCTGTACGTTGGCGGACAGTGATGATGGCGATGAAGAGCAGGTGGGTCCATTCGGACTTTGAACTTGTCTCGGCGTCGTCGGCGTCATCCTTGTCCCAATTTATTTTAGCCTGCAAAAATTGTACTCCGAACCAGCTATATATCCTCAAAGTGCAATTCTGCCGCTAGACGCTCTCAATTATGCCACACTTTCCCTGTCTGCGAAATAATATTCAAAATCATCGGGGCCAATCCTTCAAGTCGACTTAAGAGAGATCGGTCTGTCCTTACCCAAAGAACCGGAAATTTCGCATTTATCATCCCCCGTGGCGGATACTAACACACCGTGTTCAGATTTCATACAAAGGGTCTGCGACGAATATCTGAACGCGACATCCGCCGAGTCCTTTACCCATGGCTGAGCTTGAATTACTTTTGGACAACCACCTCACCCGTAAGCGTAGGAATATCACGGTGTACTTCGTTTTCATTGTCGCCTGAGTGGGTCTATCTGTCGATTCTTCGTATATCCTTAAAGTCTCATCGTCATTACCAGTCTCAAAACACAGCACCTAGAAACACTCACCGTAATGTCCTCTCCACGGTGCTCATTAAGTATATCCTAGCAACGACACATCTCGCCTTCCGATTCGTTAAGCACGGACCACATACGAAACCAAAGGAAGGGGTCAGATAATGTGCAATAAAGAGCGCCAGCACTGGACGGCGAATGGGCATTCCTTTGTACCGGTCACCTTTGAGCCGAGTCCTGGTCGCAAGTCTGTTTTGACATAACACAGGCAAAGCTATGAAGGCTATCCGACCACCCTTATTTATGGATATTCGAGGAGTCGTAGGCGGAGCGAGCGGTCACTCAGATCGGTTGTTCATCCGTAATCGTGGATCTATGCAAGGGCAGGATGAAGACGGGTATGAGGATGTTTCTGTTGAGGCAGTGCGATAACGGTAGTTCACAGGTTACAAGCCAGTCGTATTCGTTATGATTGGGTGGTGAATATTTGAATAACAAGTACTCCAGGATGTGGGGATTACGAGAGTACGAGTTCGCTTCTAACGAGAAGAAGGAATTGCAGGCAACAGCATTTTTGGAAAGGACGCTGCCGAATATCTACGAAATCTTAACCCTAAGGAAAGTAAGGTTAGTACTACAGTCAAGGTCTGGTAGGGAGACATACCATATATAAAGCAGTCCCATCTTTCCCCAGGCTCTCACAGCTCTCCCTCAAACCACTACCATCACCAGTTTCCATCCTTCCCTGCATCCTTCCTCCTGCATTTGCACTCATTCAAGCGAACCAAAGCCTCTCTTTTGATCCGTAAGCTGTTCTTCTGCGTTGTGTTCTATGAATGACACCGGGACGAAGATGATGCGTATCCGACGAGAAAACATGGCGGCGATGACAACGCAGCGGGCTAGGGAACCGACAGGCTTGCATTTATCACTCACGACGGCGTTCTACACCCCGTCAAGGGCGTCTAGCGTCATTCCTATCTATAGCGACGAACAACTGACCACGACGGTCCATCTTCGCCACTATGACATATACAGTCCCGACGTGTCATATAAGGGATCTGTGTGCGAAAAGTTCGCGCCGCTTGCCCTTGGTAAACCGCGCCATCGTCACATCCCATTGCCGTCCCAGATAGAAAGTGATACTGCGATAATAATACATCCGCTGTTACGGCCGAGTCGGGGAGAGAAGATAATGGAGCTAGACTTCGCTCGCAGTCTGTCGAGCGCACGCGTTCTTGGTCACGAAGGCTGCATGAAGGAGGCGGCAACCAACCTGCCTCTTCCGTCACTGGCTATCGTCCACCCAAAGTTTCCATGGCCTATAGTCATTCAGAGGTCGGTTGATCGAGAGTGGATCACGGTCGCTGACGTAGTCGAGATACTCTGGCATGCTCTGCAGATACGCGACCCCACGAGGTCGCCGTCGGTATCGTATATTCTTCTCTCGTATGTCTAGATTCACCGTAATACGAAGAGTCGCGTCATCGTACATCAAAGCTATCCTGCGAGCATGACATTGACGACGTCCTACTCTGTCCATTTTGCGGCGCGAGAGAAAACGAAAAATCCCGATGTTGCAATCGCAATCACAGCAGTGCCAAGTTCGTGGTGCTACACTTCCTGCTTGCTCGGAAAATACTACTGTTTTTCGTATACAACGGATGGTGTTCGTAGCTGGGGGAGAGAAATTAGGAAACGATAGGAGATAAGCATTTGTTGGACGTTGATGAACTAAGCCCGCTGGCCAGCGCACGCATGAAATGGCCGTGGCCGTAGACGTCAAGCGGTGTCCCTTATGTAAGGCAAAGTAGGGTTAGCGTCACGGCTCTGCGTTGGATGAAAATACCCACCCAACGTGTTCCGGCTACTGATGGATTCAATTTCTTTTGCAGAGTCGCAATCCATCTCTTCGAGCACGGAGACAGGAAAACTGTTTCTGCACACCATCCATGTAGACATCAGTCCTCGCCACTGCAACCACCACATTGTTGTTTCCTCGTCATGCAAGCAAGACGACGGCCTAATCCGTTCTTGCGACGAGATGAGGGTAACCCCAATTCGGTATGACAGCCATGATCGCAACAACACATCGTCGGAGATCCTATTAGAGTTGTCGTATGCGTGGTGAAGACTTCCTTATCTACGGAGTAATCGGGGACGAAGCTGTGAGAGGGAGAATAAATGCCGAATGCGATAACAAAGCAGAAAACATCTGAAATGTATCAAGGAGAGTGGTCCACGTCATGTTTAACACCCGGGTGCGCACTGCGCAGTCATACATCGTTAAAAAAACAGATCTTGAAGCGGGTGCGGAAAGCAGCTTGAGCAAGCTACAAAAGCGTCATCGTTAGAACTTAAATACTTAAATAGTAATACCCACTACCCACTCGAAGATCACGACAAGCACACCCTCTCAGAGCATTTTCCTCCATTGTAGTCATCACCAAGACTGTCACGCGGGGTGTCATCGTCTACCAACGACGACTCATCCCGACCGCGTTTCATCACTGGCGCTTTTAGCAGTACGTTTATCATTACCACCTTCTTGGCAATGATATTCGAAAAGCTGAGGGCTGAAACGGGGCGCCGGAAACTGGCAGAGGATAACCACGATGCGCGGCTTGGAACACATACTACGTAGTGATGTGTCCGTGAATGGAGACGAAAAGAGTGTGTTACTGGCTGGTATTGGGGAACCGGTGCTTGCTGAAGAGACGTAGGTGGGCGATATCGCTCCAGTGGATGGGAATGAGCAAGCTGCAGATTAAAGAGGAAGAAAATCATTTGTGGAGAAAGAGATAGGGCAGACTACCACGGAGATGAGTGTTGACTTTATCACGGCGGCACGGCCTTGAAACATGCGTACCAGTTAGTGTTTCGCCCCGTATTATCTGCTCCTTCTATTCCTTCGCTATCGATAATCACGTCTCAAATCTGGGCATATCCTGCTTCGTCGGGGACTAAAATACCAGTTAGATGTGTAGAGATGAGTTCACAGAACATGCTTTGACCTGGATTCCTGAGACTGATTTCGTCGTAGGCCTATCCCATTCCTTGGTCTTTGTTGGTGCAGGTTCACGATTCCCGCTTCACACCGAGTGACAAATCGCGAGGATCTTCACGGTGCTGTAAGCAAATAAATGATGAGATTACAAAGGAGACGAAACAAGAACGAATTACTCGCAGGGATTCACTATTCCCGCTACCTTGGTAGTGGGTTATAGGTAATTCCCTATTGTGCTTCCGTTTGGCGCTGCACTGCTTTCTGGTGGTGAGAGAGTGTGCCCCCTATTCGGTATGTGGCGTGGGACTGATCGTTGCGTGCGGCCGCTGACCACCTATCCCTTTCAGGCTGCCAAGCCCCGACGTTTCTTCTCTATGGCCACCCCGTCGTGTCTCATCGCCGATGAGCGGTATAGTTATTCTATTGCTCTGCAACGCTCTACGTCTAGTCGATCCTCTCTTGTTCACGTTCCCGGTGGTGACGAGGTCGAAATACGCGTCAATACGGACTTGTTTGTCCATCATTGCACCATGTTCCTCGAAGTTGAAGAGGAACTACCTACGGATGTCGTTCTGGGGTTCGATTGGTTCGGGTCATTCGCAGAACAGGCCTGTGAGCATGAGTGTTGGTACGTCCATTTTTCAGGTAGACAGTGACTTACTGGCATATAGATTCCTCGGCTCTTCATACACAGTTGTATCGATTGGTTGATATGTACAAGAGTGTCTGCCGACCTTCTTCGAGATTGTTTATACCTTCTGCGCCAGATGACACTGTGGTTGACGGAACGTTCGGCCACGGACTAGTGGTCGGTACTACCTGCACCGATCATTCGGAATTTCGCGCACGTATTGTGCAACATCTGTTGGCAGGACTTTGTGCCGGAGGGGGTGGACCACATTGTACTGATGTTGTCCAGGTCTGTCGAAGCGCGTTCGTATATCCCCACGTCTTTTTCGTCGCCTGCGTCGCGTCATCATTAGTCGTTGAGCGATGTGATGCGCGTATCCTGCCTCCTTTCTCAGCTTTTTTTGCCCCTGGTGTAGGCCGTAACAAACGACGTGCAGCGCAGATCGGGGTTAACCATCGACTACAGCGTTTACGGTATATGCCCTACCTTGATGAACGCTCGTACCTTCAGCGAGTTGTGAACGTCGACTTGGAACGGATGCACCTGGCACCTTTGACCGCCATAACTCGTGCTCATCGCATTGAGTGTTCAGGCGGAGAAGGAGTTGGGTGGTATAGGAACGCGGTCGCGGAGCATTTGTTGCTAGGCCATTGTTTGTCGTGGGTCGACAGCCCTATCCCCAATGTGCCCGTCGGATGTTTGGACTTCCTCGCTGAATTTTACTTTACGCGTGGTAGTCATAACTAGGTCTTCTGCTGTCAGATTTCAACTGTGCTTGCTTGCATTTGGAGGTACTTTGGCCGCTACTCCTTGGTTTAATGTATTTTGACCATCATATCTGTCGTTCAGCCTAATCACGATCTTGCGGCACTAAGGTTCATCGTCTTCATACCCCTCAGACCCCTTTCACTATTTCGTCTACCTCCTGTGTTGCCGGTTTCGTGCCTATATTTGAATCTGTGTACGTCTACGGGTCCCTCGCTTTCACATTTACAGCCGGTGTCACGTCGTCGAAATCTGCTGGAGAACGAGCTGTATCTCGGTCGGCCTGACTTGAAGGATAGTTTCCTCTGGCGGCGATCCGACAACGCACACGTACTTTGCATACGCCCTATGCGCCCTGGCGTTATCCCCGCCGTTGCGACCTTCACGTTCGTTGGCATTGCTGAGTCCAGTGAATGGTACAATAAACTATCGGGCCTCGGTGACTATAACGACAACTATCCGAAGCCTATAGAAAAACTCAAGTGGTTGTTACACTTCAAGTCTCCGGTTGGAACACCTTTCCAGGACGATTGGGACATTGGCATTTCGGCTCTCCAGTACGCGCAGTGCAAACGCACGGCGGGAGATCCGTCTGATCTGCTTTGCGTTGACGCTTCAGGTGTGCAGTCAATCAGGACAACCTCTAACATGTTCAAACTTAAGGTGTGTGCTATCCTTTATGTGTATTGGTATTATGTTCACGTATTTATTAGCAGTCTGGTACATCGGATCCGGTCCCACCTACGTATATCGTACCTGCCAGTCACGTGCACGCCTTCAATGCCGTTACTTCTCTACGAATTCGATCCTATCAATATCAGAGGTTCAAGTGGACGCGTTATCGCCATGGGCCCTGAAGCAGAGAAACTCGTTGGTGGCTCCCTGTGCATGTTCACATTCAAGGCAAGTACACTGTTACAGTCCACAATCTATCTTTCTGATTTTTGACCTCCCAAGATTAAGCACCTTTTTGTATCTGTTGCTCATCGGGAATCGTTCAATGCTTCACTTGAATCGGTCCGTATAATAGTGCCAAAATCAGCTATGAAGGGCACTATGAAGGAGATGGCTTTACTTAGTCATGCGCAGTTATCGTCTCCTTCCCCGTTCGCAATGTTCTTCGCTCAACGTAAGCATTCCAAATATGATGATATGACACCTTTCTTATTGGTTATGTTAGCCGCCAGTAGTCGTTCTCATAGTCTATCACCTCAGACGCGTCGTTCTAATACTGCCTCTGTAGCTTCCGGTAGCTGTATGGAAGGTTCGTACGTCCTCTATTTAGTATTCACATCGTTTCATGTACATGTTACAGATGCATTGTGTGCTGAATCGGATGCGGTTTCTGTGACGGAAGACCCTGATCGGATAGATAGGGTAGAAGATTTCGCATGATGTAGCAGTTGTACCTACCTCCTATGTAGAGGTAGGAGCAATGTATAACCCGCCGAATGCGTTGGTTCCTTTCGCCTTCTCTCTTAACTCTGCCCACCATGAGTATCGTATCTGTCTCCGGTCACGCCGTTCAACGCGTGGTTTATTCAACCTCTACCCGTTCAAAGATATCCGCCGGTGTATTGAACTCGTGGGGCGTATCTGCCGGCGAAACTTATCGTTCCAGTATCCTGGTGGACGGAGACCATGGGTTCGCTACTGTTGTCTTGGATTTGGTAGTCGAACATACCGATGAGTGGGACATGTCAATCGGAAGCGATGTTATTGGGGTGTACAGTGGTATTTATCCGTCTGGAGGGAATCAAGGTGCTGCACCTACTTGTATAGACGTTCTCAGTGCTAACTTATCTTGTTCTTCACAGATCCGACGCCCACCCCGTTATTAGATACACGGACGCGTCCAGAGGGTGTGCCTGTTTTCATGTCACCCTACATCCATACTGGTCAACGTGAGATAGAGCACCGCGCCAGTATGGATGCGAGTGTAGACCTTGCTCGCGGCGAGGCTATCACTGTCACGGATTTTCATGATGTGGATGGTTCCGACAACGAATCGTCCATGCCCTCTGCCGGTAGACATCAATATGCTGAAGATAATGCCTTTGGCGTGGGCGGCTCTTGTTGTACTGATGGTCAGCCATCACCGGAAGATTCACTATTTTACGGGGATGGTCCATCTGGAGAGTCTTGTAGTTTGGTTGCTAATATTATGAATGAGATGCTACTCAGCAGAATGTCGCGTGGAGGACTCACGTCTGTTTTCACGGACAACGTGGATGTGTTGTACGGTATGTCAATGCAGCATGGTGTATCAGTTCCCCGCAAATGCAATGCAGATAGCCTCCGCTCTGTGTTGTTAACTCACGTATTACTCGGTGATTGTTTTCGTGCTCATCGCACTGGTGGGGTGCACGGTTCCAATGAATCACAGAGTGGATCGCAGTTCCGAGTCCTGTGTATACAGGTCTCGGTCTTATGCGGTCCTGAGGGTTTGGGTGGCGGTGCATTTTCATTATTTCCGAGGTTTATCCGTGTACACGTCATTTAGATTGCGTTGCTCGGCTCATGCTTCGGCAAGATATTCTACGGCATTAGCCGACTCAATGAATGCGAGTTGGGACCGCTGCCAGCACGGTGACTACTGCTACTACTGTTCTTTTCCTTCAAATGGTAGTGCTCCCTTTTTATGTTGTATTCAAGATGGTGATGCTCGTTTATTGCCACCCTTGCTTTGTCAAATGAAAGACAGTGGCACCACAGCTTGGCTACGGCTTTACATGGTAGGTCAGATGTAACTAAATGATTATCTGGTGACTAGTCCTTTCTAATCATTCATCTCGTTCCTTGGATACATCAGTCTGATTCATCATTGCCTAAGGAGAACCAATGCCCAGTATGTTTTTGCCAAGCCTAGATTTTTGGATTTGAAAGGGAAATTTTTCAGAACCGACTTTGTTCAATGATGACACCAGAAGGAATCCGGCTGCCAGTTTAATGGCTAAAGTATCCTTGTCCTTACCCTGAATCATTTATGAATATGAGTTAGTGAGCATGCTTTTTCCACCAAAGAGACGAGCAGTAGCAGAGCTTGCAATAGGCAGTGAAGCCATACAGGTGTTCAGCAAATCAAGGGCAGAGAAAGGAAACGAAACTCCTTTTGAATTCATCACTACAGTCATCACCCGGTCCGATGTACAGGCAAATTTCTGGTGGATTTGAAAGTCTCCCTCATTCACCTTTCATCCAGCAAAGTATGTCATAATGTTAATGATATGTTTAAAAATGTATATTATGATTTTGGGGTGATTCTATAATGATTTGATAGTGTGGTGAATTTTTTCGATGAAAGTTCCAATTTACTGGTTACCGGGACCTCTGTACACCGGTTTCCGTGTGCCAAATTTGGGCCACTGTTTCCCGATTTGGACTACTTTCTCATAGCTTTGAAGAGCGGTTCTGGCTCGTTTTGCCTACAACACCACAACGAGTAGTCTCTGGCCCATGGTTTCGCAGGAGTAATCCGTCCTTATGGCTGGTAGAACAATTTTATATATAAATTTATGCGCCCCAGTACCCTCACTCCTGTATAATCCTGTATTTGTATTTTTCCGAAATTCATATCATCCACCTTTGATTTTTTCCTGACTGATACAAGGCTTCCTGACTTCATTTTTTTGGTGATATAATGGCCTGCATTATACTCCATAAGATAAAAATAAAATTGGAACCACAACACATCAGAAAGAGAAGCTATATTCAAATGTACAAAGGAATAGTGGTGTACAAAGGACTGGGTGATGACTGTATCATAGGGAGCGGTTCTCCTTTCCCTTTGTGTATGCCACCCTGACCTCTAGTTTCCTTTAGGATTCAAATATTTGGTGCTACGACAGCCTGGATGGTTGTGTGCGAGGACTGAGCAGAGTAAAGGGATCAGGAAAAGGTGCATTTACTGTGCGGTATTTCATTCATGAACTAATGATGAAGCATAGAAAGAGCATGCCCGTGCCTCATATCTCTGTGCAAACCATCATGATGAATACCTATGTGAATGCAAGCAACTTGCCCAAATTCTGCTCTGCCCTCACTGAGATCTTCTGTTATAATGCCTTCCAAATACAACCCAGTCGACTTCCATGGCAGTCTGCTCTGCTGTACCCGTGCGCAACAATGAGCGTATCAGGCGCTTGTATTTTCCAAATAGAGTCATTCTCTTTGTCAGTGCCGACTGTCTTGCGATCAAAATCGCCACAATGTGGAGTAGCAAAGTTGGGATGCTGGGACTTTACCTTCGAGATGAAGTGCACAAATCTTGGCTTTGGCTCCTTCATGTTCATGTCTTTGGACAATTATTCAGCTTTTTGTGAATGAAATCAACAATGTACCTTGGAAGCCTTTCCACAGACTTAATATGTATGCCGTCCTCTCTGCACCCAAAGCCTTTGCTACCTCATTGATGGCCTCCAATGGCAACCTTATCCTATCCTTGATACTCCCTCCATATTCATCCATCTGGTTATTTGCCTCATTGCAAGTAAACTGATCCAAGAGGTGTCTGTGCCCTGCACATATATCCCAGAGTACTCCTTGATCTCGTCCACTGTGAGAGGTCATAGTGCATGAGAATGACCAGTTGATGAGACATCTGACGCAGCAACATATGAAAGTCTTCCCTGTTCAGGATGTTAGGAATCCCTGCTCGTTCTAGCGCCCAGAGTTGGTAATATATGAAGCATACCCTTTCGTGTTCAGCACCGTGATCTGGTGAAAATTAGGTGATGGCAATAGAGGAGGTGGAATGGGGACATGCGCCTGTTTCCATCTTTCTAACTGCTTGTCACCCCAGATATCAGGAGCTTAGTCTATCACCCCAGCCTCAGGTAAAATGAACGTTGTTTTGGAGACAAGGAGGATTCCTGATGTGTGTTCATTGTGCATAATCTTCACGATTAGGAGGTGCCACAGCAATACGTGCACCTTTGACACTATCATGCATGGCATAGGTGCAAGAATGATGCAGTTCTGTGGGTTGTTTTTCCACCCTTGACTGACTGGCATCTATATAATAAGACAGGTAGCGAAGATGACATAATAAGGCGGACTTTCAATTTCTGGCCACTGCCATCCCATGGCATTATCCGGCTGAGTTTCAATTATGTTGCACTGCCATCACTGCCGGCTCTCTATGGTGATGAGCTTCAATTTTGCTGTGGTGCTGCCTCTGCAATCCCCCCAGGGCACATCATTGGCATGGATGGCACTCAGTATTTGCTGAACTGAGACTATCTGCTAACTATGCATGCTGATAGGATGCTGTAGGCTCCAAAGCAAGTATCAAACAAGGACCATTGGGCAATGAGTGAACAGCAAACATCAAATGAAAAATTAGCAGGTAGGATTGAAGGCCAGGAGACCATTCAAGGACAGGTAATACATATACATGTACTGACTATGCCATAATTTGTTTATTATGAGGCTTTGACAAGGCTCAAGCCTTTCCCTGGCAGTTAGAAATAGCAAGGAAGGAGACTATTTATGCAAGAATATGTGCTATGCTATGCTACAAGATGTAAGTAAGGCAATAAATACAAGACATACAGAACAGCTCAACTCAGCCTTTCTCTGTCCATGTCGAGCAACAAGCTGAGGTGATGAATACAAAATATAAGATATACATACTATTTTAAAGTCCAAGGAAGCAAGGGAACATAAGTAGGGATGTGCACCATACCCAAAGTATGGCAGTTATGTATGGTGTATCAGATATGGGTCCATACTATGGCCAATTTTAATGACCTAAAAATGATCATATTCATATGGTATGAATATGGTCATTGAGGCAGGGACAGAAGACTATCTTATGCCATAAAGGTTAGTACCTATGACCTAAAAGAAGTGCATAATACTCACCCTTTGACACCAGATAATCATATACAGACAATGATATGGACACAGTATGGATATGACATCAACCATACCATACCATGGCCAATAATTTTTATATAGTCTATGGTTGTATCTGTAACAGTATGATGCATATCCCTATACATAAGTAATGACTAAAACATGGAAATGAACTAATAGTCATAATGTCCAAGAAGGGGATCATTGCAATGACAAGCAAGAAGATGGGATGATAGCATGTGAGGTGCTCCAGAGGGTTTTGACTTTAATAATTCAGCTATGACATGCTTACCCAGTTACCATGTCATAAACAGCCATTGCCATACCATAGTGCAAGCCAGGTAAGTTTCAATTTTGCTGCCTCTACCAAGCCTCTACTCTCCCCACAGCACATCATTGGTGTGACTGGCTCCTAACTGAGCTTCAACTGAGACTACTTATCCATGCTATAGCAACAACACCAGTATCAGGCAATGAGCATTGAATGTCAATGGATGTAAGTCTTATAGAAAGTATCAGAGTGCAAATCATGACCATAGCCACCCACCATGTCAGATATAGTCAGGGACATAAGAACCAGAATATATATCTCTCCCTCTCTCCTACCAGTAATGACAACTATTGACAATGATCACCCAAATCATGAGAGTCCCTACTCATCCATTACATGGCTTACAGAAGTAACAGAACAATACTTTATGGCACTCATAAAAAGCATTTTGCTCCATTACAGTGGCTCCAAACAAACAACAGAGATTCAATAACATATCATAGTAAAAAGCCGGGTTTGGGGTGGGCCCCAACAAGCCAAAGCCCCGTGTTGCAGTCAGGTTGCCAAGACCCGAGGTACGAGGGTCTGGCAATCGTGACGAAGACACGGGGCATAGGCTTGTAATTTAGAAGATGCAGAACTGATTACCTTTCCAATGAGGTTCTCTCGTTTGGTTAGCGGATCAAATGGCCGTCAGAAATGAAGGATGAGGGTTAAGACATCTCAGCTATTTCAGGGCGGGTAGTCAACATTGTGTTGATATACTGTCATGTACTGGTATATGCTCATCTCAGCATAGTATATGTGAATATAAAAACCATAAAAATGCAATTTGAATTTTTTAAGCATGTACAGCGACAGTGGACCTCATTTATCGAGTGTTCCCCTACACAGGACTCAGATATGCCACACTCGGCGATGGCCCACCACTTCATGCATAAGCATGGCATGTACATATGTGTCAGGTAAATCCTTGTCTTTAGAGTGTCTTCGGTTTGTTCAATCATATGCTGGGCGAGTTGCACATTTACCCTTGGACAGACTTGTAATGATAGTAAAGGCACTCGGTTATAAGGGCGCTTCTACTCGTCCTTGCGTTGTGTCATTCCTCGATGGGTTTATTGTGAAGATGGAAGGTTCATTATCTATTTTGGATGTTGTGAAGACCTTGCCTGTGGCGTATATCTTATCCGTTGCTCAAGCGCATTGTATACCCATGTCTAAAAGTGATACACTTAAGGATGTAAAGTATAAAGTGCAGGAGCACTTTAAGGAAGGCATTTGCACACTATTACCACCTGCTATTCCACCTGAATCTATCATTGATGACAGTGTAACACAGTGGGCTAGAATGAAGTGGATGGATGATTACCTGCTTTCTATGGACAGTCTTGTAGGTTGCATGGGGCATTGTGCTTGTAAGCGATTAATAATGTTACATGGGTTAGAAGGTGACATTGCAACCCATAGAGGATGTAGAAAAATCATATGTGCATATATTGCAAAACTGTGTAAAGGGAAGAGACAGGAAGAATATGTCAGAGCATGTGCGGCAGACAGGCAGGATGATCAGCTAGAGGAAGCAGCCAATTTTGCTCGTCAGGTCGCCGATATACAAACTGAATGGCCTAAAGTTGTTAACAATGATTTGAAAGAAAAACTTCTTCGTGATTTTATGCTGGAGACTGGATGTGAATCACTTCGGACATGTACATGTGCCGTCTGTAGTGCGAGTCGACCTGTGCATGATGTTCGCACTATAAGTCATGATGAGTACAAGTTGAAGTGTATAAAACCTGTACCAGGTTCTGAAGCAGATGTTATGGGCTTTTGGCCTGGTACCCAGATACCGTTGCCTTTCTGCGAGGGCCCTTTGTGTGGGCTTATGATTGATGTGCATGGAGTTGAATCCGTCAACACTGGATCTTGTAGGTTATCTGTATGTTCACAATGTCTCAAAGATATTAAACAAGACATCATCCCAAAATTCAGCCTGGCTAATGGATTGTACCTGGGGGATATACTGACAGAATTGAGCGACCTTACCATCACCGAGGAGAGCATGATAGCATTGTGCAGATCTAAATGCTATATCTTCCAATTGAAAGAAGATAGATCAGAGAACAAGTCCAGGTATCTTCAGAAGGGAATGGAGGGACATGTTATTGTGTATCCTCAACAGCCTTCTCATATTGCACGAACATTACCACCCAGTATTGAACAGATAACCTCTCCCATCTATGTTCTGTTTGTGGGGTCAGAGAAGCCAACTGATGCATGGCTTTGGCACCATGCTAAACCTCTTGCTGTGAATGGGGGTCGTGTCAGGTGTGCATTGAAATGGTTAAAAGAAAACAATCCTCTTTACAGGGACATTGAATTTAATGAATCAGTTCTACAAGAGTTGGATCAAAATCCTGTACTTCCGATATCCATTCAACATATTCTACCATCAGTTGCTGGTGACATGTTGACTTCCAGATATGAGGCTCCTGAATAGTCAGATAAATTGCCTGCCATGCCGCTGCAGGAGGTTGTTTTTGAAAACATCATGATAACCGATGTTGATGCAGGTGCATCTTCGAATAATCTATGTGCAGCCATGGTGAGGCACATAAAGCAAAAAGGAGGCGGCTACATGGAGCTGCCACATGACCCAGTAGGGCTGCACACCATATGGTATATGGTATACGGCTGTCAAGCTATGGTCCCAGACGGTCACAGAATTATCTGTACACTGTACCGTATAGTCATTTTAAAAGTCTTGTCGGTGTTGGTACAGGTACCTTACAGCCGTCTACAGCCATTGACGACCGTGTACCCTAGTATAAAATAAATTTATTCATATAGACTTACCAGAGAGAACCTGCAGCATCACTTGATGGTTTGATAGGCAAAGAAGATAATTGAAGTCCAAAAATAATGGAACTTGAAACTGAAGGCAAGTCAGATGTGCTCAACACCACAAAAGAACCACAAAATGGACCTACACAATCAAGCTGAACCAGGCCAGAGGCATCCCAGACTCAAGGGGAAATTGCATGCACTCCCCTGAATGTGAACGATACTTGATGAGACCTTGCCAGACAGGCATGAACAGTCAAACTGTGGTGTGATACAATAAGCCATATTACGATGTTGCACGGCCATCGGCAGGAGCTCTTGATGGTGACAGAATAGCCATATACCGTACCATACAAATGGCTAGCAGGATGCTTTCAGCTTCGGTATGTCTTCCATATAACAGTTACCGAAAGCCATACAATATGGCGACGGTGTGCAGCCCTATGACCCAGAGCCTGTTGAAGAATTTTACAATCCATTGTTGTTTCCCTATGGTATAGGCAGCTTAGAGAACCGTGCACAAGCAAAGCCAATCACACTGAAGACCCATGTCAAATATTTGTTTTCTCTCAATGACACTAGATTCCAGTGGCACCATTCTTTCCAGTTTTCTGCTTTTAATATGTTACAGCGTCGGTCAATGTTATTGCACACCAGCTTAAAGGTTAAGAGGTCAAATTTCACTTCAGTCGCCAATACATTTGCATGTGTATCATCTGATGCTATTCACATCGTGGCTGAACATGTTTCTAGAGGTGATCACACTACTTGTAACAATGAGGATGAATGTCAGGCACTTGCCTTGATGAAGGAGGTCCAAGCGGTTACCACGAACGTTGCTGGATCTAGTTCCTCTCGCACTGTCATGCGCAATGAGATTCGTGGTTTGATGATGGATCAAGGTTTGCCAAGTTTTTACCTAACAATAAACCCTGCCGATGTATATAACCCTGTAGTCAAATTCTTAAGTGGGGAGGAGATTGATGTGAATAATCTGTTACCTGGAGACATGCCGAACTATTGGGACCAGAGCATATTAGTTGCAAAAAATTCGGCCATGGCCACTTGTTTCTTCAATGTGCATATGAAGGCTTTCATCAAGTGTATACTAGCATATACACCTGAGGAATTTGCTTGGATGAAGGTGTTCTGGGTATCACCAAGGCGTATTATGGTTGTGTGGAGGCTCAAGGTCGAGGTACTTTGCATTGTCATATGCTTGTGTGGGTTTATGGAGCTTTGGATCCAAACGAGATTAAGAGCCACATCATGACTGCAGGCGATGATGAATTCAAGACCAGATTATTCCAATTCCTAGATGATAGCATGAGTAATTCTATTCCTGACATTCTGATGGACTGTGACACCATCCTTTCTAATGGGTTCCATGCAGCATCCGTGCAAGGAGACAATGTTGGCACCATGACAGATGCACCAGATGAGCTATTAGCACAGAGAGATCTGCAAAATCTAGTAATTGATTGTCAGGTACACAAGCATACAATAACTTGTTTTAAATATTGCCCCTACCCTCAGCCTAAAGTATGTCGGTTTGACCTAGACACAAGTAATGTCAATCCCAAATCTTATTTCGACTATGAGAAGGGAGAGCTATGCTTACAATGTCTAGATGGGCTGGTTAATAATTTCAACACTACTATACTTCATGCTGTTTGATGCAATATGGATATAAAGTTCATTGGCTCAGGCGCGTCTGCTAAAGCCATGTTGTATTACATCACAGACTATATCACCAAATCACAGCTGAAAACACACATCACTTACGCTGCATTGGAATTATCTGTTAAAAAATTGGGCGAGTTTGATCCTAATGAGGATGAGGTTACCGTTAGAGCAAAGAAGTTATTGCAGAGATGCACTTACTCCATGTTGTCCCATCAGGAATTGTCTGGCCAGCAAGTTTCATCTTATTTAATGGATTTTGAAGATCATTTCAAAAGCAATGAGTTTCAAGGTTTATACTGGACAAGTTTTGAGTCTTATGTCAACACTCAAAATCCCTCACCTGAATGTATGCCTGTGAAAGGCTCAGTTCCTATCATCATAGACAGGCTGAACATTGAAGAGCCGGCCGATGTTGTTCAGCAGGCAGATATACTGAGCGATCCTCCTTCATCTTATCCTATAGATGTTGACGGTGTACTGCCCAGAACTGAAATATGGGAGACTGATAACAGTGAGGACAGCAATTTTGAATCTGAATCTGAATCTGAATCTGATTTTGATGGCGACAATGAACAAAATGTAGACGACAATGCTGTTCAAATCAAAGACGGTGAAGACGTTCTTGGTGATGAGGAGATCATTGTAAAAGTCAATCAGAGTGGCCAACTTGTCCAACAAGGATCGCATGTCTCTGACTATGTACTTCGAGGCCTTGCTTTAAAGCATCTTAGTCTCTGGGAATACACGGCTCGAGTTAAGAAAGAATATGTTATTAATCTGTATAAACATACCAAGGTCAATGCACGTGAGGACAGTGATGATGCAGTGGAAGACGAGGAGGATATGAACCTACCTGTAAAATCTGTCATGGAGGGTGACTGGACTAGCGCTGATGCCATACTTGATGATAGACACCACAAATGACCAAAATTTAACTTCAATGCTGCACATACCAATCACCGTACACACTTCCAGATGGTGACTTTGCCTGTAGATTGACAAGTGCCAGTTCCACTCAGTCCAGGTATTCCTCGTCAAGATAGGAAAGACATTTATCCAAGGTACTGCCGGTTGATGCTTATATTGTTTAAGCCTTGGGCATCAGCATGTGACTTGCAAGAAGAGGATCAGACATGGGAAGACATGTTCAAGCAGTTCGCTAATATGGCTAGTCCGTCCATATTGAAGATACTCGATAATATGCAAATTTTGCATGAATGTAAAGACAGCAGGGACGATCATTATGCAGCTAGACATGCCAGAATGGCCAATGCATCACTGTATGGATACGGTATTGGCTCAAGGAATGATGATGATTTTGGTGGTGACAGTGACACGGAAGAAGCTCTCCTGCATCATCTGCTGAGTCTTGATCATGCATGGTCTGAGAAAGTTTTGTACTCGAATAGGAATGTAGCGAGCTGTCTCAAGCAGGCAGAAAAACTGGGCATGTTTGATACCCATGGCCATAAGCCTTCTCATAGTGCGAATGATGGAAATGATGTGGAGATTCTGGTAACAGATATGGCCAACCAAATAGAACTGTTATGGGATAGTGAATATGAGGACAGACGAGCCAACTCGAAAAAGTCATTGATGGAGAAGGATGTCACCAGCGCAAAGGCTGCAAAAGTACCCAGTGACGTATCTAACAGGACCGACTTAAATGATGGATCAGCATTCAGGGAAGCCTTCCAGTCAAATATGACCTACACACTGTCTATCTGACAGGACATTCCTGCAGTCAATGCCAACAAGGCAGTAAACATTGACTGTATGATTGATAAATGGACACTGAATGTAGAGCAAAGCCAAGCGTTTAGAATAATAGCAGAACATTCATTAGAGAAGAAGGGTCGACCTCTTCATATGTTTCTAGGTGGGCAAGGCAGAACAGGCAAATCATGTGTCATCAATGTGCTCTGGGCCTACTTTCATGAGCGTAACCAGAAATGGCAATTCTGTTTGGCATCATACACTGGAGTGGCAGCTAGGAATATATCTGGGATGATGCTTCATGCTGCTTTGCTTCTCAACCATCATGATCGACACATAAATGATAATGGTAATCAATCAAAGTCGAATTGAGATCTGGTTTCTATGTGGCAGGGTGTGGATTATCTCTTCATCAACGAGGTATCAATGGTTGGAACAAAATTACTGGTGCAAATATCTACGGCATTGGTCCTGGCTAAAGAAGATTCCACCATTTTCAGCGGTATAAACATAATATTTGCAGGCGACTTCACGCAGCTTCCTCCTGTAGGAGATAGTAAGTTGTTTAGTTGGGCTCCCAACAAATCTGGATCTGATACCACACTCAAGGCCATGCAAGGACATCTGTTGTGGCTATCAGTGGATACTGTAGTCATTTTAATGCAAGTAATGCACCAATGGGGTGACAGCAACACATCATTTGTCGAACTACTCAATCGGCTGAGGTTGGGACAATGCACTTTAGATGATCATCGGGCACTGAATCAACAATTGGCAGAAATCGTTCAGCCTGATTGGTCGAGTAAAGAATGGGCAACTGCTCCACTCATAGTCACCGAGAACGCTGTTAAAGACGCGTATAATCGGCGGGCAATGGAAGTGTTCGCCCAGCATACAGGTTGGGCATTGCATTATTATTATGCAGCTGATGTTTATTGAGGGAGGGTGATCAGAGACAGTGATCTGTGAACTCACCTCCAAAATCTAATGTCTGGTACTACAAGTCAAAGACTTGGTATGTTGCCTTTGGTTATTGGAATGCCTGTCATGATTACTCAGAATTTCAACATTGAGAGTGGCATTGTTAATGGTGTGATGGGTATATTGTATGTGAGTGTAGGGAGGAAACCGTAACGCATAATGCTGACCCTGTTGTGTTGCTTATTTGGCCTTGCATAATGCATAATGCTCACCCTGTTTCCAAGTTTTATCGTTACTTTGTAAAAAATTGGAAAACTGCGAAAAAATTGTTAAAATTCTCTACTATGATTTCTGTACATCTCCCAAGAAAATCAAGGTGTTCTTTTATCATCTTCGAAGACTATAGCCCCATTTTCAATATCCTTCCAAGAGACACCATTGTCATCATAGTCCAAGATGTTCTCCTCTGTTTCATCTGGAACCAACCTCCCACCCTCATTCCAAACATTTCTTACCATCATATCTGCAGCATAGTGGGTATTTGCAATATCAATACCCAGATCATCTCGCACAATGGCACTAATCGGGATATCAGAGTCGTCTTCTTGGTCTAGGTCTGCCTCGGCTTCTGCTCCTGTATCAACGCCGTATACTTTTCCAAGGCGGTTCTCAATTTCGGTGCGAAGCTCTGTGTCATTTCGGAGGTATTCATTGAGTGCATTTTGAGCTTTGCGGCTGGTAAGACATTCAGCAGAGAGGCACTACTCCTTTGCGACACATTTCTCCCATGCCTGTTCAAGATTGATCATAAGCAGTCCAGAAAAGCGCAAACCAAGAAGAATTACTCACCTTCTTCACAATATCATGGCCACTAGGTCCGTTCATGAACTCATACAGCTCCACAAGACTGGCTACAGAGGCATCACAGAGCTTTGGTAGCCCTGTGGCAATTATAACAGCTGCTGGATTTATTCCCTGCTTCACCTGCTTCTGCTGCTCCTCGACAAGAAATCTGAAGAGAGTTTGTTTGAGATTATGCTTTGAGATCCGCTGTAGTCCAACATCGGCTGGTTGAAATGCACCTGTGCAGTTCCCAGGAAAAAAGATCAGGATGATAAAGGGATGGTGATCGTAGATGTAGCACGTAAAATCCTTGCTCATGTGAACAGGGTAGATATCAATGAAAAGTATGCACTTTTGATCCACAGGAAGATCTGGGTTTGATTCAAGAACACCCTCATAATATGGAATGAGAATGTGCAGAATCCACTCTTGCATTGTCTTGAATGTGCTGAAATGACTCCGAGGGCTTGTTACACTTGCAGCTGAAACAAAATGAAACCCATGCTTCAGAGCATCACCCATCCATGGAGCATTGCAACTTGGAAGAGATCCTGCAGTTTTTCTGGCCCAAACTTGTTGAAATGGGAGGAACACACTGCTAGCGGTACTAGCTGTGAGGGCTGTGTAACACCGTTTCTCATCTTTAGCAATAACATCGACTTGCTGGGCACCTTTCTCATGAAAGGTATAGCTGTTATTTGGTAACAGCCATACACCGACTTGATCAACATTAATTACAAGCTACAAAGATTGATTTTAGATGAGAGCAGATAGGGTAGTAACAGTGACTCATACCTCTGGAGGAATATTGAACCACTTCATTGCATAGACAATTTGGAAGAATGCTTGCTTACAGAGATCAGCAGCATTTGCAGGCAGATGAGCAGCTGTGCATGTTGCCTTTCTTGGACTCCACTCAAGAACACTGGAGTAGTAATCACGGACAAACCGCTCAGAGCACTTGAAACAATCAAAGAGCTCAGGTTCCTTCTCTTTGATGATTGCGATCATAATTGACTGACTGATCCTGACATTCAGGAGAATCTCAGATGAATGCAGACCTCGGAGTGCCTCATTGATTGCCTCCTGAACATTGTCATAGCCAGCCAAGACACCAGCACAGCCAGATCCCTTGAGAACCATGCAATTGCAAACATTGAGAAGAGTTTTCTCAGACCATTCCTTCTTTCCACATGCAGTCCACTTCAAAATGGTTCCTCTATTGATCTTTGAAAACAGCATTGGATGATCACACTGGAGTAATTTTGCAGCTGCGCTTGGGCTCCACCCAACTGTATGCATTGCTCGATCAATATGAATCCAGACATAAGGATGATAGTAGTTCATCTGAGCAGCCTTGATTTGAACAGCGCCTCCCCGGGTTCCATTTTGAGTATTGCACCAGTTCTTGCCAGGTTGTGAGACTTGTGCAACATCAGAGATCAGCTGCAATGAAGAGGACACTGCTTCAGCTCCGTGCATCAAAGCTGTGTTGACATCAACATCTGGTTCCTGATCATCAGACTCGGCTTTCTTCTTCAACCTCTGTCTCTCTGAATTTCCTGGCTTGTTCAGCACCCAGCATCTGCTTTCTCTCTTCCATTGCTTCCTTAGACCTTTCCTCTCTTTCCTTTTGTGCCTCTCTCTGCCCAGCCACCTCTGCTGCATTTCGCTTCAAAAATACCTCTTTTTCTCCAGGACCCCACTTCATCCATCCCACTGCACCCAGAGTCTTCTGGGCTCCCATAATGGGTTACTGCCAGTCCCCAAAGGGTCCAAATGAAGACCAGATAGCCTGAGAAGCTGGCTCACTACTGGGAGATGTCACAGTGATGTTATCACTCGGGGTGGGCTGGCTTAGACTAGTACTCATGTGGGAGAACAGATCGTCATCAGAGTCACTGTCAATGACAATGGGAAGGCTTGGTTTTGACTTCTTTGATGGATGGAGCTGCTCCGAGTTATCTGTAGCAGTAAGGGATGTTTCCTGAGATGGTGCTGGTGTTGGATTCTGACTGTTATTGACTTGTAGAACATCTGCTTTTCGCTTTAACTGCATTGGAATCTTTGCACCAGCTCAAATAGCAGCTCGTATCAATTGCTCAAGCTATGCATCTCTGAAAACCATGTGGTCGACATCTGTTTTTAGACAATGCTTCAGTGTTTCCTTCAGGGACTTGATCAGATCTTCTGATAGACGATGTCCTTGTTCCTTGAATTCAATTTCTCCATCTGGCTGACACCAGGTATCAAAGGCGACCTCAAGACACTGAGAAAGAGCAGTGATGCCAGTGGGATCCTCTGATAAAATCTCAGGATCAAGAAAGAAAACATATTTGGACTGGGCAGGATCTAGCAGTGATGAACCTAAAGACTCCTGCAGGCAGAAAACACAAGACCTGTAATGGCTAGTGTAGTCAAACACAGAATCTGAAGGCAGGTTCTAGTGAGTCTAGTCTTGCACCTCCATGCGATGATTGTAGCTTCTGGTGGTGTAGCGAAGTATTGCTACGCTTTGTTATGATTCTCTGAAGGCTGTTCAGAGGCTCAAGGTATGTACGCAAACTTTCCTGGAAGGGAAGGGATGCGTAAACGTGGGTGTATGCTGAGTGGGGGCTACCTAGATGTGGCGGTGCAAACTATGTGGGTGTCGGAATCCTGGCTACGGTTCCAGTAGAAGATATTCTCCTATACTCGCTTACTTTCTCAGAGAAACACAGAGACGGAGCTGGCTTAACTAGAGAAACTAGAATTAGTATCATTCCTAACTTACAGGAACTGTATGCTGTTGGTGTTAGAGACTTAAGTTTGGAATCCTAGCTACGGATTCCCCTTTGAAGTCTTCAGGTATGCAAATTTATGAGATGAGGATGACAAGCAAGGCGGTCTTTTTAATTAGTATCATTCCTAATTTATAGGAACAGTATGCTGTTGGTGTTAGAGAATCAAAGTTCGGAATCCTAGCTACGGATTACCCTTTGAAGTCTGCAGGTATGCAAATTTATGACAGGAGGATGACAAACAAGGTAGTTTTTATACGATACCCTTGCTTGTGTTTTGGATGAGAGGACGTGAATCAAGTTATTTAACACTTGGTAAGTAGCGAGTCTTTAGAAAGTTCGCAAAGTGTTGTATCTCTCACACTGGACAAAAGCCAATTTTTTTGTAGCTATAAAAACAGAGAAAATATTGAAAGTTTCTTTATAGTTTCTTCACTGAAAAAAATATTGAAAATATTTTAAAATTTTCACTGTTTCATACAAAATCTGCAAAATATGATAAAGTGTTCTAAATATTTTTACTGTTTTCTCAGTAAAATTACTCAAAAGAAACTTTGTATATTTTTTATGTATTTATAGGTGAAAATACTCAAACTTTCATGCAGTGTCAAGAGCATAGAGATATTAACTTTAATTCGCATGTATTGGGTGATATGCATGGTGTATGTATCCTCTAGGGGATTGTTATTCTTTTCTATCTACAGGCCATTATCTTTTATACTACAGAATGGTACTTGCTAAGTAAGTGAACTTTTGCTTTGGCTTGATAACTGCAGTACATGATTTGTGAGCATAGCGAACTATTTGTAACCATAGTTCACTATGCTATGTGCTACTTCTACTGTGCGTACTTATTAAAAGTTCGCGTAGCCTATTAAACTTCGGAAGGTTTTACTAATCTACTTACTACTTACTCATCCATAGTTAATGGCTCACTAATCCCTGCTATATTTCTAAGCTGTAGAGGCATATCCATATGGTTCCTTGAGAATCTGTAGCTATGCATAGCCTATGCGTAGTTAAACTGTGTGACCATATGGCTCTGTCCACATGTGAAGGCCTAGAATAATGATGCGTGTTTAATTTACTGTGGAAGGATTGGCAATCAATGTGCCTGGAGGCACAATGACTCATAGATATCGAAGTGAAAGTCTGCGTGGAGTGTGAATTTTAATATGATTCGACCTGTGCTGGACTTGCAACGTTTGGTTTACTGAAAGTCTGTGCAAGGGAGATATGCGATAAATTGTAGGTTGTTTTCACGATTTCAGAGCGCACAGAGCCTGGAGGCTCATCAGCAGAAGATCGGGAGATTCGGGAAGATGCTGGAGGAGATGTTTCAGATGATTTATGCGCTCAATGAGGGTTTGTGGTGGCCCTATTGATGGCTTTGGCTTTGGTTTTGGTGCCATGTTGGAGATGACGTCAGACTCAAATGAGATCAGTTGCAGTAGAGAAGAAAATTCAAGTTATGAATAGTAAATTGTAATTTAGCACTGAGTACAAAGTAATTTCTATATTGAACAATAGGTTGGCGTAGCAAAGTAAATGGTGCAAAGTTGATGCAATGTCCATTGTCCCAGAAAAACACCACTTGACCCTTGTTGCTTAAATCAGAAACCGTAATGCATAACGTGGGGGTTGTTTCCGAGTTTCTTTGAACCCAGACTGTAACGCTGAAATTTGCGTTGCCTCCCTACACTCATGTACAGTATTGGAAAAGATCAGGTATTGTTTAGATGAAGATGGTAGATGTATTGCTCTGTCATGCATGGTGAATGTGCCATTGATAACTGGCTCTCCCTTGATGGACCTCAAGAAGTCACAAGCGGTCGCATTGCAGGATACTGTGGAATTGGACTTCAAGCATCCCCATTCGCACCGTCAATTGAAAATAACGCGCCATCAAATACCGGTTATGCCTGCCTTTGCTATGACTGCACATAAAGCCCAGGGACAGACTATTGAACATGCTATAATTAACCTTGATAATTGCAGAGGGACTGAGCCGCCATATGTCATGATTTCTAGGGTAAAGTTGCTTGAAGGACTATTGATACTGAGAAAATACAAATACAGATGAATCAGTAATTGTCAGTCAGAAGACTACAGAAAAGAGGACAAAAGGTTGTCTGTTTTGTGTCTCTTGATGCTGAAGAAGCACAGCAATGAAGAAGAGAGATTATGTGCTGAACAGGACTTGATGGAGATCAGCAAGTATGTGGATCCATCATCTCTGGTTATACTAGATGACACAACCACTGCGTCAGGTGGAGATAAAGATATAGATGCTGTCATGGTCGCTGTAGATATGGTTTATGCGCCGTGGCCAAATAAGAGAAAAGCGACTGAATACACTCCCCATGTTGCTAAAAGAGGCAGAGCAGTGATTGTAGTACCTCTGGTAAACAAGAAGAAGACCACCTTGGATCACACAGCTGATCGGAAACAATTGCATAGGCAGATAATGAGGGAGAGAAATAAGAAGAAGTGATGTGACTTACCATAATGCACCCACCTGCTTGGCAGAATCGGGCCACAGGTGACACACCCCTCTGCCTTTGTCACTCCACCATGGCAGGAGGGCCGACAGAATACACCTTTCCTTCAACCCCTCTACTCCTTATCTCGCCTAATAATGGCTTGATTGGCCCTACATATTGAGTGCTTGGTTGGGATGGTCGCCTGTCTTCTCTTGCTGTTCTGAACCGGTACGTGTCATTGTTCTTGCTATTGAATTATTGCCTCAGTGAACATTTCTATAAGCCCATGACAGATCCTGTTGTTTTCTCAAAGCCACTATTCTCCTCTCAGTCTTTGTTGACTGACTTCAGATTCTCCACATTGCATACGATTGTCACTGCCAGCCCTGCCTCTGATGTTGTTTCAAGCATCTCCATTTCCTCAGTCACCATTGCTGTTTCAAGCAACACCACCCCTCTAGCCACCAGTGTTGTCTCAGGTGTCACTGCCTCATAGGTCATCAACGCCAATTCTCCAAACTGGGATGCTTCTTCTGCATCCACAGACCATGTATCGGATACGATGGATTCATGGTCCGATTCTGATGAACATGCTGACAGTATAACTTCTGACTATGTATCAAACCCCCCCAGTCCTCCTATGTCATCTGGTGCTGCTGGCTTGAGTGCGATGGCCAGAGCAACACTTCCTCACACCCCACATCAAGCTACCCATATACAAATTCGGAGTTTAATGGGAGTTTCCTCTGTGGAACATGCGAAGTATGCCTATTGTTCAGATTCAGATGCAGTGGATGAGTTGTAAGTGGCAATTTATGGTGTTATACAGCTGCTTATTTATGCATGATCAGGGACACAGCCAATATCAGTTCTATTCTATCAGGTATGTTCAGCGTAACATCTACTGGTATACAGACTTACTAAACATGTATCTGCTAGGACATAAATATGGCCCTCTTATCTTTCCAGAGGTTGTCCATTCATTGACGACTGGGGTATGTGGCTTTCCTCTTTGTACATCTCATCCTGTGATACTGACTTCATTCTACTCAGTCAAGCACCTCCATTCCCTCTGGAGATTATAGACCGTATCGTCTACTATGCTTGCATGAGAAATCTTGAGCCTGGCACTTATTTCAAACAATCCTGTGGACAGTCTGGCAACATTACCGCTAAACGGTTGTCTGTGATGGCATGTGCATTTTGCAAAGCATCTCAACTGGTGTTGTACCATCAGATTATAATCAGATACACTCAGCCTGTGCAGCTATGGTTAGATATCCTTGCCATGAACCCCAAATTACCAGTCGCTGTTTGCCACATTGACATTTGGAATATGGACAAGTACATCACTATGTTGCCATCGATCATGCCCATCATTTCCAACAGTTATGTTCTTATAGAGCTGTCCATCCAGAGCATACATTTCTCATCCCAATCAGCGCAGGACATGTCCCAGCTCATCAGTCAGTTCAATGATTTCCATATGGTGGGATGTTCTTGTGACAACGATGCGGTGCTTTATCTCCTGGATGGTGCCACTCGTCTTGGATCTCTTTTGATCAGAATACCAGAACCATGCGTTCTCATCAAACTCATACCTGAACCCTCCCTCCTGTCTAGTAACTTGTCCATTGCAACACATCCTATCCCTAACTCATCCCCCTCTACCACCATGCATACATTCAGCTATGTTGCTGAATATGGCATGAACTATCTTCTCAAAAGTGTTCAATTCATGACCCTTGTCTTGGCTAGGATGAGTCAATTGACTACCCTATACATACATATTGATCATTGTTCCCTCAACACAATCCAGGAGTTGGTGAATGGGACAGCTTGTACTCTAGAGAACATAGACATGCTGTTAAATAACTGTGAGTTATTCATTTTTTGTGTAAACTGGTTTACTTACGTGACATAGGGCCTCGAGAGGCTGCGGATAACATCGATTTATCACTCTGTTCTAATCCTACATCCTTGCATCTGGGTCAAGACTACTCAGCTTTAACGGTGCTGTGCAAGTCATTGGCCTCCTGCCCACATGACATGCCTGTGAAGTACATCGGCCTCTCAATACAGACTTCCCCTCTTCTCCAGTCCAATGTGGCTTGGTGCAACCTAGCTGACATGTTCCGGTCTAACATCTATTTCCTCATGGCTGAGCAGTTGGATATTGACATATATGCTCAAATGGCAAGGGATGCAGCTGAACCAGGTGTGAAAGACATTGTCAATCTAGCGTGTTCACATTTGGCCACTGCTTGTTCTAATCTTATGGTGAAAGTATATCACAAACTAGGTATGACCCGATTCGACTGGTACATTATCTGGTTCACTGTTTCATTGTTCAATTGTCTGATGATGTGAGTAGATACCTTATCTCATTATTAAATATCTATATGTCATTTAAAACAAAATTAAATATATATATATATATATATGTTTCCTCTGCCAGTCAATCAGTATATATACACATACTGTCTAGTGTTATGCCCTTGCAGTATATTCGCCCTTGCATCAGACCACTTGATGTCTACCGGTGAGTAACTATTGTTCATATGATTATAGTCATTTAATTGTTCATAGTAATCATTCCCTTTCAATGCACTTTTTTGACCAATGTCATGCGCCTTATTGCATATCAGGCCTGCATAAGTCCCATTGAGGCAAACATTTTATCGCTTGTGAACAAGGATTTCCATGATGAAGCACGATGGTTCTTGTTTTGATGGGTGTCTGTGTGCATTGGACATGCTGCTGGTGTTAGCTTGGAGGGTTATCAGAAGTACTCATACCTATGTGCATTCGCTTGGTCATTCAAGCTGGATGCCATCGCTGTTTCTGATGTCCACCTCCTTTCTGAACCACTCCAACTCTTCAATTCCAGCTTTGACCTCTTGACATTGGTTGTTTTGAATGTCGACTTCCATACCTCGTTATACCTGTCCATATTTTTGATCGCCCATCATTTCCATTATCTCGTGCTTAACGGATGCCAAATTGATGGTCTACATGTTGCTGCCTTACTCAACAGTATGCCCTCAGTGAAGACAGTATCATTCGGTGATGCAGCTGTTTCTTATTATTGTACACCATATGTTGTGGACCTTGAAGATGTCATTCAACTTGCAACTTTGCCTGTTGACTATTCGCCAGTCACTTTGTTCATTTATAACTGTGACGCACAATTTGACCGTATGTCTTTCAGTCCGCGTCGCCCAGGTGATACTTTACAGCAGTACCATCCTTTAATTGATGACATGTCCTTCTTGCATGCATTGCTGCCTAGATTGGCTGCTGTACAGCATGTCAGCCTGTTCATCCATTATTATTCTCATGAATCTGCTCTGTGAATTCTAGCCTTGTGTGGTACAACCCTGTTATCTCTCTCATTGGTGTTCGCATACAGTGAGTCTTGTCATATATTCATTCAACAAATTGCTAACCCTAAACAAGTAGACCACCGCAGCAATAAACTAGTGGATATAACACTGCTCATGTGTCAATCTCTTACCAACCTCTGCCTTACTTTACACCTCAAAGACTTGACGATGCTGCTTTCCAGTATTCCTGCACAGACAAAACTCGCAAATTTACATGTAACTACACACATCACAGATGATCGCTTGGACGCTGCCAGCTAGTATAACTTCCAATACTCGGTTGACAGTGTACTTGCAGCGTATCATATGCTGCAAATAGATATGTGGACCATGGCAGATGAGCACATCATTGCAGCAGGCTGTGCACACATTGTAAATGAAGTTATGCAAATTTTTAGAGGGTTTATAGGTCGAATGGCATTGCATGTGTATGGGTTGGTGAATGGAAGGAGTAGGGTATGTGCCCAGTTTGCAACGTATTGACTGCTTTGTTAATTTACTTTGCCACTCATTTAGTATTATATTGATATGGTAAATATGTTCTTAATTTGTTTCATCCACAATACATGGTGGATATCATCTGCTTATCTTGGTGACTTACTGTCCTGATTACTTGACAGTGTGCATCTGTTATGGCCTTTCACTTGGTGCACTGGCATTCATAAATGACAATGTCATTCTAAAATTAGAGTATGGGTACCAGGTGTAGTGTTTGATCTACATGTATCCCCTTTATGTTCCGATGGCTTCTATGTCTGCGATCACCTCCTCATGCACATTGAGATACTCATCTATGCCTCTCCACTTTCAGTCTCATTCTATTGTCTTCCACGCATAACCATACTGACCTTGGATCTTTGCGCCTCTCTTGGTTTGAACTTTACTCGATATGGAACGTCTGCATTGCCTCATCGATGGCAATATGTGCACCATAGTTATCGAACTGGAATGCCCTACCTCGCATTGCAGACCCATTCCCTATGTCACAGGGACAGATGTTGTGGTCACCATTGCTAGCTCCCGCAGTTTTTGTGATATTTCAATTGCCATGGACTTACTAGATACTCAGGGCCAGTCTACAATAATCCTCGGTGATGAGCCTCTAGGCTCTGTACACTCAGAATTCACGGATTTTCCCTGCTAATTAACATTGCCGTCCCTTCAACGGCCTTTCAGTAAACCAATAATTCCACACAAGGCAATACCACTTTCACCCTACAGCAATCACTCCTTACATGCTTTGCTATCCATCCCATCTTGCTACACATTATAATTGCCATATTTCATCGCAGCAAGGCATCGTTGATCAACCATCATACAAATACAGAATCGTCGCATCACTCAGAAGCAACTAGTTGACGTGCCCATCGATCACTTAATGAAATGACGTGATTAACGCGAGTACCCTCCCAGCTACGATAACAGCAGCTACGGCAACTACAGACCGTGTTTACTAAGGCTGTTACAATGCCAAGGCCTCGAGAAAATGTACCCCCACGCATACTCCTCAGCATGACGACTATCACCTAGAAATCCACAGCTAAACAGCACTTGTTGATCCGCTCGTCGCTCAATAAGACCATACGGCTTCAGTCCAAACACGGCAATGTCGATGACTTGCTGTTACTTTCAAAGGCAAAAGGACCATATGTTCACTACGATTTTACTAAGCTACGGCCTTACAACCTTACTAAGTCGCTCATATTTACACTATTTATAAATTCGTACTTGTAGTATAAAAACTAGCTAGAAAAACATAGCTAGTCAGTTTATCACCAGCTGAGGACCAGTCTACTGCAGTCTATCTCAGTACACTACGTCAATTATCACCAGTAAACTATGTCTATTCACTGTTCTACAGTAATATACCATTTACCCCAGCATAATCTCGATTGCACATCAACTCTTAAACTCACCAGAGTTATTCCATGGTTCTTAACTGTGAAGAGTTCTTCCACACCCGCTCTTTGCTCTTAACACTATTGGTACACGCTCATATTGTGCCAATACATAATCACCGCACCATACCTCGTCTCTGTTATCTTTTTGTTAGACCCGATGTCCTAACAAGAGTGGACAGTCAGCTGTATCGCGTTCATACAATCACTGCTGAACCCCTGAATAGTTAGACCACCAAGACTAATGCTTTAGCACTTAGCGTGAGTGACTGAGTTTCGGTATGAATAAACTTTAGCTCAAAGCTAGGGAATATACAGCTTTGAGTAAACTACTTATATACTAAGTCAAGGATCCTGTAACGGGTACTAAGATGAGGGTACCGTGTTAGAAGATGAATAAGACAAGGCTACCGTGGTAGAAGATGAATAAGACAAAGACACGGTAGCCGAGAATAAAGTACACGTCGGGCGAGTGTGACTTCATAGCGATGTGAAGGCTCTCCTGGAGTCGCGGATCTAAAGATGAGATAAGATAAGCGCCGAAGATAAGATAAGATAAGAGGCGCTTAGATAAGAAAAGTGAATAAATCATAACATTACCCCCCTGTTAAGGCAGGTGTCCCAACTGCAAGTATGTCTGCGTTCCCTCTATTCATCGTCAAGTTATTCCTCCATATGCGCTGCAGCTTGCCCCGGGGGCCTTGTTCGCCTTCCGGGTTCGGGGATTTTTCATATGGTGGAATTCGATGAGTAGATTTGTTCCGCATACTCTGTCTGATTGGTGTCCTTCCCTGCTTCATCGTCATGCCGTCCCCAGAGACTTCTAGCGTTTCGGGGAAATGCCATACGGGCTGCAGTTCGTTCTAGCGTCCCTTTGAAAGTCGGCGGTTAGAACCACGGATTTTCCGTATGGTGGTGACGCGAGTGGCAAGGCTGACCCTTCATCGTTTGTTGGTCTGACCTGATTAAGTGCGCGTTTTTGTAAGATATTTTGTCGTAAGAATTCGTGAATGGGGCCCATGGCTATCCCCGTTATAGGGCGAATTCTTCGTACTGCTTTATGGGATTTCTGTTGGCTCATACGGCGGTTTCGAATATGTCGAAGGGTCGTCGCACCCACCAAATTGGTCCCAGTCTAGTTGCTGGTCGTACCAAACTTGCCGGCCAGTGAATGGGTCCGTATAGGCTTGCCAATCTACCGCCTCATGCTTGGTACGATTTATCTTTTGCGTGAGGTAATCGTTGATGAGTTCATCTGCGTCCATGTCGCCTTCTCGTACCCAAGTATTGGATTCCGGTCCGTAGCCCTTCCATTTGACGAAGTAGTCTGTAGTCCAACGCCATGGTTCTCCGGTTTTTCCCCGGACCTTGCGTTCTCTACTATCGAGGACTTTTTCGATTTCGTATTGTTCTTCTCCGTTGACTAGGTCTGGCGGTGGCGGCGGTGGTTGTTCTTGGTTCGGGAATGCGGGTGGAGTGTATGGGGTGAGGAGTGATTCGTTGAAGGTGGGGTGTATTTTCCATGTCGAGGGGAGTTTCAAGGTATAAGCCGATGCTCCTTTCTTTTCGACGATGAGAAATGGACCTGTGCGTTTATCGGCGAGTTTTTTCTTTGGTCGTGGGAGACTCAGGTTGGTCGTGTCGAGCCACACCTTGTCTCCTACCTGATACTCTATAGCAGGTCGTTTCTTTTTGTCGTATTGAGCTTTCATTTGGGCGGCGGCTTTTTCCAGAGCTTGTTTGGCCTCTTCGTGGATTTTCTGCATTTCTGAAACGAAAGTGGTGGACGCGGGTGTCCGGAAGGGTGCCTTGGGTTTGGCGCCAGGGAGGATGTCAGCGTTATAGCCGTAGTTCACCTCGAAGGGGCTTTTACCGGTGGCGGAGTGTACGCGGTTATTGTGAGCGAATGCCGCGAGGGATAGCCACTCAACCCAGTCGTCTTGAAGATGGTTGACGAATATTCGGAGGTATTTTTCAACCTCTTGATTTACTCGCTCTGTTTGACCATCTGTCTGGGGATGATAGGCAGTGGATGCGTTTGCCTTGATCTGTAACAAGTCATAGAGGTCTTTCATGAACTTGGAAACAAACACGGTGCCTCGGTCAGAGATGACGACTTGTGGCATTCCGTGCTTGGCGTAAACTTCGTCTCGTAGAATCTTGGCCCACCCTTCCGATGACAGCTCTGTAGTACAAGCTATCGGTATGATTTCCTTAGAGAATCGGTCGACGATCATTAAGATAGCGTCTTGACCGTTGCACTTCGGTAAACCAGTGACCATGTCGACGGAGATGTGTGTCCAAGGTCGGGAGGGGATGGCGTTCGGATGAAGGGGCGCTGCTTTTGCTTGAGTGCTCGATTTCGTTCGTTGGCACGTTTCGCAAGCGCGGACGTAGTTCTCGACGTCCTTCTTCATCTTGGGCCACCAGTATTCTCGTAAGACGAGTTCTTTGGTCTTTTCAATGCCAGGGTGTCCTGCTGTAATGTGATCATGAAATACCGCGATTATTTCCCCTCGCAACGCATGATTTTGGGGAATATAGATACGGTGATCGTAATAGATCAAACCGTTATCTAGCTTCATCCCGCGATCATGGTTGAGGGACACGGAGACATTCTTGTCCCATCGTTGGCGCTCGAGTGTGGCTTGCTTGATTCTGGTATGGATTTCCTCGATTGTTGGCATGACCAATGCCCGGAAATGCTCTTGTTTGAGAACGATAACCTCATCGTTGTCCTCCTTCCCCGTGTCGTGATCTGCTCTGCGACTGAGTAAGTCGGCTTTCTTGTTCGACGCTCCTGGTTTGTGGTGGAGTGTGAAGTGGTATTCCGCTAGTTCTGTTACCCAGCGGGCCTGACGGCGGTTCAGTTTCTGAGGCTTTCGGAAATACTGGAGGTTCTGATGATCCGTCCAGATTTCGAATTCCTGAGCCGCTCCCATCAGGTAGTGTCTCCACTCGTCGAGTGCAAGCATTATTGCGAGCAGTTCTTTGTCGTAAATTTCGTAATTTCGCTCCGTTATCGTAAGAGACTTGGATAGAAACGCGACTGGGCGCCATTTGCCATCCTGTTCCTGCGATAACACAGCGCCTATCGCTCCCTCGCTGGCATCCGCCTCAACTCGGAACTTGCCATTTTCCGTGGGTATTGCCAGTACCACTTCTTCGGCCAACAACCTCTTCAACTCCTCGAAGGCGCTCTGTTGCGCTTTTCCCCATGTCCATGGATCGTTTCCTGTCAGCTGTGTCATTGGTTTGACCACCTTGCTGTATCCTTTGATGAAACATCGATAGAAATTGGTAAAGCCTAAGAACGATTGTAACTGCACTTTCTTGGTGGGCACGGGCCACTCCGCTATTCCTGCGATTTTGACTGGATCCATTCGGATGCTTCCTTCACTGATGATAACCCCGAGGTACTCTGTCTCTAAAGTCTCGAACTCGCATTTTTCCGCTTTAAGGAATAGCTTGTTCTGTCGTAAGATCTTTAGGACTTCTCGCGTGATGCGCCGATGCTCCGCCTTGGTTTTTGACATGATTAGAATATCATCAAGGTAGACCGTAACGGCGCCAGACGCGATGAGGTCTTTGAAGATGTCATTCATCATCCATTGGAAGGTCGCTGGTGAGTTGGTAAGCCCGAAGAACATAACCGTGGGTTCGAACAGCCCTCGGTTAGTTCTGAACGCTGCCTTCCACTCGTCACCGCTCTTGATGCGAACATTGTTGTATCCCCACCGAACGTCACATTTGGTAAAGTACTTGGCGCCTCGTAGCTTATCCATAAGCTCAGAGATGAGAGGGAGTGGGTAGCGGTTTTTAATCGTCATCTCGTTGAGCTTACGATAATCTTGTACGGGCCGTAGCTTGCCATCTTTCTTTTTGATGAAGAAGAATGGTGAAGCCATTGGTGACTTCGATGGTCGGATTCGTCCGCTTGAGAGGTTCTCGTCTAGGAAGTTGTCGAGCTCCGCTTGTTCGTTGCGATTTAAAGGGTATACCTTGCAGTCAAGGTTGGCGTTCGCGCTGGGGATGAGTTCAATAGCATGGTCCCACGTCTTTGGCTCGGGTAATTCGTCGAAGTTCCCTTTTTCGAACAAATCGGCGAAGTCCCTGCACCATTCCAGTACCATTTCTTCGAACGTTTTAGCGTCCTTCCCTTCGCTAGCTCTGGCGGCGAGGTCATTCGCATGATGGGCGCGTATGAGGATAGCTTGTGTGAAGTCTATTGCAAGGATGGTGTCTCCTTCCTCTAGCTCCTCGTCCCACTTGTCGTCGGGATCTGTATCTGGTAATGCGAACAGGGTTCCTCGGCATTGGCACCGGGCAAACGTCACTTTCCCCAATTTCCAATTAATGATTGGGTTGTGTCGGTCGAGCCAGTCATGGCCCAGGAATATCTGTCTGTCGCCCAGTTCTGTTACGGCCAAGTCTATTCGTTCTGTATGGTCCCCAATTACGAGTAGGATTTCGGCGTAGCGCGTAATTGATCCTCCTTGATTGCGAGTTCCATCGGCATTGTAAACTGGGATGGGTGCCGCAGTGGCATAAGTCGGGATCTTGTGCTTTTTGACAAAGGCCCGATTGATAGCGCTGCTAGTACACCCGCTGTCTATTAACGCAGCTGTCGCAATTTTGGTGCCAACTCCTTCGCTCTTGATCTGGACGTCGATTGTCAAGTCCTTGCCTTTCCCGCTTAACGCGCTGATGTACCTCCTTGGTTGTCGTAGTTCTTCGAGCCACCAAAGCGCATCGACGCGCATTGCCTTTTGCATTCCTTCGATCATGTCGTCCACGACTTCCTCCGTTCGTGCTTTGTGAATCCAATTCTTTAGGATTGCCTTCGCTTCTGACTCTGTTTTGGCTTGTACTATGCCGCACAGAGTCCATTCTGCCCCGAATGGTTTGAGCCACTCGTGATATGTCTCGCCACTAGTATAAGTGCGCGAGAGCTGCGGGACCTCCTTAGCCATCGCATCGACCCGTGAGGGCTCGACTACCGTTGGCGAGGTCACCGTAGCGTCTAAGTCTAAGTCTAAAGGGGGTGTTAATTTACTCTTCATGTTCATCATGAAGCTGGGGATGTCGTCTTGGTCCTGAACCTCAGACATAATTACTTTGCGCCCCCTATTCACTGCCTGGGCGCTAGCAGCTTCCTGTCCTACGGCTACTTGATGGTCGGTCGTGGAACGGGAGGTGCGTTTCTCGAAGGCGTCGCCCCGTAAAGGGGTAACAGGTTGGGCTGACACCTCCGAACGAGTGAGTGCCTTAAGCTTCCGCCCATCCGTCAGGAGGTCGCCTTCAACCGGTCCCTTCGAGCCTGTCACTGTAGTAGTCAGGTCCCTCGTTTCATTCGGTGTTCCCCCGTCCTCGAGTCGCCCTGCGTCTCGACAGGCATTGGCAACTGGTCAGGGGCACTTACTCGATTCTGGTTCGTCCTCGATCTTCTTGGCGTAGACAGGTTTCGGCCTCAGAGCCTCCTGTGACGGTACAGGAGATTTACACTCTGTAGGTTTCGACCCCAGAGTCCCCTGTGACGGTACAGGGGTTTTACACTCTGGTAGTCGTACGGTAATCTCTTTTCCCAGAGGAGGTTTAGCGTCAAGACATATTGTCTTATCCGACGGTATTTCCTCGAAACTCCCTACGAGGTAGGGACTCCGTAGAGCCGTAAATGCAGGGGGTGCGTTCAGCGCCTTTTCCCCTGTCCCAACCGGTCGTTCGTTGGGCTGATCCTCTGTCGTTGGAGGCTCAGCTTGGTGCCACGCCGTTATGCTGGGTGTCGCTATGGTGGGCGACTTGCCATTCACTTTCGCCGGTAGCTCCAATGGAGATCGTAGGCTACTCGCCGAAGGTCCAGCCGGTAGCCTGACTACCGCTGGTTCCTGGGATTCTGTGTGATTCTTTATTAGTTCCTGGTCTAGTGGTGAAGTTGTGGATATATTCGAATGCGCGGTAGATACTACAGAAATATAAGTACATTTGTTAAGCGCGGTTTGCGTACCAGTAGGAACTAAGTCCTTTGCCGAGTAAGTCGAATCAGTTACTTCTCGGCGTCCTCTTTTACCTCCTCGATTGGTGCCAACGTCTTCTCCTTGTCGTCCCAGTAGGTATTAGCCCGACGAAGTGCTTCCGCCCTAGATTTCGGTGCGCCGGGGCAGTCGCGTTTGAAGTGACCAAGCTTTCCGCATCGGTAACACTTCGTTGTTGCGGTTGCTGCACCGATATCCATGGGCTCACCTCGTCCCCCATAAGTGGTTCCCGACGTTGTTTTTTGTGTCGGTACACCTGTCGATACTCCCCTGGATGCTGGCGCCTTTGTCGTTGGTACAGGTCGTCCCATACCTTCTGCCTGCTTGAGGCGCCAGTTGGAGTCGATCCGGAGTAATCGACTCTTCCAGTCGTCGTAGAGAGCTGGTAAGTCGCCGTCGCCTGCGTATATGGTATTTTTACTGGTTTCGCGGGCGGCTCGTTTAATTTGGGCGACCATTACCTGTTCATTACCGCGTACTCCTGCGTAATGAGCGAGCTCCTCGAACTCCTGGAAGAACTTGTCGCCGTCCTTGTAGTTTACCTGTCTGAGTTTTTCCCACTGGGCGCGTTTAATCTGTTCATCAGCGTCCTTCCAAAATCTGTTCCTTAGCTTTTCTTCGAAGTCGTTGTAGGCGGGGTAGAATTGTTCCCCGTCTGCCGACTTGCCTAGGATCCTGGCCTGTAACTCCCACCATCTCTGTGCGTCACCAGCGAGTCGTGAGACGCAGAAGATTACTTTATGTGGGGGGTATCGGTAATGTCGATTGTGCAGGTCGAAGTGTAATTCACACTTCAGAAAGAATCGGGAGATGTCGTTAGAATCTCCATGAAAGTCGTCGACTTCTTTCAGGATTTTTGGTTTGAATTCGTCATAGGGAGCGACGTTCCCAGTGATGAGTTGCCAGGGTAAAGGAGGAGTGGGTGCTTTTGGAGGTGCTGGATAACGCGGTAGCGTCCATCGCTGAGGTGCGGCGGGAGGTTGTGGTGGTTGAGCAGGCTGCCCTCCACCTCCTCCTGATCCGCCTGCACCTGCAAATGGCCTATAGCCGCTTTCGTACGTTCCTGGTGGTGCATTTCCCCTGGCGTAAGGGTAGGTAGTTTCGACTGGTGCACGTGGGGGGGGTACTGGGGGTTCGTCTGGCATCGGCAGTTGGATGTCGGTTGCTTCGACGATTTCTTCGTAAGGAGGAAACTCCTCTATTGGAGCGTTTCGATGGACTTCATTGTACAGGAGGCGAGCATTTCGCTCAGCCTCGTACCGTAGAATGTCATCGCACGGGAGTCCTCGGTTCTTCTTCATAAAATAATCATTCCCAGCCTGGGTCTCTCCCCAGGCCAGAATGAAGGGTAACTCATAAGCATAATATTTAAAAAGCTCGCGATACTCAGCTCGTCGTAACTCTTCCGGTATTGCGATGCTGAGATCCGTAGCTGTCCTCTGGTAGAATTTGATGGCCTCAGACAGGGTCATCACTGGTAGAGCCGGGGTCGCTTGGCGACTGCAGCGGCTCGGGGGTCGATTCGGAAGTTGTTCCTGCATCGGGGATTGTTGGGATTGGCGTGTCGGGTCGACGGGGGTATTCCTGGAGGGTGCCTTCTCCTGTTGTCTCGTCAGTGAAATACTCATAGTATCGCGACTCAGGGGGCGCGAGTAGCTCCGGTGGAGGTTGTGGCTCTGCGCTGAGCTGTCGGGCGATTCGTGACCAGTTCCGGCGGTGAATTCGAGCTCGACGTCCTGGGCGCTGCTCGATCGCATTTGACCAGTAACTGCTGTCGTTACTGTCGGGGACTGGGAGGCGTGAGGTACTGGCGACGGGTTCCTCGATTGCCGATAGAGGCTGTCATGCGTACTGCTCCCAGTCGTTGATCGATATAGGCTGGCCCCAGATTGGCGGCGCTCCTTGGTACTCGGCGTCGTCGTTGCGGGGCGCTGGGAAATAGGCACTGAGTGGAATGGTAATATTATCCCAGAACTCGCTTGAGCTAACTGGGGCTGAGGATGCTGTAGGATTGGTATCCCTAGTATGGTCGTCGGTGGAAGGTGGTGATTCGTATGTCGCGGCCCACGTCGAATCTCCTGCCGTTACTCCAGTAGTGTCCGTCGCTGGTTGAGGTAGATGGATGGACTGTAGAGGACTCAGCGGCAGTAGTTGAGGGGGAGACGATGATGATAGGCTGGCGCCTTCTGGGAGGGGTAGGAGGGTTTCCCTCCGGGACTTCGGTAGAAACCGACCTAGAAATCCCCCCGTCGACCGTTTCTTGCCTTGCGACTCTAGCGAGGCTGTCGATTGAGATCGGTCGATGTGGTAGGGGTGTGAGGATTCTGGGTGGTCGCTGCTCGAGCGGGATGCCATAGTATGGATCTACAGGAGGGGGAGATGGTGCTGGGGAGTTTGTAGGGACTGTGGGGTTTCGGATCCTGCGTGCTAACAACTGTCGATGCAAAATCCTAAGCGTTAGCAGACAGGCTATGGAGAGTACAGTAGCGCAGGGGATTCCTAATGCGAGAGCGAGGATAGTAGCGTTATTGCTGTCCATAGACGCGTTCAGTGAAACCGAACGTTTTAGGCTAGCACTCCGTGAAACAGAGCGATAGGGTAAAGAAAAAGCTTTGAGCTAATTGTTAGACCCGATGTCCTAACAAGAGTGGACAGTCAGCTGTATCGCGTTCGTACAATCACTGCTGAACCCCTGAATAGTTAGACCACCAAGACTAATGCTTTAGCACTTAGCGTGAGTGACTGAGTTTCGGTATGAATAAACTTTAGCTCAAAGCTAGGGAATATACAGCTTTGAGTAAACTACTTATATACTAAGTCAAGGATCCTGTAACGGGTACTAAGATGAGGGTACCGTGTTAGAAGATGAATAAGACAAGGCTACCGTGGTAGAAGATGAATAAGACAAAGACACGGTAGCCGAGAATAAAGTACACGTCGGGCGAGTGTGACTTCATAGCGATGTGAAGGCTCTCCTGGAGTCGCGGATCTAAAGATGAGATAAGATAAGCGCCGAAGATAAGATAAGATAAGAGGCGCTTAGATAAGAAAAGTGAATAAATCGTAACACTTTTATAGGCCATCATCGTTTCACTTTCACACCATTGGACTTTTACCGTTTCTCTTTCACCATTGTTATTGTCGCCCACTTGGGTAGTCTCCAAGCAGACTTAGGATCAGTTTCAGCCAGTTTTCATATAGTATCAGTCCCTCGAGTGGACTTGAAGGTTAGTTTTGACATAGGATAGGATTGTTTCAGTACCAGACCAGTTTTGACATCGACTCAGCACTCTCACATCATATAGAACCAGTATCACCGCCAGTTTTCGTAGTTCCACGTTTTCTCTCGCCAGTCCACCCTCAGCATCTTGTTCCACATTTATTTCGCCACTCACAGTCCCCACGCCATTTTCTCATCGCCTCGCTCACCCCTAGGCTATTGCTGACTGTTTAGTCTATTCTCCCACCATTCACCCCACTTAGATTGCCATCTAACAATGTTTTCTAGTCTTGTCTCGCGTTTTCGCATACAGATTTGTGGTATTCACGTCATACCCACTTCTGTTCTCTCTCATCTTGAGAGAACCCTACTGGCTTATAGCCTTAGCATCTAGTACTCCACTACCAAGCAGTACTACTTCGCAGACTTAAAGTTGCAGTGTATTCTTGCATATAGAGGAATTGATTTACTGCACGGAGGTGCCTCAAACCACTCGCACACACGATCGCCTTGATTGCCGTGCTACCACGTTAACTCGTCCAATCTCATTTTGAGTTGGTGTTGCCATTGCCATGGAAGTCTAGGCTCATCATCGGCTTGGACTGGTTTAAATTGTATGTTTTAAACATGACCTTTCACTCAGGTCAGTTATTTTATTATGATCCATATTCTCTTTGTTGAAGTTGATTTACCTGGACAGGCTCATTACTGCCGATTGTCCCACTTGACCCATTGCTGAACGTCTACTCCCTCCTTTGTGATCCCACCTCACCCGTCTTCATATGGACCTGTTCATTGGCTTCCATGACCGTGACTATTCTTGACCATGATATGGCTACCATCGTCATTGCTAATCCTGATATATGTCTCACTCAGTTGCTCATGGAGCATCTATTGGGCGGACTGTGTGCAGGTCGATGTGGTCCAGCTTGTGTCAAGTTTATGTCCACTTGCTGCAAAGCAACCATCCATTGATACACTTGGTATCAGGCTACCCATAGATTTTGCGATTTTGTATCAAATAACGCAGTCTACAAGTGGTACAGAGAGCTATAGTGAAGGCTTGACACTGATAGATAGTATACTACATGAGATAGTGAGCAATGCAGTATCAGAACGGACTTAGAAGCAACATCTAGACGAGTCAACTCTATAAGCCTTCAATACTGAATGCTATTCCCTGCCTGAAACAAGACTATTTACAGTCAGAACCAAGGGACACATCAAGATGAGCTACAAACATAAAGCAGAACACAGAAGGACTAGATTACTCATCATCTCGACGACTTGAATGACCATAGAAAAGGATTGCTAAGTCCACAACGATTCACACCATGAAATGAATTTAGTCTAGAACACGACTAAACCTGGAATAACTGAATAAACCGATGCTTGGCACCAAGATAGCTAATTAAGATCATGCACTGATCAAAGCCATATAATCTCGGTCCGACGATTGATCACAATTGGTGGTTACATCCTCAAAATACTGCACAAGCTGTAGTATTGAATAGGAATCCATGTGGCAAGACATGAAGGAAGAGCAAGGAGTTCCTATGGACCATTAGGGCACTCCTTGGCAATAGAATGACCACTAGCCATTCTGACCAACTGAATAGAAACCTCGGAATGGCACAATCCTTGTAAATTAATTACTCATCATTTGTATTGATACCCAGAGCTCATACCATAATTACTTTTAGATACAAGCTCCTATACCTAGGCTAGAAATCGTATAAATTAGCAGCAAATAGATGCATAATGGCAGCAAAGCATTCCCCCACATTTGTGCTAGTAGCCTTATAGCTACCTAATCAATCACTGGTTTAATTGCATATCCTCGACTGAAGTGAATTAAGTTTACCAAGTCAACCCCAAAAGGGCGACTATAAGTAATCTAGAAAAACTAAGTAGGAAGAAGAGTCGTCCCTGCATTTGCACCTTTCTAGTTAATTGAACTGCTCCACATACAAAGGCCTCATGCTCCCTCACCGACTAAAGTGATCTAGACATGCTAAGTCGACCACAGACCAAAGATGTTGCCTAGTTGAAGTGAAATAAGCCCTAGAATGCTTTAAGTTTGAACAGTTAGCGAGTCAGTGTACTCTTTGTAGAACTTCGGTTCTTTGTTGCAAGTGCGTGTGCTTGTGTTGTAATCGAGTCTGTGTAGTCCAGAGCAATTATGCTCTAAGTAGACCTCTAGGTCTTTGATTGTTCGATTGTTAAAGCTCCCCTAGTTAAAGCCTTACAAGCTCACCTAGACAAAGTTGTTTCAAGTCTAAACCACTCAAATTATACCTTACAAAACCCCCACATCCATATACCTCGCTGTCACGATTAGTGTATCTCATGTAAACACTTCTAGACTTGAATTGAAGTTGTTTTGAAGCAAACCCAATTGATTATTGATATCTAAGTACACCACGAGTGCTTCTACCATACTCACCCTCGAACTTAAACATTGGTGATAGTGTGTGTGTGTGTGTTTTTAGTATCTAGATTGACAATCTAGACACTAGTTTCATTTGTGCGCAGCCTGTTACCAAGCACATCATTGTCCATCCATTTTTGCACTGCAGAGTGTGGTCTATCCTTTCACCATCCTTGATGGGTTGCCTGCCTGTGACAGGGATTTGTCTGCTGCTTGTGGTTTGGATCCCATCACATTGGGTTGCAGTTTGATGCATGTCTTATTGTCCTGACTGCGGTCTTTGTTACAATACATGCCCTTCAAGGGAGGGTGTGACTATGCCCTTCGTTTCCTGTACAAGATGGGTGACGCTTCGTCAGACTGTCTCAATAGCGTTAGCAGGGCTCATGGAATGTGCAATGTAGAGTCCCATATGATGATCGCCAAATGGTGTAATCTATACCAGCATATGATGAACGGTGGATGTGTTTCTAATATGAATAGGCTGTTGCTTACTATGCCTGTTGGGTGTTTAGAACTGCTGTCCTATATCTAGTATGTAATACCTGTGTAGTTATTCATGTATAGAATAATTAGCCACTTGCATGTCTGTGTTCAATTGTATATACCTCTCTATTGTGAAGACTCTGTTACATCTCAACTGGTTGTACCGCAATGTAACTACTATGGGAACTCAACAATAAAACTTCAGGAACAGTTCTATGAACTGTAATTTGATGAGGTCGTAATTGGCTCCTGACTGAAATGGTCAGTTTATGGCGAGACTTTAACTAACCTCCATGACATACTTTACGCTCTTTCCATTTCGCTGTATATGTTAAACAGAACCTGTAAGATTCAATATGTTAGATTTAACAAGTTGTGCAACAATACAAGGCATTTACTCTGTCAACGTGGCCATTATACTCTTCATCTCCTTCGAATCGGGTTCCAGGTCCACGATGATGAGCCTAGACTTCCATGGCAATGGCAACACCAACTCAAAATGAGATTGGATGAGTTAACGTAGTAGCATGGCAATCAAGGTGATCGTGTGTGCGAGTGGTTCGAGGCACCTCCATGCAGTAAATCAATTCCTCTATACGCAAGTATACACTGCAACTTTAAGTCAGCGAAGTAGTACTGCTTGGTAGTGGAGTACTAGATGCTAAGGCTATAAGCCAGTAGGGATCTCTTGAAGTGAGAGGGAACGGAAGCGGGTATGACGTGAATACCATGAATCTGTATGAGAAAACGCGAGACAAGACTAGAAAACATCGCTAGATGGCAATCTAAGCGGGGTGAACGATGGGAGATAGACTAAATGGTTGGCAATAGTCTATGAGTGAACGAGATGGTGAGAAAACGTTCTTGGAGACGACATGGGGTGAGAGAAAACGGTGAACGAGGTGCTGAGGGTGGAATGTCGAGAGAAAACGTTGTACTACAAAAACTGGCGAGGATACTGGTTCTATATGGTGCTGGTGCTGAAGTCGATGTTGAAACTGGTCTTGTACTGAAAACAATCTATCCTGTGTCAAAACTAACCTTCAAGTCCGCTCGAGGGACTGTCCTATACTGGTGCGATATGAAAACTTGCTAATACTGATCCTAAGTCTACTCGGAGACTACCCAAGTGGGTGACAATAACGATGGTGAAAGTGAAATGATAAAAACTCCAATGGTGTGAAAGTGAAATGATGACAGCCTTGTAAAAGATAACAGGGATGAGGTATGGCATGGCGATCACATATTGGCACAATGTGAGTGTGTACCAATAGTGTTAAGAGCAAAGAGCGAGTGTGGAAGGACTCTTCACAGTTAAGAACCGTGGAATAACTCTGGTGAGTTTAAGAGTTGACGTGCAATCGAGATTATGCTGGGGTAAACGGTATATTGCCGTAGAACAGTGAATAGATGTAGTTTACTGGCGATAATTGATGTAGTGCACTGAGATAGACTGCGATAGACTGGTCATAAACTGTCCAGCTACATTTTTCTAGCTAGTTTTTATACTACAAGTATGAATTTATAAATAGTGTAAATATGAGCGACTTAGTAAGGCTGTAAGGCCATAGCTTAATAAAATCGTAGTGAACATATGGTCCTTTTGCCATTGAAAGTAACAGCAAGTCGTCGACGTTGCCATGTTCGGACTGAAGCCGTATGGTCTTATTGAGCGACGAGCGGATCAGCAAGTGCTGTTTAGCTGCGGATTTCTAGGCAATAGTCGTCGTGCTGAGGAGTATGCGTGGGGGTATGTTTTCTCGAGGCCTTGGCATTGTAACAGCCTTAGTAAACATGGTCTGTAGTTGCCATAGCTGCAATTATTGTAGCTGGGAGGGTACTTGCATCAATCACGTCATTTCATTAAGTGATCGATGGGCGCATCAACTAGTTGCTTCTGAATGATGTGTCTGGCATGCCTGAAGGTACTGTGCCATGTAATGATGAGATGAGATGAGATGTGCCAATTCTGTATTAAGATGCTGGTCGATCAACAGTGTCTTGCCGTGATGAAATACGGCAATTATGATGCATAACGAGATGGGATGGGTAGCAAAGCACGTAAGGAGTGATTGCTGTAGGGTGAAAGTGGTATTGCCTTGTGTGGAATTGTTGGTTTACTGAAAGGCTGTTGAAGGGACGACAACATTAATTAGCAGGGAAAATCTGCGAATTCTGAGTGTACAGAGCCTGGAGGCTCATCAACAACCACGCCTTTCACGGTCTTCATCACCAGCATATTCCCATACCACATATCCTCCAACTCGATCAAGCTCGAAATGCTAGGATTCTTCCTGTTTCTGTACTCTGTCTCATTACAGATTTACTGAAGTGGGCAAAAGAACAACTCGATAACCATGTCTGGATTGTTGGCATAATGTACCGATCCTCTTCCCAATGCTGCCTTATACATCCTCTTGTGGGTGTCACGAATCCATCGATTGGTGTTGTAGTCTTCTACTGTTGCACTCTCCATCTTCATGAGGTCCATCGATACTGGTACAGTGTGAGGTTGAAGGGCATGTTCACTGAAGAACATGCCTGTCTTGATACTGTGAGTCCACTTGAAGTGCACAATATTAGCATGAATGTATAGGTCGATGATATAAGTGTCACCAGGCTATCTCCTACTACCATTGAGGTTACTTGTCCAATCCCTTCTGTTGGTAACAGAATGTGTTCCTCGTTGGTCATTTTGAGTGATGCATGCAGGATGTATGCAGATAATCTCATACAAGCCATCATACCATGCAAGGCATATCTTGAGGCACAGTCGATCATCTCCTGCTGCAGTGGTGTATAGGGGGAATATGTATGTGCACAATACAGGCTGAAACCTGGTACACAGTTGTACACTTACAATTGTCATGTGATTATCCATGCCACTCGCCGAGATGCTGGTATAATTTCCTGCAAAATGTGCTCAATGCGTATTTTGGCATATCGCAACCAAATTAGAACCAAATACACAACACTTTATTATTATGCACAAAAGGTGATGTATGGTCTGCTATGTTGGTGAGACTACTAAATATTATTTATTCATCCTGCATTCCTTCACCTGCTATGTTCAGTTCGTTGGCAGCCGGTACAGTTGGTAACTCCAAATGGTGTTTCTTTGGTACTTGACCATCTTGGACACGTTCTTGATCTTCTCCAACAGTAATGGATACAGCATTGCCTATCCATGACTGCCACCGGATCTAGTCTTACCTGTATGCATCCTTTACCACTGTAATGAACGATTCGAAACGATACACCCATGTTGATGAGGTCTCCTGCTTTGAGTGTACCAGGATGCGTACCGGTGGCTACTCTAAACACAAAGTCAAAATCGGAAAGATGTGCAAAGAGACTGCCTGACATGTTATCCGCCTTGTCCTTGGTCCATTCATGGAATATGACCATGTTATCTTCCGTGTAAATGTGGTCACCTTCTTGGGTGATAGCCTTCAATGCTCCCCCAGCGTCCATTTCTTTGGGTGGCTCTAAACGACACTCCGAACAAAAGAAGGCTGGTGAGAGCAGCTGATTCTCTGCGCGAATTGCTTGTATATCTCCAATAGTGTTAGAGTGTATGGCCTTGTCCATGGGAGTAAAATGCCTAGACATGAATACTCTGATGTTGTAAATGGCTCACAATGCACCTGTGAATTGTTTGTCATCTAGCAAGACTATCTTCATGGATTGGTACACCTTCAACAGCGGTCTACTGTATCATGTAAGTAATGCTGCAATATGTATTTAGTAAGTCAACTCACTGGACTTTAGAGCTGGCGATAGGTGGTATGTATGCCTCAGCCAAAATACCCTGGATGTTCAACACCGCTTCCTCTTCTCTGTCTGCCCACAACAGGTAATATGTGTGTTCAGAACCCAGTGAATCAACTACTAGACCATTTCCTAATACCACAAAATTGTTGAACTGAGAAAGTTGGGTCTCTTGGGTCTGAAGATACTTGATTGTCGCCTTGGCTGACACTTGAATGTCTACAATGAACATGAGTAAGTTCATATCAAGCCACAATATTGAAATGGATAATACCTGGTCACATATTCTGTATTATGTTCATCAGATGGTCCAAGTCACAATGGATGTGTGAGAGGGACATGATGCACAGATATAGGAAGTTTCACTAAGTCCCACCAGAAATTTGTGTTGCCATACGTCCCTCCTGATCTGGTATTCAGCACGATCATACTCCACCGCTTTCTCCGGTTTGGATTGCATATGGGAAGGAAACAGAATGGAAATGCAGTCCTTATCACATAGGGTTATGGTCATTGGAAAAAAAAAAAAAAGAGGAGTTGAGTGCCTTGGCTTCTATCGGATCTACGGAGGGTGTGACTAGCTGTATTTAACATCTTGGAGGATGTATTTATTATTGTCTTGCTCCCAATGTCTGGACATAACACTCGCAGTGCCATGTATGCAGTCTCTCAATGTCTCATTGCTTCTCGCTCACTGGCCTACAGGTCCGCTTTGGCTGATAGAAGAGATCTGCCTGATGACACTGAATGAAGTATCAAGTGATTGAAACTCATTGGGCCAACCAAGTACATATTGTATTATCTTCCATTGCATCCCTCCTGACCCATGGTTGTCAGGTCTGGAGGGTTTGATCATTCATCGTTCACTTATTCATCGATTCACAACTTGATTTTGCTTCTTAGTGCATCATTGCTTCCTTCACCTTTGTCTTTGCTTGTAAAGACGTTGTCCGATTTGAGCCATCTTCTGCCTTCTGTCATGAACGAGCCATATGTTTCTATGCTATTTTGTAATTTTCTCTGACATATTGTTGTGTAGCGATTCTGAAGGGACCATCTCTAACAGTGACAGTCCTGTGCCAAATGACCCTGTCAATGCCCTTTCTACCGGTTCTGATTTGGCTCCTGGACCAGATGTCAATGTGGAATCCCAGTCTGGGCTTCCTGTTGCTATTCCAGCCGAGCATGATGTTGGAGTGGTTGTGCTGGTAGCCGTTCCTTCTGCCTCAGAAGAAGGTAAGGTCAAAGCTGGCAAGCGACCCATCTTAGTAGTTGGTGGGTCCAAGTGAGCACTTTCTGTGCTTCCTCAAGTTCCAGAGCACACTTTGATTTTCAGTCGAGATGACATTTCCCTGGTGATGCCCTTCATGCTTGATGAGCATCTCCAGGGTAATAAGGCTGAAGCGGAGTGAGTGACCATTCATGACCAGTCCTTTTTTAAACTGTCTTCTGCCAGGTGTATTTTCAATATAGCTGTGCATCTAGAGGGTTATAATATGGTCAACCTCTTTGTGGCTGATCCTCGACTGTACCATACTGCAGGCTATGCCGATAGTAAGTGCATACTTGCTAAGGACAAGGTCGAGCCCACTTTCTTCACGATCGGCTGTGTGACCCATTCCTCGCTGTTCAATGGGATGTTCTTGTGTGAGATTAACATTCAGCCTCTCGCTCGCACCTGGCCTCATCAGCATGCCATGTTAACTCAAATGTTGGAGTTGAGCCATGTGGTTGTGTCTAGTTATAAGAGCAGTATTCAATTTTCTACCATGAGGAAACCCATGTCTGGTAAGTCTTTTGGCATTATCTGCATATCTATACCGATCATTCTTTGTAGGTGGGAGAGAGATACAGCCGAAGAGCATTCCCATGGATGGTAGGACTCATGGACCTCGTACGTTGACATGCTCTATGAGTGTTCATGTGTGTAAATTTGCGATTTACAGTAATGAGTACAGGCAACAATGCCCAGATACTAAGGCAATGAGAAAAACAACAGAGCGCAGTGCTTATAATGCCAGTAATGATATTACCAGGGTAAAACTGGGTGGAGCACATGACTTAACCTAAGAATGGTACTAACAAGGCTGCACTAGGTATAAAGTCCCAGCATTCGACACTAAGTGCTCTGACAGGGCACAGCACGTTGATGAGCCTCAGACTTCCATGACAACGGCAACACCAACTCAAAATGAGATTGGATAATTAACGTAGTGGCACGGCAATCAAGGCGATCGTGTGTGCGAGTGGTTCGGGGCACCTCCGTGCAGTAGAACAATTCCTCTATACGCAAGAATACACTGCGACTTTAAGTCTGCGAAGTCGTACTGCTTGGTAGTCGAGTACTAAATGCTATGGCTTCAAGCCGGTTGGGATCTCTCGAAATGAGAGGGTACGAAAATGGGTATGACGTGAATACCACGAATTCGTATGCGAAAACGCGCTGCGAGACTAGAAAACGTCGCTCGACGGTAATCAGAGCAGGGTGAACGATGGAGAATAGACTAAACGGTCTGCAATAATCTATAGGTGAGCGAGGCGATGAGAAAACGGTGTGGGGGACTGCGAGTGGTGAAATAAACGTGGAACGAGGTGCTGAGGGTGTACTGGCGAGAGAAAAACATGGGACTACGAAAACTGGTGGCGATACTGGTCCTATACAATGTGATGGTGCTGAGTCGATGTTGAAAGTTGTCTGGTACTGAAACGATCCTATCCTATGTCAAACTAACCTTCAAGTCCACTCGGGGGACTGATACTATACGAAAACTGGCTGAAACTGATCCTAAGTCTGCTCTGAGACTACCCAAGTGGGCGACGATAACGATGGCGAAAGAGAAACGGTAAAAACTCCAATGGTGTGAAAGTGAAACGATGACGGTCTATAAAAGATAACGGGGACGAGGTATGGCGCAGCGATCACGTATTGGCACAATGCGAGCGTGTACCAATAGTGTTAAGAGCAAAGAGCAAGTGTGGAAGGACTCTTCACAGTTAAGAACCGTGGAATAACTCTGGTGAGCTCAAGAGTCGACGTGCGATCAAGAATATGCTGATGCAAACGGTATATTGCCATAGAACGGTGAATAGACGTGGTTTACTGGCGATAGACTAGAGCGTGACGATAATTGACGTAGTCTCGGGTCAACAGGAGGTGAACTTCCTAGCTACGTTTTTCTAACTAGTTTTTATACTGAAAGTACGAAATTATAAATAGAGTATATATGCGAGGCTCGGTAAGATTGTAAGGCCTTGGCTTTGTAAAAATCGTAGGAAACATATGGTACTTTGTCTTCTAAAGTAACAGCAACTCGTCAATGTTGCCGCGTATGGATGCGAACCGTATGGTTTTTGCTGAGCGATGCTCGGATCGTTAGATGCTGTTTAGCTGCGGATTACTGAGCGATAGTCGTCGTACTGAGGAGTACGCGTGGGGTAACGTTTTCTTGAAGCCTTGGCGAAGTAACAGCCTTAGTAAACACGGTCTGTGGTTGCCGTAGCTGGGAGGGTACTTGCGTCAATCACGTCATTTTCATTAAGTGATCAATGAGCGCATCAACTCGGTACTTCTGAGTGATGCGTCAATTCCGTATTGGGGTGATTGTCGATCGAAGGTGCCTTGCCGTGATGAAATACAGCAATTATGATGCGTGGCAAGATGGGATGGATAACAAAGCGCGTAAGGAGTGGTTGCCGTAGGATGAAAGTGGTATCAATGTGCGTGCAATCATTGGTTTGCTGAAAGGCCATTGAAGGGACAATAGCGTTAATTAGCAGGCCAAATCTGCGAATTCTGAGCGTACAGAGCCTGGAGGCTCATCAACGTGTGCATTAAGAATAGCCCAGAACACACTTATGAGATAATTACAACTTCATGCAACATTGATCTATGACATGCAAGGCACAGCAGACCCGAAACCTAGAGCTCTAGACTGTAGGATGTCAGAACTCAAATAAATCCGAAGTTTCTGACTTTGGCTGAAGCACACAAGGTCTAGATGAGAAGCTCGTTGCCTTCACTATGGCAAGAATTCCCTAAGAGAATATATTAAAGTGAAATAGAGTCATGTGCTAGGCTGAAACTCTGAGGAGATAGCAACCGACATCAGTACATGTGTAATAGCGCTGTTAACTGACATCGCAACACTCAGAGACAGGATCTGGCCCTGAGCCAGGCTCCTGAGTCAGCGCCAAGCGATGGCGTGCTAATGGCGACATGCACAGGATGCAGGTGAGGGAGCTTGGCAATCTAAATGATACTATATTTGGTGGTACAAATTTGTAGAATGTAGAATAGATAAATAGCGCAGTATAGTTGTAGTGTACAAGTTTTGGACCCCTGCTGTAGTCACGTGCAAGCTTCCAGCTTGACACCATAGCTTCAGGACTAGTTTGTAACTTCGAGCAAGAGAATAGACCTAGAATTGATATCATACTGAGTGAATTGAGTTGCATGCGAGGCATAGAAAGCTAACGCAACACTTGTGTGACTGTTAATTGGTTGGGTGACTTGTGCTCTAACCTGAGAGGAGGAGTGTAGTGTTATAGAGGATGTGCCCTTGTGCTTTGAGGGTTTTGTGTGACGCGATGCACTACAAGTGGCAGAGGTTCAAACCCTTTGGCTTGATTAGTGCTCACTTGAGGGTATATATTTCCCAAGTGGCATAGGTTCAAACCCTGTGACTTGTGGACAGGGTTTTATAAGGTTTTCTGTGTCTCTGGATCGCATAGGTTAGAACCCTGTGGATCTACGATCGGTTTGGAAGCTTGAGCACGTAGGTTTGAATCCTGTGGCTTTAGTGGAAGGTTTTGTACTGTGTTTCTGCTTGGAGCGCAAAGCTTTGAGTTGTGTGTTGTGTGTTTTAAGTCATTTGAGGTCATTCCGTGTGTCGCTCTAGACTTTGTGAGGGTTTTGTGGATGTCTCTCGACGTTGCATGTACTGTACTACACCTTGCCTTGAGGCCCAGTGACAACTGTTGCTCCTCTTGTTATTAAAAGCCTTTGGACTTAGAGAGATCTAGATACGTGATGCACGCTATCGCTATACATGTGTATCCTATATTCTGAGAGTTGCCTTGCCTTGTTTCTATCTGCTTCTATCACATCAGAATCCCCCACGAACTTGAGGGTTTGTGTGTGTAGTGTTGGGTGTGGGTGTGATCAGTGTCTTCGATGCTGTTACATTTCTAGCTTGTGTGCACAGAGTCTCTTCAATGTATGCTTTATTTGGGTCCTCTCTTCTGTTCACTCATTTCCTCTGTCCAAAGCTATTCGTCCCTGGAATAAGGACAGTAAGAATCAACTGAATACTCTTGATCTGCATATTGACTCCTCATGGTTGACAGTGCCTGTATTCCGAGGTGTCCAACCATTTTGACTGCCCAAATATACCAAGTTAATGATGTGATATGATGAATTGTCAGAGGGCAACTTCGTCATCGTGGCATTTACCATTGCTGCATACAAGAGCAAGAAGAAATTTAACCTCGCATTACTTAATCTTCAATTCATCATTTGCTGATGAGCCTAGACTTCCATGGCAACAGCAACACCAACTCAAAATGAGATTGGACAAGTTAACATAGTGGCACGGCAATCAAGGTGATCGTGTGTGCGAGTGGTTCGAGGCACCTCTGTGCAGTAGAACAATTCCTCTATACACAAGAATACACTGCGACTTTAAGTCTGCGAAGTAGTACTGCTTGGTAGTCGAGTACTAGATGCTATGGCTTCAAGCCGGTAGAGTTCTCTCGAAATGAGAGGGAACGAAAACAGGTATGATGTGAATACCATGAATCCATATGAGAAAATGTGCTGCGGGACTAGAAAACGTCTCTCGACATTAATCGGAGCAGGGTGAACAATGGAGAATAGACTAGACGGTCGGCAATAGTCTATGGGTGAGCGAGGCAATGAGTAAACGGCGTGGGGGACTGCGAGTGGCGAAATAAACGTGGAACGAGGTGCTGAGGGTGTACGGGCAAAATAAACATGGAACTACGAAAACTGATGGCGATACTGGTCCTATACAATGCAATGGTGCTGAGTCGATGTTGAAACTTGTCTGGTACTGAAACGATCCTATCCTATGTCAAACTAACCTTCAAGTCCACTCGAGGGACTGATACTATACGAAAACTGGCTGAAACTGATCCTAAGTCTGCTCTGAGACTACCCAAGTGGGCGACGATAATGATAGCGAAAGAGAAACAGTAAAAACTCCAATGGTGTGAAATTGAAATGATGACAGCCTATAAAAGATAACGAGGGTGAGGTATGGCACGGTGATCACGTATTGGCACAATATGAGCGTGTACCAATAGTGTTAAGCACGAAGAGCGAGTGTGGAAGGACTCTTCACAGTTAAGAACCGTGGAATAACTCTGGTGAGCTCAAGAGTCAACGTGCAATCAAGAATATGCTGGTGCAAATGATATATTGCCATAGAACGGTGAATAAACATTGTTTACTGGCGATAGACTATAGCGTGACGATAATTGACGTAGTCTGGGGTCAACTGGAGGTGAACTGACTAGCTACGTTTTTCTAGCTAGTTTTTATACTACAAGTACGAATTTATAAATAGTGTAAATATGAGCGTCTTAGTAAGGCTGTAAGGCCGTAGCTTAGTAAAATCGTAGTGAACATATGGTCCTTTTGCCTTCGAAAGTAACAGCAAGTCGTCGACGTTGCCATGTTCGGACTGAAGCCGTATGGTCTTGCTGAGCGATGAACGGATCATTAGGTGCTGTTTAGCTGCGGATTTCTAGGCGATCGTCATTGTGCTGAGGGGTACACATGGGGTAACGTTTTCTTGAGGCCTTGGCGAAGTAACAGACTTAGTAAACACGGTCTGTAGTTGCCGTAGCTGTAATTATCGTAGCTGGGAGGGTACTCATGTCAATCACATCATTTCATTGAGTGATCAATGGGTGCATCAACTAGTTGCTTCTGAGTGATGCGATGATTCCATATTAGGATGATGGTCGATCCACAGTGCCTTGCCGTGATGAAATATGGTAATTATGATGCGTAGCGAGATGGGATGGATAACAAAGTGCATAAGGAGTGATTGCCATAGGGTGAAAGTGGTATTGCCGTGTGTGGAATTATTGGTTTACTGAAAGGCCATTGAAGGGACGGCAACATTAATTAGCAGTGAAAATCCGTGAATTCTGAGCGTACAGAGCCTAGAGGCTCATCATCGCGTCTCGGAATACAGTTTGGATGATACTGTAGAAGGTCTGGAGCCACTCCCAGCTTATCTTGTCGATGAGACCCCCTTGGGCACAGACAAGACAATGCTGATGGAGGTGCCAGTAGAGGAACTTGTATTTGACAGTGATGGTACCGGGATCTGAGGAGATGGCAAAGATTTGATGTGCTCTTTGATGTTTGTATGTATGAAACTGAAGTCGTTGTACATTGTAGAGCTCTTGCAATAGTCGGCACATGTTAATGATTATATACAGCATTGAATATAAGTTACATCCCATGACAATTTTCAATGCCAGTCTCCGATTGTCTTTTCCAACCTCATGACATACCTGGCATCTACTGCACTAATCCTGTTTACATATTGGAAGGAACAAGTTGTCCCATGGTTCATTTGGTGTAGATTTGATGTCGTTCCTATGAGACGTTGCTGTCTTCCTTGGAATAATATCATGCTGTGCCACTGCTACTGTGCAAATGATAGATTTCAAACCAAACACTTGAACAGGTTGATGTCTCACCTGTCCATGGCATGCAGGACAGGAAAGGGCTGGTCTGCCAGTTGCCACGTATATCTGCTTTAACATCTCGGAAAGTTCCTTAGGATAGATACCTGGATGGTACAACATCTCCTGGATGTCTTGAGGTAGTCAATTGGGACGATAATAAGGGTGCTGGTGTTGGTGTTCCTTTGCAATTGGTTTGAACAATTTTCTGATGCATCCTTGGCAGAATGCATGTCTGTTGACCCTAGCTTCCAGTTTGGACACTTTCTGTTTCATTTGCTTGTGAAGGACTTTGTCTGAAGATATCTCTGCAACTTCTGTGATACCTTCCCTTTTTCCTCTCTTCCCTGGTTGAGTGGTAGATGGGGATGGTATAAACCAGTCCTCGTCGATGACTATTACTTTGTCGGGGTTCTCTGACTTTGACAAGGGTGCATTTCTGCAAGCATGTTTCTTGGCTCTAGTGGGGGGCATTGGTATATGATATGGGAACATGCATAAGACTAATATCTCTAATCGAAGACAGACAGAACAAATTGTGTTGTGATGCATTTAAACCATCCATGATAACATGTGATTTTGCATGGCACATGCTACACGTGCCATTGATGCTTAATAATTTCCATTGAATTCTATATATTTTCTTCAGCTACTACTAGGATATCACTTATCCAATTCTACTGTCTCATGGATGTGCGGTATGGTTTATGCAATGCTGACAGTGCCTTGCATATTAAGGAGCTGTCCCTATCTATATTCTTTCCTGAGGGGGCTGGCAATGATCGATTTTTAAATGGGCCTCCTCTCTGTTGTATCATATCCTATATCACTTGTGTGTCCGTTGCACTCCATTCCATTCTGACCAGTTATCCTACAACCAATTATACTTCTAATACTGCTCATTCCCAATTTCCTTCAATCCCACCATGAGTTGCCTACATTGTCTGCATGACGGAGTACACGTTCCCATGTATCTGGAGCTTGACTTTTCCTCTAGTACCCATCGCAGTTCTGCTGTTGTCACATCAGGAGCAGATGTCATTATCACCATCGCCACTGCCTGTGGCTTTTGTGACATCACTCTCTCTCTGGCTGTGGTTGCGAGTGGGGTAAATTTGGTTGTACTGGGAATGGACTGGTTTATGCTTTTTGCTTCTTGCATGTCCTTTAGGCCTGGTGAGTCTTTTTATGTTTTCAACTTTGGAGCGTGTTGATACTCTCGACAGGAATCAGTTTGCCATTGGTTCCACTAGACGCTTTACATGATCTCCATTCTCTCCTTTGCAAATCCATGTCCTCCCATTTCATGTGGACATCCTCTTCATCGGCAGTGTGTGCCATCGTTCATGACCACGACCTCACTAGCACCGCTGAGGCCCATCCCACTGCCAATCCTACTCAGCTGGTCACAGAGCATTTGCTAGCAGGATTTTGCGCTAGGAATCGCGGCAACGCCTGCATTAAGATCATGGATGCATGCTGGATGTACACCATTTGTCCCTCTGTGTTTATGCTGCATTGTGTCACCTCCCCCCTCATACTGTCCAACCTGAACCCTCGTCAGGATATAGACATATCAGGGGCTTTTGGTTTAGACACAGCACTTTGGCCATCGGCCTTAACCTCTTGCTTGGATGAGTTGCGGCTTCTACAGTTCAGTGGTGGGCACCACTATACCCTGTATTTCCTCAGTGGCGTGAGCTATGCTACAGTGGATACATTGGATGGGATTGGGTGAGCACATGGAATATGCATGGAGGATCTTCCATTGTGCGACAAATGCAGTATGTTGACCATACACATGTTAGGTGGATGTGCTGCCAACATGCATATTCCCTTATTTAACATGCCAGTTGCTTGTTTAGAACACATGGGACACTACTAGTGCATAATTATGTATACCATTACTATGAATGTACATTGTTGGTATCATACTGAGCTTTATTATATTATCAATGTGCAATGATTGTCTTGCCTTTAATGTGATCATCCTGTCCCTTCATAGTATGACTTGATTCACATACAACTACTTGGGTACTTAGTCCTTGCAATATTGGGTACTCATATGATATGCTTTATATGAATGAACAAATATAACATTTTATGACTACTAGAATGTATGTGCTCAGAAGCATTGAGCTAGGTTAATGTAATGATGGTGTCAAATATGTTCTTGTCCGTTCTATATGCAGTGTCAATCCTGGCCAGTATATCGAATTGAAGTGAACATACTGAATCAGTCTATCTGGGCATATGGTTGGAAGGAAATTGCTGCATATGCAATAGCTTTTGTCCAAGACAGATGACCGCATCAGACCAGCATCCATCCAGAAACCCCCAGATGGTGTTGTATCAACAAGTCGCCAGGTGTTCACCATTGCTGGGTGATACAAATCATTGTCAGGGGGGGGGAGTGGTTGGAATCTAAATTCACAGTCCACAAATGTTTGTCACCAACTCACCTGTTGACATATGGATGAAACATCTCTTCATACTCATCTTCAGACCGGATATATTCAAACTCTCATTTGGTGTATTTTTCGATTCCAGGATGAAGTACAATGGGTCTGTCTGTTAGATAGGAATTCATGGATTTATGGTGGAGGAAAGTGGCGACAGGGTAAAGAGCAAAGGCATGTGATTCTGTGATGAAGTTCATGATGTATGCTGTTGCTTATGTAAATATTCACTCATTGCTACAATGACAAGGACTCACTGGAATGGAATTGCAGAACAGAATACATGGGGGTACCCTGAGTCAACACAATCTGTACTTTCATCTGCTCGCCAGGCCAAAGAAAGTTCAATACTCCAATTATCATCTGCCCTTGGTAATCTTTCCCTGAACCAAACCATATCTTCGGCTGAACTGTTAACACACCATTGCCTTTGTCTATCAGCTCTGCTAGGTCTTTCTTCTGACCCCATTGAGACTCGTATTTGTATCCAATGTCTTGCAAGAACTTGAAGACCAGCTTTCTCCTCTCGAACTGGATGTACAGATCGAGGTCCGAACTTTCATAGATGTGCTTGGTGAAAAAGGATATGACCATGGACCTGGTTATAATAAGACCGGTGAGTTGCTGCATTTCAATGAAACAAGTGTGATGATCAGGGAGGAAGAATGGCATCAAGATGTTCGTGAGTGACCACTGCATGATGTTCTAGGATTTCATCTATTCACTTTCATCTTATATGGTTGGATTGCAACTGTTACCTTCTGGCTTGTCATGCTTTCAATACTTCCAGGCCGCTGCCCCACTATTATTCGCCCCTACCTGCTTAGATGTCCCCCTCTGTATATATTCCGGTCAATCGGATTTTGCCTCCTTTATTGTGTAGTTACCTGCCGATGGCATCCATTCTCATAAGGCACTCTCTGTCTAGTTTGACATGAAACTTGTAATGGAGCCCATAGTTGACAATAAGATGAGCAGGAGACTTCAGCTGTTTCCCATTAAATATGATGAGGTCCATTTCCTTATTTGATACTCTGCAATTTTTCTCATATTTATCCTAAAGCTCTGGGACATGTATACAAAGGCAAAAGCTGCTTTTTGGACTGCAGCAGAGATCGACCTCTCAAAGGATCTAACCGACTGGGATGAACGTCTCACTGAGGATGAACGACATGTTGTATCCACAGTCCTTGCATTCTTCGCATCCTCTGATGCTATCATCAGTGAAAATCTCATTACAAGGTTCTGCAGAGAAGTACAGATACCTGAAGCTCGCTATTTCTACACCTTCCAGGCTATGATGGAGAACATTCATTCCGAAGTGTATGGTCTACTTATTGACACTTACATTCACGAGCCTACTGAACGCTTTGCTTTGTTCTGTGCCATTGATGAACACCCTACTGTGAAGGCCAAGGTGGCATGGGCACTTCGTTGGATCAAAGACTCTTCTTCATTTGCCACACACTTGGTAGCCTTCACAGCGGTAGAAGGCATTTTCTTCTCTAGATTGTTTGCTGTCATCTTTTGGTTGAAGAAACGAGGGTTAATGCCCAGCTTGTCATTCTCCAACGAACTGATTGTGCATAACGAAGGCATACATACACTATTTGCAGTTATGCTGTATCATACATTGAAGCAGCTGTTGCCTGCAGAGGCCATCTTGGCAATTATTTGAGGGGCGGTGGACATAGAAAAGGACTTTTGGAATGGTATGTTCCCATATATCCTCTTTCAACTTATTGTGCCTCTAACATTGGGTTTGAAGGCACTTTCAAGTCTTCATGTTTGGGTCTCGATGCGGATAGTATGAAGAAGTACATCGAATATGTTGCAGACTATCTATTGGATGGACTTGGTGTCCCAAAATTCTACAACAGCGTCAATCCCTTTCAGTTCATGGAGCTTATTTCACTTGAAGGGAAGACCAACTTTTTTGAGCAACGTGTTGGGGATTACAGCTGTGCATTTGTAGCATCTGGTGGTTTGAAAACATTGTAAGACATTTGTATCTGCCTGGCTTATGCATAACTTACTCTTCACTTCACTCTAGCAATACTGATGAGGATTTTTGATCTGGATTTTGTTTTTGATCTCTACCAATATGTGTACCATCATCAAATTCATGCATAGTGTGTTTGTTGCATGTTGTTTGTATCATGCATGATTTGTTGATGCACATCAGCCCCTGTTCACCACTCCTACCTTCTTACTAAATGGCGTCTCTTACATCCTCTCTCATCATCAGCCCTCCCAAAGTCAGTTTCACCGTCACTACACCGTTCCTTTTGCAGGCTTTAACTAAGGACATAATGACATTGTATGCAGAGGCTATAGCTTGTGCCATAAATGGAGAGGATGATGGTATGCGTTTGGAAGTATCAAAGGTGCATTCATGCACGTTTTGTTGGAGGTCACATTCTGATAATGAATCACAGGATAATTTGATCAACCTCATCAAGAAGGAGGGTGGCAAGCCCTTCTTTTAATGCCATGTGACAATTGCCATCAGAGGACAAAACTCTAGTTATGAAGGTTCAGCTTGTACTCTTATACTTGTTCCTCCTAATGAGTGTATTTAGGCCATGTCCATCATTGCTGAAGCTGGTCATGTTGTGCCTCATGATTCCCACAATTGGTCCATGCATTTAATGAGGATAACCAAAGATATGATGCCAGACAAGGTCTGAGAGTTAAAGGGATGATGCAGTGCAACTGTATAGGCTGCTCTTGTATTCTCAAATATTCACCTGACTCCTGCAAGAGTCCTGAATGCAGAGAAGGTGGGAAAAGTGAAGATATCCGAGTGAGATTTGTTCCCCTCTCTGTTGCAAGTACCTGTGAGTGGCATTGCTTGTACTCTGTTATTGAATGTCATATGCATTGTATAGTGTGGTAATTGCATTTGGAAGAAGCACAAATGTCAACTTCAGTTCCAAGGCTGTACAAAGTGTTGAGAATGCGTGTTGTTCCAATTATCATGTCCTAAAAACGGTCCACACAGGAGGCCTCGTAGAATGGCATCCAGTAAAGATATCCCTACTGTGGATGTGAATAATGTCAGTATGGTGTCGACTCAGCTGGTACAGAAAAAGCGGAAACATTCGCCATCTGTAATTCGTGATGAACTAGCTGTAGTCTGGGCGATGGCAGAATCTAATGCAGCCTTATTGAAGAGGACTAGATGCAAGATCGTGCACGCTCTGACACTCTTACACAACTATGCTACTAGTATTGAATCTGTCTGGGATTGAATTTGATATTGTTCTCCTTTCCTCTGTATCGGTATACATAGTCCAGTTTGACCTTGAGACTTCCTCCTCTGTCCACTCGACATGTCTTCTCCCGAGCTGCCCTTCAATGTTCTCACTGGCATTATGTGCTTATCTGCACTGACCTGTGCTGATCTTTACTCTTGCCTAACAGTGTGTGTTCTCTGAATTCTGGGAGCATATGTGCATTTATAATTGATATAAGCCTTGCTGCCGCTACTCATGACATTGGATAGCATCCAGATGTCCCAGTTATAATGCTCTGCAAATTATGTTCCGGGATTTTCCCTGATGTGGAGGATCTGATCGTTGTCATGTGGCCTCATCCTGATATAAGCCGTGTTATGTGTTTGATGTGTTAGAGGGCAGAACCTCAAATAAACAATTGTGTCCATGTATTGAAAGCAAGCCCTTACTGACTCCCTTATTAACCTCTGTGTTCTGCCTAAGCTTGTTAAACTCTGTGTCCTACCTACATCTCTTGGGGTTTGCTACACTGTTTGTACATGTCTGGCCTTGTACTGACATCAAATACTGAACTGTTAAACTTCACACAGCATGTTTGTATATACTGTGTGTACTGCAGATGGTGCAGATGGTCCATTATCTGTGTCTTTACCATACACCTCGCATCTAGTTGATCCAATTGGCATGCGCTCATATACACTAGTGGCCATCCCACCATCGACTAGCAGCTTGATCTACAAATGACTCTCACTCACTGCACCCCCCACATCCTCTGCAGGTGTCGGCGATGAGATTAATTTCCATGGAGGCCCCTATTGCAGTATGGTGTTCGCTATATGTGGGCACATGGTCTCTAGGATAATTGAATGGTCTCATCATAAATGACTCTGCTTCTACATCTCTTGTCAGTTCAGTACCCGCACCGTAGTGTATATGTGAGTCGATGTGTTTGTGGGTGGAATGCATCTAATTTTAATTTATGACAGACCTCCTTCAATGTATTTATTCAGTCTCTTGTTTATTAATTGAGTTTATCATACAATGTGGTTTGGATGAATAAGTTTCATTCTTGTGTGTAACTCCCTCCCACATCAATACCATACCTCGCCATTGAGAGCCTCTCTGCCAGACATATGGGCCATCCTTTCCCTCTCTGAACAATCACCTCTCACCTTGACCTTACGCATCTCATTGGGTATGTACCTTTCACCATCGTTTAGTAAATGTTTTACAACAGCTGCTTATCTTTTGGTCTTCCTCATAGCTTACAGAATTACTGTGTGCATTGAACTGGGTACGTCCACTTGATCCCTTCGCTTGTACCTGCTTTTACATTTTATTGTGCTCTCTGCCTTATGATATTTTATCCTGTAGTGTATCTTATTCTCCTGCCATGTCCCGACAATCCCAGTTACTAAGCGCCCTCTACCTCTCCTTCAGTGCTCTTCCAATGACTAAGCAGTGCTCTTCAAGCTTCCAGTATCACCATCACTGTATTGGTAGTGTACCTGCCTTGCTATTGATATATATCCACTCATCTGTCTTCAGAAGCAAGCATGATATTCCTTACATTCATCTACAACCAGTACTCCATACACCAATATGACCGCAATTGCCTGGTTGCCAACTTAGAACACGCTCTGAGACACGAGTGACAGGTCATCGAAAGTCATGCAGGAGGATTTAATATTTTTCTATGCACTGTCACATGGGTGTGATACGACACTTCATTTAAACTGACCCAACATGACTTTCTACCAGAAAACTCCCTGACCCCCATCACCCAAACATTACCGTGCGTGTGTACGACCCATTCCACCATTTTCTTGGTGCACTGCACTTCGATCCATTTGCTCCCAATAGCGCCCAGTTCCTCTCCGATGACCCTTACCACAGGGTTACTCATGTCATTGACCATGCCGCTTATGGAATTATCCACGACTACAGAGTATACTTCGATATTAGCATTCAATACTCTTTGAATGTGATGTAGGTCTATATTTTTTTCTAACAATTTCCCCCGTTCATTGACCCCGATATTGAGGTTGTTTATCTAAATTGATTGTATCGTTCGTATGCTAGCTATCGATGCTGTGATGTATATACTACTGTACTACTTATTTACTATGAATATCACTGGCATCTTCCATATGTCTCTCTGTTGTGGCACAAGGTAGTGGGCCTTGCTGCTTGCTGGCCATACTTACTTATCAGTCTGATCGATGATTGTTCACTAGTGTGTATGTTGCAGCTAATGATGAAAAGTAACGATCCTTCATGATTGCTTCTCCCATATGCATAGGAGTTGATCGAGGGCTGTACTGTCTCCGCATGTAGGGAGGAAACTGTCACACATCATGGCAGTCCGGTTTCGTTTCTTATTTTCACCCCCGTCATGCATCACGGTGCCATGGTTTCACACTTTGGGCCGTTACGCATTAAAAAATCACAGAAAATCGTAAAAAATCATAAAAAATTTCTACAGCATCCTATGGTCCTCAAGAATGTCGTCAACCCTCAGCATCCTCCGAAAATTGAATAGGAATAGCGCCATTCTCTATTTCATCCCATCGATTACCAACCTGATCATAAGCCCATATATCTTCCTCAAGACCATTGGCAATCAGCTCGTCGTTGACCTTCTGGATCTTCTCCATGTTCTCATTGTCATCTGCCTGTGTTGAAATAGTTAAACCAAGCTCGTCTTGTACAATTGCACTGATAGGAACATCTGAATCATCATATTGGTCAGCATTCAGGTCGGTTTCAACACTATCATTGATTTCAAGTCCCTGAACTTTGCCAAGACGCTTCTCGATCTCTTGGTGCAGCTCTGGATCCTTAGACAGGTATTGATTCAAGTTGGCCTGCATCTTGCGGCTCATAAGACACTCAGGAGACAAGTTGTACTCTGTACCAGGAACAGTACATTTCCTCCATGCCTGTAGTGAAGATGAGCAATGGTTTCTGTGTGTAAAATGATTCTCACCATCTTGACAATGACCTGTCCATCAGGACTATTCATAAAATCATAGACTTCAACTAGACCGTGTATGGATGCATCCCATAGCTCTGGGTATGATGTTGTTATCTGGACTTTGTTGGGATCGATACCCCCGGCAACCTGTTTTCGCTGTTCTTCCACCAACCAGCAGAATAGACACTGTTTCTGACAATGCTTGACAATGCGCTGCAGTCCAACATCTGCTGGCTGGAAGATGCCAGTGCAATTTCCAGGTACAAAGATAATGATGATGTGTAGGTATTCTGTATAGATGTGACTTGTGAAAGCTTCGCTTTTGTGAACAGGATAAATATCAATGAAAAGGACCGATTTTTGATCCATCAGTAAGTCCGGATTCCCCTCGATGACCGACTTGACATAGGGCTGCATGATTTCGGCCACCCATTCTTTCATAGTCTTCAAGGTGCTAAAATGACTGTGAGGGCTTGTCTCGCTAGCAGCAACTGTAAAGTGAAAACTGCGGGCTAAAGCATCTTCCATTCCAATGGCAGTGCGCCTCGGAAGTGAGCCCTTGGTCTTCCCTCCCCAAACTTGTTGAATCGGCAAGAAATTCCCTGATGCAGTGCTTGCAATTAGAGTAGTGAAGGCACATTTTTCATCCTTAGCAACACAGTCAACCTGCCATGATCCTTTTTCATGGAAAGTGTAGCTGTTATGCGGTAGGACCCAGACTCCCTGTTGATCCACGTTGATAATGAGCTAATCCACTGTCTGTCAGTAAGAATTTCGAACCACTAGGAAAGAATTTACTCACCTCAGCAGGAATATTCTCCCATTTGATTGCATAGGCAAGGCGGAAGAAAGCTCGAAGACAAAGTTCACCTGCGTTGTCTGGGATATGAGCCGCTGCACGGGTTGCCTTTCGTGGAGACCACTTCAGATTGCTCTTGTAGTAAAGTCGAACTCAGTGCTCAGAGATCTTGAAGTTTTTCAACAGCTCTGGATGTCGCTCATGGATGATTGCCCAGATGATGGAACGGCCGATTGCAACGTTTAGAGGAATGGCAGAAGCACGAAGACTGGTCAACACCGTGTTGATCTCCTTAACTGTTTCGGGATATGGTGCCAAGATGCCGGTATGACCTGAACCCTCAAGAACACTGCAATTCTTGACATTAAGCAGGGTTTTCTCAGTCCATCGGTTCTCCCCTTTCTCTTTCCACCGCTGAATGGTGCCTTTATGAAGCTTCGAAAATAGAGCAGGGAAGTCATGTTCAAGAGCTTTTGCTGTGGCTGCTGCACTCCACCCACATTGGCGCATCTTCTTATTGATATGGCACCAGATGTAAGGGTGATAGTAGTTCATCCTCACAACATCTGACTGCACAGCACCTCCTTGAGTTCCGTTTCGACTCTGTCTCCATTCTTCCTTTCCAGCACGAGAAACTTTGGCAGCATCAGGAATTGCCACATCGTTCGAAGCAGCCATGGCATCAGCTCCACGCATCAAAGCAGTGTTGACATCTAAGACAGATGAATCTCTGTCTTCTGCAGTTGAAGCCTCCTGCATCTTCTTGTTCATTCTATACTTTTTTGCTCTTTCTGCTCCCAACTTCTTTCTATGTGTCACCTTTGCCTGCTTTTCCTGTTCCTCCATTTCATGAAGTTCCTCTCGTCTTATGTGGGCTTCACTGGCTTTGGCCTTAATGTAAGCCTCGTGCTCACTAGGCTTCCATTTCCTCCAGCCAAAGCCATCCAAATTAGCCTGCCGGCCAGCAACAGGACATCTCCAGTCATCGAATTTGACATCATGGTCAAGGTTACAGCAGACTCGGAGTCAGAGTTTGAATCATGTTCAGTGTCGCTGCTTCCTGATTCAATGATGATAGGATTCGTAGTCTGTTTGACCCATTTTGAAGGGTGAATATCCATGCTTGAGGAAGTGTCTGAAGCAGAACAAGATGGTGGTGGCGGAATATGGTTGTTCACAACAGTGCTGTCATTTTCATGGTTGCAATCTTTCCGCTTTCTTCCCCTGGGTGCCGCTTTTCCACCAGTGTTTTTCGCAGCAATAATGAGACGTTCAAGCCAAGCCTCCTTGAAAGCTTTCCAATCTGCATCTGATTTGATGTGTTGCCACAGGGTATCTTTCAAAAAAGCTACCAAGTTATCCAGTCAATGTCCACATTCAGTGAGTTGAATTTCGGCACCAGGGCCATGCCGCCATGTTTCAAACATAATTTTAAGTGACCGAGAGAGAGCTGCAAATCCTCCTCCATCCTCCAGAGTATCGGGATCAAGTGAGAAGTAGTATTTGGATTCAGGGGGATCCAATGGCAGATTAGATGATTCTGGGATGCCTCAGAGCAAGCTTCATAGATATTTGATGCGTTCAATGAGGGCTTGAGGTGGGCCTATCACTGGTTTAACCATGGGGGAGGGCTTTGGCATTGGCATACAAGTACAGAAGAGTGTAGTAGATGTTAGAAGCAAAACTAAAACACTGTAAATCGGCCGGTGCTCTCAAAATTCTCAAATAAGATAACAAGGGCAGTCTTCTATAGCAGCCAACAAAGACAATGGTGGGTGGCATGCAACAACGGTTTCTTATTGTAGAAACCGTCACGCGTCATGCACCCTTGGTTTCCTAATGTCGGAAATCGAGCAGCATCACGCTCAATCCCGAGTTTCCTCCCTACATGCGGAGACAGTATGATTCTAGCCTTTGAGTGAGAATATCTACCACAAGTCACAAGGATCAACTCACTAAGAAGTAAGGCGGAACGAACGCCAAATGGTGATAGTGCCAGTGGTCATATAAGAGATCAATGAATGCCACCAGCCTCTCTTGCTTCGGGCTCTGAAATATATTCCCGGCATTCACAGCAATAGCAACTTGAACGCATACCATCAAAAAAGATTTACTCCACATGCCAGTATTTCAGGAAATGGTTGCCATGGTCATTAGAGGAAACTAAGCACTTCTACCTGGTACTACTATCAGCTCAGTATCGAGGATTCCACACCTCCCTCACCCTACATTGACAGCAAATCAAAGCCTCCATAATCATCTATCAACCTTACCTCTGCCATGGATAAGATACATTCACTGCTACATGGAGACAATGCATGTCTGACTAGAGGACATAGCGATGATGACAATGCAGCAGGGAATGGAGCTGCCATGCATCACCCATAACATCACTCTGCACCCAGTCGAGGACATCCCCCATTATTCCTGTCCATGGCAACACGTAGCTGACCTCATCGCAACATCCCACTGTCATCACAAACAAAGGGCGATAACTGGCCAATAGTGGTAAATCTGCTGTTACAGTCTGGTCAAGGAGATGATAATAGTGCTCGACAGCATCGAGCGTATGTGCTCTTGGTCACGAGGGCTGCGTGAATGAGGTGGGGACCAACCCACTCTTTTGTCACTAGTCATCATCAACCTGCTGCCTCCATCATGACTCGCCAGTAGTCATACAGAGGTCAGGTGATCAAGGGTGTATTATAGTTGCAAAGTGTTGCTCCTTGAAAAGCGGGATGATAAACACTTTGACAACTGTCGAAGGCTCCAGGTTGTGAAGAACACAATGTGGTTCAGTGGTCCAGATTTTGTATTTGAGGAGAACGACACATAGTGCCTAGCATCATGCATGGTAATTGGTTTGGCCTTGACATAGCGCTATAATTAATGAACAATAAGGGATTGTCAATGTGCTGAAATGAATTGCTTACAGGGCAGCAGTTTCCTTTGTTATCAGTTCACCTCGTCATTCAGCTCCACATGTCTTGAAGAATGATTGTGAGCATCTAACCCTGTTCCAATGCCTGTTGCCACAGTTACTGAATATCTTCTCCTGTAAAGAGTCTGTAAGGGCAATGTTCAATAAAAATACCTAGCACTGACACATGAGTAGCTTGCAGTATGTGGTCCTGCAGAGGTCAGAGAGTGATGACAGTATGAAGAGCAATACCAAGGCCAATCCTCATTCAAACTTTAAAAGGCTTGTCCAGGCATTGCTGGCAACAACCCAACTTCTCTTTCTCCTGTCCTTGTGCTTCGAATTCAGCCTCCAAAAGTCTATTTGCATGTTGTACATCCTCAAACTGTGACCCAATTAGGTACTGCAATGGCACTCCAATTCACCACTGAATGAGAAGAGGCTTGTATTTGTGGATGCCATTGGGAGTAGCTGGAAACTTGTCTGTATGTACTATGAGAGTTGTATTAGTTACACTTAGCCAACAAAGACAACGGAATACCTGTGGAAGTACAGATGCCAATGCAGGTGCCAGTGCGTGAAAGAGCAATGACTGTCGACATTGACATGGAAAGCAGCTGTGCTGATTGGCAAGTCCCTTAAGGTTAGGATTATACCAGCAGCTCAAATTTGGTAGCAACCAGGTCTTGTCTTCCTGCTGCAGTCAACCTCCGAGTCATCTCAATGAGGACATGAGCGAAATGTTTTTGTGCATTACCCATACAAGTGTCAAGATTCTTCTGTCATATGTCTAGAGCCACTGTTTTGTGAAGTGCTGTGTCATCATACATCAAAACTGTCCCATGAGCATGATGACACCCTAATCCATTTGTCTCACAGCAAAAGGAGGAAAGAGAAAATCCCATGTCACAATCGCATTCACAGCATCATATTCTCAGTGTTGAAAGGTCCGAATATTTTGGAACTTGCACAAAAAACAGTGGTTTTTTGTATACAATGGATGATGCTCGGAGCTGGTAGGAGAGTCAGGAAAGAAAGAGGATAAATGATAAAGCTGTATTTGAGGTCAATGGGCCAAGCACTGGTTAATGATGCCACTTGCACAACAGTGTGTATGATGGGTGCCTCTCCTTGTGGATCGAGCCTTGAGAATGAGGATTTGTGGTATAGACAGGCCAGGTGCAACAAAAAGGAGCAAACCTCTCCAAATGTATCAAGGAGAGCAATTCCAGCATCCGATAGGTGCACAGACACACTGCAGTCATATACATTGTAAAAACGAGCATCTTGTGCATCTGAAAGGCAGCTTGAGCAGGCTACAAAATTGCCAGTATTAGAACTCAAGTACTTCAATGACAGTGGCTACAACTCACTTTGATCTACAGCGACATGAGCATAGAATCCTCTCAGATCATTTCCTCCAGTGCAGTAGTCACTAAGGCTGAAGCGCTGACATACAAGGCATCCTCATCTACCACCAACAATCGGCCAAGGGCTTCATTACCGTGGCCATATTTTTCATCATTGGCACACTCTTCATCACCACCCTGTTGGTACTGACAGTCCAAAAGCTGCAGGATAGAATTGGCCACTGAGAATTGGCAAGGGATAACCATGATGTGCTGCTTGGAAAACCTAGCAACATCACTGTGTATGGAGATGAGAGGAGAGTGCTGCTGGGTGGTATAATGGAACCAGCGCTTGCTGAAGAGAGGCAGGTGGGCAACAGTGTTCAACCAGTGGATGATCCTGAGTTGATAAGAATGAGCATGCCACTGGCAAAGGAGGAAGGAAAGACACAGGTCAGGGTATGACACTACCACGGTGAACAAACAGATAAGCACTGGCTTCACCGCAACATTGAAAGTGACATACCAGCTGATGCTTTTACCAAATATTCCCACTTCACCGTCTCTTCCTTCACCTTTTGTTATTGATAGCAAAGGAGATAGTGTTGCCTTGGACTTAAATACCTTGTTAGATAGATATATATGTTCATAAAAAATGCTCTGACCTCTTGGCTGTCTGACTGATTCCATTGATGTCTTATTCCATCTGTTGGCCTTTGTCAGTGCAGAGTCAGATTTCCCACTCATATAGAGTCGCATATTGAGAATATTTTGACAGTGTTGGGTGATGCTGACCTAATGTCAGAAATGTCCAAATCAGGTTATAAGTACTTACAAGCCGAAGTCCCATGTCTTCGTCACCATTGCCAGACCCTTGTACCTCGGGTCCCAGCAACCTGACTGTGACATGGGACTTCGGCTTGTTGGGGCCCACCCCAAACCTGGCTTATTACTATCATATCTTGTTGAATCTCTGTTGTTTGTTTGGAGCCACTGCAATGGAGCAAAATGCTTTTTATGAGCACCATAAAGCTTTGTCCTGTTATTTCTGTAAACCATGTAATAGACAGGTAGAGACTCCCATGATTTAGGTGATCATTGTTAATAGCTGTCATTACTGGCAGGAGAGAGGGGGAGAGATATATTCTGGTTCTTATATCCCTGACTCAGATATCTGATATGGTGGGTTGCTATGGCCATCATTTGAACTCTGATAATTTCTATAAGACTTACATCCATTGACATTCAATATTCATTGTCAACTTGTTGCTCAATCATTGCTCATTGCTTGATACTCATGTTGTTGCTATAGTCTTGATAAGTAGTCTCAGTTGAAGCTTGGTTAGGAGCCAGTCACACCAATGATGTGCTGTGAGGAGAGTAGAGGCTTGGTAGAAGCAGAAAAATTGAAACTTACCTGGCTTGCACCATAGTATGACAATGGCTGTTTATGACATGGTAACTGAGTAAGCATGTCATAGCTGAATTGTTAAAGTCAAAACCCTCTGGAGCACCTCACATGCTGTTATCCCATTTTCTTGCTTATCATTGCAACAATCCCCTTCTTTGGACATTATGACTATTAGTTCATTTTGATGTTTTAGTCATTACTTATGTATAGGGATGTGCATCATACTGTTACAGATACAACTGTAAACCATATAAATTATTGGCCATGGTATGGTACGGTTGATATCATATCCATACTGTGTCCATACTGTTGTCTGTATATGAATATCTGGTGCCAAGGGGTGAGTATTATGCATTTCTTTTAGATCATAGGTACTAACTTTTATGGCATAAGATAGTCTTCTGTCCCTCCCTCAATGACCACATTCAAACCGTATGAATATGGTCATATTTTAGGTCATTAAAGTTGGCCATAGTATGAACCCATGTCTGTATACACCATACATAACTACTGTACTATGAGTACAGTGCACATCCCTACTTATGTTCTCTTGCTTCCTCAGACTTTAAAGTAGTATGTATACCTTGTATTTTGTACTCATCACCTCAGCTTGTTACTCTACATGGACAGAGAAAGGCTGAGTTGAGCTGTTCTGTATTTCTTGCATTTATGCCTTACTTACATCTCATAGAATAGCACATATTCTTACAGGTAATATCATCAGCTTATTGCTCTACATGGACAGAGAAAGGCTGAGCATAGCATATATTCTTGCATAAATAATCTCCTTGCCATTTCTAACTGCTGGGGAAAGGCTTGAGCCTTGTCAAAGCCTCATAATAAGCAAATCATGGCATAGTCAGTACATGTATATGTTTTACCTGACCTTGGATGGTCTCCTGGCTTCTAATCCTACCTGCTAATTTGTCATTTGATGTTTGATGTTGCACAATGCTTGTTGAACTTGCTCAATACTCACTTTGTAGCCTACAAATGTGTAGTTGGTGAATAGTCTATGTTCAGTGAGTACTTGGTGCCAGCCATGCCAATTATATGTCATGTGGGGATTGCAGAGGCAGCAGCATAGCAAAATTAAAACTCATTGGCAGCAGTGATGGCAATGCAACATAATTGAAACTCAGTCAGATAATGCCATGGTCTGGCAATGGCCAGAAATTCAAAGTCCGCCTTTTTATGTCATCTTCGACCTGTATTAATATAATGATAAGGTTAAATAATGCTGAAATGAACAAGAAACTCTTATAAAAGGTTATTAGGAACAAGCTCGGCAGGATAAGATGCCTTATCAGGTGTCAGCAATGGTTATAATTACCCTAGTTACAATGCAGAAAAATAATTTATTTCTTTCACATACCTAACAGTTTATATTTATTATTCGAACAGGACTAGAACATGCTTAAGTAAGCCACATAACGTACAAAAGGAAAATATACAACAAGAGGAGTCAAACCAGCAACCTTCAATAAGTCAACATTTATAGATACAATATTACAGTTACACTACAAGAGCCATATTTAATTACTCCATCCAGTTATTAAATGTACTAAAGTCACCTGATTTCATCACACTTGAGCATTGTTGCTCTTTCTAAGTTCACTTTGGTTGTGCATTCAAAGCAGATCTATTTGAAAAATATATGTATAATTCTAGCTATAAACATCTTCATCCTCCAGACCTTCTGTAGCATCACTGGCCCAAACAGTTTCTTGTTGAGCTTCAGCATGAGTATGGTGACCAAGAAGAAACCTTAAATAGAAACCAATTAAAGAGCATGGAAATGAGTTGAAGTGGCATGTAGCACATATAATCAAATATCCTGACAGCTTTTGTGGCCTCAGAGGACATAAATTGAGTAGTAGAAGCATGCTAAAGATGTATTCACCTTCATTTTGCTCACTCGCTCGTCTTGGACTGTACAACTGCACAGTGATTGAGTGGCTATGCAATTTCTTGCTTTACTTTTTGCTATCAGCTTGTCTCACCTCCACACCTCCCTATCCCCACCACTCAGCATCCCCCACATCGATATTGGGGTCGATCACTTTGCTACAATGCATTATTGCTGCAAGATGGCCTCCACTACACTAATGGAATCAATATCAGTGGTCATCTGCTACCATGGGAGCTGAACGAATGAGTACCAAGGATGACAGTGATGGCAAGTAGGACGGCATGGCAGGTGATGTGAGGTGGGTGTGAATGATTGGGGAGACTACTGGGGGTCAGGGCATGGCTTAACACATGGAGTAGGCTGGTGCTCACTGAGATGGTAGTTATTATTTTTTTCATTTAGAAAATATTTATTACTTTCAAAATTGGCTGTGTAATGTATTCATATCAAGCCTTTGTAATGTAGTGGTCAAATGTATTAGGTTCAATATCAATTCTGAATGACATCAGTACCATTTTTGTATTGGGAAAAAAAAATCATCCTCTTTAACGTGCTTATATCCTCATGGGTTCCATATATGATAACCAGCTATCTTATCTGATAATTATATTCTTGAGCTGTACCTTATCTCTAGCTTATCAGGGTAATCAGCTTATAAGGCCGAAATGAAATTTCTGACATAGCAACTGGTTCCATTATCAAGGCCAACTTCAACCAAGCTATGATGGAGCTCGACTTTTCTCACAGTCTGTCAGACATACACATTTTTAGTAAAAGACTGCATGAATGAGGCAACCAATTTGCCTCTTCCATCACTGACTGTTGTCGACTCCATGCTTCCATGGAGGTATAATTCAGAGGTTGAGCAAATGACTTAGAGAGTGGATCACAATTGCTGATGTCATCACTATGGCATGCTCTACCTACGTGACCCCATGAGATTGGCACAGTCACCATCATTCTGATGCAGTGATATGCCTTTTGCTGGCTGTCACAGAATGTTAGGCTGTGTGAGCCCCCAGCCGACAGATTGTTCACCAGCCCTGACTAGCATTGACTCAACCAGAAAGTTGCAGTTCATAGGACTCTGTGACATTGAAGACTAATGCTTGGCAGATGTCTAGGTATTGGATGTGTTAGATACACGATGTATACACTGTTATCTTGGCCTTATTCACATGATTGTGTTGGAAACTTGTTACTCTTGAGTAGACAGAGATTTTATCTCCTGATTTGACTTTGGCCATCCATTCCTTGATGGAAGACGGGGCATCATGGTAGTCCCATACATTGACATGAGTCCGACTCTGCTTATCAGTGCTGAGATTATCCTGAATTCGCATGAACATGCCAGGGCTTGACTCTACTCTGGCTTCAAACCAAGTGGTTGAATTGGAATATAAGCCTCTGCTGTGTTCTGCATAGTATCCTATATGGGCAGTCAGTCTCTAATAAGCTATAGCAGTTTATGAGGTCTTGCACCTTTTTCAGCAGATAATGTCATGAAAATGATACGCCGAACCAGGTTTTTCGGGCCACCAGCAATCAATGGTGTAGAGATATAAGGCTCATCGGAACTCCAATTGAATTCAATGGACTCACATCGTTCAGCAGAAGTCACAATCCACAATTCTGCAAAATCAAGGATAGCCCGGATGATATGTGGTGGTGGCAAAGAAAGTCGCTTTTCCAAGAGGCATGCTATTTTCTCAATGTCCTGCTGCGACTTGGGGCCACCACCTCCAGGTGTCACCAGATACTGTCGCGTCTCCAGGTACCATGGCTCTCTGACTGCCCACTCCAGATCCTCGAAATTTTGAGGTAAACATTGATTAAATGAAGCACCCTTATCTAGCAGATATTGGACAAGATCCGAAGACTGTTGGTTCAGAGCAAGATCAAGGGGTGTTTTCCCTTGAGAACAAGGACTGATATTGCAGCCTGCCTCAATGAGAACTTTAATGCTGTCAATATGGCCATACCTTATGGCTGCATGCAAGGCAGTATTGCCACTGATGCTGGACCTGGTATTCATATCAACCCCATGATAGATCAAAATCTGAAGGATGTCTGCATGACCATAGTTGGTGGCTCCAAAGATGACATTGTTATGACCATCCTCTCGTGCTTGTTCTTGGGCTTTTACTTGTGCTAATGCTAGTGCTTGTGCTGGCACTTGTTCTTGGGACCGTTCTTGAGACCACTCGGAGTGGGGCTCAAGTGGAAATACAGTGGCTGAGCCATGCTGCAAAAGGAGCTCAACTGCTTCAACATGTCCATACTTGGTTGCAAGGAAGATGGGTGACACAACTTCATAATGGCAATCATGATGCCAAGCGCAAGTATCCACATTGACATGAAGGTCTTGTAAAAGCATTTTTACAGTGTCTAGCTTGCCGGCAAAAATGCTAATCATCAAGGGTGTTCCAAAGTAGAATAATGGGCGCTCTTTGAACTGGGGAAGTTTGTGCAGGAGGTCCTGTACCAATGATGCAGGCCCTTCAGACATGAGAGGATATACCATATAATCCAGCTCTTTGATGGAGATGGTATTTGACAAGTCTTGCCATGGATAATACTGCCAAGATCCATCCTCATTCACAAACCAAGATGGACCAGCGCAATAATGTGGAAAGACAAAACCCCCGTCTTCAAATAGTTTGTATTTCGACTCTGTGACATTAAGGAGATCTTTGTGAACCATTTCCCCCCAAGGTTCCTCCCACTGCAACTTGGAGGAGCCATCCTTCATGATATATCTCAGCTCTGTGCCAAAATGAGAGACTTGTCTGCGCAAACGCTGAGCAAGTACACTCTTCTCCAGGTTATCAGAAAGCGCAAAGAATGTGTGAATGTCAGGAGGCTGTTCCTCCGACTCGAAGCCTGTTTCATACATTTTGATAATGTGTAGGTGCCAACCCGAAGCGACATACACCAATAAAGGGTGCTGTTCCAGACGCTTGGCAAGGTTTTGCGGTGTTGTACATGGCCCATTCTGGAAATCCCCATATTGAAGATATGCAGAGAGTAGGCCAGTGATATGTCGGTGTAGGAATGGGAATGATGGAATATGGTAGTTCTGATGTTCCGTGTCTTTGAGATAGTCGGAAAATAAAAAATCCTAGTGAGAACAATCAGCCTGATGTCGATCGCAGTGATGACATTCCGTACCTGCACAGAAGCATGCGATAATGTCAAAATATCCGTCCCGGCGTCGTAGCGGACCAGACTTGAGCACATCTCCAAGAGATGCTCACCACTTAGAGGCCTCAATTCCGTGTTCGGCGAGTCTCTTCCCGCTTCTACCATGACGGCCTCCATGATTTCCTCAAGACGCAGCTGCCGATGCGATCCCACCAACCACCAAAGCGTACGCTGAACTATCTGTGCAGCTTCCTGGCACTCTCTTTCGACGCTCTCAAGAATTCTTCCATACATCGAATTCAGGTCTGCAGGAAGATTTTCGAGTATGTGATCAATGTCCTTTTCGAGTTTTGCTTTTGCTAAGGACTGCAGCTGACAGTCGACCAAGCGGAACCTACGTAAAAGTCAATGAATTTCACATGGCGGTAATAGTAGTACTTACATGCCGTTGGCCTTCTCCAGAAGAGTCGATGCGATACGTGTACGAACCGACTCACGAAAGCGTGCAAGCGGGAGATAAGACTTGTTCATTTTGTCCTCGATAAATCTTGCGATATCCTCCTTGATTCTCTGAGTTTCGTGAACAAGAGAAATAGTAGGGGCGCTGCTCAGGACGTCCTTGATGTCCTGCTCCGCTCTGCTGGTAACAAAAACGGAAATTTTGGAACCTGCAGACGCTAACGTTCGAATTGCTGCTATGGATTCTCTCCGATTTTCCTGTGTGCACTCATCGAGGGCATCAATGACGACGAACACGTGCTTCCAAGGTGCACTCGCTTTCCCCAGCAACTCGACGAGATATTGGAGAAATTTCGGTCGATCTGCATGGTGCCGCTCCATGGTCTTCTCCAACTCTGCGAAGTCTGGGTCTTTGACAAAGTCCTCCGGTTTGCAGTGGTCGAGGAGCTGCGCGAGTAGCGTGCGCAGTAATACGACTACATCGGTGCTCCTGGCGTCCTGGAAGTCGGCAAAAGCAAACAGAACGATACTCTCGCCGGCGTGCTTGAGGTTTCCTTCCAGATAATCAATGACAGACGACCTGCATACGTGAGTTGGTGTGATTTGAAAGCAGTCTTATAGACGCGAGCCTTACGCGAGGATTGTTTTTCCATTGCCCGCTAAAGAACTCCGAGTCAGGATGGCGTGATCGGTCGAAGATGAGCATTTGAACACTCACGTATACCGTTCAGCCACAGAAAAGAACCAGTAGATTCACACCACGAGACAAACAGGCGATGTGAAGGCAGCCAGTCACATGTTTCGGGCTGACGCCGTCCACGCACTTCTCGCAGCTTCGCCTGGGAATTGAGAGGCTCCAGCCATTTCACAACGTTCTGGAGACGTTCGGCTACGAGATTTTTTGGTAAGGGCATACACGCTAGAAATTGTTTGTGAGATCACCTAATTCCTTGGCTGCCTTCTTAGTATCAGCTTCCTGCTGGCGCTTGTTCATTTCGGCAATATTTCTCCTGAAACCCATGTGCAAATTAGCAAGTGGTGCATGGACCAAACGAACACGTACGCCATCTGGAGCAGAAGCGGTTGAAAATTCCCAGAATTTTGCTTCAGATCGTCGCAAAGCACCTTGATTTCCTTCTTGCCTGACCACGCCCACTTGACGCTTGTCCCGAGGGTAAACTTGAATTGTGGATCGCGATACTTTTTCAAAACGGAATCCAACTTGTCCAAGGCCGTTTTGTAATTCTGCAGCGACGCAGACAGTCGACCCTTCTCCTTGTCCTCCACTCCGCTAAAATGCTCCTGTAGCTCCACTAACATAGCCCGGGTGTTATCGAGCTCGTTCATCAGCTCCGAACATGCCTTTGGGGCGTCCTTGACCTCGTTGAAGAAGTTGTAGCCTTTGATACACCGCTCGATGAGGTCCGGAATTTCATTCAGAAGGGCGACGGGGTCCATTGGTATGGCAAAATCGAAGAGTAGCAGCGAGAATGTGGTGGAAAGAGACAAGAGACGCTATGCTGTATATCTGTCACCATCAGTTACCGCGTGTATGGGAAGGTGACTAAGAAGCGGGGATGACGGAAGCTTCTTATCGGGATTCGGATACAGGGAACCCAATCACGGCGAGTAGTACACACAGCAAAAGCGCTTACGAGTGGTAGTATAATTGGACAGCACACTTGGAGTGATTCTTAGGTCCACGGATGAATGAGTTGTTGAAGACAGACGTTGCTAATGATATTAAAACGATGGCTTGCTGGAACTAGGGCTCGGACACGTGTGGGATATCGTATGATTACAACAATATGTGGCTGCGGTTGAGCTTGGAATAGCTCTGTCAGTCTGAATGATGAAGTAACTGCCGTCATCATACACGGTCGCGTGCATGAGCGCAAGGCCGCTTCTCTGCCCTCAATATAGCCAGAGATAAAGACATGCTATCTTGCCGCAATACAGGTCAAATTCAGGCTAAAGCAAAGGGATGACCACAGTGAAGACGTAGATAACGCAACGCTCCTACAAGCCTCCGAAAGAACCAACGGCGCTTATTCAATCCCATTTGGATGAATCCTTTCCCACATCCCGAAGTCTAAATACGCCACAAAGATCTCGGAGAAGATGTCCTCTGAGATCCTACGAAATGGGCCGCATGGTTGTCTAGCAGCATCCAGTCATACGCATCTCTCCTATCCTCGGACACAGGACAGGGTTCGGTCATCCATTTCTGCAGCCCAGCAAAGGCCTCGTCGCATTCTCAAATAGTCACCGCCAGGTAAACATGCTCGGATCGGTGAGGCTTTAACGAGGGTGATAGAACACCATATGAGGACGGCCTTCTAGAGTAGCACCTGCTTTGTACGATAACGATGCCTTCGCGTGAAGATAAGGTTCAGAATGGCGAATAACAAGGAGCAAAGATGGGGGCTTGAAGCACCGCCGGAGGTGACAGCCCGAGGGGAGAATTTTGGGTAAGAACCTCTTAAAAGGTATCAGAAGTCGCATCCGGCCAAAATGGCTAGAAAGCCTTAACCTAAGGAAAGTAAGGTTAAGTTTACATTCGAGGTCTGGCGGGGCAATATATCATACATAAAGCAGTCTCATCCTTCCATCGATCCTCGTCACTCTCCATCAAACCATCACGAGCGCCTACTCTCGGCCTTGGGCGCCTCCCTCCCCCGACGTCTGCATTCATTCAAGCAAACCTATCCATCTGCGAGCCTTTCTTTCGTCCATTCGTCTAGTCACCACGAGACGAAGATGATGCCCGTCCGACGAGAGAACGTGGCGTATTCATCACCAGCAACGGTGTTCTAAACCCCGTGGAGGGCGTCTCTTATGCCAGTCTGTGGCGATGCGCAACTGACCACGAAAGTCCCTATTCGCCGCCGTTATGTATCCAGTCCCGACGCGTGATAGACGGGATAAGTACGCGCAAGTATCGCGCCATCCTCGCCGCCCGCCCTTGGTAAACTACACCATCTTCGCATCCCGCTGCCATCACAAACAAAAAGCGATACACCGACAGTGGTACATCCACTGTTACGGCTAAACCGAGGCGAGAAGATAACGGAGCTCGACTTTGTTCGTGTCGGTCCAGCGCACGCGTTCTTGGTCATGAAGACTGCAAGAACAAGACGGCGACCAGCCCGCCCCTTCCGTCGCTGGCTATCGTCTACCCAAAGCTTCTGCGACCAGCTGTCATTCAGAGGCCTGGCGACCGAGAGTGGATTACGCTTGCCGACATCGTCGAGAGGTTATGGCATGCTCTGCAAGTACTTGTCGCTCTGCGGATATTGCCTTCGCTATTGCTCTTCGATGACGATACACCTTTTGACAGCCATCGAAGGATGTGGGGAGGATGTGGTGCTGCGAAGAATGAGAAGCCGTTCCGCGGTCCAGACTTGCGTATCCGAGGGGAAGACACGGCTTAGACGGTGACACCTTGGAACTTCTTGTTGTGGTCAGGCACACAAATCGCGCGTCGGGATCTTAATAATAATTCGATGGAACTGTGGACTTGGTCGCCACTACAAGCATGCATCAGCTACGCTTAACAGACAAAGACGGCAGATTACCTTTGGATGAGCCGTGTTTAGAGTACCGGCGCATGACAGGGTAGTATTGGTCGATGACGTCGAGTTCAGCTGTCGGTGGCCTGTAATCTTAGGGAAAATAGGGTTAGAGCTACAGCTCGCATTGGGGAAAAAGACTTACTGTATGCTGGTATACCGCTCTGGTCACCAATGAGACCCTTTTTGGTGCTGCGATCCAACTCGTCGAGTGTGGAGGTAAAGCATGAGGTTTCTGCGAATCGCTTGCATCGGACCTCCCCGCCGTGCCTTGAGTCACCACTGCACGAAGTGCCCTGCGATTACACGTCGTCGCTATCTCAGGGTACGAGCATGATGATTCGTCCTTCTTGCAGCAGAAGGAGAGTCGCGCCAATTCGGTATTACACTCACAACACCACGCCGTCCGTATCTTGCCATCTTGATTCCATCAGAGCCAGCGAATGCTACGGAGAATCGGCGGGGAGGAGCTTGTGACGCGGAGAACGCGGACGGAACGTGACAGTGAGTAGTAAAGTAGTCCGGCATGTGCGCAGTGGAATACAGTTAAACAGGAAGGTTGGAGCGCATCCGGAAGGTGGCTTGAGGAGGCTTCAAAGTGATCACCATCAGAGCACGATTACGCCAATAACAGCTGTTACTCACCTTGGTCTAACGCACGGCATTCTCTCAGGATATCTCCTCCACGATGATCGATATCACCAAGACTGTCCCGCGATGTGCCTGTCTACCAGCAACGAATCGTCCCTCCCATCGACCGCCGCCGCCGTTACTGGCCTTCCATCATGTCAACTGCCTATGAGCGTATCATCCCACGTTGACTTTATATTCAGGGGACCGCCTCAGCGATGATTCTATGAAAGCTCGCGCCTAGTGTCTAAACGAATTGTTGAGAGCAATCCAAAAAAGATTTTGGGGGACCAACGCACCATTAGCTTGCGGTAATGCTCACCGGAGGAACGATGCCGTACGTCAGAGAGTGATGGACGAGGCTGGTTCCATTCGGACTTTGAACTTCTGTATCGGCATTTCCGGCAACAACTTGTCCGTAAAATTACATTCGAAAACATCGGGTCCAATACCTTCAAGTTCCTCTAAGAGGGCTCGGTCTGCTGCTCCCCGAAGAACCAGAATTTTCGGGAGATGCTCTAGTGTGATAAGAAGCCAACAGAATTGTATTCATTACCAGCGACGGCGTTCCATATTCCGTTGAGTGACTCCTGTTATTCCTATACATAGCGACGTAACCGGTCCCAGTTCACCGATACTATGCATCCAGTCCCGACACACCATATACGGGATCGGTAAACGAATATATCGTGCTATCTTCACCCGCCACCCGTCCTTGTTAATCGATTGCTATCATCGAATCCCGCTGCCGTCACAAAGAGAAAGTGATACCCCGAACAGTGCTGCGGCCGATCCGAGGGTGGACGATAATGAACCCTGACTTTGCTCATAATCTGTCCAGCGTACGCGTTCCTGGCCATGAGGCTTGCGTGAACGAGGCGGAGACTTCCATCACTAGCCACCGTCTACCACCTCTTCCGTGGCCAGTAATCACAGTAATCATGCAGAGGTCTGGCGATCATGAGTGAGTCACAGTTGCCGATGTTGTCGATACGCTCTCAGCCTTGTCGTTGCTCCTCGAAAACCAGGAGGATGCGGCTTTCGCTGGCCATCGAAGTATGTCGGGCTCGGTGGAGCGAATTGTGAGATGTTCGAATAACATTGACATGGGAAGGAATAGACGGATCGCTAAGATAGATATGTGCCTGGGTATCGGTAAGGTGCTGGATTCGTCCTTTCGGCACGCCAAGCTCCTTCGTTAGGCATTTCTCCACGAACAACGCGTCCGACACGCAGTGGAGAGAGTTTGTACGCATCACTGCCAATGACAACAGCCCAAAATCTGGAGGTGTCGACGCGGCGGGGGGCCTACAATGCTGCTGATAAGTATCAGGAAAAATAGTTAAAACATGCAATCTTACCTTGACGCTTGGTATCAGACCATTCCCGCTTGACTCGATAACGAAGCACATGCTGCTTGAATGGGAATTCGAGGTGGAGCTCGTAGAGTCTTCAACACCGACACGGATTGCACGTCTCTCCGAGATAACGCTCTAGCCTTAGTCTCTTGGAAGACCTCTACGGAGTCGATGGTGCTGTACTCCTTGGCCATTCGAGTCTCCAGCTCTTGTAGCGACGCAATCCGCGTTGCAATTTCTATAAGTGCATGATCTAAATCAGTCTGCCCAAGAGTCAGAATCCGGAATTCAAGAGCTAAGAAATTTAATACAAACACCGGGAGTTCCTCCCACTGCAAAGCATACTATCGGCGGGGTGCTTGTGAATGTGGTGAATATCGAAAAAGTTCTAGATGTTGCAGTTCGAAGGAGAGCGGCCACAAGGTTGGGTACATTCACTCTCCTTGAGATAAGGAGGAAGCAAACGGTTAGCCAATGTATTAAGCTTGCGATATTGTAACGAGATTGCTTAATACGACGCCGTGAGTATTTTGGCGTCTTGATTCCGGCAAAGCCAGCGAACACTGCGGAGAATTGGCGGGGACGAGGTTGTGACATGAAGAACGCGGACGGAAAGCGACGGCTAGTAGTAAAGTACAGCATCACGCTTGGCACCGTGCGCAGTCAAATGAAAACGGGCATATTGGAGCGCATCTGGAAAGTAGCTTGAGCAGGCTACAAGATGGTCATCGTTAGAGCTCATTATTTCAATAACAGCAGCTACTACTCACCTTAATCTACTGCGGCATGAGCACGATCCTCTCAGAGCATTCTCTCCATCGCGATGGATCACCAAGACTATCGCGAGATGTACCTGTCGTCTACCAACAACAGATCGTCCCAATCGTGACAGGATCTTCCGCCATCAGTATGCTCCTCGCTACGGCCATGTTCGTACTGAAGGTCCAAACGCTAAACGCGCGGCGGTGAGCGAACACGTCTATGTACGGAGACGAAAAGGAAACGCTGCTGAAAGGCGCGGTGGAGACAGTGCTTGTCGAAGAGGCACAGGTGGACGACATTCCGGTAGATGATATGATGCTGATTGCAGGGAGGACAAATGCGCCATGAGTTGAAGAAGACCAGTGGTCACGAAACGCTGTAGCAAGGTCATTCCGGCGTTCATGTCGTAGGAGGATTGTATGACCCTGCTCCATCACCCGCCGCCGCCTTTACTGGCCTTCCATCACTGCCTATGGATGTGTCATTCCCGCATCTCGCGTCTTCGCCTCCTCTGGCCGATGTTTCCCAGGCCAGCACGACTACAGAATTCCTACGTGGTGGGTGAGAGCTTGACTATATCCACAGGTAGCCTCAGCGATGTCGACGATTCTGCGAGAGCTTACGTGTCTAGTATCCTGAAGATGCATTATTAAGAGTGATTCAATAAAGATTTTGTGAAATTAACGCACTATAGCTTACGGTATTGTTTACCGCAGAACGAAGCCCGTACGTCAGAGAGTGATGGCAGCGAGGTTAATTCCCTTCGGACTTTGAACTCCTGTCTCGGCATTGTCGGCAACGGCAACGACAGTCAATTGAACCTCTAAAAATTGTATTCTGCCCTACCTATACAATCCTCAAATTGTGACTCTTTCGCTCGACACTCTCGACTACGCTGCATTTTTCTCATCTGCAAAAATAATATTCAAAACCATCCGGTTCAATGCCTTTCCCTTAAGAGGGATCGCTCTGTCGCTACCTGAACCAGGATTTTTCGGAGATCCTCTCGTGTGATAGGAAGCCAACAGAATTGCATTTATCACTAGCGACGACATTCTACATGTCGAGTATCTCCCGATATCCCTATCAATAGCGACCCCCAGTAGACCACGATGGTGACTGGTCCTAGTTCACCGGTACCATGCATTCAGTCCCGACACGTCATATATGGGATTGGTACGCGAATATATTGCGCCATCTTCGCCCGCCCGTCCTTGTCAAACTACGCCATCGTCGAATCCCGCTGCTGTCACAAGAGAAAGTGATACCCCGAACAGTGTTACGGCCGATCCGAGGATAGATGATAACGAACCTCGACTTTGCTCATAGTCTGTCGAGCGTATGAGTTCTTGGTCATGAGAGCTGCGTGAACGAGGCGGTGACTTGCATCACTAGCCACCGTCTACCTGCCTCTTCCGTGGCCAGTAATCAATCAAAGATCTGGCAATCACGGTTGCTGATGTTGTCCCATTGCGGACATCGTTGCCGTTGTCGTTGCTTCTCGAAAATCAGGAGAATGCGGCTTTGGCTGGACATCGAAGTATGTCAGGCTCGGTGGAGCGAGAGATGGTCGAATAATGTTGACACAGGAATGAATAGAGGGATCGCTTGGATAGATATGCGCCTAGGTATCGGTAAGGCGCTGGATTCGTCCTTTGGTATGCCAAGGTCCTTCGTTAGGTATTTCTCCGTGAACAACACGTCCGACGCGTAGTGGAGAGAATTTGTACGCATCAATGACGACAGCCTAAAATCTGGATGTGTCGATGCGGCAGGGGCCTACAATGCTCTTGATGAGCATCAGGGAAAATAGCTAAAACATACAATCTTACCGTGATACTTGTTATCAAAGATTCACGTTTCACTCGATAGCGAAGCGCACCCCGCTTGAATGGGAATTCGAGACAGAGCTCGTAGAGCGTATTAAGAGTCTTCAATGCCGACATGGATTGCTCGTTTCCCCGAGATAATGCTCTGGCATTAGTCTCTTGGAAGACCTCTGCGGCGTCGATGGTGCCGTACTCCTTGGCCATTCGAGTCTCCAGCTCTTGTAGCGACGCAATCCGCGTTGCAGTTTCTCTCAGTGCCTGATCTAAATCAGTCTTCCCAAGAATCAGAATCTGGAAATCAAGAGCTAAGAAGATCAATACCAGTGTCGAGAGGTTCACCCGTTGCAAAGCATCCTATTGGCGGGGTGCTTGGGAATGTGGTGAATATCCAAAAAATCCTAGGCATTGCAGATCGAAGGAGAGCAGCCACAGGGGTGGGTACATTCACTCTCCTTGTGATAAAGAGAAAGCAAGTGCACTAGGCTGGCGGCATTGTAAGAGAATTGGTTACCTGGAAGAAAAGATGAACAAGAACCGGTAGAGCAGGCTAAAATTGAGACTTACGTTATTTGTAGTTGAAGATGAGCACACTATAAAAAAAGGATGCCTATGCATGGACGACGAATGAAACCACACCAGTTCGCTCATCGGAAAGTGCTGTATACCCAAATCAATCTGGGAAGGATGTGATGCCCGTGTATCTTTCTCGTGGACTATGAAATGATACCGCACGAGTTCGTTCGGAAAGTGCCGCTGCCCGACCGTAATCCACGACGCAAACCGTATCACTGGCTGAACCTTGAGGTACGGAAGAGGGAGAGTATAAGTAAAAGTCTTCTGCGGAAGTGAGCTATCGATCCTGGGCCATAACGATGACTTCGTAGTCAGCACTCAAGTGCAGTCATGGTTTGAGGGGTGGGCTGTGAATAAATGCAGCGAGGATGGATGCTTGAAGTTCGAAGCACCACGGGAGGATAGAGCTCAAGAGAGACTCCTTGCCTCAGAAGACGTCGCGTTTGGAAGCAAGGGCCTTTCGAAAGATACAAAACTGATATGTACACGCGCTTCCGGGTATCTATGGAATCTTAACCCTAGAAAAAGCAAGGTTAGGTTTACATTCAATGTTTGGAGGGGGGACATACGATATATAAAGCAGTCCCATCCTTCCCCTGGCCCTCACGACTCTCCCGAAAAGTACTACTATCACCTGCTCTCATCTTTCCCCGCATCCTTCCTCGTACGTTTGCGTTCATTTGCCAACCAAAGCTTCTCCATTCGTCGGTAAGCCTTCTTCTGTCGCTGTTCCGTGAATGACGGCGCCACGAAGACCATACCCGTCCGACGAGAAAAGATGGCGATGATGACAACGCAGCAGAGTCAGAGGGAGCTGCCAGAGCATTCATCAACAGCAACGACGTTCAACACTCCGTCCAGGGCTTCTCTCGTTATTCCCATCTATGGAGACGCGCGGCTGACCACGACGGTCCTTGTTCGCTGCCATTATGTATCCAGACACGTCATATATGGGATGTGTGTTAATACATCGCGTCACCCTCGCCGCCGCCCTCGGTAAACCGCGACACCGTCACATCCCGCTGCCAAAGAATGAAAAGCGATAACCTAGAAGTGATACATCCACTGTTACCGCTGATCTGAGGAGGTTTGATCATGAACCTCGACTTTGCTCGCAGTCTGTCGAGAGTACGTGTTCTTCGTCATGAAGGTTGTGTGAGCGAAGTAGCGACCACTCCGCCTCTTCTGTCGCAAGCCAAGACTTCCATGGCCACTGGCAGTAGTCATCCATGAGGTCGGGCGACCGAGAGTGGGTTATGGTTGCTGGCGTCGTCGAGAGGCTTTGGTATGCTCTGCAAATACCCGTTCCCCTGCAAGTCTCGTCATCGCTCCTCGAAAATCAGGAGGATGCACCCTTTAACAGCTGTCACAGCATACCGGGTTCGGTGGAGCAAGAAATGGTCCACAGGCAGTTGTATTCGAAGGGAAAGACGTTGATGGATCTTCGCGCTATAGGAAGTGACGCCTGGAAGCTACTGGTTGCGTAGGGAGCGCCGCCGGGATAGTTACATGGTGCAAAAGCTAGACGCTCGTCTGCATGTACTATGAAAGTTGTATTAGTTACGCTCAGCCGGCAAAGGCAACGAACTACCTCTGTAAGATCAGCGAGCCCAGAGCGTGAAAGGACGGTGACAGTTGACGTCGAAAACAGTACTGTCTAACTGCGTCGATGCAAATCCCTTAACCGTAGGAACAGTAAAGTTAGGATTATCCTACTGACTCGAAATGCTCCGGTTGCCGACCGACTCGGAGCCTTCCTGCTGCAATTCACCTCCTACCAACGTGGGGAATGGTTTCGAGCGTTACCCATATAATCAATATTCTTCCCTCGCATGTCTAGAGTTACCACTGCAAAGCGTTGTGTCATCATAAATGAATGCTCTCCCGCGAGCACGACGTCACCCTAATCAGCTCAGCAGCGAAAGGTGGAATGAGCAAATCTGATGGAACAATCGCAATCGTAGCACCACATTCGTATTGTTGGAAGGTCCAGATATTTAGCACTTGCATGAAAAGTGGTGTCTTTTGGTAGAGAATGACTAGTGTTCGGAGCTGGGAGGAGAGGGAATAGGAAAGAAAGAGTATAAGCGATAACCCTTTGTTCGAAATTGATGAGCCAAGACACTTCCCCATTGCGATGACCATCAAGGTTGTCACGCAACGCGCCCCTTGTTTAATAACGCCCCGTCCCGACCGTAGCCTCGCGAGCATGGCATCAAAGTGGGGGGCACTAGGAATTGGCGGGGGGTGACTACGAGGAGTGTCTTGGAACACCTAGCAGCATGTTCGTGCATGGAGACAAGGATGAATGGCTGTTGGATAGTGCAGAGGAACGGCGCTTGCTGGGGAGGCGTAGGTGGGCAACGGTAGATGACCCCTGCATTGATAGCAGGGAAAATGAGCGAGCCGCCGGTCAAGCTAAGGATGGAGCCATTGATCAGGAAAGGCATAGGATAAAGTAGACTACCGTGGAAAACAGACAAATGAGCACTGGGTTTCGTTACACAGCTTTAAAATCTACCTGTTGGTGCTTTTGCCTAGTATTCACCCCTTAGGCCTTAGACCTGATTGACTGGTCCTTCGCTCCCTTCGTCATCGATGCGCTCGGTCTTGGACTAGAATCCCCTGTTAGATATATATGTGTGTGTCCAGTTCACGGAAATGCTCTGACCTAATTATCACCCTAGCTGCCTAACGGATTCCGTCGACGTCTTATCCCATCTTTTTGGTCTTGATCGATGATCGTTCATTTTGCGTCCGATCCCTTATGTTAATTTCACCGTAAGAGTTGACCCAGGGCTATATAATTCCTGCAGAAGGACTTTGAGTGAGGATTTCTATCGCAAGATCAAGATTAACTTACCAGGTAGCCGAAGGCACGTGGCACAACGCGTCGCATTGGGAAAATTTGGGATCTGGATTCGGACCTTGAAATATTCTGCCGGCATTGTCGGCAATAGGCGTTCAAATGGCACTCAAGAGGGGCGCGGACATAAAATAGCCGACGGGACCTACATTTTCGCGTTTAAGGCCTGGCCCCACCCCCCCTCCCCTCCCCTCCTTCCATATAAGGTAGTAATATAGCTATATTTGGGAAGCTTAGTCATAGTATTTGTTGGCGGCAACTTCTGGCTAGTTGCCGGGTACATGCCGGACCTCGCGGCAACTGATTCCAGCACCATTCCAGTAACGCAAAAAGGCGTTCAAAGGGTTACATTTTGATCAATTTATTGACTTAATGCCTCATAAGGACATATCAAACTGCTATATAAGGTAAGTCAGTTTTGTGTTTAAGGTTGGCACCCCTCCCCCCCTCCCCCCTACCCCCTTTGCCGGATTTTAGCCGCATGCCCCTCTTGATGGCACTTGCTCGTCCTTCAAAAACTTATACTCTATCCTCTACGTACCTTGACCTTACTTCTAGTAATACAGGCGCCTGGATGGTATCATTTCTACCAAAAGACGTGCCTTTCTTACCTGTGAATCCTACGAGAATTGAAGATCCCTGAACGCACCGTGTGGAATGTCCATGTCTTTCTGGTGTTTATAAACCGTTTGGTGCAGGTCTGTTTACTATCCTCATATTGGTATGCCGTGCTTGCTTTCGAATAGTTTATGGAAATCCCCGAAGGATCCAAGCCTTGGAGTTGGAGCTCAGTGTGGGCATCCTTCTCCGAGTCCGCTTACGATTTTTGGACTACTCGAGCCTGACAGCCCCAAAGCCAATAGCTTGCAGTGAATTTGCATCACATGTACCATTTACAGCAATACAGCTGGTTTCATCGGTCCAAATTAGACGTGCTTATATGTCAGTTATCAGCGGCGGCTACTTAGATCGCCGGGTTGAGCCTGGCTATACGAATCGTATCAGGCACTTGTTTTTTGATAATTAAGAGATCGGTGGGCATCTCTGCTAAAATAAAAGGATCTCTGTTGCGCAAATGAAATGTGTATGTGATGTTTTCCTCTATTGTTGTATCAGTTCTTCATCTTCATCCCGCTTACTTCTAGTTTTATGAAAGAGGCAAAGTTGACGTTGATAAGGCGTACGCCCTGCGACTCATTTTTAAAATCAAGGTAATTTAAATAATGCGTATGATGAAGTAAAGTACAGTGAGAGTAACGATCGAAAGAGATTTTATGAGCAAGCTGGAACATCTCCCGGACTCTTAGAAACAAGTTGTAAACACCATCACACTTATGCTCTCCACGTAATTAACCCAGCCTCCATATAACGCTTTTGGATAGACGGAAATCGAATCTCCAGATTTTATATTGGCCATCCACATATCTGAAGACGAAATTTGGTCCTGATAGTCCCATACTCTCGTATGCGTTCGGCTCCGGGGGTCAGCACGGGCATTCCTCAGAATTTGCCTGCGCACGCCACGAGCTGAATCCACTTCAGCTTCGAACCAAGTGAATGAGCCTGAATAGACTCCTAACGTATAACCGTCGCTGGACCATCCTATTCAGATAATTAGCATATAATCAGTTAAAGCTCAAAGAAAAATTACACACCTTGATCGTGGGATGACGTCCTGAACACGATACGCCGGACAGAGTTTTCCGATCTACCACCAATGGGAGGAGTAGAAATATAAGGTTCATCAGGGGAGTCCTGTTCGATCATGACTTTCTCGTGTCGTTCACAGGAAACTGCGATCCAGAATTCGGCAAAATCAAAGATCTTTTGGGTTAGAAGGATCGGTAAACGGAACCTTAGCTTCAAAATGCGGGCAACTTCTTCGACATCCTTTCGAGAACGGTTAGCTTCCACTAACTGCTTGCTTTCAAGCTGCACCAAACACGTTTGCATATCCGGGTACCAATCCTCCCCCATTGCCCAATGTATGCTGTCAAGACTAAGATACCAACACTCATGAGGTAAAGCGCCCTGTGAAAGCAAATACCGGACAATTGTCGAAGACTGAAGCTCCAGAGCCACTTGAAGTGGTGTTCTACCTTCAACACGGGAACTGCCAGCGATACGACATCCGGCATTTGCGAGAAGGATTATGCAGTCCATGGAGCCAGCCATGACAGCTGCATAAAGGACGGTATGCCCATTGTAGATCGATCTAGTATTGACGTCGTCCCCATAATCAATCAAGGCTTTAAGGACATCGGGACGGCCATATTCGGCGGCTGCGATGATAGTGTAAGGAATACCATCGTCTGGTTGCTGACCGGGAAAGACAGTATTTGAGCCATACTTCAACAATATCTTCACCATTTCGGCATTGCCGACAGCCTTAACCGCGAGGAAAATGGGTGGCACAATGAGATGATCGCAATGATAATGTGGAGCACATGTGTTCGCATTGGCGCCTTCTTTCAGAAGCATTTCCATCATATCCACCCTGTTGGCATAGACGCAAATCATCAGAGGGGTACCGAAGGCGAATGATGGGCGGTCTATGAGGCCGAGTCGTCTCTTCATGATTTTTTGAATCAACCAGGTAGGTCCCTGTAAGAGGAGAGGATAGACCATGTAATTTTCCTCCGCAATGGATGTGGTATTGGGCGGTGATTGCTTCAAAAGCTGATAGTTGCAATGAGCCTCCACCGCTAGCCAAGGTGGCCCATAGCACTTTCGCGGCCCGAAGAATCCGCTGGCGTCGTCGAGTTCACACAGCGATGCGTCATGAGCAGCAACATCCACGTCTACACCAAAATACGAAATCTGCCTCAGTGAACGTTGAATGGGCAAAAAACTCGTATCAAAAAGGAGATCCAACACTTCTTTATCAGAAGGCTGCTCGTCCGGTGTTGCTTCATCCATTCTGGCGATATGCCAATCCCAGTAAGAAGCGATGTAGACGAGCAAGGGGTGCTGATTAAGTCGCTCCGAAAGGAGGTCCCAGTTTTTGCATGGTCCGGTATGAAAATCCGCATACTGGAGATATGCCATTATGAGGCCAGTGATATGCCGGTACAGGAATGAAACCGATGGAGCATGATAAACGGCGTATTTCGTATCTTTGAGGTGCCCGGAAAGTATGAATTCCTGCAATAATGATCTTGAGTCTCTGGTTGATTCACGATAAACTTGAAGGACTATTACCTGCACAGAAAAATGGGACAATACTAGGAGATCCGTCTCGGTGTCGTAGTGGACCAGGCTTGAACAGATGTCTAATAAATGCTCGTCGCTCATAAGCTCAAAGTCCTCGTTCGGAGAATATCTTCCTTTCTCCACCATGATGGCTTCCCTAAGTTCTGCAAGATGGAGCCCCCGCCGCGATCCTACCAACCACCAAAGCGTCCGCTGTACTGTCGACACAATGTTTTTCCCATCTGCTCCCGCGCGCTTTTCCTCTGCTTCTACACCTTGAAGGATCCTTTCATACATTGAATTCAAGTCGTCAGGGAGATTTCGAAGTATGTTATTGATATTCTTTTTGAACTTCGCTTTTGCTAAGGAGTCCAGTTGGCAGTCGACCAAGCGGAACCTACTTGAAAGTCAATAAATTTCAAGTGGCAGTGAGGATAATACTTGCATGCCATTGGACTTCTCCAGGAGAGTAGATGTGATATGGTGACGAAGCTGTGCATCAAGATGTACAAGCGGCAGATAAGGGGCATTCATCTTATCCTTGACAAATCTTTCTATATCAGCATTGACGCTCTGCATCTCATTCCCGAGACGGATAGTAGGGATGCCGTTCAGGACATCAACGATGTCCTGCTCCTCTCTGCTGGTAACAAAAATGGAAAATTTGGAACCTGCAGACGCCAGCTTGCGAACTTCCGCTATGGATTCCCTCCGCTTTGTTAGCGCGCATTCATCAAGAGCATCGACGACGATGAACACGCGCTTCCATGATGCACTCGCTCTTTTAAGCAGCTGAGTGAGATATTCGAATGATCTAGGTGGTTCGGTACCGTCCCGCATGGACTTATACAAGTCGGCAAAGTCTTTGACAAAGTCCTTCGGATTGTAGCCACTAAGAAGTTGCGCGAGCAGTGTGCGCATCACGGTCACTAGGTTGGTGCTTCGAACATCCCGGAAGTCTACGAAGGCGAACAAAATGATCTCTTCGGAGGCCACATTTTCTTTCAAATACTCAATGGCAAAAGACCTGTATCGGAAGAGTTAACAAGATTGTATGAGCAGTTGTACATGGAGCATTACGCAAGGACTGTTTTGCCGCTGCCCGCTGAAGAACATTTCGAGTCAGGATGTATAAAGTGACAGGTCAATAATCAAAGGACTCACGTGTACCATTGAGCCAGAGAAAGGAACCAGACGAGAACCACGAGGTGAACTGGCGATGTGAAGGCAGCCACCCACATGTTTGTGGCTGGCGAAGTTGACTCGTTAATTGTTGCTTTGTAGAGGGGTCCAGAGGCTTCAGCCACGCTATAACATTCCGGATACGCTCGTCTACAAGGTCATTGGGTAAGGGCATATGTCTTAGAAATAGTTTGTGAGATTACCCGCTACGTTTTCATTTTGATTACGCTGCAAAGCATGAAGACGCTTCCTGAAAAGTACGACCACAATTAGCCAGCGGAATGAACTGAAGCCTTATGATAGAAACCTACGAAATACTGATCAGAAGGGGCTGGAAAATTGCCGCATTTTGTCTCAGTTCGCTAGTCAATTCCTTGACTGTTTTTTCCCTGGACAACGCCCACTTGATGCGGGTCCAACAAGCCAGTTTGCCACCGCGAAACTCGTTCAAAATGGATTCCAAGGTAGTCTTGTATTTATGCAGCGCCGCGTCCAGCTGGGGGTTCTCCTGGTCCTTCACTTCTTCCATATGCATCTGCAGCTCGTTCAACCTGATATTGGCCGTAGCGAGTTCTTCCATCAGCTCCGAGCAGGATTTCGGCGCATTTTTAATAGCTTTGATTATGTCGTAGGCTTGCATGCATCGTTCGATGACGTCTGGAATCGTCGTTATAATGGAGAAAGGATCCATATCAAAGTGAGTGAGTGTGGGTTTTAGGTGGTATAAGGAGGAAAAGACAGCCAATGTTCACAAGCTTATCGATGAGAAGAAGCGCCTTCATGACAGCAGATATGTTCTACCGGACCTGTCCCAGGAGATCCGATCAAATCCAGCGCTTATTTCCCGAACGCTTGCAGTTATATTGACGGCAGCGTATAACAATGAAGGCTACCGCAGGATGCCTCATGGGGTTGTCAAGGTATGATAAATGATGGGATCTAAACACGACAACTCTTTTACACTAGATGAAGCGGTCGATGATTGGATACAGGACATCTTAGTAGCTGTCACCCACGTCGAGAATGGTTTCTTTGACTGAATCGGAGCACCCTTCTCAAGATGTGGGGCCCAGTCGGAAGAGGCGAAACTTTTGTGATAACACATCACCATTAGTCAAACGGGCGGCATTCGACAGAACTCCAAAACTATGAGGATGGGTATACGACCGAACGACACTGAAACAAGTGCAAGGCTTCTCCACATCAGACTTGGGTTAATGTTTTATATGGCCAGTCTTTCCAAAGATCGTACCAATTTGAAGTTTAGGCGTTCAACAAGAAAGATACACGTCGTATGGATAGCCTGGGTTGGCATAGTGCGTAGAATTTCTTTGCCTACGGAAAGATGACAGTACCACAAATCCTATGAGTCACGAGTAAACGAGTGGATTTCTGGAGGTATTGCAAATGAGTACAAGAGCGTACTCGGCATTTGCTCGGGCGATCCAGGGCAGAATGGAAGTTTCAAAAGGCATCGAAGAGGCGTACACATGAGTCAGTCTTTATGTCCACTCAGAAAATTAAGGACCAAAGGGTGTGTGCGACTCTGGGGAAACAACATTTAGGTTTCCACCGACATATAGACAAAAAACTACCTCCGGAAGACCTGGCGCTGACGCTATTTCTTGTGAGTTCCAGCACGTGAACGGGCGATAACTGTAGATGTTGAGAATATCACTGAGCAGCTATCGGCTCAGACGAGCGGTCGTGCCAAGAGTGACTGCCCAACCGTAATCCTGGACACATGCAATATCACTGAATTGGCTTTGTGGTACGGAAGAGGGATAGTACGAGGAAAAGTCTTCTGTGAAAGTAAGTTACCGATCCCGGGCGACAACGATGGCTTCGTAGTCTGGTCGCAAGTCACAGTCGTGGTTCAAGGGGCGGATTGTGAATAACTGTTGACATGTAGCGAGGATGGAAGCTTGAAGCACCGCAGGAGGCCAAAGCTCAATAAGAGGCTACTTTTTTAAGAAGACGACACTCAATAGTGTCATCTTGAAAGGGACTATACACCAAATCACGGAACCTTATCCCTAAGAAAGGGAGGTTAGAACTTAGTTAGGTTTACGTTCGATATCTGGAGGGGGTACATACCATATAGAAAGTAGTTTCATCCTTCCCCAGGTCCTCACAACTCTCCCTCAAACCACCACCATTACCAGTTTTCATCCTTCCTCCTATATTCGCACCCATTAAAGCAAAAGACAGCCTCTCTATTTATCTGTAAGCCTTTCTTCTGTTGTCTGTTCTATGATTGACACTGGGACAAAGACGATGCGTATCTGACGAGAAAACATCACGGCAATGATGACGCAGCGGGGTAGGGAGCCGACAGACTTGCATTTATCACTCGCGATGGTGTTCTACACCCCGTCAAGGACGTCTAGCGTTATTCCAAACTATGGCGACGAACAGCTGACCACGATGGCCCATCTTCACCGCCATGACATATCCAGTCCTGGCGCGTCATATAAGAGATCTGTACACGAAGATATCACGTCAACCTTGCGGCTTGTCCTCGGTAAACCGCGTCATCATCACATCCCGTTGCCGTCCCAAACAGAGAACGATATAACGACAGTGGTAGATCCACTGCTACAGCCAAGCCGAGGAGAGATGTTAATGGAACTCGGCTTTTTGGTCGCAGTCTGTCAAAGGTGCGTGTTTTTGGTCATAAAGACTTCGTGAACGAAGCAGCAACAAGCCTGCCTCTTCCATCACTAGCCGTCGTCCACCCAAAGCTTCCATGGCCAGTGGTCATCCAGAGGTCGGGTGGCCGAGAGTGGGTTACAGTTGCCGAGGTCGTCGAGATACTTTGGAGTGCTCTGCAAATACCCATCCCCCTTCGGACGTCGGCATCACTCAAAGACCAAGGCGATGCGGCCTGTCACAGTGCGCCGGATTGGGTGGAACAAGAGATAGTTCCGAGGCTAGGGTATTTGAAGGGAAAGACGTGGTTCATGGGTCTCCGTGCGATAGGAAGCGACACCTGGGAACTACTTGCCGCGTAGGGCGGGCAGGTCGCGCCGTCGGGATATGTATATGGTGCAATGATTGGACACTCGTCTGTATATACTATAAGAGTGATATCAGCTACGCTCAGTTGACAAAGACAACGAGCTACCTCCAGAAGAGTAGATGCTAACGCAAGTGCCAGCACGTAAAAGAGCGGTGACCGTCGACGAGTCCAACTACAGCCAGTCGAACCCTAGGGACGGTAAGGTTAGGGTTATACCAGCAGCTCAAAACAGGTCGCCGAAAGTCTCGTCTTCCTGCCGCATTCCAGCTCGTCTCAACGTGGATGTATGCGAGATGTTTCGGTGCGTTGCCCATACAAGCATTGATATTCTTCTCTCGTATATCCAGAGTCCCCATTCTGCGAAGCGTTGTGACACCGTACACCAAGGCTATCCCACGAGCACGACAGTGACGGTAGTCCCTGCATATTGCCACGAAAGGAAGAATGAGTAACTCCGAAGCCGCAGTCGCAGTCGCAGCGCCAAATTTGTGGTGTTGTGCTTGCCACTTGCACAAAAAGTGATGTCTTTCGTGTACAATGGCTGGTGTTCGGAGTTGGGAGAGGAAACAGGAGAGAAAGAGAATAGGCGTTTGAGATGAGCCTGGTTCCAGATGCGGCACTATGGCGTATGCCTCTCCTCATGGATTGAGCGTTGGGACTGGTACCGAAGGAAGGAGTGATGTAAAGTATACGGGCCGAATGTGACAACAAGCAGCAAAACTCCTTCTTGGGGACGATGCTTATGAAGGACTACTTGGAGCGAAACCGTCCGTGAACGGCAATGAAAAGAAAATGCTGCTGGAAGGCGCGGTGGAGACAGCGTTCGTTGAAGAGGCACAGGTGGACGACAGTCCGGTGGATGATACGTCCTTGATTTCAGGGAGGACTAGCGAAGAGGGAAGCTAATGCTCGAGAAAGGTGGTAGGCCATTGTATGATTACAATTGAAGGTGTGGCTGTGGTACAGCCTAGTATAGCTCTCTTAATAATGAAACAACTGCCGTCCACCATACACGTCCACCTCCCGCGTGCATGAGTGCAAGGCCGCCTGCCTGGTCGTAATATACCTCGACATAGGAACGTGCTATCGCGCCACAACACAGGCCAAATCCCGAGATAAATGATCACAGTGAAGATGTCGATAAGAGGCAATGCTGCTAGAAGCGCAAAAGAAGCAAGGGCGCCTATTCAATTCCATCTGGATGAATCCTTTCCCATCCCTTCGGAACACGCCACAAAGTTCTCGCGGATGGTATCCTACATTCGACACGTCGTTCTTCATCCAAAGTTCCTTGAACATAACAATTGTTTCGGCCATCCATTCATGCAGCCCGGCAAAGGTCCCACAGCATTCTCCGATAGCGCTCTCCAGGTGAACGTGCGAGGCTTTGGTGGGGACGATAGGACACCATATGAGGACGGGTCTTCTAGAGTAGAACCGGCTTTGTATGATAATGATGGCTTCGCATGAGGATATGGTTCAAGAACGGGTTCCGTGATCCATCGGACTAGCGTATTTGAGCAAAGGCACGGGGTTATAGGGCTCCGATTCGGTAGCTGTAGACTCGGCCGCTACTACAAACATATATCAGCTATGTGTAACAGACAAAGACAGTCGACTACCTCAAGATAGCTGTCTTCGGTTTAATGTGTAAGTACCAGCACATGAAAGAGTATTGACTGTCGACGTCGAGTTCAGCAGCCGGTGGCCCTGAACCCTAGAGAAAATGAGGTTAGGATCACAGTCGTATGGGGAGGAAAGACTTACTGTACGCCTAAAATTGCTGGTATACCGCTCTGGTCACCAATGAGACCCGTTCTGGTGCTGCAATCCACCTCGTCGGGCGTGCAGGCAGACAAGGCTTCTGTGATTCGCTTGCATCGGTCCTCCCCAATGTTCCCTAAGTCACCACTGCACGAAGTGCCCTGCGATTACACGTCATCGCTATCCCAGGGTACGAGTATGATGATGTCACCCTAATCCGTTCTTCTTGCAGCCAAAGGAGTCACACCAATTCGGTATCAATACGACACCACGCTGTCAGTATTTTGTCATCTTGATTCCATCAGAGCCGGCGAACGCTACGGAGAATCGGCGGGGACGAGGTTGTGATATGGAGAACGCGGACGGAATGCGACAGCAGGTAGTAAAGTAGTCCAGCATCATGCTTGGCACCGTGCGCAGTCGAACCTTAGAATGCATCCAGAAGGTAGCTTGAGGAGGCTTCAAAATGATCACCATTAGAGCACGATTATGCCAATAACAGCTATTACTCACCTTGATCCAGCGCGCGGCATCCTCTCAGAGTATCTCCTCCACAATGATCACCAAAACTGTCGCGGGATGCACCTCTCTACCAGTAACGAATCGTCCCTCCCATCACCCGCCGCTGTCGCTGTTCCTGGTCTTCCATCACCTCGACTGCCTATGGACGCATCATCCCGCGTCTCGTCTCTTCTTGCCGACATTTCCCAGGCCAGCACGGCTGTGGAATTTCTAGGTGGTGGGTGAGAGTCTGAGCTTGACTACATATCCACGGGTAGCCTCAGCGATGATTCTAGGGAAGCTCGGGCGTCTAGTATCTGGAAATGAATTGTTGAGAGCAATCCAATAAAGAATTTGTGAAACCAACGCACCAGTAGCTTGCGGCATTCTTTACCGCAGAACGAAGCCGTACGAGATAGTGATAGTGGTTCCATTCGGACTTTGAACTCCTGTCTCGGCATTGTCGGCAACAACAGCCAGTCTCCTCCAAAAATTGTATGCTACACCAACTATCATTATGCATCCTCTACGTGTGACTCTGCTCGACGCTCTCGATTACGCTGCATTTTTCTTGTCTGCAAATTTATATTCGAAATAATCGGGTCCAATACCTTCAAGTTCCTTTAAGAAGGATCGCTCTGTCGCCACCTGAACCAGAATTTTTTGGAGATGCTCTCGTGTGATAGGAAGCCAACAAAATTGTATTCATCACCAGTGGTGGCGTTCCGCGCCCCATCGAATGTCTCCCGCTATCCCTATCAATAGCGACCCCCAGCTGACCACGATGGTGACTGCTCCCAGTTCATCTAGTCCCGACGTCATATACAGGATCGGTACACGAATATATCGCGCCGTCCGTCCTTGTTAAACTATGCCATCATCGCATCCTGCTGCTGTCACAAAGAGAAAGTGATGCCCCGAACACTGTTACGGTCGATCCGACGATAGATGATAATGAATGTCGACTTTGCTCATAGTCTGTCGAGCGTACGCGTTCTTGGTCGTGAGGGCTGCGTGAACGAGGCGCTGACTTCCATCACTAGCCACTGTCCACCCGCCTCTTCCATGGCCAGTAACCATTCAGAGGTCTGGCGATCACGGTTGCTGATGTCGTCGATATGCTCTCATCTCATTACAGATATCGTTGTCGTCGTCGTTTGCTCCTCGAAAGTCAGGAGGGATAGGGGTTTCGCTGGCCATTGAAGCACGGTGGAGTGAGAAAGGTTCGAATAATGTTGACACGGGAAGGAATAGAGGGATCGCTTGGATGGATATGTACCTGGGTATCGGTGATGCGCTGGATTCGTCCTTTCGGTATGACAAGGTCCTTCGATAGCTATTTCTCCATAATAACACGTCCGACACGTAGCCATGCAGTGGACAAGATTCCTATATGTCAATGCCAATGACGACAGCCCAAAATCTGGAGGTGTCGATACGGCAGGGGCCTACAACGCTGTTGATGAGTATCATGGAAATCGTCTAAAACATACGATCTTACCATGACGCTTGTTATCAAAGGTCATTCCCGTTTCACTCGATAGCGAAGCACAACCTGCTTGATTGGGAATTCGAGGCGGAGCCCGTAGAGCGTATTAAGAGTTTTCGATGCCGACACAGATTGCTCGTTTCTCCGGGATAACGCTCTGACCTCAGTCTCTTGGAAGACCTCTACGGAATCAATGGTGCCGTACTCCTCGGCTATTCGAGTCTCTAGTTCTTGTAGCGGACTAATCCGCGTTGCAATGTCTACCAGTGCATGACCTAAATCAGTCTGCCCAAAAGTTAGAATCCGGAATTCAAGAGCTAAGAAATTTAATACAAACATCGGGAGCTCCTCCCACTGCAAAGCATACTATCGACGGGGTGCTCGGGAATGTGGTGAATATTGAAAGTGCCAGGCATTGCAGATCGAAGGAGACCGGCCAAAAGGTTGGGTACACTCACTCTCCTTGCGATGAAGAGAAAGCAAATGGTTAGCCAATGTATTAGGCTTGCGACATTGGAAGGCAATGGCTTAACTGGAAGAAAGGATGAACAAGAAGCGGGAGAGTAGGCTAAAATCGAGGCTTACATTATTTGTAGATGAGCACAGTATAAGAAAGGGCGCTCATGCATGGACGATGAATGAAACCACGCCAGTTCGTTCGTCGGAAAGTGCCGTATCCCCAAATCAACCCAAGAAGAATGTGATGCCCGTGTATCTTTTTCGTGGACTATGAAATGATACCGCACGAGTTTGTTCAGAAAGTGCCGCTGTCCAACCGTAATCCACGACGTAAACCGTATCACTGGATTGGCCTTGGGGCACGAAAGACAGTACAAGTAAAAGACTTCTGCGGAAGTGAGCCATCGATTCTGGGCCATAACGATGGCTTCGTAGTCAGCACTAAAGTGCAGTCATGGTTCGAGGGGTGGGCTGTGAATAACTGCAGCGAGGATGGAAGCTTGAGGATTGAAGCACCACAGGAGGATAAAGCTCAGGAGAGATTCCTTGCCTCAGAAGACGTCGCGTTTGGAAGCAAGAGCCTTTCGAAAAATACAAAACTGATATGTACACGCGCTTCCGGGCATTTGGGGAATCTTAACCCTAGAAAAAGCAAGGTTAGGTTTACATTCAATGTCTGGAGGGGGGACATACAATATATAAAGCAGTCCCATCCTTCCCCTGGCCCTCACGACTCTCCCGAAAAGTACTACTATCACCTGCTCTCATCCTTCCCCGAGTCCTTCCTCGTATGTTTGCATTCGTTTGAGCCAACCAAAGCTTCTCCGTTCGTCGGTAAGCCTTTCTTCTGTCGCTGTTCCATGGATGACGGCGCCACGAAGACAATGCCCGTCCGACGAGAAAAGATGGTGATGATGACAACGTAGCAGAGTCGGAGGGAGCTGCTAGAGCATTCATCACCAGCAACTGCGTTCAGCACTCCGTCCAGGACCTCTCTCGTTATTCCCATCTATGGAGTATGGCGAATAACGGGGAGTGAATATGGAGGCCTGTAGCACCACCGGAGGTGACAGCTTGAGGAAGAAGTCGGAATTTCGGGTAAGAGCCTCCTAAAAGCTATAAAAAGTCAGATCTGACCAAAATGGACGGGAAACCCTAAAGGAATGTAAGGTTAGACTTGCATTCGAGGTTTAGCGGGGAGACATACTATATAAAAAGCAGTCCCATCCTTCCCCAGACCCCCATAACTCTCCCTCAAACCACCGCCACCGCATTATCTCACTCCTTTACGCTTCCCTCCTCCTACGTTCGCATTCACTCAAGCAAATCAAAGCCCCTCTATTCAGTCTTTCGCTTTGTTCCATGCAGGACACAGCGACGAAGATGGTGCCTTTCTGAGGAGAAATCCTGACGGGATAGGGAACTGCAAGAATTCCATCTGTCACCAGCGACGGCGTTCTACACACACGCGTCCGCCAGGGCGTCTCTCGTATCTACGGCGAAGTGAGGGTGATCGTGACGGTCCCTGGTCACTGCCATAATCCATCCGGTCCCGACACGTCATACACGAGATCTGTACGCGAATGCATCGCGCCATCCTCGGCCTCCACTCTGGTTGAACCACGCCGTTGTCGCATCCCGCTTCCGTCACAAACAGAGAGCGATACCCTAACAGTGGTATATCCACTGCTACGACCGAGCCATGTAAAGATGATATAAGCATTCTTGGCCCATGAAGGATGCGTGAACGAGTCGGCAACGAACCCGCCTCTTCCGTGACTGGCTATCGTCTACCAAGGCTTCCGCCGCCCGTAGTCAATCAGAGGTCAGGCGACGGAGCGTGGGCTATAGTTGCCAACATCGTCGAGAGGCTACGGTATGCTGTACGCCTGTCTCCCTGAGGACGTCATCATTGCTGTTGTTCCTCGAAAACCAGGATGATGCGCCCTTGGACAGGTATCGAAGGATACGGGACTGTGAAGAGCGAGATGTAGTTTGCCTTAGCGGTCCAGACTTGCATATTTGAAGGGAAAGGCATAGATTATTGGGCTCCGTGCCTTCGAAAGCGACACCTGGGAATCGCTCGTTGCGTAGGGTGCGCAGGTCACGCCTATGGGGACGTCGGGATATCTATTCGATGTAACTGTAGACTCGGACGTCGCTACAAGCGAGTATTGTATCAGCTACGCTCAACAGAAAAAGACAACGGACTACCTCTGAAAGAGCTGTCTTTGACGTGGCTTTGTGTGTATAAGCGCCAGCGCATGAGATGGTGGTGGCTGTAGACATCGAGCTCAGCTATAGACTCGGTGTCTATTAAGCCTAGGCAAAGTAGGGTTAGGGTTACAAATATGTGTTGAATAAAAACACCTACTTAACATGTTCCGGTCACCGATGGATCTCTTTTGCTGTCGTGATCCATCTCATCAAGCGTGGAGCCAGGTTTCTGCACGTCACCCATACAGACGTTGGTCCTCTTTCCCAATAAATTTGCCATGAGTCGCTGCTGCACCCAGTGCTCTGTCAATTACATCGTTGCTGTCCGGAGTGCGAGTACAATAACACCCTAATCCGTTCTTAAGACGAAATGAGGGCCACTGGTATAGCAGCCGTGGTCACAACACCAAGTCTTTGGAGATCCACTAGAATCAGCATATGCTGTGGCGAAGATTGTCGTCGATCTACGAAAAATCGGCAGGGATATGGCCTGACATGGCTGTGAGAGGGAGAATACGTGTCGAATACGAGGACAAGCAGCAAATGTCCGTCACAATCGTGGTGCGGTCCACATCAAGCTTGACACCCAGGTGTGCACTGCACGGTCGTATACATTGTAAAACCCGATCATCTTGGAGCGCATACGGAAAGCGGCGTAGGCTACAAAGTCACCACTGTTAGAACTCGATTACCCCAATGACAGGACCATTAACTCACTTTCTTCTACCGCGACATTATCCTCTCAGAGTGTTTCCTCTATCGTAGTAGTCACCAAGACTGTTACACGAGGCGCCCCTCGTCTACCAGCAACGAATCATCCCGATCGTGGCCTCGTTACTATGACGGTATCTTTCGCCATCAGTATGCCTATCGTCACGGCCATGTTAGTACTGAAGGTCCAAAGGATGGGTGCCAGGGTGCGGCGGTGGTGATTGGTGGGAAATATCCATGAAGTGCTCCTTGAAACGAACGCAAGCATGCATGGACATGAAAAGAAATTGGTGCTGAGATGTATGGCGGAGCCAACGCTTGGTAAAGAGGCACGGGAAGACAACGTCGTTCCGGGGGATGATGCCGAGTTGATCAGAGAGAGAACAAGAGGGAAGCCAGTTGAGGGAGACCAGTGGTCCAGAAAAGTGTAGCATATGGTACGCCACTGTTACGTTGGACAGATAAATGAGCACTGGCATCATCATACAGCTTTGAAGATTACGTACCAGCTGCTGTTTTCGCCTGCCAGTGACATTTCCCTTTCCATCATTATCTCTTCCTTATCGATACTACGTCTCCAGAGACACCATCGGGCACTCCGTCTTAAACTAGAATATCTGTCAGATATACAAGGTCACGGAAAGTGTACTGACGTTAATTACCGTATTGGCCGCCTGACTTTGGACATATACACGGTCGTAGTCCTTTCGCGTTCCTCATGCCCAAATATTAGCAAGCCGAGAATTCCTTCCAATGTCGAGTAGCAATTTGCAAGATGATCCTAGTGCCGAGTGACTTTGATCTAGCTGAACAAAACAGAGGATGAGATAGATTGTCAACGCGTCAGAACGAATAATTGCTCACAGGGTATTGGTTTCCTTCATTATCCGTTTAACGATTCGTTCAGCTCCGCGTCACCGTGGTATGCCGTACTAGAAGTACAAGCGTCTGACCTGCTTATTTGTGCCATCACCCGCTGACGCCATTACTGAGTGTCTTGTCCTGAAAACGGAATGTAAGAGAGTAATTCTACAACAAATTATGAGGATTGACGTACCAGTAGCTTGAAGTCGCAGTATGTTCCCAGCAGAGCGAAGCCAGACAGTGATGGTGGTAAGGATAAAGAAGCTCAACTGTTCGTGCCGAGATGCCAATCCTTATTCAGCTGATGTCTTCTTCCGGCATTGTCGGCAGCCGGCCCTTCTTCCTGTAGATTTCACCTCCAAAAATTGTGATCAGTTCCTCCGTACTCACATTTACTCTGGCTATTGAACAATGGCGCTGGTCTTTTCTGGGTCGCAAAATCTTGAAACGCTCTACTAAGGAATGGTGCGGACTTACGAGTCTATTATAAATTGCATATCAAATATTCTGAGTTCCCTGAAGAGGGATCTATCATCCAGCTCTCGCCACATGTCGCGGAGGAGCCTGCATTTTTCCGAGATACTCTCCATTTCTTGTACGGCATTCCCAAGTCGAAAGGTATTTATTCTCGCTTCCCAACTCCCGGTGCCATTGACCATCGCCCATGTCGGATACTGCTGACGGACTGTCTCCAGATTTCTTACGCAGGGTCTGCGATGAATATCTTAACGCGACGTTTGTCGAGTCTTTCACTCATGGTGAGCTCAGATTACTTTTTGACGGAACCCGCCTTACCCAGAAGCCGTAGGGATGTATACCTTCATTTTCATCGTCGCCTTGACCAAACTTTGTGAGTCTGTCTGCTCACTCTTCGTCTATCCTATATCTTATCGCTATTCCCAGTCTCCAAACATAGTACCCAGAAATACATCCACCGTAACGTCCCCTTCTTGGTGCTTTTTGTTATGTATACCCTAGCAACAGTCCATCTCGCCTTCCGCTGGAAACTGGTACGATCATCATTTGTTATCCACGGGCCAGAACACTTGTACGTGTACATGGCCCTCGCTTCCCGTAATACTCTCTCCGCTCGAGCTACATATTCTGTAACATCGAGCATTAACATCCTAATAGCCAACTGTATCATGGTATGACATTTCCTCAGCAGCTATCAGTGACCGATACTGAACTCAAAGATCAGATATGGCGCTGTTGGACCTTCTGGAATCGGAGATGGAGAATGATAATCGTACCTATGCTCTGCACAATCGGTGGTACAAGTCAGTTACCTCCTGTTCCTCAAAAGTCCTCCCCTGATATCCTGATTTCGCAGTCTTCAACGTCTTCTACATCATACAGAACCTCGAGGCTCTCGGGACGCATCCATTCCAGGACGTTATAGGCGGCACCGGCTGGGCCATCGCATACTACTCCATGACCCTCAGCACGACGATTATTTGCACCGCTCTAATCCTCTATCCCATGCTCGCCGCTGAGGCTCCCAGCGGGCCCAAGACTAACTTGTACACATACCACCGAGTCATAGCGATACTCATCGAGTCATCGGCGCTCTATGCCTTCTCGCTCATCCTCCTCCTCGTGTATCTCGTACGTGACGATCTGACGGCCCCATACCCGCAAGTGATACTTTCATCTGTCACAGTACGTTCATATTTTCCTTCTCTTTTTTCTTCCTGAGGTTGATGCGCTCAAAGGGCATTGCTCCAACGCTCATTGTGGCAAGAGTTGCCTTGAGGCAGGCGCGTCCAGAGGACCCTCGACGGTCAGTGATGACGCGGGGATCTTCAGTTCACTTGCGTACGGCCCGTACTCCAGTGCAGACTAGTCCATTTAGATCCAGGGAGGCTTTATCAGGTGTCACTATGGACGATAAAAGCGACGATACGCTGACATGAACATTACACTCCCCTTTTCTTACACCGATTCTCGCTACAGACTCTCAATAATGCTTGCTACGATTATATTCTTTTATCTTGCACTGTATACGCCCTCGAATCATACGTGAGACTGCTACTATTCCATCCCATACATGACAAGACCTTCATCGCTCAAATCTTTCCAACGCGCAACCACGTCAGGATCGAGACCCAACGGAATGACCAAAGGTACCGACAGATGAAGTGTCTGCAACGCTGCACGTGTAGGCGTAGCATGCCTCCGAGACTGCACCATGTCAACGAAGGAGGTCAACAAATGGGGTACGGCATTTGTAAGTCGGATAGCCAGGGAGGTGAGTCTGGGAACAGCGTCGGGGTTGATATTCGCGTTGAGATAGAGAAGTAGTTCATTCTCTAGATCGAAGTGCTCCTCGGCAGGCATCAACGCATAAGGTACCGATAAACTGGAAAGCGACGCTGTCGTTCTGAGAAGACTGATTAAATCTGCTTGTACTCCAGCAGAAATGAGGAACGGTGCAGCAATGGAGAGCGACTTCAAATTCCCGGCTGTCGAACCGCGTAAAGTAGGAAACTGAATGAACGGATGCGCGTATGTCATACTCAGCGACTCTAGAGCAGGGACCTCTAGATGCGAAAGAACACGGCATATACCACCTTCTGAAGAGACAAACGAATCTGAAGTCTCTTCAACTTCGTGCACGTGAAGTACACGAAGGCGTTGGTGGGACAAAGGACGAACTACCCAATTATCAACCTCTGAATCCTCATCGCATTGTAGGGAAGCTGTCTCCATGTGCGGCGCGAGCTCCAAAATACCGATATAGCTGCTCGTTAAATCGTGTCCAGCATATTCGATGAGCTGGGACCACGGTACGTTTATCTGTTGGATGGCTCTGTATGCTCCTTTGAGAGAAAAGCTGCGGAGGAGTGGAGCGAACTCGAAGGCATCAAATATAGGCTTAGCCAGTCCCATGGGTAAACCAGGAACATCGCCAATGAACTGGATGGAAAGGCGATTCAACCGGTGAAGTGAGCCTCTGGCGGCGGAGAAGGCGAATAACGAATTATATGGAAAGGTCAACGAAAGATTGGTCCACCGCGGTGCGCTCAAGAGAAGAACAGGAATGAGATGGCTCTTTGAGATATCCCTCGTGCTGTGTATGGAGAGGGTGATATCGTGCGTTGCAGACCGTAGAAGATACGTCTGAAGGAGATACTGGCAAGCTAGCTCGTTACGGTATTGATCAAAATCTAGCTTCATGGATGACCAAAGCCCGGATGTCGCCAGCGCGATGCTCCTCCAATCCCTGCAGACCTGGGAGAGAATCAACGGCGCGAAGTTCCTATCCAGTGAATCCTTCCCCTCCCCTTCGATACCAAAACACGTCAAGAAGATTTCGCGTACGATATCCTCTGGAATCCTACGAATGGGGCGTACGATTGTCTTACACGACTCAATCGTGCGTTCGACGCGCCTTTCCTCATCCAAAAGCACCTCGAGCGCAGCGCGCGTTTGGGCTATCCGTTCCTGCAGTCCTGCGAGAAAGCCGTGGCCTTCGCCTATAACACCCTCCAGCTGGACGCGCTCAGCTTGAAGAGGGGGATTGTTTGACCTCAACAGTTCATCCATCCGCGAGGCTGCTAGATTGGCAGCTTCGAATGAAAGAGGAAGGCGGTCTTGTCCGTTGTAGCCACATTGCGGGCAAGAGGCAGACATCTTCTGTTATAATCAGATGCGAGTATCAGCACGGGATGCAAAGATTTACCTTGGATAGAAACGTTTCTAGCGAGTGAGCGATTTTATTTGGAAAGATCAAGGGCCAGAACAAGATCGTCAGGGGCAGATACCCGGCTCCGAAAATATCTCTCGAGGGCCGGCTGCGCAACATCAGATAGTAATCTGTTGACTATATTCTGTAGTGAAATGCTGAATTAGAGTAATCTGTAGTGCCTTCCCTCATTTGCCAATGAGACCGGTGACACCATCCAATCTATTCTTCACACCCATACGTGACAAGCCCTGCATCGCACATATCCTTCCATCTTACATTCGTCTCGTTATCGTCCGAGATTATTGCAAACGGTGAAGACAGTCGAAGAGTCTCCAGCGCCACGCGAGCGGGTGCAGGATACCTTCGAGACTGGATCATCTCAACGAAGGAAGGGTCAAGGTACGGGTCCGCATTTATGAACCAGATATCCAGAGAGGTGAGGCAGGGAAGAATACTGGGGTTCATATTCGCATTCAGCCCGAGAAATATCCCTTCGGTACCATTCCTCTCACGCATGCGACATGATATCGATAACCCGGAAAGTAATGGCGTCGTTTTGAGAAGACCCAACAAACCGGCCTGCCCCTCTGCAGGGATGGAGAACGATGTGTCGATAGTGAGGGATTTCAGGCCGCCCGCTGTGGATCCGCATAGATAACTGGGAACCCGAATGTCTGGATGTGTGTATTCCATAGTCAGAGACTCTAGCGCAGGAAACTCTACATGCGACAGAAATCTGACAATCCCCCCCTCTGGAGCGGCAACCGAGTCATCATCTTCGAGTAGATGGAGTACACGGAGGCGCTTAGGCGATGAATAAGGGCTCGGAAGTGGCACGTCCTCCTCCGAGTCATCCGCACATTGCAAAGTGGCAGCCTCTATGTCCGGTGACAGTTTGAAAAGCTCGAGGTATGTGCTGGTCCAATCGTGCCCAGTATACGCGGTGAGCTGTGACCATGGTAGGTTCATCTGTTGAACCACATTGTACACACCTTTTAAGGAGAAGCTGCGAAGTAGCGGCGCATATTCGAAAGCATCAAATACCGGCTTGCTCAGCGGGGTGCGCATCCGGATATGGCCATGGATGAAGTCCACATGAAGATGTTTTAAGCGGTGAAGGTAGCCTCTGGCTGCGGAGAATGCGTGTAGCGAGAGATAAGGAATGGATATAGAAACATCGGTCCATCGCGGGGCGCTCATGAGAAGAATAGGCGTGAGATGGTTCTTTGAAAGTTCTCTGTTGCTGTATATAGAGAGGGTGATGTCTTGCGTCGCGGACCGTAGGAGAAACATCTGAAGGAGATACTGACACTCCATCGAGTCGTTGCGGTACAAATCAAAGTCCAGACTTATGGTGGACCAGAGCCGGGACGTCGATAGCGCGATATTCCTCCACTCCCTGCAAACCTTTGAAAGAACAAAGGGCGCAAACTTTCCATTCAACGAATCCTTTATCTCCCCCTCGGTCTCCCAACACGCCAAGAAGATCTCGCGGGTGATATCCTCTGGAATCCTGCGAATGGGGGAAACGATTGTCTGGCACGATTCAATCATGTCTTGAACGCGCTTCTCCTCTTCCAAAAGTTCATTTAGTACCGTCTGAGCCTGGCTGACCCGTTCCTGCAGAGTGGCTAAGAACCCGTGGCCTTCACCAATAAAGCTCTCTAACTGAAGATGCTCGGTACGAAGAGGCGGGCCGTTCGAATTCAATAGTTCAAACAGGCGCGAACCTGCCAGTTCAATGGGGCGAAACTGAAGAGGGTTGCCTTGCTCATTGTAGCCACAGCGCGGGCAGCGGGGTAAGGCTTGCATCTAAGGTGCTGATAAGATTCGTCGTTCAGACCAGGGCAGAAGTCTACCTTTTGAGTGGCTTTTCGACGAGATCTTGATTTTTTCCCTGAGATTTTGGATGCCGGCGGTGATGGTTAGTGTCAAGGATTCGTGCAGTTAGGGGTAGTCGTCATGCCATTTTGGTCCCTTAAGGGCCGGCGGCCCGCCGCACAGAACACCGCTGGTGTTGGACCTTGGTGTTGGTGGTCTCGATACTTTCGTTTACTGCTGGAAGGGCGTTTATGCAGTACGTAGCAAGGGATATTTTAAATACTGCCCTAAATAATTGACAGCGTAGCAGCGTAAACAGGTCCATTGACGTCGGGCGAAGCCAGCGATCTTGCTGCCAGTTGCTGGTCGTTGGCACCCTCCGGAGTATCTAGCATCGAGATTCGCACTGTGGGCGTTGCTATGGTCCATCTAGCAACTGCGGACGGACATCGTGTTTTGAGTACACGAGTTCACGCCATCGGCCAAATCGATCTCGTCTAGAGTACGGAGGATTCAGAGGCGAGCCTTCAGTAATCGTGTCCTCTTACCAGTGTCTGGCCGTGTCCCGATGCCCACGAATACATGGGCGTTGGAAAATTGAACTATGAAGAAATAATGAGAATCGATCATACAGGACAGAAGATGAAGCATACTCAGATGTCGGACCAGATACCACATGTACTAGGCATCTGGTGATGTCGATGATCTCTTTCAACGGCATTCGAATCACAATAGGCACATCCTCCAGCGCCTAATCCAGATCTTCCCATTACATGTCTAGCATCAACATGATCATGATAGGCACGCCCATGGTTGTCGGATAAATATTTGCCACGATGAGTACAGGCCAGAGGGTATCGAGAGTCCGAGCTGCTTACAGCTGTGAGTGCACAGGTTGAAAGATATGATGCGACGAGAGTTCGTCGCGCGACCGCATTATTACTTAAGCTGCATTCGGATGCTCTTGAGAAACCTGTGAATGCGGCGGCTATATGCATCGCACATAGAGAGGATCGGGGAACCATACGCGCCGAGGGGTCACAATTTAAAACGAAACGGTGATGTTCATGATGTTGGCGTCGACGTAGCGGCAGTAGCAAAGTACCGGTTTATCGGCCCGGACACTGTTTAATCTTCCCCAGTTGCAGCCACCTCTCGCCTTCCTTCGTATTTTCCTGCCTCTATGGTATGGTTGCGACTACGCGAAAAAAATATCTACATCAGAGATCTGATAGTGGTGTAGCGCCCTATAGCGGACCGAGCGCCTAACACGAACTTGAACAGCCACAAACGCGGGTCCGAGTGTTGATAAAAGATCTTGACGTCTCTCTTTTTCCTCGCACGCACTATATACTCAATCTTCATTCTCGTCCTGTATTAGACCTTTCCACGTCTCATGGGACCCTATGTTCGTCTTCTACCATTCCGCCGTTTCGTACGCCGGGCAAGTTCTTCCACGATCGCTGCTCGTAGTGATCACTATAGACTTGCTTCATCGGCGAGGGATTCGTTTCTTCATGGACAGCTTCGTTGGAGGGACTGTAGGCGGCATCCTGCGCCTTGGCTAAAGCCATTAATCAGTAATGGCACCCACAGAAAGCTCGGTGGTTTTCACGTCTTTGTTTTTCGTAAGTCCTCTCATTCTACGAGCTTGAGGAAGTCCTGATTTTGGTGATTAGTAAACACTATTCTATGTTCGTTGGTTCTTGGACACAAATTTAACCAGCAATATCACGATGCTTTATGTTCAAAGATAGACGAAGCATCTCCCTATCGGAAAACCGAACTGGGTGAAGACAATCAAGAATTCATCATGAACTTTCGCACTGCCGTCGCTCTCAAAATCTTTGATGTCAACCATTTCCATCTTGTAGACTTTAGCGATTACGCCTCGACGGTCTACTATTTCTGCGCCCTTCATTGCGAAGGAATGGTTGACGTTCCCGTGGAAATCTTCTTCCAGTGGAGTCCTCAACTCCAAGAATTCCATTATTCTCTGTATGAATATCACAGGGATCTCCTCTTTAGCATCCCGGACTGCGAAATGAGGGATAGGCTTCATGAGAGAATGAGGGATGCATGTATGAGGCTGCATGCATTGTTAACCGATAGTCGTGTCCAGGATGCTTTATTGGAGATGTATTGGAGTTTATATGGGGAGGACGAAGTCAGGCCTGTGGCATGGGAAAGTAGGTTATGCGTTTCACAGCTTGGAGAAGGCTGTTTTTACACATTGATTGGAATCATGGACAAGGCTGAAGAGATGGTAGATTATACATTCATAGATATATGGCATTGAAATAACATATTAATATTTGTCTCAAAGGCGCTTAAACATATTCTTTTATCAGACCCGTAGCAAGAGAAAGCTATGGCTTCCATGAAAATACCATGTCTGCGAGATAGGAACACATGTAGCCGTCATATTAATGAAGGTGATGCCTAGGGTAGCCGTCTCAAACTCAGGTTGACCGTCAAATAATGTAGATAGTGACAGCGCTACGAAAGAGTACGGAACGACAAATAGATCTAGTCCTATGCGGTCATACAAACAAATTCAGTGATATCAATCTGAAGAATTGAATTGAAGTTCCATTGTTCAGCGCCGCCACAAGCAGAGGAGCTATGAAGATGAAGATCCGGGGTATCATGCCAACAAACGATGATGTACGTCGCCAGAAGGGGGAGAAATCAAGATAGCAGGCGGAAGGGATCAACCATCTATTGTCTCTCAAAGATGTAGATGCCATTTAAAACCTATGTGTAACGCTCAGCACACAAGCCAACACAAGAGGAAGAGGATCTCTCACCCAAGCAGCGGCGTCTCCAAATGCCGAACCCTGCGACAGGACGTAGCTTCGAGCATCGGAGAAACCGGTGACGTCTTGGCAACACTGCTCCTGTCCGCCAGCTTCATTGACATCCCAAACACCGGTCGTAAAGAATCCTGAGCCCAAATTAGGACATTGGATGCCCATCATATTAAACGAACTCACCGCCCAGATTCGTATTGATGATAAGCATCAAATTCTTGAAGTGATCGGACGTATTGCAGGTCGAGGAATCGATTTGGAGCGTCGGGTTTCCCCACGAACTCGGGGTCGGCAGCCCGGAGTTAACGTCTACGAGAAAGTCATAAGCAAGCTTGGTAACAGTGAGGGAGAAAACCTCGACATACCAACTGGACCATGATCAGTGTTCCACCACCACATCTTGATACCATCCGTAGTGAGCTCGAGAGCATAACTAGCTCCATTGACGTCGTTCGCGGCTTTGCCGAAGCTGGTCTTGCTGTTCACGGAGACACCACAAGACTGGTAGTTGGCGTTTGCATCGCAGTTGGTGCCGCCCTCTGAGGCATCTACGTTGAGCTTCGCACCGTGGACGTTGTTATCGTCCATCCAGCAGCCGGCACCGCTGTGAACAGACATCGTATTTTGGGTATACGAGTTCACGCCCTCGACCAAGTCGATTTCGCCTAGAGTACGAAGGATTCATAAATGCGAGAAAGCGAAGAAGGCGGCCGCTTACCAGTTTCGGGCCATGTCCCACTGCCCGTAAACTATAAAGGAGCAATGATAAATATCAAACGTACAGGACAAATCATGAAACATACCCAAATGGCGGGCCAGACACCGCACATACTGGGCATCTGATGTACGTCGATAATGAACAGCAGGTTCTGTGACGGATTGAACGTCTCCTTCGACGACATTCGGACAGCATTTCGCAGAGCTACGTCTTCCGCCTGGTCAACACCAATCCGAACCTTCCCATTAGACTGGGTGTAAACCAGCCCACTGCTCTTCCCGTCGACATAGTTAGCAACGCCCTGGTTGTCGGATGCCTTTTCGTCACTAGCTTTCACCTTAGAAGGGATCAGAAAGAAGAGCGGTTGAGAGCGTACAAGTTAAAATAATCGATAAGGTCATCTCCAGTAAGGTACTTGTACATCTTCCATCCGTCACTCGACGTCCCGCCTCGTTTGTGCGGGTGTCGGTGAGTAAAGCCGTGAGACGATCCAGCGAGCGCTGCATACGCGGCACCAGCTAGCGATATGGCAGCGAATGCAGAGGTAACGCGCATTGTGAAGCGTGTAGATCAATGAATGTAGTGAAAATGAACGTAGGAGGCAGAGCCAGGGAAGCGAAAGGGATATCGTGGTTGAAAAGGCTGGCGATCGGTCACCAGCTTTATGTACATGCTCGGTTGCGGGGGTTATTTGGACTTTCTACCGAGATCCAATACCCTAGTTGACAACTGGCCTATCAAAAAAAGCTCCACGATCAGCTAATGCGATGAAATACTAATTATAAACCTACCAACGTCGAGGCTGGTTCGTAACATTCAAGTTTCGGGGAGAAGATTCGCTTCGCCTGGACGACCACGATAACAGCCGAAAGGCTAAGCAATTTGCAAAGAATACGGCAATCTGGACCCGAGGTTGTCCCACCTCTTCTACGTACAAAGAAAGTTCTGCTGAAGCACGTCGTCTTGCTGAACCTATAAGGATCGTGGGGGATATGAACGAGTGGATGGACATCGATGCGCAGTTAGAGGCATTGATATCACGTCATAGTAGGTCCTTGTCTACCGCATAAACATTGCCTCCACGCCACTGGTATGATCCCTGAAATGCTGCCAATAGTCAGTGCACACCACATCGGAACGTGAACGTCGTTGCGATGGCAATACATGACAGCTCAAGCGCTCAATGTCAGAGGGTACGTATACAGGTTTCTGACGAAAAATCCGTGTGCATGATATTACGAGTCTACAGAGTAAACACATGGTGCGATGCGAGAATGCCCGGAATTCATCATTCTATAATATCCGCTCAGCACAAGATAAAGATATCCACTACTTAAAATGAACGAACCTAAAGCAAAGCGCTGGACCACATGCTTATCACGCCCACCATCCTTCTCGGCCCATTATACTTTCCATCCACATCTTCCGAGTTTTCTCCTTCGAGAAGGCTCGCTCCTCCATTCTATCTTCGCGCAAAATGAACTTCGTGCGCGTATTATCATCGCACGACGTCACCAATCCCCTGAACACTTTCGCCATCTTCTTATCAGCTACCTCTGCTCGCGGAACGACGGGACCAAGTTGCACGATAACATGGCGGAGGGTCTGCGGCAACACTGCCGGATCGCTTTCCAAAACCATCTGCAGCTCCTCAGCAAACGCTGGAGCGCTGGAGACGCCAGATATTCGTAGATGAGTCAAAGAAGGGAAGAGCACATCGAAGCCTATGTCAAGAAGCCCAAGCGGATTCCTGTTGCCCACGAAGTGGACGCGACGAAGCCGGGGCATCTTCGCAGCTAAAGGGTACGAGTAAAAGCCGCTTATCGTGAGATCGCAAAGATTGGGAAATGAGACGCGATATACACTGGCGATGAGTGCCGTGGACACTGGCCCATTGGACATGTACAACGATAATGTCTCGAGGGTGCATGACGTTATCTCTAGGAGTGAGATATAGTCCGATGGATTTTCGGGCGGTTGTGATATAAAGAGATGGCGAACGCTGTGTGTGGGAGGGAGTAGATGTAGTTCTCGATTCAGACGTGTGAATTGTGTGGCGGAAGAGAGGGATATAGAAGTGAAGCGTAAAGGCAGCGTGATATTGTGAAAATATTTCGAAACCTCACGTAGGACCGAAAACGTTTGCCCTCCGTCGCTGCAGGCCAGTTGGCATATCAAGAATACGAGCTCGTTGGGGCAGGAGAGGAGAGACATGGATGTCGAATGCAAAGGGGGCAGAGGGATTTTCCGTTGAAAATGTAATAATATCGCCTCGAGATTGCGACATAACTTCGCGACCGGTCACGTGGATCGAATACGCAATATGGTGACAGATTTAGTCGAGCTTACAGAGCTGCGAAAAGGGCAAATTTAGCATGCGGCTCGTCGTTTGATCCACGTCGAGGGCGCCTCGGATCTGCAACAAAAACCGTTATTTAGATTCCACGTGCAGAGAAGCAGCGTACCTCATTTGAACGGACAACATAAAACCAGTTGCTAGTAAAACCAAACTGCAAAAGGCTTGTGCTACGTGCGATGTCCCAAATATGACGTGGAATGTTGCCAAGTGATCTTCTGATTTTCTAGTACGTATACGTTCAGTAATCGGACGCAAGGAATATAGTCTGTCTTCCATACCGGAGGGATCGGTTACTCGTTATTGTATCGTGATTGTACAAACAGATATCCTTGCATCGTAGCTGGACGTTCAATATTGACAGATTCCCGGGGGAGGGGAGGTGGGGTGGCATGCCGAAGCACCGTTGACACAGCATTTTCTTCGCCTATCCTATTGCGAACGGAAGAGGAATACGAGATGAATACGCGGCACGCATTGATCAGAAGGACGGAGGCTTACGCTAGAATCCGACCGCTCCAAAACGTCTTCTTTCTAAATCCGACGTCGGCATGGAGGAAATGATGTGCCAACTCCAATATCCTGAGGGGCAGTCACAGCAGTAAGAACAAACAGTCGCGACGGGTCTGTTTTCATGAAGAAAGAATATATCCCAGAGTCAAGTCATGGTGATGAGAAAGAAAGAATATTCATCCAGCAACACGTGGTTCCCAGACCTATTTTTAAATCAGATCAAATCTTCGACTAAAACAGTTAGACTTAAGTAAGCCAAACGTACGCCAAAGGGGTAAACCGGCTACGTTGCCGCGCTGTGCCGCTGTCGCTGCCAGCAAGCCGAAATTATTCGTAAGCCATTCGGCATTACATGGCGCATTTGTTCGGCCCGCCCTGATATGTGGTTGACCAGGCTTTCACACTCTGATTTCATCCAGCCAGTTTCAGCCGTTCCATGCAAAAACTACATCTAAACTGATGCCAAAAATCCCCCACCACTCCGGTTTACGGATTTCATTTACTACTTATTGTTTTTGTGCTCATCCTAGGTCTGCATTTATTATTGAAGATACCCACTTGCGACCTGGAGGAGATCTGGTATCTTAAGTTCGGTGCTGTTGAAATCTAATACTTCAGAAGCTTCATACAGCGACCTAGTTCTTGGTGGATACGCCTATTGAACAAGCTGTTTGACAGTGTGACGACTGTCTTTCGCCTGCATTAGCTACTTGTGCAATGGTCTGTTCCCTCTGTTAAATTCACTCGCCTTACAAATGTCTTCATATGTAGTAACTGCTGGGAGATGGCTATTCATCAAGCCCTGTCGCGTCCCGGATATTGAAACAGCATCTATGCAAAGTGTCCGCCTCCACACCACAATACCCGTGCCGAGGGCCTTTGGAAGTTCGGTACCACAATCCGGATTTTCTTATCATGATGCGGATGCCTTGGGATTCTCGGAGTGGAGAGACTTGAAAGATGAAACAAAATCCGCCCTTGTAGCGCAACTCCGCGATTATGTTCTGCAGCTGAGAAGTATCCCACCCCCAATCGGATTATCGATCTGTTCTGTCTTTGGCGGGCCTGTCTACGATTTGCGGTTCTGTAGCAATGGTCCTTATGGTCCATATGCCGACGAAGAACAGATAGATTCACAGCTCTGCTTAAGTGTTTGTCTGGAATGTACTCGGCCTGAAGTTATAGAATCGCATCTCCGTCGCCATCTTCCTTCACACATGGCGATATCGCACCCCGGAACATCATGGTTGATGGCGATAGAGTGACGGGAATAATAGTTTGGGGGTCAGCGGGATGGTATCCAGCCCATCGGAAATATCTGAAGGCCCTTTTCGGCTCTACAATCTTTGAGCCGTGGAAGAAGTACGCGCAAACGTATCCTTGGTCGACTGAGGCTTCAAACTCAAACGAGGGATAATGTCCGGGTCTTCCAAAGCAAAAAGCGCTTGATATTTACTCATCACGTTTGTGTTTCCTTGTCCGCCAATCGATTGCTGATAACCTTTTACCTAGGGTATCGCCATGAGACTTCTCTTTCTAGTGTCATGTGTATCTTTAGCTATCTAGATAGGCAATTTCCTGGAACCGGACAATAAGATTCGCGATGAGTAAGTATCCGAGTCGGTAATCGAATACACAAGCATCTTCGGACCCTCCTTTCTTGTCGCTCATTGTGTTGTAAGTCCCCCAGCGGATCTGGATAGAGTCTCTTACAGATGAACTATAGATGACTGTTCGCTTAGGTGTTGCGCTATATTACATCCAGAACGACGTGGCCAACCCTTGCCCCTACTTTCATTGGGCACTCGTAGCTACCGAAGCCACATCTTGGCAAGCTTCGTTCTCATCCATCTATACATTCGAGATTATTCGTGGCTCCAATGCCAATGGTCTGCCAGGGCCCTGGGAAACGAGGTTCAGGGGGCCTAATTTGGGGAACTCGGCATCCTTTACTACGATCGTAGAGTTTGCGCAGACAGATCTTGACGTGGACTCTATCAGGAGAGTGATCGAGCGTCATCCCGCGACGGACGACGGTTGGAGGATTCGGGGGCCGACCGGGTGGTCGTGCGCTACTTGGGCCTTGCATGTCATGCTCACGTTGGAGGAGATGGCGATCTTTGATATCCCCGACACCCTCACGCCAGAAATGCTATACGATAGCATTCTCGGAGAAGGCTATAGAATCGTCATGAGGAATCTGCCTAGAACCGTTATGCCTGTCGTTCAGCTTGGCGATCACTAGTTTAAAACAGAAGGTGCCATTGTGCGAGGCTTCGCGAGGAACGGTCGTTGTGAGACTTGAATATTGACTGCAAGTAAATGGTTGTAGAGAACTATTCGTGAAATCTAGTGGTATTTATCAGATGGGTATTTTCATTGCTGCGTTCACAGAAGACGTTTCTGAGCGATGGTTTCCATAATCATGGGATAAACACCATCATCACCTAAATCTCGACTGCTTCCCTGTCAAGAGGTCGGACTACCAAAACGGACGGACAATTCTGGATCACCGAATCAGGACTCAAGACGATTATAGTTCGGAAAGGGAGCGGGATTGAAATCATCAGGAGGAAGTGTCTTTACTCCAGCGACAAACTCGCTTCTCTACAACACGACCTGGTACGCATAATGTGTGCATGCGTTCCCCTGGAACCAGTGATCATGCACTGGTACATAGACGCGTAAACGCCAGCAGCACTGCATGACCCGTGCCCTACAGGGCAAGAACGCGTTTCAGTTAATTAAGTGACACGAATGACTGCCTTCGGATAGAGAGCAGGCTACCTATATCTCTTCGAGAATTTGAGCTCTGTGTGCCCATATTTTAGAGCGGACAAATGTAAACCTAAGAATACGAGTTTGCTGTTCAAACCACTGATATGCATACCGCCGTTTTTTATAAAGCAGGGGCAGGGCGTCTGTCGTTGCCCCTCTTGAGAATACCCATATCCAATAGCGGGTCTAGAGTCAAGGCTAAATTATAATACACAGTGATACAACATAAAGACCCCAAGAATTATATTTCTGCTTCTGTGCTTCCATCGGGCCCGTACTGAATTACACTTTGCTTAACCGAGACTTGCATAGGCTGATTGAACGATGTTCCCTGTAGTCTTACACTCAGCAGATGTTTTTGAAATAATTGAAGATAAAGGGCACTCACGGGGGTGAGGATGTTCACGCGTCGCATATTGAACATGTCGAGGTCCACGATTCCGTCAGAGGTGGAGCGGTCCCGGCTGTTCCTTAGTTCGTACCGGGTTATAAGGGTTGCTAGTAACGAGTTCGAGTACACTGGGATAAGGGTGTGAGCATCAGCTGGGGCGAGAGTGGTATTTGGTCCGCACGTTTGGAAATGACGAAGTGTAGACCCAAGAAGACGAGGTTGTTCATGGTGAGCCACTGGAATTGTACACGGAGTTAGCATGAATAACATGAAAATATTCTGGGCTTACGCAGATCATCGACGCGATGGTGGCAGCGCTGGTAGCAGTAAGCTCAGAGTCCTCAAATGCAAAGCTGGACGACATACCATGTAACAGCACCGCATTCTAACGTGTAAAGTATGAGTGAGTCTATTATATGGTCGAAGCTAACATCGGTGGTTAAGACTCGTGCGGCCCAGAATAATTCTGAATCTCTTACCTCAGCGAAGATTTGCGAGTCGCGTGGAGTAATTTTAGCAGTGAGCCCGTGATCAGGATATCCACGGCGGAAGAGAGTCCGAGGCCTGCAGAGAATACCCACTGGGTGTGTGATGAATGAGCGAGGGAGAGAAGGGTAAACGAATTTTTTCGTACGTTGAATTTATCCCTGAATCCAGAATACGTTTCGATGGATAACCTGGAAAGCGTGTATGGTTAGTCTAATGGAGGGTTACCAGGGTGATGTCAAACGTGCATTGCTCCGGCGGTAACTGAGATAAAGGTTTGAACCGTAGGAGCGGAGGAAATTGGAAGGACGCGTACCACAAGCACAAGCTGCATAGATCAGGATCAGATCATGGTCGAAGGAAGATTTGCAGTGGGCGTACCTAGGCGGAGAACAGCGAGGATGACCTGGTAGATGTTAGAAGCTCATCCTCGTGCAAGATTAAAGGTTTATAATTACAATCAACGCTGCGAGGGTCCAGTTGTTCCTGCTTACTGTAGGAGCTTGATGAGCGCTGGCGGATTACAAATTGAAAGGTGCGTACGCCGAAAGATTCGCTCAGCGAAGAACCTATATAGAAGTTTGAGAATCAGAGCGTCGAGCGTTATTGGATAGGACGTACAGGTGGACAAAAATGGTGGAGATGGCCTTTCGTCGATAAAATCAGAATGATCACTAAAATATTCAAGGAAGGACGTACTGTGAGGATGATGGTAACCTTCGGTGGCGTCATGAGTGGGCGATAACAGGTATTGGGGGTGAGAAGCCTACCGATATCGCTCTAGGGGCAATGTAAGAGCGGGTGATAAGAGTAGGGAATAGTAGCGTACTGAGGTATTTGGTTTGTCCGGGCCGTGTCGTCAAAGTGAATGATCAAATAGTTCCATAAACCTGCCCAAACGGTGGCGCTGTGAGCGACGTCGAGGAGCCTTACACTGCTGTGTGAGCTGTTATCTGGATTTAGGAGCCGGGGAGACCGACCACAGAAGAGTAACCTGTACAGTAGCGTCAGAGACTCGTTAAGTTTAATGGAAACAAAGAATCTCTCACCAGGGCTTTGACTCGGGGCTTGTCCTTGGGGAAAAGTTTGAAGTAAAGAAGAGACTGGACGGACATCATGCCGGTAAGACTATTGGATATGAAAATGCTGAGCAGTAGATCAAGCAAGATACATACGTCGCAGAAAACAGACCACCAAGGAGGAGAGAGCCCAGCGTATACGAGAGGTTAACCATGACAGCTTGCGGAAGAAAGGCAACAGCGCTCAACAGCTCGTGCAGTGGTAGCCGCTCATTTATAATTCGGACCTGGGGTAAGTAATAGGAGAACGGACGTTGAGGCCATGATCGCTGATCGACCGTCGCGCGGCAGGCGTAACAATTACAACTTGCCACAGGCCAAAAAATTGGCAAATAGCAATTTTTCGACCGTCCCTGCTCTTCTCTAACAGTGGAGTGATAAATAACGCCTCTTGTGAATGGGGATACCCACTCGACAGCACACGTTTCCAGTCCCATGTTTGTGTCCCCTGACCTTTTTGCAGGATGTCTTTCAAGGGGGACTGGGCGCCGCTGAACATTTGAAGTTTCAAAATCGATCACAGGCTAGAGCACGGGATCGACCAAAAAATCTACTTTGGGATTAAAACGCTATCGTTATCAGCGCGCCGCCCTGTAGAGAAATGTGGAATATCCAACCTTTTGAAACTTTAGCCTAGGGTAGATACCGGATCGGCGGAGTGGGAATCGGAGATCGAAAAACGCGACTTGTCACAGTGTGACTGTACGCGCCTCTCCCGATGACGACCAGGACGGTGAGCCCGACAGACTGCAATCCTCGACCTGCGAAGCGTCAGCGTCGCGACAGTGTATCCAAGGTCACCATTGATGCCGCCGGCAATGACCTTGCACCTTCTACGGCACCGGGGCCTGCATGTCTCACCCCATTGCCCCCCTCTCTCCTGCTCGTTTCGCTTCCAGGCATTCTGATCCATCCGCCGACGCACCGGTATCATGCCCACTCGCTATGCCTCTCTCTTCTTGCCCTTCGAAGGTGCTTGTGCCTACCCAATTTGACGCCAGAGGTAGAATGCAGAGCATGGACGGCGATGGTGGAGGTTGGCATGCTTGTGATAGGAGGAGGTTTCAGTCAAAATGATGACCATCTGTGGGCGAGAGGTATTGAAATCGAGGTATGTGCTGCGTTTCTTGCTGTCAAGCTAGCCTGACTGTTTGTGTATCAGGTCGAGCAGGCGGCGAATAAAGCAGTGAGTAGCTGATTGCATGAATACTTAGCGTACTAAACTGCCCCTTTCAGTTGAATATTGCCCAAAAAGTGAGTTTTCTTGTCGGATAATGACAGAATGGGCCTGAACGCAACCACCAGCACCCAACGCTTCGACTGTATCGGCCTCACGTAACCTGCTTAACGGCACGCCTGCTGCACTGGCAACATAAGTCCAAATTTGCCCTTACTCTCCTTCGACGTCTGCTCAATTCGTTCCTACCCTCTGATCCACCACATACAATTTATGCGGCTCATCTCACACTCATCTCGCATCTCATTACATCGAGTTCTTCTTCCTCAATATCCAGTCCTAAGGAGACGAAAGCGCCTTTTTCTGCTATACAAGCCCTGGCAGACTTAGCCGACAAAAACCGGCACTCCAGCGTCAAATCATACGCTCTCGTTCTGAAGCTGAGGACGTTGGTGTCGTCGAATTTGTGGGAAAGTGTCGACGATGCTCTGCGAGCAGCAGAAGAGGACCTGGGAATAGACTGTACATCAGGCCAAGCATGCGGAGAAACGGCTCCCGGAAAGCAGGTCCTCAACTCCATAGCCAACACACCTCGGTCGCAGGAAGGGCCTATGGCCGGCTCACCGAAACAACCATCTACCCCTACTCCACCATCGATGCCAAAATTTGCTGACAAGTTGTCCGAAATCATGGCTATCCATACCTTGATTATTGGTGTCGTCTTCCACACCTTCGTCGGCAACTTTACGAGAGCAAGTACCCGCCTGACCCTCCTTCATATGCTCATGGACTCTGGACTTCTGATAACGTCAGGTAGCGGCGTTGTCGAGATAACCTTTTCGGATCCACCGTCGCCACCTCTACTCATTCAAACGACTCATCCGCGTATCCTTTTCATTCTTGCCTATCTCGTCAGTGCCATCTCCAGGAAGGATCCCGTCGGCCGAAAACCGAAGCGAAAAATCTTTGCCGTCGAGGGTTTGGCGGTGTGGGAGAGGGAGATGCGCAAGGAGCTTGTTCTTCCTCCCTGGGCCAGCATTGATGATGTGGAGCAGATGAACCTAACGATGGCGCGCCTCAAGTGCGACTTGCTTTGCGAGCTTATATCGGTCCATGTCATGCGGTCTGAAGTTCCGTTGGCTGAGAAACATCTGGCTGCTTTGACAGCGCACGCTCGCACGAAGGGACTCTTTGACGCCCTCGCTGCCCGCATCATGTTGCACCATGCACATCTTGCGCATACGAAAGGCGACGTGCAGATAGCCGGTGATTATTATCGAGGGGCGGCTTACCTGGCGGAGGACGGCCCCGCTAGAGATGACTATGTGAGGACGTCTGCTCGTGCTGGCGAGGTCGCCTTGAGAATCGGTGTATGGGCTCGAGGTGAACAGGGCGAAGATAGCTGGGAGGCTATCACGCAGGACGGGCTTTCCGTCATTGACGAGTGTCAAACCCAGGGCGGCACTCTGAAGAGTATAGGTACTCTTATCGACGCCTGCTTGTCCTCGGAGATCCTCAAGGCCAAGTGAGTTCTCACCCCCCAATATCTGTCACCATGTACTGATACTCTTTACTCTCAGGAATCTGCTCAGGTCGGCGATGAGCGGTACGACGGACTCGAAGGACAACCATCTGCGCGCATTAACTTTGGCACTGCTCACGCCGCATTTTATGCATACAGCTATGGAGCACGCTATGACTATGCTGGTGACGTGCGAGCAGCTAGCGTCGGGGATGGGCGCAGGTTCTGTGAAGGGCGCGAAAAACACGACGGGCGCCGATACTGTTGGAAACGGTCCGCTCAGGTTATGGATTGCTGAGCGAAATTTGGGTTAGTCTTGTTTGCTTACTCCTTGCAGGTGGCTAATATCGATACGGATTGCAGAGATCCACCGAAGAAGGGGCGATGTGGCTCGTGCCGAAAAACAAGAAGCGGCTATCGCAGCGCTCAGGAATGTTGTCCGTTAGTAGCTTACTCACACATTATAGACTTTCGATCCTGCATTATTTATTACCGCCACGCTCATATGTATCATGTACTGTATTATTATCTTGCTCGCTTGCTATTGATACTGCTTTCTCTAGATGTCATACATGACATCGCAATTCTTCAAAGGTCCTTGATGAACGTCCAATATACAAGGGTCACTGACGACAGGCAACGACGTCAGATGTGAATACGAACAAGTGTGAGTCTCCGTTAAGGATAAAGGTCTTGCCACTTGGCAATAATGACATACTAATTTTTGTGCTCGCTGCCCAGTCACGGATACAGGAAACGTCGACGAAGCCAAACGCCACCAAGGACCGTAACGACGGAGAATTTCAAATCACAGGCCCTCCGAGGATACCTGAAGACTCTTCTCGCATTCAAGTTGCTGCGATGTGGAAAACTGATAGAGCACATTCCAGCTCTTTCAAACAGGTCCGGATTGCACGATACAAGGTGCCTCGAAAGAGTCATCAGGCATCGCAGGTGGTCACTCGAAATCCTCTCATGATCATGAAATTTCAAGTGGCGCTCCCCATGTTTGTTGACGTACAGGCGGGTGGGTACCTTCATTTCCGGAAATACATTACCCCGTGGGGTGAAAACATCAAGTCTCCGAGTCCGAACGCCTCATCGGTCAGATGTAGCTGCGCAACAGACATCGATGAATGTCTTCATCTATCCGGCTATCCGAGTTTATGGTCATCACGGATGGTAAGGCGTTCTATTTGGGCGGAGCTCGCTGCTCGACCGGCCGAAGTCAAGGTTGCCGGGGGCGCAAACGATCTCGGCCTATTTCTTGTGCTCCGGTCCCGACTGCTTGTCATCGACCTTCCGGTCCGGCAGTCCCTGGGTAGGTGAGGTCGTGGGCGTGGGGAAAGTCACGGTCTTTTACTGACCGTGACAGTACTGTCGCGCGACCCACACCAACACCAGTGGGGCCTGAAACAGGACGCATTGTCGCACAATACTGCACGTATTTCCCATTCCCAGCGAAGCAAGTACGCTACGGTGTACAGGAGCCTTTTGTCATGGAATCTAGAACATCTAGGAATAACTCACGGGCGCTCACAGTATCGCGCCTTCGGGCTCCACGGCGTGCCGATTCCCATCCGTCTAGGAAGAAGACCCATGAAGCTTTGATGGTAGAATCAGTATGTTAGCTGAGGACGAATCTGATAGGCCTCCAGGATACGTTAAGGTCCGACTCGGTTTTCCCGCAACGATTCAGAAGTACATCAGTGATGAATTTTGTCGCAGGCTGTCTTGATAATCAATGGCATACACTTCCATAGGACTCACGTCCAAGACTCTAGAAGATGTTGTCGACAGACATGGGCTTTGAACTCACGGATTTGCAGATTCGAAGGCCGGATCATGCGCGCTCGCCGTACATAAATATGACCCTGCGCTCATGCCGGCAATCTTTCATCTCAACCAACATCCACCTCTCATGATAACGACCTGCAATCACGACTGGATGTACGTGCATTATACAGAAGCATTACAAAGCTGACTTTTCTTGTCAAAATAGCATTCCCAAGATACCCACTTCGATACCGGCGGCTTCACCGCAACCTATCATACCCCAGGAATTGATTGACATCATCATCGATTATTTGTATAATGATACCCACTCGCTCAGAGCCTGTGCTCTCGTTGCATTATCTTGGTCAGGACACAGCCAGCAACACCTCTTCTCTCGAATCACTCTTGCTGGCAGACCATGGCCTGATAAACCAAAAAGTCGAACGGCAGCGGAGCTGTTTCTACGCCTGATAGAATCGGCTCCTCATATCCCTAGCTTCGTTCGGCATCTTGAAATCATCGAGGGCGACATCTTCGAATATGACCGATGGCTCGGCCGATCTACACCAGTACTTGGTCGCATTCTACCCGCGTTCACAAATTTACGAACTCTCCATATTGACTTTAGCGGTGTCTTATGGAGCGACGTCCCAGGGATACACACTTTCTTTCTTTCCGTCTCCAAGTTACCAGACCTCCACAAAGTAACGATAACAAGCTTCCCCGGCGTCCCCAGCTGGGATACATTATTTACTTTGTTCGAGGGTTCGAACGTCGCGGATATCTGTTTGGTGAACATTACTACTTGTACTCTAACTCACGGATCTGTTCCAGGATCCGTTCGAATACCACTCGAAACCCTCTCCCTTTCTCTCGAGAGTAACGAACTCTGGAGCTTTTCGTCGTCGCTCGCGAACCCGTCATGTGTCTTGCAACTCTCCGGTTTACGGAAACTCTGCATCAATATACTGTATTCGCGGGAGATGAAAGTTGTTTCCAAACTACTGGAAACACTGCATATCCCTTCGTTGCAAGCGATAGAGATTCAATTAGAGGCTCTCCGTAAGCAATCGCTGTGACTTTAGTGCTTCCATTCCCTTATCCCGGGCCATTGACGCCTCATAGATTCAGCTGACGCCAATCACCTTCCTGACATCAGCCGTTTTCGGCACATCCGTTTAACGTTAACACCGGAAGGCCTTCGATGCGAGTCGGAGGAATGGATATCAGCTTCAGTTGCCGCTCGGTGCTGGGAAAGATTGTTGAAGAACTTCAGAGAGAACGCCATCGAGACTGTTACGCTCATGCTCCCCAAGATCCATCCGGACAAGTTTCCAGAAGCCGAACGGATGCACTGGGTTGCTCTAGACGCGGCTCTGACCCGTGCTGATATGTCGCATTTGCGAAGCGTATACCTCGAGGACGAGAGTAGTCAAGGAATGGGTTACCGTGATGCGGTGATCAAAGACATACTTCCTAATCTCTATGAAAGGGGTCTTTTGGTATTCTAGGTGAGGACTCCCTTTTATTTCCCGACGGAATTTTTCTGATCGCTCTTCTCAGCGGGGAATAACATCACATACCGTGATCGGAATTTGTTCATCTCAGCTTTTCACGTACCGCTGGTAGTCGTGAGAGTACCTGTTTATTCATAGGATATCCTCAACTTTTACTCCGCTTCAGATTACTCCAGAAATGATGTAATGCATTCTGATAAGAGGCAAAAGACGTGCTTTACAATGAGATGGGTCGGCCAGCTTGAAGAATATCACAGGCAGACATACCACATAGAAGGTACGTTCTATATTTAGGACAAGCAGTGCAAAGAGGGTACGTTAAGGTGGAAGAGAATTATGCACTGCCGGAGGAAGGTAAGATAAAGCAACAACTTCTTGAAACTTACGTAGTAAAAAAGGTGTAATATTTTATAAAGGGATCGAACCCAGTCACACCAAAAAAAGTAAAATTTCAGCCAAATTTCAGTTTGGCAGAAACTAAATATGAAATTTGTAAAATACCATATATAGACATGCGCCCTAGTGTTCCGATGACTCGGCTTCCAGTCGCATGCCGATGGAGTCATGCCGAAAGAAGTCAAGCCAGTGTGATCGGCTTGACTTCTTCAAGTCACAGAAGAGAAGTGGCTTCACTCGGCTTGACTACGGCTTCGAGTCAATATGCCACCGACTGCAAAATATGGCCCAATTTCCCAAGCTGGACATTTTACGACACAGCCACAATGTTCCCACCCTCCTCAACCGTCCATTCTATAACACCTTTTGAGACATCTTTACATGCAATATATGTGCAGTGACCTCAAACTCTCTGATTGACTAGCGTATACCCAGCATTGTAGCTTATCCGCTGAAATTGAAGTTTGGTATTGCTATTTTGAGTAACGTCTAGTAAAGTCGACGGCATGCCGACTTCATGCCAAGTTGATATGACTTCGAGCCGGGTTGCTGACAAATTTCGGCTGGAAGTCGTGATGACTTCCAAGTCACAAGAAGTCACGCCAAGCCGTGCGAAGCCGAGTCATCGGAACACTAATGCGCCCTCTCCCGCCCACAGGCGGGAAGAGGCGGGAGGGAGCGGGATTCCTATATATGGTAGTTGCCTGTTTTCGGAATTAGTTTCTGCCAAACTAAAATTTGGCTGAAATTCTACTTTTTTTGGTGTGAGTGCTCCCATCATGGGATGCGCCATTACACCACATAGGCACCTTTGCTTTGGCGGAACTGTTATTCCTCGAGAATTCAGGTGTCATCTGTCCTTTGTCAAGTAACCTTCGACCAGCTGCGGTTTCCCATACACGCCGCTCTCAGCTCTGCTACTAACCTGAAAAAGGCCTCTTGATTTCGATCAACGCATACGGGTACCCTTCATTACCAGAATGCATTGCCCCATGTGTGACAATATCAAGTCGCCGAGCCCGAACGTCAGCAATTTTACAAAAAACATCAATGACCGTCTTTAAATCGTCCATTCAATGTCGTCTGTCCAAATTTATGGTAATCACAGATGGCACCCCGTTTGTGTGCAGAGCTCGACAGAAATGTTGTATACTGCAAGCTGTTGCATTTCCCGTTCACGGCGAAGCGAGGTCACCTTTTTCGTGGAATCCAAAACACCGAGGAATAAGTTACGAGTATCTGCACATTCGGGGCCCATGGTATGCCGATTCCCATCCATCTAGGAAGAAGACCTATAAAGTTTTAACTATAGAACCCGTATTTTCCCTCCTGAGAGCTGAGGACGAATCATATATCGCTTTCGCTGACCTTCAGGATACGTCATAGCCCGACTCGGTATGCCACACTGCGATTTAGAAGTACATCAGGGATGGATTTCGTCACAAGCTGTCTTGATAATCAATGGCATGCACTTCAATAGGCTAAGGTTAACTCTAGAAGACACTATCGACAACACGGGTTTCGTTGATCTGTGGATTCGAATCAAGGCAAATGAAAATCGAAGGCCGGATCATGTGTAATTTCTTCAGGGACATTCGGCTACATAAATATGACCCTGCACTAAGCGCGGCAATTCTTGTCTCTCAACCAACATCTACCTCTCTCATGATACCGACCTGCGTTCACGACTTAATGTACGTGCATTGTGCAGTAGCATTAAGGAGCTGACTTTTCTTTGCGTTTTAGCATTCCCAGGATACCCCCTTCGATCCCGGCGGTTTCGCCGCAACCTATTATACCCCAGGAATTGATCGATATCATTATCGATTATTTGTATAACGATACTCGCTCGCTAAGAGCCTGCGCTCTCGTTGCATCGTCTTGGTCAGGACGCAGCCAGCAAAACCTATTCCTTCGCATCGCTCTTGCTGGTAAACCATGGCCTGATAAGCGCAAAAGCCGAACGTCGGCGGAGCTATTTCTCCGCCTGATAGAATCGGCTCCGCATATCCCGAGTTTCGTTCGGCATCTTGATATCATCGAGGGTGATGCCTTTAGGTCTTACCGGTGGCTCGCCCGGTCTATGCCAATACTAGACCGCATCCTCCCTACGCTCACGAACCTGCGAACCTTCCACATCAACTTCACCGGTCTTCTATGGCGCGACATCCCGGGAATACATACATCCTTTCTCTCCATTTCTAAGCACCCCGACCTCCACAAAGTAACAATATCGAGCGTCACTAGCGTTCCCAGCCTCAACGGACTATTCACCTTGTTCGAGGGTTCGAATGTGACAGATATCTGCTTGGTTAACGTTACCACTGGTGCTCTGACCGACGGATCACAGACATATGTTCCAACTTCCGTTCGAATACCACTCAAAACCCTCTCCCTTTCTCTTGAAAGTCACGAAGTTTGGCGCCTTTCGTCGTGGTTCGCCGACCCGTCCTGTATATTGCGTCTATCCGGTTTACGGAAACTACGCATCAACATGGTCGAAGTTCAGGAGATGAAGGCAGCTTCCAGACTACTGGAAACGTTGCATATGCCTTCCCTGGAAGCGATAGAGATCCGATTGGAGTCGCTTGGTAAGACGTTGCTATTTTAGCGCTTCCTGTTCTTATCCATCCAATCTCATAGAATACGTCGACTCTACCGATCACTCGGAAAACCTCCCCAATCTCAGCAATTTTCGGCACGTCCGTTTCGCTCTGACGTCAGAGTGCCTTCTAATCGAGGCGGAGGAATGGATATCAGCTTCAGTTGCCGCCCAGTGCTGGGAACGGTTGTTGAAGAACTTCAGAGAGAACGCCATCGAGACTGTTACGCTCACGCTCCCCAAGATTCATCCGAACAGGTTTCCAGAAGCAGAACGGATGCATTGGGTTGCTCTAGATGCGGCTTTGACCCGTGCTGATATGTCGCATCTTCGACGGGTGTACCTTGAGGACGAGAGCAGTCAAGGAATGGACTACCGTGTTGCCGTGATCAAAGACATACTTCCTAATCTCTACGACAAAGGTCTACTGGTATTCTAGGTAAGAATCCTACTTTATTTCTAGACATTGGAAGCCTCTGATTCCTCTTCTCAGTGCTGGAAATGTCCCGCTTTTTACATACCCCCGATACCGTTTATTTGGAAAGTACTGGCATGTAATCCTTAATACCCTTCAGTTTATCCTAGTTTGTATTTTAAGCAGCCCATATTTATGCAATATAGCGTTTATCTTCTTCACACTCTCGTGGCCTGAGTCCTTAGCTTACTTTAATTATCAACACACTGCGTGGCAAACATTTGCGCGGTCCTTTAAAGTTTATGTCCACGCAGGTAGGTGAGATTCAGTTGTCGAGATGGAGTCCCGGTCCGTTTACTTCTCGTCATCCCAAGCTTTACATGAACAACATTACAGTAGACGTCTAGGAGACTCTCCGGTTTGCTCAGGGACATTATATAAACATGGCCCCGTAATCACCGCGGCCCGATAGTTCCTTCTTCTCAACCATCACCTACGTCTCTCATGACAACTGCCCGTGTTCAGGACTCGATGTATGTGCATTGCGCATTAACCGAGCCAAACATTTTAAATAAATATTAGCATTCAACCTGAAATCCCCGCTTCGATCCCGGCGGCTTCGCCTGTGCTACCCCAGGAATTGATCGATACCATTATCGATTACTTGTATAACGATACCCACTCGCTGAGAGCCTGTGCTCTCGTTGCATCGTCTTGGTCAGGGCGCAGTCAGCAACACCTCTTCTCCCGAATCACTCTTGCTGGCAGACCATGGCCCGGTAAACCAAAAGGCCTAACGTCGGCGGAGCTGTTTTTGCGCCTGATAGAATCAGCTCCTCATATCCCAACCTTGGTTCAGCATCTTGAAATCATCGAGGGCGATGTCGTGCTCAGTTGTGACCGCTGGCTCGGACGATCTATATCAGTACTTAACAGCATCCTACCCGCGCTCACAAGCCTGGGAACTTTGCATATCAACTTTAGCGGTGTCTTATGGTGCGACATACCAGGGATACACACTTCCTTTCTTTCTGCTTTCAAGCTCCCGGACCTCCGCAAAGTCACGATATCAAGTTTGACTATAATTCCCAGCTTAGATAGACTGTTTGCCCTATTCGAGGGTTCGAACGTAGCGGATATCTGCTTGTTGAACGTTACCACCGGTGATCTGACCGACGGTTCGCAGACATATGTTCCAGGATCCGTTCGAATACCGCTCGAAACCCTCTCCCTTTCTCTTGAGAGCCTCGAACTCTGGCACCTTTCGTCGTGGCTCGCGAACCCGTCATGTATCCTGCAACTCTCCGTTTTACGGAAATTGTGCATCAATATATTTTATCCAGGGGAGATGAAAGCTTTTTCCAGACTACTGGAAACGCTATATATTCCTTCCTTGCAGGTGATAGAGATTCGATTGGAGGCCCTCGGTAAGCAATTGGCTTCTAATTTAACGCTTCCTTTCCTTATCCATCCTCGCCTCATACATAGATTCCACTGACACCAACCACTTCCCTGACATCAGTCGCTTTCGGCACATCCGTCTAACGGTAACACCAGAAGGCCTTCGAGGCGAGTCGGAGGAATGGATATCAGCCTCAATTGCAGCCCGGTGCTGGGAACGGTTGTTGAAGAACTTCAGAGAGAACGCCATCGAGACTGTTACGCTCTTGCTCCCCAAGATCCATCCAGACAAGTTTCCAGATGCCGAACGGATGTATTGGGTTGCTCTAGATGCGGCTTTGACCCGTGCTGATATGTCGCATCTACGACGGGTGTACCTCGAGGACGAGAGTAGTCAAGAAATGGACTATCGGATTGCGGTGATCAAGGACATAGTTCCTAATCTCTATGACAAAGGTCTGTTGGTGTTCTAGGTGAGAATCCTGTTTTATTTTCAGACACACTGAAAGCCTCTGATTCCTCTTCTCAGCGCTAGAGACATTACTATCAGAACTCTTTCATCTCCGCTTTTTGCATACCCCCGGGCCCCGATATCGTTTATTTGGAAAAGTACTGGCATATAATCCTTAATACCCTTCATTTTATTCCGGTTTGTAAGTTAAGCAGCCATATTTATGCAATATAGCGTTTATCTGCGTTACAGTCTCGTAGCCTGAGACCTTGGCTTATCAACACAGTGCGTAGCAAATATTTGCGATTTCCTTTCATGTACACGCACTCGATAATAGAGAACAATTTGTTATCGGTTTATGCAGCCCTGGCCCGTTCACTTCTCGTCATGCTTTACATGAACAGCATTACAGTAGACGCCTCCCCAATCAGACTCTCGAGTCTCCGGCCCGGGTTTGCTCAGGGGCTTGTGAACATATCCCCGTAATCACGGCCCGACAATTCCCTCTTCTCAATCACCACCTATATCTCTCATGACAACTGCATGCGTTCACGACTCGATGTACGTGCATTGTGCAAAAGCATCAACTCAACCAAACATTTAAATATATATTAGCAGTCAACCTAAAATCCCCCCTTCGAACCCGGCGGCTTCGCTGCTACCCCAGGAATTGATCGATGTCATTATCGATTACTTGTGTAACGACACTCAATCGCTAAGAGCCTGTGCTCTCGTTGCATCGTCTTGGTCAGGGCGCAGTCAGCAAAACCTCTTCTCTCGAATCACTCTTGCTGGAAGATGGCCCAATAAACCAAAAGGCCTGACATCGGCGGAGCTGTTTTTGCGCCTTATAGAATCCACTCCACATACTATCCCGAGCTTTGTTCAGCATCTTGAAATCATCGAGGAGGACGTCTTCAAGTGTGACCGCTGGCTCGGCCAGTCGATACCAGTACTTGATCGCATTCTATTCGTGCTCACAAACCTGCGAACCTTTCATATCAACTTCAGCTATGCCTTATGGCGCGACATCCCAGGCATACACAATTCTCTTCTTTCCGCTTCCAAGCTACCGGACCTCCGCAAAGTAACGATAACAAACTTGCCCGACGTCCCCAGCTGGGATATACTTTTTACCTTGTTCGAAGGTTCGAACGTCGCAGATATCTGCTTGACGGACATTATGACCTGTGCTCTGACCGACAGTTCCCAGACATATGCTCCAGGGTCAGTTCGAATACTACTCGAAACCCTCTCCCTTTCTCTTGCAAGCGACGAGCTCTGGCACTTTTCGTCGTGGCTCGCTGACCCATCATGTGTCTTGCAAGTCGACTGTTTACGGAAACTCTGCGTCAATATCGTGTATACGCAGGAAATGAAAGCTTTTTCCAGACTACTGGAAACATTGCATATGTCTTCCTTGCAAGTGATAGAGATTCGATTGGTAGCCCTGGGTAAGTACCCGTTTCTAGTTTATTGCTTTCATTTCTTATCCCTCCATGCCTCATAGATTCCGCTGACGCCAACCACCTCCCCGACATCAGTCGCTTTCGGCACATCCGCTTAACCCTAACACCAGAAGGCCTTCAATGCGAGTCGGAGGAATGGATATCAGCCTCAGTTGCCGCTCGGTGCTGGGAACGATTGTTGAAGAACTTCAGAGAGAACGCCATCGAGACTGTTACGCTCATGCTCCCAAAGATCCACCCAGACAAGTTTCCAGGAGCTGAACGGAGGCATTGGGTTGCTCTCGATGCAGCTCTGACTCGTGCTGATATGTCACATTTGCGACGGGTGTACCTCGAGGACGAGAGTAGTCAAGGAATGGGTTACCGTGATGCGGTGATCAAGGACATACTTCCTAATCTCTATAAAAGAGGTCTTTTGGTATTCTAGGTGAGGATCCTCTGTTTCCCGACGGAACGTTTCTGGTTGCTCTTCTCAGCGCCTGAATTGCATCATGTACCTGGTCGGAATGTGAGGGGGCGTCGTAAGAGTACTTGTATACCGCCAATATACGAAACTACATGTGACATATGTTCCATAGTATAAGCACAAAGAGGGTGGAAGGTTCTGTCAACTTCTATGTATTTACTTCTGACAAAACAAAATGGTCGCAACATCATTCCATACCGCATATGGGAATCGAACCCAGCACTCCCACCATGAGATGCGCCGTTACACCGTATAGGTACGAGGAACGGTATCCCCATTCCTCACATGATGCTATTTCCCTATACATACAACCGTACACTTCACATAGAGAACAACTCCGTATGCAGCCCCACCCCGCCCAACTCCCTACTCCTCGTCATCCCAAGCCTCGCCACAGTATTAGACGCCTCCCTCACCAGACTCTCTGGCCCACACACACACACGCCAACACCCCCACCCAACCGCGACTGCTCCCCATCATCAGGAGTCTTAACCGAATCCCCCAGCACCTTCCCAAACCTCGGACGCTCAAAGATCACGTCCGAGTTAGGGATAGGCGGCACCGCATCGGGGTTACACAAACACGTCACGTATATCGAGACGTGCACGTCCAGTGTCGGCGCGGCGGCATTGGTGATATCCATCAGCATCGGCGCGAACCAGTCGATCGAGCCTGAAGAGACGATGAACGACAAGACAGGAAAAGGAGAAATGAGGGGGACCTACGGAAAGATCGTATACACCAAACGAACTCGATCCTCTTGGTTCGCTCCCCACGAGATCGACCGAGCTTGACACACCTCCCAACGATGTCATCCAGTAAACCGATCGTGAACGTCGCCCCGCTCCCCCCAGCGAACAACAGCACGTTCTCGTACTGCCCCAAGTCAACGCTGCACCCTCCATACGGACCATCGAGCATGACCTGCACGGGAATCTCTAGTCCAGCCTCAGTCTTCTTCCCCTCTTCCAAGCACTTCGTCTTGCTCTCCTCAGTCTCGTCGGTAGTGAACACATTAAGCGCCCTCGTCCAATCACCCGCCACCCTCGCTCCTAGTATGATTCCAGGCGTCGAGATACACGACACCCTCTTGGGCGCCGACAGGATGGTCAGCGGGTGGGACTCGAAGACACGCCCTGAGAAGAAAACTCGTAGGCAGACGTGTTGTCCTGCTTCCCAGCCGAAATCGCAGTCCGGTATACGGATCTGAATAGAGGGAATGAGCTGGGTGGATGACGATAAAGAAGAAATGAACAACGTACGATGGTCATCTGGTTATCGACAGCAGTGACGGTAGCATCTTTGATTCGATACCGGAACAGACGCATGAGCATATCCAGCCCATACAACGCCAGCGGAGGGAATATCCACGGAGAAGCAAACGTCGTATGATAGCATATCGTAATGAAAAACGCCACGAACCCAAGCACACTACATCACCAAAGTCAACATCCATCCGCCTAACCAACAAGTGTCAAGAGAGAGACGTACTGAACAACAAAAAAGATCTGATAGCAAAAACTCCTCGCCGGCTTGACGCTCGTCAGCACAATCACACACAGCAGCCCAAACGCAGCGATCCCGCTTGTCTCCTTCTGCTCCCCCAGGATCGTCAGGTTATATTCCAGGTGGTTCCGGATCCACAGCGAGCCGTGGATGACGGCGGCGAGGAACATGAACCGCCCGGACCAGCGGTGCACGTAGTTGAGTCTCTCGTATCCGTGCCCAGGGCCTAGGAGTAATGAGAGCAGGGAATTCTTCGTAGCGAACAGGAAGACCACAGGGAATTGGGCGAGAGCCAGGAATCCTGCCCGGTTGGGATTGTCTTTCAGTGGAGCATCGACGATGATGCATACTAGCACGACGGCAAGGTAGGCGAGGATTACGAAGACTACAACGTCGGTGTGAGACTTATTGCATATGTATACGTGGTTGAAACTTACTATGTCCGACGTTTAGTGCAAGAAGCGACGGCGTCCACAACGTGACGCTCCCGATGGTCCCGACGATACTTCTAAGGCGATTCTTCGCTGTTATCGAGCGAGGCGGTGTAGTCTGTTGTAGGGGCACGTATATCCCTTTGGCGCTAAAGTCCTCGCCGATGCCTTGGAACCACAGCCAAGTTCGTCTGTTGCGTACCGAGCGAACAAGGTACGGCAACGAGTACAGAATCGCAACACCAGCGCATGATGCCCATATAGCGGTGAACCTGCGCTGCCATTTCGGATCTTCTACGTATGAACTTGATACCTTGTCAGTTGCAGAACTAACAAGATGCATGAAGGACGTACTTGTATTGCTGAAACTCTGCTGGGATCGTTGGAGGTGTTCCAGTGCTCATCTTAGGCGACGTTGAAGGGTAGCAGAGCCAATGCGTGAAGGACTACCTGATGAGTATACATTCAAGCAAGGAAACGTCCATTATTTCATCCGATTCTCGGACTGCGGCTGCGCGGCACAAAAAGTTTTTTCGTTCGTATTGGTCTTTGTTTGGCACTGGCGGCTGAATCTATTCTGCCTTGAAACGATCAATCTGTTTCTCCACACAAAGTTGATAATTCATACAACGGATTAACAAAGGCAAAACGTATGAGCACCGCATCAGTGAGTGCTTCCCATCCCGTGGGTACCAAACCTCCCAAACAAAGTCTCACCCACCCCCACACCGATGATGATAGCGAGAATGAATCCCACCTGGAATGTCCTAGAAATCCAGAATCAGAAAGGGCACCCACACGTCGAAGAGAAAATACCCACATGGCTGCTAACATGAAGGTGAAAGACAAGGTGGACTGCAGCGCATGCAGGGCACCCCTTGCCAAATCATTCCTGAGAACGAACGGCGGCGCTGAACGCAGCACAGCAGACTTGAGCGCACCCGGCTCGGACTTGAGCGCCTCGACTTCAGAGGAAGAGTCGCGATTCTTCTTTGCGTAGAGTACTTGGGCCCTGGCAAGCTTCATTAGCTGAGGTAAAGGAAGTCAGGTTGGCATGCAAACCTTCGCGCCCAGTGTCCTTCCATGACCCTCCTCATCGCCGCGAGCCAGCGGTCGATCAGCGCCAACATGAAAAGTCCAATACACGCTCCAATCATCGCACCAACGCTCTCTGGGACCCAGCCTTCGAACCACAAGATATCCCCCGGCGTGAAATGCAGATATGGAATCATCATGCCCGACATGAGCGTCGTGTCTCCCTCCGAGTCCATTCCTGTCATGGAATCCATACTAGACGAAGAATGCGCCAAAGCAAATGGGAGTAGAAGTGTAAGGAGGGCGAATATCTTGAACGACATCATGGACTAGCGGATAATGGGATCAAGTCCGAATACATGATTTGCTCCGGTGCATACAAACAGAAGTAAACACGCGGGATCCGGTGGTGAGAAACGAGAGGAATATAAAGTCCGGAAGGACGCTGTATTCAGCCCCTGTTGTCAAATCCTGTGGTCGACACCATTCCAGACGCATCGTTTCTGGATAGAACGGACGACAGAGGACAGAGAGTAGTCGACAGCCAAATGGTAGGGACTGCTGGACAACAGGATTCCCGAGTGATTCTCCGAGTAATAAACAACGGAAACGAGACAGCGTATCGGGTGTCGTTGTCAACGTGGTCCGTGGAACAACTCCTTTTGTCGATCACGCGATGATGCTGACGAGAGAGGGATGACGAGTATCCGGGGCGGTGGGGAGGACCATCAGCGACGGCCAGCGCTGAGGGCATATCGATCCAATAAAGGGTATGCAACCCGGACCTGTGGTGATGGTGATGTTTGGCAATGATAGTCGAGCGAGACGATACTCGACGCACCTGAGATGAGGGAAGGACCACAGCATATACGATCCACCTTCGTGGTATCAGGTCCTTCAGCGAGACGAACCGGTCCCAAGACCCTCCGGTCGCACATCGTTTCACCTCCTACAGGATCCCAAGACGTAAACGAAGGGACGATAAGGCTAGTACGGTCGCAGAGCACAAGCAGAAGCATGTTCGCTATCCATGTCGAGAAGTAAGAGTTGCAGAGGAAAGTTGCGACGCATGGGCGTGATGATGGTGGTTGAAGGAAGGAAGGAAACCACTGAGGAGCCACGAGTCCTTTTTGCGGTGGCGTGGGAATCCACATACGAGCCTTTTGTTTTATTGGCTGGAAGTCACGTTGACACGTGCAGGGTTCAATTAAAAGTTTAAAATTGAATTCGAACCGTGCCTTGCGGATACTTGAGACCTCTGCTGCTCGACCAATATTCACTCTCGTCTGTGTAAAGGGAGGGAGAACAGGGAAGTACGATTACCAACGGGGCTATTCTCGTTTTGGCCAATGCGGCCCAATTATCGAATCATCTTGCGTCACCATCACTATCAAAGGCGAAGAATTCCGCTCATCATCTCGTTCTGACAGCTCTTGCAAGAAGTAAACATGATAGTTTTATATTGCCACCAAGCCGAGAAAACTGTTTTTTAACGGCCCTCAAGATAAGTTGTGTTGCATTTCTAAACATCTCACCGACGTATGGGCGTAATAGCGTCCAATAAATCGGAGAGGCGCAAGTGGACTTTTCCGCACACAAGTTCGGTTATTAGTCTCCAAGTTCACTTTCATCTTCCGGTTTATCGCGTAGGTTTGGTGTTGACTATAGTTTGGGAATAAAAACTAGGCCGTGATACGTAATCTCCATCCCGCCTCCCAGGTACCTGGGAAAGAATACGGTACCTACGCCGTTCAGCCGGCCATATCGCGAACCCTTGAGCTCTCCGGGATTTCGTTCTAACTTCTCAGTGCGTCTCACAGGGCTCGATTTATCGTCTACTCGCAGTCTACACAGTTCAAAGTGGCATTTGAATTCAGAGTTGATTGTCTGGAAGGTATCGGAAGATATGTGAGCTCCAAAATAAATAATGGCACAAAAGACATGCATGCCTTGAACCCGCCCCCTAGATTCTATCTACACATATACGCAGCGGTAGCAGCTGACGCTGACGCATATATCTTCATATAAAATCATTCAACTTGCAAAGGACGCGAACTTGCACACTTCCAAGTAAGTAATTTGTGATCGGAAAAGGTCCACTTGCGCCTCTCTGATTTATTGGACGCTATTATATGGGCGTAATAGCGTGTAATAATTCGGACAGGTGCAAGTGTACTTTTTCCGCACACAAGTTAGGTTTCAGGGTGCAAGTTGGCTTGCATCCTCCCGCAAGTTAAGTGTCCTTTTACACAGGTTTCCTGCTGGCTATACTTTGGGGATCGGATCAGGACCGTAATATGTAGATCTCTGTCCCGCCGGCCGGGCACTGATTATTTGCTTGTACTGTATAAATCAAGTATAAATTCTAAATTTCGGGGAAGGAATACGATACCTACGTTGTTCAGCCGGTCCTACCGTGCACCTTTTAAATGTCTAGAAATTAGAATTTCGTTCTCAGTACATTTCACTGAGCTCCATATCGTCGGCTCGCAGTCTGCAATGTGCATAGTATAGAGCATTTCAATCTAGGATTGACCGTCTCGACGATGTCGAAAGATAAGCTAGTTCTAAGATATAATCATATATCAAGGCACAGACTGCGTGCATGCGTCGAATGTGACGCCACAAGGATAGCCCACTACTAATGAATCTCAAATCTAAAGACTAGACACCGAGGTGGAATAATATAAATTCGTCGCGTCAAACGGAGATGACTGAATAGGTAAAGGAGATGAATACGCTTAAGGAGTTCGGGCCACAGTGGCCTACAGAGCTAAAACTCGTGTTAAATAAGCGCCGAAACAAAAACAAGGTCCGCCACGTCGTCCTACCGGCTCCGACTCCTGCTCAGAACGCGGTCTCCACTGGCCAGACCTTATCCTGACGTTTATGGTTATGATGCATATATCCTTACAAAAGCCACTCAACTTGCGGGAGGACACAAACTTGCGCACTTGCATGTAACTTGCGACTGCAAAAGGTCAACTTGCGCCCACCTGAATTTTTACACGCTATTACGCCCATACTATTACGCCCATACCGACGCAACAGGAATTGATTGCAAGCTCAACGTAAGTAATCAAGTTTCTTAACCCGAACTATTACAAGAAGCTGGTGGAACGAACATTAGTCGTTCACCTTTAGCGCCGTGCTCATTGATACAGAACGTGTAAACGGACGATTGAATTGTTTCATATCCCAGAAACACAGGCTCAACGACGAACACAGCAGGTATCCCCGCCTACGATGGCGCCTCAACATTGATAGCTTTGAAAGTGACATTGGAATATGAGGCCTGAAAAGATCGACTGTAGTAGTGTGGTATCTCCTGTATCATGCTTGAACTGTTTTAAGATTGTGATAGTAGGACAAAATCAGACAAGCTTCATATCATATATCGCGCAAAAATGACAATTGTAACTATTCATAAGACGATTCCCAGTCCGAGTACAACGACCTTCATCAACACTAGTGCTTAACACCCAGCGGGAACAGTAGTATCGTCCACATAGTTTGCCGCAGACATTCCCAAACCGCGACTCGCGAAAGCGTTCCAGAGGAGGCAATAGTTATCTCCATCATAGCGAAGCGCATCGGCTTGGATCCACGCAGCTCGGGCTTGGACGACTACATATGCTCAGTCAGATGGCAATGAAGCATGCAAGATCTGGTAAACTTACAGGTAGGGTAGCAGGGCTGGAGTTGTAACGCGTCTATGAAGAGGTGGAGGTAAACTATATTTCCTTCAGAGCCAGTCGCATCATCCATGGCTGTCGACGACCATCCGTGGGCTTGAACCAGGGCAGCGTATACATTATGTAGCATGTTGGCCCACACCTCGCCGATATCTGAGGACTGATGAGCGGGTGATAAGTGGGCTATGAGCACACTCACTATGAACCTCGAATAGGCTTTTAATTGAAGAGTACCGCAGTGGGTTCACTTTGGGATCCGTGGAGTAGGGATAGCGGCGGATGCCAGCAGGGTTGTTTGATGCCCAAGCCGCAAGAACAAAGTCAGAAATAGTACCGTTCTTTTGTTGAGTCCACCTGTGGTTGTGAATCAGCCTCCCGATAGTGGCGAGAAGAGAGGCAAAATGTCATACTCTGCCATCGCGTCCGACCATCCTGAAACCCATATCAGTAATCAACAGTATTAGAATAAAAGCCGTAAATGTATACCTTCGCCTAACCCAACAGATTCTGTTGTCGCCAAGCACCTAGCCGTGCCGCCCCCAGTCAAGCGACTAGTCATCCCATGAGTAAGTTCATGAACAATTATATCGTTCTGCAAGTCTCCATCACGATTGGGAATGGTTCCGTCCCAAATACCTATGCGGCAGTTACCAGACTGACCACTGAAAATTTCTGCATATCAGCTCACGATACAGCGCAGATTCAACAGTGAACAGCCTACTCGGGAAGGGTAAGAAACCCTCCATTGTTGATCTCACCAGCATCTTGTACAGACAGCTGCACTCGGTCCCCGCTCTTTCCTCCTTTCCCAAAATTGTCCTGCTGGTAATTATAAGCAGCCTCGGTCCACCCGTACTTGTACGCAACGTCATGGAATCTGTTGGCGATGTAGAAGGCGTTGGTGCGAGCAGCGTCGATGTTTCCGCCGATTAGAGGGCCCACGCCTGTATTGTATGGGTAGTTGAACGTGCTGTTCGAGGATTGCTGAGTTGTGGTAAGCAAAACTCCCTGGTAGGCGATCACATTGTTTCCACTGCGAGGTATCAGGAGGCTGTAGTACCATGCGAATGTATATATATATACTTACGCGGTTTCTCCATTCTGTACCCAGCCTTGAGGAGAAGATGTTGAGTCCTCAGGGTTGACGAGAGTTTGTTCGCCATTTGCGACAGATGCCCTGTTTATTGGTACGACGGTATACTATGCCGATTAAAAAAGACGTGAAAGGGAGGAGAAATGAGAGATTACCGTAGCCTGGGCAGAAAAATCGGTGATTCCAATTATATCTCCTGAATGGGCGTCGACAAAAGCTTCATAAGCAGTATTGGCGTCAGCGTTCATGACTTGGATTACGTGGGTAAGGGCCACCGATCCGTCTTCGAGAGCCAGATATTCGAGAGAGTTGATGCCGCTGTAGGTGGCAGTTAATGCATCCTCCACTTTGCTGATGATCGAATCCAGCTCTATGGACGGCTGGGAGGAAGCGATGTTCGCTACATAATATCCTTAATACGAAGGTGGGGCATAGGTGCAAAATATCACTTACATGTATTTACGAATGACGACCCGAGCGACACAGCATTGCCGTTCTTGAATGCAACGTTGGCAACAGCATTTGCAAATGGAACACCGTCCTGAGCAAGAGACGTTAGGACCACGTCATAGCAATCAGACGAAAGACGTACATGATACTGCTTCGCATATGCGTAACTCATACCGTTCTCAGAAGTGTGGCCAGAGTTATACATGATGGTAGAGGAATCAACGTTCAGTTCCGACGCAATGAAGGAGACTGCGGCTGTATCTAGGTGGTCGCTAGTAAAAGACGAGATCGCTTTCCCCCCATCATAAGTCTGCAAAGAATGAGACGAGATGATGAGCAGCAGGATATCAGTAATCTATTACCTTGAAGGTCGACTCTGGATGGTAGGTATCGATCGTCAAGTCGCGTCCAACGGTCCTACGGTGGTGGGTGGAGTATCTCGAAGGGGATGGCCATGGTGTAGCATATGTGGCCTTGGCGAGGAAGACCGCAAGAAGCACAGAGGATAACAGTTCTTTTCCAAAGACGCGCATGGTTAGTTAAGAAAGACGAGGATGTTTCTTGTGAGTAGAATAAGAGATCCTGAAGTGGTTTATATAGCTAGCCATTCTCCCCTTGCGCGAAAGGGAATAAGCCTCAAGGTAAACGGTGAATTGGCGAGTCTGTCGAGGCACACGGAGTATTAGCGCAGTCTAGTAGTCAGGAGAAATGAAGTCGGAGAAACTCGCACGGTGGCATCGGGAGTCGTCATTTTGATGACTCCAGGAACATTGATGCTCTCAACACAAATCATTGAATTTATGATGATCACATATCCGAAGACGTATCGGAAATCCTGTTAAGGAAACCACTTACCCACTTATCAGAAAGCAAAGCGTGGCACGGCCCTCCCTTAATCTAATAGTCCGCCTCGGCTACATGCAGCTTTGCTTTCTGACAAGTCAGTGAGGTCCAGGGATAGACTCTCGGAGGGAAGGCGATGAGACGTCTCAAAGTAATGGGGAATAGGAAGTGTAACCGAACTTTTTTGCATTCATACACGCATTAGAAGTCTCGCCGACCGGCGCGTATGAATTCGATGGACAAACAGGAAATAGAGCACCGTGCGATGCAATAACAAGGACCAAGGTACGCCCGGTTTGAGATCCTCGCACCAGGAGCATGAGAAGAGCTAGTGAACTCAATGAGATGCAAGTATGCATGTCGGCAGGGAATGAAAGCCGTACTTTGTTTATATTGAGCTTCATCAGTTCCCCGCCGATGGCGCCATCGGCTTCTGACAGGTGTATTCTCTTTATAATATCCGCGTTCACATGAAGACTGCTGGTGGGAAAGATATTCCGTAGAGAGATGTTGGTCACATGTATAAAAAAAATCCCGTCTCTCAGCTTCAGGCGTTAGGAGCATCCGGTACTATACCTGTACCAACGGTCATTTAGTCACTGGAAGAAGGAGATAAAGGAGAGGAAAGCTGACGGGAGTAATTATGTATCCGAATCGCATGGTATTGCCTTTCTCTAAAAGGTTACAGAGAACACGGTTTGCGCTTTGACCAAGAGAAGGCGACAAATCATCAAAAGACAGAACTAGATGCAGTATCCTAGACTATCAGAACGGAAACACAGAAAACCTTGCGAGGTTTGCAGATTGATAGTGGTAATATATGGTCTTTCTTTCGTACCATTATCACGAACCTTTGAAAGGTGATGTTCATTGTAGAATACATATTATTAGGGAACAGCCTACTTGCCTTACTGCTTGGGTGATTCGTTTCGTTAGCGGAGAATATTGAAAGTAGGTTCTTATAGCTTGTGTATGCGCAATACACTGCGGTGCAATGGTATCCGGGCCTCTTTTATGCTGACACTGGTCTGAGAGGGTCCGGCGTTCTAGAGGGTCCCATCAGATTTGAACAGACCTAGTACAGAACGAGAATGAAAATCGAGGATATAGCGAGGAAAAAGAGCAATGTCAGAGTCACGATCGTGGCTGTTCACGTTCTGGTTGAGTGCTCGGTCGGTTAAAAGGCGCTAGAACACTACGAGATATCAGATATATATATATTTTCTTCGCAGAGTCGTGACCATGCCATAGAGACAGGAAACTGTAATCGAAGGCGAGTGTGTGTTGGGGTGGTGGCTGTAACTGGAGAAGATTGAACGGTGTCCGGACCGGTAAACCGGCACTTTACTTCCATCCGCTACGTCGATGCCAACATCACCGTTTTGTTTTAAACTGTAACTTCTCGGCGCACATGGTATCATGACTCCCCGAGTCTCTCTCTGGGCGTATGGATCCTTCGTACTCTAGACGAGGTCGACTTGTTCGAGGCTGCGAACTCGTGTACTCAAAACACGATGTCCGTTCACAGTTGCTGGATGGACGATAACAACGTCCACAGTGCTAAACTGAATATAGATGCGTCTGAGGGCACCACTAACAAATGCTGTCTCGGTATACAGCAAAACCAGGTTCGCCAAAGCCGTGAACGACGTCAATGGACCTAGGATTTACGTTTCAAAATCAATCCTGGCTAGTTCTTAGCGCAATATTTTCAATATACCTCGCAGTGCATATCCTTCCAGCAGTAAACGAAGCAAATTGAGACCGGCGGTGTTCTGGGCGGCCGGCCCTTAAGAGACAAAAGACGCATGACAACTACCCCTAACTGCACGGACCACACCACCACCTTCATCCATATCTCAGGAAAAAATCAAGGCGTCGTCGAGAAACTGCTCAAAAGGTAGACTTCTGAGCTATTCTGAACCCGTTATCTAAATCAACTGAAATCATCATCCTAGATGCAAGGGTACCCTCTTCAGTTTCGCTCCATTGAACTAGCAGATTCGCGTGTGTTGGAACTGCGGAAATCAAATGACCCGCCTCTTAAGACCGAGCGTCTTCAGCTAGAGAGCTTTATTGGTGAAGGCCGCGGGTTCTTAGCCACTCTGCAGGAACGGGTCAGCCATGCTCGGGCAGCACTCGATGAACTTTTGGAAGAGGAGAAGCGCGTTCAAGACATGATCGAATCATGCAAGACAATCGTTTCCCCTATTCGCAGGATTCCAGAGGATATTGTCCGCGAGATCTCATTGGTGTCTTGGGAGACCGACGGAGAAAGAAAGGACTCGTTGAATGCAAAGTTTGCGCCGTTCGTTCTTTCACAGGTTTGCAGGGAATGGAGGAAAATTGTGTTATCAATGTCTCGGCTCTGGTCCACCATAAGACTGGACTTTAATTCAAGCCGCCACGACTCAATGACGCGCCAGTATCTCCTTCAGACGTATCTCCTACGGTCCGCGACGCACGACATCACCCTCTCCGTATACAGCAAGAGGGAAATTTCTCAAAGTCATCTCATACCTATTCTTCTGATGAGCGCCCCGCGGTGGACCAATGTTTTCATATCCATTCCTCCTAATTCGCTGCACACATTCTCTGCGGCCAGAGGCTGCCTTCACCGCTTAAATCGTCTTCATGTGGAATACACCAATGGCATCTTTGTGGTGCGCCCACCGTTCAGCAAGCCAAAATTTGACGCCTTTGAGTATGCACCGCTTCTTCGTAGCTTTTCCATAAATGGCGTATGCAACGGGGTTAAACAGATGTACCTGCCGTGGCCGCAGCTCACCACGTATACTGCGCACGATTGGACCAGCACATACCTCGATATTTTTAAGCTGGCTCCAGACATGGAGACTGCCACTTTGCAATGTGACGATGATTCGGAGGATGACGTGCCCCTTCCGACTACTTATCCATCGCATCAGCGCCTTCGTGTACTCTATCTACGCGAAATCGACGAATCAGACGACGGAGGGACGGTCAGATTTCTTTCACATGTGGAGTTTCCTGTGCTGGAGTCTCTGAGTATGTCATACGCGCATACGCGCATCCGGATTCCCAGTTCTCTATGCGGATCAACAGCGGTCAGCCTGAAATCCTTCAGTATCGACGCATTGTTCGCCATCCCTGTCGAGGCGCAGGCTGATTTGTTGGGTCTTCTCAAAACGACACCATCGCTTTCCAGGTTATCGATTTCATGCCGGTCTGTGCCTGAGGGGAATGAGAACAATGGATTGCTTCTCGGGCTCAATGCGAATGTCAACCCTGGTCTTCTTCCCTACCTCACGTTTCTGGAGTTCAGTTTCATAAATATAAACCCATACCTCGACCCTTCTTTCGTTGATATGGTTCAGTCTCGAAGGTATCTTGCACCCGCTCGCGTGGCGCTGGAAACTCTTCGGTTGTCTGTACCTTTTGTCTTACTCTCGGCCAACAATGAGGCAAACGTAAGATGGAAGGATATGTGCGATGAAGGCCTGGTCACGTATGGGGTGGAGTCGTAGTCGCGGGCTCATGTACAATCTAGGGCACCCCTTAAAGGGGAATGAATGTACACTAGATTACTACCTTTTGATGACTATTTTAGTGTTTCAATCAACAGAGTGCTATCTAGTAGAAGTATACAAAATTCACCGTTGCACAGCCCGAGAGATCTTTGATAAGCAGGGTAATTATAAACTATCACGGACAATCTCCCCCTCGTCCATCTACAAGCCATCGTACCATCGCTCACTCGCTAAAAACGTTCCGCTCAAAAGTAAAGGCTTGAATCTCGTGCTACTCGCATCTAATTATGATAGTAGATGTCTGCCTCCTGCCCGCAATGTGGCTACAACGGACAAGACCACCTTCCCCTATCATTCGAGGCTGCCGATCTATCAGTGTCGCGGATGGACAAATTGTTGAAATCAAACACCCCTCCTCTTCCAGCCGAGCATGTCCAGCTGGAGAGGGCTATAGGCAAAGGGCCCAGGTTTTTAGCTGGACTGCAGGAACGGATAATCCAAGCACGTGCCTTGCTTCAAGAGCTTTTGGATGAGGAAAGGCGGGTCGAACGCACGATTGAGTCGTACAAGATAATCGAATGCCCCATGCGTAGGATTCCAGAAGATGTCGTACGCGAAATCTTTTTGACGTGTTTGGACACCGAGGAAGAAGGGATGGATACGTCAAGTGGGCAGTTTGTACCGCTGTTCCTTTCCCAAGTTTGCAGGGATTGGAGGAGTATTGGGCTGTCGACATCTCGGCTTTGGTCATCCATTAAACCGGATTTTGATCAATACCGTAGCGAACTGGCTTGCAAGTATCTCCTTCAGACGTATCTTCTACGGTCTGCGACGCACGATATCACCCTCTCCATACACAGCACGAGGGATATTTCGAAGAGTCATCTCATTCCTGTTCTTCTCTTAAGCGCACCCCGGTGGACCAATCTTTCGATTACTATTCCTTACAATTCGTTATTCGCCTTCTCCGCCGTCAGAGGTTCCCTTCATCGTTTGACCCGTCTCTCCGTCGAGTTCATTGGCGACATTCCCGCGTTACCCGTGGGGTTGGCTAAGCCCATATTTGATGCCTTCGAGTACGCTCCGCTTCTCCGCAGCTTCTCTCTCAAAGGAGCATACAGAGCCATCCTACAGATAAACGTGCCCTGGTCTCAGCTCACCGAATATGCTGGGCACGATTTGACGAGCAGCTACATCGATATTTTGGAGCTTGCGCCGGACATGGACAGCGCTTTCCTACAATGTTATGGGAATTTAGAGGTTGGTCATGGGGTGGTTCGACCTTCGTCCCACCAACGCCTTCGTGAACTTCATGTGCGCGAAGTTGAAGACAATTCGGGTGTCGTTCCACAAGGATCTATACGCCATCTTCTTTCGCATCTAGAGGTTCCTGCTCTGGAGTCGCTGAGTATGACATACGCGGATCAGTACGTACATATTCCGACTTCTCTACGAGGCTCGACAGCCGGGAATTTGAAGTCCCTCTCCATTGCTGCGCCGTTCTTCATTGATGATGGAGTGCAAGCTGATTTAATCAATCTTCTCAAAACGACGACATCGCTTTCCAGTTTATCGGTGCCGTACTCGTTGGTGCTTGCCGACGATGAGAATAGTAGACTAATCTTCGGTCTGGTTGATGCACTATTTCTTTTCCTCAACGTGAATATCAACCCCGATGCTGTTCCCAAACTCACCTCCCTGGCTGTCCGGCCCAGATACGCGGTACCCCGTTCGTTGCCATCCTTCGTTGATATGGTGCAGTCTCGGAGGCATCCTACACATACACGTGCAGCACTGCAGACACTTCATCTGTCGATACCCTTTATCATACCGAGGGACGATCCTGATGTGGCTGCGCGTTGGAAAGATCTATGTGATGAAGGCTTTGTCACGTATGAGATGGAGTAGCAGCAGTCTCACGTACAATTCGAGGGTGTATACAGAAAAGACTAAAGAATGCAATTGTATCAAGCATGGTTCAGCGTCTGCGATGAGGTTCGCTATAAGAAAACCAGCAGTGTAGTGTTCATGTCAACTTTTATCGGCCAAAGTGACCTCTGATAAAGCCTCTCTGGATCCAAATGGACTGGTCTGCACTGGGGTACGGCCGTACGCAAGTGAACTGAAGATCCTTGTGTCATCACGGACAGTCGTGGGTGCTTTGGACGCACCTGTCCCAAGGCAACTCTAGCCACAACGAGCATGGGAGCAATGCCCTTGAAGCGAATCAATCTCAGGAAGCAAAGAAAGAGAAGGAACTATCAACTTACGGTAACAGATGAAAGATATGGCGCCATCAGATCGTCGCGTACGAGATACACGAGGAGGAGGATGCATAGACTCGATGAGTATCGCTATGACTCGGTGGTAGGTGTATCAGTTGGTCTTGGGCCGGTTGGGAGACTCGGTCATGAGCATGGGATAGAAGATTAGAGCGGCGCAGATAATCGTCGTGCTAAGGGCCATGGAGTAATATGCGATAGCACAGTCGCTCCCGCCTATAATGTCCTGGAAATGATGCGTCCCGCATCAGGAAAAACGCTTTTGCTACATAGCCACCACTCAGGTATACATAGTCTACGTATGTCCAGTAGCGATCGTAGAGGGTGCGCAGCCATAGGTAGCGATACATAGTGTTCCATATGTATTGCTGAGGACTACGTAGATAGCGGTATCCTCAAGCGGGACCTACTGAGCACTACAATATTGGTCAGTATTTATGAAAAAATTTCATGTCTTCGATGGTAACAGAAACAGATTATATTATAGTCGCGCGGCTTGTGCCATCAGCGGAAGACAAATGAATGAATCAGAACTGGAGGAGCTTGTTAGCAGACCACAGACATGAGCGGAGCACCAATAAACGAAGCCTAATGATAGCATTATCCGTGGCCTGGGGACAGCTACAGTCTACGACATGCAGCGCACTGTGCGGCAGTGGCAGCGACTCGAGCAAATTCCCAAGTCCATTTGAAACTCCGATGAAGCACGTGCGCGATCAACAAGATCACGCCATCGGATTCTGAACAAATTCACCCATCCTTTCTTCCTTTCCCTCATCTAGGTCTTTTCCCCCGCATCCTTCTTACTTCCGTATTCCCTCTGCAATTCTGAAGTAACTAGCACATTTGTTCCCAGTTCCCCTGGGAATTTGGGCGCCGGTATAGTGTGCAATATTCTGTTCTTTAAGCAATGTGAGTGCCGCTGCGTCCCTATACTCCATATCACTCAGCCTTGCCTTGCAGCAACCGAATAGGGTCTCCTCTTTAAACTTATTGATGTCGGTGAGTACCCAAGCACTCAATCTTTGACTCATTAATTACTGCTAGCTCTCGACATGCGCTTTCGGAGGACTCGTCGCATCAGTGTCTGAAAAATGGATCAGGATGTGCGTGTGCCCTAATCCCCTCCAACGCTAATCATATAATACTAGGGATGTGGAGCATGCTACATGGTACCGTTTGTGGATATGACAGGTGCGTTGGTAGGTACCAGAGCCTTGAACATTGCTTCATTCTTATCGTTTTCTAGGTTTCTCCTAGCAAACTTGGACCCCTGTGACTCGTGAGCTATCTATCTCTCTAACCGTCGAAAGCTACCGACTTGCTCTTAGCGGCAGATAGCTTCCATCCGAGATCTAGTTGTGGTTCCAGCTGGGATGCATGCTGGCCATGGGGCATAGCAGCGCAGCAATAAGTCTAGTTACTGACCACTGCCTGGTATATGGTCTATTGCAGAAGACGCTATGTTACTTGTCATCATGTAATACCGACTACTTTCAATATATTCATTTTCCTTTTATCGCGGTCGGCCGTAATTTATAAGGCAGAATATCATTGAATATGTTTTGATAGGTATGGATCCAGCACCGCTACTGTCGAGCTACCATAGCAATGCTGTAGCTTGAGTGCAATGCTATCATCCGCTACTGGCTGCTACGTACCCTTGGTTATGCGCTACAGACCGCTACATATGGGGGACTGTGCTACGGCGCTACCAGTACTACATAGTGTACATATTGCGATGTAGCAAAGTAGGTTTTTCCTGATGCGAGAGCGTAGAGATTCTTTATGATGTAGAAGACGTTGGAAACTGTAGAAGAAGGATGTCAGGGGAAAGGGGAAATCGAAGAGTTGCGAAAACTGACTGGCGCCGCCAACGATACAAGGAACGGATACAATTATGATTCTCCATTTCTGATTCCAGAAGGTCCAACATCGCCAGATCTGATTATTAATTTCAGTACCAGCTTTAGATAGCTGTTAAGGTGATGCTGTATTTACCGTGATACAGTCCGCTATCAGGATATTAATTCTCGATATTACAGAATAGGTGACTCGAGTGGGGAGAATATTACGGGAGGCGAGGGCCATGTACACGTACAAGTGTTCTGGCCCGTGGATAACAAATGATGACCGTAGTAGCTTCGGGCGAAGGGCGAGATGAACCGTTGCCAAAAAGCACCACAAAGAGGGCGCAAAGGTGAGTATATGTCTGGTTATTGTGCTCGGAGACTGTGGTGATAGCGATGACTTCAAGGATGGCCTCGCTCTGCAGGACAACATGCCACAAGCTACTCATGCGTTGGTCTTACAATACTTTTGTCGAATTTCTCCTTAACCGACTCTTCTCAGGATCAGACATTCAGTAACGGCAGCAGCAGGCGATGGAGGACCAGACACTCACAATTATCCTCAGACACATTACCATTACTCGTAGCTAAACGAGTAGGTGAAGGTAACCGCTGCCTGTAAACAATGCATTGACAATCACTCATGATTCGTTTCGTACAGCTAGGTCAAACCAATTACCAGGCACTAGGTGATACTCTTGGAATTTGCGAGTCGTTATGGACGGGAATTTCGATTCTACACAGGCCAAGACTGAAGCCTGTAGGACTACGACAAAACTTGTGTCCAAATTCAGGCAGCCAAACTGGTAGCTAACGTGAGTACATTTTCCGTGAACGTATACATACCTAACAGGTATTTTAGTGTAAGACGATATGACCACTGGCGACCTTCAAGACGCAATATGGATAACGAAGGAGCGAACGGAAGAGATGATGATGGATGGGGAAATGATTGGTGAAGATAACAGCGGGTACGTGCCCTTCCAAGGCTGTACAATGAAGTCAGCGCTCACTGTCTCTCTGACATAACAGTGTCGTACCTGTGCTACCGCTTTTCTCGATCACTTGTTTTCATCTTCGGCTGACTGCGCGCTCGTTTTCCCTGCAATCAACATAGTATCATTCACCGGTGCGATGTTGTCCACCTGCACCTCTTCAGCAAGCGCTGTCTCCACTGCGCCTTTCAGCATTATTTCCTTTTCGTCGCCATACATGGCCGCATTCCCTTCAAGTAGCCCTTCATGAGCATCCCCCAACTCCCGCTGCCCCATCGTAGCATTTAGCTTTTGGACCTTCAGCATCAACATGGCCGTGATGAGAAGCATACTGATGGCGAAGGATACTGTTATGGTAATGGAGTCACGGTCGGGACGATTCGTTGCTGGTAGCTGAGATGTGCCTTGTGCGACAGCCTTGGTGACCATCGCGATGGAGGAAATGCTCTGAGAGGATGCCGTGCTCATGTTGCAGTGGTTCGAAGTGAGTAGTAGGCACTATTATTGAAGTAATCAAGTTCTAATAGTGATAATTTTGTAGCCTACCTTAGTCTGCTCAACTTGCTTTTTGGATGCCGTTCCTTACAATATATACGACTGCGCACCTTGGTGCCAAGCGATATGTGGAAGCACTCCTGACCTCCTTGATACAATGTCGCATTCGGCCCGTGTTCTCCCTGTCACAGCTTTGCCCCACCGAGTCCCCGTATGAACCAACATCTTCTCCACTGGATTCGCTAGCTATAATAGGATCAAGATGTCAAGATTCCGGCGTTGCGACTGCGATTGCGATGCCGAATTGACGCAACGCTCAAGAAGGGAGAATTAGGCTGCTATCAGGCTCGCACTCGGGATAGCAACGATGTGCCATGGCAGGCCATTTTATGCAGTGGTCGCTCAAGCCAATGCCTACACCGAACCTTCTCCCTACCTCGACACTTGATGAGGTAGTTCGCGGCCGCAAAGGAGGTTTCCATCAGTGATTAGAACATCTTTGGGTATGCCAGCGATTCGGGGAGTACAGGACGGACAATTTTCCTTCCATCGCGAGACGTGACTCTAACCTTATTTTCCGGGTTCAGGCTTATGGAGCTAACAGCTCTCGACGTTGACGGCTACTCCCCTTTCATGCGCTAGCACTTAGTATGGCAATGATGCCAAAGATAGCCCATTCCGGCTCATGTAAAGGTAGTCCGTTGTATTTATCTGTTGAGCGTAGCTGATACATACTTATAGTGACGGTTGAGTCTGCAACAACTTGCATCATCGAATAAATATCCCGGCACCCACATAGATGCGGGCTGCTCATCCTACACAATGAGCAGCTCCCAGGTGTCGCCCTCGATGGCATGGAGCTCCTTATACCGTCCCCTCAAATACACAAGTTGGATGGCTGAAACACTTCTCGTCTTTTCATAGCTCGGCATATTTCACTGGCTGTCAGAGGACACATCGTCCTGGCTTTGACAGAGCAACAACGATGACGACGTCCTCAGGGGGAGAGGTGTTTGCAGAGAATAACGAAGCCTCTCGACGATGTCGGCAGTGTAACTACTCTCGGTCGCTCCACCTTTGGATGGCTACTAGCGACAGAAGAGGCAGGTGGTCGCCGCCTCCTTCATGCAACCCTCACGAGAAGAGTGCGAGTGAAATCGAGGTCCATCGACATGTTACATGCCTCCACGGCTCGGCTATGACAGCAGGTGCACCACTGTTGGGATATTGCTTTCCGTTTGATGGTAGATGCTGTACTGGGGTAAGTAATATTTACAAGTTGATTTGGACCGCTTGACGAACCTCTTCTCAAGGTACATCCCGTGACCTACCATCGCCTGGGGATTTCTGTTATATACAGATACGAGTTCCATAACTATATAATAAAGCCGGACTTGCTAGGCTATATTTCTGTCTATTGGATTCGAGGTGGGTTCTCAACAGTGTTTCTAGCGCGCGATATTTTGATAGCATATATACAGGTAGCGAAGAATCAGTGTGTAACGAAACAAGCCATACTCAAACTTTACAAGGGAGTGATATCGGTCTACAAAGTGGCTAGCAAGGACAATGTCTCGCAGCAGCGTGATGGTTCATAAGGAAGTTTCACAGATCATAGAGTACACCATTTTCATAGGATGCTATGAACAGAAGAACGGATAGGTATGTCCTTGAGTCGCAGCTCTCCTATGATGCATATCTCACGGCTCTTTTAGGGCATCTTTTCGCGATGGACATATTGGGCTAAGTCGGGACTTCTCTTCAGGTCTTCCCCTACCTGAACGGCTAGCTGAGCATGAGAATCGTGTGGGAATCATGATCGTTACCCTCGGTGCCCGCCTACCACAAGTACCCATCGACTGACGAGGATAATTTGAGCCGTGTACCGTGCCCGTCGACGCGACGTTGGGGAGCCCTCAAACACTCTCCTACCCGTTCTTGAGCACTCAATGACGCCAGCGGAACTGTGCTTGCAATAGATGAACTACAAATGTTATACAAAATCTGCCTTGCACATTTCCTCGATGTTTATAGTCAGCGGAACTTACTACTCGTCCGCCTCACTACGAATCTCAATTGAATCCTCGCTTTCAGCTAAGGGTTCGTCGTACACGACATCTTCGTCGGACCACTCCACATAAATTACGTCGGGGTCACCTGCGCTATCATCATCAGCCGTCGCCTCATTCTCCACAAGTGCGCCGTCAACGGCTCTGGGGCCGGTACCCTCTGGCCACTGGTTCCTCACCGCCCAAGGCGGGGGCTGGCGTTTCGCCCCAGTCGGGTGAGGGACAGCAGGTGGGGGGACGGGCCCAGGATATCCCTTGGGGTTCTCTGTATTCGCACGTCTTTCGGGACTGTAAGAATAGATTCCGTCGCGAGAGACGACGATGCCAGGCAACCCACGAGTATATGCGTTTGCCATGTCAGCTCGGGATGGTTGAGGATCACCCCCGACTCTGCTTGAAAGAGGATGGGTGTGGAATTTTGCCGCTGTGAGTGGTCAATGTCAGCGAGCGCCATAGATGGCATATCGAGGATACATCCTTACCCAAGATGACGTCGTTCATCCGGATTCCTGGACGGTTCAAATCTATTGACGCGATCGGTCCTGACGTTCTTTGATCCATAGTCACTTCCTTCGGAGCCCGCGTGATCCATGCTCTGGTTACTTTGTTGGGTATTGGGAAGTCTGCAGAGGAGTGAAGTAAAGATCGGTAAACCTCTCTTACAAATAGCTACGTACCGACGTAGATGAAACCACCCTGTTCGCAGCAATGGTATGGATCAATGAAGGAGTCGCTCCATGCAGTTTGGAATGTGCCTTGGTTCTGCCTCGTCAAGGATTTTACACCGTTAAGGAGCTCTGCAACAGAAGGACAGGGAGCCATGGCGAAGAATGCTACACTTTGCATGCGTCCATTGGGACTATTTATTCAGTCCACAGATTTTAGTTTTCTGTATTACCCATGACTGATGTTCCATTGGATATGTCAGGCGTGACAGGAGCAGATGACAAGGAAGCGGACGAGGAATGACACTCTTTGGACCGACACAGAAAAGGAAGTTCATGTATTGAACGCTCCATCAATTTTGCATCAGCCTAAGGGCGGTAGAACACAATTTCCGCATGTCGCATGAGATACAGTGTTATCGACGAAGTACTAGCCCGACTCGTTTTCCCTCAATAATTTCCAGGCCCGGTATCCGTCTTCCTCGTTGCATAGCTCATTCATCCTGTCACCTCTGAATCGAACAAGAAATCATGGGGCTCCTTTTCTCTGTTTACTTCTTCACGTTCGATGCCCTTCAACCATGTTCCATGGGATGAGCTATCCTTCAAAAGATACATTCTACATCCGAAAATTTGCCGTCGCTTAACTTGATATGAGCAGGAGGTCCACCTTTCAGATTCAGATACTGTCTCCAGTCTGGCTTGGGTCGCATGACTGCTACCTCCGTTCGCGAAATGCAGCCTAAAATTGTGAACTTTGAAACAACATCGCAAGGTGTCTTTTCAGAGCAATACGCTGATTTCAAGATCTGCTTCAACATCATTTTTGGCTGGGAACACCAAATTAAAGATGGGAATGCGCGCTTCTCTAGCTTGCTCGCCCCCAGGTCCATGTTCATTCACAGATCATGCTTCTCGGGCATCTCGCGTATGTACACCTGCCCTCGCCAGGACATCTTCGTTTTTGAAAAACTCCAACCCGTGTGGTTCTGAACTTATCGAGATGATTCTTTACGGACGGTACATGCTCGACTTCTTGATACACGATGCGCGTTCGGCCTTGTGGTGCATCATGTACCAGTCCAAGACTATTAAGTAGTGTATGCAAAGCCAAGAGGGGCGCGCGGCTAAAATCCGGCAAAGGGGGTAGGGGGGGAGGGGGGGAGGGGTGCCGACCTTAAACACGAAACTGACTTACCTTATATAGCAGTTTGATACGTCCTCATGAGGCATTGAGTCAATAAATTGATCAAAATGTAACCCTTTGAACGTTCTGATACACATTCTAGCCTTTTTGCGTTACTGGAACGGTGCTGGAATCAGTTGCCGCGAGGTCCGGCATGTACCCGGCAACTAGCCAGAAGTTGCCGCCAACAAATACTATGACTAAGCGTCCCAAATATAGCTATATTACTACCCTATATGGAAGGAGGGGAGGGGAGGGGGGGTGGGGCCAGTCCTTAAACGCGAAAATGTAGGTCACGTCAGCTATTTTACGTCCGCGCCCCTCTTGTGCAAAGCACTCCACCGTTTCCGACCTAAGGTTGATTCTGAAATTTATCCAATCTTGAAGCGAGATCAGGCGTTTTGTGACCCACGGGTACTATGTCGAAAGTTTCTAATAGATACGCTCGTGTGGTCGCATTATGCGAAGCAAAGGATGCTGCTAGGCACATCGTGTAAGCAATCAAGATAGTGCTTTACGGTTTATCGATGGGTCGGTCGGTCAAGAACGGGCTCTCAGACATGTGGTACCGTAGAGGAAACCATCGATGTCAGATAACAGTGTACTACCTAACATAATAGGATCCTTGAGTACAATCTTGGGGCAACTATCCAGCCACGCATGTCGCACAAAATGGTAGTACCAGACATGAGTTATCAGACTTGCCTTAAGGAGCTGCGAATGCGAAACAAACTAAACTTAGGACGCCCATTTATGAGCCACACTGCTGAGAACATCGGAGCAATATGGGATGCAAATACTCACTGAAGCGATATTTATCCGGTTTACAGCGATGTTTCTTGAGGGAAACATTTTTAGGTTCGCATACCCGGTGAAAACGGTACAGGGTTGCTGAATAGACTTTCTTAGTCACAGGAGCCGCGAGCGTGATCGTTCCGTCTTGACTCGGAGAGGTTGTTGAAAGTGTATGCAAAGATTCAAGATGGATATCGGCAAGCATCTGCCCACCCTTTTGCATTCGATCCACTGAAATCTCAGCGACGTTTAATGTCGAGTAAATATCAGAAAGTACGTGGAGGTGGTGGTAGATGGCGGAGGTGAAGCTATCAGACCTTGAAAAATTTTGTTACCGTATACTTTCGTTTCTTGGAAGCCTTCGTGGTAGGATCAATTATTCAAAGTTCGAAACACTAAGAATGACATACAGTTGAGCAGTATGTAGAATGTAACGCCTAGAGGTTAAATGCAATGTCATCAGTTCCAAGACTTTGATAACACCAGAATGTTGTAGAAGAGTTAACGTTTTAACCCCCTTACATGGCGGGATAAGTACTGCTTTCGATTTCATGCATCATGGTGTGAGAATGGCGTAGTGATACCAGTCGTCATTGATCCGAGCTAAACAAGAGCTCTAAGACGCGTGAGAAGATTGAACGACTGCCTTTTGGAACATTACGAGATCAGGTTTTCACAGATCCTTTCTGGGACCTTCTGTCGTTCCACTTACGACGGTCAAGGAATAATGCGTCATGGTAGTCGGATCCCAAAGAGCGAGCTGAATGCATCTGTTTTTGAATCCAGAATCAGAAAAGGACCGTTACTCATTTCACGTGATTGTGACATCTCGCGTCTTATTGCAGTACGCGTGACAGTTGACGAATATCCAGGTTCATCTTGCCGAAATTGTGAACTATGCTATTACAGCATCAAAAGATCCGACAATAGGAGGTACCGGCTACTATTCCAGTGAAGACACCAATTGGCGGGAAGAAACGATAGCGGGAAAAATCCGTTCGTCGCAGACATCGAGCGGCGAGCGGCAGAGCCTGAGGATAGCCTGAGGATAGCCCAAGGCGGTTTGCTGTCATTTGACAAGCTGCAGAGATTCTGGCTGAAAGAAGCACGTTAAGTAACTTTACGGGATGGACATGGTGCATAGCGAGGAAAGGGAACGAGACTCACTAGGATTGAAATTTGAGCAGGCCGCTCAACGTTGATATACCTGTGTCGGTACACTGTTCGGCTGTAGTCTATCAGCCTATCAGCTGTGCAACGGTATGGGTGTAAGTGCCTTCATACTGTCGAAAACACAGCGCTTACCGATCCTCGCACGGCCAAAGACATATCCACACACCAACTGAACTTCCTATGGTCTGACTAGCGAGATTGTTTCGGGCTTCACTCAATCACCGCAGATGTAAGATGCAAGAGGGAGAGACTACGCGGTGAACTGTTCAAGTCTTCACATTGTCCTGTCCTATTCTCGACTGTCGTCTGAGAAACGCTCGAATGTAGGTGGAGTTGCGTAAGGGTGTTGGGCTGATAATTACTGGATTGCGATTGATGCATGATGGCTGAGATGCTGAGAATGTCGTAGGTCATGTATCTGAGATCTCCGAGGGTCGTCGTGCCTACAGGGAGCTTAGTCAACGCGAAGAAGTGAAGCGAACAGAAGCGAACCTAGCACACCGTTGATTTCAAAGTGATACACAGCTTCCGGACCTTCCACCTGATTGACAACCTTAGCCCATAGCTGCGTAGCAGTGATGCATCCAGCGACCATCGAAAACTGGGGCCTCGATGCCCAGAGGATAGGCAGGAAGAGGGCTGTGCGATAATACGAGAAGGCTACCAGTTTGAAAGGCCGATGATTCGAACCTGCTACACCGCCGTTTTCCGTGTCCCGGCAGCTCATAAAAGAAGGAAGTCTTTCCTGGGATTACCTTTCTGTGCCCGTATACGCTCCCCCCGTCAGGATGGTAAGACATATAATCTTTTCTAGGTAGAAAAATCGGTAAAAACGCTCGACACATGGATAGTTTACTATGCACTGACTATGAATGTGCACAAGGCTTCTTCAGGGAATGATATATTGCGCCAAGCTAGCATTTTGCGGTGATAATCGAGGGCGGAGTGTAGAAATCAGTGATGATGATGGTGAAAAGACAAGCCGGGCCGGTGTCCGGACTTGGGGATAAATGGCCTTGATTCCAAACCCGGGCCTCATCGCAGCAACTCCCCACTTCTCCCTCCGTTCTCAGCGTCTCTGTCCCCGTCGTCCAACTGCCAACATATTGTCTTTGTACAGCTGGCCCTCCAGAGTCGCAATATCTTCACTCAAGAGGGTACTTACCTTGGACAATCTCCTCTGGCTTACCTCTGGTCCATTGGCAGCTACAAGCCATCGATCTTTTGTTACAATCGATTACAATCACTCACTGGAAACGTTCAGTTCCAAGGTAAACATTTTCATCTCATGCTGCTATTCGCGTCTGATTATCACCGTAGATGTCTGCCTCTTGCCCGCGATGTGGCTACAACAGACAAGACAACCTTCCTCTTTCATTCGAGGTTGCCAATCTGACAGCCTCGCGGATGGATGAATTGTTGAAATCAAATACCCCTCCTCTTCCAGGCGAACACGTTCAGCTGGAGAGTGCTATAGCCAAAGGCCAAGAATGTCTAGGTGGACTGGAGGAACGGATAGCGCAAGCATATGCTACGCTCGATGTGCTTTTGAATGAGAAAAGGCGCGTCGAACGCACGATTGAGTCATACAGGACAATCGTACGCCCTATCCTTAGGGTTCCAGAGGAGATCATACGCGAAGTCCTCTTGGCGTGTTTGGCCACCTCGTGGAAGGTAACGGACACATTGAGTAAGCAGTTTGCACCGCTGCATCTTTCTCAGGTCTGCAGGGATTGGAGGAGCATCGCGCTGTCGACATCTCAGCTTTGGTCATCCATTACGCTGGATTTTGACCTGTATGACAACGAATTGCCATGTCATTATCTCCTTCAAACATATCTTCTACGGTCTGCGATGCACGATATCACCCTCTCCATATACAGCACAATGGAGATATCAGACAGTCATCTTATTCCTGTTCTTCTCTTGAGCGCACCACGGTGGACCGATCTTTCAATATCCATTCCCTATGACTCACTACACGCCTTCTCCGCCGTCAGAGGCTCCCTCCATCGTTTGAAGCGTCTTTCCATCGAGTTCATCGACGACGATATTCCCGAGTTACCCGATGCGTTGGCGAAGCCTATATTCGATGCCTTCGAGTATGCACCGCTACTTCGCAGCGTCTCTATAGAAGGAGCACCCGACGCCACCAAACAGATAAACCTACCATGGTCTCAACTCACCGACTATGTTGGGAACGATTGGACGACTAGCTATATCGATGTTTTGAAGCTTGCGCCGGCTATGGTGTGGATTTCCCTACGATGTGACGAGGATTCGGTGGTTGATGAGGCGGTCCCTCCTTCATCTCACCAGCGTCTTCGTAGACTTCATGTACACGAAGTTGAAGAAATTCTCGATTCGGATATCGTTCCAGGAGGAGGCATTATACATTTTCTTTCACATATGGAGTTTCCTGCTCTGGGATACTTGACCATGACATACAAGCATCCATTAGTTCGGGTTCCTACTTCTCTACGCGGCTCGACAGCTCGCAGCTTGCAAGTCCTCATTATCGACGCATTATTCCCTATCACTGTCGAGGCGCAGGCTGATTTAGTCGCTCTTCTTAAAACAACAGCATCGCTTTCCAGGTTTCAACTGTCCTGCCCGTCGCTATCTGCCATCGATCAGAACGATGAGATATTTCTCGGGCTCAACGCAAACACCAACCCCGATATCGTCCCCAAACTCACCACGCTGGCTTTCCGGTTCACAAATGAGGAACCGTATGTGTCGCCCTCTTTTGTTGACATGGTGCAGTCTCGGAGGCCTAGGCAGGCTGCGTCCACACGTGTAGTACTGCAGACACTTCAACTGTGGGTTCCGGCTATCATACCGCCGGTCGATCCTGACGTGGCTGCGCGTTGGAAGGATTTGTGCGATGAAGGCTTTGTCGTGTACAGGATGCTGCAATAGCGGTCAGACGTACAATTTGAAGGTATCTATAGCAAAAGAAAGAGTGCAAATGTAGTAAGTTATTCAAAGTATGCGACGAGAACCAGTATAAGAAAACCAGGACTGTAATATTTATGACCCTAGATCATCGCTTTTAGTGTTGTCCATAGTAACGCCTAATAATGTATAGTCGTTCAAATGAACTAGTCTGCACTGGAGTACGCGCCGAACGCAAGTGAACTGAAGATCCCCGTGTCACTGACCAACCTGAGGCAGAAAAAAAAGAGAAGGAACGCACGGTGACAGATGAAAGTATCACTTGTAAATACGACGCCGTCAGGTCCTCGAGTACGAGATAGCCGAGGAGGAGGATGAGCGAGAAAATATAAAGCGCAGATGAGTCAAAAGAGTATCGCTATCACTCGGTGGTAAGCGTATACAGTATACTTAAATAGGTCTCGGGCCCTCATGGGAGCCTCGGTGGTGAGAATAGGATTGAGTATCAGAGTAAGTAGTATGCGATAGCCTAATCTATGCTGCCTATAATGTCCTAGAATGAATGCATCCCAGGAATAAAAATGACGGAATATGGTAGTTATGATACGGTTTTGCTTCGAGATGGTCTGAAAATAAAAAATCCTAGGGAGGACGATCAGCTTGATGTCAATCACAGTGAAGATGTTGAATTTCGCACCTGCAAGGAAGCATGGGATATCATTAGAATATCTGTCTTGGTGTTGTAGCGGACCAGACTTGAGCACATCTCCAAAAGGTGCTCGCCGCTCAGAGGCTTCAAGTCCGTGTTCGATGAGTCTCTTCCTGCCTCTACAGCTTCCATGAGCTCTGCAAGACGCAGCTGCCGATGTGATCCCACCAACCACCAAAGCGTGCACTGGACTATTTTCACAGCGCGCTGACCCTCTCCTTCAATGTTTTGAAGAATTCTTTCATACATTGAATTTAAGTCACTAGGAAGATTTCTGAGTATCTCGTCGATATCACTTTCGAATTTCGTAACTCAATGAGATTCGAAGAAGTCGTAGATATGCGTGCCTTACGCGAGGACTATTTTGCCGCTACCTGCTGGGAAACATCCGAGTCAGGATGACATGATATGTTGATAATGAACCGACTCACGTATACCGTTCAGCTATAGAAAGGAACCAGATGAATACCACGAGACCAATTGGTCTTGTGAAGGAAGCCATTCACAGGTTTGGGGCTGGCGTCGTTCGCGCACTTAGCCTCGGAATTTAGGGGCTCCAGCCATTTCACTACGTTTTGGAGACGTTCGGCTGGTACGATATTTTTCGGTAAGAACGTGCAAACAGACATACTGGGATTTTGTGAGATTGCCTAGTTCCTTGGATGCTTTCTTAGCCTCGATTTCCTGCTGGCGCTTATTCATATTGTCCATATGTCTCCTAAAGGGCAGGCGTCAAATTAGCAAGTGACAAATGAACTAGAGAACACCTACGCCATCTGGATCAGAAAAGGCTGAAAAATTCCCAGAATTCTGCTTCAGATCGTCGCAAAGTGCTCTTACTTTCTTCTCGTTCGACAGAACCCACTTGAAGCATGTCTTGAAGGTAAACTTCAATTTTGGATTGCGATACACTTTCAAAAACGGAATCCAACCGATCCAAGGTCGTTCTGTAATTCCGCACCGATACAGACAGAAGAACCTTCTCTTTGTCCTCCACTTTGTCTACGTTGCTTCACTAACATAGCCCGGGCGATATCGAGCTCTTCCATCAGCTCCGAGCATGCCATGCTAGACATCTTTGAAGAAGTTGTAACCTTGGATGCACCGCATGATGAGGGTCGGATCATCTGTTAGAAGGGAAGCGGGGTCCATTGGTGTGGAGAAATGGAAGGGTAGCAGTGCAAATGTAGTGGAGGGAGACAAGAGACGCTGCAGCTGTATATCCGTCACCATCATTTGACGCATGTACAGTGGGGGGATGACGGAAGCTTCATATTGGATACAGGGGGTCCCATCACAGTGAGCAGCATATAGAACTACCGGTAGGGAAAAAACCGAAAAAAAACCTATCACTATCAGCAGACAGTATACCTGGAGCGATTCTCAAGTCGATCGCGTCCAAGGATGGATGCGTTGTCGTAGCCAAACGTCGCCAATACAACGATGGCTCGCTGGCAGCAGGACTCGGACATGTGTAGGATATCGCATGATACAACAGTGTGTTTGCAGGATAATGATGCCTCCGGGATGACGCAACTGCCGTCCATTATACAAGGCTCCAGTCATACGTTTGACGCGTCTTTCGCATCCCCGAAAGCGGCACATGTTTCGGTCGTCCATTCCTGCAGCCCGGCGGAGGTCTCGGGGCATTCTCTGACAGTGCTCTCCAGGTGATGTGCTCGGATCGGCGAGGAGGCCGATAGAATACCATATGACGTCGAGTAGTACCATTCTTTGTACGATAGAGACGGCCTCACATGGAGCTAGGGCAGTTCAAGAAGCGGACGGGAAATAGTTTCGTAGTTTGAAATAGCACAACGAATAGGACACTGTAACCTAAGGAAACTAAGGTTACGTTTCATTCGAGGTCTAGCGGGACAACATACCGTACATATGCTGTCCCTAGTCTTCGCAATTTTTCCTCAAACCACCACCATCGCCGGTTCTCACTCCTCTATATACCCATTCCGTCTACGTTGGCAAACAGACTAGAGTCTCCCTTCTCATCTGCAGGCCTTCCTTCTGCTATTTGTTTCATGGATGATGACGCGTGACGACCCGACGACGTGCATGCGACGAGAAAAGGTGGTAGCTCGGGGCATTAAGGAGCTGCCAGCACTGTATTCATGTCCAGTAACGGTGTTCCACACCCCGCTGAGGACGTCTCTTGTTATTTCCGTCAATGGTGACGTGCAGTTGATCATGACCGTCTCTGTTCACCGCCACCGTGCACCCAGTCCCGACGCATTACGTATGGGATTTGTACGCGAATACGTCGCACCGTCCCTGCCCGTCCTTGTCAAGCGATGCGTTGTCCCAGTCTGCTGCTTTCCCAAATAGATAGCGCCATCCTGACAGCGGTACATCGACCGTTACGGCTAATCCGAGGAGAGATAATGATGGAGGTCGGCTTTGCTCGTAGTCTGTCGAGCGGATGCGTTCTTGGTATGAAGAACGGATAAACGAGGCGGCAACTAACGAGGGGCTATGGAATGCTCTTCCCCTGGGGCATCAGTGGGTGTTCGCAGTAAAGGAGGTAGCACGTCTACTAGCAAAGTCAGAATGAAGATACGGTATCAGTGACTGGTCAACGCACCTTGGATATGTGATAACTAGAACTGGCCAACCGGACGACAAATCAAGGTGCCACAACTTGGGCTTCTCACCCGCTCCTTCAACCGCATGACACCTGCAGTATCCTCGAATCGGTAGCGTCGGCATGGCCGCCAGGCACCAGGTGCACGATCGGAATGACAAAATTATCGACGCGGGGAAAATGCAAGGAACAGAGAAAGCGGATGGCGGAAATGAAGCCGAGGGTTCCCACGCCATCGACGCGATTTCTCAATGGGCCTTCTTAGGAAAGAAGCCTCTCCTTGAGCTTTATCTTCCTTCTCGCCATTTGCCGCTCATCAGCAGCTCTTGAACGATGACTGCGACTTGCATGCACGGCACGAAACTGTGAGTTGGTATCATCTTACGGGTCCGTCAGACAATCTGCTTTCGAACAGCCCGCCCTCAAGAAGATCCAAAGCGTGACTTACCCCTATACAAACCTTTTCCGTTTCGCCAGAAACTACTCAAAAGGTAAGCTTTCTGAGCTGACATCAAGCATCTATATCTTATCAATGGTCTAGATGCCAGGCTCAAACACCTGCCCACAGTGTGGCTACAATTCACAAGGGCACCCCATCAAGCTCCACCCTATCGAACTGGCGAGTTCGCGTGTGTCTCAACTGCTGACATCGAATAACCTGCCTCTACAAACTGAACGTCTTCAGCTAGAAGGATACATTGACGAAAACCTTGAATTCGTAGCCAGTCTGCAGGAACGCGTGAGCAAAGCACGGGCAGTATTGAATGAACTTTTGAAAGAGCAGATGAGCGTTAAAGACATGGTTGAATCGTGCAAGACTATCATCCGTCCTATTCGCAAGGTTCCAGAGGACATCGTCAGGGAAATCTTTCTCACGTTGTTGGTCGCCAAAGAGGAGGGAAAGGATTCATTGAACAAGCGGTTTGCACCATTGGTCGTTTCGCAAGTCTGCAGGGACTGGAGGAACATCGCGTTATCGATGTCTCAGCTTTGGTCCACCATCACACTGGACTTTGATCAACACCTTAACGAGCTTCGGTGTCAGTACCTGCTGCAGACGTATCTTGTGCGGTCTGCGAATCACGATATTATTCTCTCTTTACGCAGCACGAGGGATATTTCAAAAAGCTCTATCATACCTGCTCTTCTCTTGAGCGCGCCACAGTGGACCAACATTTCAATGATCATTCCATCTAAATCACGACACGCATTCTCCGCTGCCAGAGGCTTCCTTCACCGTTTGAATCGTCTTTCCGTGGAGTTAACAAACGAAGATTATCACGTTGAATCTACCGAGCCTTCATTTGACGCCTTCCAGTACGCCCCGCTGCTTCGCAGCCTCTCTCTAAAAGGAATAAGGCGAAGCATCGGACGGATGAGCCTACCATGGTCCCAGCTCACCGAGTACACTGGGGACAATACGACGACCAGATATATCGGTATTTTAGCGCGCGCGTCAGATATGGAGCGTGCTTCCCTGCAATGCTTTGAGGATGGGACGCACCAGACTTCGTCTCATCAGCGCCTTCGTATCCTTCATGTGCAGGAAGTTCGACAATCACCGTATGGGACAAATTCAGAAGGAGGGATCCTCCAGTTTCTTTCATGTGTAGAGTTTCCTATTCTGGAGTCTCTGCGTATGACATACCCGCATACGCATAATGTCCTCGTTCCCAAGTCCCTACTGGGCTCCACAGCGCGCAGTTTGACGTCGCTTTCCATTGATTCACGATCCGACCTTTCTTCCACCGCACAAGCCGATTTACTCAGTCTTCTCAAAACGACAGAATCACTTTCGAGCCTATCGCTGTCCTGTAGGTTCGAGCCTAACGAGAACAAGGAGCTACTGACCGGGCTCAATGCGGATATCAACCCCGATGTCGTTCCCAGACTCACTTCGTTGACTATCCGGGCCACAAATGACAAACCATTTCTCCAACCATCTTTTGTTGAGATGGTTCAGTCTCGAAGGTATCCTGCATTCGCTCGTGTGGCGCTAGAAAGTCTTCGGCTGTCTGTACCTTTTATCGCAATGCCGGCCAATAAGGATACGCTTGTACGGTGGAAGGATATATGCGATGGAGACCTTGTCACGTATAGGATGGAGCAGTAGCGGTGTCGCGTACGATTTGAGGTAAATGAATAAAGACGTAGGAATGTAACATCTTCAGAGTAATGCAGCTGAAATTGGTATCGAAATCAGGTGTTTAATGCCTGACGACATCCTTTAGTGTCTATAATGACTCCGGATATCTCTGGATCTAAACGGACTAGTCTGCACTGGAGCACGGGCAGTATGTAAGTGGACTGAAGATCTCTCTGTCATCGTTGACCGTGGCGGGTCCTCTAGGCGATCCCCACCCACCATGAGCGCTGAGCGTTGAAGCGATTTAATTTACATCCATCAACCGTTGGAAACGAAAGCAAGATGAGGAAATATACATACGAACGATGGCAGAAGTATCGCTCACGGATTCTATAACGTCGTCAGATCATCGCATACTAGATAGACAACGAGGCGAGGACTCGGATGATTAGCGAGAAAGCATGAAGCGCATCTGGAGACAGTCTGTTAGTATCACATAGAGCTCGTACGAGAAATGGAAGGCCTCTCGGAAAAATTCTGGTTCCTCGGTAGCGACTCTCTGATATTCCTCTTAACAGAAAGGAAGGCGTTACGACTGCGTTGGACCTGCCCCCCGTCAAGACTTAACATTATGTCCGCAGGTAGGGGCGAAGCGAAATCCCGTCATATTTCTCTGAGAGCGCAGTGAGGACTCTGAGGAGTCCTTTCAGTCCCTAGCGCTTAGCAGTCAACAGTGCTAGGCTAAATTAGAGTACGGTCGGGATCACATTCCATACTTCGGAAGTACTTAGAGGATGTAAAACACGAGAACGTAATTCTTTCGAAGGAGTAAGTGGAAGCAAAGGACAAGAATGAGCATTTGATCATTGCCGGCAATGCCGGCGCCAGATTTCAGAGCCCGCACCCGGATCGGCACGTCCGGCACCAATGTTTCATCTTTTACTACCACCATCACTGCGGTGAGTTGATGCCTGTGATTCTCTTTTATAACTTCTCACTAAAGCCCTTGCACAGGAACCATAGTACTCGTTCGACGACAAGCACACAGCATTTACCTTGCTACGTAGCGACGTTGAGCTAGATGGTTAATTGAACTGATAGCGAAGGTGACTGGTATCTTGTGAGTAATCTGTTCTCATTTCGGCGCATTTTCAATCTCATTATTTGGGTACAGCTAGCCGCCTAGTACCGTCACAATATTCATCCTATGTGACTCGTCGTGAGCGGAACGGGATAAGACGCGATTAAGTCAAGTAGTCAACATGAGAATCAAGGTCAGTACAGTTTGTGCGAACTTATATATATATATCTGACAGATATTCTAGTGAGAGACGAGCCTTCCAGTGGTGATCCTTGACTCACAATATCGATGGCGAAGGAGTAGGACTCAGAGGAACATGCGATGAAGGGGAGATGTTGGCGGAAAGTGCTGGGAGGTACGGAAATTTACAGCTATGCAACGAAGTCAGCGCTCATATACCTGTCCGACATAGCAGTGTCGTAGCTTGTCCTACACTTCCCCGACAACTAGTTTCTTTCTTCGACTGGAGTCCCCCCTACCACCAACGCGGTATCATCCACCCGAACGACGTTGCCTGCCTGTGACTCCCTATCAAGCGCTGGCCCTGCCGCATCACTCAACAGTGCCTTCTTTTTGGCTTCAAACACCGTCTTTTTGCTAGCTGTTCCAAGCAGCTCATCACGGTCATCCCCCACCGATTCCCAGCGCGACGCTCTAGCCCTCAGTTGTTGAAGCTTCAACGCCAAAAAAATGATGACGATAAGCATGGAAATATCCAAACATGCTGCGATGGTAGCAAGTTCACGTTCGGGACGACTCAGTGTCATTGGTAGACGACGGCTGCTTCTCCTGTCAGCGGCGAGAGTGGTCGTGACAGCCGTAGCGACCGCAGCAACAGAGGGGATACTAGGGGGAGATGTTGTACTCATGCCGCAGCGCAGAGTGAGTGCTCTGTATTGTTATGAAGTACTCGAGTGCTAATGGTGGCTGTTTTGTAGTCTGCTCAATCTGGCGCTTTGAGATGCCCATTTGTACAGTGTATCTCACGGTGCCTTCTAGGTGGGAAAGTGTTACGTGGAACCAGTGTCGATACAATTCAGTCCTTCTTTGTCGGGGCATTCAGCCCGCATCATCCACGTCGCCTTTTTGTCCCGGTACCAGTCCCGACGCCCATCAATGCTTGGAAATGCACCTATCCCACTGAGCTTTACAACTTGGCGGCAGAGGATTGGATCTTTTTCGTGTCGACTCGAATGAGCAGAGTTAGCCTCATTGGCATCGAATAACGCCTTACTCTCATTCTCTCCTGCTCTCGACCTTGTAACCCTGCCCGGTTCCAAACGTACGCAAAAACATACTGCTTGCGACACACGTTGAAAGTGTCAGCCCCTTTCAACATCTTCAGCATGTCTCTTCAGCGTTGAGCAGCAGAACACCTTTCTGCTCTCCGTCTCTCGTTCTCACCGCCTTCATGTCTTTCTCCAACTGCTTCGGCAGCATCCCATTTTTCTTCATTCCTCCCTGTACTTCTTTCTGAGTTTCAAAATTGTTGCGACACCGGTTCCAATCAACCGACAAAGGGCCGTACTGCTGGAACTACATTCGAAGAACTTTTGGCTTGCGGCTGCTACTCCGATTGCCCGTCGGTCAAGAAGAGCCTTGCGGCAAAACATTTTATATGTTTGTGCTGCACTACGGGGACGTCGAGGCAAAGACGGGCCTCGACTTGAGAAATTCGCGTTTTCCTCTGATGTCGGCTACTTATAACGGTAGGCGGGGGTCATGTATCGGCTGCTGTGTAAGTCACTTACCGTCTTTCATTCTTAAAAATCTGACAACTCTCCACAGCTGAGGAAAAAAAATACTCTGCCCAGTATCCCTTCAAGCTTGGCACTAATCGGATTCACATAACTCTGGCAACGTTGCGAGTGTGACTCCGAGCTGTCAGCTCCTAAGAAGCAGGTATAACGGACATCGTACTCGCCGGAATAGCAGCGATGTCTAATTCGAGGACGATTCGCATATGGCCTTCAGCAACCGGAGCATGCATCCCAGTAATGTCAGGTTGGAAGTGTAACCCTAACCCTATCTTTCCCAGATAACAGCTGACGTCGAAAGCCACCGCCCTTTCTTGCGCTTCCACTCATACACAAAACCACATCAATGTCGGCTATTCCAGAGGTAGTCTTTTATCTTTGCCTGTTGATCGTAGCTGATACATGGTTACAGTGCATATGGTCGAGTCTGCAGTTACATCAAATAAATATCCTGAGTCTGATAGGAGCGGCCCGCGCATCCTACACAACGAGTAGTTCCCAGCTATCACCTTCTATGGCGCGGAGTCCCATAAACTGTGTCTTGCCTCTCAAAAATGCCAATCTGGGTTGGTGAACAACCCCTCGCTCTACCCTGCCCGACATGCCGTGACTTGTTAGATGCACGTCCTTCTGATTTTCGATGAGCGATGACACCGACACGGACGTTATGGGGTCGCGTATACGTAGAGTGTGCCAGATTGTCTCAACAACATCAGCGACCGTGACCCACTCTCGATCGCCCGACCTTTGAATGACTATTGGCCACGGAAGCTTTCCGTGGACTATAGCCAGTGACGGAAGAGGCGGATTGGTCGCTGCTTCATTTATGCAGCCCTCGTGACCAAGGACATGTACGCTCGACAGACTGCGAGCAAAGTCGAGCTTCATCATCATCTCTTCACGATTTGGCTGTAACAGTGGATGTACACCTGCTGGGTTACCACTCTCTATCTGGGACGGGAGCGGGATGTGGCGATGGCTCGGTTTACCAGGGGCATGCCGCGAGGACGACCTGTTGTGTTCCCGTACATATCCCATATGTGACGCGTCGGGACTGGATACATAGCGGTGGCAAACAGGGACCGTCGTGTTCACCTGCGCTTCGCTATAGATTGGAATAGCGGGAGACATTCTCGACGGGGTGTACAACACCGTCGATGGTGTGTGCAGTGCTGTCAGCTCCCTATCCCGCTGTGTTATCATCGTCGTCACGGTTTTTCGTCGGACATACATCGTCTTCATGGCTCTGCTGTTAGTCGTGGTACAAATAAATAGCAGAAGAAAGGCATACAGATGAATGGAGAGCCGTTGATTTGCCTGTATGAGTGCAAACGTCAGAGGAGGAAGGTGTGGAACGGTCGGAGCGGGCGATGGTGGTGGTTTGAAGGAGAGATGTGAGGGCCTGGGGAAGGATGGGGCTGCTTTATATATGGTATGTCTCCCCTCCAGATATTGAATGTAAACCTAACCTTACTTTCCTTAGGGTTAAGGCCATTCCGTGTACATCAAATTTGGCAACTGTACATATGGTCATGGTACCTTTCGGGATGCAATTCAGAGTTCTCCTTGGCGTGTGCTCTCACCTCCCCGGGCTTTTGCCGCCTTCCCGGGCCCTCCTCCGAATGCAATGCAACCCGCCCGCCAGAAAAAGTCCTTCGTGCTAGACTGTAAACTTGATGCGGCGCATTTTTTAGTACTGAGGGGCCTGCGTAACTGTTTTACAAGAATGTCTTAATATCATACGGCTGGCCCTTGAGAGATGTTCAAAAAGGAGTACATTTACCCCTAACCATCCTCTCTTCCGTCAAGTCATCGTCTGTAAACACCATCCGTTTGAACGTCAAGGTAAACGCTTTTTGCTCACACAGCATTTCTTATATCTTATCTTCGTTGTAGATGCTATTCTCTGCCTATTGTCCGCGATGCAACTACAATCGACAACATCTTTCGCACAATTATAATATCCTGGCACCCTTGCGAATGTACGAACCACTGAATTCGAATGATCCGCCTTTTCAAGCTGAGCGTGTTCACCTGGAGAACGCAATCAATCAAAGCCATGGCGTATTAGCCAAGCTGCAAGATCAGATAACCGAGGCACGGGCCGTGCTAGATGAACTTTTGGAAGAGGAGGCTCGCGTTCAAGACACGATTAAATCCAAGATAATACTCCACCCCATTCGTGGGATTGCAGAGGACATCCTTCGCGAATTCATCTCAGCGTCTTTAGATGCAGATAGGGAGGGAACAGATTCGTTGAATGGAAAGTTTGCGCCTTTGGTTCTTTCGCAGGTATACAGGGATTGGAGAGCCATCGCGTTGTCTACATGTCGGCTGTGGTTATCCCTTAGACTGGATTTTGACCTGTATCACAACGACATGGCGTGTCTCTATCTCCTTCAAACATATCTTCTACGATCTGGGATGCATGATATGACACTCAATACACAGCAAAACCTACCTCTCAAAGAGCCATCTCATACCGATACTTATTTTGAGTGCCCCTCGTTGGACCGATCTTTCTCTGTCCATTACCCATAACTCTATATATACCTTCTCCGCTGCCAGAGGAACCTTCCACCGCTTGAGTCGCCTTTCACTAGAGGTTATCGGCCCCATTCCGAGGGCGCACGCGAATTTGGCCAGGTGCACATTCAACGCCTTCGAGTACGCCCCGTTGCTTCGTAGCTTCACCCTACAACGCATGTGCGCGGCTGTTCAAGAGATAAGTCTCCCATGGTCTCAGCTCAACGAGTATACTGGAGACGATTGGATGAGCTCCTATATCGCTATATTCAAGCGGGCGCCGGACATGGAACGTGCCTCGCTGCAATGCAACGGTGAATCGGAGTATGATCACGAAGACCATCCGTCAATATCCCATCAGGCCCTTCGTGTTCTTCATGTGCACGAAGCCGAAGACTCCAGGAATTCACGCATCCTTTCAGAAGGAGGGATTGTTCGTCTTCTTTCATATATCGAGTTTCCTGCTTTGGACCCTGAGTATGTCATATATGCATGCCTCCATTCGGGTTCCTTGTACTCTACGGGGATCGACAGCGAGCAGTTTAAGGTCTCTCTCCATTGACGCGCCGTTCGTTCTTTCCGCTGAAGCGCAGGCTAATCTGCTCGGTCTTCTCCAAACAACGCCATCCCTTTCCAGCTTGTCGATGTCCTGCCGATTTGTACCGGAAGAGGCTGAGAATGATGGAATCTTTCTCGGACTCAACGCCAATATCCACCCCGATATTCTTCCCAATCTGTCGGTGCTGACGATCCGGTTCATAGTAAATCTTCAGCCATGTCTGTTGCCGCTATTCATCGATATGGTCCAATCTCGGAGGCACTCTGCGCCCTCACGGGCAGCATTGCGGGCACTTCGTTTGCTTACACCTTTTGTCGTTTTTCCAGCTGATACTGATGCTGCCGCACGCTGGAAGGGGATGTGCGACGAAGATCTCGTAACATTCAGCGGCCGTCCATAGCCGATCCTCCAAGAACTTTACACTACCAAAGTAGCCCCCATTGTATTCTATAACATGACGGTGCTTGTGCTATTCAAATTAAATTTGTCCAGAATGAGAAGCACCTTCAAAGTAAGCGAGAATCTCAGATGATAAATGAGTTCTGAGGGTACAGTGGCGTCGTAGATTTTCTTGTTCCGAGGACAGTGATAAAGTACAGTCAAAGGAAAAGGAATCAATTATCGTTAACCGTTTGACGATGATGCGAGTTGCCTCGTTGCAAGTAAAAGGACTGGATAATGATACGAGAATGACCGCTGGAAAGATAGCGATAACAGACCTAGAAATGAGTGCGGGACCGAGAGCTACTGACAACTTACGGAGCCTATGAGGGAGACGGACAAATGTAGATTGTTCCCTACGCCGGATGTGTTCGAGCTTAAATATTCAGCGATTAATGATCATCTGACACATTTATTCTGCAGGGAAAGTTGACATAGGATAGGAAATTGGCATTCGTAAGGCCGGTCGGAGCGTTTGCTAAGGCGTAGTTTATTTATTAGATATTTATGACATCAATTGCCGTAAGCCTGCCTAGCTCAATCGGATAGAGCGTCAGACTCTTATCATGCCAGGCGGTTCAGTACGTATCTGAAGGCTGCGAGTTCGACCCTCGCGGTGGGCTATAGTGTTCACTTATAGTTTTGCTTTTGCCTACACTTTTGAAATTTCTCCAGGCTCTTTTCCCGGTCCTTCCTGGTTCCAAGTTGAGCTTTCAACTTTTCTAAGTTTCCTTCAACTCTGAGTGTTAGACACCTAGCTCTCCCAAGGTTACTGGCAGTCATTCCCACTCATGATTCTCTGTAGCCTCCACCGGACCGATTCAGATGTCCCCTTTTTCTTCAGATGTTTAACGCTGTATTCTGATCCCTGGGGCGTGGACATTCTCCCTGCTGTAAAAACTTCGAAACTCCATGGTGTGCCAAGATTCAAAAATGTGCTTCCTGGCTCTAAACTTTCATGACTTTACCTGCTCAAAGTTCAAACTCGAAACTTCAAGATATATCCCTGCGATACACTTTGATATTAACACTGTATAAACTGAGAGATAGCATGCTGGTGCTAACTAAGATCAACCTCTTGCTGATGGTCGATAATCGAGATGCGGTGATGAGCCTAGACTTCCGTGGCAACGGCAACACCAACTCAAAATGAGATTGGATAATTAACGTAGTGGCACGGCAATCAAGGCGATCGTGTGTGCGAGTGGTTCAAGGCACCTCCGTGCAGTAGAACAATTCCTCTATACGCAAGAATACACTGCGACTTTAAGTCTGCGAAGTAGTACTGCTTGGTAGTCGAGTACTAAATGCTATGGCTTCAAGCCGGTAGGGATCTCTCGAAATGAGAGGGAACGAAAACGGGTATGACGTGAATACCACGAATCCGTATGAGAAAACGTGCTGCGAGACTAGAAAACGTCGCTCGACGTTTATCGGAGCGGGGTGAACGATGGAGAATAGACTAAACGGTCCGCAATAGTCTATGGGTGAGCGAGGCTATGAGAAAACGGCGTAGGGGACTGCGAGTGGCGAAATAAACGTGGAACGAGGTGCTGAGGGTGTACTGGCGAGAGAAAAATGTGGAACTACGAAAACTGGTGGCGATACTGGTCCTATACGATGCGATGGTGCTGAGTCAATGTCGAAACTTGTCTGGTACTGAAACGATCCTATCCTATGTCAAACTAACCTTCAAGTCCACTCGGGGGACTGATACTATACGAAAACTGGCTGAAACTGATCCTAAGTCTGCTCTGAGACTACCCAAGTGGGTGATGATAACGATGGCGAAAGAGAAACGGTAAAAACTCCAATGGTGTGAAAGTGAAACGATGACGGCCTATAAAAGATAACGGGGATGAGGTATGGCGCGGCGATCACGTATTGGCACAATGTGAGCGTGTACCAATAGTGTTAAGCACGAAGAGCGAGTGTGGAAGGACTCTTCACAGTTAAGAACCGCGGAATAACTCTGATGAGCTCAAGAGTCGACGTGCAATCAAGAATATGCTGGTGCAAACGATATATTGCCGTAGAACGGTGAATAGACGTTGTTTACTGGCGATAGACTAGAGCGTGACGATAATTGACGTAGTCTGGGGTCAACAGGAGGTGAAATCCTTAGCTACATTTTTCTAACTAGTTTTTATACTGAAAGTACGAAATTATAAATAGAGTATATATGCGAGGCTCGGTAAGATTGTAAGGCCTTGGCTTTGTAAAAATCGTAGGAAACATATGGTACTTTGTCTTCTAAAGTAACAGCAACTCGTCGACATTGCCGCGTATGGATGCGAACCGTATGGTTTTTGCTGAGCAATGCTCGGATCGTTAGGTGCTGTTTAGCTGCGGATTACTGAGCGATAGTCGTCGTGCTGAAGAGTACGCGTGGGGTAATGTTTTCTTGAAGCCTTGGCGAAGTAACAGCCTTAGTAAACACAGTCTGTAGTTGCCGTAGCTGCTATTGTCGTAGCTGGGAGGGTACTCGCGTCGATCACGTCATCTTTATTAAGTGATCAATGAGCGCGTCAACTCTGTGCTTCTGAGTGATGCGTCAATTCCATATTGGGGTGATTATCGATCGAAGGTGCCTTGCCGTGATGAGGTACAGCAATTATGATGCGTGGCAAGATGGGATGGATAACAAAGCGCGTGAGGAGTGGTTGCCGTAGGATAAAAGTGGTATCAGTGCGTGTGCAATCATTGGTTTGCTGAAAGGCCGTTGAAGGGACAGTAGCGTTAATTAGCAGGCAAAATCCGCGAATTCTGAGCGTACAGAGCCTGGAGGCTCATCAGCGGAACAAAGACACCTCATCGTAATATTAAATAACAATCAAGCATGTATTATGTTCTTTTTCCACCCTTGACAGTCACGCGTCTACATCATTGAGCATGCTGTGATACAAGTTGTCAGGAAGTCGATTGATTGTCCAGTTCCCCAGCAATACACGCAGGGACCCTACAACCTATTTCGTCGCAACCATTAGAAGTAATATCATGTTTGAATTTTAAAAACAGTAGTAAACTGCCAAGTAAATATGATGGGTGATTTTGTATTTCGCAAGTAAAATACCGTCACTCCATGGCATATATAACAAAACCTCCATCGCTAAGCTCTGTCCACCGGTCAACCAGTGCATCAGGTGGTGGGGGCATAGTAAACGGCATGGATAAATGAAGAGTCTCCAATCCGGTTCTCCTAGACTCAACCAAATTGACGAAAACACTCGACAGGTCCGGACCCTCGCTTAATAAAGCAGAAAGTTAATGACCTAAGACCGGGAACGACACCAGGATTCATATTGATGTTAAGTCCAAGAAGAATCACACTCTCTTCCAGCGACATGGACATGGACATGGATAGATGCATAAGTGAGGGTGTCGCCCTGAGGAGACTGAGTAAATCAGACTGGGCATCAGTGGGAATGGTGCATGGTGCATCAATGGAGAGGGTCCTCAAGTTCCCAGCGCAAGGAGAGCTAGGGATCTGAATCCGAGGATGCTGGTAAACCATACTCAGGGACTCTAGAGCAGGACATTCGATATGCGAAAGAAGAAGAACGATACCTCCCTCTGATTGAACAGCCGCATCAACAGATTGTTCCTCCTCATGAACATGAAGCCGACGAAGCCCGCCATGGCAAAATAGAAGGGGGAGCGGCCGATCAAGGACCGAGTCATCTTCACAATTTAAAGATGCACTCTCCAAATCCGGCGTAAGCTTGAACATCTCAATATACGAGCTTGTCCAATCCATTCCGGTATATTCGGTGATCCATGACCATGGCATGTGCATCTGATGAACAGCGTTGAATACAGTCTCGTGGGAGAAGCTACGGAGTAGTGGAGCATACTCGAAGGCGTCAAATTTGGGTTTGACCTGCAGGCCAGGTGAGGTCAGTGGATCATCTGTAAACTCCACATGAAGACAATTCAAACGGTACAGAGTTCCTCTGACAGCAGAGAAATCGTGTAGTGATAGGAATGGAATGAAGATGCGGATATCCACCCATCGTGGGGCACTCGAAAGAAGGATGGGGATGACGTGGTTATTTGAGAGTGCCTCTGTGCTGTGCAAGGATAGAATGATATCTTGTGTCCCAGACCGCAGCAGGTATATCTGGAGCAGGTGCAAACATGCTTTCACATCCCGGTATTGATCAAAATGTAGCGAGAGGGATAACCAGAGCTGGGATGTTGATACCACAACACTTCTCCAGTTCCTGCAGACCTTCGAAAGTACCAATGGCGGAGATCTCCCATCCAACAAGTCCTTTATCTCTCACTCGTCAGTGTCCAAACATGTCAAGAAAATCTCCCGAATGATATCCTCCGGAACGCTACGAATAGGACGTATTATTTTTTTTGCAAGATTCAACCAGACATTCAACGCGTCTCTCTTCTTCCAATAATTCCTCAAGCACGGCGCGTGTTCGAGTTATTTGTTCCTTTAGACCTGACAAAAAAATGTGGCCTTCGCCGATAACGCCCTCCAGGTGAGCATGCTCGGCTTGCAAAGGTGGATTATTTTATTTCAGCAATTCATCAAATCGCGACACTGCCAGGTCAGGGCCGTGGAATGAAGGTGGATCGCCTTGTTGATTGTAACCGCATTTTAGGCACTGAACAGAGCCTGACATCTACAGCTATGATAAGAGATGTGAAATAATGGCCATTTCAAATGTTCACCTTTTTGTAGTGACAGTTAGTGGGTGCACCAAATTAGAACGGCGTACTTGTCGGTGCAACAGAATTTATTGATGATCGAGTAGAGCGAGAAGGAAAAAAAGATTGTTCCCATGCCATCGGCCCGATTTTCCGGCCCAGTGTTTCTTGGTCTGACTTGAACCTAGCTATCATGTAGTCTTTGACTATTAACGTCCCGGTATCGTTTCTGCTCATCCGAAGCTCTACGCCGTCGTACAAAGGGACAAAATATTTTTGTCCCTTGAACAGCATGAACCGAGCATGAATGCATAAAGTCCCGTCTTATGTCAGTTCATATAAGTCTCAGATCTTGAACACATCTAATTCTTACTAGTATCTTAGGGTCTGTTGAATAGGCGATATTTATTGTCAGCGCCGACGGTCCCCACCCACAGTGTCTGTAGGCAATACTTATATTGCAGCGCACGAAAAATTAAAATTGTGGTACATCGATGTCTGCATATTTCCTATTGCAACTGACGGAATCTGCATATATAGACACGGACTTGTCTACGGGACTATCAAGAATAATTTCTCAGGATAGGGCAATCTCTGCCCCACTTCAAGATAGGAACCGCCCTTTTCCCGCCCGAATGATATCATTACCTGCCTGTCCTCCAATGCGTTCATCAGCAGAAGAAATACAACAATTGACCGGTGATGCATAGAACCTCCTAGTCAGCCCAGAAGTTGGAGACGGTAGCTTTTCCTACTTTTCCATCTTTCCTTCAATCACGTACATGGACCGAAGATTTCTTTCCCTATCGCTGCCAGGGTAAACCATAGGCGACTATGAGTCCAATAGTCAATGTTAACACGCTGATCTAGCATGTATGACATGGGAGTTTGGGGAACAAGAGGTTGGAGGCAGTGGAAGGATCACGTCATGATGTGGATGTATGCATTTGCGCTTGCCTACAAAATGAAGCACTATTCGCAGTAGTCTGCTTCTTCGAACATGGGTTGTTCCTGTTATCCTATGACACCTGGTCTTCTTCTGTATGCCTTCACACATCACAGGGGTAGGTTCTGTAAATGTCTTACCTCATTTTGCAGCACTCATTGCTCTGGCCTTGAGCCGTTTCTGCCGCAGAAAGACGAAGAGGGAAAATCCCGGGCCCGGCATCTGAGCCGTGGCACCTGACTGGGAATGACATGATGAGAACACGCCTTAGCCCATGCAGAAGCCTACGGCAATGTTCCCTACCTATAATACCCAAATTTACGCCGATGAAGGGGAATGGTGGCGGCGTTATGTACATCTCGCTCATAGACAGTCCGACTGGGTAAGCATGTAAAATATGAACAGATAGGAAATTAGTAACATTTTGCAGATAACACAGGATCCTCTCAGGGATAGGGTTTTCCGCAAAGTTACCCTCTCCTCCTTTACAGAGACCGGCCACGCAGAATCTTCGATCGTAGTGCCATATCAACGGTCCTTCACCGGTGGAAATCCTGTTATAACATCTTTTTTCGCCAACACCCGCTGCATTGACCTCAATGTTACTAAACTTCTAGTGATGCTCAATTTCACACTTGGAACGTCATACACTCTCAGAAAGAGGCCAGACCCAGGTGTCCGGCCGTCTGGCGTCTGGACGTGGTCCGACTCTCTCTAAATTACACGAAAATGTTGCTGTATTTACTCTTATGCATAAATAAATATTTTCAACAGCTCTAAGCATGGGGAAAAGGGATATATATTTATGAGAGGCTGTCCAGACATTCGGGGGCTAAGGCAAACAGTGGCAAACAGGAGCTTCCGAAATGATTGCTGACCACGTCGCCTTGTCTGCACCTACCACCATCTCCCGACGTGTTACCTCCTTGTTACCATTTTTAGAGTGAGTTTTTTCTACTTCTTGATGTATACAAGTAAGTTTCTATCCCTTTAACCCATTATATGCTGCTAAATCAGTGCTCCAGGCCAGTTACTGATCTCTATCTCATCATCTCTACTCTCATTCCTGTCATTCCTGTTGTTTACATGTTCTATCATCACTATGAATCTCAGATATTCTTTCCTCTACTCTTCTGTCTACCCCCATGGCTGCCTCACAAACCGATTATGAATCTGGCCTCGCTTGTGTGAACTGCAGGCTTTTTATCAAATGGATGACGGTAAAGACAGATAATAATGGAAATAAGGGCCGTAAATTTGTTTCGGTATGTTGTTCCATCTCCTGTGGAGGGTGCCATGTTCATTTTCAGTAGTGTAAAGCCAAGAATGGTGCAAGACAGTGCGATTTGTTCCGCTGGAAAGCAGGACCCTGGCAGCCATCATCATCCAATCCATCGACACCGTCTGCATCCCAGGATGATGCAGAGACCCCTCCTCTAGCTCCAGGACCAGACCCTGAAGCAGCAGTTCCGATGGCTATAGACTATGCACGATGTGGACAAACCAATACCGGAGGTCTGTGCCAACGAAAGCCTCATGCACACTGTGTTCGCCGAAGATGCAAAACACACTGCATTCAAATGGGTGGTTGTCCCATTCATCCTCTTCCGCAGCTCCCTACACCACTGTCAACACAAGTACCACCTCTCCCCCCCGTTATTCAGCCATCGCTTCCTGCAGCAGTGCCTCCCTTTCGCTTTGACAATTCTGCACTCTCTGCACCTACAGCCACACAGATCATATATGTATGCACTGAATCCGTATTGGTGCCCATGCTGCCGGAATAGCATCTCAAATGCCTCCAGGTCCTTCTGTGACTGCAGGAACTCATCCTCTTCCCAAATGATATGCTTGAAAGCGGTCCAAAGGAATCCTACATGCTTGATGCCTATTCCACAGGCTGATGAGAGAAAGCTGATGAAGGATGTTGTCAATTGCTTAGGTGGCTCGTTGGATGGATGGCGAGAGGGTTGAACAAGAAGGATGTCAGGCTTTAATGTGATTCCAATGCGTATGTACAGGACAATTTGTGAGAGATTAAGAGAAGAAATGTCCTTTGGGCTCTGCTGTATAATAGCCACAAGGTCTGCAAGGGTAAACGGCATCGTTGGGATGTGTCGCGAGTGAATGGCAAGCAGAACGATGCGAAAAAAGGGCAGTCTGGACTATCCCAGACAATATTCGGAGTCCGATCGATGCCAGACGGCTGGACTCCTGAGTCCGGCCTCGTCCTCTACACTCTAGACAACGGTTCCCTATCATCTCTCCTTATGGACTGCATCACCAAGTATCACAACTTTGGCACTTGCTACGGTCATCTCCGCTCAGTTTGGTTCAATGACTTGACCGGCATTGAAAATGAGCTACGCACTCGTGAAGCACTGGACCGGGACATGCGGAAAGATGTACTTGTCGGTCAACGGATTGTAAACTGCCATGTGCCTCCTCAACATGTCTGGGATCTATACAGCAATCGGGTGGTGCCATGGTGGGTTGTGCGCCGATACCCGCTGGGAATATCACATGCTTGGATGGAAGCAGAGGATCACGTGGATGTACTAACACCTATCAACGGACGTGAATGGCCCGTGCCGATCACGAAGGACGCCAACCTCGACCTCATCTGCATCGAGATGCTGAACCTGGGTGCAGAGTATGCATGGTTGGATGTTCTTTGCTTGAGGCAGGTGGGTGGGCGGGGAGAACATTTATGCTCAGAGGAGTGGAAGGTGGATGTACCTACGATTGGACACGTTTACCGATGGACTGATCATGTGGTGACCTACTTCAGCGGTCTGGGGCGGCCTTTGAGTTTAAAAGTGGGCGACTTTCAGAGTGATTGGTATTGGTTCAGATGTGCATGGACACTGCAGGAGTTTAGCCGTCGACCGATCAGCGAGAATCCACTGATCATTGGTGGTGATACTGGTGACGACGGGATCATGGAAGAGGATGTACGAACAATGTTTGAGATGGATCTGTTATCATTGCCTGAGATATGGGGTGAACCGACCTCGAACTTCATGGGCAACTTGTGCATGCTATCAGCAATGCAGCAGCGGGTGTCGACAAATCCCGTGGATAAAATCGCGGCGTTAACATACCTTCTGGACCCAGCACAGATACCAGCGTACTATGAGGCCCAGTCCGAAGAAGATGCATGGACAGCGCTGGTAAATGCGATGCATCCAGTGCATCGAGCGCAATTGTTTTTCCAGTGTCCTCAATCCAGCAACGGACATAAATGTTGGCGACCATCATGGAGGCAGACCATGACTGAGAGTCTGCCGTTGTTCAGTAGGAGTTGGGGAGATTCTGTTTACCGGGAAGAGGAGACAAATACTGACTGGTGTGGTTCTGATGGAGCATGTATTGAAGTGGGTTATGTGCGGGGATTGGCTGAAGGATTTCTGGCAGGAAAATCCTGACAGGGAGAGTTAGTTGTCAAAGACAACACTGGGGAGAAACACACATTCAAAATTGTTGCTGACCACCAATACCCAATACAGGACGGCTTATACACACTGCTAGGCAGCAATCTCTCACTCAGTCTTACGACCCTGGTTGAATCGCAATACTGGGTGGTCAGGAAAACACTTCCAGAGCACATGTTCAAGAAAGTGTCAGGGGCACATAGAATTCTGTGTTTGCATTTGCATGCATGCATTTGCGTTTGTCACATCTGCGTGAGTAGAAATGGAATTACTGGACTTTAATGTGAGATCTCATGAGACCTCGCGAGGTAACAAGAGATCTCACGCGGGCCCGCGAGGCCTCATGCGATCTTGTGAGGTCCCATGAGATCTCGAGCGATCATGTGAGGAGACCCATCATCGGCATCACTCGGCTTGATCATTCCGAGGATCTATTACTATATTGGTTCACTGACAAAGCCTTCTTGTCACAGCAGTCACAATGACCCTTCCTGGCCATGCTTCACACTTTCGGACAATATTTGAAAATACATAATATTTTTTGAGCCAATAAAATAAGTATAACCAACTGCCGTGAGCCCGAATGTCACCTCTGTTGGGATGTCAAGTGGTGCGCATCACAGCGCAGTCAATCGTTGGGATCTTTGGTTGTCAAGCAGTGCGGTATTGCTCTCCTCCTCGGATTTGCTTGTTACATCATATTGCTTCTATTAGTGTACATGGCATGTAGATAAATAGGTAGACGAATGACGAAGGCCCTCGCCTGTTTGCAAGGGTCCCCTGCTAAATCCGAGTGAACGGCTGGAGAATTACTGTTCATTTCAACAACCTCCATCTGTTTGTAGACCTTCCTGTCTCTCGTCTGACCCTTCAATTGACAGCCTTCCCTTCATTGACTCCCTCCTTCTGCAGTCTCAGACACCCCTTCCTTTCCCTTCCCTCCGGCCTCATCTCCGCATCTCCGCATCTCCGCATCCCTCCCATCCCATCCCATCCCATCTCATCTCAACTCTTGCTCTCCCTGCATCTGCGTAGGTCAACAAATCTGTCCGCTAGCCGGACCTTCCACTTGTGCTATTTTTCAGTGTGCACGATTGGGTCAATGGTGATAAAGTAAGGTGGTGTTTTCACTTGCATCAGAGCACATTGCAGTTGGTTAGAGACATGGTTGTTTCAGGTGTGGATGGTCTTGTGTGTTCACTTTTCTGCCAATGATGACCTTCATCAACATTAGCCATTGTCTTGCGAGATCTGACACAGTTGGCAATGTCGAACAGCAAATCCTTGAACCACTAAACAAGTCGTTAGTCCCAAATTACGAGTGGCAAGACAAATGTCAAAGTCAAGCACACCTTCAATGTTCTTTCGCACTTTCACCAACTTGGATGTCGCCCATACCAGCTGTTGGTCACTCTTTTCCAGATCAAGGTCACCACCACCGAGTTTACCATCTTAGCGGCTTACTGCTTATGCACTTTGTTAGGACTACATCTTGTTATGGAAACTCGGACGATCGAGATGTACTAACTAGCATTTGTATCAAACCTTTGAGAAGGCACAGCACTGACAAAGCCTAAGATCAGTAAAACAATCTGAGTGCCATTTCCTTGACCGAGTATATGGATGGCCAAACATCTAGTCAAAGTAATAGCTCCCCGAGTCCCTGTCAATCCTTGTAAACAAGAACCCTTACCTTAAGTAAACAAGAAACATTCATGGCTATTGATGAACCCTGACAGTGTTGTAGGTATAATGGGCAAGGTCAGAGGTTTCGAACGCACTGGCATATGAGTTAGATCAGCCCAGGTCGAGAGTTTCATGCTATGAATACCGTTATATAGACTTTGATTCAAGTGGATAATTACTGATGACCCGTGCATGAAATCCAGCATCAGAAAATGGGATACTGCTGCAAATAGTACATACCGACAGAACATGCTAGGGACCGTACAGCGTAGATCAGCAGAGGTAAACTACACATTGAAGCGACCTCACCAAACTCTGCCAATACCATAATGGCATAAAAAGGTTCACCCATTGTCAGTGAAAGTTCATATCTATACCAAAAGAAACGCACAATTATGGTAGTAAGTGGAACATCTTTGTTTGTTACTGTAACTGTCCTCAGTTGAGCAAATACTTCATTAAAGTACTGGACGTATGACCCCACACGCGCATTGTGAAAAAACTGCTGACATTTCAGCAAAAGTGGAATGGAAGAAGAGACAGGACCAGACTGTTGGACCAAAACCCCATGATGAATCCTTGAAAAGATGGAATCGTCAGGTGGAGGCGACAACCCGAAAGCTCAAGAAACCCACATTAAATAAAACCTCCAACTAGAAATGACCGGTGTCAATCTTGACGTTTCGAAAAATGAGGCAATTTGTACCAAAATGTTCCTGCAAAGCGATCTGGGATAAGTACCGAGCGGCTAGGAAAGAGCGAACAGATAGATCCTTGAATACTCTAGCTCCTTGAAGAACTGGGCGATTTCCTCAGGCAACATTTTTATGTTCTTGATTTAGTTGGTGAGGCACAAATTTTCCGATGAGGGCAGCAAGTTGCAATGGACAAGGCAATTCCGTGAGATGAAGTTCGAACGAACACCTCCAAAGAGACAGAAAATGAAAAAAAAAATGGGATGTGAATATAGAGACCGCAATGGCCTTGCCCGTAAAATTTGTCAAGGAAAGTTTCGTGAAAGTGGTTGCCAAATGCGTCGTACATAAACCAGACTCATGTTACCAATCACACCTCCTGGTCGCTGGTCGGTCACATCACATGCAGCAAATTTTTTCTGAGTTCAATGAAATCGTTTATAACAATGTTGAAACCCTGGATAGTGAAGACACAAGCTGTAACACAATACTGATACCATAGTAGTGTTACAAATTGCTCATGCTCAGCTGGTAACTATCAGTTTGATGAATTCTAAAAAATAAGTCCACTTGACTACTGGGTGAGGCGGGTATAGGCGACGATAGTGGTGGGCATAACATAACCTGTATTTGTGATCCCCAACGTAAATAATGGGGGACACAAGAGTTCGGTGTGTATACGAGCACTAGTTGGCTTGGGAGGATGGGAACGAGATGGGCAGCATCAGTTGTTCTGGTGGCTGGACAGTCATAGTATTAGATGTATTCGACGTCCTCCATTGGGAGTGTGCAGGACTGAGAGCCTGTTGGTGTATTACAGAAAAGAGAGCAGGGCATCGACGGCTGTTTGACAGCGACGATGGGTTCGTTGGACAAAACGGGCTTCACCACTGCATTCCCCATGGTATGAAATGGGGGTGCTGAGACCATGATGATGGTGCTGGTGATATAGGGTGTAATACAGGGCACGGATGGTGGACATAGGGACGAGAGCGAGCGCACGACGATGAAAGTATCGGCGGGATGAATGCACCCCATATTCGTGATGCCCCACCAAAAGAAGGGGAGACACACCGATTTGGGGTGCATGCGTGCTTTGGCTGGTATGGGAGGGGCCGATGTTGGACGGGGAGAGGATGGATAGCGGCGGGCATTGCAGTGGTCAAGCAGTCATATTTCTGGGTACATTCTGTGCACCTTCGAGTCTTCCATTGGCACCTAAAAGGGTGTATTAAACGTCATTGTTGTTGGCTGTCGGGATCCCAATGTTGCTCCCGTCCTCTCGTGCACATCCTGCCATTGTCCTGCACTTCTCCTGGTTGCTCTCCATCCCTCTCAGCCCTTCCTCACACCATACAATAGCCATCCTCCACGGTCGCAGTCGCAACCTCATTGACATCTCCCATCGTTGCTGTCGTTGTCTGATACGTTGACGTTATCAGTTTGCAGCCGATACTCCCTCCCCTGCTCGCAGATGGGGGCCGATAGAGAATCCCCGGGGATATTCATGGTCTTGAGAGGGTAGGGATTCTGTGGACAACAGCGATTAGCACCGATGTCGATTTCGAGGGAGCTGGGCTGGTTGGAATAGGGATTGGGGGTGGATTTGCCACATTGGCGAGCAGCGTTGCAGACTGGAGTTGTCGTCGTTAAGTACAGAGGTGACACCATCTGTCATCATGGATTGCACAGGGTATTGCCTCGTCTGAGGGCTTACACATAGGGGTGCGGAGTGGAAGGGTCACAATCCGGGGCTGTTGAGGCAACCGGATGCATACAAAGTATACAAAGAAAAGAGTAAGCATTCAAAAAAATCAGTGTATACCTTTTTATGCCCACGAGAGGACTATCGAGAGCGCCGATGATGTGGTGTCGTGTTCGAAGTGTTGGTAAAATGCCAGGACAGAGATGGCACAGCCACTCGATCGCTGCTCGGTTAGTCGGGCCGTGGTGAAACTGGTGGATTGAATGACACATTCTATGTAGTCCTCGTCCAGTAATGTTTGTACATGTGGAAATTCTCTACCTCCACTAATAAGCATTTTAGGCTATGTACCTTGCATTTGCGGCACTTTTAAACATGTTCTGCCTCCATGAAAAGATTGTGGAAAGATTTGGTTTATTATTATTCTGAAACTTATTTAAAAAAACATCGAGGGCCCGGAACTGGGAGAGCCCAAAGTGGGCATCACCCTCCGGTCACGCTTGGAGCATCTTTATTGCTTAGCTGTCAGGTATGGAGGCACCCACCCTCTTGCAATCTCACGAGATCGTGCGCGCCCTCACGGAATCCTGTGAGACCGTGCGAGGCCTTGCGCGCTCGTGCGAGACCTCGCATCATTGTCCAGAGATACCCAGTATAGTGAGCGTGACACAAGGGGGTACCGGGATGTCAGCCTGGGACACCGGGTAGGTAGGTAGGTTGGGCCAGCAGGCCCGAAAAAAAAAGTTGACCCCTCCTATTAGGGTCTAAAAACGAGTTTTTGAAGGATATTTTGAATGAATCATGATGCAATATATACCACAATACATTCTACTTACCACTGACAATATGATAGCTGGTGTTACAAACATCTTCACCACACTCTTTAGCATTGATGCTTACTGCATTGTGATGATGTCATATGCCTTATTGACAACTTAGTGAACTAATTTTGAAGTACGAGTCCGGTAGGATGCAAATTGTGCTAAATACATTGGAATATTCATTATGCAGGTACTTTTGCACGGAAAATGAGCTAAAAAAGTGCGAAAATAGACCTATATTAGGCGAAATGACATCATATAGGTCACGTGGAGGTAGGTAGGTCCAGCGCTGATGCACGAAAATATTTAATCGACCCACTGTCTTTTTTTTTCATATTTGGACCCCCTTGGCATGACATGGATGCGTTTGTTGGCCGTCTTGTGCGTTTTGGCTTACAAACACCTGTCAAATTATTTTATTAGCTACAGTGTAAGTAAGACTTACTGCTTATCAGATTAATCCCAAGTATGACATCGACACCGGCCATAATTAACTTTCTTTGTCATGGTAGAGTCTCTGTACAGCTGAGTCCATTAATGTTCGAGCTGGTATTTTAAATGTAAGAGCATTTGGAGGTTTTGAGAGTGTTAGTGGCCATGAGGTATGATAACCGTTAATAAAAACCACGGCACCATTACCATTCTGTTGAGGAACAAGCTGAAGAAACCAAGAAGAAACTGAGCTAAATCCTGGCTCAAAAACGACGACTTGACGGCAACCTGGCTATGCACGACTAGAATACATCATAAAAATAAAATACCTGCCTAGAATGAGTGACTAGAAGCAATTACGGGCGGGATAAATTGAAGCGATCATAAGTCAACTAGTTCAACTCGGACTTGAACGCATCAAACGCACCGAACGCAGATTTGTCACAACACTGTCACACATCTGCGTTTAATCTCGGACGCATGCGTTTTCAAAAGGAACGCATGCGTGCGCTATCTGAACGCTTGCGTTCAATGTTTGGACGCATGCGTGACTTATTTTTGAGATGCGTGAGTCTTTGCGTTAATTTTAGAGGTGCCTGATTCACTCAAAATCGAGAATAGCATAAGTACTTCGACACCAGAGGGTACTATATTCATTGTCATACTAGAACTTACTAACATGCATGCATTTATAGCCTTTCCAGACCATTCCACCTAATTATTGAGTCATAATAAGTCATGGAGATATCTCCAGGAAATCCGGACAAGTAACTTTAATTTCAACAGAAAACATAATTACAACGTATTATTGAAATGACACCAGCTATCAGACGACCACGCATCTAAACGCATCGATCAGGGCACAAGCGCACGCAAGTTGAACTTACGCAAACGCAGACAAACGCAGTTGAACGCACGCACGCAGGGGTCGAAGGCAGAATTCTCTTGGCCCAAGTGTCAGTGTTCCGGATACTCGATGTTGAGGAAATGAAGAGACTTCGCGATGTAGGCATTGCTACGAGCGTTAGGTTCTTTCTTGCTTGAAGCGCGCATACGGTAGGCATACCTTTGTGGTGAGGTTTCATACTAGTACAGCCTCAAATTGAACCATTTGACGATTAGCGATATAGTAACCTCAGGGTTTTTATGTCTTTTCCGGATGACGACCGCAAAGAATCCTGATAAGATTCAGACTGTGGTGGAGTCGTAGGCTTTCTTTGATGCCTTTGTATCTCGATCGTAAATATTCCATGGACTGGAGGATCTGGGTGTTTCATGATTGTCTTTTGTTCAATCTTAATATTCCTTCTTTCTGCGCACGAATACTACACCACATCTTCTGCCGCTTTCTCTTCTGGTCTCCATTTCTCCTGTCGTGGCTGTCACGCGACAAAACTGTATATTGACTTATATGACAGCCGTGGAAGCGTAAGACATGCAAAATCTATGCGTATTTTTGTTCGTTCAAGGTTCATATGTGCAACTAATGGCACAGCCTAATCTCTACCATCGCCCATCGCCCATCGCCCATCGCCCTTCGACGAGACCACAGCTGCGTCATTTGGGTGGGACCTTTTGGACCTGCACCATGTCACGCGAGGGAAGAAAAGATCTAGCACTTACGACCTCTGTTCTCTTCCGGGTGTCAGCAAGTCCTCGGCTTCAATAGCACGTGTAAGGCTACCAGAGCAATTTCAACAGACTAGTGTCGTCGTGATATCAGTTATAGGTGGGATGCGTTTTTGCATATCACGGGAAAGACCGCATTCTCATACCCCTCATTCAATTCATTCCTCGGTGATCGTCGTCCTTCCCAGACAAAAAACGAATAATTATCTTGACTAAATGACCAAAGTGAAGAAATACCCGGAGAAAGCTCGCTCAAGCACGGCGTGTGCTTCACTACTGCAAGCAGTTGATAGCATGACACGAGAGGAAATTTACGGTTGGCTGATTCAAACCACTACGATGGATGAATGTTAAACGGTGTGGTGACCAGACTCGCGACCTACTTGTACAATCAGCGGAGTACAACTATCCAGGCATACCTCCCGCTCTAAGGGCAAGGTCAAGTCTTTATCCCGCTCCTTTTGACGCTCCCATATGGAAATGTCCATTTCGAAGTAGCTATCCTCCGCCGCAAAAGCATAATCATCGTCGTCCGGGTCGGAGTCCTCGTCTAAGCTGGGAATGTCGAGCTGGGGATCATCCAAAATGCATATCATAGTTTGCGGGTCCCAAGGTGTCCAATTGAGTGGTCCATCACTTATCCCCTCATCCAAAGCCGCGAATAAGCGCCTGAACGACCGGTAGTCGGGAAGCTGATCGAAATCGAGGGAACGGCTGTCATCGAGCAAGTCACCGAATTCAACAGGAAAGCCCGAAGAAAGGTCTTTCACTGAACAGTCCGATTTCATGAGTCGGATGATCTCTTGTGAGCGCAGCTGGAGCTCTAAGCGTGGACGAGGTTTCCAAGGCAAGTGACCGCGGAGGAGGAAGAGGGCGATGTAAGCTAAGGACTCGAGGTCATCGCGTGGAGCAAGATCTATGGCGTAAGAATGAATGTCGGCACCACTAGAGGTGGTAATGAACACTGACCTATCCCATTGTGAGAATTCAAACTTGCCCAGTAGGGAGACCCGACTATGGTCTTGCGATCCTTCAACGGGTCGTACTTGTTAGGCGGAGCATGGGAAATCGGTTTGGAGATTCCAAAGTCGATGATTTTGATTGTCGGATGACCAAGAGCGCAAAGCATATTCTCAAGCTTGATGTCGCGATGCAAAATCCCGTGTGAGTGTATATCCTCTAGTCCTGCTAGCTGCGCGTCCCCGTCAGTTATTTCCAATTCACATTTCAAAAATTCACGAATCGCTTGATCCACAATTTGGATGACGGTCTGCAGCATCAGACCAGTCCCAGGGTGGTTCTTCTGCTGCTCTGCAACGGTCGGTCCCAGAATCTCCATAGCGATGTACTCGAAATGCTCGAACTGTCCGTATGCATAGACAACGGGAATCGAGTCGTGGCCTTTCAAAAGTTGGAGGATACGGGTCTCGTGCTGGAGTATAGGTCGCTTCACTCTCTTCGAAACACGGGACATATTGAGAGCCATCGTTTTTCCGGATTCTAGTTCGGTCGACTTGAAAACGTTGCTCTGTTGTCCAAGTGGAATATTAATACCAGGCCGACATTTGACAAAGGAGTGTTGGGAATAGACGTCGGCAGGAGAAATGAACGTGGTGGTTGCGGCTTGAACGAAGGTATATTCCAGTGTAAATACGCAGGAGATGGTGGTACGAAGCCAAGAAGCGGTAATGATCGATACGGAAATCAAAATAAGGTAAAACAAAAAATGGCGTAGCCATCAGCCCAGTGGCTGTGAAACCATATCCTCAACACTCCCACTGTTTCACAGACACCGTAGCATAGAAAGACAGATAGGAATAAAGAAAATTAAAAGACATACGAAGATATGAAACGGCTGGAAGCTCCCACTGAAATGATACTCCCACTGAATCCGTAGCCCATGAATATCTCCTACAATGCCACTACTTCGTTGTGTGAAATATAAGCAGAAAGTGCTTGAGCCATATTAGCATTGGCCGTAGCGGGAATTTGGTTGAACGGGAACGTTCCACATTCATTCTTGAAGTGGCCCTTCTGTCCACACGTGTGGCAAGTGATGGTGGAACGGTCAATTGGTGCGCGGCGAGCAGAAGCAAGAAGTGCTTGATCCGATGCCATCGATGAGCTTGAAATGGCAGTAGCATGGTCATGCTCTTCCTTCTGGCGGACTTCCTCGTTGAAAATGCGCGAGATGACGTACTCGAGTTTGTTGTGGCTGGGGTGAGAATCGAGCGCAATGATAAGGGATTCGTACGACAAGGGAAGGGTTTCCATGATGATGGCGATGACTTGGCGATCTGAGCAATCTTCTCCGAGCGACTTGAGCTTGTCGACCGTGCTCTGGATCATCCCAATGTGGTCCCGCAAACTAACTCCTTCCTCAGCCTTCTTCATCCTAAACAGCTGCCTCCATGTTGCGACAATGCTACCCAGACCTGTCGTGGTGTGGTATTGCTCAAGGGCATCCCAGGCCATCTTGGAGGTGGTAGCGGGGCGAGTAAGGTGGTACTGGGACTTGTGAACGTTGCCGACAACGGTAGCCAGCGCTTCCTCGTCCTTCCTAACCCACGCCTTCACCGTGACATGATTGGGAGATCCTAGGGGCTTGGAGTCATTCCCATTGACAATGTCCCAAAGCCTCTTCTTGATGAGCTGGAGCTTCTGGGCATAAGCCCAGTCATAGTAGTTGGTGTTGTCAAGTTTCTCGACGTCATATTTTGAATCAGAAGGCATAGCGATGATGATAATGAGAACGATATAGAATAAATCACAGATAGGCACGAATGATGGCACGGTTATAGGCACGATGATAGCACGATTATAGGCACGATGATGGCACGATGATGGCACAAGACACAGGGCACGAGAGTCGGAGCCGTGGATCTACTGACGGCGAGAACGACGATGTGAAGACGATGATATAGGGGTCAAACGAATGCTAGTTAAGAAGTTAGAGAGGCACGGGGCCCATAACCTGTTGGGAATAGACGTCGGCAGGAGAAATGAACGTGGTGGTTGCGGCTTGAACGAAGGTATATTCCAGTGTAAATACGCAGGAGATGGTGGTACGAAGCCAAGAAGCGGTAATGATCGATACGGAAATCAAAATAAGGTAAAACAAAAAATGGCGTAGCCATCAGCCCAGTGGCTGTGAAACCATATCCTCAACAAGGAGCAGAAAGCTCACACATGCACCCTGACCTAGCAAGGCTTTACCGCGAGGGGCACGCCGGTAAGTCCGCGTCATAGTGGAGAACCGTAGTTTGTAAAAATATTCAATGTGACGGAGTAGGTGCTTCCCCGAAACTAGATGATTGGACGAAGATTTATGAAGACAAGAGTTCCAATCACTCTCAATATATCCGGCGGTTTTGAGGGAGATTGTCCGTAGGAGGGATGGTCGTAAGCCACAGCAAGAAAATGTTGCAGATTCCCACGCCACTGACGCGATTTTTCGGACCGGTGTTTCATGACCTCACTTGAACCTAGCCATCATACAGTCTTTTACTATCGAGATCCCAAGGTCGATTCTGTTCATCCTAAGTTCTACGTCGCGTCGTAAAAGCTACAGCTACAAAATGTTTTCGGCCCCGAGACAACACTTATGTGATCAGCATCGCGACCTACAACAAACTGAAAATTAGTCGTGGTTTCGTTACCAGCCTTATCTCTTGAGCGTATCTATCAGGATTTCTTGAACGATTACTATCTGGATTAGATACCGAGAGATCCTACTCTGTCTTCTGCCAATATATCTCAGCGGAGCAAAATCGTGGTATGTTGACGGCTGTGCGGATTTCTGACTGTGGCGTCACGACGTGGATATGCATGCGTCGATCTTCGTGTATTCACATCGATTTTTTGAAGTTGATCTAACGAGTTTTTCTCCTCCTTTGACAGTCCTTGTGTGTCCAAACCCTCTAGCGGTGTGGGATTTGCTTCTTCTGTGCGCCCGTGTAACCGCGTCAATTGGGCCATATTGAGACGGAGGACGCGAATATCTCTATCAGGTCGCAGAAAGAGGAGGAAGACACGATGTTGCTTCGTGAGGTCGTCCACGACCCTCCAGAAATAGAGTGTAAACTTAACCTAATGATTTTAGAGTTCATGTTTTGCATTATGCAACGCCCGTATTGCATTATTCCCCTGCTAGTATCGATGATCTATCACGTCTCTCCAAAGGTGATTGATTGATCCATTGTTCTATGTCTCTTACCCACGTTTGCAGTAGATACCACAACTATGCCAATTTATTTTGGAAGAACGTTGATTTGTATGATAGCGTATTATTCCGCTGCGCAGAAACACATCGACCATCCTTTCCTTGGAATACTATTCAGTACGTTTCAACTTCTCGTAATTCACAGCCTACCCTCACCTTCGAGAATGACGAGGCAATGCCCGCAGTATGATGCACATACATACGATGTTCCTTAGCGTTCGAATTCGGCTTCAGTTACCCATCCTCTGAATCGATCGTGAGAGCTTTCACTACAATGAAGATGTACGCTCATCAAGCATCAGATCCGCAGTAATGTATCCCTGCCGGGCATTGGCTTCTATAGTGATATTCTGTTCAGGAACACTAGTGACACTGCACCCAAACGAGGTCGAATACGAGGACTGGCTGCAACAGCATGTTACGCTGTGGACAGGCTTGAACCAAATTAAGAGCCTGACGCGTCTCCGGCTTCAAGTCAACGGTCGATATAGTGAATATGGACTCACATTTCATTCCGACACGACAGGTCCTGATCAGCTTGGCAGTGCTGGGCTGTCCATTCTGGAAGGCGCTTGCCACCATTCCCTGTCCGTAACAACGACACCAGGCCCGAGGATGTAGTTTCACCCTCAGTGTCTGCCGGACATGGCTTGGGGAAACGTCTATCCCTGGAGACACTCAAAAGAAACAAAGCTGCAACAGCAATGTGCCTTTTCGGTTAGGCCGAGGTATTGGACGATGCAGATCTGCAAGGGAAAAATTATCATTCGGGCCGGACTTCCGCGCTGCGCTGTGAAGGCTGTGTCACACCAGTCGTTAAAGGCTTAAAGCTGTTTTATGCCGATTTTCAACATACATTCATACAACATGGCACCGATACGCCCACACCAAAAGACAAGAACTGGTTGCAAAACATGCAAGCAACGCAAAGTCAAGGTAAGTAGACATCAGCAGGTTTTTTCAGCTGAGGTTGATGCTCAAATGACTTGTAGTGCGATGAAACTCTTCCTTTTTGCAACAACTGTACCAGGCGAGGCGTAGAGTGTGTCTGGGGTGATAATTCCCCAAGGCCAGAACCGGCAGCTCCAGAACAGAGTATGGTAGTCGCCCAGTCGAGTTCTACCGAAAGCTCCCTCTCGATATGGACTCTCAGCGAAGATTCAGCGGACGTGTTAACTCTACAGTTGATGCACCATTACTCCACCTCCGCTTCTTACTCCCTCTTCCCGGATCCCGACGCGTCGGCACTGTGGAGAACTGTCATTCCTCAAATGGCATTTGACCCCCGAAATCAGTATCTCCTCCAAGCCATGCTCGCGTTCTCCGCTCTCCATATTCACCACGAGGACTCTACGTCTCCTCGATACGCCCAAATCGCCACCGATTATTACAACCAGGCAAAATTCAACTTACACATGGCAGACACTGACGAGACAGCGGACATAAACGCCGTCCTCGTCGCCCTGGCTCTCGTCGCGCATTATGAATTCGCTATATCTCCCGCTATATTCCCATACCCCGGAGATTGGTATACCACCACCCAAGAAATCCGCCGTAATATTCTAAAGGACCGGACAGAGGTCCAGGAAAGTGTTATGCATTCACTCTTGGCTGTTATCGCACCACCCCTTCTACCCACGACTTTGAAGGAGCCGTTTCCATCAACCTTGTCCTCCATTTTGAGCTCGGGCCCAGACGTTGAGGAGCTACACGACGCGTCCGTGCGCACCGCCTATGAAGAATCGATATATTTCCTGGAGCTTGCGTGGAAAGCCTCATTTGACCGATGCGTGGGATTGTGGTGGTATATGATGTCCAACACGTTCTTCCATCTATTGGAACAAGCGAGGCCCCGTGCCCTCATCATCTTGGCACATTACTGTGTCATGATGAAACACGTCACCCAGGATGGACCGTGGTGGGCGAAGAAGCAATGGGGCAATGAGGCTGCGAAGATCGTTTCCACGCTTGACGCTCGATGGGCGCCACATTTGGGATGGCTCTTGAGTCAGTTGGATCCAGGGCAAGATAGCCATGTTTTTGATTTCCCAGGTATAAATATTCTGACCTGGGTCAATGCAGAAGACGGCGACCATTTCTAGTTTATTACGCTACCGAAGGATAGAATTTGTACATCATACATGTATACCATTAGTACATGAGGATTTCCCTAATAACCTGGCGCGATCCGTGCCTACAGCTGACAACTGCTGTTCCTGATCTCCATTGATTACGTAGTCCTCACCGCCACATTTGAGTTCATTTGCGCGCAACGTTACCGGCCCTGATATGATAAGCATACATATTGTTGTAGTGCTAAGTAGCGATACATCCACTATAACTGCGGAGCTGATGCTATGTCTTCGTTGTCGTGCGCGCCAGCCTACCTTTCGGATGATACATTCTCATGGTAGATTCAGAAGCCGGGAAACTTATGTCGGAGTAGAACGCCAAGGCACGTATTATGCGTGTCCGTCCTGCTGCGCGCATCGCCATCGCCAGTCTTCGAAAGTGAGGGCGGTACTGAGGATTGCCAGACTGCGAGAAACGAGGAGTGGCTGAAACATATAGAATGATGCGTCTGAAGGAAAATGCATAGCGCCCTCTGCATGCAAAAGAAACCGGCCGCGCGATAGCTGAACCTTAAACATGCGGATTCTTGACGAGCTCTGCTGCCGCCACACGCGGTCTGGCTTTCGCTTGCTGCCTATTCGACAGGAGGAGACGGCCTTGCGTAATGTGCGTGGGTAGAGATCTCGCTCAGGCGACGCGGACTAGCCGAGTACCAGGGCGTCCATACAGATATACCAGGTCTTGATTCGCAGACTACCGGCTAGTCTTTGGAGCGTATGGCAGGCATTGAAAGAAAGCTGAGTTGCTAGGACTGACTAGAATTAATATGCTGTCCCGTAAAGTATGCACGCTTTCTGTATGTATAACATACGTGAGCTTCCCGACAAATTTTATCATACTAGCTGTCACGCATGATGAGTTTAGTATTTAGGAGCAAGTATCGACAACTAACCTACCGCAGCGGTACAGATATTCGGAACAAAAGAAAAGAAAAAGAGCTTTCCTATAGTTCGCCATTGTAGGGCTTATGGTATTTGGGCAGCAGCAAGCGGAGGATGACGAAAACAAAGTTCAAGCTAGTTGACTACCTGGTATTGTCTGAATCTAAAATAGATCAGTTAGCGCCCAAGAAGCTCGTATATGAATACGTGGCGCACTATAATAGCGTCTGTCCTCCCGCCTATCGCAGTGCTGCACGGCCATGAAGCGCTTGGGCAACTTACATTTGTCCAAAGCCCCGGCTTAGTCGTCCTTAGTCGTCTTCAGATTGCCCAACGTTCGTCTACTTGGTGTCCTAACGGGATGGAGAGCTGGCGGAGAGCGAGGCGGTCATGGGACAACGATAATGGCATTATGGAAAATGTGCCACGAGTGCAAAGTTCGCCTGTAACTCCGGCCCGGAAAAATCGCGTCGATGGCGTGGGAACCGGCGGCCTCGGACCTTTTGATTGGCTTTGCAATGGATGCAAGCGTCTGCTTTACTACGTTTATGCTGCTGCTACTTAGTCAAGCTAGTGTTTACAAGCCGCCTTAATCAATGTCATCGAGAGTATTTCATGAGTGGCCACAACGCGGCGCACTAGCTGTTTAAAACTTTGGTTCGCCAAAGGACTGTGCTGGTGAATGCCATTCGTGGTTGCCTTGGGCCTACAAAACGAAACGTATTCACGATACCCTGGTTTTTCTTATGGTGTAACACTTAGTATTCTTCTGTATATCTTTATACATCGCGAGGGGAAACAAAAGTTCTGTAAACGGATTACCTTATTTTGCAAGCAATTTACAAGCACCTCTACTCGTCGCCGTGATGCTAGACACACTCACGCTATAGCACACAAATTTATAAGCATTCACCACCGCGCTCACCCTCAGCACCTCTCGCCAAGTCCACGTGGCCAGTCTAGTCAAGGCTTCAAATACACCGCGAAGGGCGACGATGACTGTCATAGAGCTGCTCGAGGTACGAGTCTAGAAGTCTTCAGGGGGTCTAACGCTCCTCGGAAAGAGGAACTTCGAAGTCTTCCAGAGATTAAGGAAGTTGATGTGACAGTAAATCGATGTATAAATGTGTCCGTAGGTTGTGGACATGTTGGTAATATAGTACATGGAATAAATCTGTGCTATTAACGGAGAACAGGCCTTCTAAAGAGTATAGCTGGGGTTTGATACAATAAGTTGGCATTCAGATAAGAGACGAAAATGAAAAGTGCATAGGTACGCAATACGTATTAAAATATGTGGGGAGCATTGGTTGTTGGATAAGAAGAATCATATGTTGAATGGAATTCCGCCTACACCAAATGATTTAGCGCAGATTAATGATAGAAAAAAGACGCGCTTACCGTGTTGTCGTAAATACCCGAAGACATAGCAAGACAATACTAACATCCCGCGAGCTGTAAGCATTCTAAGATATCGCAAAGCAGCGCAACATGCTCACATTAATCTCACTGAGCGGGCTTTGGTTATCAAAATACCCGTTAGTAGGAATCTCGAAATGAACCTAAAGTCAACGCTAAGTAAAAGGTACTCGGAGCAACAGATGCAAAGACTCACCATATATTCCGTTTCGAAGGAAGCCACGGCGGAAAATAAATGGCCGTCGCCACGAGAGTTCATAGGCAGAGTACTGGAATTGAACTGATGTTCTGTCGCCTCTGTCTTACACATGTACGGCTTGGGAACAGTAGGCTGAGCATGTATAGGGGAGCGTGCTTGTTGTTGAGAGACGCGCTTCTTCGGAGGCTGAACCTGGGGTGTCTTCGGTATCGGGGGCATATTCCTCACCGCATCCTCTAAATCTGAGCCAGTCATCCCAGCCGACATCAAATGAGCAATGTCCTTGGCCCTATTGATGTGATCCTTCGATTTACGCTGAACGTTCCTCTTTTTGATCTCCGTGGCACGCCTCTGCGGTTGGTAAACATAGTCAGGGTAGAGCTCCTCATGTCTCTTCCTTTCCTCGAGAGCACGACGATAGTAGTGAGCCTTTTCGTCCTCCGAGAGGTTCTTCCACAGTTGTCCGATGATCCTGGAGAGGTGGCGACTATCGTGCTCGGCGCCTTTGGGAATCAAGTTCTTGTCGACGACGTCTTTGCGGAAGATGAAGTAGCAGTTCAGAGGTCGGGGGATACGATTCTTTTTACGAGAAGAATCATTGGTGGAGGAGAACTCGTCGGAGCGAGAAGAAGAGGAGGATGGAAATGGAGATGGAGTGTCGATGAACTTGGGTGTCGAAGGGGCGGTATCTGGGTATGGAGACGTGACGACCTTGAAGACATACTGCTGAGGTTGGCTAGCATGGATGTGGGCTGGGAACCGAGCGTCAGTACAGAGTCGACGCGTAGTAACCAAGTCCACGTACCATAGTGCTCGTTAGAGTACTGGTGGGAGTGAACAAAGCCGGACATGACGAGGAGGACGAGCGCGATGGAAGGAGACAAAGAAAAGAGCAGTCGGGTCCCCCCATTTTATAATTGCGAGCACAGGCATTCTCGACATGACGATCACAGAGAGAGGTTGAATGCGATCAAAAACTCATTCACGTCTGACAGCTCGCCGTCCAGAAAGGAAATTGTGTGACGTTCCTGGAGGGTACCCTTTCACATGTTCGTTAACTGAGTGGTAAAATTCCCACGATTGTTATAAAAGTGACAAAGTGAAAGGGCAGGCCGAAAACAGGTGAATGCAAAATCAAATGCAAAACGTGATCATTCTACTCTCAAATTAAGTTATCGTCTGGTTGCGGTTGCGAGTATATCGTCTGAACTTGTTACAACATGGCAGTATCAGGTTTTTCTCATATGCAAATTTGGACTTGGTGGATACTCGCACGACAAATCATGGAAGGCGTAGACGGTGCCGTTGAGCAAGATAGGGCACCATTGAAGGTACTGAATCCTGCCGATGCGCGGCTATGGACCATCGTGGACACATAAAACATCAGAACCACCAGTACCTCGCAGGCTGATATATCAACCACTGCCGTATACCATAAAGCGTGATATATCAATCGCCTAGTTGTACCGTGAGTGTTTGATATATCGCCTGCAGTGGCTTACCAAAAGCATCGAAAAGGGTGCTTTTCACACTGACCAATCAATTTGGGTCTGTCCGCTGTCCACGAAGACTTCAGCTCATTGTTATCAGCGACGTACTCGGCCTTGCATGTGAACCGTTGCGCATTCCATCCCGACGCATGGCCAAAACCAGATGCAAGATCTAATTCAAGATCTTGTTCATCTTCTTCGACGGCAAGAAGCCGATGACTGTAAAAACCTAAGGACTTGGTCCTTTGCGTTCCTGATATTTGATGAGGCCTATCTTTATCTTCTTGTCGCCGTCGGCGTGCATACGTCTGAATTTGACTTGGTCTCATGTCAAAGAAGTGAGTCAAGCGACCCTTCCTTCGTCACAGACTTTGAGGCATTGTAAGTCCTGCCAAGACGTTGCGCTTACAATTAATTCTCACTATTGAAAAGACTCAAATCTGCCCACCACCTTCACATGTGGCAGTGCCCGTTCCGAGGGGTTTATCATGGAGGTCATAATTTCCACATCCACTGGAGTCTAGAGGGAAGTCTAAGCGAAGCAGTCCAGAGTAAACCGGGGATGTCTTTCAAGTCGAATCCAGATAAAGGATCTTTCTAATTTGAATGTTTTTACACCCATTTGATGGAAGCAGTGATGATGTGTTTTTCTCTTTCCGGAACACGAAAGATAGACAAGACGCGCTGTTGACACATTGGCTTTTCATCATAGGACCGTGAATATGCCACTTAAATTATGAATCCCTGGAACCAGTAATCTCAGTGTATAGCATGTACCGAAATTTCCATATGTCCGATCGGAATCCACCATTGCGGAATAAATGCTGTTGAAGAGCAGTAAATTGTAATCTTTCAGTCAAGAATAGTCTCGTTAAGGCTTGTCAAGTGCGCTGCAACGCATGTAATATTTTTATTCTCATGCCTCATCTCACAGTTCAACTGAGTGCCATTGTTAGTTATGTGCGTTTGGAATGGATTTGCCATTTTTCAAGCCTTCGTCTGACAAAAATTAATTCCTTGCCGTGGCACCTTCATGGGATGATGAAAATAAGCTCAAGAGTAGTTAATGACCATTTTCTGATTGAAATGATATACTTATGCTCTCATTAATCTCACAATACCTGAATAAATGGACAGAGGCAAGTTAGCGTTTCGAGGCAAAGGTCCGGTTCACTCAATACCCCGTTAGCTGAACCAATAGGATTAATGTATCGGCTTTTTCTGATTGATTCCAACCAACAATGCGACTGCTGAATCGTTGATTGTTACCACCACCCCACCACCTAAAATTGCCTCTCATTCCCCAGTTCTTCGAAGCATGACTAACAACATAATGTCATGGTTTTTAAAGTTGGTTTTCCTGACTTGTTGGATGATATCTCGATAGCGATAGTAGGAGTGACATCTTGGATTGCGCCCTGATTTATAGCGAGGAGCAAATCTTATAAGGCAGGGAGAAGGTGCGTCTAATATCTCTCTCTTATAGATATTTGAGACAATGACCATTACAGGGCCTGTACCATGTTTTCCCTGTGCCACAAATGGAGATGTGGGATGTCGCCTCAGTCTGAGTACTATGTCTGCTTTCGCAGCTTAATGCCGACCACACTCACCAGACTGCGTACGGCAAGCTGTGATAATTTTACTGTCAGTGCTGCTAACACCTAGATATCGGGACACGATCATCAGAGATGCACCTGTCTGGCTTCCAGCTGAATCGCTCCCGCAACGGTATTGGTACTGGGCATCGCTCCCATCTATTGGCCTCAGGTCTCGGGATTAATGCCGTCGTACATACCATGTGTACCTTTGTAATACAAGCCACCTGTCGTCGATTCCCTCATATTTTGACTGAAAAGCAATAAGAACAACATACAGAAGGAATTCTGGAAATTTTGCGTACTTTGGATGTTCACTAAAATAATCCGGCGGAGACACGCCTTCTGATCATAACATGACACAAATTCGTGATGGGATGCGCACGAGGCTATTTCTAGCATCACAAGCAAAGCGCGTCAGCAGGTAGCTAGCGGGTAGCGGGAGCCAACAATGGGCAAAGATAGGCCATCCCCGCGAGCTCATTGGAGCTGATATATCAAACAGTGGCGGTACATACAGTGCATTGATATATCATGATTATGTATAAGACACACATATTGATATATCAATTTGTTAGGTACCCTTGTCAGAACGAAGACCTGAGGACCATAGAATAGTCATTCGTTGATAGCATCGTTGCCCCATGCTCGCTCGAGTCAGCAATCTAAGAGGCATAAACACGGTAACATGAAGGAATATCCGTACTGTAGATACTAGAACATGGACACCAGCAAAGAAATGGAAGATCACTGAAGTGTGTGTTTAGAAACGCAGAATCAACCATCAGCCTTAAGAATCAAACTCGAAAAGTAAATGGAATATTACCATGGGAAATATAGTCACTAGATATGTGCTCCTCCGTTGGCCTGCCCATTTTATCTGCGCTCTTCATGTCGAGTAGCACTTCATCTGATTTTAGATCTGTAGGATTGTGAAAACCGACATTCAGCGGTTGCACGTTGCCTGCCTAGCACAATCGGATAGAGCGTCAGACTTTTATGCAGATTAGCTAGCTATATATCTTAATCTAATGGCTGCGAGTTCGACCCTCGCGGTGGGCTCCTCGGTTACTTTTGCCCTCTCCAGGACCTTCGTATATCTTAGAGTGGAGTCTTAGTGTAGGGCTGCACACAAAACCTATGGGGGGTGTAATATACGGTTTTATACCGACCCCTCTCCAAGGGGGGTGTTTTGATACGGTAATTTACCGTTACTTACCTATCATGTGTATAATCACATACCCGAGACGCGTCATTTGCAAAAATCTCTGAGACTCGCAACCAGTTTCCATCTTCGGCTCATGTCACGAGATCAAGGGGCATGAGGACTGGTCCAGTTGGTTACGAATTTGGCAGGACCCGCCAAAGGTGAGTCCGCACTTAGTTTTTTCGTCGTCCGCAACGTCAAAAAAAGTGTCAGAATTGATATAATGAAAAGTGGATATTTTTCGATTTTAAGATGATTGAGACCAACATGTTTTTCCAGGACAAAAGAAAAATTCAAAGTCCCTCATGCCCAATGGCCTATATCGTATGTACAATGTTCTTTTTCTCACACCACGTTGTCACTGCCTTATCGTCGTCTGTGAAATGGACCCTGAAGACAATGGGTTCATATCTGATGATAGAAGAGATAAAGCAGACAGATGTGAAGCTACATGAGCACGACAAGCCCCAACACTAGATATGACTTAGAATTTTTTCCATTTCTCCGCGAAAAACAAGTTACTCTCAATCAACTTGAAATCGAAAAAAATCCACTTTTTATTATATCAATGTTGGCACTTTTTTTCACGGTTATACGGCGACGAAAAACTAAGTGCGGGATCACCTTTGGCGGGTCCTGCCAAATTCGTAACCAATTGGACCAGCCGCTTCGCCAAAGTGATAAGCGCAGCCACGTGGCGATGCATGGCTGGTCACGAGCCTACTCCTGAAAGTGTGATTCATTGAAATTTACTAAAGAAATGTGTTATAAGCTGTAAATAAAATATAACTAATAGGATTGAATATAGTGATAATACTGCTGCTCATGTCATCACATGACAGGTAAGTTACCTCGACGAAAACCCCTCCGGCGGGGGAGGTAAATTACCTGTAACTAACCGGTAACTTACCGGTCCGAAACCCTAGTGTATCAGAACCTAGGGTTTCGTGCGCAACCATATCTTAGTGACTTAGTCATCCACTATCTGTGCTCGAATCCCTCCCGTACACATCCTTTTTCTTCTGGTGTTAAGCACTGCATTCTGGTTTGTGTTTAATCTTCTCTGACATTCCGTATCTTCTGTCTTCTACAATTGGAACTTAGAAGTTCAAAATTACTCAAGTTCGAGACGTGGCTGCAATCCATCGTGCGCACAATAACAAGTGAATGAAGGCCTGAAGACAATAGAATCGGCTCGCACAAGATGTCTGCATCGCCACTGAAAACAGCTGTGTGAGGGGGTTTCTCAAATGAATGATACTCCAATCACACCAGGAAGTCGACTGTAAGAAATATACCTTAAGGGGGTCTAAAACCCAAGCACAGAGCACGATCGGCGTATATTAGCCAGAGTAAGTATGGGTCAGAGATGCGATGGGGCTCTAAGTGTGGACGAGGTTTCCAAGGCAAGTGACCATGGAGGAGGAAGAGGGCGATGTAAGCTAAAGACTCGAGGACATCGCGAGGAGCAAGATCTACAGCTCAAAAATGAATGACGGTACTACCAGAGGTGGTAACGTACACTGACCTACCCCATTGTGAGAACGAAGACTTGCCCAGTAGGGAGACCCCACGAGGGTCTTGCGATCTTTCAACGGGTCGTACTTGTTAGGCGGACCATGGGAAATCGGCTTGGAGAGTCCAAAGTCAATGATTTTGATCGTCGAATCATCAAGTGTACAGAGAAGATTTTCAGGCTTGATGTCGCGATGCAGGATTCCGAGCGAGTGTATATACTCTAGTCCTGCAAGCTGTGCGTCTGGTTCAGTTACTTCTGAGGTCTAACTTCGCGTCGTACTTACCGCTTGATCGATTATTAGGATGACCGTCGTCAACATTAGACTAGTCCGAGCACCGTTCTTCTTTTGCTGCTCTGCAACGCTCGGCCCTAGAATCTCCATAGCCATGTACTCGAAATGCTCCAACTGTCCGTATGCATGCACACAGGGAATCGAGGCGTGGCATTTCAAGAGTTGTAGGATACGAGTTTCGTGCTGGAGAATGGGTCGCTTCACTCTCTTTGAAACACGGGACATCTTGAGAGCCACCGTTTTCCCGGTTTCCACTTCGGTCGATTTGAACACGATGCTCTATTGCTCAGGTTGAGTAAGGGGAGAAGCGGGATAATTGAATATTAAGCTCACAGAAGCGCCCTCACCCAAGAACTCTTTGCCGTAGGGCGCGCGCCGGTATGTTAACCTGGCAGAGCTCATGGTGTGCTGGACAAGCCAGGATCTGGTAATCAGGGATCAGTATATAATTAGAATCCAGAGACCTCAACCTCACCTTCGCCGTAGTCCTTTATGTAGCGCCTCTTTAAGAAAGAATTAGAATAAAGTCATACGAAGGATCGGGAAAAAACGCGCGGAGAGAGTAGGACCAGGTTACTTACGTGGTTGGGGCCGAAAAAGAGTCGCGCTGATGGCGTGGGAACTTTCGGCTTCTTATTTGTCCCCGATGCTAATCCGGCTACTTACTATTCCCCTTTGTGCGCGCGTAGTCTAGCCGCCATGCTGGCATTTACTGAATCGAGGGGACGATGCGTACGCATCTCCCTGATCTTATCTCCCGATCGTTGCTCACTATTCCTTGTTTTCTTTAGGTTATCCGTTGCCAGCCGCACGTTCCTCTGTGGTTGTCCATCAGTGAACCCTAGACCGTGCCCTTTTCGCTTGCAAACGCATACACAATGTGGTCATGCCTTCGGGCGAAGAGGCTGTCCTGTGAGGTACGTGTAATTCTATTCGCAACCCATCTACAGATGCGAAAGACATAGTAAATCATTGTCCGTTTTTCGCACATCCGAGAGTTTCCATTCATTTGTCGTAAGATATCGCTCTAGATGAGAATTTACGACTACTTTGTTCTAATATCTTACCAATTTTTGTAGAACCCTTCTCTAATCCTACAGCGCTGCGAGTTTGCGCACGCTTCTGCATCTGCCTTTACAGCATCACTAATAACTACCATGCTCGCACCCAACGCCCGTCTCGCCGGCATCGTTGGGTGTAGTGGTCAAGGATTGCCGTAGTCGTCTTCAAGCTTCTCGAGGTTTGTGTAACCATCTTTTGCCAATGGTGTCGCAGACTTTTGTGTTCTATAGCCAAGAGTTCTGTACGAGCATCGCAAACTCGATTGTTGTCATCGACAGTATCGTTCCTATGCAAGGATAACGGGGAGCTCCGTTTTTCATGGATATTTGTGGAGAAATGGAAGGGTGGGTCATCGTCTTCATCGATTGTCTTTCCTCAACATCTACTCAAGGTTTTGATGTTCAAGACACGGCGCACGATATCAAGGGTATCAAGCTATCGTAGCCTTAGGCTGTCTATAGCCTTCGCAATGTGGAAAACATGCATACCATAAAATCTATCCTCAAGTCATCGGCCCCCTTCCGGTAATCTTTGATAGAGCCTCAAGTTCCGTGGTGTTTTCGCTGAGCATCTTTCAAATCATCGGCTATGCTGGTAAGATGTCAACTGTTGACACAATATGCGAGAACTGTGACTGACCTTCCATCTCTGAACTATAGTCACGACTTGTCTTACTGTATTTACTCACTCATTGGCCGATTATAGTCGCTAGTCTACACATTAGTTAGATTGTAGGCTTTGATCACTTGTTTGAGCCGTGGACTGCCAATATTATCGCCCCTGAATAGATAACGCGAAGGGGGAGCCTGAACTAATAAGAATTAAGCTACTGCGATGGATAACTGCTAAGTAGCGAGGAGGCAAATCACGATCGGCAAGACTAAACGATGCTCTGAGTTACTTCGGCAACACTTCTACAATCGGTGGAGTACGACTACCGAGTTTCCTCCTGCTCTGGGAGCAAGGTCAAGTCCTTGTCTGGTTCGCCTTGTCGATCCCATATGTCAACGTCCATTCCTCGGTAGCTGTCCTTACCACGGACTTCGTAATTGGCGTGTCGTAGTCTTCGCCTTTGGGAGGAATCTCGAGCTGGGGTTCATCTACCAGACATGGCTTGAGTTGGGTGATGCAAAGTGTCCAATCTAGTGGCCCATCACTCATCCCCTCATCCAAAATCGGAAATACGCGCCTGAATGTCCGTAGTCGGGAAGGTGATCGAAATCCAGGGAGCGGCTGTAATCGAGCAGGTCACCGAATTCAACAGGAAAGCCTGAAGACAAATCTTTGCCTGAACAGCTCGATTTCATGAGCCGGACGATCTCTTGTGAGCGGACGTCGAGCTCTAAGTGTGGACGAGGTTTCCAAGGCAAGTGCCCGTGGAGGAGGAAGAGGGTGATGTACATTGTAAGCCAAAGACTCGAGATCATCATGCGGAGTAAGGTCTACGGCGCAAGCATGAATGACGGTAATATTGAAAAGAGTACCGTGCACTGACCTACTCCGTTGTGAGAATGAAGACTCGCCCAGTAAAGAGACCCGATGATGGGCTTGCGATCTTTCAACGGTTCATACTTGCTGGGCTGACCATGGGAGAACGGCTTTGACATTCCAAAGTCGATGATTTTGATGGTCGAATTGTCAAGTGCACAGAGAAGGTTCTCAGGCTTGATGTCGCGGTTTACAATCCCGAGCGAGTGGACATGCTCTAGTCCTGCCAGCTGCGTGTCTGTTTCAATCATTTCTCAACTTAGCCTCAATTCGCGTCGTACGCATCACTTGATCCATGATTCGGACGACCGTCGGCAACATCAGACCAGTTCCAGGACCGTTCTTCTGGTGACCTCTGAGGGTCAGCCCTAGATGTACTCGAAATGCTCCAGCTGTCCGTATGCATACACAATAGGAATAGAGGCTTGCCCTTTCAAAAGTTGGAGAATACGAGTCTCATGCTGGAAAATGGGTCGCTTAACTCTCGTCGAAACACGGGACATCTTGAGAGCCACTGTTTTTCCGGATTCTAGTTCGGTCGCAATGAACACGATGCTCTATTGTTCTGGTGAGCGGTGGGACAAACGGGAGATTGACCGTTGAACTTACGTAGGCGCCATCTCCCAAAGTCCCTCTATGTACATGCCAGTAGGTCAACCTAACAGAGCTCATGTTAGTTGGAAAGTCTGTATCCTGTTAGGATCTGGTAATGCCGGACGCGGGAATCAAAGGCCTATCCTGCCCGATGTGAAATCGCGTCAGTGGCGTGGGAACCTTCGGCTCTGCCGCCTTCATTCACCTTCTCGTCTCCCTGCGTTTTCTACATTTCAATAATTCAGTCATCCGCGGTCGTGCGCCTGTTGTCTGACCACCATGTTGGCACTAACATTGAGAGAAAACCGACGGAGCGGTGGCTTACTATAAGAATTAGTACGTCCCAGAATTGTAGCTTGAGCCAGGCGACTCGACAGCCCTCAGAGGAAGGACCGAAGCTTTGAAAGGTGAACGAGGTTATCAGAAACGTCTTTTTTACGGGCGGTTGAATCGTGACTCGTCGTCCGGTTGGACATAGTAGGTACCAGTTATTACACAATCAAGGTGCGTTGACTCGCAACTGATCCTGTATCGTCATTTTGACTTCATCGAGAGAAGAAATGCCTCCTTCGCTGCCCTTTTCCCTCCAACACTCTCATTTGGCATGTCCCTAATCGTCTACGACGGACTCATAATGCCTGGCTCGCTATCGTTCGCTTGGTTCATGCATCGCCATCGGCCGGTAGGGTAGTTCCGTGTGAATAAAAAGATTTGGCAGTAGCACCCTCAAATATCCCAGGGAACAGATGCGGTATAGGACCCTCTAGCAAGAGACGTCAGAGAGTTTCCTTTGGCCAAGTTGTGACCTCGTGAAACGATGCTATGAGAAAGAAGTGTCAAAGTCATCACGGTGGAGAAGATTCGGCTGGTGTGCTGGACACTACACTTTATGAGGCTTTCCATAGCAAGGAGTAAGTTTCGCCGTGTACCAATCCTTGCATACTTGCTAATTGTCCTTGTCTTCCCTGCCTTCACCCGGCACACATCCACACCCAATGGCCTCCTCCAACAGTGTGGCAACGTTCTCGAGCAAAGTGTTGGGAATATAAAGCTCTCAGTGTTTTCAAAACTTCGAAAATCACATCGCGTCGCTCGCCTTCGGGACATCTGTAGGTCCTATTCCCTTCGCAGGATGTCGCTCTCTGTGAGCCAATCATAATTACGATCTTCACGTATCTTATGAGGTCCTACAGTAGCCTTTTTTCAATATCATGAAGCTCGAAGTTTGGTATACTTCTATCTACAATAAAGGTCCTACCACCAACAACCATGCCCGCGTGCAACATCTGTCTCCGAGTCGTTCGCCTTACTGAAACTGCTGATAACAGTCTTCTGTATGTCGTAGCCCAGGTTTCCACGCACTTTTCAAGCTACTCGAGGTTTGTGTGATCATTCTTTGCTGTACAGCCTTCATCGTTGACTTCGTGTCCTACCTATATCACAAAGGGGAAAGAACCAGAGAAATGTAAAGGAACGTCGTCAAATAGACCCTCATCTGTATGCCGGGGGAGCGTAGAGCCTTGTGTTTTATGGACATATGCGAGGAGATGGAAGGGTAGGTAACGCCTAGCGTTCGCTATCACATCTCCACAGCTACCTTCAGGGAATGGCGCAGGAAAGGAGAATAAGCGCAAACACCGTGACATCAAGGCCGGTCTCCAGCGTCGACGAGTTCCGAGATGCTATGCAGGTTCACACACTGCTTGTCGCACGTTTGAACATTGAAAGTCTTGACTGTGTCGCCCGGAGGAACAATTTGTGATTTAATGTCGTGTTCCTGATTGTTCTCTTATCACCTCAAAACACACACGCGGCCGCACATTTTCTATTCAGCTTATGATGAGACGGCGCATCTGCATCAGGGCGTACGAGCTGCTTGAACCTGCACTCCTACTAAGTGGCTGTTTCTGATCGTGTATAAACAGTGTCTATTATCGCTGTTTTATAGCGTTTAAGTGTATATATATATAGAGTGTACATAGCTGCGTGTTATAAATAGGTATCATACATGACACCATCTCGACACAGAACCCCGGCGTTCCTTTTTGGGACCTTGTCCGGTTATCTAAACTCTAATAAAGACTGAGATCAGGGATCAAATTCAAAGATTAGCTGCTGTTCAAAAAAAAAAAAAAGCGCCGCATGTGTAATTGTGATTCGAATGATCACTGAGCCTTCTTTGAAGACTGCTTCCTTTACGTTTTTCACATCGGCCAGCAAGCGGTGGATCTCAACGAGCGTCAACCTGCTGTCCCCCGTTATGTGGATCTATAGCACGCCATGGGTCAAATCATTGCGTTTGCAAAGCAGAAAGTACACGTACCAAGAAGTCCATCTTTAAATCGTCTACGCGCTTCTTGTAACCTTGGATGGCGTCTTGAAACTTGTTGACGTTAAGAAAGCCTCCGAGTCCGCGGTGTTTCCGCTGGGCGTCTTTCAAATCGTCGGCTATGCCGGCGAGGTATCTGCCGGTTGACTATTAGCTGTGGAGGAAATACAGCATGAGAGGACGATGACCGACCTTTCCATCTCCGTACAAATATCCTTGAAATATGCAGCTCCTTGCTCCCCATGCATACTGACAAGGGCTTTGATAACATCGACGGTATTGGTGATGCTCTCGCAGAGCTCCTTCACATCTTCCTTGTTCTTTGCTTTTTTCTTTTGACGCTGCAGAGTCAGAGGCAAGAACTGTAACGGGAAACGGCGGTATGCGTACCTCAAGTAGCTCTATGACGGCTACGGCAACCTTGGCCAGCTTCTCAACGTATGGTATACCGGAAGCTTCGACGAGGCTGGCTACTTGGAGAGTTGCGTTGAGAGCGGGTATGGTGGTGGGTGCTGAGAAAGGTATGTGCTGTAGAGTGCGAGCGTCTAGCATCAGAGCGGTGTGTAGAGGTGCTGTAAAAACGGGGTAAGATGATTGTAGAGCCCTCTCCCGTTAGGGCGCACCAGATGCGGTGTTATACGGCAATGTGATGATGTACAAGATGCGTCCAAGGAGAGCAGGTTACCGAGAGTGGCGAGCCTTTTGGTAGCTAAAATGATATCTGCTGGCGTATGGGGTTTGATATTGGCCAAGCTAGAAACGGAGCTAATTCCCGGTGAATTAGCAACGCAGGGTGATAACAGACTGCAATGAACGCACTTGTCACCGGTAGGAGAGCAACACCAGGTCTATTCGAAAGACCACGTCCTCAAAACGCATGATTCAGGCTATCAAAATCGAGAAGAATAGAGTCTTCTCCTTAGTCGTACGTCTCCTCCAGGGTACTGAAGATTCGCCTTCGGAACTCGGACTCTCGTGAAGTTGACTCGTGGCTTGCAGCTAGTAAAGTCGTTGGGCTTGTGGTCAAACAGCCTAGGCACAACGCGGCAGAAATGGAGGATGAGACCGGGGAATAACGCAAAGGATCGGAAAAGCTTAGTGACATGAACGCGCAAAGAGAAGGCCGTCGATTCCCACGCCATTGACGCGGTTTCCCCGGGCCGATATTCCTTCGCTTCACTTGAACTCAACCAACATGCATCGTCCAACATCCAAAAAGTTCTTCTCCGCACACTTCAAATTTTTAATGAAGTATTATGACATGGATTTCGCTCGGCATACTTAGAGGATGTATGATAATGGCGCATCGCGATTTTGTGGAGAAAGCTTCAGTAATTTGAACTGACTTCTTCGATATACAGTACACAGGAAAATACCAGCTCGTCAGCCTCTCTTAAGCTCTACCGTCGTCCGCCATCGCCCACAACTACGGTTAATCCTTCGTAACCAAGCTGTCGGTTCAGAAGCAGGCTATCTCGTCAGGGAAAACGTGCTATGCCGTGGATGCTTACTGGCAAAGTCGTACAAGAACGTTGGTGGCGATTGGCAAGCTGACCATGACATCGTGGACACGCACCAGATAACGCATGTTTCGCTATTAGAGTCGAGGAAAGTGGTCCTTTCTATTTGCAGGTGAGTCGACGTTGTGGTTGGAAATTGGAATTCTGTCATTGAAATGGGATATCAATGGTATCAGCTATTTGCGCCAGCCAAATGGACGAACATGAAGCTGAAGCGCGGTTCAATCCTGGGGAGGCAAACCTCGGAGTGGGCTGACAATGATACATCCCGATGGTATTACAATTATCGTTCACTATTATTGAATCGCTACCAATATCTCAGTCAGGGAATCGAGGTCCGGAAGAATGCCGTCCATGGTGTCCAATCCTACGTCGATAACGTGACGTCTTTATTTTTCAGAACGAAAAGACGAGTAACAGATAGCTTGCCTCTCTTCCAACCTACGATGTAGCGTCGTTATCAGCAAGCTTTATGGAGATAGATGTTTCCATTATCTTATCGCATTCTACAGCATCTAAGGACCTCCCTGCCGTACTGTAGCGATTAAGCGCACGGTTCTGTACAGCAATTTACAGCACAATTTTCTTTCTCAGAAACCACCACTATCAAACCACTATGCCCGCTCTCAACGTCTGTCTCCAAGTCGCCAACATCGCCGAAGCTTCCGGTGTACCCTACGTCGAGAAGCTAGCCAAAATCGCCGTGGCTGTCTTTGAACTGCTCGAGGTTCGTACACTGTCTCCGTCGTACAATTTCTTCCTCTTACCCTGTCCCGCCCGTAGAAAAAGGGGAAAAACAAGAAAGATGCAAAAGAGCTCTCCGAGAGCATTGCAAACACAATCATCGTTATCGATACCCTCGTCTGCATGCATAGAGAGCGTGCGGGTCGATATTTCGAGGACATCTGCGGTGCAATGGCAGAGTGAGTCGCCGTTTGATTGCTGTATGGCCTCAACAGCTGACGATGACGTGGCAGATACCTCGATGATATAGCCCAGGATCTGAAAGATGAGCAGCGGAAGCACCGTCGCTTCAAGAGCATTTTCAATGTCGATGAGTTCAGAGACGCTATTAAGGCTTATAGGAAGCGTGTGGATGACTTGAAAACGGATTTCATGGTACTTTCATTTTTCGATTTTCAAGGACGATGGGCTGACCTCTGTGTGATGTAGATCCACTTAATGGGTAATTGCTTTTCGGAGGTTATCCAGGTCCACAGCATGGTGCAGGATCTGAAGGATGGCGCTGAGAGGTGGTCCACGGATTTGGTGGAAAAGGCACCCGAAGAGATCATGATCCGGATCACAAAGTCTAGCCCTTTTTTTTTTTAGCTTCATAGAAAACCGAATACCTTGGAATGGCGAGGAACACGAGGAACACGAGGAACATTCCCGGTGTCTTTCACTGCATGACATCATAATTTGATCACCATCAGCATTTCGGAATATTTAATTTCTAGTACTCATCATCATCATATTTATTTATGCACGACGAAACGGTATAAGTTTTCATGGGGTTTCGAATTATAATATAATTACAGAGTGTACATGACAGTATGTAGTTAAGAGATGGCTTGGTGGTGACAAGGCGAGAAGATAAGCTCTCTACAGTACATATGTTCTGAGATTCTGAGACTCGAGCATAAGGTGACCGATTGTGCCGGCGTACTATTTCGATGTCCGAAGGTAGGTCTTAGCACTTTCCATTGCTCCCATCGGACACTCTCATTGCTTAAGTAATTGCTGGGCACTATGATGACACGGTGCCGAACGAATAGTCAAGGAGGCGACAGGAATCAAGTCATTTTAATTTCAGAGCGCCGATTCAGTTCCCACATGTCATGCAGGACAGAGATGTGAATAAGGGCGTGTCGCCTAGTCACACGTATGTAACCTTCAAGGCCGGCGCTGTCTAGTCTCTCGTAGACAGACGCAACATACACGACTACGGTGGGGATGAGGTTGTAGTGAGTGTATGGAGTCTGTTGCTTAAATAGGCTATCTACCGTTCAACTCAGTTATTACAAATCTGATGGGATTCCGGCAATGAATAAATCTTGTATTACAGGGTCTTGGGGCGCGTAGTAAACTAAGGAGAAGCAGGATATATAATGTTCAAAGTGTATGGTAATATCAAATAAAACAATTATAGAGGGAAAGCTTAGCAAGCAGTATTTTCTGACGAAACGCGCTAGCCGGCTTGAATTCGGCATGCTAAACTTGCCGCCGGTAAGCTCAAAACCTAATCGATTTGGCGCGGTGCCGACGCAAGGCCATCAAATTATATAAGGCTTTGTCATAACGCCCTTGAACGGCAACCCCCCGCGTTAAACAATAGACTAAGAAGATCCTGCTCATATGTTTCAGTCTTGTATTACATACCACTGCATGGAGAATGCAATATTTTAGCTTAAAATATTGAATTCTATAACTATTTATCTTTTCAATATGTTGCCCTGAAATATTGAGATAATAGTTTCAACATATTTGTGATATTTGAGAAATTTCCAATATTTTTTCAATAAACAAGAATATTGAAATAATATTCAAAATAATCTTTCAATATTCCAGCTTAGATGTTGGAAAAAATTAATAGTTATAGAATTCAATATTTTAAGCCAAGATATTGAATTCTCCATGCAGTGTACACTGCTGGGGCCGGTATGTTTTTACGTTCGAAAATGTTGTCTTAAAAATGTTGTGACTTTCGGTGCAATTTTTTGACAGGAAATTTGATATCCTAAAAACAAGATGAAAGAGATATCTTTTTCATCCTCTTTTAGAACAGGGAAAACAACACAGAAAACAGATCGAAAAAGTGGTTTCTATTGTTCCAAACAATGGAAATCACTTTTTCTTTGTTAGAACTTACTCTTTTTGGTATGTAAAAACAGTACAAAATACAAGGCTTTTTCATTATATTCTCCAGATACTGTTTTACAGTTCCAAGAAGATGATAAAAAGCCACGACATTTTTAGGCTATGTTTTTAGGTCTAAAAAAGTAGCCAACCCCAGCAGTGATATTACTTAATATCTGTTACATTGTCCCCAACAGTGGGTTTGCTTCATATTCGACCGACAGCTCTGGCCTCTCCTGCCGCCCTCCTGTCTCTCTCCACATCATCACCCTGCACTGTCTCGTCATTCACATTCACAGACTCATCACCATATATTCTGAGCAGTAAATTGTGGTCCATTCCCAGAGCTGCATCTGCCTTCAGCTTTGGAATCTGGATCCTAGGCGGTAGCGGTTAAACATCAATGAGTCCTATGGCAGAAGGGCTACATGTGGTGGGGTTGCAGCACTGCGCATGTGCTGGATTTGAACAGCAATACAACACCAGTGGCTTTCTCTCTCGGAATTGTGACAAAACGAATGTCTGTCTTGGTATGTGGAGTACTGTGTTTTTATAAAGTTCATGTGTCCTGATATTCGCATTTTCTAGCCTTTCCAATCAGTGTGCTCTGAGATTTCTATGCGCATTCAAAACCTGGCATCTTCAAAGCTGACGCCATGTTCCGCTTTACCATGACAATGGGTACAATCAATGTTGTCATACCTTGGTTCAGTCAACTCGAAGATCAGCATCAGGCTTTAGGTGAATGGTTCTCTCTTTGTCAGTGTTGTTCATTACTTTAGCAATGATTCTGAAGACGAGGACTGACAGCGAGCAACAGTCTTTGTTGTGTGCTTGGGGATTGTCAGGATTATTCCTGCTGCAAGCGGAACACTGTATAGATGGATCAAGTTAGTATCAGCAATAACCTCAGGATTATCCAGTATCGGTGGATGGTGTTGCGTAAGTGTTTCATGTCTCTCCTTCTTTATAATAGCTAACCGCCACCACTGCAGAGGCTGTGCAAACTCCATTGGCCCTATGTGAATAACGGAGAAGTCATATCCTGGGTATTCAGCAGGTCCAGACTCGTTATGTGCATACGTCAGGATTACAGTAACATTACTAGGGTGATGGTTTAGCAAGCAGCAACCAGCTGTTCTTGACATTGACAGATCACACCCTCTGATACGCTAATTTCTCATTAGTCGCATCGGCTTAAAGGTAGTCAACCATCTTTCATGGTCAAGCCTAGCTGACACATATTTACAATACAAAAAGGCATCATAATTCTCATAAACTGCCCACTTTGACTGCCGATTCACTTCTTGACTGGTAACAGGCTCCTAACTACGAGCCTGGAGGAGGAACAGCTATCAAGCTTATTGTGGGATTGCTATCATACCATAACATGTCAACAACAGTAAAGTGCCCAACCTCTGAATGACCACTGGCCACAGACATAGATGACAGCCAATAGCAGAGGAATGGATCTGTCGCTGTCTTGTTCATGCAACCCAAACTAAGAACATGTATGCCCACTAGACAGAGGAAAATCACTGTCTATGGCTCGGCCATAACATTTGAAGCATCATTATTGGGGTATCGCTTTTTCTTTGGGACGGTAGCAGAATGTGCGATTTAGCAAGAGCCGGCAGGTGAGGACTACACGATATATTGGCATACAGATCCCGTATATGGCATGCCAGGGATGGATGCATGACGGTGGTGAACTGAGATTACTGTGGTCAGCTGCACATCACCATTGACATAGAGTAACAGGAGTCGCCCTCGAACAGGGTGTAAGACCGTTGCTAGTGCCCAATGCAATTCCAATAGCTCTCTACCCCATTGAGTTATCATCGCCATCGCTTTTTCTCGTCAGAAGCATATCGTCTTCATGTAACTGTTAATCAACACACTGATAGCGGAAGAAAGGCTTACAGATGAATCAAGAGACTTTATTTGGGTGACAATATGGTGGAATGGCCTGCATACAATTGGTAGAGTGTGGTGGTTTGGGTGAGGCCTGAGGACCTCGATAGATCCTGCTTTATATATAGTATGTCTTTGCACCAAATTTCTACTCTAAAGCTGACCTTACATTCCTTAGGGTCTGTGTTTAGGGCATGCATTTTTTGTATGGGAGGCCTTTCCTTGTAATTGTGACTCCATCCTATGAACAGAGTCACACTCGACGCCAACATTGACACAAGTTTTGTAAGGGATGCAAATGTCTGCAGAGTTATTATTGCATCATTTCTTTAGCTATGTTTACATATGGTTTGCAGGCAGCTACGTATGCACCAATTTCGGACTTTTCCTCACTTAACCTTTAATATCTACCATGCCTTCGTGTCTTTGACCTAGCTTTCTTCTGGCAATATACACCCAACTCGTACTCATTTCTGGGTTGAAGACCCATTGTGTGGCAGATCCTTTACAAGTTTTCACCTCCTTCGATGTTTATCGGCCATGATATAATCTTTGAAACAAATAGCGACTGTCGTGACTCGTCAAAATCGAAGATGTGGTTGTTCGGCGCACCACAGATCCCAACATCCATTGTCATATGGTCCTCCATTGCCTGGAAAGTCCACAGTAGCTCACTGGTGTCGCTCCTGAACACATGCACAACTAATACCATGCAGGGCATGCCGGCAATGGCTTATGACTGCCAGAATGTCGAATCAATAGCCATAACGGCGCTGTGAGCCAGTTTGCAGGGTAGGGCACAATAAATGTTCTTCATTCTTGTAAGCATATATTCCTCCCATTCCCTCAGCTGTTTTAATGCAGTGGCGAAGCAGACATCTTGTGTGCACTGTTTCTATGGTCTTCAGGCTTTTATTCATTTGTTTACTGTGCCCACAATGGTTTGCAGCCATATGTCTAACTTAAGTATCTCGGATGACTCCATCTTCTTTTCTCCAGGGTGCCTTCTACCATCTCCCGTCTTCTGACTCCTGAGTGTCCATTGAGTGTCCACTAAACCAAAGTATTCACTGCAAACTCTCTCGCATTTGAGCCATGCAGCAAACACAACCCCATCTTTTCAGACCGCTGATTCCACCATGGCATTCTATGACCAAATTCAGATGATATCCTTGAAACCTCGACGCGACGAGCACTGGATTTGGGAGTGAAAATATCACGTTCTACATTTGGTTTTGCATTCACCTGTTTTTGGCCAGCCCCTTCACTTTGTCACTTTTATAACAATCATGGGAACTTTACCACTCAGTTAACAAACATGTGAAAGGGTACCCTCTAGGAATGTCACACAATTTCCTTTCTCAGACGACGAGCTGTCAAAGGTGAACGGGTTTTTGATCGCATTCATCCTCTCTCTGTGATTGTCATGTCGAGAATGCTTGTGTCCGCAAATATAAAATGGGGGGACTTGACTGCTTACTTCTTTGTCTCCTTTTGTCACGCTCATCCTCCTCATCATGTCCAGCTTTGTTCAGTCTCACCAGTACTCTAACGAGCACTATGGTATGTGGACTTGGTTACTATGTGTCCGACTCTGTACTGATGCTCTTTTCTAGCCTATGTCCATGCTAGTCAACCTCAGCAGTATGTCTTCAAAGTTGTCACGTCTCCATACCCAGATACCGCCCTTCAACACCCGAGTTCATCGACACTCCATCTCCATTTCCATCCTCCTCTTCTTCTCACTCCAACAAATTCTCCTCCACCAATGATTGTTCTCATAAGAAGAATCGTATCCCATGACCTTTGAACTGCTACTTCATCTTCCACAAAGACATCGTCGACAAGAACTTGATTTCCAAAGGCGCCGAGCACGATAGTCGCCACCTCTCCAGGATTATCGGACAGCTGTGGAAGAACCTCTCAGAGGACAAAAAAGCTCACTACTATCGTCGTGCTCTCAAGGAAAGGAAGAGACACCAGGAGCTCTACCCTGACTACAATTACCAACCCCGGAGGTGTGCCACGGAGATCAAAAAGAGGAACGCGCAGTGTAAATCAAAGGATCGCATCAATAGGGTCAAGGACATTGCTCATTTGATGTCGGCTGGGATGACTGACTCGGATTTAGAGGATGCGGTGAGGAATATTCCCCCAATACCGAGGACACCCCAGGAACAGCCCCTGAAGAAACGCGTCTCTCAACAACAAGCACGCTCTCCTATACATGCTCAGCCTACTGTTCCCAAGCCGTACATGTGTAAGACAGAGGCGACAGAACATCAGTTGAATTCCAGTACTCTGTCTATGAACTCTCGTGGCGAGGGGCTTTTCTTTTCCACCACGACTTCCTTCGAAACGGAATATATGGTGAGTCTTTACATCTGTTGCTCTGAGTGTCTTTTACTCAGTGTTGACTTCAGGTCCATTTTAGTATTGTTTGGCTATGTCTTTGGGCCTGTACAATAACATGGTAAGCACCTCTTTCTGCCATTGTTGGCTTGTGCTCAATTATTTTTGGTGTAGAAGGAATTCAAGTCAACATATGGCCCTTCTTATTGGCATTTAATTCTTTTGATGAGTTTTGATATTGCAGAGATGTAGCTGTCCTTTTTTTCAACTCTTATCTGAACTCCCATTCATTGTATGAAGCTGCAGCCATGGCCTTGGAAGGCTTTTCAGCATAGATCACACCAGTTTATTCAACGCCTTGTATTTCTACCATACACACAATCTATATTAGTTTGAGATGCTGACACGCTTGAGAAGCGTTCACATGTGTAATTTTGCGAAATGTATCAATACATACATTTTATAAAAGCTAGATACCGAGGGAATGAGATATACCTTAGAGCGCAATGTCCTAAGTGCAGGCAATGCAATACCTTGAGTGATGCTCGGTGGAGCGCATGGCTTAACTGTAGAGTGATACTATAAGGGTCACACTAAGTCTAAAGCCCCAGCACTTGACACTGAATACGCTGACAATGCACAGAAGACGCGCGCTAAGAATAGAACCAGCGAAGCTCAGGAGATAATTGATACTTCATGCAACCTTGATCTATGACGCACAAGGCACTGCCATGCCGGGAGCTAGTGCTCTAGACCTCAGAGTGTTTAGAATTGCAGTAAGACCGATGTCTCTGACTTCGGCCGATGCGCGCGAGGCCTAGACTAGAAACTAGTGGTCCTAGAAGACCATAGAAACCACTAGAAGATATTATTACTATAAAGATGAGTTGTGCTCTAGGCTACAACTCCGAGGAGATACTAGGCGACGTCAGTACGTGTGGATAGCGCGGCTAACCAATGTCGCACAGCTGAGAGACCAGGATCTGGCCCCAAGCCAGAGCTCTGAGTAAGCGCCAAGCAATGGCGTGATTATGGTGACATGCGCGGCACCCAGGAAAGGAAGTCCCGCAAGCCAAGAGTTACTATTTCAGGTTGTATTAATTTGTAGAGCGCGTTGTATATAAATACTGTAGTATAGTAATAGTGTAGAAGTTTCGGACCCCCCTTGTTGGAGCGTGAAAGCCCTCAGCTTAGCGCTCTAGCTTCGGGATTAGTTTGTAGCTTCGAGCGAGAGAATAGACCTTTATTGATAACATTTGAGCGACTTGAGTAGCGCGCAAGGCATAGAAAGCTAGTGCGGGACTTGTGTACAGGTTGAGTGATTGGTTGACTGCACTCTACCCTGAGAATAAGAGATATTGTGTCATTGCGGACGCGCTCTTGAGTTTTGAGGGTTTCTTGTGACGCGCGGTGCTACAGGCGGCAGAGGTTCAAACCCTTTGGTCTGATTAGCATGCGCTTAGTTGGGTATACCATTCCGCAAGTGGCAGAGGTTCAAACCCTTTGGCTTGTCGGACGGCGTTTCTTGGTGTGCGAGATACTACAGGCGGCAGAGGTTCAAACCCTTTGGTCTGATTAGTGTTCGTACAGAGGCCTTCTTTTAACGCGCGGTGCTACAGGCGGCACAGGTTCAAACCCTGTGGTCTGATTAGTGCGCGCTTGAGGGTTCTCATTTCCGCAAGTGGCAGAGGTTCAAACCCTTTGGCTTGTCGGACGGGGTTTATTTGGTTTCTTGTTTCTCTGGATCAGCACAGGTTCAAACCCTGTGGGTCTACGATCGGTTTGGAAGCTTGAGCGCGTGGGTTCAAATCCTGTGGCTTGAGTGGACATGTTCTGAAGGGTTTCTGCTTAGAGCGCAAGCTTTGAGTCGTGTTTAGGGTGTGTTTAAGTTGCTTGTGGTCACCTGGGTGTGTCGCGCGAGGCTTATTGAGGGTTTTGTTGGTGTGTGGCAACGAGTTGTGTATTGTAGTACACCTTGCCTTGAGGCCCGGTGACATCGGTCACCCCTCTTGTTATTAAAAGCCTTTGGACTTAGAGAGATCTAGATACCCTACGAGCGCTATTGCTATACGTGTGTATCGTATATTCTGAGAGTTTAGTTGTGTTGCTTCAATCTGCTTCTATCACATAATATCCCCCCAAGAACTTTGAGGGTTTGTGTGTGTAGTGTTGGGTGTGGGTGTGATCAGTGTCTTCGACGCTGTTGCATTTCTAGCTTGCGTGCACAGAGTCTCTTCAACGCATGTATACATACCGACTTGCTACCACATCTATTCTCTTGAGAGTATCTTCAAGGCTATGATACTCTCCTTTGTGAGGAACATTGTACACGCGATGACTTCCATATGATTACCTTGAGCAGCTCTATGATGGGTTACGGCGACCTTGATGCATGGTATATTGGAAGCTTTGATGAGGTCCAGTAAGCTGGCTAAAGGCGGGCATAGTAATGGGTGCTTAGAAAGGTATGTACTATAGAGGGAGAACATTTAGTATCAGAGCAACGATTCATAGAGGTGCTGTAAAATGAGGTGAGACAATATCTCCGGCGAAGCACTTGAAGGTATACCAAATGAATTGTTAAATGATGGGACTTCGGTGGGAACAAACGGTGTCCAAGAAAGCAGAATATCAGGAATATCTTGTGTCAAACAACGTGAATGACATTGGCCATTACAGGTTCCTTTGACTTTAACAGAGAAAAATTTTAGCGGGTGACAGGGCCTTTGGCAGCTAGTCATGAAATACTGTTTGCAACAAAGGGAATGAGTGATAAGTGAAGATACAATTGTAAGGGAAGCAGGATATTAATCGGGATCTCCATCGGATCAAGGGGGTACCGGACCGTCAAGCCGGAATACCCGGTTGGTCGGTTGGTCGGTCGGTTGGTCGGTCGGCTCGATGGGGTCTTAAAAAAAATTCTCTATGGATTTTTTTAACAACTTTTTGGGGTAATTCTGGTCATGTACATGGTAAAAATTGAGTAAAATAAGTTTAATCTTGCTTATGACCTTGATTTGTAGGGTCCGAAGCGTCTCAATTATTTTGTGTCCTATGCGAAGGTTCCAGGAAGGGGGCCATAGGCCGACACTGCCACCTATCTATGACCGGGTTCAGCGGCTATACCGGTAATGGGCCCTTGCCGGTGGCGGTGCGCTTACCAATGTGGTATGTTTTGCACAAACTTAGTATGTTATTCCCACAGCGGTCGGTCGGTCGGCTGGATGGGGCCTAAAAAAAAAAGTCGAGTGGATGTATTTTTTTTTGCAATCCTCGGACCCCCTTGCATCGGATGATAGTCCATGGACTACAGCTTACTATCAAACATCATGTAACAAGTGCTTAGTTGCAAAGTATTACGGTACGCTAATCGGCCTGATCGAAATCCCACGCGCAAGAGGGAAGTAAGACAAAGAGCGAATCCACAGGACTAGCGTGATAAGCGGTGGTTGCTTGGTGGTTGCGGGAAAGCGTCGCTGTACGGAGTCAGTTGTAGGCTAAGCGAGGCGCGCGCTCGTAAGAATAGAGCATACGAAGGGTCCGAAAATATAACGCAGAAAGTTAATCATGAAAGAGAGTGCCGTCGGACGAAGTTATGAGGTCGGAGTCGAGAGCAACGGCCAATCCGGCCCGACCCAAATGCGCGTTGATGGCGTGGGAATATTCGACTTTTACTCACCTCGTCGATAATCCGAAACACCAATATCGACACCCCATGCGCTGCAGCGCTCGTGTTCTATCTTCAACGTTGTCAACGCTGAAACCGTCATCGCAACGGAACAGCAAGCTCAGGAGCGACAACTTGGTCCAAAGTCTTCTTGAAGGTGGCAAACAAAACGGGCGTCGACTAGCCACTGTCGAATTATCATGATTTGACATCTTTGACAGGCGCGCATATATCTTGGACTCAAATTGATGCGCAGGTTGCCGCCCCTTGTCATCACATTTGTCCCATATACATTCGTTCCATGACTCCTACGTGTAACAGAGTGACAGGCCACCGTCACATATCAGAAGTATGCTGCGCTCAACGACGCTTCCATCTTTCGAGTGTTGTTTGGTCCGTGCGCTACCATCGGAATCCGGCATCGTATGCCGGATATGGGGATGATTTCATTTCACGGACATTGAGAAGCCGAGCAAGATGCACCGCCTGGAATACCGTTTAGCTGATTGATGTTGTGCATCAAGTACTCACTAAGTCAGGGAGGGTCGCGAGGACGCAGGACGTTATCATGTTACAACGCCTTAGATGGCATACGTGTACATAGAGTGAGTTCTTCTCAGTTCGTATTCTCGAATTTCTACTAACTACGTTTATTTTTCTTAGATTCTCCTTCGCCAGCGTATCCTAGTCATTATTGTGGTCGATGAACGGTATTTGATGCCGTATTGGGTACCTAGTCTTTCAATAGTATGGTGACGGCGTTGAGGGAGTAAAAAGCAACCATAGTTCCAGACGTGGTAAATAATCGTTCGCCTTCGAGACATCTGCTATCCCACTTGTCACGGGATATTGCTCTCGGTGAGTGTCCATGTTTACGTTCTGTGTTAATCTTATCATATCGTACAGCTCGATTCGTTGACGTCACAGCACTGCGAGTTTGACGACGATTGCTGCATCACCCTCTACAGCACAAGTATTACCACTAGCCACCATGTCCGCATTCAATGCATGTCTCAGTCGCCAACCTCTCTGAAGCTTCGAGCGTACCGTGCATCGATAATGTGGCCAAGGTCGCCGTAGTTGTCTTCAAGCTCCTGGAGGTTCGTTTAGCCATCGTGTGTGGTACAAATGCCGTCGCTAACTCTATGTCTTATAGCCAAAAGGAAAGAATAAGAAGTGCCAAGGAGCTCTGTGACGGTATCGCAGATACAATTGTTGTCATCGACACCCTTGTTCATATGCAAGGAGAACAGGAAAATTGTGTGATAGCGATATTTATGGAGAGATGGATGAGTGAGCTGCCTTCTGTTATATATTTTTCTTCAACAGGTGCTCAACCGTCCGGTTTCAGGTATCTTCAAAGCATGGCGCAGGATAACAAGGAATTTAGGCGCAAGTCCGTGGCTTCAGAGGGTTCTTTTATCTTGACGATTCCAGAGACACCGTTCAGACTGACAGGACGCGCGTAGATGATTTGAAGACGGACTTTGTGGTACGTCCTTTAGGTTTGACTTTGGCGAAGCAGATTTCTAAAAGCAACCACTAGGGCGTTTTCCTCGGCCAATCGTGAAATACCGTCTAGGTGGTGAAAATCAATACCTTGACTGGTAGCAACGTTTCAGGATGCGAGAATCCAGAAGACGCCATTTGAAATGCCGGTTCCCACGCCATCGATGCGATTTTCCCGGGCCGGAGTTCTTGCCGAGTTCGAACCCTTCTTCCGTCGGTCTTCCATTATCAATGTCGAATGACAGCCTTGTTCAAACAGGCGAACATTGCCCAATTCAAAGACGAATATGCTGTGACGTTGGACAAATTGGTGTCCCCTGTCGTCCAACGCCTTTGCCTTTCCAAAGGTAGCCCATTCTCTTCTCCATATTGCATATAAATCTATCCCGCGACCTGTTCCTTTCGTATTCAGAAGGACCTACGTTCGCGACCTTCCCTCAAACATATAATTTCGTAGGTTTCAGCCACTTCTCGAACCTGACAGTGTGGCAATCTTCAGCACTGCCCTCGCTTTCGAAGACTGATGAGAGCAATGTCCGCAGCAGGACGCACACCCATAAAGTGATCCTTGGCATTCTAATCCGGCGTCGCGTTCCATGAACCCAAATTTTACGGGTTAGGACTACGTACACAATCGGAGAACACGGACAGTGGTGGCGAAGTGTACGCAGTGATAACGCCAGATTGTTACAATCCTTTCATCTACTAAAGTTAGACAGGTATGATTTACAAAATTCTATCTCTCTGCAGCGTGGTGCACATTAGAAATGATCACCGTCTCCTACATGAACCCAGGCTGCGAGATCAAAAACCTGGCTACCAAGCCCTAGATCCAACTGACTCAACAGCCATCCTAAACACGGAGTCCATCGCGCGTCAAGCGTAAAGACGATCTTCGCAGCCTCATCGCCCCAATTCTTCTTCACCCACCACGGACCATCCTCGGAGGCGTGCTTCATCATGACACAGTAGTGCGCCAATATGATGAGCGCACGGGGCCTCGCCTCTTCCAATAGACGAAGGAACATGTTCGACATCGTATACCACCACAAACCCACGCATTTATTAAACGGAGCTCCCCATGCCCGCTCCAGGAAATATATCGACTCCTCATAGGCTTTGCGCACCGACGCGTCGTGTAGCTCTTCAATGTCTGGGGCCGAGCTCAAGATGGAGGACAAGGTTGAGGGAAATTGTTCATTTAAAGACGGGGGTAGAAGTGGTGGTGCGATGGCAGCCATGAGCGATTGCATGACACTGTACTGGATCTCTGTCCGGTTCTTCAGACTGTTACGGCGAACTTCGCACATCGTGTGGTACCAATCGCGGGGGTGTGAGAATACTGTCGGCGATATAGCGAATTCATATTGTGAGACGAGAGTCAGCGCGACGAGGACCGCGTTTATGTCCGCCGCCTCGTCCGCGTTTGCCATGTGTAAGCTGATTTTCGCCTGATTGTAATAATCAGCAGCGATTTCGGCGTATAGAGAGGACGTCGAGTTCCGGCGGTGAATATGGAGAGCGGAGAACGCGAGGATGGCTTGGAGGAGACACCGATTTCGAGGGTCAAATGCCATTTGGGGAATGACAGTTCTCCAGACTGCCGACGCGTCGGGATCCGGGAAGAGGGAGTAAGAAGTGGAGGTGGTGTAATGGTGCATTAATTGTAGAGTTAAGAGTTCAGATGAACCTTCGCTTCGAGTCCATAACGAGAGAGAGCTTTCGGTGGAGCTTGACTGGGCGACGATCGTACTCTGTTCCGGGGTAGTTGATTCTGGTCTTGGCGAAGTATTTCCCCAGACACATTCTATATCTCGTTTGGTGCAGTTGTTGCAAAAAGGAAGACTTTCGTCGCACTAGCACGTCATGTCAACATCAACCTCAGCTGAAAAATTTTGCTGATGTCTACGTACCTTGACTTTGCGTTGCTTGCATGTTTTGCAACCGGTTCTTGTCTTTTGGTGTGGGCGCATTGGTGCCATGTTGTATGAATGTATGTTGAAAATCAGCATATAACATATTTAAACGCGAGTGCCACACAGCCTTCACAGCGCAGCACGGCAGTCCGGCCCGAACAGTGTTTCTCCCCAGATCGTCAAACGACAAGATACACCTCGGCTTAACACGTTCCCAGTTGTAACTTGAAATGCTTCCAGGTATCGCCGTTTCTCTCCAACCCACGTCCGGTAGAGACTGAGGGTGTAGCTTCATGTTGGGCTCGGTCTCGTTATTACGGAGAGTCAACAGTAGGTGGCAAGCGGCTTCCAGAATGGACAGCCCATCACTGCCAAGCTGATCAGGGTCGTAACCGACAGAATACAAGGTAAGTTCATATTCACTATACTGATCGTTACCTCGAAGCACGATCCTTAGCCGAAGACGCGTCAGGCTCTGAGCTGCTTGATCCTTGCCTGCAGCATATACATGTTTATCGCCATGGTGTAGCCAGTCGTCATATTCGACCTCGTTTGGGAGCGGAGCACCTTATCCTGAACGAATCTCGCTACAAGAATCGATCCCAGTAGTGATACATCACTGCGGAGCCGATGCTTGATGAGCATGCATCTTCGTCGTAGTGAAAGCGATCCTACTGAGAAGATGATTAACATTGAAAGCTCTCACGGTCGATTCAGAGGACGGGCAACTCACGCCGACTTCGAAGCTCAAACGCTCAGGAACGTCGCATCCGCGTGAACTATACTGCGGACATTGCCCTCATCACTCTCGAAGGTGAGGTACGAGGAGTTGAAACGTACTGAATAGTGTTCGAAGGAAAGGATGGTCCACGTGTTTCTGCGCAGCGGAACGATAGATCATCGTACAAATCACGGCTACTTCAAAGAAAAGGGGGATAACTGTGGTATGTACTGCGAACATGGGTCAGCGACATCAAGCAATGAATCAATGAATCACCTTCTGAGAGTCGTGATAGATCATTGATATTAGCAGGAGAATAATGCGATGCGGGCTTGCATAACGCAGAACATGAACTCTAAAAGCATTAGGTTAAATCTACACTCCAGTTCTGTCGGGTCCCGGAACGACCTCACCGAGTAGAGTCGGGTCTTTCGGGTCTTCCTCCTATTCCCGGAGAGACCTGCAAAGATATTCATGTCCTCCATCTCTTTGTAGCACAATTCAAGCAGCAACACAGGTGCACAGAAAAAAGTCCGCACCCCTGGTAGGTTTGAGCACACGAAGACTAAGGAGAGAACGACAACGCGTTAGATTAGCTCTAGAAAAATATATAAACATACGAGGTTCGACGCATACATATCCACGTCGTGACGCCGTCCCTGCACTGCGAGTCTCAGTCTCATGTTCCCCTAACTCCCGCCATGTCCATGCTGGATCGGCGTATTAACATTAGGCAATGGACTCGTAGTCGCCCTATGGGTCACCCTGGTAGCGCTATCTCTTAACAGGGGAGAGAATTCTTCGGTTTATGTGCGTGACTGAAAGAAATATAGAAGGGAGCGATCAACTCTAACCTCTGGGATATCCGGGAGCTTCCGGGAGGGTCTACATGTCACTCGCAAAGCATTGTAGCTCTTCCTGATGAACGCGCCGTAGAGGACGGGAAGATAGTGTTGTGGTTCGGGCAGGAAAAAAGGCGGTTCCTATCTTGAAGTGCGCGGAGACTGGCTTACAACTGCTCCAAGAAATTGATTCTTGATGATTCCGTAGTCTAGTCCATTTCTGTATATACAGATTACGTGTGTTGCAGTTAAAAATCTGCACAGCCGTCAACTTAACGTAGCACAATGTTCGTCCGCCGAGACACTATCATCATGGGGTAGGGACTGTCGGTGTCGGCACTACATTGCGCATATTCAACAGTGCCCAAGAAACATCGAGTTAGTAGATATAAGATCTGAGACTCTGATGCAAACTTACGACATAAGGCGGGAATTCCTGTTGTCCCGGGGCCGAAAATTCAGAACATTTCGTCTCTTTTACGCGGCATAGAGTTTAGGATGAACAGAAACAGCCCTGGGATATCGAAAGTAAAAGACTGCATGATCGCTAGGTCCAAGCTAGGTCCAAGAAACACCGGTCCGGAAAATCGCGCCTGTGGCGTGGGAATTAGCAGCCTTTGCCTTATGACCGTCACTCCTATGAACAGTCGCCCTCAAAATCACTCGATGCACTGCGAGTGACTGGAGTGCTGATCCTGATAACTCGTAGCCAAAGTAGCTCAGTCAAAGGAGGGCCCAGCTCTCAAGTTAAATATTTTTCCAGGGTATCGCTATCAGCGACCGACATCATGAGCCTTACTACGCTGACCTACAAGCGTGCGCCCTTCGATAAACCCTTGTTGGGACAGGGCGCTTGTGTGAGCTCAACACTCAACCCTCCCGTTTGTCCCCTTACTCGAACTGAATAACAGAGCAACGTGTTCGAGGCGACCGAACTAGCATCCGAAAAAATAAAGGCTCTCGAGATATCGTGTGTCTCGACGAGAGTAAAGCGGCCCATTTTCCAGCACAAGACTCGCATCCTCCAGCTTCTGAAAGGTCACGACTCTATTCCGGTTGTAGATGCATACGGTCAGTTGGAGCATTTCGAGTACATGGCTATGGAGATTCTGGGGCCGAGCGTAGCGGAGCAGCAGCAGAAGAACAATCCAGCGACTGGCCTGATGTTGAAGACAGTCATCCGAATTATGGATCAGGTGGTGGGTAAAACGCGAATTCAGGCTTCAACTGACTGACCTGGACGCACAGCTAGCAGGACTAGAACATATTCACTCGCTAGGGATTATGCATCGCAATATCAAGCCTGAAAATCTTCTCTGCGGACTTGACGATTCGATGATCAAAATCATCGACTTTGGAATTTCTATGCCGATTTCCCATGGTCCCCCCAGCAAGTACGACCCGTTGAAGGATCGCAAGGCCATCATCGGGTCTCTTTACTTGGCAAGTCTGAATTCTCATAATGGAGTAGGTCAGTGCACGTTACCCTTTCTAGCAGTAACGTCATTCATTTTTGCCCCATAGGTCTTGTTCCACGCGATGATCTCGAGTCTTTAGCGTACACCGCCCTCTTCCTCTTCCGCTGACACCTGCCTTGGAAACCCCGTCCGCGCGAAGAGTTCGAACTGCGCTCACAAGAGATCGTCCGGCTCATGAAATCGAACTGTTCAGGCAAAGATCTGTCTTCAGGCTTTCTAGTTGAATTCGGTGATCTGCTCGACTACAGCCGGTCTCTTAATTTCGATCAGCTTCCTGATTACGGGATGTTCAGGCGCTTATTTGCGGCTCTGGCTGAGGGGAGAAGCGATGGACCACTAGATTGGACGCCTTGTAACCATCAAACTACTTCATGCGTTTTAGATGAACCTCAGCTCGAGATTCCTGGCGAAGATGATGATGATGATGATGATGACGATGACTATTATGCTTTTCTTGCCGAAAACAGTTACTGCGAAATGGACCTTTCCATGTGGGACCGTCAAGAGGAGCGGGATAAAGACTTGACCTTGCCGGTAGAGCGGGAGGTATACCTGGATAGTTGTACCACGCTGATTGTACAAGTCGGACGTGAGTAATTCAGAGTAGTCATTTGTCCTGGTCTTGTCGATAATCTACCACCTCACCGCCTAACATTCATCCACCGTAATGGTTTGAAATGTGAATCAGCCAACCGCAAGCTTCTTTACGCAATGGAAAAATCATTCATTCCATAACGCGCCGCATGCCATGCTATCAGCTGTTTACAGTGGCAAAGCAGACACCTTGTGTTAGCTCGCCATTCTTTCTTTCTTTTGGTTGTCAAGTTACGTGTAAGATCCTGTAGGACCTTTGTGAGTGTCTCCGTCCTTCCAAATTCTTGACACCAAAACATCCACATCCTTCCGCTGCTAGTGCAACAATATCGGTCCTTTGATTCTCTTTATTAGCCTTCTTATCTTTGCTCTGGTTGGAGTGTAATTATTATCCTTGCCAAAGTTTGTATGTCCTGTGTCGGACATTATCGCCGTCTCGCCCATTTGGCTACCAAGGTCCAAAATACTCATCAGTCTCCATAGACTGGTCTCCTTTCTTGAAGATGGCTTGTTCATCACCGCCTGCCGTATAACACTGCATTGGCACGACTTCACGGGAGAAAGGTCTGTAGCAATCTTACCTCATTTTACAGCTCGTCTGCTCATTGCTGTGATGCTAGGCGCCCACCCTCTACAGCACATACACCCTTCTATGTACCCACCATCATGCCCACTCTCTCAAAATTGCTAGCCTCGTCGAAGCTTCCGGTGCACCATTCGTTGATGAGCTCGCCAAAGTCGCCGTAGCCATTATAGAGCTATTGGAGGCATGCGTACTGCCCTTTGCCTTACAACTTCTGTCTCTAACTTAGGTTCGTCAATAGAAAAAAGCAAAGAACACAGAAGACGTGAAGTAGCTCTGCCAGAGCATTAACGATACAGTCACCGTCATCGAAACCTTTGTTGGCTTTGTTGGTATACACGGAGAGCGAGAAACCGCGTATTCAAGAACATTTCTGTCGAGATGGGAAAGGTCAGTCGTCATTCTCGCATATTGTATTTCCATCACAGCTGAGAGTTAACCTGCAGACATCTCACTCGTATAGCCGACGATCTGAAAGACGGCTAGCGGCAGAACCTTGGAATCAAGGGCATCCTCAAGAGTCAAAGTCAACAACCTTCGAAATGCCGTACAAAGTTATAGGAAGCGTTTCGACGGCTTGAAGATAGACTTCTTAGTACATGTATTTTCCACTTCGCGAAGGCGATGGTCTAACCCTCCTTGCGTGATGTAGATCTACATAGTTGGGGACAGCAAGTTGGCGCTCTTCGAGATCCACCGCACGCTAGCCGAGATGGGCAATGGTAAGGAAAGAACATCGAAGGAAGGATCCCTTACACGCACGGCTTTCTTTTTTTTAATTTAATCCGAGCGCTTGTTCTTCATGAAGAAGGATGATGTAACACAGCCATATATATTCCATAGCTGCGCATAATTCCTGCTGCATTAGTAGTGGGTCATATAGAAGCATCGTGCACGCTGAGGTACACCAAATCGGGATTAAAATCTACGTCTTCTGCGAACGTGAATTCTTACTATTGCAAAATCGATATAGTGTACTGGCGGAACAGTTGGACACAAGTGATGCCCTCAGGTTCTCCTAGTTCATTGACAAACCACCGTACTAATACTCCTAAAGTAGCAGTTAGCTGGTGTATTCGCAGTGGTTCGAGAATTGAACATATACTAGCTGGTGGCAGTTGGACTTGCCATGAGAACGACGAAAGGGCGTGACGAGTATCCTCAGCTACAGTCAAGATGTTCAGCGGTACAGCAATGCTGTGGTTTTGGCCAGATCTCGATGGAATATAGGTAATAGTAGATAAGCAAGCAAGTTGACTAAATTTAGAGGCTTCCTCGCCTTTCCGTCTATTTAGGAACCAAGGATATTCAACAAGTATATTGAAATTCGGATAAAGCTACGAGAATGAGTTAAATCTATAATATAACTGTCAGGCTCGAAGACTTCTGTTAGGTACGCTTCTGTCATCGTTAATCATCATCGGAGAAAAAGAGAGGAAACGAGAAAAAAAAAAAAAAAAAAAAAAAAAAAAAACAGGGCAATGACTGCAACCGACCCTTTCGAGATCCGGAAAACGAACACGTCCGATTCCTTCCAGTGACACGCGACAGCCTGAGCCACCACATCCTTGACGTGGCAGTGCACCTGCATGCCCTCCAAACCGCAATCACCCAATGAATGGATCTAAAGCGGAGTGTGAGATACAGCACCGAAATTTTTGAAAGCGATAGTATTACCAAAACGTCCGTCTTCAAATCATCTACGCGCCTCCTGTAGGCCTGCATGGCGTCTCTGAAATCGTCGACACAGAAGCCGCCTTCGATGCCACGATGCTTGAGCTTAATATCCGTCATGTCTTGCGCCGTGCCTTGAAGATACCTGTAATCAGACCCGATGAGTACCTGTTGAAGAAAGACAGTAGATAGAAGCCGCAGCTTACTTTTCCATCTCTTCACAAATATCGATATAACACAAATTTTCCCGTTCTCCCTGCATACGAACGAGGGTGTCGATGACCATGATCGTGTTTGCAATGCTCTCATAGAGCTCTTTGGCACTTTCCTTGTTCTTCGCCTTTTGCTGTACAACACAGCATCAGCGACAACATCCGTACAGTGAACCAGAATAAGCCGAACCTCAAGAACCTTGAAGACAAGTACCGCGACCTTGGCCACGCTCTCCAGGTACGGAACACTGTCGCCTGTCGGTTCGGCGAGACTTGCGACTTGGAGACATGCGTTGAGTGAGGTCATGGTGGTTGCTGGTAAGAGAGACTTGTGCTGTAGAGGGCGATGCAGAAGCGCGCGTCGAACTGAGAGCGTTAAGGTGCTGTAAGATCTGATGAGATAACTGAAGATCGTAATAATGATGGACTCGCAGAGAGCAATATCCTGCGACAAGTGAATGAGGACTCACAGATGTCCCACAGGCGAACAACGATTATCCTGTGATTGGGCTTGTGGATCGATTTTTGGAATGTGGGCCCAGCTATGCCAGTTCCATACTCACCTCTCTTTGCTGTGGGCTGTCGCTAAAGTGTTAGAAAATGTCGATTGATGTGGATGTATGCTGGCAAGAGAGAACAAGGAGACAGTTAGGAAATATCCAAAGATAAGAACACACAAGACTTACTAAATGCACATCCGTGTCGTGGCACTGAAAAGCACCGTAAAGCGGTAATGCCGAGCACCCAGTTGAAACGTTCAACGTTCAACGTTTAAACCCTGCCCGTACTCACCCTTCCATCCATGGCTAAGGCTTCCCTCTCTCTCAATGACAAATATTCGCTTCAAGGCGAGGTGGAGAAAAGTCAGGGTATTAGCTAACGGAAACTTTGGGCGTCTGTTGTGCGATGGTCCCATGACGTATCTATCCGCGCACGTTAGCCCGTCGATGGTGACGCGACGTATGAACCAATCAAGGCGCCAACCTGTAGTAGACGAATGAGCTGTCCAAGTGCAACGTAGAGAAGTAAACAGTTCTTCTGTGTCGATGAAATTAGAATCAAGGCAAGTCCATGGTCACTAGTCGATGTACCTTAGACAATAGCTTATGGATATACCCAGTCGAACAGCGAATCTAGGCGCCACGATTAAAAAGAAATGCCCTTCGCCCGCACCTTCAGCCACAGCTCCAGCCAAGCTCCGGCTCAAGTCCTTCCTCTCCGGCTCATCGATCCGGCTGCGAGAAGGAATCGTGGGAAGTGGGATAGAAACCATTTGAACCTTCAATGTCCTCTCGACGATAGCGTCAGGATGGAGGCGCGGGCGGACAATGTGGGATGACATGACTTGGGAAAGCGAGGAAGCGAACTCAGAAAGTTCCCACGCCATCGGCGCGATTTCTCATCGGGCCGGATGATTACGCCGTCGATCCCGCCTCCACCATGACTTGGTCTCGTGCAACGACTACTTTCTTCGACTCATGATGGGTTTTTACCCTGAAGAATATGCTCTTCCACATCGAACTGGCTCTGTACATCGACGGAGACCGGCGGCGTCCGAGAGTCAACGTTACTCATCATACAACCGCAAATTGCCTAACTGGAGCAAGCTAATTTTCCGGAACATATCTTCGGCAGCTCCTGCGCAAAATACTAATCGTCGCTCTCGCGACATTCCTCAATCCTTTTCGCTGTCTCTGCGCAGTGGTCTTTCCCTTCAAAGTATTATCAGCGCAATCTTCTTCCCATAATGCTCCGATGCGAGCCAAAAACTGCCCCACCACCATTAACAATCAGCTCGATGATCGTGGTCCCTTCAACAAATGATTGGCATCACTACGGCAAGTGTTGGCGCTGTCGGAAGCGCTACGACGTATACCTGCTGCTGTATTGTTCTCGGATTCTTCAGCTATTCTCCGTGGTATCCGTGACGAATCATGATCGCGGCCGTTAGTTATCTACCAGAGGTGTTTTCTTCTCGCATGTCCATTTAATCCCTGTACTTATGATTGCTCCTACAGTTGCCAGCCTTTAGTGCTCAGCCTCGTTCTCTAATCCTCTCGCCTGCGCCGTTCGGGAGTGAACCTGATCAATTACCTAGTCATCGTATATGAGCCAACCCCAAGCCGCATCTTTAGTCGTCGAAAACGGCAGATATATCATTATGTCGAGATTACTAGTGCGTTCCTTCAAACCTGTTACCCCTACATTGCTGGTGTATATCATTGCCCCTGTTAAAAGCTTCAAAATGGAGAAGCGCGCCAAGTAGCCGTTCGAGGTTAGCGTACTGCCTTGTCCTTCTAATTATTGTCTCTAACTCTATCCTATCAATATAAGAAGGGGAAGAACAAAGTGGACGTGCAAGACCTCTGCGCTGCCGTCTACAGTACAGTCGTCGTTATCGGAAACATCCTCGTTAGTATGTACGGGGAACGGGGAACCTCGTGTTTTATGGACATGTGTGAGGAGATGGAAGGACGGGTTATGTTTTCCTTTGGCTATTGCGTCTCCACAGCTAACGGTTCAATCTCAATACCTTCAAGGAATGGAGCGCCGCGCAAGAAAGGAGACGGTGACTTTAGAATGCACTTTGTGGTAACACTTCTACTTCCAACGTTTTCGTGCATTAGTTCACATTATTGCGTTGTAGATGGTGTCTGCCTGTTGGGCGTTGAAAGCCTCGACTGTGTCGCTCGGAGGAACATTGATCCTGGATTCTCAAACGACTGCTGCGATCAATGCCTTATTTCTTTTCCGCTATGGCAGAACGGACCTTATGGGTTGATATAACGTAGTAGACACGTTCCTGACTGTTCTTCATCACCTCATTGCCTACGCACGGTTGCATTTGCTCTGTGAGACAGCGGATCGGAGCGTACGGGTTGCCTGCATCTGCACTCCTAGTAAGCAGCTGTTTCAGACCACGGTGAAATGGGTGAGTAACCCATGAAGAATTTGACCTAGCCTTTTGCCCATGGCACAGTAGGTTGGCATTCCCTTTATGGTAAAGTCGATTAATGACATTGTGACCAGAAGACTATGTCGAAGTGTCGGCTCTTTTCTCATGGTTTCCCTTGCATTTTCGTGGGTGCCAGGTCATCACTTGCTGGCATTTCGGCGAAATATCATATATTTGAATAATGGGTACCTCACCGGCACCTATTGGACCATCACCTAATAACCTCCTGCTCGCCATCGGTCACGACGAGCGTGAGCGTATCATCATCCACTTTGATGGCTCTCCGAACTTTTACACGCCCATCACTATGAACGTAAAAATCAGGCAAATCAGTGTCAATAATAAGTTATATACCGCGAATTTTCGCAGCAATAACATCATGTTCTGATGGAGAAATATATGAAAGGATACTCCAAATACATACTACAAACACTCACCACAGGAAAACGACAGCTTACCAGAGACGTCACATCTCGAATCTTGAGTTGCAGCTCACGCCAGGAGTCAGAGTACTGAGTGAATGTGCTGCTCGAGGAAACAATGCGCGAAGAGTTCTGAATAAGGGGGTGGAAAATTCTGATGGCGAAAGCGTTGTTCACTTTAGAAAGAGCCCCACACATACTCGACTTCGTAGTGAACACACCCGACTTTGCCGGGGCCGATATAATTCATAATTATTCAAGTGCATTATCACTGTTTTATCGCCTTTAAGGATGTGTACATAGCTATGTGTTATAAATAGGTATCGTGCATGACATCATTCGAAGTTCAGGGCATAGCCGAAAATGGACGTGGCACTTGGATTTGTGCGACTAGCTGTTATTAGAAAAAAAAAAAGCTCCGCATGCGTAAGTGTGATACGAATGATCACTGATTCTTCTTGCAAGGCTGTTTTCTTCACATTTTGCATATCGGCCAGGATGCGGTGGATCTCGATGAGCGCCAACATGCTGTCGCCTGTTACGTGGATCTATAGCATGCCATGGGTCAGAGTATCGCCTTTGCAAAGAACATAGTACGCGTACCAAGAAGTCCATCTTCAAATCGTCTACGCGCTTCCTGTAACCTAGGATGGCGTCCCGGAACTCGTTGACGTTAAAGAAGCCCTTAAGTCCGCGGTACTTCCGGTGTGCGCCTTCCAGGTCTTGGGCTATGCCGGCGAGATAACTGACAGTCGACCATTAGCTGTCGATGAAATACAGACACCAAGGATGGTGACTGACCTTTCCATCTCTACACAAATATCCTTGAAATATGCAGCTCCTCGTTCCCCATGCATACCGACAAGGGTTTGGATAACGGCGATTGTATTGCTGATGTTCTCGCGGAGTTCCCTCACATCTTCCTTGTTCTTTGCTTTTTTCTATTGATGCTGCACAGTCAGCGGCAAGAATTGTAACGGGAAACGGCGGTATGCGTACCTCGAGTAGCTCTATTACAGCTACGGCGACCTTTGCGAGCTTCTCGACGTATGGTATACCGGAAGCTTCGACGAGGCTGGCGACTTGGAGAGAAGCATTGAGAGCGGGCATGGTTGTGGGTGCTTAGAAAGGTACGTGCTGTAGGGGGCGGGCGCCTAGCATCAGAGTGGCTTGTAGAGGTGCTGTAGAATGAGGTATAAGATGATTACAGAACCTTCTCCTGTACTTAATGACGTACCAAAGAGCGTTATAGGGGGATGTGATGATGAACAAGATGCGTCCAAAGAGGGTAGACTACCGAGAGCAGCGCGCATGTTGGGAGCCAAAGGTATAAGACAATGATATCAGGCGACATATGCAGTTGGATATTGGCCAAGCTAGGTGGAAAGCCATAAACAGAGCTAATTCCTGGTGTACATTAGCAACGTCAAGATGATAATAGACTGAAATGGACGCACTAGTCGCCGGTCGGAGAGCAACACCAGACATATTGGAAAGACCGCGTCAAAAGAGTTAAGACTCTCGATTCACGGGCATCAAGTCTCGGAAAAATGAGAGGAACAGCATCTTCTTCTTAGTCGTCCGTCGCCAGGTACTGAAGATTCGCCCCTGATTCGCCTCCGGAACTCTGACTCCCGTGAAGTTGGCTCATGGCTAGCAGCTAGTAAAGTCGTTGGGTTTTGGTCAGTCGGCCTAGGCACAACGCGGCAGAAATGGAGGATGAGACCGAGGAATAACGCAGAGGATCGAAAAGGCTCAGGGACAAAGAGAAGGCCGGTGATTCCCACGCCATTCACGCGGTTCTCCCGGGCCGGTATTCCTTGCATCGTCTAACATCAAAGATCTTCTCTCCTCATTGCAAGTTAGAAATGAAGTCTTATGGCACGCATTTTGCTCGGCATACTTAGAGGATGCCTGATAATGACGCGTTACGATTTTGGGAGAAAGCTTCAGTAATTTGACTGACTTCTTCGATATACACAGGAGAATACCAGCTCGTCAGCCTCTCATCAGCTCTACTGTCGTCCACCATCGCCCACAACTAGGGTCAATACTTCGTAACTAACCTGGCAGACTAGAAGCAGTCTAGCTCATCAGGTTCAGGTTCTGTAGAGCGTGCTATGGTCGCTGTCGATGCTTACAACAGAAGTCGTACAAGAACGTTGTTGGCGATTGGAAAGCTCACCATGATCTCGTGGACACGCACCCGATAACGCATATTGCGCTAGCTGCATGCATGTTTCACGATTAGACTCGAGGAAAGAGGTGCTTTCTATTCGCAGGTGAGTCGACATTGCGATGGAATTCTATCACTAAAATGGGATATCAAACGCGGCAGCTATTTGCGGAAGCGAAATGGACGAACATTTGAAGCATTGTTCAATTCTGGGGAAGCAAACCACGGAGCGGGCTGACGGTTATATTCATGATACATCCCGATGGTATTACAGTTATCGTTCACTTTATTTGTTTGCGACTAAAAACTCACGATCAAGTCAAGGCCCAGAAGAATGCATATTTATATGCCGTCCATGGTGTCCAATCCTACGTCGATAATGCGACGTCTTTTTTTTTAGAACATAAAGACGAGTAACGGATAGCTCGGCTCTCCTCCGACCTACGATGTAGTGTCGTTCTCGGCAAGCTTCATGGGGATAGATGTTTCTGTTATCTTATCGCATTCTACAGCATCTAATAACCTCCCTGCCATGCTGTAGCGATTAAGCGCACGGTTCTGTACAGCAATTTACAGCACAACTTTCTTTCTCAGAAACCACCACCATGCCCGCTCTTAACGTCTGTCTCCAAGTCGCCAACATCGCCGAAGCCTCCGGTGTACCCTACGTCGAGAAGCTAGCCAAAGTCGCTGTAGCTGTCTTTGAACTGCTCGAGGTTCGTACACTGTCTCTGTCATACGATTTCTTCCTCTTACCCTGTCCCGCCCGTAGAAAAAGGGGAAAAACAAGAAAGATGCAAAGGAGCTCTCTGAGAGCTTTGCGAATACAATCATCGTCATCGATAGCCTTGTCGGTATGCATAGAGAGCGTGCGGGTCCATATTTCGAGGACATCTGCGGTGCAATGGCAGAGTGAGTCGCCGTTTGATTGCTGTATGGCCTCAACAGCTAACGACAATGTGGCAGATACCTCGACGATATAGCCCAAGATCTGAAAGATGCGCAGCGGAAACACCGTGGCATCAAGGGCCTCTTTAATGTCGACGAGTTCAGAGATGCCATTGAGGTTTATAGGAAGCGTGTGGATGACTTGAAAATGGATTTCATGGTACTTTCATTTTTGATTTGGGAGGGCGATAGGCTGACCTACGTTTGCTGTAGATCCACTTAGTGGGTGACTGCTTTTCGGAGGTCATCCAGGTTCACACCGTGGTGCAGGATTTGAAGGATGGTGCTGAGAGGCGGTCCACGGGTTTGGTGGAAAAGGCACCCGAAGAGATCATGATCCAGATCACAAGATGCACGCTTTTTTTTTTTTAGCTTGATTCAATATCCCCGTAAGTAAACCAGCCGACGAGAGACTTTGCTTAGCGCATTAGACGTAGTACCTAACTTCGGACATAGGTTGCTGGCATGGTCAGCAAAATTGGTCACTCACGGATATGTAGAGAGCCTATCTTCTCACCTTGTCCATCTCTTGACTATGAATGATTGTTTCTGTGCGGGTCAGTATTGTCATGTAAAATCTGTAAGTATATTGCAATGTAAAAGAAATCCCATGATATTAAATAATAGCAGTAGCTAGTAGTTGTAAGTTGAATATCCGATATGTCCGAAATGCTGATCATGATCAATTCCTGATGTCATGCTGAAATTGAAGTTTCCGTACCACCATCATCCATTTCCTGTCCGTCCCTTCTTCGCTTTCCACCCGGCACATGTGTTTGCGATATGTACACGAGGCTTGGCTGGCACCCTTTGTTGATCACTGGAAGGGTGCATTTTGGGCTGGCGCAACATTTTACACCCCTTTTCCGCTCTTGCTGAAAAGGTCTCTGAATGTTCGTTTGCCGCCCTGCGCCTGGATCACTCTCTGCCACCACACATTCGCTTTTATTGCATAACACACTATACAACGACGACTGCCAGACTTCCCCTTGCTCGTGTTTATGCCGAGCCATTAGGAGGATGTCTCCTATATTGTTACGCTGTAATTTCTTTCGCTGCGCTGTACGTGTCATCAGTGCTTTGGATTTCCTGGGACCGTGCGTCAATGCCCACGAAGGCTGCATTTTCTTAATGTACGCTGAAAATGGCACTTGTGTTTGAACATACCTCGCCTGCATTGAGGAGACATTGTCTCATATGGTTTCAGTTTTGTCAATTTTATGACGCTGGCATGATGATACTTGTATACGTTGCGGATATTCATTACATTTACCTTTCGTTTACACTCTAGTCCCTTCGTATGGGTCCGATCCCGTGAGACGCTTCATAGTTCCCGCCACTATGATGTCAGTCACAGCGGCAGGGCCCTGCGCGGTCTGCGATGCTACTATAAAGTATATTGATGGCTTGGTAGTAACGGCGCAGAAAACATTGGCTGTTTCCTTTTTAGGGACCGCTTGCCAGTGCGACTACTACTACTACTACTACTACTTTCCATTGCTCTCACCGAACTCTCTCTTGCTCTCTTTCTTCTCATTTCAGAGTACCGATGCAGCTACTACACTACTTATTCTGATAACTCCACCCCGCTTGCCATGCAGGGCGTCCCACGGGGCGAGATGTGAATGACGAGACAAACAATGAGGCCCGGGGCGTATTGCCTAGTACCACGTACGTAACTTTCAAGGCCGGCGCTGTAGCCAGAAACTCTTGCTCATATGTTACATAGCCTTGTATCATTGATATCTGTTACGTTTTACCCAATAATGGGTTTTCTTCATATCGTGGTTATACTGTACAAAAATTATTGAGACGCAGGTAGTGCCAGAGCTCTGGTCATGACAGGTACTTTTTGTATGCACCTAGTTGTTTCACGATCTCCAGGTACTTTCTGTCGTGTAGAGAGACCCGCTGATATTTGCTGGTGCTCCTCTGTGTACTTGTGATAAGTTACGCAGGTACCTTTGACCACGGCATATGGGTACAGTCCGGTACTATATTATCACTTACACGACACGCTTCAATGGGGAACGCCTGCATGCCGCATAGTTATACTGCCAAAATGCCGAACGAGCGCCGCCATCACATTGAGCCAAATTTGAGCAACCGTACAGCTGAAATGGATAACATAAGTCTAAAAACCAACATCTCTGCCGGAATATATTAGAAAAATAGAAAAAGAGTAAACCAATGATCGACTGTCGTTGGACTGTCTATGGTATTTCTGTATCATTACTTCGAAGTATAAGAGTAGGTTCATTTAAATACATTGATGTTCATGCCGGATGCTGTGCCAGAACCAGAGAGCTCTAGCGGTCGGCGGCCGGTGCCTTCAGATGATCCTGGAAGCCTTTGAGAAGGATTATATTCATCGAAGATGGGCTAGCCTCACCGATACATTTATGATATGAGACGCGGCGCGGCGGCGGGGCATTTGCAAACCGTGCAAACGCTTAAGGCTGGAACAGTGTTTCCATCCCAGTCGATGGTCTCCGTGTCAACGAAACCGAGCCCACAGTGAGTGCTGCATTCTATGGGATTATTGCGGCAATAGCCAAGACAGTCGACAGCGATATGTTGCAGCATTCTAAGAGGCAATTCAGTGGAATTGTTTAGGGCGGAAGAAAGGGATGGGAACAAACAAGAAAATTTCACCGCATATTGGCCACATAAAAATAGGCACAAACATAGGTAAGGCCGCGGCCACACATAATGCTGGAGGGATCAGTCATTGGTAGTAGCGAGTAGCAGCGTCGGGATCTCCTTAAAAGTACTTGCGAATTTGAAGTGGCGGTCACCGAAAAAATTCAGGAACACGTATCGATCCATTGGCATTTGGGAAAGTGGCCGTGCAAACCTAGCCTTAAGGACAACCAGGGGGACAGCCCGTTTACTTGGAATAAGTAGTGCTGGGACGCTTCAGAAGTAGTGGTGTTGCCCCCATGGAACAAATGAATTTTTGTACATTATTACGCCCATATCTTCACATTCAACCGACAGCTCCGTCCTCTCCTGGTGCCTACCTGTCTCTCCACATTAGCGACCTGCACTTTCTTCTCATTCACAATCAGAGATGTGTCACTGTGTTTCCTGAGCAGCAAATTGTGGTCTATTCCCCCTTCAGCTTCGGCTCCAGCTTTGGATTTTGGATTTTAGGCGGTAGCGATGAAATATCAGCGACTGCTATGGCAGGAAAGCTACACGCGGTGGGGTCGTAGCACTGTATATGTGCTGGATTTCGGCGAATCCTTGGCAGACACCAATGGTGGTCGCTCTCGGCATTGTGACGAAATGGGTGCGGTACTGTATGTTTCAGTATGTGAGGACTGCTCCTATAAAGTTCCTGTGTCCTGATGCTGGCATTTTCTAACCTTTCCAATCAGAGTGCTGTGAGATTGCCATGTGCATTCACTGTCTGGCGTCTACCCGCTATCAAAACTGACGCCAGGTTCCACGCTTTACCGTGACGATGGGTGCGATCAACGTCGTCATATCTTTGTCCGGTCCTGGTAAACGCTCGAAGATCAGCATGGGCTTTAGGCGACCGGTCCTCTCTTTGTCAGTATTCGTTACTTTAGCACCGGTTCCGTAGACGACGACTGAGGGCGACCGAATGCCTTTGTTGTGTGCTTGGGGATGGCCGGGATGATTGCTGTAGAACGCGGAAGGCCGTATCAATGGATCGAGATATCAGCGATAACAGATTTACAGCTTCGGGGTTATCTAGTACCAGTGGATGGTGTTGCGTAAGTGTTTCATACCTCTCCATCTTCGTAATGGGCTAACCGTGGTCAGCGCAGAAGCTGTAGAATGAAGCCGAATCAGCCCTTTGTGAATGATGGAGAAGTCATATCCTGGGTATTCAGCAGGTTGAGAACTCGGGAGTGCCTCAATCCGAGTCAGCTATTCATTATGCGCATACATCAGGACTATTAGAATTAGAGTTTAGCGAGCTCCGTGACGTCAACGGATCCGCGCCCTCTGATACTCTGACTTCTCATGTCGTAGTCGCGTCAGCTTTAAAGTAATCAGCCCTTCCTCACAGTGGACCGTAACTGATATATATTTACAGGTCATAACATTAAAGGATTCTGCTTCCTCATTCACGATTCATGATCGCCGAAGGCCATACGCACATCACGCCCCACCGTTCGGAACCCTCCACCCATAAACCGCGTCCTTTTTTTCTTAGATAGGCCTGCCTTAGCTGTCTGACCGGTTTCGGTTCGATATGTCTTGTTGACGGTTAACGCCGACGGGCGCCCGACTGTGAGCTCCAAGGAGTGGTGACTATCTCGCCTACAGCGAGACTTGAATGGGTATGCCTAGAGCATTCCATAGCGTCTCGACAACATCTCAATGATTATTGGCCACGGAAGTATTGTAGGTACGCTGACAAGTGACGGAAGAGGCGGGTTGGTCATTGTCTCGTTCACGCCGCCCTCATAACCACGAACACCTACACTTGACCGACTGTGGGAAAAGTCGAGTACGACTGCCCTCACTTCTCGGCTGGCTGTAACAGTGGATGTACAACTATCGAGGCACCGCTTCCTCTTTGGGACGTCAGCGGGATGTGACAGAACACGATTTGCCAAAAGTGGGCAGCGTGGACTCGGACGATTTGATATAATCGCGAACGGATCCAGCATACGACGTACCGGTTCGGATGCATCATGGCGGTAAACATAGTCTGCTGTGTCAGCTGCACATCGCTATAGTCAGGAGTAACAAGCCTATGCCCCGTGTCTTCATCACGATTGCCGGACCCTCGTACCTCGGGTCCCGGCAACCTGACTACGACACGGGACTTCAGCTTGTTGGGGCCCGCCCCAAACCCAGCTTATTACTTGGGAGTGTCAGTTATTAGTTCAGAAACAAATATGTATTATCAACGTAATAGAGCCTCAGGGTATACAATATTCAAAGTATTTGTACCTTTTTCTGTATCTGGGAAGAGAACTCGAATCCGTTGTCCAGAAGTGCAACGGCTAAGTGCTACATACAGTTGTCCATGAGAAAAAATAGGAGTACGTAAATCTAATCCAACATAAGTAACTGACTGTCCTTGAGACTTGTTGATTGTCATTGCAAAAGCCAACCTGACTGGAAATTGGCGACATGAAAATGCAATAGGAAGTTCTGCTGTATCTGCATTGATTGTGATGCGTGGGATGAAAACAGCCTTGCCTGCATTGTTACCACTGAGAAGGTGACATTCTAATACATGAGGACGGAAACGTGTGAGAATCATCCGTGTCCCATTGCATAAGCCATTTGCTGGATCCAGATTGTGGAGAAGCATAAGAGGACATCCAACTTTGAGAGCCAGCTTTGCACGTGGCAATCCAGAGGCATTGAAATTTTGAAGAAACTCCACTGGATAAAGAGTAGCAGCATCATCCAACTCTTCCTCTATTGTCTTGTCTGTACTCCAATAAACTGTCTCTTGTCCTGGAAACATATCCAGAACCTGTTGATTGATTTCATCAACATCATCATTGCGTCCAGAGAGAATTGTTCGTTCTAAAAAGAAGCGGTCTTGGAAGTGGCCAGCTTGAATGTTTGGATAGATATATTTAATGAGTTCAGAGAGTGAATTGTTGGCCATCTGCATAGAAGCAGGAAGAGTGATAGTACGATCATCAGTAAGTCCTTCACCTGCACCAACAGTAAGTAGCCAATAGGCAAACTCTATATTTTCAGGAGTCTGATCCAGGCGCATGTTTTTCTTCAAATGAATGACTTCAATGTGAGGCCATAAAGGTGAATGGCGAAATGAAGCTGCAACAATCTGCTCCCATGATCCTCGTGAAACAACTGGCAATGTCTGACGAAAGTCTCCTAAAATCAATAATCAGAAATGACAATCTATAGTGACTCAGAATAAACACACATACCACCAAAAAGTACAGTTTTTCCACCAAAAGGAACATCTTTATTGCAGACATCACGAAGAGTACGATCAACAGTCTCAATATCATGTCGGTTCTGCATAGGAACTTCATCTCAAATGATGAGAGAAGTTTTACAAAGAAGTTCAGCTAAGTGAGTCCCTCTACGAATACTGCATGTTGTATCATCACGTGAGGGAATTGGAATTTTGAAGGTGCTGTGGCTGGTACGCCCTCCAACTAAGAGAATTGCAAATATACCAGAGGAGGCACAGGTCAATGCAATCTTTCCTTCAGCACGAACAGCAGCAGCAATAGTATTGCACACAAAAGTCTTTCCACCACCTCCAGCACTATGCAGAAATACCAATTTCCCTCGTTCATTCATAGCAGAGTCAAACACAATATTATAAGCAGTCTTTTGCTCTTCATTGAATGTTTGAAGATTGTTAGCAACTAATTGCTGCAGAGATGGGATATCATAGGCCAGCTGTGCAGCCAGAAGAGGATTATCTTCATAAGCAGCCCAGTCCATGATAGAGGCTGGCATCTGTGTCCACTCAGAGAGACGACGACCATGAGATTGAAGAAGCTTATTGATAAGATGGAGACCAAAAGCATAGAGCTGAGCATCTGTTGGATTTGGAACATCATGTTGGTGGAGCTTATGTGCCAAATCATCACAAATGTTCTCCTTGAACTCCTCCCACAGCTCATCTGGCTTTGCTGGCTAGCAGAAGAGAAGAAGGGTCACAAATAGTGATTGCAACTGTGCTCCTGACTGCATAATAGCTGCCTCCTGTAAGCATTGTCTCCATTCATTATCATTTTCCAGCAATCCCATAGCAATGCATGCCTCCTTGAAAGTAGCACACTCCACATTGTTGATAGTGCGTAGGTGTTGGAAGGATTGAGCACCGGTAACAGCAGTCAAAAGAAGCCACAAATAGAATCGTTCGCCAGATGAGGGGGCAGCTTGATACATTCAGCCAATAGTAATGCCAATAGTAGTATATTTTTGGCATAAATTCCATTTTCTCTTGTTCCAGGTATAGTGGGCAGGAATGTCTTGATACAGATACTGATGTGCACTGGGATCTCTTTTGTTGAGATCAAACCATTGTAACAGAGTAGTTGTCTTTGCCTCTGCAGCTGCTAACACCTCTTCTGGACTGTCATTCTCATCATATGTGATAAGCTGTTCATCAGGAAGATGGACCTGAAGACGGACAACATTTGGCTCCTCCTGATGTAGCCGAAATGAAAAGATCCTCCAGCATGATTCAATAGCAGAGATATAGCGTGCATCCAGAAACTCCTTAATCTCATCATGATCCTGAACCTCTAATGTAGTCCTGTCATGGCCCTTGTAGATGTATTTATGGATATATTTGATGGCCTTGACAGAAACACAAACCTCCACATTGATGTGACAGTTATATTTTGCACTGAGATAAGGATTGTATGGGATAATATCACGGTTGGTATAGACAGTTTAACATACACACGACCATTGTTAGGACGTGCCAAATTGGGATATCCATCATTGGTGAATTCAGTGTGCTCATTGAATTCTTTTGGAAAGTTCTTTGTACAGCGACCATCAGGCCCCTTGCAGCGATGATCACATGGACCATGGACCATGCATCTGGTGACAATCTCATAAAGAATTGGTTGAGTAACAGGATCAGGAATCTGAGCACATGAGACTGAATCAGCATCAGCAGGTGTGCGAATCTTGTCTTCAGGATCCAGAAAAATCAAAAGATGCATATGAGGGAGTCCACGCTTCTGAAATTCAATAGTATGCACTATAGCCCTGACTTTTCCAAATATTCCACCCTTCTTGATTTCTTCCAGTAAGGCCTCCTTCTTCAACTGGAAGACCCTGGCTACAATATCTGGTCGATCCTCCACTTTCTGATCTGGTCCATCTGTACGCTTTAGAGCCTCAACAATTTCTGGCCACTGTGGGTTTGCTGTCATTGTAAGAAAGATATCTGGTTTCTGCAAAGCTCTACAAATTGCCATAGAATCCTGATACAGCTGATACATTGCACGGGGACTGCCAGTATGTGATGAAGGTAGGACAATACACTGGCCAGAGTCTTGCAATCCATCAGCATTAGTAGCTGCATCCACCACTCCCTTATACAGATCTGCATGGATAGTTTTCTGATTGTGTCGAACCCAGTTGAGATTACTTTGTTCAATTGAGGCCCATGCATCCACAATATATTGATGGTACAGCCGTTCTCCTCTATACAATGGTGCATTTGGTTCAATTGTTGGACGATCCTGTAAGCGGTAAGCATAATACATATGCTGAGTAATTTTTTTTTGTTCTCTATGTTCACTTGTTTCAGTTTCTTCCAGGAGCATATGTATATTCCAACCCAATTCTCCATGTGGAAAAAGGAGAACATAATGAAGAGGTTGATAAATTGGATGAAGTTGGCTAATGCGTTTGAGAGAATCATCATGCATATGTAAAACAATATCTCGATCATTCTTAACAGGCTCAGATCCATCTCCAGGAATAATAGCAGCCAACTCATCTACTGTTGGAAGATTATATCGTCGCCCATCAGTACCATCACCCACATGCAATCGTACTTCAATATTTGGATACTCTTCACGGGGTTTGTCTTTCATAATGAGATATGCATGTCGATATAAAGCAACATATGGATTTACATCTTGCATTAAATCCTGTAATTGGGACATGATTTCAGGATTTAGATTAGGATTGCGACGATTGCGCATACTCAATGCCTCTGCTGGATCATGTATGTACAGTTGTGCATAAGACAATTTCCCTTCTTCCTGAGGCAGCAGGGATCCCATCCGGTGATGAAGCTCGCCAGATACACGGAAGCAGTATGGTCCTGAAGAATTGGTAATTGCCTCATCAACCTTTACAGCTAAGGATGTAAATGCCAATGCTGCATTATACTGCCTGATATCTTGTAAGAAGGCTTTTGACAATGGATTGTTGCCACAAAGAAGATTTTGAAGAATGGCAGGAGCAGGAAGAAGAGGAGGTAATTTGACCTGCCCTTGTAGACAACACATCCCAAAATGTGGTGTAGATTTTGACTTATTTTTAATATGCTCATCATGCCAATGTAATGCCCCACAACATTCACACATCCATTTTCTACTCCCAATATTATGCTGAGAGTACACCTCAGCATATGGACATCTTGCCAGAGGAAGTGGTACAGAAACAGCATGTGGTGGTTGATGCTGATGTGGTAATGATACTGGTGGCTGTGGAGGTGGTGAAGGTAATCGTGATCCTTCAGGAGCACCACCATGTAATTGTCTACGATGTCTACTTCTGGGAAAGACAGGAAGAGTTGGTACTACAGGCATGGGATGTTCATGTGGACGATCTAACTGAGATGAAATATGTGTCTCAGGTGGTATATTAATATTTAAGCGTGGAAGTTCAATATTAGGATCAGGACCTGGATGTGGTGATCAACCACAACGGTCAGAGGGGGAGGTCATCTGAAGACGCTGAAGACGATTCTGCTCCCGTTCTGCATGACGATTCTGCTCTGGTGTAACTGGAGCTGGAAAATCGAAATGATCATTCTCTCTGGTAGGAGTGGAGGGAGACCTATTAAAAGAAAGCTGTGAGCATTAATCTTGGAGAAATAAGAGTAGTACATACATCACAGGAGATGGAAAGGCAGAAATTGTAGCAATGCTGTGTGAGGAAGAGCCAAAGAGGCAAAGATACCTGTAGAGAAAATCAGAAACAAAGAACTTTAATCAAAGATTAATAGACAGTACTGTGAGATATCCCAGAAATCCTTATTATATATCACAGGGCTGTAATGTTTGCCTGGGATGATACACTGTGAGGGGGGGTGGAACAGAACAGAGGGTAAGAAGGAAAGGGCACAGGCTTGAAGCCACACCATTGCAGCATGGTGAAGTTCAAACTCAGCCGGAATTGGCCGTGGTCTGGCAATGGCCGGAAAATTGAAACTCAGCTTATTATGTCAGCATTGATGTGTCCTCTCTTAATATATAGATATAGATGGGAGTCGCCTTCGACAGGGTGTAGAACCGTTGTTAGTGATCAATGCAATTCCAGTACCTCTCTACTCTGTTGTGTTGACATCACCACTGCAATATCTCGTCGGAAGCGCGTCATCTTCGTGCAGCCGTTATTCGTGGCACAAATAGCAGAAGATGGGCTTCAAGAGGCTTTGGATTGCTTGAGTGCATACGAGTGGAGGAGGAAGGAAAGGCGCAAGGGGGTGATGGTGGTGTCTTGGGGAGAATCTTTTGGGTCTGGGGCAGGACAGGTCCACTTTATATATGGTAATGTCCCTGCACCAGATTTTTACTGTAAACTTGACCTTGCATTCCTTAGGTTCAGGTTTTTGTGCACGCTTTTGTGTACATATCATTTTTGTGAGGGAGGCCTTTGCTTGTAATCACAACCCCATCCGATAAACGGAGTCATGCTTGACATCACACAAATTTCCGCCTCTCCTTTGATGTTTACCAGTCATGGTCTAATCTTTGAAGTAAAGCAACTGTTGTGAAAATCGAAGCTATGGTTGTTCAGCATGCCGTGGTTGCAAAAATCCATCGTCACATGGTGCTCCATCGTGTGGAAAGCCCACTGTAGCCGACGGGTGTCGCTCCTGAACGCCCATGCAACTAATGCCGTGCCAGTTGTGCTGGCGACGACTTATGACTGCCAGAACGTCGAATCAACAGCCTTAACGGTCACTGCTGGGGCATGTCGGTGTTTATGCCTGAAAGACGGCAGGTAAACACCGGCATGTATTTATATAGATTGTTTCGAGTGTAAAAACTGTGCCATAAAAACCCGGTGAAATACTATCTGCTTCCTTTCTAATCTTTACCTCGGTGTTTTGGCACATGTTTTTGCTACGAATTATCTAAATAAGTACATGATGCCATTCGTGTCGTGTCTTATTGCCTGTAAATGATATTAGGTGTTTATACCTGTATTTCCGATCGTGGTGTTGTTCCAAAAATACCTGAGCAAATTGTTATGGCAGGTGTTTCTTGCAGTGTTTATGGCAGGAAACACCCGGTCTTTCCTTTGTTTTATGGGTGTTTCCTCGCATAAACACCTCAAAGAAATACCAATCATCATACATGATGTAATTGCTCAGGTGTTTTGGGAACAAAGAACATGATTGGAAACACAGGGTATAAACACCTAATATCATTTACAGGCAATAAAACATGGCACGAATGACATCATGTACTTATTTAGATAATTCGTAGCAAAAACATGTGCCAAAACACCGAGGTAAAGATTAGAAAGGAAGCAGATAGTATTTCACCGGGTTTTTATGGTACAGTTTTTACACTCGAAAAAATCTATATAAATACATGCCAGTGTTTACCTGCCGTTTTTCAGGCATAAACATCGACGTGCCCCAGCAGTGGGTGGTGTGAGCCAGTTCAGAGCAGTTACAGCAGGGCATGTCTATATAAACACCGACTTACATTCAGTTCTTGGGTCAAAAATGGCCAGCTCCTTTTCTGTAGCAAAGGGTAATCAGCACAGGGTAGGGCACAATAAATGTTCTTCGTTCTTGTAAGCATATATTCCTCCCATCCTCCCATTCCCTCAGCTGCTTCAATGCAGTGGCGAAGTAGACATCTTGTGCATGCCGATTCTATTCCGAGTCCTATGAATATAGGATATTCGGTCATTATGCAGCCTGGAAGAACCTGTGGGAAATTCTATTTGTGCCATCAATTGATCTCACATTTTGCCGAGTGTCCTCCTCTGAGCTACCATGGGAACATTTTCTATTCGTGCCCGTCCTTTCCCGCTTTCGATTCCGATTGATTCCGATTGTCTGCTCTAGCAAATTTTCTATTCGTGCGCGGCCCTTGCCGCTCTCACTCCCATTGCACCTTTCTTCCTTTGTCCTTTCTTGTTCCCGGTTTACTCTCTTTGTTCTTGTCTCCCTCCTAGTCCTCAAAAATCCTGGCTAAAGGACTGTGCACGGATAGGGCAGCACATTGTAAACATAGGCCTTGGAGTTGAGGTCCTCATCCCTAGTCTATCAGCACCGACTCAGATAACTGGTTGCAGAACCATTCAACCTGGGCGTCATTCCTTTGCACGAATAACATTGGAAGGCTTCATATTGATCTAGCATCTTCCTCTTCTTCATTACAGGGATGCTCACTTGGTTCCTTTTGTGCATCAATAAACCCCTCGCCACAATCCGTGGTCATAGAGTACCTTTGTCACTAATTTACAGACTCATAATCAAAATAATGTGACAATGATCGACGCATTGGACTCTCTGCTCTGATAACTGTGCTCAGTTCTTACGCTTCATTTCTTACAGGTGTATCATTCTAGGTCTATGTAATATTATGCTAGACCCTACAGGAATCGGCATACGAGGATGAAGGATGATAAATACCTCGCCCTCCGAGTCTCAGTCCCAAATCCACTTCAGTATATCTCAACGCCTTCCGAAATTCAAAGATGCGGGAACCTTGGTGGCGTATCTAGGCCTGTACGTGACTATCAGCATGCGCGACGTTCGCTCAGGGCATTTACTATCCAAATCCATCTTGCTAGAGGGGATAAATCATAGAATCATTGGCTCGCAGGATGAATAGTAAGTATCCTCACCTTCGCACTATCCCAAACCTATTCAAGTGTTCTGATGATCTGGCTGAAGATTAGGGAAGCACTTGAGCTTGGGCATGCCGTAGAAGGATGGCACCCGGTCATTCTAAAACACATGAATGTATTCCCGCCTTCTTCACTTCTCAAATATCCATCTGAAAAAGGTGACAACTTTGTAACACGGATGACATGGTGAGATATCTTCAATTACAGGCAAATGCGAGCTAACTACCACATCCAAGGCTAGAATAACCTAGGCCTATGTCCGAGAGCTACGTACTTTCTGTTACGAACCGTCTCTTGCAGACAAAATCAATATGAATCATTCAGTTTATGGACAAGTACTCTGACCTGCAAGTAGCCGAGTATGGCAATTGACGCCATGGAAGGAAGGAAGACGAGTGAAAGCTGCAACAATGACACCACGGTGTCGTTCCCCAAACGGCATGATATTGATCATCGAGAGCTTCGTGTTGGATTATTTCGCTCACTTGCCTTTGGTTTGTCCCCTTTCTTTCCTTTTCAAACCTTTCTTGCTCTCTTCCCTTGCAAGCAAGCCAGCTTTCTCCTCAAAACTTTAGGGATTTCTCAAAGGACAAGTATTCAATCCAGGGAACAAGTCTCAGCTCACACCAATGAGCTTGTTCTCAGTTCAATGAGGTAAGTAATCAATCATAGCTCAAAACATTTGTCCGGGAATTTGATAGTCCGTGACAGCTGGCTCATTTCGCCTTGAACCCGACCCTCAATTCATGCCCACTATCAAAACCACTTTGACGACATCTTCCAAATTTTAAGACGCGAGGCCCTAAGGTGGTGAGGCGAGCCTTCTATGCAACAATCAAGTGCATGATGTTCACTTGTATACTCTGATATCCAAATTCCATATTCATTGGAGGGATACCACAGGGTCGCGTTCGATTCATGAGCCTTTGAGCTCGTTAGAGTTGTATGGGGACCCACAGATGATACTGTACTGATCACCAAAAGAAGTGAAACAGCTCGTTACAAGATCACGGAAGGAAAACACCCCACCAAGATCAATTTTGAGCAGGACAAAGATCAAATGCCCAATACGAGACAAGATTGATCTCGAATGCTGCAAGTTGTGTTGAGTATTCTACTTCCCCATCATCCATTTGTCTTCTAATTTATGACGACAGCTCTGACCTCATATTAATACTCTTAAACTTATATAATATAATCTTGAAATAAATCCCCCAAAGAACAAGACGACGAAACTTCAATACTCAGGCCGCTCATCCGTACCTTTGCCTCGAACCCTCTCGTCTCCTGTTCCCTTTACTTGGTCAGCTCTGGTAGGCTCTCGTTAGAGTATGACTGTTAAATTAACTGTTCCAGGTCCTTATTTATCCCTGAACCCCTATAGGAACCGACGCAATAACAAGAATGATACTGAAATCAAAGTTCTACATCCCCACATTCCTCGACATCTTCTAGAGTTCGAACCGTGGGGACCTGAGTGGCACAAGGAGTCTTCGATGCAACCATCAACATGTGCAACGTTCATCCAGAAGGCCTGGATCTGTCACTTGAAATACCCGCTTGCTAGAAAGGATAGAAGGATGAGCTCGGTGGATGGATAGTAAGTATCCTCACCTTCTCGTTGCCCCAAACCCATTCAGATATTCTGCTAAATATAATAATATCCTTCAAGACTAAGGAAGAAGCTGAGTCCAGTCGTACCGCTAAATGAGACCATCAAAGAATGGGATCCGTCATTCTAAAAAGAGCATGAGATGTTAATCTCAGAAAGTTTCGAGGTAAGTTATTTCACCCACCTGTCACTCAGATGTCTCCTTTATTTGATAGTACATCCAGACATATCACGGCATTTGAAAAGTCAACACAAATTCTATAGCAAAAGGCCCGAATACTTTTCCAAGACAAATATTCGATTTCCGGGCTGATCACTGTACTTGCACCTTGCAACCTCTCGTTCTCTACATCGTCAGCTCTAGCGACCATGGAAAGCTCTAATTATGTTATGGGTGACTAACGATTTTACAAAAGGTAGTTATTTTGGCTAGGAACCCGACAAAAACCTATGCAACAGCAGGAATAACACTACAATCCTCAGAATACCAATTCTGAAGTCATCCACATCTTCTGAAATTCAAAACTACGGGGACCTTGGTGGCGCAGATAAACCTGTCAGCAACCATCAGATGTATGATGTTTGCGCAGATGCTTCGCTTCTTGGAATCCCCACTTGTTAGAAGGGACAGAACCTCCTCCCAGTCAATTTCCGAGTCTTTGGAGTCGTTGGACTCGCACGGGGCCCAGATATTTTCATGCAGACACACAAAAGTAAGTGAAAACTTTTCTCAACTCGAATATCCTCTTCGGCTTACCTTGATTGACAGCTAGACTCAAAATTCAACACATTTCACTTGTCTCTCGGTGAGTATCTTCGAATTTTCGGCATGCGCAGCTTGGTGTTTCAGTTCGACAACTTACATATGGTGTAGGTAATGTTTTCGCCACTAAGGATCTGCCGGAGAGGTATAAAACGAGGTGGGGATTCCCCAGATAAGTTCCATCTCATCCCATCCTTCCCATTTCCCCTCCTCTCATCTATCCCTCGCCCTCTTTATTAATCTCGTCTGCAATTATTTTCTACTAGCTGTGCTAGACAAAAAGATCGCCACACTCATCGCTGTGCATGGTGAGTTTTTGGCAGGGGCACCTTGAGTGCGTCGTGATCCTGTGACGCAAAACCTGCTCGTTTGGGCAGGTTTCCATTGATGATCGATTACGATTTTTTGCTCTTGACTGCCATGTTGATTGGCGTCTCGTTGTTGGGCTCAGCAGTGAGCTCAATTCCTTTTCTTGTTTATTTCTTTGCTCATTGTCTGCTTTTAGTCTTCGGCCGTTGGCCTCGCTTTTGATGTTGGTGATGGGTAGGGATGAAAAGTCAATGAGGTCTGTTTTTTCTTCCTGCCATTGCAAGCTTCTACTGATGAAAGTCAGTTATCCTTCCTTTAATTCGTCCAAGTGCTATCGGTTGGGGATACATGGGTAATGGTGTGTATACTGCCTTCTAATCCTATTTTCCATTTGTTCAATTGCCATTCACTTGCTAGGAGCTCCTTCACGCACTCTCATACCAATCACCCAACGATTTGTTTGCAAATCAACGGTATGTTGTTTCCGCTCCATCCTCTGGCCTCTTCATTGACGTCTTTATTTCAGCTGTGATCAGCACGCAATAGGCGGAAACTCGGCATGCAATACCCATCGTAGGATGAACTCAGTAAGCATATTCTTTGATGATGATTCGGTCAATTTTAATCAAGTCTTCAAGTCCTGGTCGATTGACGGTCCATCAAGAAATTTGGCCCCACGGCAAGCGAACAAACAGTGACGAAGAGGCCTTGTAGGATGATGGAGAGGGCCTGAACGACGCCACGGGCGTGAATGCAAAGTAAGTCTTTACTTAGTCAATTGATCTTCATCTTACCTTGACTGCGGGTGCAGTGCATTGCGTCTTCAGCCCAGTTGGTCGTTTTCTCAAGGTGAGGTGACTATTTAAACCTCAATTCTTGTGGCTAATCCAGTGTCATAGACTCTCGTCCCACACACGCAACAGGAGGAGAGGGATATCCGTGTAATCTTGCATCTCTAAATACCTTCAGAACCTGCGTCCACCCTCCCTTCAATCTACGTGCGTTGCCATTGCTGGTGCCGGTCCTCAGGCCTCATGCTTGCTCTCATGCTCAAGCCATTATTGTTGATGTTGACATATGGAGGAGGGACGCCAAGTACATTTCGTTTTGACTGTCTCCCTTCAAAATTCACTAACTGTTTTTTTTCTCCAGCTTGCAATCCCTGGCACACCCAGACGAGACACGCATTTGGATTCAACTACCCTACTCCCCTGCTTATCCCCATTTTACCCATCGCGGCTGATTGAATAAGCCACCGATGACTCTGACAGTTATTTCAATGGCCGCCGCTTTCCTTGACGTGTCTCCCCAGGAATACGTCCACATAGACTCTGTAAACGGGCTCGAATGGTACCAGCTGGTCGGTGCAGTATATTTTGGTAACAGCCACTTCACTGCATGATACGTAGACCATAATAGAATTGTATGGTTTAACGACGGCGTGATTCAAGGTAGATGAGCTGTCAGGGAAGGTTCAATCGACGGAGTTGATATGTCCAAGGATATCGGGAAATGTACAGGGACACCTTTCTGTACCGGCATGTTCAGAAGAGTGATGATAATAGGACTCGGAATTGCCACCATATGAGCTGGCCCACACCCGCTAGTGGTCTTCAGGCCTTCATTCATTTGTTTACTGTGCCCTTGATGGTTCGCATCCGCATATCTAACTTAAGTATCTCGGGTGACTCCACCTTCTCTTTCTCCAGGGTGCCTTCTACCATCTCCCGTCTTCTGACTCCCGAGTGTCCATTGAGTGTCCACTAAACCAAAGTATTCGCTGCGAACTCTCTTGCATTTGAGCCAGGCAGAAAACACAACCCCATCTTTTCAGACCCCTGATTCCACCATGGCATTCTATGACCAAATTCAGATGATATCCTTGAAACCTCGACGTGACAAGCGCTGTTTGGGAGTAAAAATATCACGCTCTACATTTGATTTGGGCCAAGAGAATTCTGCGTTCGACCCCTGCGTGCGTGCGTTCAACTGCATTCGTCTGTGTTTGTGTAATTTCAACTTGCGTGTGCTTGTGCCCACTGCCCTGATCGATGCGTTTAGATGTGTGGTCATCTGATAGCTAGTGTCATTTCAATAATACGTCGTAATTATGTTTGCTGTTGAAATTAAACTTACTTGTCCGGATTTCCTGGAGATATCTCCATGACTTATTATGACTCAATAATGAGGTGGAATGGTCTGGAAAGGCTATAAATGCATGCATGTTAGTAAGTTCTAGTATCACAATGAATATAGTACCCTCTGGTGTTGAAGTACTTATGCTGTTCTCGATTTTGAGTGAATCAGGCACCTCTAAAATTAACACAAAGACTCACGCATCTCAAACATAGGTCACGCATGCATCCAAACATTGAATGCGAGCATTAAGAGAGTGCACACATGCGTCCAAAATTAAACGCAAGTGTGTAACAGTTATGTGACAAATCTGCGTTCGGTGCATTTGATGCGTTCAAGTCTGAGTTGAACTAGTTGACTTATGATCACTTCAATTTATCCTGCCCGTTATTGCTTCTAGTCACTCATTCTAGGCAGGTATTTTATTTTTGTGATGTATTCTAGTCATGCATAGCCAGGTTGCCGTCAAGTCGTCATTTTTGAGCCAGGATTTGGCTCAGTTTCATCTTGGTTTCTTCAACTTGTTCCCCTACAAAATGGTAATGGTGCCATGGTTTTTACCGACGGTTATCATACCTCATGGCCACTAACACTCTCAAAACCTCCAAATGCTCTTACATTTAAAATACCAGCTTGAACATTAATGGACTCAGCTGTACAGAGACTCTACCATGACAAAGAAAGTTAATCATGGCCGGTGTCGATGTCATACTTGGTATAAACTAATATGCAGTAAGTCTTACTTACACTGTAGCTAATAAACTAACTTAACAGGTGTTTGTAAGCCCAAATGCACAAGACGGCCAACAAACGCATCCATGTCACACTCACACAGATGTGACAAACGCATGCGTGAAAACGCAAATGCACGCATGCAAACGCAAACGTAGAATTCTATGTGCCCATTTGATTTTGCATTCACCTTTTTTCAGCCAGCCCCTTCACTTTGTCGCTTTTATAACAATTGTGGGAACTTTACCACTCAGTTGGGATGCCTCTTGATCCGCTACAGCCACCACACCCAATCTTCCCATGGTCCACTAACACCGTTTGAAGGGAATTGGGAGGGCGTACAAGGATAGATACACGTAATTACTTCTTGTAACAACTACCTACAACATCAAGAAATCATACCAACAAAATGTCCGAAGGACCGAACCTACCCAACAGCCCAGAAAATGTGAGCCCTACCGCGACGATGGCAGAAGCAAAACGGGCACACATGGCCAAGCTGGAGGCGGCTGCTGATGCAGTAAAGAAAGACTACGGAAAGTCATTGGAGATAGAGGGGACATCCGTGAGTGCCATGTAGGATGCCATAACTGTGCTACAGCACATGGCCAAAAACGAGCTAAAAGCAACAAAATCGTTGACCAACAAGCAACATTGCATGATAGTCAACCTGGTGGACATGCTAGAAGGATGGAAAGACCTGGAAGACTACAAAGCGGCCCATGAGGCCACGGCCCTTGCTAACTTGATGAACGACAACTTCAGGAACCTGCAGGAAAGCTCAAACATGCTGAAGACCACAGTGGACAATCAAAACACCAATAGCGAGGCCATCAACGAACAGCTACAGGAGCTGAAGCAAAGCGTAGCCACTCTCCAGTCCATTGTTGAAGATCTACAGACCACGAACACCCAAACGACGTCACATCCTGACTCACCACAACCACGACCCTCTACATATGCAGATGCCATCAACAAATCATCCCCATCCCCATTCTCTGACCCCCGCCATGCCGACATCATCGCCAGAGCCAAGCTGGCCAACTGGCGCGTCATTGTGAAACCAATGGCAGATGAGACGCGCAACAAGATGAACAAGCAATCAGAGAAGGACCTTGTTTCAGAGATGAATGAGGCCCTAGCCAACATGGCTACTAGTGTTGAGGACATCCTCTATGTCATGCCGGATGACATCATGGTCGTTGGAGCTCACAAAATTGCCAATGGCGGAGTGGCATACATGTTCAACTCGGATGACGCAGCTACATGGCTCCGCACACCTGGAGCACTACAGAACATACAGAGAGCAGCAGGCGATGAGACAGCAGCAAGTCTACAGCTCAACAATGTCATCGTTCCATTTGCACTGACTACCATCGACATTGGGGACAACACGACATGGCGTGGTATTGAGAACAGCAGTGGGCTAACGACGGGTACCATACGCAACATATGATTCCTCAAACCTGCCGAACACCACCATGAAGGTCAACGAGAGGCACATCTTGTACTAGGACTGGACTCACGAGAACAAGCAAACAAAATCATTCAAGCAGGAGTGATCATCGAGGGGAAGGAACTACAGGCAAGGAAGGAACTTTCTGATGCCACAAGGTGCATGAAGTGCTCCATTCTGCCACACGACCACAACGCGAAGGACTGCCCAAACACGACAAAATGTGGGCGGTGTGCAGGCGGTCATGTGACCAGGGACTGCAAAGTCACTGACCACAAAAAATTCCATTGCATTAACTGCAAGGTCAATGGCCATGGCGCCGTTGACCGTAATGCATGTCCTTCTTTCATTAGAGCTACCGACATTGTACGTAGCCAACACCCCAAGTCAAAATATAGATACTTCATGACTGAGGACCCCGCTACATGGGCCACCTATGATGTTCAAACACGAGCCAAAACTGCACGCCCTTCAAAGGTGATAGGCAAAAGTACAGGCAGACCAAACACCCAAAGTGGCGCTACAACATCGTCCTTGGGGAGTTTCCTGATCTTGCCACATATGACTTGGGACAAACGTGATGGTGGCAGCGCAAAACAGAACAAGGGCAAGAGGACAAACTCCAACATGGCACCCATGGCACCGAACAAATATCACCAACCACTGATAAACCAGTACCTAGCAAGGAGCCAACAGCCACCAAGCATGGCACCATCAGACAGAGAGACAGGAGCAGAGGAGGATCAGATCCTCGATGCAGAGAACAAGAACAGAACGAATGTTGAACCACCTGCACCCTCCCCACCCATAGACCTATGATTGATACACCTGACAATAACCCTACCTTGATGCAACTGAAGCTCTACCAGCTCAATGTCAACAAATCGCTCATCGCCCACTTGTGCCTCATAAACCAAGTACACCAAGATGACGACATTATCATGATTCAGGAACCATACATCAGCAAGCAAGGCAAATCAAGAGCAACACAAGGATGGATAACAATATACCCAACACACCACGAACAAGACCCTCACCTAACAAGAGCTGTAACCCTTGTCAACCGATCCCTCTCTACTAACGCTTGGTCCAGCATTGCCTTGGACACCCAAGACGTAGTCGCAATGAGCCTACATGCTCTGGCAGAGACAATCATTATTGTCAATGTCTATAGCGATGGGAATTCAATAGCAGCATGGAAGATCATTGATGCCATGCTAAGGGAGTACTCAGCCAAACAGCAAGATGAGCAAGGCCTACCATACCGCTTCATCTGTGCGGGAGACTGGAATGCACATCATCCACTATGGGATGAACCCCGTAACTCACACCTTTTTACAGACCGAGCCTTGGAATGGGCTGGACACCTACTGCAGATCATAGGACGACACCATCTCAAGATGCCACTACCTGCACTGGTACCAACACTGCGAGCATTCTCCACAGGCAATTATACCCGTGTTGACAATGTCTTCTGTTCGGATGAGCTACTGCCAGCATTCATCCAATGCACTGTCAACCATGCTGCTCAACCACCATGAACAGACCACTTCCCTATCACATCCACCATCGACATATCCCCCCCACATAGCAGCTTTGAACCATGACGCAACTACTGAAAGGTAGACTGGAACAAGTTCTACAGCAAGCTCGAATCCAAACTCAACAACCTACCACCGCCATCAACGATAACGACCAAAAACCAAATGCACACAATGCTAGAAGATCTTGACCGTGTGGTACAAGAAACCATAGAGCTATATGTCCCATGGACCAAACCAAGCCCATATATCAAGCGATGGTGGACAGGCGAGCTTACAGATCTACGCAAATGACTACGCAATGTGCAGAAAAAAGCATACAGATTCAGGATGTTTGGAGACCACCCCATACATGAGGAAAAGGATGAGCTATGCAACAAGTATGCTGCGGCCATGGACAGAGCCAAAACAACATGTTGGATGGAATGGTTGGAAGCAGCAGGAAGCAGCAGTATATGGGAAATATGCAGTTTCATATTGCAGCCATCCTCAGATGGAGGGCGAGCCAGAGTTCCTGACCTTGTAGTCAAGCAAACCGGGCGCCCAGTACGCAGGATCAAGGACAACTCAGAAAAAGGTGATGTATTCAGAATGGCCTTCTTCCCACCTAAACCAACTGTATCGGCTGTACCACGGAATATCCAATACCCACCACCAGCTTGGGAATTCCACCTCTTTACAGATGAGCAAGTAGAATGAGTGTTCAAACGAATGAAACCACTCAAGGCCACCAAACCGGGCACCATCCCAAACAGTGTACTGGTGCACTGTGCTGACCTCCTCGCACCACATATAGGACCTATCTATCGGGCAATGTTCACACAAGAGGAATATCCAGACAAGCTAAGTGCGACAAACACCATCATACTATGCAAACCTGGGAAATCGGACTATGAGAACCCCAACTCATATCGTCCAATCATCCTATCTGATGGCTGGGGACGAGGACTACATGCTACCCTTAACCAAGATCTGGTGGCATGGTGTGAGTACACAGGTATAATCCCTGACCGACACTTTGGTGGATGCCCCGGAAGATGCACAACAGATTCCATCCATCTCATGGTATCATCCATCAAAAATGCATGGCGCAAAGGTAATGTGGTATCCGTTCTATTTCTCGATGTCAAGGGTGCATTCCTGAGTGTTGACGTGGATATGCTTATCCATGAAATGCTGATGATGGGTATACCAGCCCAGTACACAGAATGGTTACACCGGAGGCTTGGAGGGCGCAAGACCATCCTCACATTTGACGACTTCAAGTCTACCATATTTGCAGTCACTAACAGGCTCAACCAAGGAGACCCACTTTCACAGATACTATACGTCATATACAACTCCAGCGCTGACATGCTTGAAAAGCGTTCACACGTGTAATTTCGCAAAATGTATCAATACATACATTTTATAAAAGCTAGATACCGAGGAAATGAGACATACCTTAGAGCGCAATGTCCTAAGTGCAGGCAATGAAGTTCCTTGAGTGATGTTCGGTGGAGTGCATGGCTTAACTGTAGAGTGATACCAGAAGGGTCACGCTAAGTCTAAAGCCCCAGCACTTGACACTGAATATGCTGATGATGCACAGAAGATGCGCACTAAGAATAGAACCAGCAAAGCTCAGGAGATAATTGATACTTCCCGCAACCTTGATCTATGATGCACAAGGCACGGCCATGCCGGGAGCTAGTGCTCTAGACCTCAGAGTGTTTAGAATTGCAGTAAGACCGATGTCTCTGACTTCGGCCGATGCGCGCGAGGCCTAGACTAGAAGCCGGTGGTCCTAGAAGACCATGGAAATCACTAGAAGATATTATTACCATAAAGACGAGTTGCGCTCTAGGCCACAACTCTGAGGAGATACTAGGCGATGTCAGTATGCATGTATAGCGTGGCTAACCAATGTCACACAGCTGAGAGACCAGGATCTGGCCCCGAGCCGGAGCTCTGAGTAAGCGCCAAGCAATGGCATGATTATGGCGACATGTGCGGCACCCAGGAAAGGAAGTTCTGCCAGCCAAGAGTTACTATTTAAGGTTGTATTAATATGTAGAGCGCGTAGTATAAATACCATAGTGTAGTAATAGTGTACAAGTTTTCGGACCCCTGTTGTAGTCGCACGCAAGCCTCCAGCTTGACACCGTAGCATCAGGATTAGTTTGTAACTTTGAGCGAGAGAATATACCTAGGATTGATATCATATTGAGTGAATTGAGTCACGCGTGAGGCATAGAAAGCTAACGCAGCACTTGTGTGACTGTTAATTGGTTGGGTGACTTGAGCTCTAACCTGAGAAGAGGAGTTTAGTGTCATTGTGGACGCGCTCTTGTGCTTTGAGGGTTTCTTGTGATGTGAGGCACTACAGGTGGCAGAGGTTCAAACCCTTTGGCTTGTCGGACAGTGTTATAAGGTTTTTGTGTGTCTCTGGGTTGCATAGGTTAGAACCCTGTGGATCTACGATCGGTTTGGAAGCTCGAGCATGTAGGTTTGAATCCTGTGGCTTTAGTGGATGGTTTTGTGAAGTGTTTCAGCTTAGAGCGTGAAGCTTTGAGTGGTGTGTAGTGTGTTTCGAGTCGTTTGAGGTCACCCCATGTGTCGCTCGAGACTTCTTGAGGGTTTGTGTACGTCTCTCAACGTGGCGTGTGTTGTATTGCACCTGGCCTTGAGGCCCAGTGACGAACGATGCTCCTCTTGTTATTAAAAGCCTTCGGACTTTGAGAGATCTAGATAGTTACTGCGCACTATCGCTATACGTGTGTATCGTATATTCTGAGAGCCCCCTTGTTCTAATTCATTCTGCTTCTATCACATCAGAATCCCCCACGAACTTGAGGGTTTGTGTGTATAGTGTTGGGTGTGAGTGTGATCAGTGTCTTCGATGCTGTTGCATTTCTAGCTTGCATGCATAGAGTCTCTTCAGCGCACTACGACGACTCCAAACCAGTGAAGAGGGATTCCTCTTTATTGATGACAAGGCACTTCTTGTACAGGGAAAAACCTTTACAGACACCCACCAGAAAATCAAGGACATCATGGAGCGACCGGGGGGTATACTTGAATGGGCATCAGACCACAACTGCGAATATGGAGTAGAAAAGTTCCAACTTGTTGACTTTACAACAAAAACACGGGAGGCAGCCCCCCGGCCAAACATCTCAGCACGACAATGTGAACCGGCTATGGGGGCAGCAATTCAGATAGGCCAACATGTTATCCACCCAAAACCTGTCGCAAAGTTCTTAGGTGTCCACATTGATGCTGGGCTACAATGGAAAGAGCAAGGTACAGCGGCGATCAAAAAGGGCAATGACTGGATAATCCAATTTCGACGCCTCGCTCACATGGGAACAGGAATCTCAAGAGAGTGCATGCAACTCACATATATCTCTATTGCCATCCCAAGAATCTTATATGCTGCTGATGTCTTTTTGAACCCACAGAGACGAACAAAAAAGAAGCAAAAAGATGGAAAGAGCAGCATACGCACAGTGAACTGTCTAGCCTCGATACAGAGAAAGGCAGCGATCCTCATCATGGGAGCAATGCGCATGACAGCAGCAGACATACTGGACATCCACGCCAATCTTCTCCCCATGATGGGCCAGGTGGACATATACCGACACAGGGCCCTTACACACATAGCGTGTCTACCACAAGGACACCCTCTATACAAACTGATACGATGGGCAACAAACCGTTATGTCAAATGGCATAGGTCACCACTGCATGAGCTCGCAAGAGACTTCAACGTGCAGCCAGAGACTCTTGAGACCATCAAGGCAGTCCACTTCCCACCATATTGGAAAATGAAGGTAGAGGTGGAAATTGCAGAGACGATGCAGGAAGCCATGGCAATGGAACAGATGGACCGCAGTGAAGTCAGAGCATATGGCGATGGATCAGGCATAGATGGAGGGATAGGAGCTGCAGCCATCATATACAAGGGAGATCAGAGAGTAAAGACATTGAGGTTAAAGGTCGGATCAGCAAAGGAGCACGAGGTATACGACGGAGAAGGATTGGCACTAACACTATGCTTAGAACCATTGCGCAACATGTCCAACATCAAGAGCGCGTCCATCAGCATTGACAACACTGCAGCCATGCAAGCGACAACACTGTTGCGACCAGCTCCATCCCACCACATCATCGACCTCTTTCACAAACGTGTTGACATGGTCCTGCAGAGACACCCTGACATCTCCCTCAAAATTCGTTGGATCCCCGGACACCAAGGCATTGCAGGGAACGAAGCAGCAGATGAAGAAGCGAAGGTGGCAGCTCACGGCAATACTAGTACAATGCAGAGCCTCCCTGCACCACTACGAAAACCCATCCCCAAAAACAAAACGTCGACACTCCGAGAAAACTATGCAAAGCAGAAAACCAAAGCTGATCGAGCCTGGAGGAAGTCACCCCGATACTCCAGGTTCCGAAGCATTGACTCAGCACCTGCCCAGCAAGCTGCATGCCGGTACCGGAAGCTGGCCACTTCACTACCACGCAAAATCACAAGCATACTCATGCAGCTTCGAACCGGACATATTGGGCTCAACCGTCATCTATTCAACATACGCTGCATCGAATCCCCTGCATGCCCAAACTGCTCCCACCCCAACGAATCCGTACACCACTACCTCATACGATGCCCAATCTTCCAAAACGAGCGCGAGACACTACAGCGTTCCATGGGCATCAGCGGGACCATGTTGACAGCTAAGCAAATACTATCCAAATGAAAGAACTTACCGCACCTCATACAGTATCTCAATGACACACGTCGCTTCGAGACCACGTTTGGAACATTCCCGGATGTCGAAGATGCAGACAAAGAAGATGCCTAAAACCTAACACCCTTGACAAAACACACAGCACAGTGGAGCGGATGATGAAGCGAACACACATCCACCTCGACAACTCACCAAAGCGGACTGAGGGAGGTGGACGCGAGATAACTCGCAAGGAGCAAAGCTTTGCTCGGTAGTTGTGATACAGACGCATAGACACAAAACAGACGAAGTAGCATACATGGCAGGACAATCCGACCATACGCTAGCATGTAGGATATATGTACAAACAATGTACAAATGGAAACAAAAAAAAATACCACTCAGTTAACGAACATGTGAAAGGGTACCCTCTGAGAACGTCACACAATTTCCTTTCTGGACGGCGAGCTGTCAGACGTGAATGAGTTTTTGATCGCATTCAACCTCTTTCTGTGATCGTCATGTTGAGAATACCTGTGCTCGCAAATATAAAATGGGGGGACCCGACTGCTCTTTTCTTTGTCTCCTTTCATCGCGTTCATCATCATCATCATGTCCGGCTTCGTTCACTCCCACCAGTACTCTAACGAGCACTATGGTACGTGGACTCGGTTGCTACACGTCCGACTCTGTACTGACGTTCTGTTCCCAGCCTACGTCTATGCTAGCCAACCTCAGCAATACTGTACTATTTAAATCAATTCGTCAGTCACAGGTCACAAGGCGGAAAAAACTCACCGTCAAAAATCGCCATAAATCGAAACAAAATTTCTGAGCTCCATGAGTTCCAAAATCGTGACGAATTGATTGAAATAGTACAGTATGTCTTCAAGGTCGTCACGTCTCCATACCCAGATACCTCCCCTTCGACACCCGAGTTCATCGACACTCCATCTTCATCTCCATCCACTTCTTCTCGCTCCGACGAGTTCTCCTCCACCAGCGATTCTTCTCGTAAGAAAAACCGTATCCCCCGACCACTCAATTGCTACTTTATCTTCCGCAAAGACGTTGTCGACAAGAAGATGATTCCCAAGGGCGCCGAGCGCGATAGTCGCCACCTCTCCAGGATCATCGGACAGCTGTGGAAGAACCTCTCGGAGGACGAAAAGGCACAGTACTATCGTCGCGCCCTTGAAGAAAGGAAGAGACACGAGGAGCTCTACCCTGACTACGTTTACCAACCCCAGAGACGTGCCACGGAGATCAAGAAGAGGAACGTGCAGCGTAAATCGAAGGATCACATCAATAGGGCCAAGGACATTGCCCATTTGATGTCGGCTGGGATGACTGGGTCGGATTTAGAGGACGCGGTGAGGAATATGCCCCCGATACCGAAGACACCCCAGGTCCAGCCTACGAAGAAGCGCGTCTCTCAACAACAAGCACGCTCTTCTATACATACTCAGCATACTGTTCCCAAGCCGTACATGTGTAAGACAGAGGCGGCAGAACATCAGTTCAATTCCAGTACTCTGCCTATGAACTCTCGTGGCGAGGGTCATTTCCTTTCCGCCGCGGCTTCCTTCGAAACGGAATATATGGTGGGTGTTTGCATCTGTTGCTCCGAGTACCTTTTACTTAGCGTTGACTTTAGGTTCATTTCGAGATTCCCACTAACGGGTATTTTGATAACCAAAGTCCGCTCAGTGAGATTAACGTGAGCATGTTTCGCTGCTTTGCGATATCTTAGAATGCTCACAGTTCGCGAAATTAAAGTATTGTCTCGCTATGTCTTCGGGGCTTTACAGTAACACGGTAAGTGTGTCTTTGCTCTTCATTCATCTGTGCGCTGAATCATCTGGCGTAGGGAGAATTCCACGTATGACTCTTCTTGTTCACCATTCAATTCTCCCGATACATTGTATACCCGTGCCGTTTCATTTTCTACTCTTATCTGACCGCCAATCTATTGCATCAAACCCCTAGCTATACTCTTTGGAAGGTCTGTTCACCATTAGTCGCACAGATCTATTCTATGTATTATTTATCGACACGTTCACGGCATAACATACATACATGTTTATACATCAATTTAATGCCACATTGACTGCTTAAATTACTTATCTACGAGTCTTTGATACTTCCCTTTCCGAGGAACATTGTACACCCGATGACTTCTGTACGGGTACCTTGTGCGGCTCAATGACGGCTACGGCGACCTTTGCACGGGGTATATTGGAGGCCTTGATGATGCCGGCGAGCTGGAGAAAGGCGGGCATAGTAGTCGGTGCTTAGAAAAATATGTGCTGTAGACACTGCAGAGGTTAGTGCATTTTCAATTGCCTAAAATGGGACCTTAAATGGTTTCGATTTCAGCTTCAGTTTTTACGCCATTGTTTTGCACGCTGTAAAACGAAAAGGTACCTTAAGTCCATTGTTCCATAGGGGGAAAAGTTTTTCATACCGTTTTATTGATGGCATTTTCAGGGCCGAGAAAGGCATCGCTAAATCAAAACCTTTTAAGGTTTCGTTTTCACCAGCTAAAATGCACGAGTCTCCGCTGTGAGAGGGAGAACGTTTGGTATCAGAGTGACCAGTAGAGGTGCTGTCAAACGAGGTAAGACAACGACAGAACCTTCTGCAGTGAAGCTTTGAAAGCGTACCGAATACAGTATTAAATGATTGGACTTCGGCAGGCAGATACCATGATAGAGAGTGAAGAAATATCGGGAATATCTGTGGGCAAACGACGCGAATGACATTTGCCGTCACAGGTTCTTTCGACTCTGGCGAAGCAAATTTCTAGTGGATGACGGGTCCTTTAGCAGCTAATCATGAAATACCGCTTACGATGAAGGAGTAAAAACTTTTTTAAGAGAAGGAGGACCTGAATCGCGATCTCTATTGAATGATAGTCCACGGACTACAGCTTACTATCAAACAGCGAGTCTAAAATGAGCACTTCTCGGACGGATTGACGACTATGTTTTTAAAAACAAACACACACGTACTTAAGTAGTGGTAAAGTGTCACCATAAGCTTAAAGCTAATCGACGTGATCGAATTATGATGTGCCAGACGGAGGTAAGACAAAGAGCGAATCCAAATACAGGACTATCATAATAGTGGTGTGTATCGCTGTACAGAGTCAATCGAAGAGGAGGCGCGCGCTCGTGAGAATAAAGCATACCAAGGGTCCGACAATATAACACAGGAAAGTCACAGGGAGTGAGACGGTAGAACGTTGGGCCAAGTTATGAGGTCGGAGTCGAGACGAGGAACAACGGCTGATCCGGCCCGACCAAAATTCGCGTTGATGGCGTGGGAACGTTTGGCTGCTACTTCTGTCACCTACTCCCTCCTCGTCAATAATCCGAAACACGAATATCGATACCCTGTCGTGCGCCAGTGTTCTATCTGCGTCGCTAAAATCATCATCGAGACGCAACAGCGCGAGCAACAACTTGGTCCATAGTTCCCTTGAAGGCGGTATACAAACGTGCGTCGACTAGTCACCGTCAAATCATCATAATTAGACCTCTTTAACAGGCGCGCATATATCCTGGACTCAAATCCATCCGCACTTCGCAGCCTCGTATCTTCCAACTAGACCCATATACATTCGCTCTACTACCCCTACTTTGGCATTGGTGACAGGCCACGTACCAGAAATATGCGGCGCTCAACGATGCTTCTATCTTTCAATCCTTGTTTTGTCCGGGCGCTACCATCGGAATACGGAACCGTTCGACGGATATGGGGATGAGTGCACTTCATGATCTAACACAGACATTGAAAAGTCGAGTAAGATACACCGCTCGGAATACCGTTTGGCTGATTGGTGTGGTGCATCAAAGTAGTCAGAGAGAGTCGCGAGGGTGCTGGACGTTAGCATTTTGTGACGCTTTACATGGCATAGATATACGTCGAGTAAGTCCTGCTCTGTTATTGTCCTCGGATCTCTGCTAACTGTCTCTTGTTTTTCTTCGCTTCTCCTCTGCCAGGTGTATGCGATTCATGATTGTGGTCAACTAACGGTATTTCATACCATTTTGCGTACCAAGCCCTTTCGGCAGTATGTCGACGACCTCGAGGAAGGCCAGAGTAACCATATCTCAGGATGTGGTAAATTGTCGATCGACTTGTAGACACCTCCTAGTTCCCATCCTCTTGTTGCGAAATATCAATCTCGGTGAGTGTCCTTGATTGCATTCTTCAGTTATCTTATCAGATCTTACGGTACTGACAGCACTATACATTGACACCACGGCACTGCGAGTTTGATGCCGGCTTCTGCATCGTGCTCTACAGCCCAAGTCTTACCGCCCACCACCATGTCTGCACTCAACGCCTGTCTCAAAGTCGCCAACATCGCTGAAGCTTCCGGTGTACCGTACGTCGAGAATGTAGCCAAGGTCGCTGTAGTTGTCTTCAAGCTCCTCGAGGTTCGTTTAGCCATAGTATCCGGTATGAATGTTATCGCTGATTCTGTGCCTTATAGCAAAAGGGAAAGAACAAGAAGAGTGCCGAGGAACTCTGTGAGAGTATCGCAGACACGATTGTCGTCATCGACACCCTCGTCCGTATGCAAGGAGAACGAGGAACTTCATGTTATATCGATATTTGCGGGGAAATGGAAAGGTGAGTTGCCGTTTTCGCTTGCTGTCTTTCTTCAACGGCTTAACAATGGTCTGGTTACAGGTATCTTGGAAGCATGGCGCAAGATATCAAGGATGTTACACTCAAGCACCGTGGCCTCAAAGGTGTCTTCTGTGTCGACGATTTCAGAGACGGCATTCAGGCTTACAGGAGGCGTGTAGATGATCTGAAGATGGACTTTGTGGTGATACTATCGCTTCCAGGTTTTCCATGCCGTCTCTGACATTCCGTGTAGATCCATTCAGTTGGCGACTGCCACTTGGAGGTCACGCAGATGCACAGCCTCTTGAAGAATACAACGGCTCAGGCTGTTGTGCGTCACTCGGAGGAGTTCGTTTTCCGGATCCCTAAGAAGCCCGCTGCAATCACAGCCTTTTTTTTTTTATACCCCTGATTTGAAGTTTTCTCTCACACTGTCTGAGCGTACCCTGTAGCGCAGTTTCACATGCTCAGATCTACCATGTATCTTAGATAGTTTGTGCGATAGATCTGGATGCGCATTCCGATGCCATCAAAACGATAATAGCCCCGCGACGCGTCTCGATCGGTTTTTTTGCTGCGCGTTAAGATTCCATTAAATGACTTTCACCTTTCAACCTGATTACAATGTGGCTGGTAACCGCCAATCTATTGTGTCAAACTCTTGGAAGGTCTTTGCAATGTAAATCTCATAGATATATCCGACATAAGACCTTACCAACAGACTGTCTCGAACCGCACGTCCTTTTTTTGGCAAACGTTCCCACTTTAGGCTTTGACTGGCGAAGCAGATTTCTAAAACTAGCCACTAGGGCTTTCGCAGCCAATCACGAAATACCGTCTAGGTGATTGAGAAGCTGTTGGATAACACTTGCACCGTGTGTTCACTGTTCAGGCACGTTTGCCTCGCGAGTTAGGAAAGGGTATTCCGTGTTTGCTTGAAGGCAAAACGAGTACAGAATACTACGAAATCTAGCTACTTAAATACCTTTCTGTATATTGTGGTACTTTCTTTCTCTTAGTAAACCTTTACTCGGCAAAGCTCGGGCTCACTGGACATCGCGCCAGCTCGCACAGCCACTGCATCAACAATATTCCACAGAAATAATGGCTTGACTGGTAGCAGTGTTCTCGAGAATCGGCAGATATCTCACGAGCATAGCCCGGGACCTGAATGACATGCAGGGCAAACACCGCGGATTCAAAGGCTTTCTTAATGTCAACAAGTTCCAAGACACCATCCAAGGTTACAAGAAGCGCGTCGATGACTTGAAGATGGACTTCTTGGTACGCATACTTTCCGCTTTGCGAAGGTGATAGTCTGACGCCCTTGCATGCTGTAGATACACATGACGGGGGACAGCATGTTGGCGCTCGTTGAGATCCACAGCATGCTGGCCGATATGGGAAGCGCGAAGGAAACAGCATCGAAAGAAGGGTCAGTGATCATTCAAATCACAATTACACGCGCGGCTTTTTTTTCCAAACCGAGGGCAGTGATACTAGTTGATGCCTCGTTTCAAGTACACCGGCTTTAAGCCGTACGTATTACATACTCGCGCAACTCGTATCTGTAGCTATTTATAACATGTAGCTGTACACAAAACCGTTAATGCACAAATAATTACGAATCTAGTGCCAGTGAAGACGCCTCTGATTAGCCATCATTCTCCTTTCTCATTCCATTATTTATGACTTTCTTCTGATGCAAATTGGGTCAGGAGTAGTGGGATATTTCCCACCATCAGCTAATATTACCTCAACATGAGAAGCCCGAGTTCCGAAATCTTGCTAACATGTAAGTTTTCGACCACAGTTGGAGTGAGTAGCAGGCGCAAGGAGTAATGAACTCGATTCTGCTTCCAAAATACAAATACGCCAGGAGCAAAATCAAGGTTTTCTGTGTACGTAGTGAAAAAAAATGTACATTAATATGGGAAAGCTGATATACCATATTGACCTAACGGATGGAGTCTCTCCATATACTTCAGCCAAGTTTTCCGGTTCACTGACAAACGACCGTATCGATCTTAGAACATAATCTGTAGCCGTCGGCTCAATGTCTTCGCTGCAAGGCCAAATGGTAGAATAATGAATCTTAAAGTACACCGCTGTAGCGGTAATTTCACACTTGCCGTGAGAGTTGCGAAAGGAAGCAAAGAGTATCCCCCTCTGATCTTCAGCCGTATCAGACTGGGGCCTGGACGAGATCTCGATAGCATATAGCAAGTACACTGCTAGATATGGAGGCATCCTAGCCTTTACGTTTATTGGGATCCAAGAACATTCCGTAAGTGTATTGAAATCTGGGTGCAGCTGTAAGGCTGTTAAATCATGTTGACGACGCTCACAAGTCCGGGAACTTCGCTCCTATGGGCGGGGTTATATATAAAAAAGGCAGTGATTGCAACAGGCTTCTTCGGGATCCGGAAAACGAACTCCTCCGAGTGACACACAACAGTTGGAGCCATCGCATTCTTCAACAGGCAGTGCATCTGCATGACCTCCAAACGGCAGTTACCCACTGAATAGATCTACACGGGAATGTGAGTTACGGCACGGAAAATCTGGAAGCGGTAATATTACCAAAAAGTCCATCTTCAAATCGTCTATGCGCCTCCTGTAAGCCTGAATGGCGTCTCGGTAGTCGTCGACACTGAAGATGGCCTTGATACCACGGTACTTCCGTTTAATATCGTTCAAATCTTGAGCCATGCCTTGAAGATACCTGCAACCAAGACGGTTGAGTAGCTGTTCAGGAAGGAAAGGAAAGGAAAACGGCAACCCACCCTTCCATCTCCCCGCAAATATCGATATAACCCGAACTTTCCCCTTCTCCTTGCATATGAACGAGGTCTTTTATGACGAGGATCGTGTTTGCGATACTTTCACAGAGCTCCTTAGCACTTTCCTTGTTCTTCGCCTGTTGCTGTAGAACGCAGAATCGGCGACAACATCCGTACGGCGAAGGATAGTAAACCGAACGTCAAGGAGCCTGAACACGAGTACGGCGACCTTGGCCACGCTCTCGAGGTATGGAACACTATCGGCTGCGGCTTCGGTGAGACATACGACTTGGAGACAGGCGTTGAGGGCGGACATCGTGGTTAGTGGTAAGATGGAAGACTTGTGCTGTGGAGGGCGATGCAGAAGCGCGCGTCAAACTCGTGCCACGAGGGAAAAGTACTGTAAGATCTGATAAGATAACTGAATATCGTCATAACGATGGACTCACCGAGAGTGATATCCTGCGACAGATGAATGAGGGATCATAGACATTTCAAGGCGAACGAGGACTTACGACGTCTTTCCGATCGGTACAAGAGGTCTTTGAAATGTAGTGGACCAGCTATGGGTGCTTCATACTTGCATCCCTTTGTTGAAGGCTTTCGCTGCAGTGTTGGAAAGTGTCACTGGACGTGAATGTAGGCCTGGCGAGGGAGAACAAAGGGTTATTTCGTAGATATCGGAGGATAAGAACGTGGCGAGGCTTACTGGATGGACATCTGAGCACCCCAGTCAACGCTCGCACTCGACGCCACCCCGCCCATGCATGGCTTTGAAGCCTCTCTCTCTAGATGGCAAGGCATCGTTTCAGGATGAGCTTGAACAATGTCACAACGTCAGTCGACGGAACTGCTCGACAGCCTCATGTCGTATCTAACCATTGAGATATCCGCGGGTACCACTGCTAAGCGCGCCGATCGCACGTAACAACGTTACCCGCCGATGGTCACGGACGATCCGCAAAAGGTATGATAGCGAACCAGGCGTTATCAATCTATGGTAGACGAATAAGCTGACCCAAGGAAAAGCAGTGTAGAAGCACGCAGTTCTTCTGTCGACAACATCAAAATCAACACAGTTCCATGGTCGCAAGTCGATGCACCTTGGATGTGTGATAGACAGCGCGCGCGGCTAAACGGACGATCAAAATGAAACAGCCCTCACACGCTCCTTCAGCTTCAGGTCAAGCCTTTCTTCTTCGCAGGTCCATGGAGTCGTCTGCTTGAAAGAAGCGGGAAAAATGTTGGAGTAAGCGAGTGAACCTTCATTGACTTCTAGACAATAGAATCAGCGTGGTGGCCCGGGTGCACGGCCTGCCAGTGGGATGGCTTGATTATCGACGCGGGGAAAGTGGAAGAAAGAAAGGCACCGGGATTAAAGCTCCGAAGGTTCCCACGCCATCGACGCGATTTCTCATCCGGCCGGATGAGCAAGCGGTTGATCCCGCCTCCACCACTTGGTCTCGTATGACGACTACTTTCTGCGTGATCTTTTTCGACACTCGATACGCCTCTATTCTAGTAAATATGATCCTCCTCGCAGAACTGACTCGGTACATCTAATAACAAAGAAACAAGGCCAACTTCCGCTCATTTTCACAAATCGGGCGACTAGGGCGAACTAGTCTCCTGGAACTCATCGGACTCTACTGTTGCGCGCAAATCTACGTCATCACGCTAGTCCTCATGTCTGATTCGCCGACATTGACTTGCGATGATCTTGCCCTTCCAATGTTGATCAGGGCGATCTGATTCCCATACGCGAACCATAAAGCATCCCGCCGGTCATTAACAATAAGCTCGGTGATCGTGGTCCTCCCAACTAAGGATTGCTATCATTGCCGCATGCGACGGCGCTGCCAGCTGCGCCAAGACCCAAACCCGTTGCTTCATCGTTCCCGAATTGGTCAGTAGTTGTCAGTGAGTACCTGTCAACATAACGGCTCTCTGTCATCTACTGGCCGTTTTTTACTCTCGCATAGCAATTACGTCCATGTTCTTATGATTACTCCCTTCCAGATTTTCTTCCTCAGCCTCGGCCCTCGCTCTATATGCCTCTGCTGGACTGCTTGTGCCGTTCGAAGGTGGGCCTAGTTAATTTATCATCAGATAACCAGGTATCGGATGTAATCCAAAGAGGATAATCTTGATCCCGAGAGATTCGAATCAATAATTCCCAGTGCAGACCATGAAGTCGATGCCGTTCTTCTTCATTCTCACTTCGATCGCATAAATCACTTGTATCTGGTAATTGAATCCAGCTGATCTACTGTTATGCGGAGACTACTAGTGCGCTCCTTCAACCCGTTATCCATATATCGCTAAATTACACTATGGCTAGCCTTTGTTGCAGCCCAAATGGCAGCCTCTCCATATTCACAACGCCCTCAGTTGAGCGTTGTCATCGTCTCTTGTCTTTGTCCATGAAAGGGTGCTATTCTCGACAGGCTGATTTCTTTAACATGGATTATTCCTCCTCGTGTTCTGTGTAACATTGAATTCAGTATGCCTTCACATGATGCAGGTCTAGAATGATCTTAGAGCGTCATACAGCACATTCTCCTATCGCCATGATGATAGACGTCCAGCCTCTACAGCACATACGTTTCCAAGCACATGCCACCTGCAGGCTCTCAATGCCTTTCTCCAAGTCGTCAGTCTCGTCGAGGCTCCTGGTATACTGTAGGTCGAGAGGCTCGCCAAGCACGCCATAGCCGTCATAGGGCTACTCGCGGTATGTATGCCGCTTTCGCCGACAGGTGTAATTCTTGTCCCTGACTGCGGTGTCAATAGAAGAAATCAAAGAACAAAGAAGACGATGGAGGTGAAGGAGCTGTGCCGCAGCATTACGGATACAGTCCCCAGTTAGCCAAACCGTTGCCCGTATGCATGGGGAGCGAAAAGCAGCCTATTTCCGGGACATTGGCGCAGAGATGGAAGGGACGGTCACCGTTCTCGCATGCTGTATTTCTTCCACAGCTAATGGCCACCTCACCGGCATAGCCTGCGATCTGAAAGACGCACAGCCCGAACAAGGCAGGGCTTTCTTGATGTCAACAAGTTCCAAGGCATCATCCAAGGTTACAAGAAACGCGTTGATGACCCGAAGATGGACTTCTTGGTATGCATTTAGGCTTTGCCTTGCAAAGGCGATAGTCTGATCCCTTGCGTGCTGTATATCCATATACCGGAGCGATAGCATGTTGGCACTTATTGAGATCCACCGCATCCTTGCCGAGATGCGAAACATGAAGGAAACAGCATCGAAAGAAGGATCAGTGGATTCTGGATCCAGGTATTCCCGTGCTTGGATTTATAGAAAGGATAGCATGTGATACGTAGTAACAACAAGCCGTCTCTATTACTCGTGGTACTTGTATCTGTAACTATTACAATTGAAGTGATAATCCGCAAATAATTATGCGTCACAGGCCTCAGCTCCAGAGTGTTCGGTGCCAAACAGGGATAGTCTAGGACTCCTTAGAAAGTAAACAATGCCATGTAGGAAATGTTCCTCTCCACATTTTGGTTCTGTCGGAGAGCATACTCACTAGCCTGACATCCTGGCTTGATTTGCCGGTGCTAGTCAAGGGGTACGTAGGTATTGTAAGAAGGTGCGGCGAGTAATATACCCGAGTCTGCTATTAAGCCAGAATTAAAATCGAGATTTTCTGTTCATGTAAGGTATGATCAAAGATGCCGCGGAAAGAGACATACATTAACATAGCAAAGTTGAAAGACCCTATTAACCAAATGAATGGAGACAACCCTCTCTCTACTTTATCCTTCAGCCAAGTGACCCAGTTTACTGACAAACCGTAATGCTTAGAACGTAATTGTTAGCGCCCAGCTCAAATTAATCGCTGCCAGCGAAATGATTCACTGTCTTATACCACTAAAATGGTAATTCATGGGAGCTGCGAAACGAAGTGTATTGAACTTTGGATGTAGGTGTGAGAATGAATTAAGTCTATACTGGAACAGTAACACTATTAATAGAAAGTCTGTGACCGATCAATCGATCACGAATTTTGGCCGTCACTGATTTTTTCAGATCAGGTTAAAAAAAAAAAAAGGGCAGTGATTGCAACAGCCTTTTTCGGGATTCCGAACACAAACACCTCCGGGTGAAGCACAGCAGCCTGTGGCGTCCCATTCATCAACAGGTAGTGAATCTGCGTGACTTTCGAATTGCAGTCACCCACTGAATGGATCTACAGCAGAATGTGAGACGCAGCACGAAAAATCTGGAGGTGGAAATATTACCACAAAGTCCATCTTTAAATCATCTACGCGCCTCCTGTAAGCCTGAATGCCGTCTCTGAAATCGTCGACGCAGAAGACGCCCCTAAGGCCACGGTGCTTGAGCTTAAAATCCTTGATATCTTGCGCCATCCGTTGAAGGTAGCTGTAACGAGAACGTTGAGTACCTGTTGAAGAAAAACGGCAACTAGAAATGGCAGTCCACCTTTCCATCTCCTCGCAAATATCGATATAACACGAAGTTCCTTGTTCTCCTTGCATACGAACAAGGGTGTCGATGACAACAATCGTGTCTGCGATGCTCTCACAGAGCTCGTCGGCATTCTTCTTGTTCTTTCCCTTTTGCTGTAGGACACAGAATTAGCGACAACATTCATAACCGCAAAGTATGGTTAAACAAACCTCGAGGAGCTTGAAGACGAGTACGGCAACCTTGGCCACGTTCTCGACGTACGGTACGCCAGAAGCTTCAGCGATGTTGGCGACTTTGAGACAGGCGTTGAGTGCAGACATGGTGGTGGGCGGTAAGATTTGTGCTGTAGAGGGTGATGCAGGAGCCGGCGTCAAACTCGCAGTGCTGTGGTATCAATGAATCGTGCTGTAAGATATGATAAGATAGGAACACAATCATGACGGAAACTTACCAAAGGGAATATCCTTCGACCGATAGATAGGAACTTGCGGACAATTACAAGGTGAACAACAAATTATCATATCGCAAGCTAGGATTGCTTTGTAAATGCTCGATGCTGTCGTCACTCTTCTGAAAAGGTTCGTCACCCTAGATGACATTAGTATGGGCGTAATAGCGTCCAATAAATCGGAGAGGCGCAAGTGGACTTTTCCGCACACAAGTTCGGTTATTAGTCTCCAAGTTCACTTTCATCTTCCGGTTTATCGCGTAGGTTTGGTGTTGACTATAGTTTGGGAATAAAAACTAGGCCGTGATACGTAATCTCCATCCCGCCTCCCAGGTACCTGGGAAAGAATACGGTACCTACGCCGTTCAGCCGGCCATATCGCGAACCCTTGAGCTCTCCGGGATTTCGTTCTAACTTCTCAGTGCGTCTCACAGGGCTCGATTTATCGTCTACTCGCAGTCTACACAGTTCAAAGTGGCATTTGAATTCAGAGTTGATTGTCTGGAAGGTATCGGAAGATATGTGAGCTCCAAAATAAATAATGGCACAAAAGACATGCATGCCTTGAACCCGCCCCCTAGATTCTATCTACACATATACGCAGCGGTAGCAGCTGACGCTGACGCATATATCTTCATATAAAATCATTCAACTTGCAAGGGACGCGAACTTGCACACTTCCAAGTAAGTAACTTGTGATCGGAAAAGGTCCACTTGCGCCTCTCTGATTTATTGGACGCTATTACGCCCATACATTAGATACTGCTCATCGACTACAATCATGGATAGTGTATGCCTGGCGAAGGAGAATCTAAGAAAATTGAGACATTTTTAGCAGAAATCCGAGCATAAGAACTCAGAGAGACACTTACTCGAGGTATGTCCATGCCATCCAAAGCGTCATGAAATGAAAACGTACAGCACCCTGACCGAATGCCCGCTACCCTTCCTCCCTACTTTGATGCCCGATATCAATTAGCCAACGATATTCCAGGCGATGCATCTTGGTCAACTTTTCAAGGTGCGTATTTTGTCAAGAAGCGTAATCAACCCTATATTTGTGGAGGGACGCCGAATACCGTGCGTTGACCAAACAAGGTTCAGAGGATGCAAGCATTGTGGAGGCGGCACATTTCTCGTACGGGCCTGGGGCTTCTCATGGTAATGTCCAGTATGAGTAGTGGAATGAGCATGTTGGACTTTTCGGTTGCTTGCAACCATAATACGGGCCAAAGCTACTCAGTAAAGCAGCTCCGCTCCGAGTCGCGTTTAGCCCCGGTCTGACACCTGCCTCCGATTCCAATTCCATCGACGAAGCAGAGGGAGTGAATTAGGATTTGTGGCTACTGTAGCTCTTGTAGTCTAGTCTCGAAGTTAGTGCTAGTATCACATGGGCAGTCGAAGAGGGGATAGTCGGATTATCAACGATGAGGTTGACCAAGTAAAAGCCGGACGTCCCCACGCCCTCAGCCCGATTTTCGGTCGGGCTGGAGAGGTCGTCTCGATGTCTACGAGCAGCTGAGGTGTATATGTTTGTCCATCACGGTGTCAGTCGTGGAACCGTCCTTCTTTTTTCCCTCATACTCATGTCGATGTCTGACTTTATAGACCTTCTGCACAAAGGTGATCGCCCATGTAACATCGGATAAGGTAAAGAGGATAAAATCGCCGCATCAGGTTCGATTCCTTGTATCCGACTTATGTCGGGAACATGAGCTTAGATGATGTTCACGAGGCGGAGACGCCGGAGGGTTAGGATTTCGTTCCACGTTCAGGCAGTACAGGCAGTACACTGAACGGATATAACATAGGTGATAACATTGGGTACGTAATAGATACTACTGAACGGCGTCTATTAGAGGTGCATTTAGAGGCGTCAAAGGGAAACGACGCTCACCTTCCGTAGATGTAGGAATCAAATGCGCCGACAAGTAAACCCTGAATTATCGTCAGGACCGACAAAAGCAATTGGAGACAGAATGCACACCTACGGTCATGAAAAGCATCGGATGCTTCTTCGACACCCCTAGCGAACATGACATGAAAATATACCATTAGCGAAGAACAGAAGGGTGACGAGTCGCCTTAACCTTGGCTTTACACTGATCCCGAGTCTATCATACACCAACCTCCCACATCCCGGACACTTCTCTGTCCAACAAGCATCCATCTGGGGCCACTCTTCTGTAATGAACGCAGCCCAGTCCCAACGGCCTCCCGTCCATTTCCCAAAATATCTACCATACAAGCGCCGTCCACTCTGACCTGTCAACTGAGTTACCGCATCCCCTACACCTCATATCCCATTCCGTACCCCTCCGAAACTCGTCACACCGCTTCGGTGAAGCTTGAACAGTTTCACCAGTGCGCGCGCCGAGATCCGCTGAAGCCCCTCTTGACGCTGCTCCTCGCGGAGAGACAAGCCCAGCGCATGCTTTGAAGCGAACTCAGCTTCCTCCTCCTATACAAACCTCGACGCGAATGCATACACCCGGACCCATCCTCGTATGAGTGCAGGTGCAGTGACAGATGCAAGGACGATATCGAGCAGTGAGAGTACACCTTCAAAGTTATGAAAGGTGCGCCGAGGGACCGCAAGACCGTTGAGTTATAGCTGTACAAGGACGGCATCGTGTTCGGTTGATAGGAATAGGTTTTCTATTTGGTACGAAAGTGAAAGTGCTTGAAATGAAGAACGCGGCGGACCAGAGCAAGACTGATGATAGGAGACGGAATGGCATGCCGTCGAACGAGGGTGAGAGAGCGTCGGCGCCTGGGGTATCGGCGCCAGGATGATATGTGGCTGCGCGGTCATCGGAGGCAATGACGAAAGTAGCTAATACCGACCTAGTGAGGGTGCAGGGTGGGTATGTGTTGATGACCTCGTTGCCACATGCTCGCTCCGGTCATCTGAGTCACATCGGCATGAATATATGCCGTCGCTGGTGAGATAAACAAGGGATATCCGTGGAACTTGATGTCCAGAGAATTGTAAGAGTCAAAGGGTATGAATGAACGAAATGTCACGCACCAGAGCGTAAGCATCCCCAGCTGGACGAAAACTTCAAAGGTTCGGGTCATCGAATCCGATGTTGGACAATGTACGTGGTCTTTACTGCACTTTGAGTAAGTCGCTGATGAGCTCGACGAACAGACGTTACACAGTCACACATATCAGGAAACGGAAGAAAACTACGCGACATGTCACGTACCTGTTCGCCATCCAGTGGCCTCATATGCAGTGCCCGGCTACTCCAGGCAAATCGCCATGTGTCCCTCCAAAACTTAAGTCCACGTCCATTTCTTTCCTTCGATGGTATGTCTGGGCATATCGAGAGTGCTGATGGAAGTGATGAGCGACGAAAAGGAATACACGGAGGACCTTACCAAGAGAAAATCGCGTCAATGGCACGAATGAGTCGCAGGCACCGAGAATAGCAGTAAAAGGATCAGCTGTATATTCCCTAATGAATTTGACCACTCAAAGGGAGCAGGAAAAAAAAATAGTCTACCTTTCCCGCCATCATCACTTCCCTCTCAAGTCCTTTCTTCGTCTCACGTCTCTTCGAAAACTAATCCTCGCGCCGCGAATAAGAGACAAGGGTTTGATACAAGCGCATATAAACGGTGTTCCAGGATGGCAGACAAGGGGTCGATGGTCGATGGTCGCGGTCACAACAAAGGAGTCTTGGGAAATACCGGTCACGTCCTCTGTATTTGACATCCGGACTTCGGGCTGAGTGCTGTTGACGCGAACCCACCTTTTACGTTCACGGCCATTCACTCTGTAAGCGAATAAGCAGGGCCTTAGACACCCCGTTGCCCAACGATAATTACTACAGGACGAAAGAAAGAATGGTGACCTACTGGAATACAAATGGCTAGTTTCGCTCACTCCACGTTCGATATCTTCGCTGTATGGAGGCGGAGGACCTAATCGAGAGCCAGAAGATATCGTATTTGAGTTTCGCGGAGGTGGCTGCGGCTTGCTGTGTGTGGCGGAGACAAAGCTGGATTCGGACTTTCGGGCCAATTTGCCGGTGACGTCAAGTTAGGTTACCCGCCGGTCAATTTCACCTCCTACACCATGACCATCAAATTTTCGTCGTCTCCTTCTTCTCTCGTCTGCTTTGCGACGGCAGCAGTAATATCTCGGTGCTGCAAGAACCGGAAAAATCTTCAAAATATCCCTTCCATGGTTCTTTCTCCAGTCGAGATCTCATAGAAACACTAGTCCCACGATGATTCCAATGGAATGCCGGGCGACTAGAAGCGTGTCATCCGTTTATACTCGAGGGTTGCAAACAGGAATGGCGCCAGCCCTAGACCACGTCCAGCAGAGGTCGTCTTCATTATCGTCAGTGTTGATGTTGACCGTGGAAGAAGGCGCGCCGGGCTCCGTCCGCATTGACCCACCTGCATGTGATTCTGACGACACTAAGCCAGCTACGAAATCACTATTTCTATCCATGCCAGTCGACGGCGAACTCATTAGCGTCGCCATGAAGGACCCTCCCGGCACTCTCTCTTAATGGCGCTCATTCATTGTGGAGTGTCGTTATCTAGCCCAGGACCCTCGCATTGAACACGTACGAGACTTTGAAGTAGCAGAGAAATACGGGAGCTCGCTTTTCCAGTTGTGACGGTACGGCAATGGACCTCGATCATAACATTTTCTTCATAAGGATCAGCAGGACGCCTTGACCTCTGATCTCGTCCACGGCGGTCGCAACATCGATATAGTTTTATGTAACGACAATGACACAGGAATAAGGAAAGAGGACTTACTTTCCACGTGCTTATTGGAACAAGGTATGTGTCTCTTATTTCTGCGCCGCTCATTGCTTACTGAGGAAGAGAGCTCTTCCGCATCTATCTTTGTTGTCGTCACACGGTCTACTGTTCCCAGCCCTCCTTCAATTCAAACAGTGATGTTGAATAAGGCACGATAACGTCAAATCCGCTTTATCTACATACTTTATTGTACGTTGAGATCCTTTGGTAAAAGGACAGCTCTTCTTACTCACCGTGCCGTATGTTAGATTGTATTCCTGAATCTTCAAATTAAACGCCACCATGTACTTGGCATGCCTTCTGTGCGGTCCCGTAATCTGAGATCCCGTGGTCTGTGCTTGGTACCTGACGGGTTCTTGTGATTCGACTGCCTCTATGACCGTCAGAACAACAGACTTGATATTACTGTTATCCTCTTCGCACGTTCCTCGCAACTCTTTCGTCCTTCTTTCGTGATCTAACCCTTTTCAGCAATATCTGGCTTAAGCGAGGCTGTTGACATCCTTCCGGTTCAGCGTGTCACATCAATGCATCAACTGAAGCAGGACTGGCCGCATTCTCCTTACTCTTTCGTCGTTCACACGGATGAGTGTGTACTATTTCAGGTCAATTTACCTCCAGCACTAATTTTCCTTCCGCAGCACTGATGCTCCGTCAGATCTGCCTTCGTTCTCGCTTCTTGTTGCAAGTCTTGAACACGGGGCACCATCTGTCTCGATTTTTGGAGATATATTCGGCTTTGCGTTCCGGTATGGCAAAGACTATCGCGCACTAGCTCTCCGCCATGCCCATTCCTAAGTTTTCTTTTTCTAACTCCATCCATGCTAAGCTCGGAGAAGGATGACGTACGCTACTACTTTTCCGCCTATGGCTTCATCGAACCTTCAGCGAAAGCCGCGACGCTAATCTTCAACATCGATCAGTCAAGGTACAGTCACCTTCGTCGGGCTAATTTCTCCTTGTAGACTTGCGATACTTAATTCAATAATGGCGTCCCACAGTAAACATACTCTTGCTCTTGGCCAAAGACTCTCCACCCTACGAGAGGCCCTCGTGCTTGAAGGAGATACGGGTTTTCAGCTGACGATCAATAACTCTGTCGTCAAATGTAAGTAAGCCTTTGCGTGAGCCTTGTATTTGCTTTGTTCTACGATCGACAGATTGTCTTATTTCCCAGTATACGACTGGACCCTTCTCGTCATCATCTGGTATCAGGGTGAGAAAATCCCTACTCTCGTGGGATTATGCGTCGAAAATAACATTGATCCTCATCCAGGCAGGTTTTTACCGTCTTGATGTCGCTGTATTCCATGCACAGCGCGTTTGACATCAACGACATCACCTTCGTCCAACGGTCAGTCGCTCCATCACATCTTTAGTGTCCCGGACTTCATCCTAACAGGCCAAGTAAGTCGCTCGCCATCTCCTCCTTCTGATTTGCATCTTATAAGCCTCATTTAGAATGTCGCGACAAGAGCAGTATCTTCTGTATCTTGCGTAACGGCTATTCGCGAGAGTAAGGCTCCAGACTGAGTTTTCCACTGTCTTCGTCAGATTCCCCCGGTCTCGTGAGATTTTCCTTACAGATCGTCTTATCTTTCCACACGGAGCGCATCGAGCTCCTTCAGCAACCCTCTATTGTAAATGCCATCCAGTGATAAGCGGGCTACCCGCTTTGTACACGAGAATTCGACAGACTGAGCGGTTATTGTAATGTTGACCCCATTCAACAATAAATGCATACATGATCAAGGTTCAATCCCACGCGATAGCGGTGCATGGTAAGCCGGTGTCTTCCTTCTTGGCGAAGGATTTGTGCTCATTACACTCCTCCGTTTCATAGTGGGTACTTGATCTCCGGTCCTGTTTGTTATACTTGCAAGCGAGTTCATGTTTGTATATGCGGGTGGTAGTTCTGGAATTTCATTGCGCAGTTTGTATACACCGTCGTGGTTCAATTGTAGCGGGCTACTCAACAATCTGGTTCAAGTCCAGATGGGTGTTATCCGCGGTCCTGGTGGAACAGGATAATTTTTGGTTATCATTTTCGGACGGATGCTGTAAAGGATCTGCCACGAGAAGGGTCTTCAACCCAAGACTGAGTACGATTCGGGCGTATATTGCCAGAGTAGAGTAGGTCAAAGACACGACATAGTGGTAGAAGTAAAAGGTTAAGTTAAGAAAAGTCCGAAATCGGCGCATACGTAGCTGCCGCAAACCATATGTAAGCAAGAAAGAAAAGATGACATAGCTAAGCGGTCCGTAAAGAATCCATATCCCTTACAGATGCCCTGACGAAATTTCTGTGCTCATCTTCGCGCCCCTTGTTATGTCTTGTCAGTGGTCGTTCCCGGTGCAGGTGCCGATCTGTGTACATTAAAATTCCGATTGACTTTCTCTTCTTTCTTCTTGGATGCGAGGTGACTCGAATTCAATGTTCCCCATCTCTTATACCTTCGCTCTGCTTTCGGATCCAGCGATGACGATGAGAGGAAGCTTAGTGTACGGATACATCTATCCTGGTGAGTGCTTTGCTGTTTAGCTTTTTCACCGCTGAGGTTGAACCTCGAAAATCAACCTGGTGACGGGAAAAGTACCCTGATTTTTGATTGAAGAGGGTTGGGACCCTATTGGCTTTTCGCACATTCCATTCTGGTAGAGTAGCCAGTCCGTTCACGTCTTCTCTTCCTCATCGCCAACTCTCCTTGCGCTGATTAAAACCAGATTTTCGTCGCGAAAGTAAAGATCTGCAGGGATTTATGATCTGATCAATTCACGTGGAAGTCTTGAAAGGGGCTAGCAAAAACTGTGCATAGCGCAAGTACTACGAAAAGTAAGTGCTAGTATATCCCTTCGACAACTATCTGCTGGCGTGAATCATAGGTAAAACATATCATTCAAAGGCATCTTTATCATACACTCTCATCATCTCCTCTCCTCCTCTCAGTTCGTGTCAAACGATCACTTCTCATTGGATATAGATGCGGATAATACCTCTCTTTTTCCTTCCCTTTCATCTCCTGCCAGGGTCGCGATTTGGAGTACTGAAGCAGATTGCCTGCCTGGTCCTGTCCTTCGGTGAAGAATGCATTCAATGATGTACGGATTTGAGAGCCCGAATTTTCGGTGGGAATATCATGGAGAGAGGAAGAAGACGAAGATGGAACAGGGTTTGTATGACTTCGGTAGTGCCGGAGCATGTTCGACTTCACATTGAATTCTTTGCCACACCCAGGAAATGGGCATCGGTACGCTTCATACGTATCTGTTAATGTTGGATACATCAAAATCTGAGAGACTCACGTGTAGCGCCAGTATGACTGTTGGTGTGATTATTCAAGCTACTGGGTGGGAGGAATCGTTTGTGACAGATCGCGCAGATATATTTCTTGCTCTCTTCGTCTTCATCATCTGGTACGGGCTGGTGACGAAGTGATGAGGTGGACGTGTGCCTGGGATGTGAGGGGGCATCGTCGAGCGAGGATTTGCGAATTGGCTGAGGAGGTACATATAGACGAGCCGGAATGAACGCCAGAGGCGCGCTGCCTTTCACACGAACATCAGGTGAAACTCGTAGCATATGCTCTGCAAGATATACGCCGTCAACTTAGTATCAACAATGCAGAAGGAACAATACCGCGACTGACCTGGGAACCATTCTTGGATACTAGGGAGAGAGACCTTCGCGTTATCAGCCATTCGTAAGTGGATTCTGTGGCGATAAACATGAATGCATCTGGTTATGTATTAATTTAGCTCCTCTGAGAATCGCGGTTATTGCTCGTACAGAGCAAAAGGCTAATCCTGCGTGTGAGGATTTTCCATCTGTCGTAAAGTGTACTGCACCGATGCACGCAGGGAAGGTTACAACAACACTGGAAAAACCTCAGTCTAGTCTGTTCAAGGAGATACCTGCTGCAGATCCAGGTACGTCCCAATATTTGTACGACCCAGATTCCGGGGTTCATATGCTTCCAAACCGGCTGCTTTTCCATGGAGCTCTGGTACAATCTCAGCTCCTTGTGTATCATCCCACGCGCTCTACTCTATTAAAGCCAAGATTATTATTGTCATCCGTACCACAGGACAATGACTCGAATACTCTCACAACTGTCAATACCAGATGGTGATCCATACATAACTGTAACAGTATTCACAGATTCAAGGGACGAAACGGCAAGCCTAGGACATTCTTGTGGCGGCGGGGAAGTTCCAGAAATCTGGCTCTGCTATGTAGGTGTTCTTATCGATGGTTGCTTCAATCAAGCTCACTGATGGCCTTGGTGATGACTGTGACGTCTGGAGTTGGAGTTGTCTTTGGAATTTCTGATGGGACAGTGCATGCACTACTTCGAAGTTGACTGGTCAACGAGATGGCGCAGGGTGCTCGCCTTCTTGAGTATGGAATATCTAGTCCTCAACAAGAGGCGTACAAGAGTCGGTAACCATGGTAAAAGCGAACCTCATGTAAGTACTCTATGCCTGAGTGCCGACTGCACGATGGAATAAAGGCACGGCTTTCTAAGCAGGTCGGAATGAATGCACGCCCTACCCAGACTCAGCATCAGGTAGCTATATATTGACGTTAGACAAAACGGGATAGAAGTGACGTACTTATTGCATATTGTAGTCATATGCAAAGAGAACGATTCGGAGGCACACCATGCGGCAGGCTTTTATTAAAGGCGTATGATGACAAATGTTTACCAGCCTCTCAGGTTCGAGGATGATCAGCCCGTCCACAGCATATGTCGTATGGATGAACAGCGGCTGGTAATTCCTTCTCCCGCATGCTACTAAATGATCTCAATCTTAAGACGACTCGTTTTTGAGGTGTGGTTGCATCCTGTGAGTATTAGCAGCCTTGTGTGGTCAAATATTCTTGAACGCTTGCAGTTCTCTGGGGAGTAATTGAAGATTAACTTCTCTGGTGTACCAGTTTGTCTTATGGCTGGAACTCCATATAAGAGAAATAATTTTTGGAAGATGTATCGTAATTCAATCCGTCTTTCCAGGAGAAAACCGAATAGAAAGATGTTCGCCGCTGATATCATGCATAGGTGTGAATTAAGGAATAACAGTTGTGTTCCTCGCTTCGACCTTAGCAGGTACGCAGCTACCATGATGGTGATCCTGCTCTCATGTTCACCGCTTATCCTGCGAGACCAGCCTGGGCGTTACTATCATGTAAGTGGAGTATGGAAATCCGAATGACGCGTAAGATTGACCCATGGCTGAAGCCCTCAACGTTCTTCATTGTTCTAAGACCCGTCCAGCGATTATATTTGAAATTTTGAATCTAGAAGTCCTACGAAGAATTATGGTTAGTGTTTGTTTGTTTATTCAATTACCTCCCGGCCTCCTGACATATTCACAAGACTACTTCGACCGCCCGCTATGTGTGCTGGCCAGCACCTATGTCAGATGACTGAACTGTGCGGTGATTCACAAAAATAAATTTCCTCTTCAACCTTCCATTCATTCCGCGCCATTAGACTGGTTAGTTATATGGAAGTAGGCCCATTATTTGCATGGCCATTACGGACATGGTACTGATGCGCTCGTAGATCCCTCTCAAAATTCTTGAAGAACTTCTGGTCCGCGTTTACATCGTGCTATATTCTTGTCTTGCGTATTTATCCCTCCCTACCTCGACGAACTCAATAGTTGATGGATATTTCAAGCCTCTATAGACACTGTACCGTTGTTAAAGAGTCATATTCCAGCATTCGGGGACCGACATTCAAATAGAATATTCTTTAAAGTTGCCGAGCTGGAGGTATGTAAGTCGCCTCACATGCAACGTAAGTTCGACGAATACTGCTAATTTTGTCCTGAGTTCCATCTAACACCTCGCTTCTATTTTTCCTAGATGTCTCGCCGAGTCAAGGTGTCACCCATCTTCTGTGATCAACCAAGTATGCTGATAACAGACGTCGTCGAGCATTCGAATCAGACTCGGATACAGTGTACATAGAGAGGCAGAGGAATATTTGAAGTATTATTGCCATCACTTAAATTTGCGCCCACCTTAAATCGAACGCAGTGAAAAGTGTCTCCTCCAAGACCAATTTCTGATTACGCATCCATGTACACTACTTACATTGCCCGACATTTGCTCCTATTTGTTGATGCCAAAAACGACGTAAGGAGCTGCTGCAGCACGTATTCGAACCGCGATCACCCTACCAGACGCATGAGTCATGGGTGAGCTCGAAGGAGTACAAGAGGGACGAAATGACTAACCTAGGCTGTGGTAACAGAGACGAAAGCGACGGTTAAAAATACTCCGGATTAATGTGCCGGACGCATCCGTACCCAATCATATTGAATCTCTGACCACGGGCCCGTGCGCACCGGGTACTGCCGCGGTGATTGATGGGGACTTACTTCTAAACTGTCACCTTCACTGTGCTCCCATTGCTCCACTTCCACTCGTCGATCCCGCTGAGCCGACTTTGAAACTCTCGTTCCCATGGAGTTCTTCAATCTTAGCTTTTCCACAGACGTTGACCTGGACGAGAGAGGCGAACTGCAGGCTGATATATGGGATGAATAGGGAGAATGTTTACTACTATCTATTGATGCGACTACTGTGTTCTAGTCCATCCGTGTCCAAGTTCGTCGGTGGCATCCTTGTTTTGTGTTAGAGATGGGTACACCTCCAAACGGCGAATCACTTGGGACCAGTGAAAAGGGGTTTACTTGTCACAAGTGATGCATTTCGATTTTTCACTGTTCAACCACTTGCCTGAAATACTCCGCATGATACTTCTGATAAATATTCACTTCACTTCCCATCACTGTTAGTATTCTAGATCGTAGAAATGCCATCGGGCCGACGGACTTCCTTCAAGTTCCGCCCTTCGACAGATGTATTACAAGTTCAACCACAACCACGACATCCTTCGACGACTCTTCCATTCAGCTGTGTACGATCCTGCTCAGAGCCTCAAAGTGCATTCCAGTCTTTGCATGAGCTCTTCTTAGCCGACGCCGCAGCTCCTACATGCGCTGCACCCCCTCTGAAGAAGAGAAGAAGACAGCAAAACTCCTTTTCGACAGGGCACACCTTGTCTCTGTTATCGATTGACCATTCTCCAATAGTTCGAAGTCAGACATAACATAGGTATTCATAATTATCACACTCGTATAGCCTATATGTAAGGAAAGGATGGATGGCAGATAGCGAAAGCTCCATGGGACAGATTGGGTCACACAGACTGAGGCTCTTGGGGGCCACCAGATGTGTAAAACGGACCTAAAAAGAAGAGTAAGTAGTAGAATAATAAAATACACGCCTTTGAATGTCCACGAAACAGATATCGAGGCCTTGAAGAGTGGACCATGCACCATTGAAGGTGGTAAAAGGCAAGAAAGAGTAGCACAGCCACTTGATTAGTTCCTCCATTCATCAGACCGTGGCAAGCGATGCGCTCTATTCTCCCACTCTGAAGCCTGAGAATTTAGTGAGATATACTAGTTGATACATTCCCCATGCATAAACATGAACGAAAAGAGTGTCTTCTAGTTTATTTAGCATAATTAATATTCTGAAGGGAAATCGTTACCATAAAAGGAGTGTATTTGTCGCTGTTGAATTCTAAGGTAAAACTTAAAAGTAAGGGTCCTGGATCGAAATGCAGCGCATAAGGACGAATCCTCGTAAACTCGGACTCGTAATGACACTGGCGGTGGTACCAAGGGGGTCCGAATATGAAAAAAAAAGACAGTGGGTCGATTAAATATTTTCGTGCATCGGCGCTGGACCTACCTACCTTCACGTGACCTATATGATGTCATTTTGCTTAATATAGGTCTATTTTCACACTTTTTGGCTCATTTTCCGTGCAAAAGTATCTGCATAATGGATATTCTGATGTTTTGAGCACAATCTGTATCCTATTGGACTCGTACTTCAAAATTAATTCAATAAGGCACATGACATCATCACAATGCAGTAAGCATTGATGCCAAAGAGCATTGGTGAAGATGTCTGTAACACCAGTTGTCATATTGTCAGAGGTAAATAGAATGTATTTTGCTATATTTTGTATCATGATTCATTCAAAATATCCCTCAAAAACTCATTTTTAGACCCAAATAGGAGGGGTCAACTTTTTTTTTTCGGGCCTGCCGGCCCAACCTACCTACCTACCCGGTGTGCCGGGCCGACATCCCGGTACCCCCTTGGGTGGTACAAGGGAAAAAGAATGCATTCAGGATGAAACCTATACTGAGAGCGATAGTACTTCTGAATAGCGAATATATGCAGGTGAGGGCTGAAATATCGAGCAATAGGTCAAACTGACCAATGGGCGTAATTAGGAAGCGCTAAGGGCACAATCGTCAAATGCAGTACTCATGCATCATGACCAAAGGGGGAGGAACGGCGACGAAGTCCTTCAATCGGAAGCTTGCATACTATGGAAGAGGAATACGTAGATATGGACGTGGAAGAGAACGAAGGCCCGCGCAAAATGCAGATGACATGTGACTTAGACACATCGGATGTGTAACTAGATACAGATGTTTAATGATAAAAGCGGCGCAATTGAGGACAGGTGCACCCAATAAAAACAATAACCAGCTAAAGAGGTTCGTCCAATAAGGATGAAAGGAAAATATCAAGGTAAGTCAAAAACAAGGGAAACGGCGCTAGAGGATGAGGCGAGCGATTAGAGCAAGGGGAACGAGGGTAGTACGAAGCCGAAGCGGCACGTAGGGCCCGAAGTCAGAAAAGGAATGAAGCCACGCGACAAAATGATGGACAATGGACAAAGATTCCCACGGAGAGTCCAGGTGAGTGGGACGGCAAATGCATTGTTGGCTGATGCAAAATTCCCATGGGGTAGTTTCGCCTGCATAATAACTGAGTATCCTATATTCATAGGACTCGGAATTACTTGGGATAACGTGGCTCCAGTTAGATCCTTTGCCGACATCATTGAGGATATCTACACGGGTGATTTCAGGAAGGACGCTGAGGACTATATCTCTCGGTCTCGACATTTGCTCGACATCTTTTTTGATCATCTCAGCGATCATGTGAACCACGTCAAACACCTATTCGAGGGAGTTGATAGGCTGCGTATGATGGGAAAGCTGTCACTATTAGACGCTCCAACAATGACGTAGTAATGTAGCGTGAATGGTAAGAATTTTCTCCTCGGAGCGTTCTCATCGTGTCATTGTCCAACATCATATCTGATGTCAACGAGACAATGGAGGCTTTACTGACTACGTTCGTCAAATTCGTAGCACGATCGTTCGGACTCAATGCAAATTAAGATTACGGTTCTTATGGGGTAATTTGTAGGGAAAGAAGCATGGATTTGGGCCACTTTTCGAGTACAATAGTAGAGCAGACAAGAGCCTAAGCGTTATAAAACTACCGTTCACTGATGCCGCTTATCCAGGGCCATGGAGATCAGGGTGAAAGTTATACCTTGAAGTCTTACGAAATCTAAAGTTCCGCTCTACATGTTGTGGACTATCAATCCTTCTCCCTGTGCCGAGAGCTTGATGACAACGCGCTCTACCCCGCATTCCGCAGAGCTCGGAACCTGCGTCGGTCAAATCCTGGAAAATTGGTACATACTACATATGCGGCACCTCCATTCACAATTCCGACCAGCCCGGTATACTGCTATATCTATGATGATGTATTGTTCGGATTTTGACTATTACAAGTTTTACGCTAGCGACTTTGGGAATATATTCAAAGCAAGTACCCATGTGGGTCATACCAGGGGCTCGGGAAATAAGTCCGCTCGACCGGTACTTAGCTGAGCACGGTGATGGGAATCGGGTTTATTTGAAAGACGAATAGATCCTTCTTTCGGCTGGACAGGATATTGCACTAGTAAATCATATGGGTATGTTATCGCGTATTGTAGGTGACTCCCTACTACTTAATCTGGAATGTGGCACTGCAGATATCATGATAATTGTGGGAAAACGCTCATCAAAAGGATGTAAGGCAAATCAAGGTCGCATTCAGAACTATCCGGCAACTTTAAATGTAGTACCATTGTGGAGCTGAAAGATTGAAACTGGCGTAGATTAGATGGGGTTGGTAGACAATTAGTATCATAGTAACGCCTATGAGTAGGACTATTATTATAGTATTTGGAGAACACCATACTCCTCACGTAGAACAGATCGAAGAGGTCGATTTTGGTCAGTCAAATTGTGGTGAGCCAGAATTCCGAGGTATCAGGATTTGAAGTCGAAGCACGAAATCAGTCCTTGATAAAGATTTTTTCCCCTTCATACCATAGAATCAGAAATGCGGATCATCCATCAAGGGTAAGGGATTGAATGAAGGGCACGATGTGTTTTAATGGCATGCACCATCATGATCTCCGCGGCTTCTTCGAACTCATCATGTCTTCTGTCATATGCAGGGACGGTTTTCGGAATATAGATCCACAGATGGCGTAGGTGCAGGGAGCGATGCCATGCAGAAAAGCGACTGTTCAGTTAGCTAACTACATATATACACGTACAGGTCATTTATGTCGAGTTTAGGACATGTGGACAAACATACAGTAGGCGACGAAAGCGACAACGAAAGAAACGAAAGCAATTATGATGACGATGGTCAATGTTCAGACTATGGTCAATGTTCTAAAGGGAACTATGAAGTGCGATGTTTGAAAGAACGTATAATATGTACGGTGTGGGCGAAGAGATCTGGTGGCGAAGTGGCTGGTAAGCGGCGATAAAAGAAATGAATGAATGAAGTACGTACATAGTCCATATTCCGCTCCTTTACCCGAAAGGACACCCCGGGGCATGGGTACCCCTCCACCCACAGTGACAACATTGGGGCTCGCTGACTCTACGACCGTTAGACATCGGCACCCATGTGCTTGAGGCTGTGCCATTCTGCGAAGATTTGGGTCTGAAATGATCACAGACCATGACAGAAGAGGGAGATGAGGTACACATTGATGAGTGCGAGGAAGAAGATAACGTTGATTTTAAAGTACGAGTTCGGGGGCCTCGCTGAGGGAATTTTGTTTCCGCCATGCTTGCCTTTTATCAGCTCCAGTGGTGCCCGGTGTATTTACAAATACCCAGCTGACTGACTAAATATCGGTACGAATAGCTAGGACTCTCTTCCCACTCACCGAAACGGGTCGACAAGTAAGATGAACTTGTAGATCAAACTGTAGTGGTTACTAGACCTTTCTAGGAATCTCCCGTTACATGAGACCGGTGAACAGTTTGCAGCTTGATTCGACTCTTAGCCTCGAAGTCGAGCCGTATCTGATGGGATATGAAATGCAAATTAAAATAGCTTCGACGAGGCACAAAATTCGATTCGCTGGTCCCGGAGGTAATAATGACGAAAATAGACGAGTAAGTAGGCCCTTGTAAGTTATTTGCGACCAGATTTTTGGAACCTTCTAATCATGAGTTATCCAGAAAAGCCACAACTGCTGTATTAGGCACGTATATTGCGTACTTCGATGCGAAGTATCCGAGGCAAAGTTCACCTTGCCTCTATCAATGGGATACTTTCTAGAGAATCCACACGTGGAATATGCCATGCCGCGCATCAGCAGTTGGGACGATTTCATTCGGAACCTCAGATTGTCCTGGACATTAGCTGAAGATGAAGGTAAGCGCAAGCTGTGAACGTCGTGACTAAAATTTCCGTTCATGTAGTTACCTGATGCACTGCCACATCGCGGTTAACTTTGAATTGTTCGAGATTCCATAGAGAAGCATTGTCCCTCGAAATACCGAATTATGCAAGGTTTATCTGTATTTGGGGGTCATCGTGAGCAGAAAATTCATCTCAGAGCGATAGGGAATTCTATGCAAAGCGTGACTACAGATTATGGTAGATCAGCCTAAAAAGTCGATAGAAGAGCTTGCCTTCTGGCTATTACTTATAGCTGCTTAGATAGTATCTCACTACAAAGTAGGCATAAAACTTACAACCTCGTGCTGATTATTCTGTTATCTCCGAGATTATATTCTAGCACGTGTCTCAATTCAATAAAGAATTACTAGAAGGGCCTTTTCACAGCTTTCCAGAGACTTTTTATCTCCGCCTGGGTGGTTCTCTCCTCACATTTCAAGGTCACACTTCAGGGCAGCACCATAAAGCCGTTATGTCTCGCTTTTATTGCGTGCCTTCCGGCCAATAATTAACAGCCTTGACAATCATCAGCACAAGGTTCATCACTGGCAGGTGAAGCGGCTGAACCCTTCCGGTGCTGTGGCATTTTTTAATACGTGTTATCTTTGAGATGTTCACTACTCAGAGTAATGGCTAAGATTCGTGTGACCTGTGGCTTCTTCCGTTGTGTGGCTGAATGTATTGATCCGACCACAAGACTCCCCCGCAGCCAATCAGGTTATCCCTTTGAGGCGGTGCAATGTCTTCTATTTTGCAACATACAGGTAAGTGACCCCCAGTCGCAGTGACTGATTCATGAGCTTCTCCATCCGCGCGTTTTATGGTCATAACAGCGAGTTACTGTGGAAAGTAACCTTTACATCTGCTGGTGCCCGCTTATTCTGGCTACCCATTCTCATCAACCTTAAATTCGGCCTCTGAAAGTTCGGCACGAGTATTTAGGTGAACCGTATCCACGGTGAGTCCCTTTGATCGATGTGAATGTCCTAGAGCCCTATAATCTACTGTCAATATTTCAGGGACATTAACAGTTATGTAAAATATTATCGAAAGGATTCGAAAGTTAAGCAAGTGGTAGGATGACTTCGACCGTCTACGCTGTCTTCTACTCGAAATACATATCCTGGTACCATTCATGCAAATTGTAAACATCAAGTAACTGGCCGAAAGCCGAAATAGTCCATGCTGATGCGGATAAGGATAGCGCTATTGCTATCATCATTGGATGTACCATCCGGTAATGGTAAACCGGAATTTTCAATGAATGGCTGAACTTCAAGGGATGACTGAGCTTTTGGTATGACGCTATTCTCCAACAAATGTCGTCTACTCCGTCATACCTAGAACTCGCAGAATAAAAATTCGTCGGCGGCTTCTCGGGACTCGAAATTTCTTCCCTTGAAAGTCTTCTAGACCAATTGATAGCCCGCGAGCGGTGGACAAGGTCACTTCTTTAATCATTTCTTGGCTTTTATTACGGCTTGCCTATCTGCCCCGAACTGTCCGCACTAAAACCTGTCTCTATCACCGTCAAACATGACCTTGACTTGTCATTAATTAATATGACCGCCTCCTGGATTTTTGCTCCAATCACGAGTATTTCTCCCCCTCAAGATAAGCTAACCTACCCTCTAATGCCCAGGCTAAGTCCTTGATTTGTATTTACCTGTTTCGGTGTTTTAGCCCTGCCGGATGATTGACTTTCACGTGTACCTACGCTTCTTCATTCACTCGGAACTGGCGGATGATCAAGTAAACATGAAGGATTCTCTTCGACTTCGGTTTTTCAGGGCTCTCGAAGAGTGAATATATTTCCAGGTTCAACAAAGCTCCCCACTCCGTACTCTTCCTTCCCGTTAACGATTTCCACGCATTGAAGGCCTAGACTCTGGATCATCTTAGGCACCACGATGCATTCTCAACCAATCACCCAGTTCGGACCTTTTGCACGCACGCTACATGTAAAACCTTCTTTTACTAAACAAGGTCCGCACACAAGATATACCCCATTCAGAAGACTTGACGAATTGGCGAGTGAACATGCCGCACTTCGTCGCTGGAATTGATATCCCTGCAGATTCATTCAGACTTGGTGTCTAACAGAATGCGAATGCATCAGCGTTCCCCGAGCCTCGGGCCTCGATTTTCTCTGTCTGTGGACCATTTCGCTGCTTCCACCCGCATGTTACTTGTCGCCAATGGTGCTTGAGTGCGTTATATCGATGTGGGGTAAATCGTGCGAACTTCGAAGGATAGGAGTCAGATGAGGAAGATTTATTCTGGTGGTGGGCATATTGGAAACATGAAGCCGGGTCAGTGTAAAGGATACGCCTACATCTCGAGGGATCTACATGTTACATTGCTAATATTGTCCTCTGGATTGACGCAAGAAGGTGAATGCTATATCGAAAATAAGGTGGAGGCTGAATGGCAGTCGCTCGGTGTTGATTGATACTTACTACCACTGAAGGTTGTATGAATAGTCTCTCGATACTCAGGATAATTTTGCTAGCAGCTGTGCTTGGATCATCGAAGAACGCCTATGTTGTCAAAACTACGCCTTCGCTATGTGGAGGTATCATTGACTCCGTCTCGTGACGCACTCCGCAGTCCGAGGAAATGTCGTGCTTCTTTCAGGGTATGACCGAGAAATCGCCTGTACAAACCAGCCACGCTTTCATCCAATATACACGCTCAATACTCACAGGTGACATCGAGACTTTAAGTACTTTCTCAATTAATATCTGAATCAGTCTTATACAAGTCCGGAGTCCTACTACGACCATCCCTGAGACGTGTTCAATAGAGTGATATAAAAGAGAAGTGAAACAACAGTATTAGTAGAAATTTTGAGGAGTTGCACAAGGAGCAATAAGGAGGACTCGAATATGTAGCGACAACCCGATATATTGAGTCATGTCCAAAACTATTAATTAGATATTGTACCAATAGCTGGGAGCGACTTTGCGGCACTTTGATATTAAACACAATGTGACTGCCAATGCAATCACTGTGGCCACCGGCCCGAACTAGGACCACCGCATAACGAGATCGGCGGTATAAAGATGGAAGTGTCGAATGTCCGCTGATACAAGTTATTTGTTTCGTATGAATACTTAGCTTGATGATGACTTGTCTTTTTGTGGTGTCGAAGCCCGTCACATGAAGAGTGTAGCACAAGTAAAATTGACGGATTTCCGTTCAAGGTGACACTTTGTATGGAGCCGGCCCGGTTTTTACTTTCACATTCAAAGTTGATTCAATGGTTTGCGTGCTTGGCAACACGGGAGCTCAGGCCCAGGGTTCAGTGGTAAGCTGAAGCTATCCCACAGCTCCTTATCAAGTCATTACTGCACTAGGACACCCATCATCGTCAAAATTTCTCATTCTGCGACTTCGCATCACTGTAACCCAGGAAAAGTCATCAGAACGTACCATCACCATCTCATGCCTTCATAGTCCAAGCGTGAAATTTGGCAACTCCTTTGCCGCATCTTATTTATCATGCTTTACCCATAATACACTGCCCAGGGTTTTTACGGTTGTCTTACGGCCGAAGACTCTGGTTCAACAGCGCTTGATCCTAATTCGCCGCCCTTCTTCTCCTAGCCTTCACTAGGAAGCTCATCCATGCCATAGGGGAGTGCATCCATATCTTTCTCAACATATCGTGAATATCATCAATCCTTTTAGAAACAACGAATGTTCTTTAGCCATGTGTTCGTGAAGATCACCCAGTCACTTCCGCCGGCTAGCGTTCCGGCAGCATGGACATCCGCGTATCGCCGGGATTGTTGAAATTTAGTACAAGCGGATAACTATGGCGGTATTCACTGGATGCATCTCGTGGTGTCTACATAGATGCGGAGGATCTCTCTGTTTTTCCGATCCTTTATTAGCCAATCACTATTGCCGCTGTACTGATCACTAACCACACCTTAGATTTGATCCCTCCAACCTGTTCGGCTGTATCTCATTGCGGACTCAGGTCTAAACAATGCGTTATAAAGGCACCTCGGAAGAGGAAACGGCTGCCCCCAGCATCGCAACTGTCAATACTTACTTCGCACTCATTCACGCGCTCACGACTATATTGACTACAGCCCCACAGGAAAAGAACCAGAGCACTTCTTCCGCATCGATTTACTAGTCGCCCGAACCCGAGCTCTGAGCCTGCCTGCCATGAGTCTCTGTTGGCGCCAAACTTATTACTTACACCTACTTGTCTTTTTAGTCACAAAATTCTTTGGGCAACATCATGCCGTCACAATTTAGTTCTATGTCAGTCCCTTTGCAAACCTTGTCTATATTGCAAGTGCCTTCCTAACGCGCTTCGGAGTCAAACCGGCCCGAACCGATACGGAGGGCGAGCTCCGCCTTCATCCATTAAAACCCTGTGCCTGTACCTACAACTCACGGACGATAGATTTTTATAACGACGCCAGACGCTGGTAACGGATCATTATACCCTTGGTTGGGCGTTCCGAGTTCCGAGGAAAGTATTAGGCGGCAACCAGACCAGGTAAATCCCTTAGACCATTGCCTACACGCGATTATCTGGGAATCTTCATCTTGATTCATTGGGACCGAGATGCATAAGTGGACAACCAATTGTTGTCACTCGTTGGATAGAGAAAGTCCCCACGACCGCCGCGCGCCAATTTCCTGTTCAACTGGCGCACGAGCAGAATTTTGTACGTGAGCTATTGAGTACAGAAGCCACTGAGCAAAATATATCAGGAAAATAGACACGTAGCTTCTTGGTAGCTTCACACGGTCAGGGTTAATAGGTATGTCGGTGCGAAGGGACGCTTCGACAAACAAAATGAGTTCCAACGGGCGCTTTAATTTCATAGTCCGTGAAATTGTCCTGCTACGAATGAATCTCCGAAGTAAGCGAAGGAGCGAAATTGGTGATGCATCATCTCGATGCCCATGTCGGTTTCGAATCAGGCACAAAGGGTAAGATTAGATTCGGGACCAGAACGCATAATGAAATCACGAACCCGGTAAGCTAAACTTGGACTAGCTCTGACCTAAATTCATTGGTGAACAGGTACCTTTGTGAGGACTTCAACGCATAACATGAGTGACGTACTCATTACTCAGAAAATGGCTGCTACGATGTTGACTGCGACTTATGTCATCGAGCATAACCAATGGCACGGGTCGTACTTGACTCCCGCAATTCGCGAACCTCCGATGACAGATGAGTACATAAGTAAACACGGCCCGGGGACCCTACTAGACATCAGGTAGATCATGAAAACAACAGCACAGGAACTGGAACGAGAGTCAGAGAGTTACAAACAATCACGATGAGTCGCGATATTCTCCGGTTCAATAGTGAAGGAAAATGGCCCATGATATCTACTAGTACCTACATTTCGACATCAGCATAGCGTCGAGCACCGATAGGTATTAGTTAGAACCACTTATCAATTGGTAGGGTACAGTGGCGAACGGAAAATTGACGCCGATGAGTAAGACCAAAGTAAGACTGAAACGGAGGATGATAACGTAAGCAAGAGTCGCGGTCGTGGCGTGAGAGAAAGGGCTTTTCCGCGATTGTCATCAAATTGTCATCTCCTTCAAGTTTGTGCCATGCTGACACGGGCCGGTTTCTATTCTCTCCTTCGCTATTGGTGTTCGACTTTTCCGTTGTATCTCCTCCTAATCCCTGTACTATGCCGAGTGTGTAGTCCACATTGAGAATCACCCTGTCGGATACCATGGTTTCTACAATCCTCGAGACCATCAAGGCTGGTACTCAGGTCGAGAAGATAGCCCCTGAAAACGCGCCGTTCGGTGTATTTTTATGATCAGAACCGTGGCAGTCGATTCTTAAATGCAAACGATGAAAGATCCCTGTTGTTGAAAACCGCTTACAGAGGTTGATAATGTCGTCGTGCAATGACGAAATCACCAAAATATTCCGACTGTAATCTCTTTAGTACGCACCCACATCTCATAGTTGAAATCCATGACGTCTATTATTCGTGAACGCAGTCTGTGAAGTCATACGGAGTAAAGTACGAGACGCTCGTAAATGTGTAACGAGTTCAGACTAATGAACAGTTGTTCCTATTTCTGGATTATCGCCCCAAGAAATCCGTCCTCTCGTCATGATAACGACAGCTCCAATGGGGCATATTCTTTCACAGTCGCATCACTCAGTCTCTGTTCCCGTGCTAGCCTTCCAAGTTTCGGGACTCTTCATAATTTCGGTGAGTACCTCAGTAACGGCCGAACACTGGAACAAACTCACTACTCTATTGTTCACCCTTCCATTCTTAGCCCGTCGCACGAACCACTCCTTCGCTGTCTGTCCCCTTTCAAAGTTCATCTCCGGTGTATTGCGTACTGCATCTGAAATGAGGGGACTGTACTCAGCCAATGCACGAAGGATGACCGAGTTGCCTGGCCTGGTAAAGAAGATCAAGGACCATCTTTCAAGATGGGACTGAGGTCCTGGAGGTGGTCTATAAACGTTTTAGTTATGAGCGGAGATCATGGATGGTAAATATTACACCACTCTGTGCAAATTTGCACGAAGAATACCTCCACTGAACAGGGACAGCGCATCACCGACATTACAGATCGCGTGCCCTGAGATTGGCTTTTATTGTCTTAGAAAAGATCAGTCAGATGAGATAGTTTGTTTCTCGACTCACCTTGACATATTGCCACTCTGTATACCCCGGTGGAAGAACCTGTAATCCACCCAGTCGGTTATGCAGAAGGCTCAGGGACCGAAGTCCGTATGAGCACCGATCGCCATCCTGTCCGGAGGGTGTCCGGAACAATTCTTCGTCACTCGCGCCTCGCTCCTGCTGTACTTACCCGTGGAATGAAGCTTTATCAACGTTTCTTTCGGTAACCCAAGCTTGTCATTGAGGATCTCCAGGATCGTATCGCTCACTTGCACTGACTTGGTAACGAACGGAGTGATGGTATATTCCATTCTCTCGTTTATGGTCGATGGGTAGGTGCGATGGACGACGTTGGGGTAAGCGAGTGCATCGTCTTTAGAGACGTTTATGAATTCAATGGTATCTTGCTGCCCTGACGCGTCCACTACGCTACTTCCCGCGGCTTTGTATCTGATTGGGAAGGTTGCGTTACAACGAATGAGAGATGTAACGGAGAAATTGACTAACCCAAATGATTCACCGTTGTCGCCCTGTTCATACTTCATCTTCTCCTCGAGAGGCAGTCTCATTGTCTCTTCCCCCAGTTCGAACATACGACTGCCCTCGTCTTCGACACCGTGGTTCTTCAGACTACGCTTATCAGTGATATGATATCGGCAGACTTAATGAAAAGACGTACTACCAAAAACCGAGCTTTCGAGCGGCTTCCCAGAGTCTCTCTGTCTCGGCTGCATCCCCCTCCTGGAGTAGTCGGTAGTCGATAATGAGGAGAGGATGGGTGGGGACGTCATCTGGGAAGGGAGGCGATAGCATGGTTAGATGGGCAAAGAGGAGCCGTGTCACAATCTCTTAAAGGGCGGTCATAGGTGGTTCCTTTCCCATCCGAAATGAGAAGCGAGGACTAAACCAGAGTCTGAGATTATTGCTGTCGCTCAGAATCCAGAGTCACGCGGGAGAAGACGCATGTATTGAGGTGGTAGAGTGGTCTTCGTTGGCAGTCGATCGCAGGGGAATAGATTTGTGGTGCTGTACCAGCTCTAACTGGCGGACTTTATATAATGAATCATCTAAGAAACTGTGCCGCGAATCTCCACATTAGTATGTATCGAAGTTCCACAAAACGAGCCTCACCTGCGGCGAGATCACAAGAGGAGACGATTCCCATTCCGTCTCGGAAGGTATCCAGAACTGGCACAGTCAAGAATTAGTATTGAATGGTTCCAGATCGCCCATGCTGGAGGGATAAGGTATTGTTACTATAAGAGAAATGACAAAGTCGACTCGCACCGGAAACATTACTCATACCCTTCAGGTTTGATTGCCCAATCATGTCTTCGGGATAACGTTCCAGAGCCCTAGCTAATCCAATCCAATTTGACAATACAGTGCGTCATTCCGATCTCCTTATCGTACAAATATCTGATGAAACATTATAGATAGACATGAATCCAACGTACTTGCGTCCACCTGCCTCTCTAGAGAGCAGTTTGAAAGAAGGATCTTCAAGCCACGTCATTCATTCTCAGTTCCTCTACTTGCTTTCCACGTTTCGGGACCCTGTACCGTGTTTCATGGGTATCTCAATAACAGGCGAAGACTGCGCCGACTCACTACTCTGTTGTTCAACCTCTGGTATTTGACCCGTCGTGCGAACCACTCTTTCGCTGTCTCGCTGGACTCGAAGTTTTTCCCGGGCGCATTACGTACTGCCTCTGCAATGAGAGGGCTGTCTTCAACTAATGCACGAAGGACGATCGAGTTGCCTGGTCTGGTAAAGAAGACTAGCGACCACCTATTGAGATGGGACTGAGGGCCCGGAGGCGGTCTAAATAAGGGTAAGCTATAAAAAGAGATGGTGGAGCGTCGGGCATACAGGACTCGATGCAAATTTGAGCGGAGGATACCTCCACTGAACAAGTAGAGGGCGTCGCCGATATTGCAGATTGCATGCTCTGGGATTGGCTTTGATCATGTAAGAAAAGAGCCGAGTCTAGTAAGGTAATTTGTCGACTCACCTTGACATACTGCCATTCCGTATACCCCGGTGGAAGAACCTGCAACCCCCCGAGTCTATTATGCAGGAAGCTCAAGGAACCAAAGTCCGTATGAGCCCCAATCGCCATCCGGTCGGGAGCATGTCCTGGGGGATTCTTCGTCGTTCGCGCTTCGCTTCCACTATACTCATCTTTGGGGTGATGTTTCGTCAACGTCCCTTTCGGCAACCCTAGCTTGTCGTTGAAGATCTCCAGGATAGTATCATTGACTTGCACCGACTTGGTAACAAACGGGGTGATAGTTGATTCCATTCTATCGTTTACAGTGGAAGGGTAGGTGCGGTGGACGACGTTAGGGTAAGCGAGCGCATCATCCTTTGAGACGTTGATGAATTCTATGGTGTCTTGCTGCCCTGACGCGTCCACTGCGCCACTGCCCGCGGCTTTGTATCTGGTTGAGAGATATGAATGGTAGGATATACACCGAAAGAAAATAACCGACCCAAACGATCTACCGTCGTCACCTTGCTCGTACTTCATCTTCTCTTCGAGAGGCAGTCTCATTGTTTCTTCTCCCATTTCGAACATACGGCTGGCCTCTTCTTCGACACCGTGGTTCTTCAGGCTACGCTTATCAGCGATTAAATATTGAGATGCTTTGCTGAGAGACGTACTACCAAAAGCCAAGATTTCGAGCGGCTTCCCAGAGTCTCTCTTTTTCGGCTGCATCTCCCTCCTGGAGTGACCGGTAGTCGATAACGAGTAGAGGATGAGTGGGGGACGTCGTCTGGGAAGGGGGGAGATAACATGGTTAGATGGGAGATGGGAGTTGCGAGTCTCTTAAAAGGCGGTCATATGTGCTCCTTTCCCATGATGTAGTGGTCACAAGCCTGTCTTAAACGGAATAAACTAAAACTAGAAGCCAAAGCCAAAGTCGGCACGATGAATAGAGATACATAATACCGCTCAAGGTCCCAATAAGGAACGGCCGGGTCCACAGCCCTGCCATGGCGTGCCATGTGCTGTGGCCAAAGACTCACGCCGTTTTAAGCACACTATTGAGTGGGTCTCGCGGATTAGAGTACATTTGTGGGGTTCAATAGAGACAAAGTGGACAGAGCGAGCGATGGACAGAACGTGATCAAGGGCAATATAAGGGAGCTTCGTTATATACATGGGAAATATCATAAACATATTTAGCAAAGCCGCAAAGGATGCCCGCATCGTCTGCGTCCACAAACGTGCGCACGATATCAAGCCCAGATGGAGCCAATCGCAGGGCGGTTACTAGTGTACATGCGGAAAGGGCGAAAATGTTAGAGAAGAATTCTCGCCGTAAGTCTTGCAGACTTTCTAGAGCATCGCAGTAGAGCAACACATGAATTTCATCCTCAACTTCTGTTTGACAGTAACGGCATTGTCAGCGGAAGTCGGGGTTAGATGAATTCCGTGCACAGATGTAATTCTGTGCGTTGACGATAGTTCGATGGGGGAGAGCACGAATGCTATGGTTTGGCTAAAGCTTCGTGTGGGTGAGATGTGTTTGATAGTGTGTTGGTAGTATGGAGCTTGTAAGTCGAAGCTCAGAGTAGATAGTAGTTGCGTTGATGCTATAGAATGTGATCGAGCGTCGATTTCGAAGCTCAATGGTGTGATGTGATGGTGTGAAGGTGTGAATTGATATGAGGCTGATGGCCGTTCTCGGCAGTGATGGCGATGATAAGCAAGGGCACCTAACAAAATGATATATCAAAGGCTGTTAGATATACATGGCCATGATATATCAATACACTGATCCTACAGTCAACGGGTCGATATATCAACTGCACATGGGCATCCCATGACTGCCTCCATCACCAAAATTCCCTGCTCGCTCAGCGTCGGCTCTCCGCTCTCGTCCGTCGACAAGCACTCCCGACAGTGCGCCTCCTCTATCCTAAAACGCGATGGGCATGCCACGCCATCTATGATCTGCCTATAAATACCGCAAGTTCAGGGATCAAATTCGATCGCTGATCAAGTGTCTTCTACTAGACGTCTTCCCTCTAGCCTGTTGGAGGATATCCGTCCTATATACCCGTATGTTTTACTTTCGATCGTCTCTCGTTCTTACTTACTTTATATATCATACTCCTGTCCTTCCGATCACCTATAAAGTCTCTCCGTAGTTACCCGCACACCTCAGTCGTTCTACCATCGCTGTGCCCGACTGAGGTGTGTATATACCTTACGATATCTATCACTATTACTCACGTTCCTTCGTAGCTTTTACTTATATCCTTATTCTATTAGGTATAGTACTCAATACACAGTCGTTCTACCATCGCTGTGCCCGACTGAGCTTTTACTTATATCCTTATTCTATTAGGTTATGTGGCCCCGTTGCCCATAATTCAGTCGAAAAGGATACGCAGCGAATAACGACTCAACTTTGAACACTTATACATCTCCACTGTCTTCACTACCGTCTCCTCACCGTCGTCGTCAAACCCCTAAACATGTCGTCGAACGCAACTGGAGTCACCATACTCCCAGATACCAACAGTCACTTCAATGGGAAGAATTACGCCTCGTGGAAACTCCAGCTTACCGAATTGCTGAAGGGAAAGGGTTTGTGGGGATACGTTGAAGGAACGATACCCTGCCCAGCCGCTCCTACAACCTCCACGAGTGGACCTACCACTATACCCTTACCACCTGACCCCACACCCATTTATTCATCGAGCCCATCCCGAGACGAGTGGAACTTCCGCGACCAGCTTGCACATTCGCACATTGTCCTCAATGTCCTTGATCCCATTGGCTTAGGGGTGAGGACCGACGGGACGGCAAAGGAATGCTGGGACTCTATAACAGCTGAGCATGCCAAAAAGACTGACATGGCTTTGTCTGAGGCTGAGACGGCGCTCAATGCCCTCAAGTTCGACGGGAATAGTGACATTGACACGCACGTTGCTGAACTTCGTACTCGACGACGAGCGGTGAATGACCTTAGCACTACTGCAATGAGCGACCAAGCATTCCGCGGAATTATCATTCGTTCCATCCTACCTACAAACAACTGGATGCCTATCCTCCCCAGCTTGTATCAGTTACCAACCTCGACGGACATCATATCCCACCTCCAAACTCACGCTGCTACCTTGCGCGCCGCGGGGAAAGGTCCTACGCAGTCTCAGGCACTTGCGGCTGGATCTCATACCCCTACCCGTGGCTGCGGCAACCCCGGCTGCAAGGCTCGCGATAAGACCAGGCACACCACGGAAAATTGCTACTGGCCAGGGGGAGGAAAGGAGGGACAGTTTCCTCCGAATTTCGGCCGTCAACGTCGAGCCAATCATGCCAATGCTGGTAGCGGAGGTACGGCCGATAATGTCAGGCACTTCGTCCTCGCCGCGCGTGCTGCCTCGATTGGAGGAGGATAGCGATGAACGTGGGGTGTCTATCAAAGACGGGGATACTGGTGAACGAATCTTTGAGTGGAACGGCACTCGCTCTTTTTGGAGATGGGATGAGCCTGAAGATAGTGATTCTGAGTCTTTCACGACGATGGATACGGCGTTTACCTCTGACTTCGAACGAGTCAACACGCCTGATACAGAGTTCTCCAGCCTCTGGGATGAAACCGATGATGAGATGCCTGTTCTACAAGATGTCGACGCGGAATCTGACGTTGAGGACGAGTCTGAACAACCGGCCGAGCGAATTGATAGCGATATCATCGTCGAGGAGGTCGTAGTCGATGGTGAGACTGCAGATAGGGCATACGTTACCACGACGTTTGAAGGACAGACGCCAGCTGTTACACTCACCTTTATGGATTCGGGAGCAAGCGATTTCTTCTTCAAAAACGAGGAAGACTTCACCGAATACATGCCTGTAGCATTCCGAACAGGGACTTCAGCAGTGGAGGCGATGGGCCAATTCGAGATTCTGGGCAGAGGCACCGCGTCAAAGACCTTTGTATCTGAAGGGAAACAGATCAAACTTACCTTCAAGAACGCGTTACACTCCCCTTCCCTGGCGGCAAACTTGATCTCCATCAGTGCCCTCGATAAAGCTGGGCTCGCTACAGTTTTTGCAGATGGGAAAGCCATGGTGAAGGACAAGTCAGGCAACGAATTATTCGTTGGTCGTGGCTCCGAGGGGATGTACGTACTCGAATCCATCCCTACGCCCCAAGCTATGTCGTCTCGAGCTACTGCCGTACCACTCTCCGAATGGCATCGTCGTTTTGTCCATATGAGCCCCAAGACGATTGAAGAGATGGCGTCCAAAGGCCTTGTCGATGGCTTGAACCTTACACCTGATCCAGGGAAATGTGAAGACTGTATCCTTGCACGACAGACTCGCCGTCCCTTGATGAACCCAGTGACCCAGACGTTAACCCTCTTGACCTTGTTGCTACGGATTTATGGGGACAATCTCGCACCGCATCTGTAAGCGGGAAGACATATATGATGATCCTTGTGGATAGTGGGACTGGATACAAGGATGGAGAGTTCCTTGCAGACAAATCTGACGAGACGACCGTGGCTGCTTTTGACCAGTGGAGGAAGTTGGCTGAGATGCAGACAGGGAGAAAAGTAAGGCGTGTGAAGGCTGATCGTGCCTTTGCGGGATCAAGTGGGTCGACTATTGTGCCGAACATGGATTATCCTCGAACTCACAGCCCCACATTCTTCCGCGCAGAATGGGCTTGCCGAACGTGCCATCCGCACCACGATGGAAGACACGAGGCCTTGCTTAGCGACTCGGGGCTGGCGGACCGTTATTGGGCTGAGGCGGCCGCTATGTCCATCTTCACGCGAAATTTGGCCCCATCTCGTCGCCATCCTGGCAAGATCCCAGCAGAAGCGTTCACTAGCGTCGACAGAATGTCAGTTTCCTTCGTGTTTTCGGGTCGACCTGTTGGGCTAAACGGCCTACGTCTGGGGTATCCTGGTTGACGGCGGTAGCAAACTCGAGCCTCGATCAAAGAAGTGCGTATTTTTGGGCTACGCAGGATCAAATTACCGTGTCCTCGATCAATCGGGCCGTGTGTTCGTATCTCGTGATGTCATATTCGACGAGGGTGTTGCTCATCGTTCCATGGCCGTGGGGGAGACTGAGTTGGAGACTACGGCCATTCCCTCATCGAATACTGCTCCCACAACATCAACTACTACTGCTACTGAGACGACCCCTACGCCAGATGTCCCTGCTGAACCAACGTTACGCCGATCATCACGGATTGCACGCCCAAGTCCCAATGCGACAGAATCCCTTCTATCCGAACAACGTGAGGCCGAGCCCGGTCGAAGGGTGATGATTGGGCTACCAATAACAGGCAACCACGCGCATCTATGGCGGCTTTTGAAGCGACGCCTGATCCCTATATTCAAAGAACTATCGAGATGTGTTAAAGGTCGACGAGAATCGGTGGAGAGCAGCAATGGATGTGGAATACAACATGCACCTCCAGAAACACACCTGGGATCTTGTGGATGCGCCTGAGGGAGCTAACATTATGGATTGCAAGTGGTCTACGGAATGAAGTGGGACGGTGATGGTAACTGGCTCCGTGACAAGGCTAGACTTGTGGGAAGGGGTACACCCAACAATACGGCCTTGACTACAACAACACCTGGGCTGCAGTAACTCGTCTTGAATCCGTACGCATGTCCGCTGCTGTCGCTGCAAAACTGGATCTTCACCTGTGGCAAGTCGACTTCGTCTCCGCCTATCTGAACAGCGAGACGAAAGAGGATATCTATATGTGTCAGCCACCTGGCTACGTCGTCGAGGGCCAGGAAGATAAGGTCTGCAAGTTGGTACACACCATCTATGGGACCATGCAGGGCGGGCATGACTGGTACGAAACTCTGGGCAAGACGTATGACGACTTAGGTTACAAGACGTCTCGTGCAGACCCATGCGTGCGGACTACTGGTGAGCCAGGTGGTGACTATACTATCACTGACACGTATACGGACGATGTGTGGGGCGCGTCGTCAAGCAAGGAGGAAGCGAGCCGTCGAAAGGGAGAGCTTGAGGAGAAATGGGATCTGACAGACGTGGGGGAGAACCACTATTTCTGGGTATGAGGATTGACCAAGATCTTGAGGCTGGTACGATCTCCTTCTCTCAGCGTCCTTACTGGGAGAACGTCTTTAACGACTTCAATCTCACGCACCTTACTCCTCGCTCCACACCCCTTCCCGTAGGCATTATCCTCGACCATTCACAATCGCTACCACTCAGGCTGAGCGAGACGAGATGGAGGAACACCCGTACCGGCGCCTCTTGGGACGAGTAATGTGGGGACAGCTGGCCACGCGTCCTGACTTGTGTTATCCTGTCAGTGTACTCGCTCGTTTCCAGACCAATCCTGGTATGGCACACTGGAAGGCCCTCTTGCACGTTCTGGTTATATCAAGGGCACTACAGACTACGGCGTCGTCTACTCACGCAATGAACCTCTCGTTCCAGTCGGTTTCGTTGACGCCGATTACGGTGGCTGTCGGGATACGATGCGGTCAACATCGGGGTACGTCTTCACGATGGCGGGAGGTCCAGTCTGCTGGAGCTCGAAACGTCAGGCGACGGTAGCCCTTTCCACGGTTGAGGCTGAATATATCTCGCTCACACGCGCTGCCCAGCAAATGATGTGGATGATGTCGTGGATGGAGGAAGTTCGTCTCCCTCAGCCTCGCCCAGCTTTGCTTTATGGTGATAACCAAGGCGCCGTGGCCTTGACGTCCAACACCAGGTCGCACCATAAGGTCAAGCATATCAATATTCGAGAGCACTTCATCCGCGAGCTTGTCCAGGCGGGCGACTTGAAGGTTGAGTTTATCCGAGGTGACTCAAACCCTGCGGACATGTTCACTAAACCGTTGGCTCGTGACGCGCATCACCGTTATTTGGAGGCTCTCAGTATTATGGCTATGGACTAGTACGGATATGGGGGAGTGTTGGAGGATATCCGTCCTATATACCCGTATGTTTTACTTTCGATCGTCTCTCGTTCTTACTTACTTTATATATCATACTCCTGTCCTTCCGATCACCTATAAAGTCTCTCCGTAGTTACCCGCACACCTCAGTCGTTCTACCATCGCTGTGCCCGACTGAGGTGTGTATATACCTTACGATATCTATCACTATTACTCACGTTCCTTCGTAGCTTTTACTTATATCCTTATTCTATTAGGTATAGTACTCAATACACAGTCGTTCTACCATCACTGTGCCCGACTGAGCTTTTACTTATATCCTTATTCTATTATAGCCTTCCCTTGCTGCTTTGACTAGTCAGTGCCTAGATCCGCAATCACCTCATAGTATACAGATCGCGAGCTCGATGTATTATGGTGTTTTCGAATTATATATGTGTGTTTTTCTATGTCAGTGCTTTTCCGTTTCTACCCCAGACCAACTGTACCGGAAACAGATGTATATTATATATTACAGGCAAGCATTAGATTATCAATAGCATGTGAGAATTCATCTCAGTTGGAACATAAAACATAAAGAATGACACGCAAGCAGGAAGAAAAATGCACCGTCGCAGTCCTAGGGTGTACATTCCTCTGCCGACTCGGACAATGTGCCCTGATTCCAACACATGAGACTGGTGACATGGGGACAATCTCGTTCTTCCCGCCTTGCAGAGAGTAGCTGGAGTTCGCTGCTGGCAAGGGTCCAGCTCGGATCCGCGCCAATCGGTGTTCCGCCAAGCGAGGAAATCTGCGACAACGGTACTGGATAGACGTTGTAGTGTCGATCTTGAAGCCACGCGGTCAACGATACAGGTTGCGAGGTTATAGCACCCCATGTATTGCAAAAATCATGCTTGCTGGTTGTCATCTCGTAATCCTCCCTACTTCTAGTAGTATCCAGGTGTTAATGGTACAGAGATGGACATATGACAAGCGTACCGTGTACATGGGTTTGGTTGCTCGGACTCCTCGCTTCAAATCCAAGATGCTACGAATTGTTGGGGTATCGCCGGACAAGTCTGGGCGATAAGCCTGGAAATATGTCGTCCAGCTGGCCATAGCGTAGTTGGGGACGAGGGTCAATTTGAGGTGGATAGGTCAACGCGAGGTCGTGGTAGTAGTCAACGAAGTCGCCGTTGGTTGGGATTGATTGGAAGAAGCTGATGAATCCTGTTGGTTCGGTCAGTCGGGGATTGCTTCAACCGGAGGCTTGCAACCTTGCCTTGAACTTGCCCGACATATTCACTTGCTTTTACTCAATTCTCCAGGTATCGCCGGTATTAATGAGGGTGTAAGCATTTTATGCAGGTATTACTGACCTAAATTCCTCTATTACTGCTCCACGGAGTCTATATTTCCCCTGTCAACGCACAAATCCTGTATACTACTAGTCCTTTTTACTCTACGTGTTGCAGAAAGACACTGCCACGGTGCTGATATTTCCTTTTGATTAAATAATGATGATTTGTTATTATTGAACATATTTTCATAAGCCTACGAAGTTGCTAGGGCAAGGCATGAATTTTCATCAGACGAAGCTCCGAAATCAGCAAATCCATTCGAAATGCACTTTACCAACAATGATTTCCGATATAACTATGGGGTATGGCATGAAGAAATAATTATCATATACTCGCAGAATGCTTAACGAGCCTTGAACGAGCCTCGACTGCATCATTCGGCATTGAAATGTCGCTGCTCTTAACCAAACTTTCCTCCCTAACAATGCATTCCGATATACGGAGAATAACAGAAAGTTTACTATATGCTGAACTTACTCCGACAAGATGACAATTGGTAATTGCGGCATTATATTTACGCTACTGTGAGCAAAAATTACCATCGACCGAATCACAGATTCACAGACGGGATACTCACTAGGGTCAAATTCAGTGTCCTGAATCATCTGCAGGATTAAACAAGACGGACATGTTGACAAGGTTTGTTATTGCAAACAAAGGTCATAATAAGGATAGAAGACACCGAGTGCTAACATGTTCGACTCGGTACTTGTTAATTAATATGCTGCCGCCAAGCAAGCAAAAGTAAAGGTGCTTGATCTAAGATTTGCAGTCCGTTCGCACGCCAAACGAATAGAAGACGACTAACAATGCAATTCGAACCCTTAGAGGCGAGATAAGCATCCACGGCTAACTTGAATCTCGGCGACACACTATCTAGTTAACACCGTCGGATGCATGACACAATAACATAACCCTCCGTACTGGTTTCCACGCGACTCACAAATTCCATCTTGCAAAAAAACTAAGGGGAGGGCCCAGGAAAGGCAAGGAAATTGTTGCAGGAGACACTTGGCGTTCTTTAAATCTACAAGCTACGCTTGGAAAGTCAACAACACAAAGCCACCACACAAATTAGACAGCGCCCTTTATTGTACTCTTCCCTGGGATCGTTCCGAAGAATCAGAACAGTCGTTCTCCTAGGACGAGTGGCGAAAAGCGTCAGAGAATGTCGATGCATGGACTAGGGAATTTATACGAAACTGATTTGGACCGTGTAGCAGAACACCGCATGAACGCCCTAGCAGCCGAATCAATCATAGACGAAGCAGCCCCGGAAGACTCTTTGTTTGCCTTCATTGTTGAATGAAGGCGCTGTCGCCCGTTTGGTTTTGGTTGCAGTGACCAAATAGTCCTTGCCCATCCGCTACAGTGACAGATCGGGCTTTCCCTGATTAATGAGCCGTCCCTCTTCTTCACAAGTTTCGGAAATAATCGGGAATCGCGGACGTAGTAACAGATGTTGAGGACAAGTAAGCGACATGATGTGTACCTGAAGTCCAATTTGGAGCAGCGAACATCTTCGAATGGGATCTGAGATCCCTGGCACGATCCAACAGCCGTTTCTGGAGCTTGTCGGTATGCGTCGGTTCACATAAGGCGCAGAGCAGGTGAGCTCCATGTCACAGACAGTGAGCAAGCCTGTCCACCTGAAATGCACCCTTTTGGATGTTTTTCATCAGCGACTGCAGGTGATATATCAAATACTCACGGTAGAACTAGGCGATTGATATATCACGATTTACGGTATCCAGCAGTCATTGATATATCACCCTGCGGGGTACAGGTGGTCTTTACCTGTTTCCTTGTTTTTCCTCTTTTTCTTCTTATTATCTTTTTCTTTCCTTGTTCCAGAGGGAATTGACATTGCGCATTTATAAATAACGGTCATCAGTAGATGATAGGTTACTCACATGATTTCGGGCCAGGAGAATTTTGCGAGCGATCCTTGCGAGCTTGCGTTCATTTGCGTTTTACTTGCGATCACTTGCGTTCCTATCAATGCGTTTATGATCTCATCAATGCGTGTTATTACTTATGAATGCGAGCTAAATTTACTGACCAGACTACCTCAAAACTTCCTCGATCCTTACGAGGCTTAAACACTGTTCTGGATAGATAATAACATCAAGTAAACAGTTTAAGACCTGCTAGACAGTAAATTACATGCGCGCGAGGTCCCCAAGGATGGTCCAGTGGTCTGTTGACAGCATACTACCATCACAATATTAGTGAAAGTCTGAATGCAAGCTTTCTAACATGGCTCGCAAGCGTTCTAAGATGACTCGCAAGCGTTCTAGCATTGCTCGCTAGCGTTCTGACAAGTCTCGCTAGCGTTCTAGCATTGCTCGCAAGCGTTCCAGCCTTGCTCGCAAGTGTGACATGTTTGTCACATTTGCTTTATCCAAGCTTTATCTCCGGTTTACATCTAAGTAACTGTATCATCGCTGGTTTCTTCACTTGTTGTGGTCTTCTCTCCATGATCTGAGTCTGTATTTTGCTGTGGTATTACTAAATGCTAGCATATATACTCGAGTTCTCTGAACACGAGAACTTAGCAATTCTATAGGGCCTAAAAGCGTACTGATATGTTCTATCATCTACGAGTGGCAATTACCCTCCCTTAATCTGCGACGGCTACGCTTGGCTTCTGGAAGACATTCCTCACTAGGATCAGCAGTCCTTAAGTCACCTGGCTCTGCATCGATCTCAGACACAGCCTGACGCTTCAAGTTTGGCATACCCTTTGACAGCATTGTAGGTCCTAGGCGTGTTGCTCTTTGCACTCGTTCCCTTCCCTCTTCCTTCTCCCGTTCTGCTCTATGCCATTGCTCGAGTTCTTCTTTATCAAAGTCCGGCCCTACCTGAACTAAGTACGGCAGCTATTAACAGCTGAGGTCGGCCTAGTATCCTAGAGGAATGGTAGCAGAACACAAAGAAAGATACAGTAGCGCGACGTATTAAACGATGAAGACGTGGCAGTAGAGAGTACGTTCCGATTTGGGTTCTTAGATGGCCGATCAGTTCGTGATTGTGGCTGTACCGACTGCCGTGCTCACATTGATCAAGGAATCTTAAAGTCTGGGTATCTACAACACACAGCTGAAGTATTTACAACGCTTTCACACATCAGGATAACTAAAAGTTGAACTTAGGCTCGATCTCGGAGGATCATGTCACGCTCGCAAATGATGTCACACTCGCAAACGCAAACGCAAATGTAGGCTCGCAATGGAACGCAAGCTCGCAAGGGTCGCTCGCAAAATTCTATGTGCCCCATGATTTCCTGTATCGTAAATGAACTACTCTATATGCTGTGGCGAGGTTGTCCCGGATGGACTGTTTTAGAATTTGTACTTGTGACAATCACAAGAAGATCAACATTAGTGAATGAACGTCGTCGACTCATGTAAAGCCGCTCCTCCTGTAAACCCAGTCAATATGTAACAACGAACCTATTCGTAAGTGAATACACCTTGGAAATTTGTTTCAAAATTGTTTATGATGACCCTCTGAAAGCTGCCCACTACTATCAACAGCGGTGGTAGGACTGGGTGGTTGTGGACAACCAATACGATAGTCTATGTTCCTTTGAGATCAGTAATCCTTCGCAGCGACTTGATATTGCCTACGACTGAGGTTGACTCACCCTACTGCAGAGATCAAGCACAGCTTTCTTTCGATTTGGCGCTGCATAAACGCCCAGCAGACTCGTAGCAGTCTCTTTGGACGACAACCCAACTGCAGTGAGCGACCCAAGATTTCTGCCTTACGCAGACAACGAAGTTTGTGACAAGTCTGGCGCAGGACTGTTGGATTGTCAATGTCGTAGTCCCAGCCAAAGTCTGGATCATATTCATCAGGATCGTACGGCTGATCGGAAGGTAGGGACGTCATTGGAAGAGCAGTTCTCGTTCGAAGGGCTTGCGACTCAATGTAGTAGAGTTCTGAAAAGTAGTCATTCGTCGGCAGAAATCATTATATAACGTTGGGAGCGTAGACACGTTCCGGTCCCTCCGCGAGCACGTGTGCTCTAGGGTATAGCTTACCCTTGCACTATACCATCCATTTGCCTAGCGAACTACTCGATGCGGTTCCAACATGATGAATACAGATATTAAATCCTCGGTGTAGCGATACTGCGGGAGCAGATACGTAATTCTTCAGTGCTGAAATGAAATGAATTCGGTGATTGTCCAGCAACACCTGTTTGAAGGCTTGAATATTCTCTATTTTTCATTTGTATTAGTACTGATACATGCAGTCGCGTACTCTGCAACACCTTTTCTTTGGTATATCTAGGGGAAACCTGCCGCGCATTCACGTTAAAGATGATGCCAAGCTCATGATATACTTCTAGACGAACTTCCAGACTTCACCATTATTACATCCGGCTGCGGTTTCTATTTAGCCAAGAGCAACCGTGGCACGAATACGGGACGCACAAATGTCACTCGAGCTCGGTCATAACGGCATGCAGATGTTTGTCACGAAAGGTGGGTAAGAAGTGATATCTGAAATTGACATGTCTTTGAAGCAAACAAAAATAAGGAATGGCGCGGCATAGAAGGAACCACGGTACTCACTTCGTCTCATAATTCTTCAAATCGAATTTCCGAAGAACGTTCGCAAAGAGGATATACAGTTCGCACCATGCCAGGCTTCAAGCTGATGTCAGAAGAATCAAAGTAACAAGGCGGCGCGTAACTGACTTGATACCAAGACACGCACGAGGGCCCTTCGAGAACGGAATCAGGTATTTATCGAGGGACACCCCAGGTTGGAGCCATCGGTCAGGGTTAAAGCAATGAGGGTCAGGGAAGATCTCCTCATTCATGAGGACAAACGTGCTGCCAATACCAACGGTGGTCTGCGAATTTATTAGATATACGGTTTCGAGTTAAGATTGTGGTTGGCAAAGCTTACTCCGGCGGGAACGAGGACACCCTCGATTATGGTGGGAGAGTCGACGATGCGTGGTTTGGCGACGGGAACGCCGTTGCTGATTCGTAAGGATTCTTTGATGACCGCGGTCTGTTTTGATGGTGAGTTCTCGTGTGAGAGCAGGAAGATGTGTGGCTCACCAAGTACGGTAGTTTCTCTAGCACCTCAAAGGAGGCGGATGACTCTTTGCTGGGCCACACTTCGAGTAATTCTGACATCAGTTTGGAATAGATATCCGGGTTTTGCATGATGTGGAAGAAGCCGATGGTCATTGTGTTACCCGTCGTATCGGTTCCGGCAAAGAGTAGATTTTGGGCCTAGGATGACAATCACAAAAGCAATTTGAGAAGAACACGCGAGGCTCCCGTACCTCATCCGAAAGAGATTTCTTAGATGGTATCTCGCCCGACTTGAATTTCTCCGGCGACAGCAGGCTATGATAAATAGTCTCGTGCATGCCATCGAGGGACGAGGGGTTTTCTATGATCCCGTCGATCTGAGTGGAGAGTGCGTTTCGCAGCTCAACGAATCCGACGGTATCAGAATTGAGATAGTGCGTGAGGGACTCGGGGAGGCGGTAGAGTAGTTGGAGGACGGGAAAGTGGCGAATGGTGGTCATCATGGGCATGGCACGTTCGAGACTGAGAAGGATTGGGTGAGAGAAGTCTGGAGAGGAGAGGGCATCGAATGAATGGGAGTAGCAGAAGGCGGTGATAATGTCCATGGTTAGGGATTTGAAGGCGGCGTAGAGGTTGACGGGCCTGTCTGAATAGTCTTTGTGAACGCGGGAGATCAGGGTGTCGACCTAAGGGAAGCGTATGGTGAGTTGGGATAAGGTCGAAGGAAGGGTTGACTTGCCTTGGATTGGATGATGCCTTCGAGCTGGAGGATAGATCGACGAGAGAAGAAAGGCAAGAGTACGTCCCTTCGTTTCTTTGCGACGGCATGGTCAGTGAACCCAAACGAGGACTCGTCTTGGGCGAAGCAGAAGTAGAAATTCGGGTCTTTGATGAATTTAACTTGGGACGAGTAAATGGAGAAGTATGCTTGCGGGTTGCTGAAATGTAGCTTCAGAGATACAAGTTAGTCAAGTAGACGTGATGGCGTTTGTGAGGAATTTTACCTCATTTGGATTTATGCGAACGACGGGTCCTGGGTTGGATCAGTAGATAAACGCAGGTAGAAGATTGAGGAGACGTACCGTATATTTTATGGAGCTCCTCGAGTTTTTGGACAAATACGCCGTCGCAGAATACCTCGTAGTATGTTTGATACCAGCCTGTGAGAGCAGCTAGGCGAGGCCCCGGAAACGATTTGAGAGGATGGAAGAGTAAACGGTAGACTGCTAGGTAAAGGACATAAGAAAGGGCAAGAGGAGCTATGGCGTCGCTGTATCTCTGCATTGGGGACATACAGTAGCCATACTTGGTAGAAGGACTTTTATTAGTGACCCATTGTTTACGTGTTTCGCTTCAAAGATCTATCACAACTCTTGCGATTGGTTGACTATAAGGCTTGGGTCTATCATGGGGTCCCCATAGAAAGCTATATCAATGCTTGTTGTTCCTTCTGATGGCGGTAATCAGTACTCCAGGTAATAGAAGGGCTGATGACTAGTAAGTTCCACTTCCATCACCTAGTGGCGAGCTAAAGATAAGGACCAGTGGTCACAAGAGATTAACAAGCTCCAGCTGCTGATGAATGTTACTTCATTGATGGAATGCTGTCAACATCCAGTAGAAGCCCGCAGATATAACAGGTCATACGTCCGCGATACGTCGTGTCTTCTATTGGCTATGAATGTACGCGGTACTAAAAACGGCGACTGGCGGACGCACGCTATTTCTTCATTCTGAGAATATGCCGATTGGGCAGTCATTATTAGGAGTTCAGTTTCAGTTTACGTTCGAGAGGTTGCATGCTAAGTAGCATTGGGTGGCGCCAATGGCATATGTCTTCGTAGTGTCGCTCGATATGGGAAACACTGTGATAAGAGAGAATAGAGACTAGTCTCTCGTAGACAGACAACGATACAGACCTATTGACGGAAGGGAGGGACGGTCTGTATGTAGTCTGTTGCTTAATCGGGCCATGTGCCTTGCAACCCAGTTATTACTAATTTGATGGGAAGCCGGCAGCGCGTAACTGATTTATTAACGGTCTTGGGACGCGTTTGAAGCCTATATAATGCTATAAACTTGTGATATAGCGTCTCTTATCGCATAAAATGAATTTATTATGAAGGGAAAGGTGGCACATGCATTATTTTCTGTCCAGACGCGATGACCGGCTTGGAATCGGCACTCTAAACTTGCCGCCGGTATCCTCAAATGCGATTCGGTTTGGCGCAGTGCCGATCGACGGCAATCAAATTATGTCATGCTTTGTAATAACACGGTTGCAAGTAAACCCCCCCGCGTTAAACAATAGACTAAATAGAGACAGACTCTACCCAACATTACCTACATGGAATATTCTTATCGCAAAGTTGCAACTGGAAGGAGCAGCCCGATTATCTCAGCTGGATGTAGGCCTAACACGAGTCCAGGAAGAAAATCGGAGACTAAAACAGGTAGGTTGGTGTCGATGTTGGGCCCCGCGCGATCGGTGGGGAGGAATGCGTTGTCGGAAGTCGGCCCGAGGTTCGCGTAAATTTCAGATAAGGTAAGATTTCCCACGACTACCTTCTCTGTTTGGGATCACGACCATCGACCATCGTTTCCATTGCCTTGCTCTAGATTTTCCCTGGGACTCTATTATATGAAGACCGTTTGCGGCCAGTGCTGGCCTCTGCAAGGGAGCGACGCGAAAAGAATGATCCTCGATGATGATGACGCAGGTACGTAGACTACCCTTTTCTCTCTGCGTGATAAAAATTATCAGAAATTCTACAGCAGGTGTTCTGGATATCGTGCTCGGAGCATATGCATTGTGGGCGCCATCGCCAAGGTTTTCTTGAGGTAAGGGCCTCGACGTGTCCTCTTTTCGTCACTCATCGCGTCTATCAGCACTGTCTGTACAGCGGCGCTGACTTCAACATACCATCGCTATCACATCCAAGGTGAAAATGGTCAAATATTTGATTTATGGATTCTCGGATCGCTTGGGGCAACCGTAGTTTGCATATAAGGGTCCTTTATGGCGAAAAGGCGCGTGACAACGACCGCTATCATGTTCTGTTTCTTGATGCGCTTCACGATATAGCCCTCTTCGTCGAGCTCAACATCGGCTTGCTGCGTATCGGCAGCGGGTACAACCAAGTGCAGCAACATACCTGGACTATAGCAGTACTGCGCTGGCCTATGAGATAGCACTGACAGGTGCCGGTCGTGTCTGAGTGGCTTCGTCGTGTTCTGTGGACGCTGCGCGGGCTTTTGCCGCCCGTGAATCTTGCCGCGCGTCGTGGCGAACAAAGGACAAACCCATGGCTACTCAAAATATCTCCGGCGTTGCCATCTTCTCTACACGACATTCTCCATCATTAAGGCTTCTGTCCTTCTATCGCCATCGGAGATCAGGCGGCCCTGCTGCGAGGCGTTCACGCACAGGCTCGTCGCTTCGGTGTGTAATCTTCTGTTCATTTATGTTACTCGACTCTGAATGTGTTCCGTTTAGCAGGGGCCAGGAGAATTTTGCGTTTGTGATTTGCGTGCTTGCGTTCATTTGCGTTTTATGTACAATCATTTGCGTTCCTATCAATATACTTATGACATCATTACTGCGTGTCATTACCTATAAATGCGAGCGAAATTTATGTACCAGACTACGTCAAAGGCGTTCTTAATCTTTAGGAGGTTTCAACACTGTTCCGGATAGATTACAGTGTCAAGTTGATTGTTTGAGACCTGAAAGACAGTAAAATACCTACCCACGAGGCGCCTGTGGATGGTCCGATGGTATTTATGTACCGTACATCCATCAAAAAATCAGTGGAAGCCCGAACAGAAGTTACAAAAGTCAAATCATATGAACGCATGCACCAATCAAAGTAACGCAAACGTTTCAATCAAGAACGCATGCGTTAACTTGATTTATGCATGCGTTCAGACATTTCTCGCATGTGTTTAAGTAAGAACGCGAATGGTAAAACATCCCACGCATGCGATGCAAAGAGAACGCATGCGTTACCAAGTGAACGCAAATGAACGCAAATATGACACACCTGTCACGTTTGCGTTTGACACTGGATCAAGTCAAGTTTAACTCCGGTTTCACTAGCGTTTTTACTCATCACGGTCTCGTGTGTTGGATTGACAAGTGTCGCGCATCACAATTAGTCGGGATCTTCGGTTGTCGAGTATCAGGCAAAGAAGTGTTGCTCTTCTCCTCGGCTTTAGTTACTTCATAGCAGTGATTCTATTAGTGTACATGGAAGTAGATAAATACGTAGGTGAACAACGATAACCCTCGCCTGTTTGCGAGGGTTCCCTGCTAAATCCGAGTGAACGGCTGGAGAATTACCGTTCATTTCAACATTGTGTTACTTATCTGCACACTTATTCCGGCCTGGTATTACTCAATGTTGGCTCATGTACTCGTAGTTACTCTGCGAAAGCGTACTGACACAATAAATCTTCCATAGACTGTCAGTCTGTCATCTATGAGTTAGAATCAACCTCCCTCAATTTTTGACGTGTGCGCTTAGCTGGTGGCTGGTATACCTCACTATAATCAGTGGGTTTTAACTCGACAGATTCCTCCGGGAGTTCGGAAACAGTCCGGCGCTTTCTCGTACCCTTTCTCAGCAATGTGGGTCTTGGGTGTGTTGTCAAGATTATAGATAAGACACATTCCTCCGAGGTGATTTCTCACAGTAAGAGTTGCATCCATTGGGCCAGGATCCTCACGAACTTCACTATCGATGTCCTTGGATTCGGAGTCGGTTACTAGAAGCCAGGAGGCGATTTTGCACCTGATTTTTTCTGGCAAACACATTAGTACGAGAGCTTAGCTGGATTTACAACACATAATACAGGTGTAGTACACTTTCAGACTCAGGAAAGGCATCCAAGACGAGAGAGAATCGATCGTGTCACGCACGCAAATGATGTCACACTCAGAAACGCAAATGTATTTCATCGAATGCAAATGCAATTTATTCAATCGCATGCATATGAACGCAAACGCAAATGCAAACGGAAACTCGCAAGGGAACGCAAGCGTGCAAGGGTTAAACGCAAAATTCTACGTGCCCGTTTAGCAGCATCTCCTTCCGTGCCTACGGTCAACTGTTCCCCGTACACTCTTCATCTTATCTACCACCAACCAACGCACGTTTCCATGTTGATGCTACTCAGAAGGTCTACCACGTTCTTCGCCTCGAGCTCTTTCACCTTCGGACCAGATAGCAAACCCCTTCCCATTCACGAACATGATATCATCCTCGAGCGGCTTCTGCGAATTATCACACTTTCTTGCTTGCAACGTCAAGTGTCCAGAGAGACAGTTACGAGTCTAGTTGTTGCGTGGCGCTGGAAGGAAAGCGTTATCGGAAGTCGGCCCGAGGTCCGCGCAAAATGCCAGCAAGGTAAATTCTCACGAATCCCTTCTCTGTTTGAGACCACAACCATCGTCCGTCGTTTCAATTGCCTTGCTCTATATTTTCCCTAGAACCTTATTTCGTCCACCTTCATGGGTCTGTCTATCATATTCGCAGTTAGGGTTGGCCTCCGCAACTGACTTCAAGGGAATGACGCGAAAGAAATGCTCCTCGACGATGATGAGCTAGGAAAGGTAGACAGCTATTTTCTCGCTTTAGATAATGAAACTCATCAGAATTTCTGCCGCAGAGGTTCTCGATATCGTGCCTGAAGCATATATCTCGTAGGCGCTGTCAACATGGGTTCCTCGAGGTAGATATCTTGTCGTTTGCTCTTTTTCGTTACTCATCGCGTCTGTCAGCACTATTGATACAGCGGCGCTAACTCAGACTGTCGTCGTTACATTCAAGGTGAAGGACGGGGCGGGGACCTGATTTCTGGAGTTGCGAATCGATTGGGGTGGCCGCGGCTTGATTATAAGGGCAAGGCGAAAAGGTTCGTGACAATAACCGTCATTATTTTCCTTTTCCTGATGTGTTTCATGGTATAGCCTCCTTTAGCTCAACTCAACACCGGCTTGCGGCATACAGTCACTAATCCTGGCCACCACTGAAGTCCGTTTGTCCACAACAGAGCTCTGGCAAACGGCAGAACCTGGACCATAGCAATTATGCGCTGGCCTACGCAATGGGTGTCAGTTTCTCTGGCTTTGTGACGTTCCATAACCGTCGCACAGACTGTCCGTTTGGCAGATCCGTTATCTTTCCTTACCCGTAATCAGGAGATACCGATGCTTCAAATCTTGCAATAAAGTTCGTTCCTCGTGGCAGGCAGTATATTGGCCGAAAATAACACACTATGGACAGCGTCTATCGAAGGTGCGTTCAGGGGTGTCATAAGGAAACGTAGCTCGCTGTTACGCAATCATATATATATTGTAAGGCAACACGAGCGAAGGAAAGACGTCGTACTGGGGTTTGTTGGAAATGTGTTCATTGCTTTGATACGCTTGCTACTACGAGCATACTATGCAACAATACCATTGATAAAACCCAAACGATAAAAGAATGGCCCTAACCTCGTCAGTCTCCACACCGTATCAGGTAGTGCAACCCAATACATCAACCTCTCCAGCACCAGCAACCTATTGTACTAGCCGTCCACATTCCGAACATCCCTCCGATAGACAAGTCTCCATTTCTGGCCGTTCTTCTATCTCCAACCTAGGGTTGGGGGAAAAACCTCTCCGAGGTTGGCCGCTAGTAATTTACCTAGGCCGCCCGGGATGAGGTTTTTTACGGAGTATTTTACCATGTAAAATACATAGTCACGTGATTATGTAATTCCATTTTCGGCAGCTGCTCAGCGATTGTGGCTTCATTGCTACCAGCAGTTGTCAAAGCATTCAAGGCTCAGTGGTCCTCGTGAGTGCTTACAATACATTTTATAATACCAAACTAATCATATATCATTCATTACAGTCAAAATCTATTGTATAATCATCGTCGTTGCCTGGTGCTGCCTGATTGGGCAAAGCCTTTTCTTCAGGCACTGTCCTATCACTTGAAGCGCCTCCCAACACAGCCAACATAGCAGTAATGCGCTTTGAAGCGAAATTGATAGGCGTCTTGATAGCAGCATACTTGTCTGGTCGTGTAGGAGCTTGCATATGGTCTGCATCGAGCCATTCATCCGAGGTTTCATCGTTTGCCGGGGTCTCTACAACAAGAGATTTGTCGTGCGTTGCTTGATCGAGCACTTTTCGGACACTACTGAACCTGATGCTTGTAGCTTTATCACCCTTTTCCTTTCTTAAGCAAGCCTAGCAACGAAAGGAGATCTGGTTAGTCAATACCAATGACTGACAGTCCAATTCACTGACATTGTGCTCGTTTGTGTAGAACTGTCCAATCTGGGTAATAGCTGTCATAGTCGACACTTTCAGCTGACTGCGCGGCTTGGGTGTCATAGCAGTGAACTTGGATACAGTACGTTCCTCTGGCATAGAGTTAACCCGAACGGAATAAACTTTGATTGCAATGTGCTAAAACCAAGTTTTGAGAACCAAGATTACGACAGAAAGAGAGACGTACCGGAAGAAACTGGCCCCCTGTTAAATCTCCAGCAATGATCTTTTCGAACCATCTGATAACGGCGAACGGCTGACTTTCGTCAATCGGAACATTGTACGGATATTGGCGTTGGGAGTAACGAAGCATCTCATCTTTCCATGTCCGCCTGAAATCTGCACCTCGGCCGCACCACTTCTTGAATTCCACCCGCGCCCCGCTTTTGATTTCTTCAGCAGCAAGTCCGCCAAGGTACATACTTGCGAACTTGTGAACGGAAGGGTACTGGACATCTTGTAAAGATTTTTCTGCTGGTTCGGATTTGAAGACGTCGCTCTCAAGATTGGCTGATGGGAATCAAGGTGTCAAAATTGAGTTTAATTGACCGGGTCAGAAAGCAAGGGAGCGCACCAGGATTCAGATACGCAGCAGCCAGATATAAAGGGGTATAGTAAGTGCCTCCTTCTACGAACAAATCATTATGCCGGTGGTGTATTATATCCAGAAGTTCTTCGCGGACATCATTGGGAAAATGATTCTCATCATCGGAGATAATATTGATCATCTCCCCAATTGTCGCATGCCAAAATAGACAGACATCACCGGCATTAGCATCATTGGACTCGAGGCATGCAAGTGATTTTGTCGCTGGTGTTCCTACTGAGACGAGTTGACTAAGATTTGATTGAAACGAAAGGGCCTTGATGGAATGGATTCCGCTGGATTTGTTGGGTGCACCAAAATAGTCAGCGAGTTTCTAAACAAGATACATTTTAATGCAAATTCATTCAGATAGACTGATCAACGCACTGAGAAATCAGCCTTTCCTCGCTCAATAACTTTCTGGATAGCGGGGGTGCATCGTTGAACAGACTTCAAAGAGTAAACAATGGTTCCAAATCGTGTCTTCCCGACAGCCTGCAAACCTCTAGTAATATTCAGATCAGACCGTGCAATTTTAAACTCGTGAATGCCCATATGCGATGTATGGAAAAAATGAATGGTTCCTCGGACAACTTTGATTGTCTGATTTGAATAGTTAGCTGCTTGCTACTTCCATGTGACTGTCCAAGCTTACCTCCTCGAAGAAATCAATGCGAACAACATCCTTGATGAGATTACTGATGTAATGGCATATATCGGGATTGCGAATGACGGTCTTCACCTCTTCAACGAGAAGTTTCTTGCAGAGGTGAGTGCTTCCGGTACTATCAGAGGTAGCCCCAGAGAAACGCTCTCGTCCAATCCAGTCCATAACCTAAAGGAGATGAATCATTCTGAATCCCCACAATAAGCTGATTTCTCATGTACCTCAAGTACTAAATTCTTGATCCAAACTCCGGTATGTGATACTCCAGTTGCTTCTCTCCCCTCTAGCAAATACACATTGCGCTTCATATCCGACACATTCACAGTCCAGAATGCCTCCCGACCCGTAGTTGTTCCACCGTCAAAAGATATGGTAAGATTCCATTCATTTCGTAATGCCTTGAGCTGGACATCAGCAATAGCTGCTTGTTCCGATGGAATAAGCTTATTGTCAAGCCGATCGCGAGATGGCAAAGGGTATTTCGGATCTGCCAGCGCCCAGATATCAGCCCAATACCACTGTGCAGCCAGGCTCGTTGGCAGTCCTCCAGCACAGAACAGGATGACGAGTTTCAGATCCATCAGCTTGTTCCTGGCCTCTCGTCCTTTTCAAGTGGATTGCTCATACATTCTTTCCACTAGATTTGGTTCTTGAGTGGTCTCCGCATAATTTCCTGATCCATTGGCACTCCCTGAGCCTGTTGTTCCCAAACGCAAGGTTTTCACGGCACGAACTTCGCTACTAGTAGCCACGGTCTTCGTAACGATTTTTTCTTCCATCTCCTTCAACTGATTAGATGGTGCCATACTCTGGAAGTATGCTGAGACCATACAACGCATCTCGTCTGTTGCCCGGATACAGTCTCGGAGGACATGTTTTGCGACACGCTCTTTATTCCGAGTAGTATGAAATTCTCTACAACCTGGTGTCGCACAGCGATAGCCTTTGACTTTAGGCAGTATTCCAGAGCTGTAGGTCTTCCAGGTTTTGACAGTGAGCTTCTCCATCATCTCGTCTTTTGGACGGCCGCCGACATCTTTGCCATTCTTGTCTTTGCGTTTTGCAGTATCGGAAATGTCTTCGAAATGAAATTCGGCATCATCAGATGCATCAGAATCGAAGTCGTCACCATCGCGCTTCCGTTTTGATGTACTGGGAGTTGAATCATCAGGATCAACGCCTTTTGGGACAAGTCGATCCATATAATAATCCAAAATCATCTTGGGAGCATCAGGATCAATCAATATGGAAGGTTTTGGCAGACGGTGTTTGAGAATAGGTGCAGTCGTTTTAGACCTGGATGCTGATGGCACAGACTCAGGGGTCGGAGGAGATGGGATCGCATCGAAAGTAGCTGCTGTGAGAGCTGCGTTACTGGCAGGAATAATCTACATGCATGTGAGATTTGAGCTATAACTACGACATAGACAAGACTCACTGGCATGTCTGTAAAATCTAAAATGTTCTTCAGCATACGAAGCCGCCCAATGAGACATTCATTCGATGATAGCAACGGAATTTCGGGAAGGAAGTAGTGACTGATTGAGTCGATGCTTAAGATTCCACATGAGAAGCTGTCCCTCTGCCGTGTAAATGGCAATGGAACAATCTCGAACTTGTCAAATCCATGTCGCGTCAACCACCAGTAAAGGATATCAATGATTTCAGTAGGCAACGGGGAGTCGAATGAGTCTGAGTATCTGATTTTTGCTTCAGCAGTGTCCACTACGAGCGCAATCCAGTGGTTTCCCCAGATACCGGCCTCTTGGTTCTCCAGGACTGTTTTTCCATGGTCCATTCGCACACAGACAGCAAATCCCACACGCGACAACGATCCAGCAATTAGCCGTTGCGATACTGGAAAGTTCTCGTTCTTGTCCGAAGCTCGATATTTCATCGTAAGTGATTGGAAGAAGGTCGGCTCGGCAATCATCACCCCCTGGAGTCCTGCATTGTCAAGACGGCGTTGCAAAACAGCAGTCATTTGCTCGAGATGACAAGTCTTCAACCATTTCTGCCCACAGTAATGTGCGAGAGTGGTCATTGTCATCATACTGGTGGTGCTGTTTCCGCCTAACGAACTTGGAACTTCCATGTTCCAGTGCAGCACAAGAATACGAGCAATGAGCTCTTGGGCTAATGCTTCTTTGCGCTTCAGCTGGTCGAGAAACCCGAGAGCTTCGTTCCAAGACATCTGTGCTTCGGAAATCGCATGGATACGACACCACCACAGGATGATCCAGAATGGAAATGCAAGAGAACCAGGTGTAGCTGCGCCTGATGGGTTCGAGTATTGAACAGTTGAGCATCCTCGTTTATGGGCATCAGTCGCAATATGAAGCAGTTCATTCAGCTGTTTCACTGGAGGAACACGCATAGCACGCAGGATGTGGAAGTTATGCTCCGTGAGAACACTTGTACTGTTGCCAAAGCTTAGCGGAATAGTCTCGTGGGTGATTGGTGGCAAGCCGCGGAACTGTAGAACATCGTTGACAGTCGGTCCAGAGGGAAGGATTAATGGGTGAAAAACTATGGGGATTGGGCAGAGTTTTGAAAATTCTTCGAAAGCATCTGTACTGAGCATGGTAGAGGTAAGTAGTTGGCTGAAGGGCGCGTCGAAATCAGAGTGGGATGATGTTGGGGAAGGCCGGGCTTGCTTAAGTATTCACAGATATAACCATGGCAGGACTATAACAGGAAAGTGCTCAATGCCCAAAATACAAAGTAAAGTCTTGAATTTTGCCATTGAAAACAATAAGGAGCACCGAGGACAATGGTACCAGTCGCTAGCGGATGGGACGTGGGACGCGCGGCAGCACAAAGTCGTTTGCCGCTGCAGTGCCGCAGTTGACCCTTACAGGCACGTGATCTGGGTATTTTACATACTCTTTACCGGCTCGTCGCCCCTTGGTAAATTACATGGTAAATTACACGGTAAATAACCGTAAAAAACCATTTTCGTAAATAACCTACCCTTTTTCCCTCAGCCCTACTCCAACCCACACGGCTGACGGTCACGTGTCAATTTCCTAGGACGTCTTCCACACCAGCGTCGTCCATGCGGACCCATCCATCGAGTTACACCGTCCCCTACACTTGGCGTCCCAATCCATATCCTTCTAAAGTTCATTTCGCTGCTTCTGGTGAAATGTGAACAGTTTCACGAGCAAGCAGGTTGAGATCTGGTGCTGTACCTCCTGATGCTGCTGCACGTGGAAAGATAGACATAATATGTGCTTCGACACCAGGTCAGCTTCCTCCTCCTGTCGCTATCGCGTATGCTCGGAGCAGTTATGGTAGGAATCTGGGCACGGTGATAGATGCGCGTATAACATCGAGCAGGCTTCTCGTTCCCCAAGTGCCGGCTAGTGAGACTCAAACCTCGAGGTCATCGAACGTGCGCTAAGTATCAGGTTCGAACGTGAAAGAATTGGACGCGAAGGACGTGGCGGTCCTTCGCAAGAATAACAATGGGAGGCGATACAGAGTGCTGTCGAGTGCGGATAGGACTGCCTCTGCACCTGAGGGATGATATGTGCCCTCGAGGTCTTACAATGCCGTCTTGGAGAAATGAAGGAAGAGGGGAATATCGAGCTGGTGACGGTGGACATGCATCAATCTGTGGTATATGAATAGGCTGTCACAAGGCAAAGCAGCGGAGAAGTATGCAGTTCTTCTGTCGACAACGTCAAAATCAAGACAAGTCCGTGGTCACTAGTCGATGCACCTTGGATCTGTGATAACTAGTGCATGTAGCCAACACGACGACGAATCTATGCGCCACCAATAAAAAGAAACGCTCTTCACTCGCTCCTTCAGCTCCAGCTCAAGTCCTTGCTTTCTGACCCATCGAGTCTCCTGCTTGAAAGAATCGGGGGAAATGTTGGAGTAAGCAATCGAACCTTCAGTGACCTCTAGACAATGTCGTCAGCATGGGCGGCCCGGACGCACAACCTGGTAAAACTTGATTATCAACGCAGGGAAAGTGCAAGGATGTACCGGGAATAAAAGATCCGAATGTTCCCACGCCACCGACGCGATTTCCTCATCGGGCCGGATAAGCAGGCGGTTGATCCCGCCTCCACCATGACGGTCTCTCGTATGGCGACTACTTTCTACGTGATCTTTTTCGACACCTGATACACTTCTACTCTATTGGATATGATCCTTGCAGCCAAACTGACTCGGTACATCACATAAACAAGAAACAAAAGACCGACTTCTGCCCCAAGGGGTTTGCGCATTTTGAATACATGACATCGGGTCCAAAAAATATTTTAGCCCTCACTGGCTCGACCGACCGACCCCCGTGAGAATAATATTCCAAAGTTAGACGTATCACATGATCTATATGACGACATCGTACCCTTTGGTTCTTGCAAGACCCCTGAGTCAACCCGCTCTTGAACTTGTAAGTTGCGGGTTTGGCATGACCTGATGATACTTTAATGCATTATATTAGCTTTCTTGATTTAGACTGCTCACCGAAGTACCGTGGACCATGTTTGATCCATGCCAGGGCAAGTGGCAACACCGCCAAATGTTCCTTTTTTGAAGTTCTGTCCTTGTTCACTGAAATCTCTGGTGAATCATTGTTAGAAAGATAGTAATCAGCTAGAATATATGCTATGAAACACGTCATAATGCTTGGATGGTTCTATTTTTCAGTTGGAGCAGGTGAGGTCCAAAAAGTTTTTTAGGCGTCGCGAGGTCGACCGACCGACCGACCCGATGTGCCGGAACAACAGTCCGCCAACCCCTTGTTCTGCCCATTAATATCACAAATCGGATGACTAGAGCGAACAGGTCTCCCGGAAATCTTCGGACTCTACTGCTGCGCCAAACGATCATCCACGCCAACACGATAGTTCTCAATTCTGATTCTCAAACTATGACTTGCGATGATCTTGCTCTTCAGCTTCAAATGTTGATCAGGGCAATCTGATTGAAATTCGCATAATACTCCCGCGCGAGACATAAACCGCTCCACCAGGCATTAATAATGAGCATGGTGATCGTGGCCCTCTCAACTAAGGATTGTTATCACTGCAGCATTCGAAGGCGCTGCCAGAAGCGGCCAGACCCATTCCCGTTGCTCCATCGTTCTCCGTGTTCAGTTGTTGTCGGTGAGTACCCGTCAAGATAACAGCCTTCCGTCACCTACTGGCAGTTTTTTCTCTCACATTGCAATTCCATCCATGTATTTATGATTGCTCCCACCCTTTCCAGATTTTATTCCTAGATCTTGTTCTCCATGCCTCTGCCGAATGCCTGCGCCATTTGAAGGCAGATCGAGTAATCCATCATCAGATTACCACCTATCTGAGAGAACCCAAAGAGGAGACGACTCTTGAGAGAGTCGAATCAATAATTCCTAATACAGACCATGAAGTTGATATCGTTCTTCTTCATTCTCGCATCGATATATCTACTGCTATAGCATGAATCACGCGCCTTTGGTCATTGGATCCAGCAGATCTACCATTACGCAGAGAGTACTAGTGCGCTTCTTTCAACCGTGATCCGTATATCGCTAATTTGCACTGGTTGAAGCCCCAAAGGTAGCCTCTCCAGTTTCAGAACGCCCTGAGCTGAGCACTGCCATCGTCTTTCGCGTTTGTCTGCTTTCTTGAACAGTGTATTCCTCCTCGTGTTTCGTATGACACTAGATTCGGTACACCTTCACATGACGCAAGTCTAGAATCATTTTAGAGCGTTATACAGCACAGTTTCCTATCCCCGTGATAATAGACGCCCACCCTCTACAGCACATACGTTTCCAAGCACACGCCACCTGCACGCTCTCAATGCCTTTCTCCAAGTTGCCAGTCTCGTCGAGGCTTCTGGTATACCATAGGTCAAGAGGCTCTCCAAGGTCGCTATAGCTGTCGTAGATGTCGTAGAGGTACTCGAGGTATGCATGCCGCTTTTGCCGTCCGGTATAATTCTTGCCTTTTGACTCTGTGCCGTCGATAGGAGCGAACAAAAAGCACAAAGAAGACGACGGACATGAAGCAGCTGTGCCACAGCATTACAGATACAGTCCTCAGTTATCCAAACCCTTATCCGTATGCATGGGGAACGAGAAGCAGCCTGTTTCCGGCACATTGGCGCAGAGATGGAAGGGCCAGTCACCGTTCTCGCGTGCTGTATTTCTTCCACAGCTAATGGTTACCTCACCGACGTAGCCCGCGATCTTAAAGACGCACAGCCCAAATACGGCAGGGCCTTTCTTAATGTCAACAAGTTCCAAGGCATCATCCAAGGTCACAAGAAACATGTCGAGGACTGGAAGATGGACTTCTTGGTATGTGTACTTTTACTTTGCGAAGGCGATGAAGTGGCCCCTTACGTATTATAGATCCACATATCGGGGGACAGTATGTTGGCGCTTATTGAGATCCGCCGCATCCTCGCCGAGATTCGAAACATGAAGGAAACAGCATCGAAAGAAGGATCAGTGGATTCTAGATCCAGGTATCCCCGTACTCGGATTTATAGAAAGGATAGCATGCGACGAGGAGTAATAACAAGCCGTCTCTATTAATTACTCGCGAGACTTGTATCTGTAACTATTACAAATGAACCGATAATCCGCAAATAATTATGAGTCACAGGCCTCACCTACAGAGCGTTCAGTGCCAAATGGGGATAGTCTAGGACTCCTTGGAAAGTAAACAATACCTTCATTGTTGACTTTGGTCGCCATGCAGGAAATGTTTCTCTCCACATTTTGGTTCTGTTGAAGGGTACATTCACTGGTCTGATATCCTGGCTTGATTTTCCGGGTGCCAATCAAGGGGTAAGTAAGTATTGTAAGAAGGTGCGACGACTAATATGCTATCGAGCCGGAATTTAAATCTGGGCTTTCTGTCGTTGTGGTATATGACTAAAGATGCCGTGGAAAGAGACGCGTATTGATATAGCCACATTGAAAGCTCCTACTAACCGAATGGCTGGAAACAACCCTCTCTCTACTTATTCTTCAGCCAAGTGTCCTGGTTCACTGATAAACGACCATACCAATGCTTGAAACGTAATTGTTAGTGCCCGGCTCAAATTAATTCGCTGCTGTCTTATACCAGAGAAACGGCAATTTTACACCTTCCATGTGAGCTGCAAAACGAAGTGTATTGAACTTTGGATGTAGGTGTGAGAGTGAATTAAGTCTATACTGGAATGATAAAGCTATCAATAGAAAGCCTGTGGCCGAACAGTTCATCGGTATCACAATTAATTAATTTCCCGTCAGATCAGGGTAAAAAAAAAAAGGCAGTGATTGCAACAGGCTTTTTCGGGATCCGGAAAACGAACTCCTCCGAGTCCTCAGAGTGACGCACAGCAGCCTGTGGCGTCTCATTCGTCAACAGGAAGTGCATCTGTGTGACTTTCGAATTGCAGTCACCCACTGAATGGATCTACAGCAGAACGTGAGATGCCGCACGAAAAATCTCGAAGCAGAAATATTACCACAAAGTCCATCTTCAGATCATCTACGCGCCTCCTGTAAGCCTGGATGGCATCTCTGAAATCGTCGACGCAGAAGACGCCTCTAAGGCCACGGTGCTTGAGCTTAAAATCTTTGATATCTTGCGCCATCCTTTGAAGATACCTATAACCAGACCGTTGAGTAGCTGTTGAAGAAAGAGAGCAAATAGGAACAGCAACTCACCCTTCCATCTCCCCACAAATATCGATATAACATGACGTTTCCTGCTCTCCTTGCATACAAACGAGGGTGTCGATGACGACAATCGTGTCTGCGATGCTCTGACAGAGCTCTTCGGCATCCTTCTTGTTCTTTCCATTTTGCTGTAGGACAGAGAGTTAGCGACAACATTCACACCACAAAAAGTATCGTTAAACGAACCTCGAGCAGTTTGAAGACAACTCCGGCAACCTTGGCCACGTTCTGGACGTATGGGACACCGGATGCTTCAGCGATATTGGCGACTTTGAGACAGGCGTTGAGTGCAGACATGGTGGTGGGCGGTAAGATTTGTGCTGTAGAGCGTGATGCAGAAGCCGGCGTCAAACTCGCAGTGCTGTGGCGTCAATGAATCGTGCTGTAAGATATGATAAGGTAACCAAAGAACGTAACGATGACGAAAACTTACAGACAGGAATATTCAAGGACAAGAGAATAGGAACTTGCGAACATTTACAAGGTGAACAACGAATTACCATATCGTGAGCTAGGATTGTTTTGTGCATACTTACTCGACGTTGTCGTTGCTCTCCTGAAAGAGTTCGTCGCCTAAGATGGCATGAAATACTGCTCATCGACCACAGTCATGGATAGTGTATGCCTGGCGAGGGAGAATCTAAGAAAAATGAGACATTTTTTAGCAGAAATCGAGCATAAAAACACAGAGAGACACTTACTCGAGGTATATCAATGCCATCCAAAGCGTCACAAAATGAAAACGTACAGCACCCTGGCCGAATGCCCGCTACCTTTCCTCCCTACTTTGATGACCGATATCAATTACCTAACTATATTCCAGACGGTGCATCTAGGTCAACTCTTCAAGGTCCGTACCTGGTGAAGAAGCACACTCATCCCCATATCTGTGGAGGGACACCGGATGCCGCGCATGGACCAAACAAGGTTCAGGGGATGCAGGCATCGTGGAGGTGGTACATTTCTGGTACGGGACTGGGGCTTCTCATTGTAATGTCCAGTAAGAGTAGCGGAACGAACATGTTGGACTTTTCGGTTGCTTGCAACCATAATACGGGCCAAAGTTACTCAGTAAAGCAGCTGCGCTCCGAGTTGCGTCTAGCTTCGGTCTGACGCCTGCCTCCAATTCCAATTCCATCGACGAAGCAGAGGGAGCGAATTAGGATTCGTGGCCACTGTAGCTCTTGAAGTTTCGTCTCGACGGTAGTGCTAGTATCACAAGGGCAGTTGAAAGAGGGATAGTCGGATTATCGATGACGAGGTTAATCAAGTAAAAGCCGGACGTCCCCACGCCATCAGCGCGATTTTCCGTCGGGCCGGAGAGGCCGTCTCGACGTCGATGAGCAGCTCAGGTGTATATGCTTGTCCATTCGGCGTTAGTCGTAGAACCGTCCTTATTTCTCCCTCCTAATCATGTCGATGTCTGACTTTGTAGATCCTCTGCACAAAAGTGATCGCCCATGCAAAGTCGGATAAGGTAAAAAGGATAAAAACCGCTGCATCATGTTCGATTCCTTGTATCCGACTTATGTCGGGAACATGAGTTTAGATGATGTTCACGAGGCGGAGACACAGGAGGGTTAGGATTTCGTTCCACGGTCAGGCAGTTCATGCAGTACACTGAATGGATATAACATAGGTGATAACATTGAGTACGTAATAGATACGACTGAACGGCGTCTATCAGAGGTGCATTCAGAGGCGTCAAAGGGAAACGACGCTTACCTTTCGTAGGTGTAGGAATCAAATGCGTTGACTGCGTTACCGTCAGGACCGACAAAGGCAGCTGAAGACGGAAAGCACACCTACAGTCATGAAAAGCATCGGATGTTCCTTTGACACCCCTAGCGAGCATGATATGAAAATATACCATTAGCGAAGAACAGAAGGGTGACGAGTCGCCCTAACCCTGGCTTTACACTGTTCCCGAGTCTATCATACATCGACCTCCCACATCCCGGACATTTCTCCGTCCAACAAGCATCCATCTCTGGCTAATCTTCTATAACGAACACAGCCCAACTCTAACGGCCTACCGTCCATTTCCCAAAACATCTTCCATACAAGCATCGTCCATGCTGACCCGTCGACCATGCATCCGCTACACCTCGCGTACCACTCCATACCCTCCAGAACCTCATCCCGCCGCATCCCATGAAACATGAGTGGTTTCACTAGTGCGCGCATCGAGGTCCACTCATATGCTGTGAAGCGAACTCGGCTTCGTCCTCCGATACAAACCTCGTCGCTACTGCATACACCGGGAGCCGTTCTCGTATGAATGCAGGCCCAGCGATAGATGCACACCTTTCTATCCCCAAGTCTCGGCTAGTGAGAGTACACCTCGAAGTCATCAAAGGTGCGCCAAGGAGGGACCGGAAGACTGTTAAGGCAGGCCTAAGGAGTTATAGCCGTATGAGGACAGCATCGTGTTCGGTTCGATAGGAATAGGTTTTTTGTTTGGTATGAAAGTGAAAGAGCTTGAAAGGAAGAACGCGGCCAACCGGAGCAAGACTGATGATGGGAGACGGAATGGCATGCCGTCGAGCGAGGATAAGAGACCGTCGGCATCTGGGGTATCGAAGCCAGGATGATACGTGGCTGCGAGGTCTTGCGATGCTATCAGAGGGATTGCCGGAAGAAGCCAATATCGACCTAGTGACGGTGCAGGGTGGGTATGCATTGATGACCTCATTCCCGCATGCTCGCTCTGGTCATCCGGGTCGTATTGACATGACTATATTTTGTCGCGGCTGGTTATCCCTGGAACTGAATGCCATGAGAATTGTAAGAGTCGAAGGGTATGAATGAACGAAATATCACGCACCAGAGCATCTGCGCATAAGGCTTAAGCGTCCCCAGCTGAACCAAAACTTCAAAGCTTCGGGTCGTCGAATCTGATGTTGGACAAGGTACGTGGTCTTTACTGCACTTTGAGTAAGCCGCTGATGAGCTCGACGAACAGACGTTACACTGTCAAACATATCGGGAAACGGAAGAAAACGACACGACATGTCACGTACCTTTTCGCCACCCAGTAGCCTCATATGCAGTGTACGGCTACTCCAGGAAAATCGCCATTTGTCCCTCCAAAACTTGAGTCCACGTCCATTTCTTTCCTTTGATGGTATGTCTGAGCATATCGAGAGTGCTGATGGATGTGATGAGCGACGAAAGGGAATACACGCAGGACCTTACCAAGAGAAAATCGCGTCAATGGCACGAACGAGTCGAAGGCGCCGAGAATAGCAGTAGAAGAACCTGCTGTATATTCCCTAATGAATTTAACCACTCAAAGAGAGCAGGAAAAAAATGGTCTACCTTTCCCGCCATCATCCCTTCGCTCTCAAGTCCTTTCTTCGTCTCGTGTCTCTTCGAAAACTAATCCTCGTGCCGTGAATAACAGAGAAGGGTTTGATACAAGCGCATATAAACGGCGTTCCAGGATGGCAGACAAGGGGTCGATGGTCGCGGTCACAACAAAGGAGTTGTGGGAAATACCGGTCACGTCCTCTATATTTGACATCCGGATTTCGGGCCGAGTGTTGTTGACGCGAACCCACCTTTTACGTTCATGGCCATTCACCCAGTAAGCGAATAAGCAGGGCCTTAGACACCCCGTTGCCCAACGATAATTACTGCATGACCAGTGCCTTCTGAATCTGCCAAGGACCACTCAGACTGTGCAACAACCGCACGACTCGCAAAGGAGCGAGATACGGTCTTCAGAGGTATCCGCTTCAAATTGTGTAGTAATTTATGTCCGTCTTTTTCAGTTGAACCAACGAAGATCACTAGAAGCTCAGACAAACTGCTTCGCGTGAGAAGAAGTCTGGTATATCCACACATCTCCCTGATGATCGCGCGAAGGGATAATCGGGGCACAGATTGGTATAAAGACTGAATTTCCCATATTCATAGGCCTCGGAAAGAAGGATCGGTGGTCCCTCGTACTGAGCTGGCTTTGTTGGACAACATGTTCAAGACACCTGATAAGTCGTCATTCTCCTTTCTTTTCCTTCATTTTCTTACTTTCTTCGGATACATATTAGATCTGAAGTGACAGAATATATTCTGCCGCTGGAGACACTCAGCTATCAAGCATTGATTCTACTGCATGTCCTGGAATTAATTATTTAAAGTCGACCAGTTGTTAAGTTCTGTAATCTGGTAATGTGTAGGCTACCGACTACAATTGAAGTATTATAAGAAGGCGCGGCGAGTAATATTCCCGAGTCAGCTCTTAAACTCGAATTAAAATTGAGGTTTTATGTCCATGTGATATTGTGATGTATGGACAAAGACGCCGGGGAAGGAGACGTACATTATCATGGCAAAGTTAATATACCCTACTGATCTCTCAATAGAATATAGGTAATTTTAGGTGGTGAAGTAAGTGCCAAATATAGAGGCTTGCACGCCTTTCCGTCCATTAGGAACCAAGTACATTCAACAAGTGTATTGTATTTTGGACGTAGCTGCCAGAATGAATCAAATGTATATTAGAACCGTAAGGCTGTTAACGGGAGGTTTCTATCAGGTTACAGATTCTCCCCTTGGCTGTCAGACCAGGGTGTAAAAAAAAAAAGGCAGTGATCACAGCAGGCATTTTCGGGACCTGGAAAACGAACTCCTCCGAGTGACCCACGACAGCCTGAGCCACCGCATTCTTCTTCAATAGGCAGTGTATCTGCGTGACCTCCAAATGGCAGTCAACCACTGAATGGATCTATACAGGAATGTGAGATACAGCACGGAAAATCTGGAAGCGGGAATGTTACCAGAAAGTCCATCTTCAAATCATCTACACGCCCCCTGTAAACCTGAATGGCGTCTCGAAATTCGTCGACACTGAAGACGGCTTTGATACCACCGTGTTTCCACTTAATATCATTCAAATCTTGAGCCATGCCGTGAAGGTACCTGTAACCAGACTATTGAGTAACTGTTGAAGATCGACAGCAAATAAAAATGGCAACCCACCCTTCCATTTCCCCGCAGATATCGATAAAACACGAAGTCCCCCGTTCTCCTTGCATACGAACGAGGTCGTTGATGACGAGAATCGTGTTTGCGACGCCCTCTCAGAGCTCCTTGGCACTCTCCTTGTTTTTTGCTTTTTGCTGTAGAGCACAAAGTCAGCAACATCGTCTGTACGGCGAAGTATAGTGAACCGAACATCAAGAAGTTTGAAGACGAGTACGGCGACCTTGGCCACGCTCTCGAGGTACAGAACACTATCGTCTGCGGCTTCGGCGCGACGTGAGACTTGGAGACAGGTGTTGAGGGCATGGTGGTTGGTGGTAAGAGGGACTTATGGTGTAGAGGGCGATGTGTAAGCACGCGTCAAACTCGGAGCGTTGTGCCATGAGGGAACTGTACTGTAAGATCTGATAAGGTGATTGAATGTCGCAATACTAGTGATTGACTCACTGAGAGCGATATCTTGCGACAAGTGAATGACGACTCACAGACGTCCCAGAGGTGAACGACGATCATTAAGCCATTCGGGTTCGTAGATACAGTTTTGAAACGGGGGTCCGGCCATGGGACTTCCATAATCGCATCTCTTTTCCGAAGACTATCGCTGCAGTATTGGAAAATGTCGGTGGACGTGGATGTAAGCCTGGCGAGGGAGAACAACAGGGCAGTTAGCAGATATCTCAGGATAAGAACACGGCAAGACTTACTGGATGCACATTCAAATATTCATCCTATGTGACTGGAATGCACCATAAAGCGATAACGTAGACCACCCCAGTCGGAGCCCACACTCAGCGCCACCCCTCCCATCCACGGCTTTAAAGTTTCTCTCCCTAGATGGCAAAGCATCGTTTCAGGATGAGGTTGAACAATGTCAGGACATCGGCCAACGGAGCCTGGAGCATCTCTTGCTCGTGACATATCTATTCGCTGAGACCATTGCCAAGCACGTTAATCTCAACGTAATAAGGTTGACTCGCTGCCGGTTGAACCAACAACGGTGCAATAACAAAACAGTTTCAGTCAATCCGCGGTAGATGGACGGGCTGTCTCAAGGCAACGCAGGGGAGAAGCACGCAGTTCTTCGGTCTACAATTTCAGAGTCAACATGAAGACAAGTTCATGGTCACTAGTCGATGTACCTTGAATGGTAGTTGGTGCGTATAGCCAGCCAAAAACTGTATCTAGGTACCGCGACTAAAAAGAAATGCGCCTCACCTGCTCCATCAGCTCCAGCTCAAGTGCTTCCTTTCCGGCCTATCGATCCGCCTGATAGAAGGAATCGGGGGAAGTGTCGTGAACTCATCCAACACCTCGCGCACCGCTAGGCCAAACTGTTTGTCCGTGCATCGATAAGTATACATTATACTGTTCTTCTTCTCGCCCTACCTGGGGCGCAGCTTCCACACATCGCCCAAGAAATTAGGGGTAGAAATACATTTGGGCGGTCCGAGCCGTTCACCTTCAGCATTGGGATATGTCCTCTCAGAACTCTGCCCGCAGGTTGTAATCCGGTCGCTGAAGCTGCTTGTATACCTCTCAACGATATTGTTCGCATAGCTGCCAGATGGGGGATGATTGAATTATTGGCGTAGAGCAAGAGTAATTCTTTACATAATGATAACACCGTGACAGCCAAGACCATCAGATCCTCATCATACGAAGACAATGGAAGCATCATTTGCAGTATGTTGGCTGCAGCTTGGCAGCACTGGCGGTCTTTCAAAAAAAATAAGGCACTGATTGCAGCGGTTTTTTTTGGAATCCGGATCACGAAATCTTCCTCGGAGTGACGCATCTGCTTGACCTCAAAAAGGCAGTCACTCGTTACATAGATCTACATCGGGGCAATGTGAGCCACAGCACGAGAAATCGGAAGTAGAAGCATACCAAAAAGTCCATCTTCAGATCGTCGACACGCTTCCTGTAAGCCTGGATGGCGTCTCGGTATTTGTCAATGCAGAAAACGCCTTTTATGCCACGGTGCTTGCACTTAGCATCCTTCAAATCTTGAGCCATGCCTTGGAGATACCTGTAACCACACCTTTCAGTAGCTGTTGAGGCGAAACAGTCGACGGAAGATGTCACCCACCCCTCCATCTCCCCACAAATCCCTATAAAATTGGGAGCTCCACGCTCTCCTTGCATGCTCACGAGGGTATCGATGACAACGATCGTGTTCGCGATGCTCTCACAGAGCTCCTTTGCATCCTCCTTATTCTTTCCTTTTTGCTATGAAACACGTAAGCGAGAACATCCATACAACCAAGAATGTTAAAACGAGCCTCAAGTAGCTCGAAGACGAATACGGCAACCTTGGCCACATTCTCGAGGTACGGAACACTGTCGCCAGCAGCTTCGGCGAGACGTGCGACTGTGAGGCAGGCGTTGAGTGCGGACATGGTGGTAAGTAGTAATACTTGTGCTATAGAGGGCGATGCAGAAGCGCGCACCAACTCGCAGAATCGCAGCGCTGTGGCGTTACGAAAAGCTGCGTTAGAATCCGATAAGATAACGAAAGAACGTAAGGATGACGGAAACGTACCAAAAGCAATATCCGTTGACAACTGAATAGGAACTTGCAGACGTCTGCAAGGCGAACGACGATTTCGGATTTACCACGTCTGGAGATATGGTCACTTTGTGCTTTCTCGAGGCCGTCGCTATAATGTTGGAATGCTGGATACCCCAGATGATATGAAATCACTCATGAATTGTGTACGCCCGACGAAGGAGATTCTAAGAAAAAGAAGACATATTTGATGATGAGGATAAGAACAGAGGGAGACGCACTCGATGTATATCCCTAAATCGTCATATAATGGTATTGCAGCACCTTCACTCCGCTACCCTTCCTGCCTAATTTGATGCCCGACATCAGTTATCTAACTGTATTCCAGGCGATGGTCAACCGTATCTGGTCAAGAAGCGCAATCACCCCCATATACGTCGAACGATGCCGGATGCCGAAGGTCGCGCGGGAACCAAACAAGGTTCAGAGGATGCAGGTGTCGTTGAGCATGGCACACTTCTGATTCGGGCTTGTGCTTCTGACGGCAGTGTCCAATATGAGTGATGAGACGAAAGTAAATGGGTCCAACGGGAAGAGGACACGAAACTGCGAAGTACGCGTGGATTTGAGCCCAGGACCCATACGCGCCTGTTAACGAGATCAAAATTATGATAAATAGACAGTGACTAGTCAACGCACGGATGGTGAAGCAACTTCACTCGCGCTCGCCTTTGGTCCGCCGCCTGGTTCAGATTGCAAGTCCATGAAGGAATCAGAGGGGATGCAGTGGCCTTCGTAGCTAGCTCTCGCTCTTGCAGTTTCATCTTGGTCATAGTTTTATCGTGGCGGCTGAACGTTCCCAGTCAAAAGTCTGTGGGCATGGGTCGACGGTCGTATATATCCATCGATAAATCGATGGCTACCTGTCACTCTCTAATAATGGCCCATTCTATTTTTGCTTCTTAGGTAGCTGTGGGTGTGCATAGAGAGCTATAGATTTCTATCGATGCATATCTACAGAAGCCAGTACATCACAATGCTAATGATACACGCTGATATCTCCATATCCTTCGCTGCCTGCCAACCTCGTCGCCTTCCATCCCCCTGTTATGCCAGTCTCCAGCCGCCGTTCATTGATTCTGATAGCGGATGGTAGTCAGCACAAGTAAGAAATGCAGACTCGCATAGCGTACCTTCTTCAGAGCCGCGGCCTGCTTCTTGAATTAATTGGCGGTAGCGACAGTCAGTATCAGATACCCGTAATACATATTGCTTCAACGTACCGCATACAAGAAAGAAAGAGCGCGGCCAACATCGAAGCGTAGCAACCTGGAATTAATGGGCATCGAAGTTCCCTGTAAGTCGATCAATACCAGGCAATATGATAACAGCGTACCTTATATCGAAAAAGCGAAATGGAAGAGACGGCGTGGACATACGACAATGAGTTGACCTAGTACGGCGTACTGGGGAATAAGACGACGATATGGTGAGAGACCCAAGTGAACGCACCATTTCCTGCAACAAAATTCACGCCCGATTTTCTCATCACCGTCAACCATGAACGAAAACACTGGTTATATGCAGTTTCCTTGAGGTCTTTCCAGATCTAACGTGTCGTTTTGATAATTTCGACGCCATTGGCATCGTCGGGGCCATACAGTCGCGGTATATGAACTAGGAGGAAAGGGTATTCAGCGAGGATGGTAGCGCACCAGGGAAGGGCAACATGTCGGGCGAGGGTCATGATGGTAAAAGGGAGAGTGTGTTCGGACTTTTCCGGCGTCGCTGGCCCCACTTTATCGCTTGTGACATAAGAAGACGTAAGACCGTCTGGCAAGTTCACTAACACTCTGTCACTAGTCGTTTGCAGACAAGCGAAGTTCTGGAAGGTCATAATAAATCTACGGCGGACGGAGGATGCTCAGCTTGTCAAGTATATCCATCAGGATCTCTACATGTCTACGGATATCGATGGATCGACCCATACCCGTGGCTATCAACCCAAGCCTCCAGACTTTTGACTGGCGCTGAACCACGGGCACACGGCGGGGTGTTCAAGTTGGTGAAATAGTCGCCGGAGGAGGAAGTGGGTGAGTGACAGAGTAAGATCCGAAAGTTCCCACGCCATCCACGCGTTATTTCGTCGGGCCGGACAGACCGTTCTTCCCATCTCGATTCTCGACTCCAACCTCGTAACTTGGTCCGACGATCTGGCTCTCTTTCAATGATTATTTTTCAGCATGATCTTTTTCTTTTCCGACCCCTGGTGCGTTTGTATTCTCCCATATGCCCTTCCCTTACAATTGACATTGTACACCACATCAGCAATAAGGAAAGGTAGGACACCGCTATCACGATAGTCCTCTATTTGCATTCGCTGACCCTTACCTCTGTCTTTCCGTTCGAATTTTGATCACGTCGATCTGCTTGTCAGAATACTTCGACATCCATGTACTTATCAGAAGCCGTCTCAAGACGGCGATTGGCATTAGAGGTTAGCGCCGCAATCCGTAGTATCCGCTTGTGCGCCGTTCTCGTTAGTATGTTCATCTTCTTACAAGATGTAAAACTCCCAGCCCGAGATTTACCATACAAGCTGAGTACCTGTACCCCCCTTCTTATTCTCTCATTAATATTCAGGCTACCGAAAGACGTAGCGTACCTAGTCATGTTCCCTCCTTACACCAATAACCCTTAGCTCATTTTTTGTGACACGTCTTTCTTGGATAGCGTTCATCATGATCGCAGTTTTCGGTTGTCTTATCTCATTCTACAGCACTTCTTCCTGATGGCACAGCGCTTCGAGCTCTACGGGCTTGCGGCTTGTCTGCATCGCCCACTACAGCACGTCTTGACACCTACCACTATGCCTTCCCTCAACGCCTGTCTCCAAGTCGCCAGCCTCGCCGAAGCCTCTGGCATTCCGTATATCGAAAAGCTCGCCAAGGTCACCGTGGCCGTAATGGAGCTCCTAGAGGTTCGTACACCAGTACTATGATTGCTGTCTTCGAATTTTGACTCTTCCATCCGTATAGCAAAGGGGAAAAAACAAGAAGGACGTCAAAGCTCTATGCGAGAGCATCGCGAACACGGTTATTGTTATAAACACCATGGTTACTATGCATGAAGAAGCGGGAGCGGCATGCTTCAAGGATGTCTGTGCAGAGATGGAAGAGTGAGTCGTAATACTCTATCTCTTGTTCCCGGCTAACAATAGACCTATAGGTACCTGACGAGCTTAGCCCAAGACTTGAAGGGCGAAATTGAACGCAGGCATACCGGCATCAAGGGCTTCTTCAAAACAAAAGACCTCCAAGAGGCCATTCAGGATTATAGAATCCGCGTCAACGATCTGAAGACAGACTTTTTGGTACTCTTTTGCATTCAATTTTCTGCAGAATATTCTGACAATGGCTTTCCGTAGATTCATTGTACGTTGATGCTTATCAATCAGCGCATGCAACGGGATCCTACCCTTCTTGTGACTGAGATCCGGAACAAGGAAGACACAGCACCAAACGGAGAATTCGTAATACGCATTGCCACTAAGCATGCGGTCTTCTTTTTTTTTTTATCAGCTGTAGCTGAAGGCCCTGTGCTTACCAAATTGGCGTGGGACTGGAGGTGATGTAAAACACATGTAGCTATGTGTTGTGCTGGATAGAAGCTTTTGCCTTCCATGCTGAAGTTGTACCTCCATTCATCCTCTTTACCATAGAATATTATTACTCCGGTTATCATCATCATATCGAGACATTCGGGACGTGAAAACTCTTGTGCAATCCACAAAGCTGCCCCCAACACTGCAAATAATGTACCAATCATGAAAATAGAATGATCATTCTGGAATCCGGATACTCAGCAGAGAGTTGTTGTACTGGAGATAACATAGAATACATTTTTCACGCCACCATCTTAGAAACCGTCTTCACGGTCCAAAAACAGTGTAATAGTGTACGTGCGAGGCATTTGCCAGGCGCCATTCTACATCGCCTTCGGGTAATTATTAGCTTGCAAGTTGTGGCGTTGATGTGGCGTTGATGATGAGTGAGCATCGCTACAGCCCTTTCATCAAACCTTCTCCAAGCCCGGTGTTGATCGGATGGAATAAAGAAAGTGTATCTGGAAAATATCTTGGAGGGGTGTAATCATATAAGCTCGAGTCGATTATGAGAATCAAAGTGGAACGGTAGGCGTCGATTACAGCTGTCCAGAGACAGCGGCCATCCATCACGATACATGACAAGGGAAAAATACAGCGTAAAAGCTGTAAGATCATGAATGCACAGCCGCCAAAGCTGCGATAAGCCGTCTATACCCACAAAATCTGGTAGATATACGACAGCAATTCTAGTCGGAAGCGAGCGCTATCCTTGCGAGCCACGGAGGTTCAGTTGAGGATATCACAAAGCGCAGGCATCGGTATTCGCAAACAGCCAAAATGCTGTTATTCCTTGAGATGTATATTACTATCTCCGGGTTCACGTCCCCACTTTGAAACCTCGGTATGGCTTGTATACTAGTAATTAGGTCATACTTGTTCTCCAAAACTTACGATAAATTTCGTTCCTACGCGGCAGGCAGTTTATTGACCGAAATTAACATTTGGAATGTAATAGACACTATTGACAGCGTCTGTCGAACGTGCGTTCAGGGGTGTCGTAACGAAATGTTGCTCGCTTTGCCGCAATCATACATATATTGTAAGGCAACAGCAACGAAGGAAAGACATTGTGCTGGCGTTCGTCGGAACTGTGTTCACTTCTTTGGTGCGCCCGCTACGAGTACGCTATGCAAGAGTACCATTAGCAAAACCCAAACGATAAAAGAATAGTCCTAACCTCGTCTGTCTTCATACCGTATAAGGTAACACATCCAGATACTTCAACCTCTCCAGCACCACCAACCTATTGTACTACCCTCCACATTCCGATAGACCAGTTTTCGTCTCTGGGCGTTCCCTTATCTCCCACGCACACGACCGACAGTCTTGCGTCCATTTCCCAGAGCATCTGCCACACCAGCGCTGTCCATGCGGACCCATCCACCGAGTTATACCGTCCGCTATACCTCGCGTCCTAATCGAGCCCCTTCCGAAGCTCGTCTCACCACTAATAGTGAAACTTGAATAGCCTCTGCAGCAAGCGGGTCGAGATCTGCCAGCATATCCTGCTACTACTCCTCGTGGAGATAGACCCAGCATATACTCAGGCGCCAGCTCAGCCTCCTCCTCCCTCCCGGATCTTGTCCCGATTGCATACACTCGGAGCGGTTATAGATGGACGTGAAGAATGTGGCGGTCCTTGGCAAGACTAACAATGGGAGACGATATAAAGTGCCGCAGAGTGCGGATAAGACTGCATCAGCACTTGAGGCCTTACAACGAGCTGGCGATGGTGGACATGTATCAATCCGTGGCAGATGTTGTCCCAAGGCAAAGAAGTAGGCAGTTCTTCTGTCGACAAAGTCAAAATGAAAACAAGTCTGCGGGCACTGGGCGATGCACCTTAATGGATGTGTGATAGCCGATGCATATAGGCAACCAGATGGTGAATCTAGGTTCCACCAAGAAAAGACAATGCCTCTCGCTCGCTCCTTCAGCTTCAGCTCAAGTCCTGCCTATCCGGCCCATCGAGCCGCCTGCTCAAAAGAATCGGGGGAAATGTTGGAGTACGCAAGCAAACCTTCGGTGACCTGTAGACGATAGCGTCAGCAAGGCGGACTGGGTGCACGACCTGGGATGGCTTGATTATCGACGCGGGGGAAGTGCAAGGAAGCGAGAAAGGCACTGAGATCAAAAGTTCCGAAGGTTCCCACGCCATCGATTTCTCATCGGGCCGGATAAGCAAGTGGATCCCGCCTCCGCCATGACTTGGTCTCGTATGACGGTTACTTTCTGCGTGATATTTTTCGACCCTTGATGCGCTTCTATTGTAGTAGATGTGATCCTCCCCACCGAACTGACTCCGTACATCACATAACAAAGAAAACCAAACACCGACTTTTGCTCATTATCACAAAACGAATCGGGCGACTAAAGCAAACAAGTCTCCTGGGGGCTGGAAATCATCGGACTCTGCTGTTACATGCTCATCTACGTCATCATGCTAGTCCTCAAGTTTGATTCGACGACATTGACTTGCGATGGTCTTTCCCTTCAAATGTTGATCAGGGCGATCCCATTCCCATACTCGAACCGTAAAGCATCCCGCCAGTCATTAACGATAAACTCGGTGATCATGGGCCTCTCAACTAAGGATTGCTATCATTGCCGCACGCGACGGCACTGCCAGCAGCCCCAAGCCCCAAACCCGTTGCTTCATCGTTCTCAAATTCGTCAGTAGTTGTCGGTGAGTACCCGTCAACATAACGGCCTTCCATTATCTGCTGACTGATTTTTACTCACATTGTGATTCCGTCCAGGTACTTATGGTTTCTCCCGTCTGGATTTTATTCCTCAGCCTTGCTCTATATGCCTCTGCTGGACAGCCTGTGCCGTTCGAAGGTAGGCCTGATTAATCTATCATCAGTCAACCACATATCTGAGGTAATCCAAAGAGGTGTCCTGATTCCCGAGACATTCGAATCAATAATTCCCAGTGCAGACCACGAAGTCGATACCGTTAATATTAATTCTCACATCGATACATCTGTTGATACAGCATGAGTCACGTATCTTTGGTAATTAAATCCAGCAGATCTACCATGACGTGGAGAGTTGTGGCTCCTTTAGACACGTTATGCATATATCGCTAATTGGCACTATTGCTTGCCCTATTTGAAGCCTAAAAGGCAGCCTCTCCAATCTCAGAACACTGAGTTCAGCGTTGACATCATCTTTCGGGTTTGTACAAGAAATTACGCGCCACTCTCGGTGGTCTACTTTCTGGAACAGAGCTTATTCCTCCTCGCGTTCCGTGTAATACCAGATTTGGTACGCCTTCACATGACGCAGGTCTAGAATCATCTTTGAGCTATACAGGTGCGCTTCTATATCGCCGTGATGATAGGCGCCCAGGGGGTAGATTATGTCATTGTGGAGTGCCCTCTACAGCACATACGTTTCCAAGCACATGCCACCATGCACGCTCTCAATGCCTTTCTCCAAGTCGCCAGTCTCCTCGAGGCTTCTGGTATACCGTAGGTCGAAAGGCTCGCCAAGCTCGCCATAATCATCATAGGGCTACTCGCGGTATGTATGCCGCTTTCGACGACGGGTGTAATTCTTGTCCCTGACTCTGCGGTGTCAATATAAGAAAGGTAAGAACTAAGAAGACGACGTGAAGGAGCTGTGCCACAGCATTATGGATACAGTCCTCAGTTAGCCAAACGCTTTGTCCGTATGCATGGGGAATGAGAAGCAGCCTATTTCCGGGACATTGGCGCACAGATGGAAGGGACGGTTACCGTTCTCTCGTGCTGTATTTCCTCCACAGCTAATGGTCACCTCACTGGCATAGCCCGCGATCTGAAAGACAAACACGGCAGGGCTTTCTTAAAGTTAACAAGTTCCAAGAAACCATCCGAGGTTACAAGAAACACGTCGATGACTTGAAGATGAACGTCTTGGTATGCGGACTTTTACTTTGGGAAGGCGATGATCAGGCCCCTTGCGTGCTGTAGATCCACATACCGAGTACAGTATATTGGCGCTTATTGAGATCCGCCGCATCCTCGCCGACATTTGAAACATGAAGGAAACAGCATCGAAAGAAGCATCAGTGGATTCTGGATCCAGGTATCCCCGTGCTCGGATTCATAGAAAGGATAGCATGTGATAAGAAGTAACAACACGCCGTCGCTATTACTTGCTCGCGGAACTTGTATCTGTAGCTATTAGAAGTGAACCTGTAAGGGAGGATGACTTCATCATCCATATGAGGTCATATCTCCTTATCAGCATTATATCTTATCGTACTATATTTGTAATTCAACTCATTACCTTACCTTTCGCGGGTTGAAGTAGGTAGTCTTTTTACCACCACCGCTTGTATACACAGTAGTTTGCCAATATACTCTGGTCATCACTACTCGTGTGTATTAGGCGAAAGGAGGTATTTTTACAGAACCGATAATCCACAAATGATTACGGGTCACAGGCCTCAACTCCAGAGCGTTCAGTACCAAACTGGGATAGTCTAGGACTCCTTGGAAATTGAACAACAACTCTCATGGCTGGCTTTGATCGCCATGTAGGAAATGTTTCTCTCCACATTTTGGTTCTGTCAAAGGGCATATTCACTAGTCTGACATCCTGGCTTGGTTTGCCGTTAAGTAAGTATTGTAAGAAGGTGCGACGAGTAATATGCTATCGAGCCAGAATTTAAATCTTGGCTTTCTGCCCATGTGAGATATGGCCAAAGATGCCGTAGAAAGAGACACATATTAATATAGCCACATTGAAAGCTCCTACTAACCGAATGGGTGGAGACAACCCTTTCTCTACTTTGTCCTCAGTCAAGTGTCCCTGTCCACTGAAAAATGACAATACCAATGCTTGGAACGAAATCGCTAGCGTCTGGCTCCAATTAATTGGCTGTCAGTGGAATAATTCACTGTCTTGTACTAGTAAAACAACAATTTTACACCTTCCATGGGAGCTGGGAAACGAAGTGTATTGAACTTTGGATGTAGGTATGAGAATGAATTAAGTCTATACTGGAATGATAAAGTTATTAATAGAAAGCCCCTGTGGCCGATCAATCTATCTGTTGGCCTGGCAGATTCAATATTCATACCGACTTGATATGGTACCACCATCATCTCCGTGGTGATTTCCTGTAAATGGCCTCCTCCCTTCACTGAAGGACCTGGCATTTACTCCTCTGTCTACTGGATGATTCTACTCTATACGCATAGTCTGCAGTTAATAGAAATCGCGGTACTACTGCTACTACGTCTGTCACAACCATTGTGACTACTATCTCGTTAACAGGGCACGGCGGTGTCGATACAGCGGCTGGTTCTTTACCCCAAGCTATCATAGTGCCACCCCTTGGACACTACCTCGCTGTGACTGTCGTTGTCCCCTCCTCAAGGCAGATCATTTCCCTGGGTTGAACCATTCCCGTGTCGGCAAATTTTCTCTGCACTGCGGTCATCTTAGCCCCGGGTATACCTGTGGGTGGCTGAGCAAACTGTACAGTCGATTCCCACACTTGTTGACATTACAATCACTGGGTTTTTCTATCTTCTGAGGTATTGTTCCTCTATTTGCGTCCCTTGTTGCGTCTCACCGTCGATCCTTTCTGGTTGTGCCTTCTTTCGCGTAAGCCATTCACTTGCATAGTGAGTACTGTCCTCCCGGAAAAACTGTGTTGTACCCATGTTCATTGATGTGCAGATGCCCTCCCCCGCTAAACGTGTCGCTTCTCCCCCCCCCCACCATGAGACCTACGAGCCCTCTCACTGATGCCCCTACCCCGCCCCCACCTGCATCTGACAAACGTTCTCTCATTCGCCAGTCGTCGCAGTCGTTCACCTCTCGTGCTGCTGCCGCCAATGCTCCCGCTCAGACCGAGTCTGACACCGGTGGGTTTACCATCCCCTCACACATCACCAGCTACGTCCACTCCTCCAACATCCAGGGCTCTGCTAGCCTGAAGAAACTTGAGACGGTGACGTCCCACAACCTCAGGGTCGCCGACAAAAAGGCGGATGAATGTTTTGCTGCTCTCGAGAAGTTCGTGAGGACCGAGGTCTCCATGCTCAGCATAGCTTTGGATCGCGACGGCTCTGGTATCGATGTGTCCAAGTATTTTGGCGAGCTGTGCGGTCTGATCAGTGACATTCAGCTTCAGGTGAAGGTCCTCCGCAAGGGTGCACCTGACTCTCGTGCCCTGATGGAGGTTGACCTGAGGATAGAGGAATTGCATAATCGCATCGATGACCTATCCATCTGCCTGCCATCCCAGGACCTGCTTGATAACCTGCTGGCCACACTCGGCCATGTGGAGACCAAGGTGGATGAGGTCGACTCCCGCGCCGCGAAGATGGACGCTGCATGCAGTCGCGATATCAAGGATCTCGCTGCCAACTTGAAGGGACTCGATGCAAAGGTCCTGTCTTGCTCGAAGACGCTTCTCGCGACCACAGATGTCGTCAAGGACTGGCACGACACACCCCGAGTGCGACGCCGATCCCCATCCCCAGACATTGTCGAGGTTCATGCCCCCGCTTACAAGGCTCTACGACGGGATATCGAGGACGATGCTGTGACTCGCTCCTGCTCCAGTAGCTCGGGCAATACTCCTCACCACCGCGTCCCATCTCCACCTCCTGCTGCCCCAACGACGTCCTCATCCTCCGCCGCGCCTCCACCGGCACCGCCCACTCACACTCCCGTCCTTTACTTTGGTCCCATGAAGTGGGCAAAGAGTGCGAGTGAGGTTAAGAAGTTTGATGGGCGAGCACTCAAGTCTACGGTAATGAAGGTCTTACTGCGCCACACGGGAAACCTTCCTACCCCTAGCCGCGTTACCCTCCACAATGAACACTATGCCATCATGCACTTCGTACAGGACAAGGGCCCCAGATTGTTTCTGGACAAGTGGCGCAAGAGTTCCATCGCCGAGTACCCACACCTCACTGTCTCGGCGTCTCTGCCTACCAGCTAGGGCTGGGGGGTGGATGGCCTCATGATACATCTCAATATGTCCCTATCATCTACTAATCGCTTACACTCACACTCTTTTGCTACATCAGCTCCTCACTTAGTTTCTCCTGCTATGCTAGCTCCTTGTACCCTACCTTCATCTAGTACTATCGTACACTCAAAAGCTACTGCAGCATCGGCGGCTCCTTTGCCTTTATATACTTTATATCATGAAATAAATTCGTCTTCGCTTTCTATCAGATGTTGGAACATTGAGGGTCATCTCGCTGTTGGCCTGACCCACCCCGCTTTCTGTCACAACATAACCTGCTTCCATATCAACCTCTTTCAAGAGACTCACTTCACTCCTGGAGATGAGGACCATGTCCAATTGCCACCAGGCTATAAGATCATTTCACTCGCTCGAGTCTACCGAAAAGACTCTGGCCGACCTTGGGGTGGTGTTGCTGCGATCGTACATGAAGATGTCGACTGCATACTTGACATGGAACTGTCAGGTCCCGACCGTATTGTTCTGCGTCTTCCGTCCGCACTGATCTTCTGCCCGTACATATTACCTGAAGCCAGCCCATGGCGTAATTGGGCTGCAGTGCATCCATGGGATGACTTGGGTCATGCGTTATCAGCTGCCCTCTCCCTAAATCTACCTATGTTCCTCCTCGGGGACATCAATGGCAGAATCGGGCTTGCAAAAGCCCACGACGATCACCCGAATCGCACTTCGGTAGACCTAGCATCCAACTCCCGAGGGAATGCGCTGGTTGCTATTGCTAAGGAATATGATCTCTGCATCCTAAACAGTGTCCTGTCCTTAGGATCAAATGACAACTGGACCTCCTATCAAGGGAAGACAGATGATGATCGTCATTCCGTTATTGACTTCGCTCTCTGTTCAGCCAGATCCCTGTCTCTGGTAACATCATTCAATATTGAGCCCCGGGGTTCGTGGTCCGACCATGAACCACTTGTTCTGGAACTTCTACTCCCAGGAGTCTCATCTGATGGCTCTCTCCAGTCACAACAATTACCCCGTGAATGTCCTCTGATCCTTCCTACTGACTTGCCACTGGATAGGATGTTGATAGACACGATTCAGTATCACCCTTCCACTGATGAAGCTCTGACCAAATTGTATGGGCTGGTGTTCTTCTCTTCTCCTTCGCCGATCCGTGCATATAGTGATGGTGCCTGTTTCCACAATGGCACACCGCACGCTCGTGCTGGTGCTGGCATCTACTTTGGACCAAACTCTGCCCTGAATGATTCTTTCAGAGTGACCGGTCCTCAGACAAACAACAGAGGCAAGCTCTTGGCGATCCTTAAAATCCTGGTGGGGGGTCGGAGAGATCGTGCGCTGCATATCCTGACCGATTCGGAGTACAGCATTCGCTCAATTGTCTACTGGGGCCCTGCCCATGCTGCCCAAGGCTGGTATTGTAGTAATGGTGATCTGCTGTCTGATATTGCTGCATGGATTCGTTATCGTACAGCTCCCCTTGTACTAGAACATGTTGATGCCCATTCTGGCAATGCACATAACAATGCAGCGGATGCTCTGGCTAAAGCAGGCGCAAATAAGGAGATTGAGAATTGGAAGACTTATGTACATACTCTCCCTCCTCCTTCAGGCGCTTCACCAGGCTTCACTCCTCTCAACCTTCCCAAGGTCTCCACATCTTTACCACCAGATTCAGCCCAGATCATGGAAGAAAGAGTTAGGAAGTGCATTTCTTATGCTTCTGATTCCCATCGTGGCAGGAATGCTCTCTGTGAAACTCAAGCCCACAATTTGTCCCGCCTCACTGATGCATCAGGGAACATTGGACTGTTCTGGCGTGAGTACCGAAGCCTGCACAAATCTAATCCTCGGGTCCCTCCCCTATCTGCACAGGATTTTGCTGACATTTTTGGCCCTCAGATGAACCCATCTCCATCCCCCTCACCAGCTTTCAATCATACACAGGCCACCCTGAATCAGTTTGAGCTTGATGACATTCCTTATCCATCTCCTGACCCCCCAGCTGACTCCCCATTTGAACTCATCTCAGTGGAAGATATTGGTGAAGCAATGGATCACGTTAAAGATTCCCTATCTCCAAAATCGTCCCGTGGGGGGGATGGAGTCTTTCCCAAAGATCTTTTAGAGATGGACAATGATAAGCTCTGTACCTTGTTCAACGAGTGCCTCCGACAGCGTGACTCTCCTCTTGCCTGGCTAATCACACGCATCATTGCGCTGCTAAAAAAGGGGAAAGATGCGAAAGATCCAGATGGGTACCGTGCAATCGGGCTGGAGAGTGTGGTTCTCAAAATGATGACCTACATCATTCACAAGAAACTGCTCCGCTGGGCAGATAAACTTGGGGTGATCCCACCCTCCCAGAACGGGTTTCGCCCAGGCTTCCGGACAAATAACAATGTCTTCATTCTCCATACCATGATTGAACAAGCTCGCGCTGAAGGGAAGACACTGTGGGTTGGATTTGTGGACATCAGTAATGCGTTCCCATCCACTGACCGCACAACCCTCTGGCTGAAGCTGTACAAATTGGGTTTCACAGGAAAGATGTTTGATTGGCTTCGGAATCTATACCGGGATATGTCCTATGCCGTGCAAGCAGGTGGTGAGATGTCAGAAGAATTCAGAGCCCGCATGGGAGTCTTGATGGGCGATCCTGCTTCTCCCACTCTCTGGATCCTTTTTATGCACGATTTTGATCTCGACCTCCATGAAGATGACTTGTGTCTTGCTACAGTAGCCATCGCCCACTTGGAGCATGCCGACGACCTCGTCCTTGCCTCCACCTCTGCCCAAGGCTTGCAACAGCATTTTTCCAGATTGGTTCAGTGGTGTCGTGTTAACTTCCTCATCGTTAATGCTCTCAAATCTTGGGTGATGGTGTTCGGTCCCCTCCCAAATGTCCTGCCATGTCTATTACTTGGTTCTGTCCAAGTCAAATACCGAGAGTCTCATACCTATGTTGGTGTCACTCTCCGCTCCTCTCATGGTGATATCTTTGCAGATCACTACGATAACATGGCTAAAGCGGCACGCAAGACAGCAAATGGTGTACTGAGCACCCGCTCCCTCACTGGTGGTGTACTTCCTCCAGCCGAGGGTCGTACTCTCTATACCGCTCTCGTTGACCCATATCTGATTAGTGGGGCAGATGTGATACTTGATGTTCACAATCAACACCTCCAACTACTCTCCACGGTCCAAGTTGACTTCCTCAGGGAGCTACTTGGCCTCAACGACCACTCCATGTTTGCCCCGCTTTTTACAGAACTTGCTATACTTCCACTTATGTATCGCCGAGTCCTATTGACACTGTCTTATTTAAAGAAACTCATTGCGCTACCCCCATCCGCACTTGCTCACATTGCCCTCGTTGCCTCCATTACACTAGCAGAGAACGGCCATGCTAGCTGGGTAGGCGATCTGGCTATTGTGCTGGCGCGCCTTCCAATCCCGGTCCACCTGCCCCCCGTCTCAGGCTTGTCACAGCACGGAGTCGATGGCTGCATCAAATCTGTAAAAGCCTCGGCCCGACTGCATTTACAGCGGCAAATAGATAGCTCAACTAGGCTGTACCTCCTCCACGATCGTCTCGAGCCCCTGGAAGGTGCTGCACCTGCTTATCGCGCTATGTTCTTGCGGCACTACCTATCTGTCAGAGTGGCTAAGCATAGAGTGGCCTTGACGCGCCTGATCCTGTCCGACCACTGCCTTGCCGTTGAACAGCTCCGCCGCCACGGGATGTACTTCCTGCCTTGGATTCCTAGAGAAGACCGCCTGTGTCGCTTCTGCTTGGAGGCGATTGAAACGCCCGAGCATGCACTACTGTTATGCACAGGCAGTGACGAGGTTACGGAATCACGGTCGAGATCATTCCTCGTCTTGACCCCGCTATTCCCATCCGTCCCTCTCTCACACATCACCGCAGGAAACGCACGATGGATTCTCAAGAAGTTGATCTTCACCGGTCCAACAATCAATTTAGTAGCCAAGTTTGTTTGGGAAATCCTACAGATCTTCGGATCTACCCCCATTTACCTTCCAGACAGTTCAATCCTGGATTCTGCGAGCAGCAGTGGCATCCCTATGGATGCTTAGCTCGTCTCTTGAACCTCTCACATCGCTTGTGATCTACAGCCTGAAACACGGCGAGCTCGTCACCTGTGGGTGTGTTATATAGATTTCGTAGCTAGTTATTTGTATCGTACGCCACGGCCGTCTCTATAGCGGACCACGTCGTGTAATATGATGATGATGATGATGATGATGATGTACGTTCGTTGGTGCCCTTAAATTCAGATCAGAGTAAAAAAAAAAAGGCAGTGATTGCAATAGGCTTTTTAAGGATCCGGAAAACGAACTCCTCCGAGTCCTCCGAGTGACGCACAGCAGCCTGTGGCATCGCATTCATCAACAGGCAGTGAATCTGCGTGACTTTCGAATTGCAGTCACCCACTGAATGGATCTACAGCGGAACGTGAGCTGCGGCACAAAAATCTGGAAGTAGAAATATTACCATAAAGTCCGTCTTCAAATCGTCGACGCGCCTCCTGTAAGACTGGATGGCGTCTCTGAAATCGTCGACGCAGAAGACGCCTCTAAGGCCACGGTGCTTGAGTTTAAAATCCTTGATGTCTTGCGCCATCCGTTGAAGGTACCTGTAACAAGAACGTTGAGTACCTGTTGAAGAAAAACAGCAAATAGAAACGGCAGCTCACGTTTCCATCTCCCCACAAATATCAATATAACACGAAGTTCCCCCTTCTCCTTGCAGACGAACGAGGGTGTCGATGACGACAATCGTGTCTGCGATGCTCTCACAGAGCTCTTCGGCATTCTTCTTGTTCTTTCCCTTTTGCTGTAGGACAGAGAGTTAGCGACAACATTCATACCACAAAAAGTATGTTTAAACAAACCTCGAGCAGTTTGAAGATAGCTGCGGCGACCTTGGCCACGTTCTGGACGTACGGGACACCGGATGCTTCAGCGATATTAGCGACTTTGAGACAGGCGTTGAGTGCAGACATGGTGGTGGGCGCTAAGATTTGTGCTGTAGAGCGTGATGCAGAAGTCGACGTCAAACTCGCAGTGCTGTGGCGTCAGTGAATCGTGCTGTAAGATCTGATAAGATAACCAAAGAACGTAATGATGACGAAAACTTACAGACAGGAATATTCAAGGACAAGAGAATAGGAACTTGCGAACATTTACAAGGTGAACAACGAACTACCATATCGTGAGCTAGGATTGCTTTGTGCATACTTACTCGACGTTGTCGTTGCTCTCCTGACAGAGTTCGTCACCCAAGATGGCATGAAATACTGCTCATCGACCACAGTCATGGATAGTGTATGCCTGGCGAGGGAGAATCTAAGAAAAATGAGACATTTTTAGCAGAAATCTGAGCATAAGAACACAGAGAAACACTTACTCGAGGTATATCCATGCCATCCAAAGCGTCATAAAATGAAAACGTACACAAGGGATACAGGCATCGTGGAGGTGGTACATTTCTGGTATGGGACTGGGGCTTCTCATGGTAATGTCCAGTAAGAGTAGTGGAACAAGCATGTTGGACTTTTCGGTTGCTTGCAACCATAATACGGGCCAAAGCTACTTAGTAAAGTAGCTCCGCTCCGAGTTGCGTCTAGCCTCGGTCTGACGCCTGCCTCCGATTTCAATTCCGTCGACGAAGCAGAGGGAGTGAATTAGGATTCGTGGCCACCGTAGCTCTTGCAGTTTTGTCTCGACGGTAAGTAGGTATCACAAGGGCAGTTGAAGAGGGGATAGTCGGATTATCGACGATGAGGTTGGCCAAGTAAAAGCCGGACGGACCCACGCCATCAGCGCAATATTTCGTCGGGCCGGGGAGGCCGTCTCGATGTCGATGAGCAGCTGAGGTGTATATGCTTGTGCATCAGTGTCAGTCGTGGAGCCGTCCTTTCCCTCATAATCATGTCGATGTCTGACTTTGTAGATCCTCTGCTCAAAAGTGATCGCCCATGCAATGTCGGATAAGGTAAAAAGGATAAAACCGCTGCATCAGGTTCGATTCCTTGTATCCGGCTTATGTCGGGAACATATGTTTAGATGATGTTCACGAGGCGGAGACGCGGGAGGGTTAGGATTTCGTTCCACGTTCAGGCAGTTCAGGCAGTACACTGAACGGATATAACATAGGTGATAACATTGGGTACGTAATAGATACTAGTGGACGGCGTCTATCAGAGATGCATTCAGAGGCGTCAAAGGGAAACGACGCTCACCTTTCGTAGATGTAGGAATCAAATATGTCGACAAGTAAACCCTGAATTATCGTCAGGACCCACAAAAGCAGCTGGAGACAGAATGTACACCTACAATCATGAAAAGCGTCGGATGTTCCTTCGACATCCCCAGCGAGCATGCTATGAAAATGTACCATTAGCGAAGAACAGAAGGGTGACGAGTCGCCCTAACCTTGGTTTTACACTGTTCCCCGGTCTATCATACACCAACCCCCCACATCCCGGACACTTCTCTGTCCAACAAGCATCCATCTCTGGCCAATCTTCTATAACGAACACAGCCCAACCCAATGGCCTAGTGTCCATTTCTCAAAACATCTTTCATACAAGCATCGTCCACGCTGACCCGTCAACCATGCATCCGCTACACCTCACGTCCCACTCCAGAACCTCCAGAACCTCATCTCGCCGCATCGCATGAAACATGAGTGGTTTCACTAGTGCGCGTATCGAGGTCCGCTCGTATGCTTTGAAGCGAACTCGGCTTCAACCTCCCATACAAACCTCGTCGCTAGTGCATACACAAGGAGCCATTCTCGTATGAATGCAGGCGCAGCGATAGATGCGGGCACGATATCCAGCACGCCTTTCCATCCCAAAGTCTCGGCTAGTGAGAGTACACCTTCGAAGTCATCAAAGGTGCGCCAAGGAGGGACCGCAAGACCGTTGAGGCAGGCCTGAGGAGTTATAGCCGTACGAGGATGGTACCATGTTCGGTTGATAGGAATAGGTTTTCTATTTGATACGAAAGTGAAAGAGCTTGAAATGAAGAATGCGGTGGACCGTCGCAAAACTGATGATGGGAGACGGAATAGCATGCCGTCGAGCGAGGATGAGAGGGCGTCAGCGTGGAGGTATCGAAGCCAGGATGATACGTGGCTGCGGGGTCTTGCGACGCCATCGGAGGGATTGCCGGAAGAAGCCAATATCGACCTAGTGACGGTGCAGGGTGGGTATGCGTTGATGACCTCATTGCTGCATGCTCGCTCCGGTCATCCGGATCGCACCATATGTTGTCGCGGCCGGTTATCCGTGGAACTTGATGTCAAGAGAATCGTAAGAGTCGAAGGGTATGAATGAACGAAGTATCACACACCAGAGCGTAAGCGTCCCCAGCTGAACCAAAACTTCAAAGCTTCGGGTCATTGAATCCGATGTTGGACAATGTACGTGGTCTTTACTGCACTTTGAGCAAGCCGCTGATGAGCTCGACGAACAGGCGTTACACTGTCAAACATATCAGGAAACGGAAGAAAACGACACGACATGTCACGTACCTTTTCGCCACCCAGTAGCCTTATATGCAGTGCACGGCTACTCCAGGCGATTCGCGACTTGTCACTCCTGAGATTGAGTCCACATCCGTTTCTTTCCTTCGATGGTATGTCTGAGCATATCGGGAGTGCTGATGGATGTGATGAGCGACGAAAGGGAATACACGCAGGACCTTACCAAGAGAAAATCACGCCAATGGCACGAACGAGTTGCAGGCGCCGACAATAGCAGTAAAAGAATCTGGTGTATATTCCCTAATGAATTTGACCACTCAAAAGGGAGCAGGAAAAAAATGGTCTACCTTTCCCGCCATCATCACTTCGCTCTCAAATCCTTTCTTCATCTCACGTCTCTTCGAAAACTGATCTTCGCGCCCGAATAAGAGAGAAGGATTTGATACAAGCGCATATAAACGGCGTTCCAGGATGGCAGACAAGGGGTCGATGGTCGATGGTCGCGGTCACAACAAAGGAGTCGTGGGAAATACCGGTCACGTCCTCTATATTTGGCATCCGGACTTCGGGCCGAGTGCTGTTGACGCGAACCCACCTTTTACGTCCACGGCCTTGCCACGGCCATTCACCCAGTAAGCGAATAAGCAGGGCCTTAGACACTCCGTTGCCCAACGATAACTACTGCATGACCCCAGTGCCTTTTCAATCTTCCAAGGACCACTCAGACTGCAAGAACCGCACGACTCGCAAAGGAGGGAGATACGGTCTTCGGAGGTATCCGATTCAAACTGTGTAGTAATTTATGTCCCGTCTTTTTCAGTTCAACCAACGAAGATCATTAGACGCTCAGACAAATTTCTTCGCGTGAGAGGAAGTTTGGTATATCCACACATTTCCCTGATGATCGTGCGAAGGGATAATCGGGGCACAGGTTGGTATAAAGACTGAATTTCCCATATTCATAGGCCTCGGAAAGAAGGATCGGTGGTCCCTCGTACTGAGCTGGCTTTGTTGGACAACATGTTCAAGACACCTGATAAGTCGTCATTCTCCTTTCTTTTCCTTCATTTTCTTACTTTCTTCGGATACATATTAGATCTGAAGTGACAGAATATATTCTGCCGCTGGAGACACTCAGCTATCAAGCATTGATTCTACTGCATGTCCTGGAATTAAGTATTTAAAGTCGACCAGTTGTCAAGTTCTGTAATCTGGTAAGGTGTAGGCTACCGACTACAATTGAAGTATTATAAGAAGGCGCGGCGAGTAATATTCCCGAGTCAGCTCTTAAACTCGAATTAAAATTGAGGTTTTATGTCCATGTGATATTGTGGTGTATGGACAAAGACGCCGGGGAAAGGGATGTACATTATTATGCCAAAGTTAATATACCCTACAGATCTCTCAATAGAATATAGGTAATTTTAGGTGGTGGAGTAAGTGCCAAATATAGAGGCTTGCACGCCTTTTCGTCCATTAGGAACCAAGTATATTCAACAAGTGTATTGTAATCTGGACATAGCTGGGAGAATGAATTAAATGTATATTGGAACCGTAAGGCTGTTAACGGAAGGCTTCTATCAGATCAATTTCATGAAATCCAAGCCGCAGTCAGGGAGTAGGGTTAAAAAAAAAAGTGATCACAGCAGGCTTTTTCGGGACCCGGAACACAAACTCCTCCGAGTGAGCTACGACAGCCTGAGCCACCGCATTCTTCTTCAATAGGCAGTGTATCTGCGAGACCTCCAAACGGCAGTCAACCACTGAATGGATCTATACAGGAATGTGAGATACGGCACGCAAAATCTGGAAGCGGGAATGTTACCAGAAAGTCCATCTTCAAATCATCTACACGCCTCCTGTAAACCTGAATGGCGTCGCGAAATTCGTCGACACTGAAGACAGCTTTGATACCACGATGTTTCCACTTAATATCATTCAAATCTTGAGCCATGCCGTGAAGATACCTGTAACCAGACTATTGAGTAACTGTTGAAGAACGACAGAAAATGAAAACGGCAGCCCACCCTTCCATTTCCCCACAGATATCGATAAAACGCGAAGTCCCCCCTTCTCCTTGCATACGAACGAGGTCGTTGATGACGAGAATCGTGTTTGCGACGCTCTCACAGAGCTAGCTCCTTGGCATTCTCCTTGTTCTTTGCCTTTTGCTTGTAGATCACAGAGTCAGCGACAACGTCTGTACGGCGAAGTATAGTAAACCGAACATTAAGGGGCTTGAAGACCAGTACGGCCACCTTGGCTATGCTCTCGAGGTACAGAACACTATCGCCTGCGGCTTCGGCGCGACGTGCGACTTGGAGACAGGTGTTGAGGGCATGGTGGTTGGTGGTAAGAGGGACTTATGGTATAGAGGGCGATGTGTAAGCACGCGTCAAACTCAGAGCGTTGTGTCATGAAGGAACTGTACTATAAGATCTGATAAAGTGATTGAATGTCGCAATACTAGTGATGGACTCGCTGAGAGCGATATCCTGCGACAAGTGAATGACGACTCACAGACGTCCCAGAGGTGAACGACGATCATTAAGCCATTCGGGTTCGTAGATACAGTTTTGAAACGGGGGTCCGGCCATGGGACTTCCATAATCGCATCTCTTTTCCGAAGACTATCGCTGCAGTATTGGAAAATGTCGGTGGACGTGGATGTAAGCCTGGCGAGGGAGAACAACAGGGAAGTTAGCAGATATCTCAAGATAAGAACATGGCGAGACTTACTGGATACACGTTCAAATATTCATCCTATGTGACTAGAAAGCACCATAAAGTGGTAACATCGAGCACCCCAGTCGCAGCTTGCACTCAGCGCCACCCCTCCCATCCACGGCTTTAAAGCTTCTCTCCCTAGATGGCAAAGCATCGTTTCAGGATGAGGTTGAACAAAGTCAGGACATCGGCCAACGGAGCCTGGAGCGTCTCTTGCTCGTGACGTATCTATTCCCTGAGACCATTGCCAAGCACGTTAATCTCAACGTAATAACGTTGACTCGCTGCCGGCGACGGATGAACCAACAACGGTGCGATAACAAAACACTTCCAGTCAATCCGCGGCAGATGGACAGGATGTCTTAGGGCAACGCAGTGGAGAAGCACGCTGTTCTTCTGTCTACAATTTCAAAGCCAACATGAAGACAAGTTCGTGGTCACTGGTCAATATACCTTGAATGATAATTGGTGCATAATGATATAGCCAGCTGAAGAGTGAATCTAGGTGCCGCGACTAAAAAGAAATGCGCCTCACCGGCTCCTTCAGCTCCAGCTCAAGTGCTTCCTTTCCGGCTCATAGATCTGCCCGATAGAAGGAATCGGGGGAAGTGTCGTGAACTCATCCAACACCTCGCACACCGCTAGGCCAAACTGTTTGTCCGTGCATCGATAATTATACATTATACTATTCTTCTTCTCGCCCTACCTGGGGCGCAGCTTCCACACATCACCCAAGAAATTAGGGGTAGAAATACTTTTGCGCGGTCCGAGCCGTTCACCTTCAGCATTGGGATTTTTCTTCTCAGAACTCTGCCTGCAGGTTGTAATCCGGTCGTTGAAGCTGCTTGTAGACCTCTCAACGATATTGTTTGCATAGCTGCCAGATGGTGGATGATTGACTTATCGGCGTAGAGCAAGAGTAATTCTTTACATAATGATAACACCGTGACAGCCAAGACCATCAGATCCTCATCATACGAAGACAACGGAAGCATCATTCGCAGTATGTTGGCTGCGTCTTGGCAGCACTGGCGGTCTTTCAAAAAAAATAAGGCACTGATTGCAGCGGGTTTTTTTGGAATCCGGATCACGAAATCTTCCTCGCAGTGACGCATCTGCTTGACCTCAAAAAGGCAGTCACTCGTTACATAGATCTACATCAGGGCAATGTGAGCCACAGCACGAGGAATCGGAAGTAGAAGCATACCAAAAAGTCCATCTTCAGATCGTCGACACGCTTCCTGTAAACACGGATGGCGTCTCGGAATTCATCGACGTTGAAGACACCCTTGATGCCACGGTGCTTGCGCTTAGTATCCTTCAGCTCTTGTGCCATGCCTTGGAGATACCTGTAAATAGACCGTTGAATAGCTGTTCAGGAAGGATAGCCGACGAAAAGGTCAACCCACCCTTCCATTTCCCCGCAAATCCCCATAAAATAGGGAGCTCCCCGCTCTCCTTGCATACGAACGAGGCTATCGATAACGACGATTGTGTTTGCGATGCTCTCACAGAGCTCTTTGGAATTCTCCTTGTTCTTTCCTCTTTGCTGTAGAACGCAGAGTAAGCGACGACACCCATATGATCAAGATCGATTACACAAACCTCGAGTAGCTCGAAGATGACTACGGCCACCTTTGCCACATTCTCGAGGTACGGAACGCTGGAAGCTTCAGCGATCTTGGCAACTTTGAGACAAGCGTTGAGTGCGGACATGGTGGTTGGTGGTAAGAGTCTTGTGCTGCAGAGGGCGATGCAGAAGCGCGCGCTAACTCGCAGGGTTGCAACGCTGTGGCTTTAGGAAAAGGTGCGGTAAAATCTGATAAGACAACTGAAGAATGTAATGATGACGGAAACTTACCAAAGGCGATATCCCTTGACAAGGGAATGGGAACTGGCATATGTCTGCAAGACCAACGACGATTTACCGTTTCTGGAGGTATGGTGGCTTTGTACTTGCTCAAGGCCGTCGCCATAACGTTAGGAGGGCTCGGTACCCCAGATAGCATGAAGCCGCTCATGAACAGGGTACGCCTGATCAAGGAGAACGAAAGAAAACAAGATATATGTAGTAACAATTCGAAGATAAGAACAGTGCGAGACACACTCAATGGATCCCTAAAGCGTCAAGAAATGGTATTGCAGCACCTTCACTGAATACCCGCTACCATCCCTGCCTACTTTGATGCTTGACATCAATTAGCTGACGGTATAGGCGGTGTATCTTGGTCGACTTCTGAAGGTCCGTGTCTCGTCAAGAAGCGCAATCATCTCCATATCCGTCGAACGACGCCAGATGCCGAAGGCTGCGCACGGACCAAAGAAGGTTCAAAGCATGCAGGCGTCGTTGAGCTTGGATGATTCCTGGCACATGCCTAGGGCTTCTCACGGCAATGTCTAATATGAATGAGGAGACGAACGTAGACGGGTCCAACAAAACTGCGAAGTACGCATCGACTTGAGTCCAGGACCTATGCGCGCCTGCTGAGGAAATGAGGAAATGAAAATCATGATAAATCGACAGTGAGTAGTCAACGCACGGATGGTAAAGCTACTGCGCTCGGGCTCAGCTTGGGTACGCCGCCTAGCTCAGATTTCAAGTCCATCAAGGAATCAGAGGGAATGCAGTGACTAGCTCTCGTTCTTGGAGTTTCATACAGGTCGTAGTTTTATCGTGGCGGCTGGACCCGCGATTTTTCGTCGGGCCAGATTCGGACAGATCGATCCATACTCTTCCGAAGCTCGCCAGGCCGTTTATGGTGAAACCTAGGCCTGAACAGCCGCCCTAGCAAGCGGGTCGAGATCTGCTGCAACACTTGTTGCTGCTAGTCCTCGTGGAGACAGATCCATCATGTACTCAGGTGCCATCTCAGCTTCCCCTTCCCTCCCGGACCTCGTCCCAATTGCATACACTTGGAGCGGGTGTCGTAAGAACGCCGGTGCAGTGATAGATACACGTATGACATCGAGCGCGCGTCTCACTCCCAAGTGTCCGCTGGTGAGAGTACCACTTCGAGGTCGTTAAACGTGCGCTAAGGAGAGATCGCAAGACCACTACGTATCCGCAGGAGTCATTTGAGGATGACATTGTGTTCGTGAATGGGAATAGCCTTGTTATCTGATTCGAACGTGAAAGAGCTGAATGCGAAGAACGTGGCGGAGCTTCGCGAGACTAACAATCGGAGTGCTGTCGAGTGCGAATAGGACTGCATCGGCTCCTGAGGCACTGAAGCTAGGATGATATATGGACACGAGGTCGTAAACACCATCTTGGAGGAGGAAGAGGGAAGTTAACGGTATACATGCATCAATCCGTGGTAGACGAATAGGCTGTCCCAAGGCAAAGCTGAAGAGAAGTACACGGTTCTTCTGTCGATAAAGCCAAAATCAAGACAGGTCCATGAGAACGAGTCGACGCACCTTGGATCTGTGACAGCTGGCGCATATAGAAAAGCAGACAAAAAGTCTAGGTGAGGCCAATAAAAAGGAATACCGCTCGCTGGCTCCTTCAGTTTGAGCTCAAGCCCTTCCTGTCCAAAGGTCCATCGAGCCGCAAAGGAATTAGGGGAAGTGTCACAGTCTTCGGATCAGCAATGGAGCATTCCGTGTCCTCTCGAAGATGGTTCAGCATGACGGATAGGCAGGGGCATGACTTTGGATGACTAGACAATCGACACGGTGAAAGTGCAAGGGAGAAATGACCCGAACGTTCCCACGCCATCAACGCGATCTCCCATCGGGCCGGATCATATTCTGCCTTCACGATGACTTGGTCTCCTACAATGGCTACTGTCTGCATTATCTATTTCAACAACTGATGCGTTTTTATCCTTGTATATGCTCTTCTCACCTGTCATATAAACAAGAAACTTGCAAGAAACAGAAGACCGACTTCTGCCCATTGTATATAGAGCGAACAAGTCTCCTGGAACTCATCAAACTCTGCTACTGCGCCAAATACTCATATATGCTATCGCGACAGTCCTCGATGCGGATTCACCGGCTTTGACTTGCGACGGTCTTGCCCTTCAAATTATGATCAGGGCGATCTGATTCCCATAATACTCCCACACGGGGCATAACCGTCCCGCCAGTCATTGACGATCAGCTCGGTGGCCATGAGCCTTTTAGCTAAGGATTTCCATCACCGCAGCACAGGCAATGTCGCTTCCAGAAGCGACACGACCCACACCTCTAACTGCATCGTTCTCGGATTTTTCAACTGTTCTTAGTGACTATCCGTGATTGTGTCTACGCTTACTCAGCCTAATTCTCCAGGCCTCTCTGCAGCACCGTTCAAAGGTCAAGTTGATTAGATACCAGCACATAACCACATTATCGTATCTGAGCCAACCCGAAGACGAGAGCCCCAAGATCGAATCAATAATCCACGAAGATGATAGGATTCCTTTCCCTTCTAAAATCGATATCATACAGCTATTGTTACAGCACGAATGACGCGTCCTTTATCGTTGGAACCAGCACGTCCAACATTATTCCGAGAGTACTAGTGCGTTCCTTTGAACCTGTTATTCCTATATTGTTGATGTATATCATTAGCCCTGGTAAAAGCTTTAGAGACAACCTTGCTAATCTCAGAGCACCCGAGTCCAGCGGGAATATCAACCATCGCATTTGGCGACGAAGAAAACAGGAGTCTAGATTTTCTGCTTCCTTGATCAAAAATTGTTCACCATCACATGCCGAATAATACTGAATGAGTACGCCCTTACGGGAGAAGGACTGGTAACAATCTTACCTCACTCGACAGCTCGTCTGACCGTCGTTGGGATACTAGGCGCCCTACCTCTACAGTACATACTGTTTCAAGCACCCGCCGCTATGCCCGCTCTCAATGCCTCTCTCCAAGTCGCCAACCTCGTCGAAATGTTCCGGAATATCCTACATCGAGAAACTGACCAAGGTCGTGGTAACCTTTAAAGAGCAGCTCAGGACTCGCATACTGCCTTGACCGTCTTTAACTCTACTCTATCAATAGAAAAGGGGGAGAACACAGCAGACGTGAAAGAACTCGGCGAGAACATCACCAATGTAGTTGTCTTTATCCAAAGCCTTATCGGTACACATGGGAAGCGAGGAGCAGCTCATTTCCGGTACATTGGCGCAGAGATGGAAGGGTCTGTCGCCACTCTCAAAGGCTGTATTTTTTCCACAGCTAACGTTCACCCAACAGATATCTCACGAGCATAGTCCGCGATCTATAAGATCTGCAGGGAAAACAGCGCGGACTCAGAGGCTTCTTTAATGTCAACAGATTTCAAGACACCATCCAAGGTTACAAGAACCGCGTCGATGACTTTCGATGAACTTCTTGGTACTTTGCGAAGACGATGATCTGACCCAGTGACGTGCTATAGATCCACATAACGGAATACAGCATGTTGGCGCTCTTTGAGACCCACCACACGCCGGCAGAGATGGGAAACACAAAGGAAACAGCATAGAAAGAAGGGTCAGTGATTATTTGAATCGCAATTACACCCGCGGCGCTTTTTGTTTTTAATCTGAGCGCCTATTGCGGATGATCGAGATCTTTTACTGACGATCAACGTCGCGTGTACAATAGGTAGTTGTAACAGCCTGTACACAGTTTTGTATGATAATGTAAAGTGTAGGCTACTGACTACCGACTACAATATGGAGAGTATATAGAGCTAAAGTCAAGATGTTGGGGAACGGTAAGACCAGGCCGTGACATTAAATATCCCGATGGATTATCCATATGGTGCACAGTATAAAACAGTGGTTTCCAAGTCTTTTGTCTTACTAGAAACCGAGTACAGTTTAGCTTGTGCAGAGCTCTCTGGAAATTTCCTTTCTCTCACCTTTCGTTAGAGATTGGTTATAGAACATACGGGAAGCTATCGTGTTATTACTTGTGGAACAGCGTTTCAACAAACAAATGAAGTCCCGACAGGAGAAGGCAAGGGATGATGGTACATGACTAAATCACCTCAAGATACTGCTGGGACGTGGTAGAACACTAGACTTTTAGTGAATGGCAACAATACGTGATAACCGACGCATATACCCCACTATGCAACAGATTGAGCGTCCACACCTCGCCATACAGTTATCAGTATGTACTCAAAATCGTTCTTTCAGCACCTCGCACACCGCGCAGGGCCACAGGGCAGGCTGCTTTTCTATGCATTAATCATTATACTATTCCTCTTCTCACCCTACCTGAGGCGCAACCTCCAGGGATTGCTAAAGAAATCAGGGATAGAAGTACCTTTCACGTGGTCGTTCAGGACTCGATCTTCAGGTTGCAATCTCGCTGTCGAACCTGCTTATGGGTGTTTCAACAATATTGTTGGCATAGCCGCCAGATGACAGGGGGACAAGGGGGATGATTGAATTATCGATATGAGCAAGGGCGGTTCTATAATTATAGCACTGTAACAGTCAGGAACGTGAGATCAGTATGTAGCTTCTCGATCATGCGGTGTATGATATGGTATCAAATTCAGCTAGCCCCAGTTAGGGGTCTTAAAAAAAATAAAGCACCGATTGCAGCAGTTTTCTTTGCAACCCGGATCACGAAATTTTCCTCCGAGTGACGTGTTACGACCTGAGCCATGACTCCCTTCAACAGGAAGTTCATCTGCATAACCCCCAAAAGACAATCACCCGTTACATGGATCTACAGCAGGGCAATGTGAGCTACAGCGCGAAAGAGATTGGAAGAAGAAGCATACCAAAAAGTCCATCTTCAGATCGTCGACGCGCTTCCTGTAAGCCTGAATGACATCTCGGTATTCGTCGACGTTGAAAACACCTTTGATACCACGATGCTTGCGCTTAGTATCCTTCAAATCTTGAGCCATACCTTGGAGATATCTGTAATCAGACCGTTGAATAGCTGATCAGGAAGGATAGCCAACGAAAAGGGCGACCCACCCTTCAATTTCGCCGCAAATGCCCATAAAATACGGAGCTCCCCGCTCTCCTTGCATACGGACGAGGGTATCGATGACGGCGATCGTGTTTGCGATGCTCTCACAGAGCTCCTTTGCATCCTCCTTATTCTTTCCTTTTGCTATAGAACGCGTAAGCGACAACATCCATAAAGCCAAGAATGTTAAAACGAACCTCAAGTAGCTTGAAGACGAGTATAACTACCTTGGCCACATTCTCGAGGTATGGAACACTGTCGCCAGCAGCTTGGGCGAGACGTGCAACTGTGAGGCAGGCGCTGAGAGCGGACATGGTGGTTGGTGGTGAGGCTTGTGCTGTAGAGGGCGGTGCAGAAGCGTGCGGCAACTCGCAGAATTGCAGCGCTGGGGAATTACGAAAAGGTGCGTTAGAATCTGATAATATAACAAAAGAACGTAATGATGACGGAAACTTACGCAGAGCGATGTGCAATGCGAACGACGATTTATCACGTCCGGAGATATGGTTGCTTTGTACTTCCTCGAGGCCGTCGCTATAATGTTGGAATGCTGGATACCCCGGATGATATGAAATCACCCATGAATGGTGTACGCCCGACAAAGGAGATTCTAGGAAAAAGAAGGCACATTTAGTGAAGATTCGAGGATAGGAACTGAGGGAGACGGACTCGATGTCTATCCCTAAAGCATCATAAAATAGTATTGCAGCACCTTCACCGAATACCCGCTACCCTTCCTGCCAACTTTGATGCCCGACATTACATAGCTAACTACATTCCAGGCGGTGTATCTTGGTACCGTTTCTGGTCAAGAAGGGCAATCATCCCCATATCCGTCGAACGACGCCAAATGCCGAAGGTCACACGCGGAACCAACAAGGTCTAGAGGATGCAGGCCTCGTTGAGCGTAGCGCATTCTGGTGTGTGTCTAGGGCTTCTCATGGAAATGTACAGATTAGTGATAAAACGAGCATAGACAGGTCCAACGGGAAGAAGACAAAAAACGGTGAAGTATGCATAGATTCGAGCCCAGGACCCATGCGCGCCTGTTGATGAAGTCAAAATGATGAAGATAAGTCGTCCGTGACTAGTGAACGCACGTTTGATTGGTTTCTTGTAACCATAATACGGTTGTAGTCGAAGCTAATCAGTAAAGCGCGCGCTTAGTTTCGGTCTGGGGATCTGTTTCCGGTTGCGATTCCATCGTTGAAGCCTTTGTGACGGCTGTCGCTCATGCAGTTCCATGTCGATGGTAGTGCCAGGCCAAGGAATGTTCGTCTCGTGTCAGTAGGGATAGAGGGAGGATAGTCAGATTATAGACGATGAGGTAGGTGACAGAATAAAAGCTGGACGTTCCCACACCATCAACGCGATTTCGGGCCAGAGAGGCAGTCTTGACTCCAACCTTGTCAATTTAGTCACTGAGCAGCTGAGGTGACTGTATGCACTTGTCCATTCAGCGTCGATGTCTGCTTACAAGTTGGAAGTATATCATTCCATAGAACAAATCAGACATGAGAACGTCAGAGGAAGGCAAGAAAGCGCACTGACCGCATTACACACGTCCCCGGCTTCTGACTGCGGAAGAGAAGGCCTCGGTTTTCATGCAGAGGAGCCGCTGCAGTGAATCCTATTCTGTTGTAAAATAGAGTGGAATAAAGGTAATGAACGCAGTGGTAAACTGTGAGACTCGTCCGTGTGAGAGAGAATAAGATGAAGAGGATGTAAAACAATTAATTGGTGGGCTGGTCTGCCCGGTATATATATTACAAGGTATGTACTTCTAGAATATACTATTGTCTACTATTGTCCATGTCTGACTCATTGCTGAGTGAGCAGACGTACGAACGACTCGAGGAGAAGAGACGAGAAGAATCTCACGTGGCTTCAACTCTAGTCCGATTGCCGGATTGCCATATGCGGATGGCGCATCTTCGACATATTCTCTGATAGAAGAACTGCTGCTGCCTCCCTATATAGAACGCGCCCCGTCTGCGCGCGTGTCTTACACGGCCGATACGGTTACAATATTCTTGAGGGCATGGCTATAGCAGAGGCGTCGTCAAGCGGTTGGTGCTCGTAGGTTATCTCGAAGTTCTCACGAATCTCGACAGGATTCGGCCCATTCTTGAAGTCTTGCAACAGGATCATTCCGCACGGCAGGGAGGATACTGGATGCATATAACATAGGCGACGACATCGGGTATGTAATGGATACTAATACCGGACAGCATCTATCAGAGGCGCGTTTAGGTGCTTCATAAGGAAACGATGCTCACCTTTGGTACATGTGGAGAATCAAAAACGAAATTGACAAATAAACCCTACATCATTCATTGTCAAGACTGACGACTGCAACAGGAGACTGGACGTGCACCTACAACCATGAAAAGTACCGGATGTTCCTTCAACACCCCTAGCAAGAAGTCTATGAAGGTATATCGTTAGCGAAAAACAAAAGGATGATGAGTCGCCTGATACGCCTGCCGGGCGTACACCCTTGAAAAACGAGTGTAATTTAACATTTCCTGGCAATACAACAGTATTGCATTGTACCAATCAGTAAGACACAGCAAGAAAGTAGCCCATTGTAAAAGAAAGACGTCCACCTGGTAACTTCGAAACAGGCTGATCCAACACTTGAATAGAAGATCGGTATTCTACCCGGTAGACCGAGGTTCCAGATTTGTGACTCGCATAGTGTAATCACCCGGCATTCCGGCGGAAGTTATCCGATTGCCTGGTGATGATCTAGTACGATCGATTGACCTGGCAGCCATGGATGAGATAAGGCCTGCCAGGTAGAGTGTTTATCCTCACCCAGCTGGGTCAGCAAGCATATTAGTCAGTAAGTAAAAAGGATTGGTAATAGTGTACCAGTAGGATAGTATAAATACAGGTCATGTATCTAGTGGGGAGGCAGGTTTCTGACCCCTGGAACACTACCAGGCAAATAGTACGGGTTTATTGGTTAAGAGCTTCGAGTCATAGACTCACCTGGAATAGAAAGATTGTGACCTGGTCACGTCGTGTGTGCAAGAACAGACAAGCAAGCAAACAGAATTAAGCTAGAAACAGAAAGTCAGACCTGAGAAACAGTTCAGAACCAGTCAGTGTGTTTTAAGTTGCAACCAGGCGCAATGTATCAGTATTGAAACTGCACCAGGCAGCCAGCACGAGTTCAGAACCTGCACCAGGCAGTTATTCTGTATCAGTTTGAGTTTGTGTTCAGTAACACGTCGAACTTAGAGTGGACATCGCAATATATTCTTTATACAAATCATATTATTTACACCCGGAACTTGTATCCTACAGTACAAAGCTTCATAACTAGGTATAACATACCTCCCTTCGAACTGCAATTACTGAGTGTTTGTGTGGTGTTTTAGTGTGTAGCACTTTGCATTTATATAGGCGCTCAGCACCTTTCACCATTGGGAGCTGGACTATGCTCGTTGGAGATAGCAGAGTGGCCGGAGATGGATGCTTGTTGGACGGAGAAATGTCCCGATGTGGGAGGTTGGCATATGACAGGCCGGAGATATTGGAGAGGGCGAGAAAATGTCTGACTGAGCTGCTGGAAACGGCGTGAAGCCAAGGTTAGGGCATGAAAGGTGCTGAGCGCCTATATGAATGCAAAGTGCTACACACTAAAACACCACACAAACACTCAGTAATTGCAGTTCGAAGGGAGGTATGTTATACCTAGTTATGAAGCTTTGTACTGTAGGATACAAGTTCCGGGTGTAAATAATATGATTTGTATAAAGAATATATTGCGATGTCCACTCTAAGTTCGACGTGTTACTGAACACAAACTCAAACTGATACAGAATAACTGCCTGGTGCAGGTTCTGAACTCGTGCTGGCTGCCTGGTGCAGTTTCAATACTGATACATTGCGCCTGGTTGCAACTTAAAACACACTGACTGGTTCTGAACTGTTTCTCAGGTCTGACTTTCTGTTTCTAGCTTAATTCTGTTTGCTTGCTTGTCTGTTCTTGCACACACGACGTGACCAGGTCACAATCTTTCTATTCCAGGTGAGTCTATGACTCGAAGCTCTTAACCAATAAACCCGTACTATTTGCCTGGTAGTGTTCCGGGGGTCAGAAACCTGCCTCCCCACTAGATACATGACCTGTATTTATACTATCCTACTGATACACTATTACCAATCCTTTTCACTACTGACTAATATGCTTGCTGACCCAGCCTGGTGAGGATATACGTTCTACCTGGCAGATATTATCTCATCCACGGCTACCAGGTCGATCAATCTCTTGTGAGATCTGTAGATCACATATCGGTGCCTGCCGGAAAGCCGAACTTGGCTGTACCAGGTGGACCGGGTAGCCTGGACTATCGGCTAACAGGTAGAATCCCCGTGCTTCGTTCTTGGGTTTTACATGTCTTGCTTCATGGTTCCTGGGGAACCTTCTCCTTGCTAGTGGTCCTTACTGCCTGTTTCTTACTTATTGTAATTAGATAACTTGCTTGAATTAGATTATAGTGAACTTTTATATGTGATTTTCAGAGGTGTACACCAGGCAGGCATATCAATGGCCTCGGGTCCATTCACCAAGATCTTCTGCACCAGACCCGACCATGCTGACCAGACCCGTCAACCGACCACATCAACCATACCTCGCATCTCATTCCATACCCTTCCGAAGCTTGTTCCACCGCTTCCAGTGAAACTTGAACACCAGCGAGCTTGTCGAGATCCGCTGTAGCGATTCCTGATTCTCTCGTTGCGGAGAGATAAGCCCCACATATGGTTTGAAGCAAACTCGGCTTCCTCTTCCCACCCGAACCTTGTCGCTACCGCATACACCCAGAATGGCTCTCATAGGAACTCATGCGCAGTGATAAATACGCATATGATATCTGTCACAACTCCCACAAGGCTCCTAGCCTCAGCTAGGCTCAGCACACCTTCGAGATCATCAAAGGTTCACCAAGGAAGGATAGCGAGACCGCTGAGTATCCGTAGCAGCCATTTGAGGACGACATTATGTTCATGGGTACAAATAGACTGGCTATCTGGTTCAGGCAGAAAAGAGCTGGATGGCAAGAACATGGTAAACCACCGCAAGACAATGGCTGGGGGACGGCATAAGGTGCAATCGAGTGAGGATAGGACAGTGTCGGCACCTGTGACATTGAAGCCAGAATGGTATGTTGCTGCGCAATCTCACGATGCCATTGATGAGCCTAGACTTCCGTGGCAACGGCAACACCCAAAACTCAGGGAGAGCTTAGGCAATTAACGTAGCAACACAGCAATCAAGGCAATGTGTTTGCGAGTGGTTCGGTGCACCTCCGTGCGGTCAATTCCTCAATAACACAAGATACACTGCGACTTTTCAGTCAGCGAAGTAGTACTCTTGGTCAAGGAGTACTAATAGACGTTGGCTGTAAGCCGGGAAGGATCTCGATAAACGAGATGGGAAGGAATCTGGTATGACGTGAATACCAAGAAACCAGGATGGAGACTATGGAAATGGTCTAGTAAACGTGGGGATGGGCTAAAGAGCACGAAAATGGCTCTAGAAATCGTAGCAGTGCGCTAGAAATTGTGGGGATGGACTGGAAAATGCGGGGAGGGACTAGAAGACGTGGGGATGGACTAGAAGACGTGGGGATGGACTAGAAGACGTCGAAATAGCCTAGTAAACGTGGCTTGGGGGTGTACCTAATATTGTGAGTCAAAACAATAGCAATAAACGTACGGAGACTGCAAGAAACTGGTAGAAATCGTAGCAACTGAGGTGCTGAGTGGGGTGTTGCAGCAATAGATGCACAGCAACTCCGAACAATGATAAAGACGATGGTGATCCTATGGAGCTGAACTGGGCCTACACAGAGGCAATACTGAACTGGGCGATGAAAACGATGGCGATGTAGAAGGTGAAAGTGATGAAACAATCCTATGTGGTGAAAGTGAAGTGATGTTGTGGCATTAAAAGACAAAAGCAAGTTATTGATGCAAGATTTCGTGTATTGGTGCAACCAACAGCGTTTAAAGAGTAAAGCAAGCGGTGGGGAATAACTTGGAGTAACCGGAGCTGACTGATAATGCCGTAGCCTCATCAACTGGGTAAGAACTAGCTCTAAAAATGCGGTATCTACCTAGTTTTTATACTACAAGTACGATTTTATAAATAGAATATTCTTCGAAGCCTTAGTAAGGCTGTAAGTCCTTGGCTTTTGTAATAGCCGTAGTAAACATATGGTATCTGTGGTTCTAAAGTAACAGTAAGTCTTCGATGTTGCCATGTATGGATGTGAACCGCGTGGTTTTATTGAGCGAGGAGCGGATCATAAGGTGCTGTTTAGCTGCGGATTATTGAGCTGCAGTTGCTGTGCTGAGGTGTATGCGTGGGGCAACGATAATTCGAAGTCTTGGCACTGTAACAGCCTTAGTAAACACGGTCTATAGTTGCCGTAGCTGTAATTATCGTAGCTGGGAGGGTACTCGTGTCAATCACATCATTTCATTAAATGATTGATTGCACATCAACCAGATGCTTCTGAGTGATATAGCAACCCCGTTTTAGGATGATTGTCGATCAAAGGTGCCTTGCCGTGATGGGATACGGTAATTGAGATGCGAGGCGAGCTGGGAAGGATAACGGAGTGTGTGAGGGGTGGATGTTACGGTTCTAGGATTGTATCTGAATGTTTGTGGCTTATACTGCGAAAGTCCGTGGTATTATCGAGTGCTGGCAGTGTTATGGAGTGTGTGAGGATTATAATGGCATCGTTTCGAAGGTATTGGGTGATGGATGGCTAAATCCGCGAATTCTGAGCGTACAGAGCCTGGAGGCTCATCACCGTTGTAGAAGTAAGAAAGGAAGAAGGAAATATGGACCTGGTGATGGGCCGCATCCTCATTCCGGTAATTCGAGTCATATCAGCATGAACAGAGGTCATTGCCACTTAGCGCTGAGGCACAGACAGAACATACATGGAATCAAATGCTGCTAGAATTGTAGGATGGATTGTAAGCATCGAACGGTATGGATGCACAAACCTATGTCAAAATCAAGACAAGGATGTTGGCACTAGTTGATCCACCCTGGACGCATGATAACTAGAGCATATAGCCAATGAAACAATAAATATAGGTGGCCTCAGCTCAAGTCCTTCCTTTCCACTGCATAGATCTGCCTGCGTCAAAGAATCGGGGAAATGTTGGACCATGCAATTGAACGTTCAGTGTCTTCTAGACGACGGTGTCATCATGGCGGCCCAGGTACACAACCTAGGATGGCTTGATTATCGTGGCGGGGAAAGGACAAGCCAAGTGAAGCTGCGGAATGAGACGAGAGATAAAGTATTATGAATAAGTATTCAAACAGAATAGTAAGGATGAAGTTTGAGATATAAGACAAGAAATCCTTGATTTCTTGGGTTTGGGGGGGGAGAGAACTCGGCTTTGAGAGAACTATCAGTTAAGCAGAGGGAGACCGGCAATGAAACAGGTCCTGGAATGAATACTGGGATGAAGGGATGCCGGAAGCTCAAACTCAAAGCGTTGGAAGCCGAGAACTCAGTTGTTCAGGATACTTGAAATCTGAGCAGCTGAAAGGACATAGCTGCAGCGTCAGACCAGGTGCTACCCATCCCAGAGCAAAGCTCCCAACGAGACGGGATGGCATGCAGCAAGTGCCAGAACCCCCAAACCAGAGCTGAAGCTCGGGATACTTCAAAGGATTTCATTACATTTTCCAGGCTACATTCAACAATGACAACGGGTTATTCTATGGAAATGTCTGATGGCAAATGGTGTCTAATGCGAAATTGTTCAAAAGAATTCTTCAGTTCAGCTATGCGTGTGGGATCATATGACTTCGTGATCATGGCAGGAATAAGATCCTCCAGCTTGCGCCAATAAATTAAGAATGCCAGCGATTTCCAATGACCCTGCTTGGCTACAGTCTCAGGAGGAACACCTGCCAATAAGAGCTCTGTGGCACTACCTGGCCTAAAGCTGTGACCATGGATGAAGTCTAGGTTCAGAGGTTTCCATATGTCACAACATCGTTTGAGGAACCACTCCTTCGTCATCGGAGCCCAAGAAGAGTCTGCTGTTTTGAACACGAAGAGTGGGGCGTCGGTAGGGACATCCACGTTGGCCTTCAAGTGTGCATGGAGAGCCTTGACTGGGCATAAGTCCTCTCGTGAGGTAAAGATCAGGTCAGCGCCTTCCTGCCATTCCATCTTGGCCCAAGGGATATGAAACTGCGCTGACTCTGCACCTCCAAAGTGCCTACAGAAGGATATCTGAACAGATTTGGCAACATGGAGCCCCTCGTTGAAGGTGTTGCGGGAGGGAATAGTTAATTCACCCAGGCGGCAGCATCCCCAAAAAGCACAGAGAGCTACTGCCCAGACAGTGCCATCGAAGGAATTTGATGTTTTTAGGCCTTCGCCAAGGGCAAAGAGGTGCTCGAGGGTGACAGGATGGTGTTTAGGGCGAGATGGATGAGCTCTCCTCTTGGCGGCAGCTGTCTTGATATGGACAACAAACTCATCACCGCCTGCCCACTCTGCAGAGTTAATCTCATGCCATGCTCGGAGGCCTGACATCCATGTGCTGATAGTCTTGCCTGGTGTTTTGGAAATGGAAGCATCTGCCACAAAGGCGGCAAGAAGTAAATACGGAGCTGGTAAGCGTTCTGATTCTGGAATGTTTCGTTTGTCGGCAAATTGATGAAAGCGTAGCAAGCCAGCACCGTAATTTTGGAGAGTAGAAACTTTGTGCATTGTGCGAATGAGAGATTGGATGGTGGCAGCATTGTGTGGAACTTCTTTGTAAAGCTTTAGGTCAAATGAGATTGAGTGGGGAGATGTCCAGCAGAGGAGTCGGTCTTCAGCTGGGACAAAGGGACGGTATTCGTTGTAATTGATTTTGCAGCCTTTGCGAGGCTTTCTCGGTTTTATTCAGCCAGATGGTAGACGCGGAGGAATTGCCGGGGGAGGAGATTCCCTACTGCTGGCCTCGACAGGATGTACTGCCGGAATGGATGATGTTCTAATTCTAATGCAGGTCAGCCAATAGACGGGGAAAAAGGGAGAGGGAGATGCCTCTCGTTGTCAGAATGACAGCACTGTGTTGGATGGAAAGGTTGACAGAGACACTTTGACTACGGCCCTTCTCAAAGGTGCCGATGACTCCCTGGTTGTCTGAGTGGGCCAGTATGGTGACATCTCTTAGATCGTTGGCCTCTAGAATGTATACAAGGAATTTGACTGCTAGCGCTTCAAGCCAACCGATATTTCTACCTTCTGACTTCCAACCTGGGCGTAAACTCCAAGCATCCCACTTGCCATTGACTACAACACCGATGCCCCAGTCCATGGAGGCATCTACAGATATATCCCAGTCCAACTGTGGGCCCTTGGGTTGAAGCGAGCAGAAGAGGCCGGGCTCTGAGAGCGTTGTCTCCCACCATTTCAGGTCCCGAATCATTGGGCTAGTTGGGTAACGGCACAAATAGCGGTTTTCATTGAAGCTGGATGCAAAGGAGAAGATTGAGGGAAGATGGGAGCTACCCAGCAGGTAGACAAAGGAAATGTGGACAAGAGATCCTTGCAGCGAAAGAATTGGTGCCAGCAAGGTCGGATGGTTGGAATACAAGTCAATAAATTGATGAACACAATGGAGGAATCTGAGCCTCTTGTGCTCTGGCAGGGAGGCATGCTTATTTTTGACATCCCATTGAATACCAATGTAGACGAAGATGGGGGCAAAGTCGGACCATTTCATTTTGTGCCAAGGAATATTGAGCGGTTCGATGAGCTTCTTGGCCAAGGCCATGTCGTAAGGGTAAGTGAAGCCCAGAGCTTTGTTTCCAGATGATGGGAAGTGAGAAACGTTGAGATCATCAACCCATTTGACAGCGGGAGCCACCTTCTCCTTCTCCCAGATGTCCATCGCTGCATTTGCGATGGAACCAGCATTGCCCTCTGAAGAGGCGCAACCAAATGGGCAGCAATGGTCAATGAAGAAACCATTGGAGCCTTGCACCACAAAGTACTGCTTGTGGGCGGGAAGAATGGGGCAAGTTCGGTGGAATTTTGCGATGTCCAGGGTCATCGCCTGGGTGCCTGGAGGCGCATGTGAAATCTAAGGGGACTTAATGTCAGAACACGGCAATTAAATCAAGATAGATGTTGAGATTTGAGAATGGCAACTGAATGTCAAACTGAAGGAGTACGAATGTACAAAGGGTACGAATGTAATGGAAGGTACTAATGTATGAGGGGAAAAGAAGGCCAACTCACAATATCAGCCACCTGAGCTGCAGAGCCAAATTGCGTAGGAAAATTCTCGGTGTCAATATAATCGTTCGTGGATGGAATGTCCTTGGTACCCTTGGACATGTTCCTGACCACACAAAGTTTGGGTTCTTCTCCCGGCCCTTGCTCCTGAATGTTTACTGAGAGCGGGGAACACTGGAAAGGCCCCAAGATTGCCTCCACCTCAGAACGAGAAAGAGGACCTGACATCTGACCTGCATCAGCTTCCTCCTGTAGGTAGTCATTGATGAAGGCCTTGTGCCCAGGGGAAGAAGTTCTATTTGGGAAAATGATGGTGCGCTGAAGAGGTGGGAAGTCGCCCATGGGGAAGCCATTGCGTAGTTTTTGTACCAAGTCAGAATGGAGATGAGAGATTTTATGCTTTTTGAGGAAGAAGTCAAAGGCGTCTGGGCTGTATGGTGTGATGACGTTGAAGAGACTCTGTGCGCGCAGGCTAGAAATGCAACAGCGTCGAAGACACTGATCACACCCACACCCAACACTACACACACAAACCCTCAAAGTTCTTGGGGGGATATTATGCGATAGAAGCAGATTGAAGCAATACAACTAAGCTTCTCAGAATATACGATACACACGTATAGCAATAGCGCTTGTAGGGTATCTAGATCTCTCTAAGTCCAAAGGCTTTTATTAACAAGAGGGGTGACAGATGTCGCCGGGCCTCAAGGCAAGGTGTACTACAATACACAACTCGTTGCCACACACCAACAAAACCCTCAATAAGCCTCGCGCGACACACACAGGTGACCACAAAGAACTTAAACACACCCTAAACATGACTCAAAGCTTGCGCTCTAAGCAGAAACCCTTCAAAACACGTCCACTCAAGCCACAGGATTTGAACCCACGTGCTCAAGCTTCCAAACCAATCGTAGACCCACAGGGTTTGAACCTGTGCCGATCCAGAGAAACAAGAAACCAAATAAACCCCGTCCGACAAGCCAAAGGGTTTGAACCTCTGCCACTTGCAGAAATGAGAACCCTCAAGCGCGCACTAATCAGACCACAGGGTTTGAACCTGCGCTGCCTGTAGCACCACGCGTTAAAAGAAGGCCTCTGTACGAACACTAACCAAGCCAAAGGGTTTGAACCTCTGCCACTTGCGGAATGGTATACCCAACTAAGCGCGTGCTAATCAGACCAAAGGGTTTGAACCTCTGCCGCCTGTAGCACTGCACGTCACAAGAAACCCTCAAAACTCAAGAGCGCATCCGCAATGACACAATATCTCTTATTCTCAGGGCAGAGCGCAGTCAACCAATCACTCAAACTGTACACAAGTCCCACGCTAGCTTTCTATGCCTTGCACGCTACTCAAGTCACTCAAATGTTATCAATAAAGGTCTATTCTCTCGCTCGAAGCTACAAACTAATCCCGAAGCTAGAGCGCTAAGCTGAGGGCTTGCGCACTCCAACAAGGGGGGTCCGAAACTTGTACACTATTACTATACTACAGTACTTATATACAACGCACTCTACAAATTAATACAACCTGAAATAGTAACTCTTGGCTTGCGGGACTTCCTTTCCTGGGTGCCGCGCATGTCGCCATAATCATGCCATTGCTTGGTGCTTACTCAGAGCTCCGGCTCGGGGCCAGATCCTGGTCTCTCAGCTGTGCGACATCAGTTAGCTGCGCTATCTACACGTACTGACGTCGCCTAGTATCTCCTCGGAGTTGTAGCCTAGAGTGCAACTCATCTTTATAGTAATAATATCTGCTAGTGATTTCTATGGTCTTCTAGGACCACTAGTTTCTAGTCTAGGCCTTGCACGTATCGGCCGAAGTCAGAGACATCGGTCTTACTGCAATTCTAAACACTCTGAGGTCTAGAGCGCTAGCTCCCGGCATGGCAGTGCCTTGTGCATCATAGATCAAGGTTGCACAAAGTATCAATTATCTCCTGAGCTTCACTGGTTCTATTCTTAGCATGCGTCTTCTGTGCATTGTCAGCGTATTCAGTGTCAAGTGCTGGGGCTTTAGACTTAGCATGACCCTTCTGGTATCACTCTACAGTTAAGCCATGTGCTCCACCGAACATCACTCAAGGTACTTCATTGCCTGTGCTTTGGACATTGCACTCTAAGGTATCTCACATTGCTTTGATACCTAGGTTCTGTAAAATGTATGTATTGATACATTTCGCGAAATTACACGTGTGAACACTTTTCAAGCGTGTCAACGTGCTCCCAAATGGAAGATTGATCAGGCAGAGGAAGAAGCAGGCTTGGGCTCAGCTGTGCAATGCCATGTGAATGCGTGGTGGTCGTGGGCCAAGCAGAAGGAGCAGACGTGGAGAGGGGGGACACCATGGGAGCAACAAGTACCTCGGTCTGGCGAGACGTTCCAGGAGATGCATATCTTCTGGCTCTGGTTGCCTGCTTTGGGAGCGATACTACCTCTATCCCCGGTGACAAAGACAGATGCAGTGGGTTGGCCTGACTCGAAGGAGTTGAACTTGCATTGATGGATGCGGTGTCCTCTTCTAGCGCAGATGAGGCAGATCGTGGCATCGGGCGAAGAGGTCCCGGCGTCGCTCCTCCGAAAGGACGACATGATCCTTCCAGTGCCCTGACGGAAAGACGTGGCCAAGGAGTGGGAGCTTTGCTGAGAGGCTAACTGGTTACGCATGCGAATGTACTCCTCCTCGCGTTTTCGATCCCTCTCATCCCGGATGTGTTCCTTCGTCTGGGAGAGCTCCGAGGCACAGTATTGTTGGGAGAACTTGAACCCTCTGTCCAAGTTGTGGTAGTCAATGTGAGGCTTGATATCAGTAGCCAGGACCGCCTCGTAAATGAGGGAGAAGTCAATGAGGTTGTGGAAGAAAAAGAAGTGGTCCTCCCAGCATTTTGCCCATGCCGCATCATGGACACCATCAGGAGAAGTTCGCAGGGAAGAAAGGAAGTCGACGTAGCGAGGAGAAGCGTCTCGCCATTGCAACTCCGTGAGATCGGTCTCTTTTTCAAATCTAGCATTAGAGACATCAAGCACAGTGACTTTACCCTGACCATGGTCCTGTATCTTCTTCGTTGGCAGAGTATCACCTTCTCGATGGATGATGGCGATGTTTGCGAGGGTGAAGAGGTGTAATGGGATGTACTGCTTAGCATCGGCCAGACGGTATAGCTCTGCATGATAGCCTTCGAACTGGAAAGAAGAACCAGGCTGGCGTTCCACCTCCTCACTGCAATTAAAGATCTTCTTACACTTTTCGGTGACGTCCTCAGGGGAGTTGTCAACTGCATCCCTCGGCCATTTGTTCTTCAGCCCCAGGAATCCCAAGATGAGCTCCTTCGACTTTGGAGTGATCTTGGCCAGAGCCTGCAGAAACTTGGTGGAAGAATTTTTGGGGGAAGTAGGCGGAGTGGGTGTATGCTGCGAACCCTCTGTGGTCAGCAAAGAAGCTAAGGAAGATGCTGGGGAGCATCCGGTCTCTGCATGCTTATCTAGCCTATCCTGGTTATCAGCCTTCACCAGGGTGTTCCGTGCTCTCTTGCATGAGAGTGACCAGGTGGCCAAACGTGCTTTGTCTGCATCGTCCCCATGGGTTTTGTCCTTCCTGTAACTGAGAGGGATTGCTGGTGGCAGCGGCGGACCAGCCACGAAGCCCGGAGGAGGAATAGACATAGCGATGAGATCAGCGAAGAGCAACGAAGGGACGGAGCGATGATAGAGAAAGCACAAAGTGGGAACGAAGTGAAAATACAAGAGCGCAGAATAGCGCAGGACGATCGCGTTGTTTGGCTGACTTCACTGGGCCAAACATCTGGGGAAACGCGACGCAAAACACTGGGGAAACGATCTCTCTATTTCACTATGCTTTACTTGGCCAGTCACAGAGTCTGAGCCGTTCGTGCCTCACGTCAGACTTGTGTGGCAGAAGCGAGACGAAAAGCGCCGATAGTTCCCACGCCATGAACGCGATGTCTCATTGGGCCGGATAAGTAGTAGTAGTAGTAGTCGCACTGGCAAGCGGTCCCTAAAAAGGAAACAGCCAATGTTTTCTGCGCTGTTGCTACCAAGCCGTCAAAATACTTAATAGTAGCATCGCAGACCGCGTAGGACCCCTGCCGCTGTGACTGACATCATAGTGGCGGAAACCATGAAGCGTCTCACGGGTTTGGATCCATACGAAGGGACTAGGATGTATAGAAAGAAGTATGTGTAAATAGACATTCAAAGAGGTTAATGTGTGTACAATGTTCCCTCGAAGCGGGAGGTACATAACCAGGGACCATCACAAATATACCGAGAATGCGATGCATACATTTAGGCAAGCGAAGTGCTCAGAGCAATCTTGCATTTCAAGATGTCCGTCTCTGAAAAAAACGATCTCGGCGGTGCAAGGTCAACGTGACCCATATACATATGGTACTACCTCAATGAATGACATCATGCCAGCGTCATGATACCAATGCAACTGAGACTATATGAAAAATCCATGTGAGACAATGTCTCCTCAGTGCAGGACAGAGCCTGAGGTTCGGTGTACATGAAGGAAATATAGTGTCAAGGCACAATGCAGGAAATCCAAGGCGCCGATGACACATGTAGCTCGCTAACTAGAACCACTGCAGGGCAGCGAAGCTGGATAGCATGTTCAAATGTCACAGACACCCGGTGCCAGTTTGACATAGCACGAGCAACGGAGGGTCCGCAACTGAACCACAACTGACAGCAGTCGTTGTATGGTGTATTAATGCAATAAGAGCGAATACGTGGGGGCAAAGTGTGATCCAGGTGCAGGCAAGGGGCTACCGGAATGAAAAAAAATGACATAGGGTCGATTAAAAAATTTCGTGCACTAGCGCTGGACCTACCTACCTCCACATGATCAAAATGATGTCATACACTCGACATTGAGCTGATTATGGACCAAAAATGGGCAATTATGTCGCATTCATGTACTATTATTTAACCGAGTATCATTTTGATTACAATCTGAGTCATTTCTGGTCAGATAAGTAAAGCACATGAATTTGGAGACATGATGTCATATGCTGACTCATGATGGCAGTGCTGCCAATACTTTGTCTATTCTCAATGTTGTACTGCACAAGCATTATAAACATTGTAGGTCTATTGATTAGACATATTGTCACTTGAATGTCTCACCTTTTTACATTTGGAAGGCAGTTTTGAGGCCATTTGAGGAGGGTCAACTTTTTTTTTTCGGGCCTGCCGGCCCAACCTACCTACCTACCCAGTGTTCCGGGCCGCAATTCCGGTAGCCCCTTGATCAGCTCGGTAATCGTGGCCCTCCAACTAAGGATTTCTATTACTGAAGCAAGCGACGCAGCTTCCCGAAGCCCAAAGACCTATACCTGTTGCTGCATCATGATTCTCGGATTGTTCAGCTGTCATTGGTTAGTACTCTGGTACTCGTGAAGATAACGACCTTCCGCTATCTACTGGCCAGTCGTTTTCACTCTCACATTGCAATTCTATATGTAATTATGCTTGCTTCTGCGGTTTCTAGATTTATTTCTCAGCGTCGTCTTCCGTGCCTATGCTGAACTGCCTATGCCCTTTGAAGTTGGAAATGATTAATTTATCATCAGATAACCATGGTCCTGAGGTAACTCAAAGAAGATAGTCCTGATTCCTGAGAGATTGGAATCAATAATTCCTAGTGCAGACCATATAATAAATTCTGATCCCCTTCATTCCCACATCTCATCTTTGGTAATTGAATCCAGCAGATATACCGTTATGCGGAGACTAATAGTACACACCTTTCAACCCGTTATCTTTGTATCGCTAATTTACACTAGTGCTGGCCCTAATTGCAGCTCAAAAGATAGTCTTTCCAATTTCAGAACGCCCCAATTTCAGCATTGTCATCGTCTTTCGCGTTTATACATGTAATACGTGCCACTATGTCTGCTTCTTGGAACACAGTGTATTCCTTCTCTGTCCCATGTAGCACTTGACTCTGTACGTCTTCACAGGATGCAGGTCTGGAATTATCTTAGAGTGTTGTACAGCACACGTTCATATCACCGTGATGATAGACGCCCAGCCTCTACAGCACATACGTTTCCAAGCACACACCACCTGCACGCTCTCCATGCTTTTCTCCAAGTCGCCAGTTTCATCGAGGCTTCTGGTATACCGTAGGTCGAAAGGCTCGCCAAGCTCGTCACAGCCGTCATAGGGCTACTCGCGGTATTCATGCCGCTTTCGACGACGGGTGTAACTCTTGTCCCTGACTCTGCGGTGTCAATATAAGATACCAAAGAACTAAGAAGATGACGGACATGAAGGCGCTGTGCCACAGCATTACGGATACAGTCCTCAGTTAGCCAAACCCATGTCCGTATGCATGGGGAGCGAGAAGCAGTCTATTTCCGGGACATTGGCGCAGAGATGGAAGGGACGGTCACCGTTCTTGTGTGATGTATTCACTCCACAGCTGATGGTCACCTCACTGGCATAGCCCGCGATCTGAAAGACGCACAACTTTATGTCAACAAGTTCCAAGATGGTATCCAAGGTTACAATAAACGTGTCGATGACTTGAAGATGGACTTCTTGGTATGCGTACTTTCCACTTTGCGCAGGCGATGATCTGGCCCCTTTTCATGCTGTAGATCCGTTTAACGGGTAACAGCATGTTGGCGCTTATTGAGATCCCCCGCATCCTTGCCGAGATGCGAGACATGAGATAAACAGCATCGAAAGAAGCATCAGTGGATTCTGGATCTAGGTATCCCCGCTTGGATTTATAGAAAGGATAGCATGTGATATGTAATAACAAGAAGTCGTATTTATTACTTACTCGCGGAACTTTTATCTGTAACTACTACAAGTGAATCGATAATCCGCAAATAATTATGAGTCATAGGCCTCAGCTCCCAAGGGTTCAGTGACAAACGGGGATAGTCTCAGACTCCTTGGAAAGTAAACAATACCTTCTTGGCTGACTTTGGTCGCCATGTAGAAAATGTTTCTCTCCACATTTTGGTTCTGTTGAAGAGCATATCCACTAGTCCGACATCCTGGCTTGATTTGCTGGTGCCAGTCAAGGAGTAAGTATTGTAAGAAGGTGCGACGAGTAATATGCTATCGAGCCAGAATTTAAATCTTGGCTTTCTGTCCATATGGCCAAAGATGCCATGGAAAGAGAAGTATATTAACATAGCAACGTTGAAAGCTCTTACTAACCGAATGGGTGGAAACAACCCTCTCTCTACTTATCCTCCAGCCAAAGTGCCCCGGTTCACTGATAAACAACCATACCAATGCTTAGAACGTAATTGTTAGCTGCGGGCTCAAATTGAATCGCTGCCAGTGGAATAATGTACTGTCTTATATCAGTAAAGCGGCAATTTTATTGAACTTTAGATGTAGGTGGAGAATGAATTAAGTCTATATTCAAACGGTAAGGCTGTAGCCTGTTAATTGATACCCCTGTTGACATGCACGGTGTTGCTATGCCTTCAAACCAGGGTTAAAAAAAAAGGCGGTGATTGCAACAGGCTTTTTCGGGATCCGGAAAACGAACTCCTCCGAGTCCTCCGAGTGACGCACAGCAGCCTGTGGTGTCTCATTCATCAACAGGCAGTGCATCTGCGTGACTTTCAAATTGCAGTCACCCACTGAATGGATCTACAGCAGAACGTGAGATGCGGCACGAAAAATCTGGAAGGAGAAATATTACCATAAAGTCCGTCTTCAAATCATCCACGTGCCTCCGGTAAGCCTGAATGGCGTCTCTGAAATCGTCGACACAGAAGACACCTCTAAAGCCACGGTGCTTGAGCTTAAAATCCTTGATATCTTGTGCCATCCGTTGAAGATACCTGTAACCAGATGGTTGAGTACCTGTTGAAGAAGAACAGCAAATAGAAACGGCAGCTCACGTTTCCATCTCCCCGCAAATATCGATATAACATGAAGTTCCCTGCTCCCCTTGCATACGAACGAGGGTGTCAATGACGACAATCGTGTCTGCGATGCTCTGACAGAGCTCTTCGGCATTCTTCTTGTTCTTTCCCTTTTGCTGCAGGACACAGAGTTAGCGACAATATTCATAACCGCAAAAACGAACCTCGAGGAGCTTGAAGACGAGTACGGCAACCTTGGCCACATTCTCTACGTATGGTACGCCGGATGCTTCAGCGATGTTGGCGACTTTGAGACAGGCGTTGATTGCAGACATAGTGGTTGGCGGTAGGACTTGTGCTGTAGAGTGTGATGCAGAAGCAGGTGTCAAACTCGCAGTGCTGTTGCGTCAATGAATCGTGCTGTAAAATCTGATAAGATAACTAAAGAACGTGATCGTTATGATGAAAACTTACCAACAAGCGATATCCCACGACAAGTGGATAGGAACTTACTGGCATCGGAATGGCGAATGAAGATTTACTACGTCTCTGGAGTCTGCAGATGCGAGTTATGGGCACTTTGTCCATCCTCGAGGCCATTGCCGCCCCGTTGATAGACCTCGGTACCCAAATGGTATGAAGTACCGCTCGTCCGACGTCTACCACAACCATGAATAGCATACACCTGGCAAAGGAGAATCTAAGGGAAAAAAGAGACAGTCAGTTGGGATCCGAGGATATAAGAACAGAGTGAGACTGACTTGATGTAGATCCATGCCATCTAAAGTGTCTTCAAATGGCAGCGGCCACCGGCCTCACCGAATGTCTGCCATCCTTCCTGCCTACTTTGATGCCCGACATCAATCAGCTAACGGTTTTCCAGGCAATGCATCGTTTTCTACTCTTCCATGTCTGTATCTGTCCTGGTGAATATTGGGTTAGTTGACGGGTAGTATCGGTAAGTGCAATCATCCCTATATCCACCGAACGAGGCCAGATGCCGATAGCAGTGCACGGACCAAACAAGGTTTGGAGGGTGCAAACATCGTGGAGTGTGACACATTTCTGATATGGGCCTGGGACTTCTCATGGAAGTGTCTAATAAGGGGTAGTGGAAGGAACGTATGCGGGTGCAATGGAGGAAGACATGAAACTGCGATGTACGCATGGATTTGAGTGCAGGATATATGTGCGCCTGTTAACGAAGTTAAAATGAGGAAGATAAGTCATCCATGACTAGTGCTAGTGAACGCACCTTCGGCTTTCGTTGCTTGGTGGCCATAGTATGAGTGGAGTCGAGAAAAAGCTCAACAAAGCTCCCGCTCGGCGTCTGACTGCCACCCGCTTCCGATTGTAATTCTATCGTGGAAGTATCGGGAGTGACATGGCCTTTGTGACCGCTGCAGCTCTTGTATTTCCATCTCGATGGTACTGCTAGTATTAGAAGGGGATAGGGAAGGGTGATGGTCGGATTATCGACAATGAGGAGGGTGGGTGACAAAGTAAAAGCCGGACGTTCCCACGCCATCAACGCGATTTCTCGTCGGGCCGGAGCGGTCGTTCTTCCCGTCTCGACCGCAGCTCGTAGGGAACTTGGACCCACGGTCTCACTCTCTCAGGATCTTCGCCCATCCCTGGTCCGTGTGTCTCTTGACGAATGTGCACTAGTGTCTCGCAGATGGACGTTATATAAACGACTACGGTATAGTGTTTGATTACATATTGATCTATGATTGCCATACATTGACCTACAGGTGTACGCCTTACGGTCATGCAATGTCAGGACCGGCACTTATGTGAGCTCAACAGTAAAACCTACCTTTTATCTCATTCAGCTTGAAGCTTGAACAATGGAGCAACGTGTTCAAGGCGATCGAACTAGAATCCAGGAAAACAGTGGCTCTGAAGACTTAGTGTGGCTCGATGCGAGTGAAATGACCCATTCTCCATTATGAAACTTGTATCCCCCAACCATTTAAAGGCCATCCCTTGAGGCTCTATTCCCATTGTGTATGCATATGAACAGTTGCAGCATTTCGAATACATGGCGATGGGGAATCTGGGGCCAAACTTTGCAGAGCAGCAGAAGAAGAACGGGTCCGAGACTGGTGTGATGTTGACGACCGTCACCCAAATTGTGGATCAAGTGGTGCGTAACCGCGAATTCAGACTTCAAATTACTGACCGGGACGCACAGCTGGCAGGACCAGAGCATATCCACTCGCTCTGGATTGTACACTGTGATATAAAGCCTGAGAAGCTCCTCTGTGCACTTGATGATTCGACAATCAAAATCATTGACTTTGATATCTGCAAGCTGCTTCTCATGGTCAACCGAGCAAAGACGAGTCGCAGCAGGAACACCAAGTCATCATCGGGTCTCTCTACCGGGCAAGTCTGAATCCTCATAAAGGAATGGAATCATTGCACTTTATCTCCTCTAGTAGTACCATCACTTTATTCTTATGCTGTAGATCTTGCTCCGCGCGATCACCTCGAACCTGTAGCTGACATCGCCCTCTTCCTTCTTTGCATTAACTTGCCTTGGAAGTCACATCCACGCGAGGAGTCCCAGATGCGCGCAGTCGTCCAGCACCTGAAACCGATCTCCTCAGGCAAAGATATGTCTTCAGGTTTCCTCGTCGAACTTGTATTCGATGACGGGTTCAATTACAGCCCTTCCAACGATTTCCTAAGTATGGGACCTCGAGGCGCTTATTTGGTAAAACTATGCAACATTTGGCTAAGGGGATGAGTGATGGGTCACTCGATTGGATGCCATGCTACCCCCAAACCAACTGGCATTTTCTTGATGAGCCCAAGGTTGAGGCTCCTCGCGAAGGCAAAGATGATGACGACAATGGTAGCGATGGCCTTGGCGAGGACAGTTACTTCGCAATAGACATTGACATGTGGGAGCATCAAGGAGAGCGAGACAAGAACTCGACCTTGCTCACGGAGCAGGAGGCAGAGCTCGAGAGCTTTACCCCATTGGTCGCAGAAGAGCTACACAAGTGGGCCAGGAGAATTTCGCGTTTGCGTGATGCGTTTTTGCATTTTGTTGCATTTGGTGCGTTCGGGTAGTATGCGTTTGGTGCGTTTTGGTGCGTTCGGGATTAGACCACTAGTGCCCGTCTTCGGCGGATCAGACCTTGCTTGTTTGAGGTTAGAGTCAATATATAGAAAGGAATGTCTGTTTACAGAGACACAGAGGCACAAATGAATGATCTAATTATGATTTTGGAATTTCATCATGTGATACCACTCTAGGTGCATTATCTTTATAAAGAAGTCCCGACACTCTCAGGATTATATAATTACATTCCAGACTTAAACTTAAAGTCAGACCTTAAATCTTTATATTGTACTGCATTAAGTGGATCTGTCTTGTATACTGTACCATTTCAATCTGTTTGTCAGACATGTGTCTAAGGACCTCTTGATAGCAATAAATTTCAGTGACCCTGTGAAGTGAAGCTCTTAGTAATTCATAACATGTAACAAGCCTTTTTGAGAGATACTGTACCATTTGAATCATGTTGAATAGCTTGTGACATGTGTGACATACTCAGATCTCACTGAATGATTGAATGTGAGGCTAGAGACTGGGACATTCATATGAAACATGAATACTTTTCATATCACTGCATGGAGAATCCAATATTTTAGCTTAAAATATTGAATTTTATAGCTATTTATTTTTTCAATATGTTGCTTTGAAATATTGAGATAATATTTTCAATATATTTGTGATATTTGAGAAATTTCCAATATTTTTTGAATAAACAAGAATATTGAAATAATATTCAAAATAATCTTTCGATATTCCAACTTAGATGTTGGAAAAAATAAATAGTTATAGAATTTAATATTTTAAGCCAAGATATTGAATTCTCCATGCAGTGTATTGAGGTCTGGAAGTCTATATCTGGCCACCGGCAATGCCCGGTTCCAGAACGTGAGCTGACTAAGCCCATTTTCGGCTATTTCGACGGCAAATTAAGGTCAATTGCTTCAACTCTTATCAATAGACTCTCCTATCACCTTGTAAAGCTCCATACAAGTTTAAGTAATATAGCTGCACCATTTTACCTGGAATAGAACTCCTCTTCACTGTCATACTGCCCATCAACATCAACATCTATGACTTGTTGCTATTTCATCAGAAGTGTGATGGGCAGCCTTGATCTTTGCGAATTGATATTTTTGCTGTGCAGATTACTGTTTTGTGGTACCAGAATATTAGAGAGTTAGAACAATGCCCCATGAAGTGTTCCATATGCTTGAAAGGTGTGCAAAGGCATGAAAAGCAGTGTCATGTTTGTTTGGTTCTATTTGCAGTGCCATTGGACTGCTCATCCAAATGCACCTCGTACAAGCTTCCACATTGCTTGTATCACTTTGAAAAAATTACAGGAAATCATTTTGAAATTAAATACATGTATTGTCCAGAGCACATTTTTTTTAAAAGTACTTTTAATGCCATAAATGCATGGAAAATATGGTTATACAGGGCTTAAAAAATAAAGTGCTCTGAACAATACATGTAAAATCATCTTTGGAGTAAAAGACTCCTGCAAAAGTAGTCGTGAATCTTCCTCCCTTGAGCTGCAGTAGGTGCATCCATGAAACTGGTATATTTTGGACCCTGATCGAGATCGCTCGGAGTGCGAATTTTGGCGGGGGTTGCCGGTGCCCACTATATCCACTTGGAGATAGAGAGATGGAGGACAGCAATACAAGATACTGTTCAATTTCAACCGCAGCTTCACAGTGTGTTACATGTTATGCTTTATAGTGGCTGGGCCATAGCTTCATGAGATTAAGTTATGTGTTACAGGTTATGAATTTAGCTTCGTTTGCAATTTGGTAGAGTATGGAAGCCCTCAAAGTGGCTCAAGGCTTTGAAGATATGGGATATTTAGATATTTTGTTGTATTACTGGTATATACCTTCTGCATCAGAAGGACACATGTAGGAGGCAGAATTTCTAAATTTTTACAAGAAAATTAGACCAAAATTGGGCTGTTTAGTCACCAAGATCCTATAGCTTCACAAAACCCTGTTACATATTATGCATTACCAGGAGCTTCACTTTATTGGTCCCTGTTATGTGTTATGTGAATTAATGGTCAAAATTAAACAGTATATCAAGCAATGAGGCTTTTTTGGATGATTTACCAAAGTATATATTAGTACCTAAGTAGAACATTTTGATAGAAATAAAAGTGATGAAGTAGGACAATGTAGAGAAAAATTTATGTTATCAGGGTCCAGATGGAATTTATCTATTTGGGGAAGCCTGATAATAAAATCTCATATCTGAGACATCCATTGGTGGATTGGGAGGTGGGTAATTTGGTGGTGGTGGAATATAGAGATTCTGTATATGAGAAGGTAGGATTAAGACAGGATCTGGTCGGGGCAAAATTGGAGAATCGGGTCTAATGACCAAACTTCGTGATGATCCCTGAATGAATTCAGAATGTGGGAATGCTTGAAACTCTGTCAAAGAGGAGCTTTTGTCGGTTGATGTAGTAGTAGTTGTGATAAGATTATCTGGTATCATATAGGAGTAGATAGATGGAGATGGTGAGCAGTCTGACATATCATCTTCTCTGTTGACTGGAAGTGGATGCAAATTAATGCAGGAATTCTGATGAGGTGGGACTATATGAGTGTCGAAGGATTGTGACTGCCAATAATAGCGATTAAAGAAGTAGTAGATGGTAAGTCCAACAAGGACAAATGCTGGTATAATGAGGAGGGAAAAAGATGCAGATGTGTTGTCTGGCATTAAGATAGTCAAGGTCACTAAAGACATTTACCGATTTATTCCGCATATCAAGTTTTTTATATAACCTCATACCCACCAGTTCTAGCCTGGGTGTGGTCTAGCACAGGACTGTGAGAACCTGGCCTGACTCCAATTCACATGGGAAATTATAATATTCAGGATGACCTAATTATGATTACAGAACTTCATCATGTGACACCACCCTGCATATATTATCTATATAAAGGAATCCCAACTACAGAGTGTCACATTTATTTCCACACTGTAGGAGGTCTAAACTTAGTGTGAACCAGAGTTGTATAGGGGTTATGCAACAAAATTCAATGTTCACTAGCATGAGACTGAGTCCAAGAGGGAGAATGTGGGGTAGATAGTCATGGTTATAGCTATAAACAAGCGGAGAACTACGGGTACAGCATCTGAACATGCATATGGTTGTAAAAGGACCGGACCGTGTCAACACTCCAAACAGCCTTTCCAAAATTGGATGCAGCCATTGACTTTGGCCAGCTGCAAGTCATCAAAGTCAAGTTGGAGCCGGCAAGTTGAGCCATTGGAGGCCTGAGTCATTTTGGTGACTCAGCTCAATCAAACTCTGTCTCAGCTTGGTGACTTTGAGTCAAGCTGTGGCAACACTACCTTGATGAATAATTTGCTGACTGAACACTTGGCGTAATGTATAACATTCAAATGAACACTTCGTAATAATCATACAGTAGAACAGTTTCTTATCTACAATCCATCTATCTTAAGGCTTTGTGCCATACCATATATAGTATACAACTGTATGGAGGATGTCTGCCAACTGTCAGAATATTGTATAAATGGTAAGCTTTTGTCATTTTGTATCGAGACAGCTCAAAAAAACTCACTAATAAGGTCATTTTCAAGTACCCGTATAGTCCAAAATTGACTAAATCTCTTGATGGTATGGGTACGGTTGTACAACCATACTACACAGTGACGGTGCAAAGTCCTAATCTATCTATCACTTATTCTGCTCGATTTACTTGCAACTCCCAATATACAATCAAAGCTGGTACTCTGCATTAACAAATTGTAATGCATTGTTCCAGCTGCAATGCCACCATTCATAGCTACTACGACACCTTCATGCAGTCATGAAGTTAAGTGAAGGAGTCTGAGAGGAACATCCTCAGAGGATGGCGTGAGGAGACCTACGCTCGAGACTGAAGCCAAAGAATTGGATACTACATCTTTAATATGGATGGAAAAGTCTTGGCTTTACATATGTGTATGCTGCGGCAGTGGTTTGATATGAAGCACGTTCCAATGGCACAATTCCCTCTGACTGCGGTTTAGTACGTTATCAAACCAATAGCAAAAATCTCTGAGACTGTGAGTACAATTGCTATAAGTAGTACGGAACATAGCTGGCAATTGGATGTATGAGAAAGTTCTAATAATTATAATGCAAGATAATCATACAAGAGGTTCCCGGCCCGTTGTTCCGGCACATCGGGTTGGTTGGTTAGTCAGTCAGTTGGTCGGGCTAATGAACGCTTAGAATTTTTTTGGGTGCATGTCTTTACATGTCTTGTGGAGGTCTTAGCTTGTCAAAATGTGAGTGAAAGTGTAGCAAATACACCTTACTACAATGTATCCTAAAGATTTGGCCTCCTGGGCTTCGTAGAAGGTGTTGCCGTGGACTTCCTGAGGATAGCTGGAATATGGCAATACCGGTAAGACCGGATACATGGAGTTACCGGGTGGCTGTGTGATGACCAATGCTATTTGTTTCACCTTATGTGGTATGTTGTTCTCATGATGGTCGGTTGGTCACCCCATTGAGGGCTTAAAAATAAATGAGATGCGATATACTTTCCTGAAATTTTTGAAACTCTTTGTAATTATGTTATGATAAGCTGTGATTACTAATAGAGAATAGATAACATGATAAGATAAGTTGATTACACTGCATGGAGAATCTAATATTTCTGTTTAAAATATTGAATTCTATAATTATTTATTTTTTTCAACTTCCATGCTGGAATATTGAAAGATTATTTTGAATATTATTTCAATATTTTTGTTTATTGAAAAAATATTGGAAATTTCTCAAATATCATAAATATATTAAAAATATTATCTCAATATTTCAGTCCAGTATATTGAAAAAATAAATAATTATAGAATTCAATATTTTAAGCCAAAATATTGGATTCTCCATGCAGTGTTAGATAGTATAGATGTGATAATCATAATTACGGAATCAGAATCATGTTTCAATAAAAAAGAGATGAGACGAATAAAAATTTCTAACTCCTAACTGAGAAAAATTTCAGCATATGCCTCAATGATTTATTATAGTTATTACTTGTGGTATTGCAACTTAGGCATAGATGGTTGAAATATGGTTCACTATTAGTCATCAATACTTCCTGATGTTCTAAGAGAGATCATTGGAGACAACTATGACCTTCATTACTATGATGAAGAGGATTGAGGACATACTATCAATCTCTTTGTTCCCTATGGAGAACTCGCTAACTATTCTGCTAGATATTTTACCCTGTTACTTCTCAATTCTGATTTCTTTCTTTCATTTGATATTACTTACCACGCATTTATACCCCCAGACAATTTTGTTTACATCTCCAAACCCTACTACTACATATTTATTACTGAGCCAATGGAATCTGACAACTTTTATGGCCACATGTTGACTTGTAAACCAAGCTCGAAAGAAAGAGCAAGGCCTACAGTGCTTGACAATGAGCTTTGAACCGAGAATTTAGACACTGCCAAAAACCAAGCGATTATGCAAATTATTTCGGTCCTTTTATTTTTGGGTTTCCGACACTCAAGCCAAGTTAGATGGGACTCTTCTTCAGAAAAATGTCACAGCATTTCGGTTATACCCATATATTTCCCAAAACAGGCCAAAATTCCAAACATTAATTCATGGAAGTGGTCATTCTGCCGATCCTAGCCAATATACCAAAAAGACGTCAAGAGTAGAAGAGGATTCTGAATCTGATTGGGATCAAGTTGAATAAAAGAGGAAAAAGCCAAGGAAAATCACCAACATTGCATACACGTAATAAGGCAACGGATTATCTTATCCTGCGCAACACGTAACAAGATAGGCATTCATTCCACCCTGCAAATACAATAGAGTAATAGAAGAATTCTCTTTACTCTTTTTGCTGCGTAGGTAGCTGATGACCCTCTTACACGTGTCACAGCAATTGGCAAAACTGCAATTTTCATTCCAACACTCAATCCAATAGCCATCTACTCAGACCTCATGCTAATTCCATCATGCACCCCTCTATGCAATGCCACACCCAAGTCACCTTGCAGGTTCAAGCCCACAAAATCGACCATAACCCTTCACAACCGCCTGTCCAGCACACTGGCATGGTTAACTTTCATGATATGGAGATTTTTCATGTTCCCTACAGCCCTTGTCCTAGTCTCAATGCTGTACACTATCCACATCCACTTAACCCCACTGCCACTATAGTGTCATACTCCTTTGTCTTTCAAGCTTCAGTGGAGAAAGTAAAACTTCCCCTGATTCGATGGATGTCAAAGGACAGGGTCGCTGTTTTTGACTACATGTATGACACTGATGTGTATGGAACAGGACAAGTCCAATCGCTTGACTATCTGGATGGGCAGTATGGACTTATTAAAGTTGCTTTCCAGAATTTCCAGATCGGGGAAATCACCAAAGTGGAGTTCTTCGTCCACATCCTTGTCCCAGTCAACAAACTCGCACTGATGCAGATACAAAAGTTCAAAGTCTCTGCTCTCCAGTTCCGAGACCGATACTTTCAGCAGTTGTCAGTTATTTTACTTGAAGATCAAGTCGATGACAGGCAACCAGTTGAATACATCCCCTATGGTCCACACATTGCTCATGAAGGGCCTTTTGTGATGACACCTATTGGGCTAGCACAGCCTCAGCATCAGGAGCATTCACACCATGGGAAATTGTATGTGATGTGGGAGTCCAAACCCCTAAGCATAGGGTGACATGGGCTGACATATAGGATTTAATATTTGGTGACTTTCTTGAATCATGCATTTTTCTTTTTGATATATTTGTTCCAAGAAATTATGATACATTCTTCTATCATCTACTAGGATTACACCCCTCCCAGAAAACATGCATTCTCTTTTTTTTTTTTTACATACCATGGAAAAGACATACTATTATTTATATACAAGGACTTAGGAGTAGCCACACAATTCTATAAAATTTCAAGATTTATCTTGAAAGCACTCTTGACAACTGGGGACAGTTTATTTCTTTGTTCACTGCAGATGTCAGGCTGAAGCCAGACTTAACAAGGGAATATTGGTAATAAAGGAGGGAGTGTAGAAGGAATAGAAGTGTAGAGCATAGGATCAAGCCAGTACTCACACAGGCAGGAACCAGTGAGAACACAAGCTAAAGTCAGTACATGCTGCCTAGAACCAGTGTAATATGCACTGGTCCAACACAGCTAATCACTGGTTTGCACAAACCTAGGTATAAACAATAGAATAGTATAAACATGTGAAAGTAGGAGTAGAAAGAATTCAGAGACAGTTACCCCACCGATTACACCACAAGATTACAAGACCTGAATATAGCCTGGGCTTGAGCCTGAGGCTTGGGCTTTCAAAACATGAAGCCTGAGCCTTCAACAAGCCCACCCCTACGGCTCGGCTTTTCAGGGCCTGGCTTGGCTCAGCCTGGCTTGGCTTAGGGCTTCAGGCCGGGCCTTTCAAATCACTAAGCATGACACCGGTATGACCCGGACAACTCGGACTGTACATGATCTAAGACTGACAGTGCCGGCAGCCATGGCAACATATAAATGAAAGTTTTGAAATATGAATATCAATGAGGTACTAAGGGAAGAAATGAGTATATCATAGACCCCATACACATAAAAACAAAGATGTTTAATACGAGTTTTTAAGTTACATGTACTACAAACCACGACCATCTTTTTCCGTGTTTAGAAGATAGATGTCCAGTATACTTTCAAAGATAGTATCGGACCATTCAGCGGAAATGCTGATAGCCGCCGGTCTCAGTCTGATTGATCTACGGGTTGAATTATGGAGTGGCCAGGTAACCGTGAATCCTTTTCCATGGTGCTGGCAATAGTTGGTGAACCACTGTTTGACTTGATGCAGTGTTCTGTGACTAAATTCAAGACATTGCAGAAGGTAATCAATGTAAAGACTCACTGTTGAATACGAACAGCGATGAGTTGCGTCCAACAGGTGGACGGATGAGAGGTGATATTGTGATAGATTTTCTCCTGCAGTGCATGACTGATAATTAGACTCCTTGATACTGAGGTTCTCCTGTATCGAGCCACGGGGTAGTGCATTGCTGCTGTGAAATGCTCTGGTCACAAAGATCCTAGTAATGACCTGTTCACTGTTAGGTTTAATGAGACATCGTTGGTCGGAGAGTGAATATTAACAGAACGACAAAACACTACCGGTGAAAGCTTGGGACTCAACAGCAGATGGCGAGAAACTGTCAAATTGAGAGTGCAACCCAGAGATCGAAATAATTGGTATGGTGTGCACGCGACCGACGCTTTGTGTTGAAGGAGGGGACAAGCTGGGACTGTGAAGAACGTCATGAAAGATTTTCAAAAGTTTCGATGGTGTTTCACTTTCAGATGCAGGGATAGTTGTGTGTTTGATAGAGCCGTTGTAGTGCTGGAGATATATGTAAAAAGTGCCAGATGTGTACTCGATGTACTGGATGTGATATCCGCCTCCGTAAAGGCGCAAATACGGTACATTGGGGGATGGGAGACTGTCACCTAAAAACAAGCTGCAGCGAGGAGGGAGCTGACAGTGAGATCATCGCCAGTCATGAAGGTATTCTTTGTAAAGCCTGAGAGTGGTTAGCGATGTATCTCGACACTCAATGAGGTTTGAGTGTGGTGTATCACTTTGGAGTGTATGGAGGAAGGGTACATGGAGATAATTGATTGCCTTACATGTCAATTGTTTGTTCAATTACCCCATGATGCCAGCATAGGTTACTGGATTCCAATACTTTTCTTCAGCGCCAATATGCGTTAGGATAATCCACAAATTCTAGATTATGGATCGAGTTCGCCAGAAACATCAATGAAAACATTGCTTCTATTTTTTAGAATGCCACTGTCTATCTCCTGTTCTAGACTCAATATTGTATTTGGTGAATATGGTAGGATGGTCATCTATGGTCATGGAATATTGCGGATAGTCCTGAGGAGATATGAATATGTAAAGGAGCCATCAATAGAAAGACTCACATGCTACATTTATCTTCAGAGGGTTCTCCATGTGCGACAGTAACCTGTCAGTGATGGCGTGAAGTAGATCAGATGAGAGAAGGATTCCGTGGATATGTAACAGTCCTGCAATAGAATTCTTTTAATTTTGTGTGTAACTGGATGCATTTTATGTAATCTGCATATATAGCAGCCTTTGATATTAAAGACAGAGATGTTCAGAAGCATCATTAACAAACAGAGTAAATGTGGTTTGTCGCTTTGTTCCCAATGCACAAAATCGTACGAAAGCTCATATACAAATGGTACCAAGGGGCTACCGGAATGAAAAAAAATGACATAGGGTCAATTAAAAAATTTTGTGCACTAGTGCTGGACCTACCTACCTCCACGTGATCAAAATGATGTCATACACTCCACATTGAGCTGATTATGGAGTGAAAATGGGAAATTATGTCGCATTCATGTACACTGGACAAAAGCCAATGTTTTTATACTTATGAAAACAGAGAAAATATTCAAAGTTTCTCTACAGTTTCTTTGCTGAAAAAAGTACTAAAACTTTTTTGAAATTTTCACTGTTTTACACAAAATCAACAAAATACAATAAAATGTTTTAAATATTTTTACTAAATTCTCAGCAAAATTACTTAAAAGAAACTTTAAATATTTTTAATGCATTTATGAGTAAAAATACTCAAATTTTTGTGCAGTGGTACTATTATTCAACCGAATATCATTTTGATTACAATCTGAGTCATTTCTAGTCAGATAAGTAAAGCACATGAATTTGGAGACATGATGTCATATGCTGACTCATGATAGCAGTGCCACCAATACTTTGTCTACTCTCAATGTTGTACTGCACAAGCATCATAAACATTGTAGGTCTATTGATTAGACATATTGTCACTTGAATGTCTCACCTTTTTACATTTGGAAGGCAGTTTTGAGGCCATTCGAGGAGGGTCAATTTTTTTTTTTCAGGCCTGCCAGCCCAACCTACCTACCTACCTGGTGTTCCGGGCCACAATTCCAGTAGCCCCTTGAACGGTACAATGTCCGGAACCTTTTTCAAAAAAGACAGGTAACATTCTGGACTGCGTTCACTGCCATCGTCATCTGCGCTATGCATATGCCCGTATAGAACCAGTTCCTGGAAAAGAAGTTTTTGACTGCTATGCAGCGTGTATCTATTGAGTGACGCGTATTGTTTTGCTAGTCTAAATAATAAACTATAAGTGTATACATGAAAAACAAGCCGTGATCCAGACTGACCCAAAATCCAAGCACAAATATCCGAATATTTCATCAATCAGTTCCTAATCAGTTCCTGAGGTATAGTAGGATAGCCAGACCCTCCGTTGCTTGCAAAGTGTTTATCAGATGGACGAGTAGTCATTGAATGTAGCAGATGCTACGAATCAGATAAACGGCTGAGGAATTTATAGAAGTGATAAAGGTGATACGTCCAATTGGATCCCAGGATGACATCATAACATACATCATTACCGCCGTCTTTTATAACCGGTGGTGGCGGTTCAGTTTGAACACCCAAACCCGGAAGCTTGAGATGTCTGACAGTGCTGATATTCCTTGGGAAATTATATCTCACATAATCTATCACAGTGTCATTGATTGGCCCTCTTCTTTTCATGTTCTATCTTTGCTTTGCTGGGGCTCTCTCAAGATTACGCATCCTCTGGTCTGGGGAACTCTGACCATCAATCGTTTTCATGGTATGAAGCTTATGTCACTCTCAATATACGTCCTATACAAGTTGTATCTGCAATTGTTTAGTAGGTCCATACTCCATATCTAGGCACAATGCTCCTTATTCTTTTGTTCAGTCATGACATTTCAACGATGTAGCTTAACGACTGGTTTACTAGGAGGCACCCAGCAGAATGTATATTCAACGTTGATCATAGCATGGGTTGGAACTTGGTAACTAATTTCAATAATTCACAAATGAAGATTACTACTGTTTCGAAGTCTCCTGTGGTATTACAAATCCCAGTACTTCCACACTTTGAAATGCAAGATTTGAACTATACTTGCTACACTGTGTTCATACCCCATGATTCTGGATCTATAAAAGAAATTCAGGATAATGCTGCTCGTCAAGAGGCATCATCGGATAGGTGATCGGACAGTCTGCTTCATTCTTCTGAGACACTTCAAAGGGGACACCATAAACACAGCATTGGGTAAGTCATCTGGATAAACTTACTGCGATGATGTAAAATGTGAAGAGTGCCGATATGCCGACTTCAGTTGACGTCCAACATAGGTGAAAGTCTACATCTACAATGCGTGTTGCAGGGTTATGTGAAAAGAATCCAGTCGTCTGGGATCATTGGCATAGGTGTCTGGGATTAATATGGTCAATATATATTTACTAATCCCATGCAGCCACGCCATGCAACAACGATTCTAAACTCTTGCAAGCATGTCGAAATCATTGAGCACGCTGATTCTAAAGCTGAAAAATCTTATCCTGAATGCTGTATGCTTTCCCTGCACATTTGGTCATTCCTCAACTCCAAAATGTGCACAAGTAAGTTGACACTGAAGCAGATCAAAGTATGTTCTGATTCAACATTTATAGGACACGATATTCGAGATCATGTGCTTGGATTCTAGGGAACTCAAAGCTGATTTGGAGGTACGATAACAAGGATCCACAAATTTTGCGACGCTGACTTTCCTTTCTCTTGTCTCATTCAGGCCAGCAGATCTCCGCCCTCTTTAATCCCCCATAATGCATCTTACTTGGACCTTACATCTTACTTCTTGAGATGTGAACTGCCGCTAGAGTCTCCTTTTCCAATGGCAAACCACGATACTACCACCTGCTCCTCACTTGATAGCCTGAGCATGAATTCAGACTCCATGACAGTTGGCAATTTCATCATCGCACAATCGGCACACCATGGGTCCGAGGACGATAACAGTGACCATGCTGTATTTGGCTCCGCACTTCACATACCCACCGACGTCCTCTGGCCCTTATTGTTTTGTAACACATTATCTAGATCCCCTAAACTCTTGTATATTCCGACTCATCAAGAGGATATACTGCTTCACACCCACAAGGGTAGACTTGATGGTCTTTCAATGATGACTGCTTACACAGTCAATTATGATCATTTACCCTATAGACTCAGTGGGCCGTTTTTACTTTTCGTCATATCAGCAACGATGGCAGAGGAAGATTCAGAGAAAAGGGTCGCCTCATGGAAGTTTTTTGATTCGGATATAAGGGCTACTGCATAGAAGCATGTTTGAATGGGTATAAAATAGCTATGATAACAAATACATAAAGTTTATTAGCACTTGAAAAGGAGAGAGATGTACTGAAGTTCCAAGCAAGACAAATAACAAGCTTGGAATATGAGCAACATGAACAAGGCTCTTACCAACTACTACATCTTTACCATCCATTCTGGGATCATTGGTAAAGTCTTGACAGCTTAACATGTAATATCCTGCTATTCTTTAACGTCATTCCTGGTGATCCCCATTCATCGTGTTACTGTTATCTTATAGAACCCAATATTTGGAATCTTTGTCACTTCATCCAGCTATTATAATGCCTGCCATTGTCTCTGCATGATATTGCATATCAAGCTTTCCCCAAACGGTCATGGAACCAATGCTCAATAAAGTAGCAAAGATTCGAAATATCGGATTCTATAAGATAACAGTAACACAATGAACGGGAATCACCCGGAATGACATTAAAGAATAGCAGGATGTTACGTGTTAAGCTGTCAAGACTTTACCAATGATCCCAGAATGGACGGTAAAGACATGGTAGTTGGCAAGAGCCTTGTTCATGTTGCTCATACCCCAAGCTTGTTATTTGTCTCACCTTGATGGTAAATGTCAAGTATGGTCATGACATAACCAACTGAGAAACACAAAAATGTTTCAGACATAAAAACCTGAAGATGGTGTTACATCCAATTTCATTCAGTTTTCATCCTCGATTTTGGCATGATTTGGAATTCCTGAGAGAGTGAAAAGAACATTCAGACATGGAGCTCCGATCTGCAGGAAAGGTAAAGAAATACCAGACCGTTCACCCGGTGGCTGTTTGATCGGTCTTGAACGGAACAAGCAAGGGATCCCCGCACCTATACTTGAATATATATTAAATCAATTATATGAAATATGCAGGAATGACATCATTCCCTATCACTGCATACATCAATGTGACATACAAGTTGTATGTAACCATTGTGTCATTTGCCATTGAAGTACTGGCAACTCAGCTTGTATTCAAGAGAAAATCATCCCGCATGGGGTCAAATGCCAAAGTGATTGAAAATGTCATCAATGACATACACTGTTTACACATGTTTACATTTTACAGGTTTTAAATGGATGGGAGTGACCTTGTCAAGCAAGGTGATTATCACCATTAACCTCCCATGAAGACATCACTAGCTATCCACAATCACGTATCTGTATTATAACTCACATTATAAGTAAAACTGATGCTTGTGGCATGTATCCGTACCTTAGAGAATGCTCCGTATGTTGTGCTGTAAGACACAATCCATGATTAAGTCAGAACGCATCTCGCATATTAACTAAATTTGAACGCACATCTCGCAGGTCTTCACACATGTGTTATTGGATACAACGCATGCGTTAGGACAAAAAACACATGCGTTCAAAATAGAACGCATCCACGCATGTGACTGTGACACATCTGTGACAGGTGCGTTTTAGGTGCGTTAGGTAAGCTCAACCAAAGTTCAACCCCACATCGTGTTCCTCACCACTCCTTTCTTAGCAAACAGCATTTTATACTGTCTCATACCATTAGAATACCCATAAAATTGTTTGATTAAGCACGAACATCTTTCATGTTCTCAAATTTAAGTAATCATACTACTTAATGATCAAGATATCTGTCTGACTCGGACTTAGACATGGACGGTCGCCCACAAACCAGCGTCGAGACTACCCAGACACTCATATTCAACTTGAGCTTCAATCTTGTGCATAATAATAGATACTAATTATAGATAACTTTGTTTTAACAGCAGTGATCTAAGTTTTCTTTTTCCGAGTGCACTTGGCTGGTCGCCCACTTGGTTTGGCACTACCATCCTGTAGTAAAGTCTCCGATGAAACATCAGGCTCCGATGTTGCCTTATGCTTTCTGGATATCATCCGTGGCTTATGTACAGGCCCGCGTGCTTTCTTGTCCGCATTGTCTTCTTCTTCTCTTGCTCGGAAACATTCCTGCCGTTCATCTTCGTCGAAATCTGGCCCAGGCTTTTCAATATCAACAAATGTAAGGACTCTATATCATTGTAAAACAGTTAAAAGCTCACCTCAACTTCGGATTCTGTACCTTCTCTTACACCTTTATCATTCTCTCCTCCGATTTTCCAAGGATACCAGTTATCCTGATGCATTCCAACGTCAAGGCCCCATTGGCAATTTCCTGCGATACCAGCTTCCTCCGACATATCAAACATTCTGTCCTCCAAGATACGCAAGGCTTCCATATCCACATCTACAGAAGCAGATTTTGGATGGCCATCAGTAGTGAGTCCGGTATGATAAACCAGGCGTTCCCAGGCACTTTGAAGAACAAAAGTTTCCAGCTTCTTGTCTCCCTCAATGGCTGATGGACACTCCTCTTGGCTCAAGAACATATCACGATGTCGGTAGGCAACCAGGAGAATGCGCGCATGAGCAACCGGAAGACGAGCTAACCAGTTATTTCTGGGGACTTGAGCATCAGGCTCGAGTAGCCATCTTGCTAAGGTGCATGCGAGGTCCTTCTATCAAAGACAGTAAGCTTGAGGCAGTAAGGGGAGAGGGAAGCGTCAACTGACCAGCATGTAGGCAAGGGAAATGACGTGTCTGAGGAAGAGAGAAAGTGTGAGGGGAGAGAAACAGAGTTGATGCTTCAAGCAGAGCTGCTTTTATTGTCGGACTCGGCATAAAAATGGGCGCAAAGTAAGTTCAACCAAAACTTTATTTCAACAAAGTATTTAAGACCTAGTACGAAACCATGAGAATGAGCACGAAAAACAATGATAGCGAGAACATACAAAGTTCAATGTAAATGCCCCATTCAGAAGCTTCAAGCAAGTAGACGAACAGTGTTGCCATAGCATTGACAAAGTAGTGAATGAGCACATGAAATTAGATGCAATTGTCCGGAGCTACCAGGAGTGAGTTAGATTAATATGGGAGACAAGAAAGATGTAAAAGAATATGGCACATGTATAAAGCCATCTTCTGTTGAATCTGAGTGCCCCCCAGCGTGTCATGGAGGAAGGTTCAAGGAGGGATAGAAGTGGTAGCAGATATGAAGTTTGATTCGTGTCATTATCTCACGCCATCGGGGCCACGTGCAATCATCCTTCCGATAAGCCTTAGCTGGCAGAATATAGGCTGTGACCATGTACATAAAGCGGAATGACAAGAAACGCGAAAACGCACGTCTGTCACGCACGCACACGCATCGAACGCATCAACGCAAACGCATGCACAATAACACACACGCAAACGCATTAACGCAAACACACGTGGATATAACGCAAACGCACTGAACGCACGAACGCATCACGCAAACGCGAAATTCACCGTGCCCCACATAAGTGACCTCGGATCTGCCAGTGGTCTTTGCATTACCTGCTGGTGTTCTAACGAATGTATCCTGATTTCGCTCTGAATTGACTCTCTGCACGGTATAAAAATAATGTAAGACCATGCTTTCCCTGCTGCAGCAAACACTGATGACCTCCATCACGACAGTCCTCCATTCAGATTCAACGACTCTGTCTTGTCCTTCGAATTGTGATCGCGTGGATCTGCTGGTCCTACTCCGACGTTCATATATCAGAAACCGCCCATTGTCATTAGAGATTAATCATCTGCAACCCGTCTCTGTTCGTGTGTCGTTCTCGTCACTACGTTAATCTTTCTGCAAGATGAAAAATCCCCGCCTGACTCTGGATTCATATCCAAGCCAACTACCAGTAATCCCTATCATGTTGTGATTCTCTCTTTCAGGCCACCGAAAGACATGGCACACCTAGTTACATTCCCTCTCGACGCCAATTAACTTCAGTTCACTTTTGGTGCCGAGTAATTCTCGGTTAGTATACAACATGATCAATCATTGCGGTCTTCGGTCATCTTATCTCAAGCACCTCTGCCTGATACCATAGCGCTTCGAGCTTGCCATGCTCGTCTGCATTTCCTACTACAGCACACGTCTTATCACCCACAACCACCATGCCTGGCCTCAACGTCTGTCTCCAAGTCGCCAGCCTCGCCGAAGCCTCTGGCATTCCATATATCGAAAAGCTCGCCAAGGTGGTTGTCGTCGTAATGGAGTTACTAGAGGTTCGTCCACCAGTATGACTGTTGCCTTCGATTTTCATCTTTTCCGTCCGTATAGCAAAGGGGAAAGAACAAGAAGGACGTCAAAGCTCTTTGCGAGAGCATCGCAAACACGGTCGTTGTTGTCAACACTGTTGTCAGTATGCACGAGGAAGTGGGAGCTGCGTACTTTACTAGTATCTGTGCGGAGATGGAAGAGTAAGTCGGGATGTCTCATGCTTTTCGCGCCGAGTTAACAATCAACTGATAGGTATCTGACGAGCTTGGCACAAGACTTGAAGAAGGAGATCAAAAGCAAGCATCATGGTATTAAAGGCCTCTTCAGCACCAAGGAACTCCGAGACGCCATTCAGGATTATAGAATCCGTGTGAATGACTTAAAGGCCGACTTTTTGGTACTCTTTAGCTTTTTATTTTCCCCAAAAGATATTCTGATAATGGCGTTCTGCAGATTCATGTAACGGGCGACAGTCGGTTGGTGCTTGTTGATGTTCAGGCCACGCAGAGAGATTCGATGCGTCTCATGGCTGAGATCCGGGACAAACAGAATACAGCACTAGAGGGAGAATTCGTGATACGCATTGCCACTAAGCATGCCGGTGCTTTTTTTTTTTGATCAAGATCCTACCTAAGGTTCAATGAAATACTTTAATCGGTTAGGACAGTAATTGAACCTTCAACTACTGATGAATTCATGGAAGCCCGTTGCGATGATCGCAATGGATAGAAACCGTCCCTCTCCTTCCTGAAGTGATTCATCCTCTGCCATATTGTAGAATATCATTGCCCAGTTACCCTTTCAGGGACATTCCGTACATAAACAATCTTTATGCAGCTCAGCTCTGGTATACAATATTTGCCAATTATAAAAATATAGCGATCAGGACAGATACTACTTTCAAATTTCATAATCCTGTGGTAGCATAGAATACTTGCTTCATGCCATCATCGTAGGATATGCCTTCGTAATGTTCAAGAACAGTGGAAGACTATAAAGTGCATGTCTAAATTTCATAGGTTATTCGCCTATTTTCGCCGGTTTCTGTTTCTGCCCGACCCAAAGTAGTCGTTTACCACGAGTCATTACTTAGCAAGGCGCCGTTATACAATCACCTTCGAGTGATTAATAGCGCTTGCAAGTTGTGGTGTCGATCATGACTGAGAATCACTACAGCTCTTCTGTCAAACCTTCCCTAAACCTGGTTTCGATCAGATGAAATAAAGAAAATAGATCTGGCAAGGTATACTTTATGAGGGGCACGGTGAATTTCGCGTTTGCGTGATGCGTTCGTGCGTTCAGTGCGTTTGCGTTATATCGACGTGCGTCTGCGTTAATGTGTTTGCGTGTGCGTTATTGTGCATGCGTTGGAAGAAATGCGTTGATGCGTTTGATGCGTGTGCGTGCGTGACAGATATGCGTTTTCTTGTATTTTTGTGCGTTTTTTGTTGTTTTGGTTTCTGTGTGTGGCCATAGCCTACATGGCCAGCTGTGGCCTATCGGCAGTGTCGTTCAGCTAACAAGGCATGACAACACGCAGCCCTGATGGTGTGAGATAATGACACGGATCAGATGTCTTCATGTCTTCCATCTTCTACTCACTCCTGGTGGCTGCGACTCTTTAGACACTTGTGCCTAATTTCATGCACTCATTCACTGGTGTTTTGATGCCGTGGCAATGCTGTTTATCACTCATCTCTCCTGTATTTATCCAGAAAGCGTAAGGCAATATCGGAGCCTGAAACCGCAGAGACCTTGGTACGGGGTGATAGTGCAAAACCGGGTGGACGACCAGCCAAGCGCTCTCGAGAAAAGGGAACTTAGGGCGCTGCTGTTAGAAAATATATATGTATCATTGGTATTATTGTGCACTAAATTGAACCTCAAATTAACTCTGAATGTCTGAGTAGTCTCTTCACTGCTTAGCGCTTAGCGGCCGACCATCCAAGTCCAAGTCAGATTGATCTTGAAAGTTCTTGAACATTTTTACGTATGAATACTTAAATTTGAGAACAGTGACTATGTTCCTGATTAATCAAATAATTTTATAGGTATTATAATGGTATGAGGCAGTATAAAATGCTGTTTGCTAAGAAAGAAGTGCTGAGGAACACGATGTGGGGTTGAACTTTGGTTGAACGCACTTAATGCACCTAAAACGCACTTGTCATAAATGTGTCACAGTCACATGCGTGGATGCGTTCTATTTTGAACGCATGCGTTTTTTGTCCTAACGCATGCGTTGTATCCAATAACGCATGCGTTTCATTTCCCAACGCATACGTGAAGACCTGCGAGATGTGCGTTCAAATTTTAGTTAATATGCGAGATGCGTTCTGAATTAATCATTGATTGGGTCTTACAGCACGACATACAGAGCATTCTCTAAGGTACGGATACACGCTACAAGCATCAATTATACTTATAATGTGAGCTACGGTACAGATACATGATTGTGGATAGCCAGTGATGCCTTCATGGGAGGTTAATGGTGGTAATGGTCTAATCCCAAACGCACCGAAACGCACAAAACGCAACAAAACGCAAAAACGCATCATGCAAACGCGAAATTCTCCCAGCCCCTTTATGAGTGTCTCGTAGGGGTGCAATAATGTAACCTCAGGTCAACTACGAAGCAGGAAATGGTTGATTTCACTGCCCGGAGAATAAAGACCACCATCACGACACAAGGATAAGTTAAAAACACGCGCAAAAGCTGTAAGGTTCCGAAAGCTGCAGTGGTCTATCTAGATTCATATCATGTAACAAATGCGGGCGGTCTTTTCCGCATAGCCTGCGAAAATTTCAGCCAAAGTAGGCCGAAGAAGCTCATAGGCCTAGAAAGAAATGCAAGGATACACGTATTGTACAACTAAGTTACGAATGCACGCTATACGAGGAGTCGGCGAGAGAACGGTACAAAGTAAGGATGACCATCCGTGTCGGTGGGGCCAAGAGAATTCTGCGTTCGACATCTGCGTGGATGCGTTCAACTGCGTTCGGCTGCGTTTACGTGAGTTCAACTTGCGTGTGTTTGTGTACCTATCGATGCGTTTAGATGCATTGTCATCCAATAGCTAGTGTCGTTTCAACAACACCTGTTAATTATATTTTTTGTTGAACATTGAGTTACTTTTTTGAATTTCCTGGAGATATCTCCATGACTTATTATGACTTAAGAACAGCAAGGAATCATCTATAAAGGCTATAAATTCATGCATGTTAGTCAGTTCTAGTCTCACAACGACTATAGTATGGTTTGATGCTGAACTACTTGTGATCCCTTCATTTTTCTCGACTTTGAGTAAATCAGGCACATCTAAAATCAACGCAAAGACTCACGCCCCTCAGAAATAAGTCACGCATGCGTTCCTTTTGGAAACGCATGCGTCCGAAATTAAACGCAAGTGTGTGACAGTTATGTGACAAATCTGCGTTCGGTGTGTTTGATGCGTTCAAGTCCGAGTTGAACTAGTTGACTTATGATCGCTTCAAATTCGCCCACCCGTAATTGCTTCTAATCGCTCACTCTAGGCAGGTATTTTATTTCTATGATGTATTCTAGTCATGCATAGCCAGGTTGCTGTCAAGTGGTCATTTATGAGCCAGGATTTGGCCCAGTTTCTTCTTAGTTTCTTCAGCTTGTTCCTCAACAGAATGGTAATGGTACTGTGGTTTTTACTGAAGGTTATCATACCTCATGGCCACTAACACCTCTCAAAACCTCCAGATGCTCTTACATTTAAAATACCAGCTCGAACATTAATGGACTCAGCTGTACAGAAACACTGCCATGAGGAAGAAAGTTTATTATGGCCGGTGTCAATGTCATACTGGGTATAAATATGATAGGCAGTAAGTCTTACTTACACCATAGCTAATGAAGTGATTTTAGAGGTGTCTGTAAGCCAAAATGCACAAGACGGCCAACAAACGCATCCATGTCACGCTCACGCAGACGTGACAAACGCATGCGTGAAAACGCAAACGCACGCACGCAAACGCAAACGCAGAATTCTATGTGCCCGTGTCGGTGAACGCATCACCGCGCGCACATCCACTTGACGCATCTACGGTGCTCCTATTCGCAAAAGCTTCTGAATATCACTTGTGACTTAACCAGAATTGCAAAGTAACAAGTTCGAACGTCGAGGGCAAAGCAATAGTTCCTTACGTTACCGGAAGTGCATTAGTGAGGAATCGAACCCGAACGACCACATGTTAACCATTACACCGGTGATGCATATCAAACCATGGCAATATGGAACTCCAAAGCGCCTGGTATCCAAGGTCTGAACCTTTTTCGTTTTTAGCTCTCCATCTGAACCGGTGCCATATTAAAAAGGAAGTAGTCAAAATGTTATCCGGGCGGCCATCGATATCTGCTATACAGCACTTACACGCCAGGTGCATGCCTTTCCCCAAAGCAAAATCAAACCTGAGAAAGCAGGAGGAAGAAAAGAAAACCGCGGACTGACCACTGTTATACGCGCTCCCAGGCTCCGAGATTCTAATTCCCGGAGATAAGGACTTCGTTTTCATACAAAAGAGCAGCCGCAGCGGATCCTGTGCGATGACAGGACAATTGCCTGCCGCCTCCCGATATAGAACGCGTGCGTCTGGACACGCATCCTAGATAGTCAATCCGGGCACAATACTCTAGAGGGTAGAGGCGTCATAGCGACGTCACTGTCAAGCAGTCCGACCTTGCTTGTCGCCATCCGTGTACGCTATCGCGAGATTCCCACCAACACTTAATAATCTCGACAGGGCTTGTAAGTGGTACTTATTCTTCGAGTCTTGCAGCAGGTTCGCTTTTGCGTTGCAGGCAGTATACTGAACAGACATAACATTGGTGACGACATTGAGTATGTAAGAGATACTACTGGAGGGCGTCTATCAGTGGCGCGTTCAGGGACGTCATAAGGCAACGATCCTTACCTTTCGTAAATGCAGGAATCAAAAATAGGACGATAAATACACCCTGTATTATCGTCAGGACCGACAAAGGTAGCTGCAGACAGAACGCACGCCTACAGCGATGGAAAGCATTGGTTGTTCCTTCGACACTCCTAGCGAGCACGCTATGAAAATATACCGTTAGCGAAAAACAGAAAGGTGACGAGTCGCCTTAACCTTGGATTTACACTGTTTCCGAGTCTATCATACACCAACCTGCCACATCCGGACACTTCTCCATCCAACAAACATCCATCTAGGGCCACTCTTCTATAATGAACGCAGCCCAGTCCCAACGGCCTCGCGTCCATTTCCTAAAATAGCTTCCATACAAGCGCCGTCCACACTGACTCGTCGCCCCACCGTTCCATATCATCCAGAAACTCGTCTCTCCGCTTCTAATGAAACGTGAACAGTTTCACTAGTGCGCGCGTCAAGATCCGCTGAAGCGCCTCTTGATGCTACTCCTCGTAGAGTGACAGGCCTAGCGTATGCTTTGAAGCGAACTAGGCTTCCTCCTCCTATACGAACCTCGTCGCCGTTCTCGTATGAATGCAGGCGCAGTGATAGATGCGCGCACGATATCGAGTGCGCCTCTCCATCCCCAAGTCTCAACTAGTGAGAGTACACCTTCAAAGTCATGAAAGGTGCGCTGAGGGACCACAAGACCGTTGAGTTATAGCTGCCGAGGACGGCATCGTCTTCATAGATGGGAATAGGTATGCTATTTGGTACGAAAGTGAAGGAGCTCTAAGTGAAGATCGCGGTGGACCGTTGCAAGACTGAGTACTGATGCATACTGATGATGGGAGACAGAATAGCATGCCGTCGAGCGAGGATGAGAGACCGTCGGCGTTGGGGTATTGAAGCCAGTATGATACGTTTGCCGCATGCTCGCTCCGGTCATCTGAGTCGCATCGACATGAATATATGCCCGTCGCTGGTGAGATACAGAAGGACCGGTTATCTGTGGAACTGAATGCTACAAGTATTGTAAGGATGGAACGGTATGAATGAACAAAATACCACACACCAGAGTGCAAGCGTCCCCAGCTGAGCCGCAGCTACTCCAGGTGAGCCGCGACTTGTCACTCCAGAATTTGAGTCCATGGCCATTTCTTTCCTTGAATGATACGTCTGAGAATATCGAGTGCTGATGGACGTAATGAGCGACAAAAGGAAGTACATGGAGGACCCTACCAAGAGAAAATCGCGTCAATGGAACCAACGAATCGCAGTGGGCCTACCTTTCCCAACCGTCATCACTTCGCTCTCGAGACATTGCTTCGCCTCACATCTCTTTAAAATCTGATCCTCATGCCGCGAATAAGAGAGAATGGTCCAATACGGGCTCGTATAACCGCGTTCCGGGTCGATGGTCGCGGTCACAAAAAAGGTATCGTGGGAAAATATCGGACACGTCCTCTGAAATTTCACATCCGGATTTCGGGTCGACTGCTGTTGAAGCGGGACCCACCTTTTACGTTCACACCATTCACTGCCAGTGACCACTCAGACTTTGCCAAAACCGTCGCACCACTCGCAAAGGAGCGAGATGCAGACTTTACAAGTATCCGATTCAAAATTGTAGAGTGATACTGTAGTATTTCGACCGTATCTTCACATAACGCGTAACGGGGGTCCATTATGTGAAGATCGGCGAACTTCGTAACGCGTAACAGGCCCCTTTGGTGCCTTAAATTACTCAATGTAGCAATAAATTTTCGGTCCGGCTTGCGCCGGACTGCCTATTAAGGTATGTGACATCATAATGAAGATGTAACTGGGTGAAGATGTGCATAACGCGTAACACCCCGTGAAGATACGGTCGAAATACTACAGTATATGTCCTTTTCTCCAGCTCAATCATCGGAGATCCTTAAAATCTCAGACGACCTGCTTCGCACTGGAAGAAGTTCGGGATATCCTCACATTTCGTTTCTCTGGTCATCGCGCGAAGGGATATGAGATCTTCTTGCTGTTGTGAGCTCTTTTTCTTATGTGAGAGACCATATTGCTCTCCTCCTCGCTTGCGAATCACCGCCTCATAAGGATCATTGTCTTCATCAAACAAAATCACCTATCCGTTTACACAAAGGCAGGAAAGCCATGAGAATATCCTGGTCCGATGAATAGGGTGATCACTCAACCGCCGTCTATATGTCTTTGTGACCGTAACTAATAATAATAGTAGTAGAAACTATATACACTAAGATAATAAAAAGACGCCAGGCAGCTAAGTAAGCATCAGTAGGGAGTCGAACCCCGACAGCATCCTCACGCGGGTAGAGATCGGGCTAACCATTACATGACTGATGCATTCGAGAAGCAAGTGACCACTTCCCAATGTCAACTTCCTATAGATCCAAACAAAACGGGCTACCTACCTCATAGTATTCCCTTTGTAAGCAAAATTTTGACCACGGTCACAGCCGTCTCTTTGCTCTGATGTTACTCTGAACTCACTTAGCATCACGTTTTGCGATGAAGTTCATCGAAACCATGCGAGTTGGGACTCATCATACTCCAAAAATCAGGTATCGTCCTCTTCCTCCTCTGAATAATACGTCCGAGGCTCCGCAATCATATCGACAGTATTGAACAACTTGATGAGAGACGAAACGTCGCGAAAGGGATATACTCCGAGGACCTTATCTCGATTCTCGAGCCGATAGCACCAACGAGTAGTAGGTCTTCTCTCTCGCAGACATACGGAGGATACAAGCCTATGGAGTGAGGGAGAGCATATCAGAGAAAGAACTTGCTGATCTTTCCCGTCCATCATCAAGCTCTTGAGTCGTTATTGATCATCTAAAGGCCATCGTCCTCGAGAGAACAAGCGCATACAATAGGGTGTGAGGACGGAGCAAAGGCGGAATTTAAGTCCATTAAAACCATCGGGCTGTCGTGGTCACAAACAAAGGAGTTGTGGGAAATGGTCGCCCAATTTTACATCCGGACGTCGGGCTGCCTTCGGATTGCAGTTTTTTTCAAGCTAGCAGGAATTAGCATTTGTTAGTCGAAAGAAAGCTAAGAGTATCCTCACTTCGAGAGTACAAATGGGCTGTGGCCTGGGCCAGATCTCGCAAGGAATATAGGTAACGTTAGGTGGTGCGGTACAAACAGGTCAGTTGACCGAATATAGAGCCTTCCTGGCCTTTCCGTCCCTTAGGATCCAAGTCCATTCAACAAGTGTATTGAACTCTGGATGCAGCTGCGAGAATGAATCGAACCTACATTGGAACCGTAACGGCTGTTATTAGAAAGATTCTCTTGAAACAACACCGAGGAGAAACAGCTTCGGATCAGCCTTCTTCGGGATCCAGAAGAACTCTTCTGATTCCTCCGGTGATGCACAACAGCTGGAGTCATCGCATTCTTCATCAGGGAATGCATCTGCGTGACATCCGAGTGGGCTCTACAGCGAATGTGACAGAAGTTCTGGAATTGGAAATATTACCAAACAGTCAAATCATCCACGCGCTTCCAGTAAGTCTAAATGGCATCGGTTCGTTGACGCAGAAGACACCTTGATATCACGGTGTTTCCGCTTAATATCCATCAAATCTCGAGCCATGTCTTGAAGACACCTGTAACCAGACTGTTGAGTAGCTGTTTGAAGAAAGGCAGCAAATGAAAACGACCACCCACCCGGCCATCTCCCCGCAGATATTGATATAGCACCTGATCTTACATACGAGCAAAGGTATCGATGACGATCGTATTTGCTCACACGGAGCTCCTCGGCATTCTTCTTGTTCTTTCCCTTTGGCTATAGAGCACAGTGTCAACGACAACATTCATACCGCAAAGTATTATTTAATGAACCTCGAGGAGCTTGAAGATGACGAGAGGGACCTTGGCTACATTCTCGATGTAGGGCACACCGGAAGCTTCAGTGATCTTGGGGACTTCGATACAGGCTTTGGGTGCCGGCATAGTGGTTGCTGTGAATACTTGTGCTGTAGAGGGCGATGTAAAAGCGCGCGCTACCTCGCAGCGCTGTGGTGTTACGAAAAGGTGCTGTAAATCTGATGAGATAGCCGAAGAACGGAATCAAGACAGAAACTAACCAAAATCGATGTTCCGCGACATGTGAATGGGAAGTTACATGCGTCCTAAAGACGATTTATCAGGACTTTCGAATCCGCACATGGGATTTTGGTAGCGCTCACGAGTAGAAGCGACGTGTTCCTCATACGATCGAGGCCATCGACACACTGTTGGAGGAGCTCGCCAGCAGAAATGGCCTAGACTAGCGCTCATCGACGACAATTGCGAGGAACGTACACCTGGCGACGGGAACCTAAATAAAACAAAGAATATTTAGCAAAGATCCGACTCTGATAAGAACAGGGATTCAACAAGCCACGTCCAGTCACGCGTAGGTACCGAGAGCCACGGACTTGAATACCTAGGGTTTAGTGATAGCATCATTGTAAAGTGATGTTGTTAATATTAAGCGCCCAGCTCTGCGCGGCTGTGCCCTTTACAGCACATTCCTGACTCTCTCAGAAACCACCATAATCATGCAAGACAAGGACCGTCCAAAGATCGCCCACATCGCTGAATATTCCAGCGTACCGTACGTCGAGAATCTGGCGAAAACTGCCACAATCTTTATGAAGTTGCTCGAGGTTCGTAAATTGCCTTTGCTGTACTACTTGCTCCCCAGTTACGCTATCGACAGACTAAGGACAAGGACAGAGAAGAGATAACAGAGCTCTGCGAGAGTATCGCCAATACCATTGTCGTCATGGACACGGTTACCAGAATGGAGGGGGGAATGGGAGAAACATATTTCAAGGATATCAGTATGGAAATGGAACGGTAGGTACCCATGTCCTCTGGCTGTCCAGCTCAACAGCTTCCCAATCGTCCCGCAACTCCAGATACCTTGAGGTTATAATCCGGGATATTTCTCCAGAGATACCGGGGTGAGTTATCATTTCGGTTGGTCCAATAGATTCTGATTTTTCGGCTACAGCTATCCTCCTCAGACTGCTCCAGACCAGACAAATACCCCGACACACATCACGGGTGCTCTTAAAGCCAATGAGCTCAGAGATGACATTCAGGCTTACAGGAAGCGTATTGACAATCTTAAGGTAGATTTCTTGGTACGCCTACTTTTCAGTTTGCGAAGGTGATCATCTGATCCAAGGATGATATAGATGCACCTGACAGGCGACTGTATGTCGTCACTCGGAGAGATTACTCGTATGCAGTCAATTATATACAAGGACAGAGCATCCTACTCTTCGGATTTCAAGGATTCCCCTTTCTTGGGGGCTTTTTCGACCGAGTCTTTACTTGTGTCCTTGTTTGTCCTCTTTTTCTTCTTATTATCTTTTTCTTTCCTTGTTCCAGAGGGAATGGGCATTGTACATTTATAATTACTGGTCGCCAGTATATGATAGGTTACTCATATGATTTCCTGTATCGTAAATGAACTATTCTATATGCTGTGGCGAGGCTGTCCCGGATGGACTGTTTTAGAATTTGTACTCGTGACAATCACAAGAAGATCAATCTTAATGAATGAATGTCGTCGACTCATGCAACCCTGCTCCTCCTGTAAACCCGGTCAATATGTAACAACGAACCTATTCGTATGTGAATACACCTTGGAAAGTCGTTTCAAAATTGTTTATGGTGACTTGCTGAAAGCTACCTACTACTATCAGCGGCGGTGGTAGGACTCGGAGATTGTGGACGAGCAATACTATAGTCTATGTTCCTTTGAGATCAGTAATCCTTCGCAGCGACTTAATATTGCCTACGACTCAAGGCTGACTCGCCTTACTGCAGAGATCAAACACAGCTTTCTTTCGATTTGGCGCTGCATAAACGCCTAGCAGGCTCGTAGTAGTCTCTTTGAACGACAACGACTTCTCCCTCTTTGCAACATAATTCTCGGTAAAATTGTATGAGAGTAATTACGAGCTATTTTTTACAATGACCGGGACGTTAGGCGCTCGGTTCTGTACTGCTTTTCGACAGCATCCCTCTCTCTCTCTCTCTCTCTCTCTCTCTCTACAAGACCACCACTATGTCACTCAGTACTTCTCTGAAACTCGCCCGCATCGCTGCCGATTCTGGAGCACCGTACGTCGGGAATCTCGCCAAAGTTGCCGTAGCCATTATGGAGTTGCTCGAGGTTCGCATATATTCTTTGCTGTACTACTTGTCCCCTGATTCAGTACTCTATAGGCTAAGGGGAGGAATAAAGCAGCCACGAAGGAACTCTGCGAAAGCATCACCGATACCATCGTTGTCGTCGACACACTTATTAAAATGCAGAGGGAAACAGGAGAAACTCATTTCAAGGAGATTTGTATGGAGATGGAACGGTGGGTTTGCATTTCCGTTTGCTGTTATGTCTCAACAGCTATCAACTTGTTTGGAAACTACAGATACCTTGGCTTAATAATTCAAGGACTGAAAGATGCCCAACGGAAACAACACGGTATCAAGGGAATCCTCAATGCTCCTGAATTTAAAGCGACCATCGAGAGTTATGGGAGGCGCGTCAATCACCTGAGGATAGATTTCTTGGTGTGTATATTTTTACATTTCCTCGAAAGGCGACAATCTGATCCTAGTATGTCATAGCTCCAGGTCATGGGTGACTGCAAAATAGCGCTCATGGAGATCATCTGCCAGCAACATGATCTGATGGTCGAGATGAACCGCATGAAGGCCACGGCGTCGAAGGAAGCAATGGTGATCAGTGCCATAATCAAGCACACGGCATACTACAGCACCTTGGTCCTGTGTTTCTTTGCTTTCTTCCTTCTTTCCCTAAGTGATGATGCTATTCCATGGCACGACCGTGTCGGATAGAAGCACATTCCACCAGTACCACCGGACTAATCCTGCTTGTCTACTAGCACGTAACAAAGGAACATTCCATGCTTACTTAGGGGAAAACAAGTAAAGTACATAACTACGTACGGCGGCAAAACCCGCTACCATGTACCATATCAGACAAAAATACGGACGATACCAAGGTACTCATTAGTGGTAGCTTCGTGTTACGGACAACAGTTCCAGAGATAGATTTTTGTGATACAGTAGAATAAACACGTTTCGCATCTATTATACCTCTAATATTATTACGATGACCAAACTACACATAGTAAGTAACAATGCCAGTGCATCTTAGCACTACAGTACCACCGAACATCGAATCAGAAATGAGAACACGGGAGAAAATAAGAGAACCACACACCAGCCGCTCTTATACACGTTCTTATTCCAGAAGCTAACATCTGGATTTTCATGCAAAAATAAATACAGCGAATCCTGGTCTCTGACACAGAACAGAGAAACCACTGCGGCCGCCTCACGACACAGAAGTTATGCGATTATCCTGATGGTCACGCAGATCAAGCTTTTGACCAAGCACGATGCGATGCATGCTCGTCTCGCTAGGCTGTCTCCAAAGCTCGAGAATCTTGACAGACTCACAGTCGGAGTCGTAGGTAGCATTATTCACGAAGTTCGCTTGAACAGAACACTGAATGCACACAACCCAGGCTACAACATTCGGTGATAGATATTACTGGACGGCATCCATCAGACCTGCATTCGGAGAACGACGTAATGATGCTCACCTTTCATGAATGTATGATGGGATTGGACCTTAGGGGAGTACCTATGAAGGTATACCGTTAGCAAAAAACAAAAGGATAACAAGTCGCCTTCGCCTTGCCTTTACACCATTTCTGGCAACTCAGTCACGTACTTCCTCACCCCTCCAGGACCTCGAGCATATCATACATTGAATTTCCGCGTCCCGGACATTTCTCCGTCGAACAAGCTTCCATCTCCGGCCACTCTTCTATGTCCAATGAACACAGGTTATCTCCCGATGGCCTTGCGTCCATTTCCCAACGCATCTTCCATACCAGCGACGTGCACGCTGACTCGTCGCCGGTATTACCTCAGTCCCTTCATCTTGCGTCCCACTCCATACCCTCCCAATACTTATCTCGTCGCTTCCTGTGACTTGCATCTAGACACCATGGGTCACATCGTCGAACGTGTATGTGTACATGCTTCATCCGCAACGTCCGTCACGGACAAGCTGCCTCCGCCAGAATTAGTCTTCACTGTGACACTAGCAAGTCATTTATGATATCGAAGAAGCAACGCTACACCTTCGAACATCAGGAAAGGCAATACTATCACAGGAAATGTCAATCACGAAGCAACGTTATAGGAGAGTCGCAACTGGCCCCTGCAGAAAGTGAGTCCTTGTCCATTTCTTTCCTTTGTTAATGGGTCAAGGCAGTGCCACCATATGAAGAGCTATGGTAAACGTGATGAGAGATGAAAGGGAGGATACGTTGGTGCCCTTACCTCGAGAAAGCCGCGTCGATAGCACCGAGTCTCAGGCCTCAGGTGCCAATAGCAGGAAAAGAAGCTGCTGTAAATTACGTAATAAATTTGAATACTCAAAGCGGCAGGAAAATGTAGTATACCTTTCCCCAACCTTTCCCGTTTTATCATTACTTCGCTTCAAGTTTCAGGTCATTTCTTGGTCGTTTCTTCTCCAAAGGCCATCCTACTACATAGAATATAAAAGAAGGGTCCCGTAGAGGCGAATGTAATAGGGTTTGACAATGAGAAATGGCCAGAAAAAAGAGTCAATCGAAATGACGGTCGGTGGTAGGGTAGGTAGGGCAGGTGGTCATAGTAAGGAGTCGTGGGAAACTTACGCATCCGGTCCTCGGGCCGTATTCATGCCTTCACCCGATCCATTCAATGATCCATCCCCTCAGCCATTGGCTTAGCCAGTATAAGCGTATAGACACTAACGCAGGCCGCGTATGTTCTTGGTAAGCATTACATGAACAGCGTGGCGTTATGACGATGCTGTAGCCTGTGAATGAATGCTTGTTGGACCATGGAAGCAATACCGGATGCTCCTGAGCCCTGGCCTGAAAGACGGAGGCGTTTACAATCCGACCAACATCTCCTTCTATGGTATGTATTTCCCGCCAAACCTTGTCCACGTGAGCACCGCTCATCATGGAGATGATAAGACCGTTTGAAGCGGAAGTTAGCAGCGGCGGGAACTGAATAAAGAAAATCAGCATGCACGGACGGCATGGCTATCACTCTTTACCGATATGTATTCATGTCTCATTCTGCCCATTAGCTCTACAACAGCCCCTGGGATGGTGAATTCTAACCGGCAGTAGCTTCCACAAACGTCTACTTCCTGTCTGTCCGTCAAACTCGGCTTCCTGGTCGGCGAGAGTTCCAGTGTATGTACAAACCGAAAGAAAAACTCCGGATGCTGGTGCATGCTGTTATGGATCCATCTTTGCTGCTTTCGGCGTGTCCTCTTGTTCTACGTCCAACATCGTGTCGCCGAACCTTGAGGCTTCTCAGTCTGATGCCCTTCTATACTGTTCCTCTCCCTGCCGAGCAGGGTACCGGTCTCTCTGAGGATGCTCTGCTGATATATCTTTGCAAATAGAATGATCACGAATTCAATGTACTGGATCGACAGCCTGAATGCTCCTGGGGCGATCAAAATGGCGGCTCACTGTATTCCTGCTGACTCCGCCCGAGTTCCTCTAGCTCCATTTTTCCTGATTACTCGTCGTCAGCCGTGCAAGACATGGTCCAAATTTCTATGTTCCTCAACGGACTCAATATACTATTCAATGGAGACCTCCTCCCCTTTCGCATGGGTAGTGGCCATTTCTATATAAACCACCTCGGAATCTTGATTATACTCAGCAAGAGTATCCTCTTCTTCCTTAACTGACTATGCTCGTCTTCGGAAAGCAACTACTCTCTTCGGTGCTTCTTGCGGTCCTCCTGGCCAGGGTCTCACTCGCCGCGCCTTGGCCGATGACTTCAAAGCACTCTACCCACCAACGAAGGACTATTGGACAGGACTTAACGATCGATACCTACCATCCCGAGTCGACGTTCAAGGTAACAGCGCAATCATTTTACTCTACTCGTCGTCTCAAATTTCTCTTGTAGACTTACGGAGGAGGGAAAAGGATCGCTTCTTTCGTTAACGGTGACCTGGAGGCTACCGCGATCTCCTTCGTTGCATCGGAGCTCGGTGTCGACTCCTCTACAGTCATATACAACTCGGGACACACAGCTGAGAACGATATGAGCTACGCCTATGCGAAGCAGTAATGGCATCTCATTTTCTATTCTCTCTTACAATACCATTCATTTCCCTTTCTCAGGATGGTGTTCCTTTTGCCAACGCCGTTGCCAACGTCGCTTTCAAGAACGGCAATGCCGTTTCGCTCGGGTCATCGTTCGTAGATACATGTGAGTGACGTATTATGCCTACACCCTCTCCTCTGAATCTTTGACACCGCGTAGCGAACATCGCTTCCTCCCAGCCCTCCATAGCGCTAGACTCGATTATCAGCAAGGTCGAAGACGCTTTCACTGCGACCTACAGCGGCATAAACTCCCTCGAATATTTCGCCCTCGCAGATGGATCTGTGGCACTTGCTCATGTAGTCCAAGTCCTCAATGCTGAAGCCAACACCGGTTACGAAGCTTGTGTAGACGCCCATTCAGGAGATATAATCGCAGTCACCGATTTTTCCGCCAAGGCCACGGTAATCTCTGATTTCTCCTCGCTTTCGCGTCTTTCTGAATTGTGTCCTAGTATACTGTCGTACCCATAACCAGGGCGTCCGTTGCGGAAGGCGAGCAAACTCTCGTCAACCCTGAGGACTTGAACTCTTCTCCCCAAGGCTGGGTGCAGAATGGGCAAACCGCGTAAGCATTTTATACCCCCATGATACATCTCCCTGATTTTTGGTAGCAGAAACAATGTCATCTCCTTCAAGGGATTGTTGGCTAGCACCACTTTACAGTCATCAGCCAACACGTTCAATTACCCATATAACACCGCCGTCGACCCGCTGCTTGGCGGTAACGTCGATGCTGCTCGAACCAATACCTTCTACATCATCAATAAAGTCCACGACTTTGTGTACAAGTACGGATGGACCGAGGCCGCTTATAATTTCCAGCAAGACAATTTTGGTAAAGGAGGACTAAGCGGGGATCGTGTGCAGATGTCTGTCCAAGATGCTGGAGGGATTGATGATGCGAATTTCCTGACTCTTCCTGAGTAAGTTGTTTGTTGAATTCAGGCAGCAGCGTAAACTGATATGAAAAATTTCAGTGGTCAGCCTGGGATCTGCCGGATGTTTCTTTGGACCAACACAATTCCCAGTCATGATGGAGACTTGCAGAATGATATTATCGTTCATGAAATTACCCATGGTATTACCAATCGTTTGACTGGGGGCGGAACGGCTAGGTGCCTGCAGACACTTGAATCTGAGGGACTAGGAGAAGGTGACCACTTACGATTGTCTTGTGGAATTATTGTTTGATAATGCGGTTTTTAGGATGGTCAGACGCAATGGCGGAGTAAGACGGTTTGCCTCCCTTGTCAGTGCTACCTGGAATTCCGAGTCCTATGAATATAGGATACTCGGTTATTATGCAGGCGAAACTACCCCGTGGGAATTTTGCATCAGCCAACACGGCATTTGCCGTCCCACTCACCTGGACTCTCCGTGGGAATTTTTGTCCATTGTCCATCATTTTGTCGCGTGGCTTCATGCCTTTTCTGACTTCGGGCCCTACGTGCCGCTTCGGCTTCATACTACCCTCGCTCCCCTTGCTCTAATCGCTCGCCTCATCCTCTAGCGCCGTTTTCCTTGTTTTTGACTTACCTTGATATTTTCCTTTCATCCTTATTGGACCAACCTCTTTAGCTGGTTGTTGTTTTTATTGGGTGCACCTGTCCTCAATTGTGCTGCTTTTATCATTAAACATCTGTATCTAGTTACACATCCGATGTGTCTAAGTCACATGTCATCTGCATTTTGCGCGGGCCTTCGTTCTCTTCCACGTCCATATCTACGTATTCCTCTTCCACAATGTATGCAAGCTTCCGTTTGAAGGACTTCGTCGCCATTCCTCCCCCTTTGGTCATGATGCATGAGTACTGCATTTGACGATTGTGCCCTTAGCGCTTCCGAATTACACCCATTGGTCAGTTTGACCTATTGCTCGATATTTCAGCCCTCACCTGCATATATTCACTATTCAGAAGTACTATTGCTCTCAGTATAGGTTTCATCCTGAACGCATTCTTTTTCCCTTGTACCACTGCCAGTGTCATTTGCACTTCCATGATGTCACCTATCCTGAACACTTACGGTTTCACCTTTGTGTATCTGCGTGCTATTCAATATTTTTTCCGCTTCGCTTCCTTTTCTCACTTATTTTCTTTTCCCGTCTCCTTCAATCAAGCATCTGACGTACTGCACCGAGTTCTCCTATGTGTGCGCCAAGTCGGGCCTCGTTAATTGCTTCAATGCACCTCCAGGGTCGACCTCCTTCGGAAATGGTATCGCAACGTTGCCGAGGTCTTCTCATAATTTTTTGAGGTGCCGATTAGTGCATTCCATCACCGGTGCGCCTCTGGACGTCATCGGTGCCCAAGTTTCCAGCTCTCCCTGGCGGAATTCTCTGCTATGAGGTTAACCTCTTGCAGCGTGTCCATCGTCTCTTGGAAGAACGTGGCCCCGAGACCTATGATCGTCACCTTCTGCAAGAGTATGGTCGGTTTATCGTTGGTCGTTCTGTTGAATGCATTCGGTCAGACCCCTCGGAGCTAATCAGAAATCCCTCACTTCGGTACCCTGAAAATGGGCAGCAAATCCACATGGCATATGATCCCATTCATCATAAATTCAACCTCCTCCGACTCTTTGCAAATTGCCATCGCCTCCGGGAACTATCAGCTTCAATACATGTCTAGTGTCACTGTCGTCTAGCTTGATCTGGGACATCTTGTCGCAATGCGAGGGCATACTGTCATTGTTACCTTGGCATATCAAGATGTCACTGTACTCACGTTCATGATGCGGTTTAAGTGAAATTCGTTTCTTTCTGCACTTTCCCTTGCATGCATCTCGAGAACCTCTCCTAGTGAATTATGTCAGTATCGTTGTACAGCCTGCTTGTGACCCTTTCTGCTCACTGGCTTTGTTCTCATCGTAGAACGTGTCCATCCTATGTTATACTTTCTGATTTGGTCTACTGACAGCCTCAGTTTTTGTTATAGAAGAGGATAGCAGTAGGGAGGGGGAGGGGTGTATAGATGGCTGGGCACATGTGACCCCATCATTCGTGTCTTGTTATCTTGCCTTGCTTGCCTCGTGTCACCCTTCTCGTGACCATTTGTGTCTTCAGGCTGCTGTATGGTCCGTGCTGTGAAAGTTTGATGACTGCTTCATCTGCATCATCTGGTGCTACACGTAGCATCGATACTGGTCTTTGAAACTCTGTTCGCGTGCTTGATTGACCCCCAGCTCTGTGAGTATACCTGGTTTGCTAGAAAATGTGGTACCATTAGTACGATCATCTCAATCCGTGACATGTTTCTTACCTTACAATGCTACCCTTTCTATAAATTGAACGCAGATCGAGATCATACCCAACTTTGCTATGACTGATTACTGTTTGCAAGAGAAGACGCACCCCATGAATCCTGTGGACTCAATGAACTATAGGTCTCACCAATCGTACTACATGTCCTTGTCTTGTAACACTTCCGCTGAAGGAACGGTCCTTTTGCCTATAAGTAGTCAATGAAGTCAGCAGGGTGATCTCCGTACAAGACTATACTAGCAACATGCAGTACGGCTATGACAGTCAAGCCTGCATGACATGTTATGCTCCTTCCTTCAGCCTTCAGGTTCAGACGCTTCATCTACAGGTCCATCGTGTTTCCTGTGCACGTTGAAGACCTCAGCCTATTCCCTGACTCACAGCTCGTCTTACCTGTCATCTGGATCGACCATATGTACGAGCTGATTGCAGCTGTTTACTATGGTGAACATCATTTTACCTCGAGATACGTCGACTGCCAGAGAGCAGTGTAGTATAACGATGGTATAGTCCACAGAAGGAATTACGTGAAAGAGGGCCATATAAACAATATGGATTTGAGAATGCTTCTTGATGGTAGAAAGGCCACAATATACTTCTATATCCTACTGTAATTGACTATGAGTTCTGACACGTTTAGCAAGTATAAATTGGACCGGACGCAGCACTGAAATAGGACTCAGGTATGCCACACGCATGTGGTGGCCCTCAAATGCTGGTCTGATTCACAATCACAGATGGACTGAACAAAAGAGCGGTACAATTTCTGACTATGTCCTTGGGGTTTGGGTGACAAACAATCCTGGTGGTGCGCGCAACTATCCCTACTCCACCAATCCCAATGTGTACCCACTGCGATATTCCTCCCTTGCTCGACTAGGCGAAGTTCACGGTGAGTGTACTTATAACCCAATTATCATGGGCACGGTGAATTTCGTGTTTGCATAATGCGTTCGTGCGTTCAGTGCGTTTGCGTTATATCAATGTGCGTTTGCATTAATGTGTTTGCATGTGCATTATTGTGCATGCGTTGGAAGAAATGCATTGATGCGTTTGATGCATGTGCGTGCATGACAGACATGCATTTTCTTGGATTTTTGTGCGTTTTTTGTTGTTTTGGTTTCTGTGCGTGGCCATAGCCTACATGGCCAGCTGTGGCCTATCGGCAGTGTCATTCAACTAACAAGGCATGACAATACGTGGCCCTGATGGTGTGAGATAATGACACGGATCAGATGTCTTCATGTCTTCCATCTTCTACTCACTCCTGGTGGCTGCGACTCTTTAGACACTTGTGCCTAATTTCATGCACTCATTCACTAGTGTTTTGACACCGTGGCAATACTGTTTATCTCTCATCTCTCCTGTATTTATACAGAAAGCGTAAGGCAATATCGGAGCCTGAAACTGCAGAGACCTTATACGGGGTGATAGTGCAAAACCGGGTGGACGACCAGCCAAGCGCTCTCGAGAAAAGGGAACTTAGGGTGCTGCTGTTAGAAAATATATATGTATTTTGTGCACTAAATTGAACCTCAAATTAGCTCTGAATGTCTGAGTAGTCTCTTCACTGCTTAGGGGCCGACCATCCAAGTCCAAGTCCAAGTCGGATTGATCTTGAAAGTTCTTGAACATTTTTAAGTATGAATACTTAAATTTGAGAACAGTGACGATGTTCCTGATTAATCAAATAATTTTATAGGTATTATAATGGTATGAGGCAGTATAAAATGCTGTTTGCTAAAAAAGAAGTGCTGAGGAACACGATGTGGGGTTGAACTTTGGTTGAACGCACTTAACGCACCTAAAACGTACTTGTCACAGATGTGTCACAGTCACATGCGTTCTATTTTGAACGCATGCGTTTTTTGTCCTAACGCATGCGTTGTATCCAATAATGCATGCGTTTCATTTCCCAACGCATGCGTGAAGACCTGCAAGATGTGCGTTCAAATTTTAGTTAATATGCGAGATGCGTTCTGACTTAATCATTGATTGGGTCTTACAGCACGACATACAGAGCATTCTCTAAGGTACGGATACACGCTACAAGCATCAATTATACTTATAATGTGAGCTACGGTACAGATACATGATTGTGGATAGCCAGTGATGCCTTTATGGGAGGTTAACGGTGGTAATGGTCTAATCCCAAATGCACCAAAATGCACCAAACACAACAAAACGCAAAAACGCATCACGCAAACACGAAATTCTCCCGGCCCAATTATCACACACTCATTAGTGCTCAGAGATCGGTCAGGTGTGGGCCAACATGCTACATAATGTATATGCCGATCTTGTCCAGACTTACGGATGGTCATCAACAGCTATGGATGATGCTACCGGCCGTGAAGGAAATATAGTTTACCTGCACCTTTTCATCGACACCTTATCTTTGCAGCCCTGCAACCCTACTTGTAAGCATGTTATCTTTCCTGGTATAAATCTGTCTCACTGAGTACTCGCAGTTGTGCAAGCCCGGGATGCATGGATCCAGGCCGATGTGAACCGGTACAACGGAGCTAATGCTTGCATCCTTTGGAATGCCTTCGCGAGCCGAGGTTTGGGAATGCGTGCAGCGAACTACGTGGACGATGCTACCGTTCCCGCTGGATGTTAAATACTGGGTAGTTTACTCGGATTGATGAATAGTTACACTCGACATTCTTGCGCAATATGTGGGTATGAAACCCATCTAATTTCATTACCTTGTCCTGTTATTTGCGAAATTCGACGTGAAGTTCAGTACGAAGCACGCAAGCACGTTCGAATCAACATACTCGTATATAAATCATAATTGTCAACTAATCAGAGTCACTATCTACTGGGCAAGACATGCCAGGAGGGAGATTTCCATCCCCGTTGGTCCATCTCGTCACTTTATCCCTGTGATAATAAAAGTATCCGCAACTATAATTGACAACATGGTTGTTTTCAACTTATCCAGCTTGAATCTCTTCATGAGGAATATTTAGGCAACTTCTCACGAAATCGATGAAAACGTAACCTGGGGGTGACTTAACATTCGGTGTCAGGCTGAAGCCAGACTTAACAAGGGAATATTGGTAATAAAAGAAGAAGTGTAGAAGGAATAGAAGTGTAGGGCATAGGATCATGCCAGTACTTACACAGGCAGAAACCAGTGAGAACACAGGTTAAAGCCAGTACTCACACAGGCAGGAGCCAGTGAGCACATAGGATAAAGTCAGTACACGCTGCCTAAAACCAGTGTAATATACACTGGTCCAACACAGCTAATTACTGGTTTTCCTAAACCTAGGTATACACAGTAGAATAGTATAAATATGTGAAAGTAGGAGTAGAAAGAATTCAGAGACAATTACCCCACAGATTACACCACAAGATTACAAGACCTGAATATTCAGCGCCTCAAGAGATTTTACAAGAACTTACCAAACCCATTCTCGGATACCAGCGATATTATCACTCTTGAATTCCAGCGACACTTCCATTCTCGATACTACCATTCCCGATACCAACCAGCAAAATTACCATTCTCGACACCAACCAGCAATATTACCATTCTTGACTCCAACCAACAATATTACCATTCTTGACACCAACCAGCAATATTACCATTCTCGACTCCAACCCACGATATTATCATTCTCGATTACCCACAACATTATCATTCTCGAATACCAGCAACATTTCCATTCCCAGTTTTACCCTTCTCGACCACTCCAATATTACCATTCTCAACACCAATTACACATCAAATTACCATTCCATCCACAAACCCGCATTACCATTCTTGACTATTACCAACATTACCATTTCTGAACACACCCACGTCACTCTCATACAACACATTCCACCAAGCACACTACTATCCCCCATTTTCCCCACACATCATTCCCAATCACTCAACCCTAGGAACTAGTTTGATAAATCCATAGCATTCATGCTTGACCCCGTCGAACTACAACAGCAGTACAGATATTTACGCTGTACTGAAAGGGAATTCACCTAATCCCGAATCCCGCTGACATCGGGTAGATGATCATGTATTCTGGACAGACGTCCTGGTGGGCGACACCCCGAGAATTGATTTCCGTGATTCCACGCAAAGCGAGAGGAAACTAGTCAGAGAGTTTCAGTAAAAGATCGAGAACAAGGACGAAAAAACTGGGAGTACAATTCGCTTCGCTTCTCCAATAACACGATAAAACAATTTGGGGTCACCCTCAGGTTTTAACTTCAGAGCCTCAAACTCACGCTCCGTGGAACTCGAGCACGAGTCTTCCGACATTCTACTGTCCGCTTCATCGTCATCGTCTTCATCGTCGCTATGTAGATTTTCGTGCTTCAGATACGTCCGTTTCCACTGCGACCGTAACACCATCAATATACTCTAGAAACAAAACACGTGCTACTTATCCGTTAGGCATCGTCAATTGTTCACAGAACATGAGCTGGAACGACAAATAATCAGACTGTAGATGTACCTTTTGCAGCCCGAAGTACTATGGAATCACAGTGCCTTGCAGAGACTGATGTTTCCCATAGACTAAATCCTCCATACGGGCAAAATGCAGTAACCCAAGGGGTCCTCAGATTTAGGCTGTGGAATGGGAAGTAGTGAAGGCTGCAGAATCTTGAGGATGGCCGTTCCTTTGACTTCTCCGCCCAAGCGGACTTCAGCAACGCAGACTTGTGACCAAAAGTTTCTACGCTCGCTAAAAGTCTGGATGACAGAGGTAACCACAACGCTATAGGTTCGAGCAGTGGTTGCAGATAATGGGAGTGAGCGCGCACCAGCGATGGTTGACCAGTGGAAGACGCGAGGAAAGGTGACTGTGAAAGACAAGCCCACTTGCAGTGAGCGACCCAAGATTACTGCCTTACGGAGACGACGAAGTTCAAGACAAGTTTCACGTAGAACTGTTGGATTGTCAATGTCGTAGTCCCAGTCAAAGTCGGGAGCATATTCATCAGGATCGTACGGCTGATCGGAGGGTCGGGACGTCATTCTCGTTCTAAGGGCTTGAGATTCGATGTAGTAGAGTCCTTACAAGTAGTCGGTGGCGGGTTACCAAGTAGTCAATCGCCGGCAGAAAGCATTATATAACGTGATTAATACAGAGATTAAATCCTCGTTGTAGCAATGTTGTAGGGCAGATACGTACTTCTTCTGCTGAAATGAAATCAGTTCGGCGATTGTCCAGCGACACCCGCTAAGGGCTTGAATATTCTCTATCTTTCTTTACTATTAGTACTGATACATGCAGGTGCGCACTCTGCGACACATTTTCTCAGGCATATCTAGGGGAAACCTGGCGCTCATTCACGTTAAAGATGATGCCAAGCTCATGATATACTTCTAGACGAACTCCCAGACTTCACCATTATTACATCCGGCTGGGGTTTCTATTTTAGCCAAGAGCAACCGTAGCACGAATACGGGACGCACAAATGTCACTCCCGCTCGGTCATAACGGCATGCAGCTGTTTGTCACGAAAGGCGGGTAAGAAGTGATATCTGAAATTGACATGTCTTTGAAGAAAACAAAAATAAGGATTGGCGCGGCATAGAAGGAACCATGGTACTCACTTCGTCTCGTAATTCTTCAAATCGAATTTCCGAAGAATGTTGGCGAAGAGGATATACAGTTCACACCATGCAAGACTTGAACTATTGTTAGAGGCATCAAAGTAGCACGGTAGCGCGTAACTCACTTGATACCAAGACACGCACGAGGGCCCTTGGAGAACGGAATCAGATACTTGTCGAGGGACACCGCAGGTTGGAGCCATCGTTCTGGGTCGAAACAATGCGGGTCGGGGAAGATGTCCTCATTCATGAGGACGAAGGTGCTGCCGATACCAATGGTCGTCTGCGAATTTATTAGATATCCGGTTTCGAGTCGAGATTATGGTTGGAAAAGCTCACTCCGGCAGGAACGAGGACACCCTCGATTATGGTGGGAGAGTCGACGACGCGTGGTTTGGCGACGGGGACGCCGTTGCTGATTCGTAAGGATTCTTTGATGACCGTGGTCTGTTTTGATGGTTAGTTCCCGCGTGAGAGGAGGAGGATGGCTGGCTTACCAAGTACGGTAGTTTCTCTAGCACTTCAAAGGAGACAGACGACTCTTTACTGGGCCATACTTCGAGTAATTCTGACATCAATTTGGAACGAATTCCTGGGTTTTGCATGATGTGGAAGAAGCCGATGGTCATTGTGTTACCTGTCGTATCTGTTCCGGCGAAGAGTAGATTTTGGGCCTATGATTATAGTCATAAAGGTAATTTGAGAAGAACGCGCGAGGCTCCGTACCTCATCCGAGAGAGATTTCTTCGACGGTATCTCCCCCGACTTTGATTTCTCCGGTGACAGCAGGCTATGATAAATAGTCTCGTGCATGCCATCGAGGGACGAAGGATTTTCTAGGATCCCTTCAATCTGAGTAGACAGCGCGTTTCGCAGCTCAACGAATCCGACGGTATCAGAATTGAGATAGCGCGTGAGGGACTCGGGGAGACGGTAGAGCAGTTGGAGGACTGGAAAGTGGCGGACGGTAGTCATCATGGGCATGGCGCGTTCGAGGCTGAGAAGGATTGGGTGGGAGAAGTCTGGAGAGGAGAGGGCGTCGAATGAGTGGGAGTAGCAGAAGGCGGTAATTATGTCCATGGTCAGGGATTTGAAGGCGGCATAGAGGTTGACGGGTTTGGAGGAATAGTCTTTGCGAAGGCGGGAGATGAGGATGTCGACCTGCGGGAAGGGTATGGTGAGTTGGGATAAGGTCGAAGGGAGGGTCAACTTGCCTTAGATTGTATGATGCTCTCAAGCTGGAGGATCGATCGGCGAGAGAAGAAAGGGAGGAGCACGTCCCTTCATTTCTTTGCGACGGCATGGTCAGTAAATCCGAACGACGACTCGTCTTGGGCGAAGCAGAAGTAGAAATTCGGGTCTTTGATGAATTTAACTTGGGACGAGTAGATGGAGAAGTATGCTTGCGGGTTGCTGAAATGTAGCTTCAGGGATAGAAGTTAGTCAGGTAGACGCGATGGTGTTTGTGAGGAATTTACCTCGTTTGGATTTATGCGAACGACGGGTCCTGAGTTGTATCAGTAGATATACGCTGGTAGAAGATTGAGGAGACATACCGTATATTTTATGGAGCTCCTCGAGTTTTTGGACAAATAGGCTATCGCAGAATACCTCGTAGTATGTTTGGTACCAGCCTGTGAGCGCAGCTATGCGTGGCCCCGGAAACGATTTGAGAGGATGGAAGAGTAATCGGTAGACTGCTAGGTAAAGGACATAAGAAAGGGCGAGAGGAGCTATGGCGTCGCTGTATCTCTGCATTGGGGACATACAGTGGCCATACCTAGTTGAAGGGCTTTTATTAGTGACCCATTGTTTACGTGTTTCGCTTCAAAGATCTATCACAACTCTTGCGATTGGTTGACTATAAGACTTGGGTCTGTCATGGGGTCTCCATCGAAGGCTAAATCAATGCTTGTTGGTCCTTCTGATGGCGGTAATCAGTACTCCAGGTAATAGAAGGGCTGATGACTAGTAAGTTCCACTTCCATCACTAAGTGGCGAGCTAAAGACAAGTACCGGTAGGTCACAAGAGATCAACAAACTCCAGCTGCTGATAAATGCTACTTCATTAACGGGATACTGTTCATCCAGTGAAAGAAGGCAGAGATAACAAGTCACCTGTATGCGATATGCAGCGCCCTCGATAGGCTGGAGGTTCAAAGGGCGATTAAAGTCTGCGGGCAATAAGTCGTACATCACTGGTCCCTTTCACTGTTGAGGGCGAATGTCGGAATCGAGGAGGTTACAGAAGCTATACTTACTTGTGCCCGTCAGATGATGGATCCTGAACATTCCCTGCGCCAGGTACCGATGCCTCTTGAAGGTGTCCTCTCTGTGTCCCGTCAACTAGATGGAATGATCCTGCATACTGCTTATTCTTTCGTGATGAGAAGTAGACCACTACATAATTATTACCGGGAGTTCATTATGCGTTCGGCAAGTTAGGTATTAAGTGGTAATAAATGATACGTACTATCTGTCCGTGCCAATCGTGTCGGTTGCTGTGGGAAACGTTGTGAGAATAAAGAACCGACTCTAGTATCTACTACTCACTATTTAGTAGCATTTACCTAGATGGAACAGTCTTATCACAAACTCGGTAGGAGCAGCAAGAGTATATAAGACCTGCATGTAGGTCTCCAATGAGTGTAGGAAGAACATCGGGGAGACAAAAAGGTAGGTTGGTATTGTTGTTGCGCGGCACTGGAAGGAAAGCGCTATCGGAAGTCGGCCCGAGGTCCGTGCAAAATGCAAGCAAGGAAAATTTCCCACGACTCCCTTCTCTGTTTGGGACCACAACCATCGTCCGTCGGTTCAATTGCCTTTCTCTACATTTTCCCTAGAACCCTATTTCGTCCACTTTCATGGGTTTGTCTACCATATTCGCAGCTAGGGTTGGCCTCCGCAACTGACTTCAAGGGAACGACGCGAAAGAAATGCTCCTCGACGATGACGAGCTAGGAAAGGTAGACAGCTCTTTTCTGGCTTTAGATTATAAAATTCATCAGAATTTCTGCCGCAGATGTTCTCGATATCGTGCTTGAAGCATATATCTCATAGGCGCTGTCGACATGGGCTGCTCGAGGTAAATGCCTCGTCATTTCCTCTTTTTCGTCACTCATCGCGTCTGTCAGCACTATCGATACAGCGCCGCTAACTCAGACTATCGTCGTTGTTACATTCAAGGTGAAGGACGGGGCAGGGACCTGATTTCTGGAGTTGCGAATCGCTTGGGGTAACCGCGGCTTGATTATAAGGGCAAGGCGAAAAGGTTCGTGACAATAACTGTCATTATTTTCCTTTTCCTAATGTGTTTCATGGTATAGTCTCCTTTCGCTCAACTCAACAGCGGCTTGCGGCCTACAGTGGCTAATCCTGGCCACCACTGAAGTCAGTTTGTCCACAACAGAGCTCTGGCAAACGGCAGAACCTGGACTATAGCAATTATGCGCTGGCCTACGCAATGCCATCTTCCGTGGCTTCGTGACGTTCTATAATCGCCGCATAGACTGTCCGTTTGGCAGATCCGTTATCTTTCCTTACCTCTTGACCTTGTCCCGGTAACAGCACGAATACCAGGGCGTCTCTGAATCTCACCGCACATCGTGGCGAACAATATACACAAACATACGGCTACTCGAAACCACTCTAGCGTTACTATCTTCTCTACGCGACATTCTCCATTTTTGAAGTTTCGGTACTTCTATCGCCACCGGAGATCATCGATCAGGTGTTGTTCCGTCCCGATTTCATGTTACCTTTTTGGGGGATCGGACGCATATCGAGCGCATGAAAGATGCTCGATGTATCGCAGGGAGGTTCTGGTGTGTGATCCTCCATTAACTTATGCTACTTGACTTAGAATGCGTCCTGTTTAGCAGCGTCCAGATGTTAACTTTTCAATAAATTGTCTTTTTATCTGCTGTCAGTCCGCGTGTCTTCATGTTGATGCGACTCGGATCACCGGAGCGAGCAGATGGCAACGAGACCGTCGATGCATGGTCTCCCTTCAGGCGACAGGCTGCCCTCCTTTCATTCCTCCCACCACGGTCTTGCAAGAACTCGCCACCACGTATCATCCTAACTTCAATACACCAGACGGCAGAGTTCTCTTGTCTCACTCGACGGCGTACTATTCCGTCTCCCATCCTTCCTGCGGCCATCTGCCACGTTCCTCGCTTCGTGCACTTTCGCTTTCAAATCAGATGGCAAACCTGTTCCCATACACATACACAATGTCACGCTCGAACAGCTACGACGGATACTCACCGGCCTTGCAGTACTTATCGCACATTTGACGACTTCGAAGGTGTGCTGAGTCATGGGGAATGAGAGGCGCGATAGATATCATCCGCGCATCTATTACTGCGCCTACCTGAACTGTTCCGGATGTATGCGATAGCGACGAGGTTCTAGTAGGAACAGGAAGCTGAGCTGGCGTCGAAGTATACGCTATGCTTATCCCTCTACGAGGAGTAGCACCAGAAGGCGCTTCAGCGGATCTCGACGCGCTCGCTGGTGAAGCTGTTCGCGTTGTACCGGAAGTGGTGGGACGAGTTTGGGGAGGGGATGGAGCGGGATGCAGGGTACAGGGAGTGTGGTTACTCGGTCGACGGGTCAGTGTGGACCGCCCTGGTATGGCAGATGTTTTCGGATATGGACGCGAGGACGTCGGGAGTTAGGCCGTTTTTCGATGGGGATAAAAGAGTGGCCGGAGAAGGAGGTTTGCTGGTCGGAGAAATGTTTGGGACGTAGAAATTTCGCCTATGACAGGCTGGAGGTGCTGGAAAGGGTGCGGAACGGTCGGGCGGAGTTGCAAGACAGTGTACAAACATTGGTTAGGGCGGTTCGCTATCCTTCTGGGTTTCGCTAACTTCATACTTTCAGAGCATACTTGAAACTAACGTACCAAAGACCCGTTTATATAGGTGTGCATCCTGCCCCCCGTTTCCCTTGTCAGTCCTGAAAATAATGCATAGGTTACTCGCTGAAATATGCTTATATCAATTTATCAAAGGTGGGCGTCATTTCCTGATGATATCTCTGGATGTACCGCTAATAGAAACCGTCCAGTAGTATTCATCACCTATTCAATGTCAAAATCCACATTGTATGCATTCAGCGGTCTGCTTACCGTGCAGGAACGGGCTTCTTGCAAGACTCGATAGATACTTGATATGAATCCGGCCACGAGTCCATCTAGATTCTCAAGCGATGTGGATGACGGACGAGCATGGCAATATCCCGATTAGACGCGCTGTTTGACTGGTTGGTCTGCTTTACTCAAATTATCCTCGCTGTTATACATGGCTCCTGCTACCGTGACTCGGTTTTGAGGCCATACATAGTTAAGAGTATACCTCGCAGCAGCGCCTTCTCGTTTTACAGCGCGCAGAACGAAGGCGTAACAGCGGAAACCTCAATCGACTCCTTTGAAGGTCCCGTTTTAGGCTTAAATATTTCGCTAGCCTCTAGAGTGAGCCTTTATCGCTCCTAGTAAATGTCCGTTAAAAATGCATGGGAAATTGGTCTCACATGAATCGCCGTGTAATGATGATGATGATGAGAGATGTCACGCCCATGTGGTGTCACTCACTCGTGTACAAGTGACGCCGAATGTAACAGGTTCCACAGCCTTCTCTTTTATCTCATCCAATCCTAGAGTGCGCTGAAAGTGAATTTACTCTTCTCTCCGTTATTTCTTTCTCTGAGTATTTCCGACAGATCCATCCAAGATCTATGGCCTACATACCAACTAAAAAATCGGATTTTGACTCAAGGCTAGCACCTCTGCTGCCTGATTATTCCCATGCCCCTCCCGACCCCCGAATCATCGAACTCCTACAAACCAATTCTCCACCAACGGTCCTGGAGAGGAAAAGTCTCGAAGCTACACTCTCCGAAACACCCAATCGCATAGCAGAGCTCGACTCCCTCATCCATGCCACCACATCGCTTCTACGCTACCTAACTCAAGATCGCAACCAAGCCCTCGCAAACGAAGCTAACGCCAAGACGATTCTCACCCCGTCTCGTCGGCTTCCACTTGAGATGCTGACGGCAATATTTACGTGGTGTCAGGCATTCCATGGTCCAAGGAGTTCTCTTTTGGATCCTCGTGCGGTGCCATGGACATTAACGCACGTTTGCAGGAAATGGCGGGAGGTCGCCATCGCCACCCAGGAAATATGGTCCAGTATTTGTTTGGATTTCGTGCATGACAAGTTCCTTAGAAGAAGCCGCATACATGAAGCGGCGTTTATGCTTGGCGTGATCCTTGATCGAGCCCGGCCCCTTGATCTCAACATTATCATTTACCATAAGAACGACATATCTACACACCCCGCTTGTGCGGTACTTCTTCCTAGTGTTCGGTATTGGAAATCCTTAGAGGTCAATGGAGCGCCCTGTCAACTCGGATTCCTGTCGCCTTGCCGTGGTTTCTTTGAGCGACTTGAAACTGTCGAGGTGTACGGTCGCCATCATGGGGGACCAGAGGTCATCGACATGTTCTCCGTGGCTCCACGTCTACGCTCTTTTACAAAGACATTGGATGCCCCTTTTTTGCTTCCAGCGAATCTCGTTGAGTTCTATGATTACTCTCTGCTCAATGAAAATACATGTACCACCCTCCGTCACCTTGTCAATATCGAAATCCTCTCACTCTCGTGTAGCTCGTATTCAAGTGTATTACCCAAATTTTACCTCCCGAGGCTCTCCCAACTCCGATTGGGAATGGATCGACAGAGCGTGGGCACAGCATTTGTCACATACAATCACTTTATCCTGCTATCTCTCACCCACCTTAAAATCGGGTTCTCATATTCGAAACCGATGGTCCCTCCACAAGTCCCTCAGCCAATCCACTCATTCACAGTAAATAGTCTTACTTTGACATGGGCCCCTTTCAGGTTCCAGAAATTTTCCGCTTCGGACATTGGGCTAGATCTTAGGTTACCGAACCTCCGGTGTCTTACCGTCGAGGACTGCCCGAATATCAACCCCTTCCTGGGTTCGTTGTCCATCCATCCCGGAAGGAACGCGATGTTTCCGAAGATGTCCAAACTTGATATCAGCTGTGGGCGCGACTTCGGCGTGTCCAAGGATTTCCTTGATATGCATGTCCTAGTAGAACTCGTCCATTCTCGAAGAGTTCACGGAGCTCTGCGAAGCTTCCAAGTGGTATGGCAACGGGGACTTGTCAACGATGATGCCGATACACGTAGCCGATGGCAACAACTCAGTGCGCCAGGGGGAGGAATCCAAATCTCAGCGTCAATCAAAGGTGAGTACAGTCTTTCTTGTCCTACCACTTCCAACTAAAAAAATCCGTAGGCCTTGAGGCGAACTGATTCTACATAGCTTAGGGGAGAGGCCGTCTCGTTTTCTGTCCACGTCGGTTCATGTATTATTGGCGATAAGTATGGCATCATGTTTGACCTATCCAATTTCGATTTCGCTATCCTCGATTATCTGAAGGAAGCTTCGTTTGATCCACTGCCTCGCTAAAACGAAACATATCCCAGGAAATGTTATCCGTACTCTTGTAATTCATTAGGCCTTTGCTTGGCAAGTTCGGCTTTAGCTTGTGCAGATCGAGTGCTCTTCTTTCAAGAGGAAGAACTTTGCTCGAGCCGCTGAATAGCCAACCCTTGATAATGCTGTATTTGTGCTGTATGTGTTCCCGACAGCTAAGGCAAGTAACGACCAATGTAGACACTCCACGTTCGGCTGGATTCATCAGTGTAGCACCTTTATGAAGTAGCCCGTGGTTCGTTGGAGCTGTGGCAGATACACATTTTGAGGTGATTGCTTACTTCCCATATTGTATCGGTTCTGTAATGGATAACCTGACCTCTACCCACCGTTGGGGTTCGACTCCATGCTAAAGCTCATTTAGCAGCTTGGCGTCTTTATTCATATTGAGCAGATGCGAATCAAAAAGACCGCATAACCCGTCGTTCGGGGTTTCCGGTGACCCCCTCAGATGTTCCGGTTTATTTTATGCCTTATACGAAGGGATCGCCGTCTTCGTTTGATCAAGACGATGATCCTTATGAGCTCAGAAGAGAACCTGGAAGTGGTCTGGCTCGGAGGGCAGTGATCGGTTGTGGCTCTTCAGTACGTGCTTCTGAGCCGGTGCCTTTCTTTTCCGACGAAAGAAATTTCATTTTATTTGTATCGAGACGACGAGATGTTTCTCTAAAATGGACACTACTTATTCCTTCACGATGATAGGCCACCAGATAAATATTACTGGAACTCCAACGTGCGATCGACAAGTTAGATAATAGGTCGTGGTATTATCTGCACTAATAGTATCGTTCTCTGTGGCAAGCGTTGTGACAACCAAGAAGAGACTCTACTAACTTACCTACATGGTTCGGAACACCCTGATCGTAAGCTTGGTAGGAACGGCAAGAATGTAAAAGACCTTCATGTCGAGCGAGTTTAGGAAGAAAATCTGAGAAGAGAACAATGTAGATTGGTGTTGTTGCGCTGTGCGTGATCAGGAAAGCGTTGTCGGAAGTCGGCCCGAGGTTCCCTGAAAATGCAGATACGGTAAGGTTTCTCACGACTCCCTTCTCTGTTTGACCATCATCGGTCGTTCCAATTCCCTTCCTCTGGGGACCCTATTATATGCGTCTTTATGGGATCATCCATCATATTTGTAACGAGGGTCAGCATCTGCAACTGACTACATGAAGACAACGCGAAAAAAATCATCTTCGATGAAGAAGAGCTAGGAAAGGTAGACAGCTCTTCAATTCTCTCTCTTTGGATAATATTATTCATTGGTATCTTTTACCGCAGATGTTCTCGATATCGTGCTCGGAGCATCTATCTTGTGGGAACTGTCGACACGGTTTTCTCGAGGTAAATGCTTCGTCGTGTCCTTCCTTTCGTCACTCGTCGCGTCTCGATACAGCGCGCTGCGCTGCTAACCCAGACCTATCGCTGTTGTCACATTCAAGGTGAAGAAAGAGTCGAGGACCTAATTTCCAAAGTCGCGACGCACTTGGGGTAGCCGTGACATGCATATATGGGCACTTTATGGCGAAAAGGTGCGTGACAATGACCGCCATTATGTTCCATTTCCTGATGCGCTTCACGGTATAGCCTCCTTTCGTCGAGGTCAACATCGGCTTTCTGCATATCAACCCACTGTGACTAATCGTCAGCTACGCCGGAGTCAGTTTATCCACAACGGAGCTCTGGCAACGGCTACAACCAGGTTCAGCAGCATACCTGGACAAAAGCGATAACGCGCTGGCCTACAGGATAGCACTGAGATGTGCCAGTCATCTCTGGCTTTGTCACGTACCACAATCGCTGCACGGCCTTTTACCGCCCATGATTACCATCACGCATTGTGGTGAACAAAGCGCACAAACCCAAGGCTACTCAAAACATCTCCGGTGTTGCCATCTTCTCTACACGACATTCTCAATCGTTATTGCATCGTTACGGTTTCTGTACTTCTATCGCTACCAAAGATCGGGCCTCATTCCGCCTTTTCGAGGGATCGAGTATAAATTAAGCGCATGGAAGATATTCAATGTGACTTTTTCGGGAATTCATTATCAGATCATAAGAGGGGGCGTCGAGCGCATTACTCGAGTCTACGCTGGACTCTGTACATTACCAAAGGTAAACACCGACATCGAAAGGGTGCCATGGATGAGAAAACGACCCCTTGATAGGGTATCCTTGTCCGACATCGGATTCCGCGTTTCGGCCCTGCTGCGAGGCGTTCACGCACAGGCTCGTCACTTTGGTGTGTAATCTTCCGTTCACATATGTTACCCGACTCTGAATGTGTTCCGTTTAGCAGCATCCACTTCCATTCCAAGGATCCATTGTTCCCTGAATATCCTTCAATTTATCTCCCACCAGCCACCGCGAGTTTCCATGCCGATACTACTCGTATCGGAGCGAGTACACGGCAACGAGACTATCAATGCATGCCCACCCTATCACCAGGGTCAATATTACCTTCTTCCTTCACTGCCTCCATGATCGCGACGCAAGATCCCTCAGCCACATATCAACCTAGCTTCAACACACCAGGCGCCGACGCCTTCTTATCCTCACTTGAAGGCATTCTATACCGTCTCCTATTGTGAGTCTTGCGAAAGATCACCAAGTTCTTGGCGTCCAGCTCTTTCACGTTCAAACCTAATAGCAACCCTATCCCCATCCACGCTCACGATGCCGGCCTCCAGCAGCTGTTACGGATACTCAGCTGTCTTGCGATCACTCCTTGGCGCATTTTTGAAGATCTCGCAGGTGTGCTCAGTCCAGCTTGTGCTTAGGGAGCGGGGGGTGCGATGGAGGTCTTACGCGCATCTATCACTGCATTCACATTCGTACGTGAATTGCTCTGGGTGTATGCGATAGCAACGAGATTCGGATGGGAGGAGTACGCTGAGCTTATCTCTCCACGAGGAGCTGCATCGGGAAACGCTGCAGCAGATCTCGGCACGCTCGCGCTGTTCAAGTTCCACCGGAAGCGGTGAGATGAGTTTCGGGAGGGTATGGAGTGCACCGCGAGATGTAGAGGGTGTGGTAGGGTGTGGTAACTCGGTCGACAGGTCAGCGTGAGCGGTGCTGGCGTAATATCTTCAGGGAAGGCCGCCGGGAGATAGGCTGCGTTCGCTGGAGATAGAGGATTCGCTGGAGATGGAGGCTTGTTACCCAGAGAAACGTCCGGGATATGGGATGTTGGTGTATGATAACATGTTGGAGCTGCTGGAGAGGGTGAAGAAATGTCTGACTGAGTTACCGAAAAAAGTGTAAACGCAAGGTGAAGGCGAAATATTATCCTTTTGTTTTTCGCTAACGGTATCTCGCAGGAACGTTCAATGCTTTCCTTTAATGCAGGTGCGCATCGTGTCTTCCGCTGCCCTTGTCGGCCCTGACAATAATGCATAAGTAGGTTATTTGCCGAAATCCATTTGCGTCAATCTATCAATGGTAAGCATCATTACCTTATGATGCTTTGGACGCACCTCTGATAGACACCATTCCGGTAGTATGCATAGCTTATCCAATGTATGGGCGTAATAATGTACAAAAATTCATTTGTTCCATGGGAGCAACACCACTACTTCTGAAGCGTTCCAGCACTACTTATTTCACACTTTCCCAAATGCCAATGGATCGACACGTCCCTGAAAATTTCCGGTGACTGCCACTTCAAATTCGCAAGTACTTTTCAGGAGATCCCGACGCTGCTACTCGCTACTACCAATTACTGATCCCTCCAGCATTATGCGTGGCCGCGGCCCTACCTATGTTTGTGCCTATTTTTATGTGGCCAATATGCGGTGAAATTTTCTTGTTTGTTCCCGTCCCTTTCTTCCGCCCTAAACGATTCCACTGAATTGCCTCTTAGAATACTGCAACATATCACTATCGACTGTCTTGGCTATTGCCGCAATAATCCCATAAAAAGCAGCACTCACTGTGGGCTCGGTTTCGTTGCCACGGAGACCATCGACTGGGATGGAAACGCTGTTCCAGCCTTAAGCATTTGCGCGGTTTGCAAATGCCCCGCCGCCGCGCCGCGTCTCATATCATGGATGTATCGGTGAGGCTAGCCAATCTTCCATGAATATAATCCTTCTCAAAGGCTTCCGACAGGATCATCTGAAGGCACCGGCCGCCGACCGCTAAAGCTCTCTGGTTCTGGCACAGCATCCAGCATGAACATCAATGTATTTAAATGAACCTACTCTTATACTTCGAAGTAATGATACAGAAATACCATAGACAGTCCAACGACAGTCGATCATTGGTTTACTCTTTTTCTATTTTTCTAATATATTCTGGCAGAGATGTTGGTTTTTAGACTTATGTTATCCATTTCAGCTGTACGGTTGCTCAAATTTGGCTCAATGTGATGGCGGCACTCGTTCGGCATTTTGGCAGTATAACTATGCGGCATGCCGGCGTTCCCCATTGAAGCGTGTCGTGTAAGTAATAATATAGTACCGGGCTGTACCCATATGCCATGGTCAAAGGTACCTGCGTAACTTATCACAGGTACACAGAGGGGCACCAGCAAATATCAGCGGGTCTCTATACACGACAGAAAGTACCTGGAGATCGTGAAACAACTAGCGTACAAAAGGTACCTGTCATGACCAGAGCTCTGGCACTACCTGTGTCTCAATAATTTTTGTACAGTATAACCACGATACCAATGTCATAATCCATGTTGTATCCATGTGGTGCCTTGCTCACCGCAGGTACGGGTTTGTTGCAAGACTCGAAGAATCCGGCCGCGAACCCATCCATATTCTTAACCGGAATGTTGAGATGATTTAGATGCATGACGACTACCCTTGCCTTCTTGACAGTGATGCATGGTCGATCATACTCGCTATTTGACTGGTTGACAATTCTCGCTGTTCCGCGCAGCTCCTGCGACGTTGATGTTTTCCCGCTATGATGATAAAACTTTTTGAATTCTCTCAAGGTGTAAAATGTTCCAGTACTATCCAGTCACGGACTCTTCCCTACGGTACCTAGCCGGAAGTGGCGCACCACATGGCTGGCAATGTCAGGGCTGTGGGCGCGGCTGTTCCTTATTGGGACCTTGTACCGGTAACAACACCAACTTAAACATGTGCTCAAAAACAAGAATCGTGGTATTGAACTCTGAGACTAGTCTCAGATTACAATGTCATTGTTAGTCTCGTGGTGTCACGCTCACGTGCTGTTACTCAGACGTGTCAACTCTTTTTGAGCTGTTCTCTAGTTTTCTCTGTCATCCCATTTCTTCGATTGCGCTGAAAGTAAAATTTCCCTCTTCTCTATCATTTATTTCTCTAACTACTTCTGACAGATCCATGGCCTACACACGGACTAAAAAATCGGACTTTGACTCAAGGCTAGCCCCTCTCCTTCCTGATTATTCCCATGCCACTCCCGATGCACGAATCATTGAGCTTCTACGAACAAATAATCCGCCAACCGCCCTTGAGAGGAAGGTCCTCGAAGCTACCCTCTCTGAAACGCCTGATCATGTCGCAGAGCTCGACTCCCTCATCTACGCGACCGCATCCCTTCTGGACTACCTAACTAAAGATCGCAGCCAAGCCGTATCAAACCAAGCTGATGCGAAGAAGATCCTCTCCCCATCTCGTCGGCTTCCACCGGAGGTACTGACCGAGATGTTTATCTGGTGTTGGTCATTCCATGGTCAAAGGGACTCTCCTTTGGATCCTCATGCAGTGTCTTGGTCATTGACGCACGTTTGCAAGAAATGGCGTGAAGTTGCCATTGCTACCCCCAAAATATGGTCCAATATTCGTTTGACCTTCGGGAGTGACAAGCTCCTTCGAGGAAGTCGTGTGAATGAAGCTGCGTTCATGCTTGGCGTGAACCTCGATCGAGCCCGACCCCATAATCTCAACGTAGAGATCCACCACGAGGACGACATATCTTCACACCTCGCTTGTGCAGTACTTCTTCCTAGTGTTCGGTATTGGAAATCCTTGGAGGTCTGGGGTTCGTCGTCCTGTGACCTGGGCTTCCTGGCGCCTTGTCGTGGTTTTTTTACCCGACTTGAAACTGCCGAGGTACGGGGCCACTACCAATGCCATGGATTGGAGCCCATAGACATATTTTCCACGGCTCCACGTCTACGATCTTTTACAAAGTCGTTGAATGCCCCCTTTTCACTCCCGGCCAATCTCGTCAAGTTCCGCGATTCCCTTCCATGCAAAGCAGATACATACACTTCCCTCCGTCAAACTGTCAATATCGAAACCCTGTCACTTTTTTGCAGCTCGTATTCAAGTGAATTACCTCGAATTCAACTCCCGAAGCTCTCCCAACTCGATTTGACAATGGATCTACGGCGCTTGGACACCGCATTTGTCACGTATAATCACTTTGACCTCCCAGCTCTTATCCATCTTCGAATAACGTTAATCTTCTTGCATACGAGGGTTCCTCCGCATGTTCTTCAACCGATTAGCTCTCCCACAGTAACAAGCCTTACTTTGACGTGGTTCCATTGCGTATCCCGACAATTCTCTGCTTCGGATATTAAGCTAGATCTTTCCTCGTATTGTAGGCTGCCGAACCTCCGGTGTCTTACCGTCGAGGACTGCCCGAATATCAACCCCTTTCTGGGTGCGTTGGCCATCCATCCCGGAAAGAACGTGCTATTTCCGAAGATGTCCAAGCTTGATATCAGCGATCAACTCGTCTCTGACTTGTCCGAAGATCCCCTTGATATGCATATCTTAGTAGAGCTCGTCCAGTCCCGAAGAGATCAGGGAGCTCTGCGAGAATTCGAACTGGTGTGGCAACGGGGACTTGTCAATGATGATGCTGAGATACGCAGCCGATGGCAACAACTCAGTGCGCCGGGGGGAGGAATTCAAGTCTCAGCGTTGATCAAAGGTAAGTACAACTTTTCTTTTCATGTTGCTTTGGACTATAACCTCCGTAGGCCTGTAGACGACTTGATTCCATGCAGGTTAAGCGAGATGGTGTCTCGTGTTCTGTCTACGTCGTTTTATGTAGTATTTGTCGATAAGTAGAATGTCGTGTTTACCTATCCAATTTCGGCTTCCCTACTCTCCATTATCTGAGACCGTAGGAGGACATTCTGATTGCCAATCTGATGTCGAGGCGGCGGCGGCGGCGGCCACCCATATTCGGGAGATACTCGAAACGCGACGCGCATATATGTCCTAAGCCATATTAAAAGTCCATGACCCGTTCATCGCCTTCCCCTTGAAATGCTTTGGAAAATATCCCTCCCAGCCAAGGATCGCTGCTACGCCATTTTTGGCACCTCTTACGGAACTTGCGTTCTAAACGATATCAACCATAAGTGGCGAGCGGCCGCCTTTAGAGGCCAAGGATCATCCTAGAGCTCGATACCAATATAAACGCCCATCCTGATATATTCGGGTATTACAGTAATGCTCTATGGTAATTCAACAACGTCCATCGATACGCTAATGGATTGAGATCAAGCCAATGCTACTTAAGTCTGCTAAGAATAGACAAGCATATCACTGAGCGCCAGTGCCGTTTGAAGAAGCTGGAAACATCTCAGACTCAACTTCACAGACCGTTCCCTCTCCGGGCAGAGTGCCATTTTGAAAGTATGCTTGAACGTATGCATGTGTGCATGCAGACGAAGCGGCCAGGGATGTGTGCTGTGGAAGCGAGATAGTGGGTGAGTGTATTAAATAAAATTAAAAAATCTGCTTTCAAATCGTTACTTACCCCCGATGAGTTTTGAGTTAGAACTATGGAGCCAGGGAATGCACGCGACGTCTTCTTTGCTCTGGGGGGGTTACGGTATCAGTGAAACGAGCTTGTCATGTAGGCTGGAGTAACTTACGTAGAGAGAGGAGTAACGGAATCTAGATGATACGTGCATATCAGTAGGAAAGTAAGAAGTGCGACGGATGTACATACCAGCCGTGTTTCTTATTAAAAGGATAGGATAACTGGTGTTTGCGGTGATCGGACCTACCACGAGATACGTTAGAGCAAGCGACGGTAATCTGTAAAAGCTGACTTGTAAATCTGCCTTCTCGGTGGAACTTCCATCCGCTGAAGAAAAATAGAATCAGCACACATGCTTGTCACAGAGTAAATATACACACGAGCAGCTGATTCTCCGAGGAAAGAGTTTATCAGCAAAGGTCGATACGCCTTTGACAATGTCCCAATATGCGAACAGATCTGCCACAGACTCCGTGTTATTCGGTGCATCACCACAGGAAATAGCAATCTGCGCCTCCCATGAATTATCATAAACTGATGACGGGTCGTATGCTGTCCCCTGCAACCCGTAAATTATACTACCGTTCCCTGCTACGAGATCAGCGAGCCCTTCAGCGAGGATAGAGAAATACTGGTATGTTTGGTACAAGGCATTCTTTACCGCGGTTCTCAAGACGGTATAGTCGACGACGCCATAAGACGATGGCGTTACAAATGGGACTGGCTGGGCGAGAACTGACTCGTAGAGAGAATCGAGTTCATTGGATATCTCTGCGTCAGTAGGAGCGTAGAAAGCGTATCTGTCCGGGCCAACGGCTACGCATCCGTCGAAGAAAGATTGCATGTCCTTGTCAGCGTCGACAGAGTTATCGCGCCAGTCATCTGAAGGACAGGAATATAAGACACTATGACCTTGATGGCGCAGCATGGTGGTCTTACTGTGATAATAGCGATCCATATCCAATACGCCTGATTAATATAATTAAACGAACTTGAGTACGGGAGGAGTCGAATACACACCGTCAAGCACCATACGTTCAACTTTATCCTGGAAGTCAGAAGAATATATGAATGCCAAAAAATACAGGAAAGATGAGAGAGCGTACTGGAAACATTGTAGCAAAGGTGGAGCCAAACACCGTTCCGTAACTAGAGGGAGGTGATCAGCCATAAAGCAGAGTACAACTCAAACTGCTGACTTACGAGAATCCCCAATACTGAAGTATCGCTTGACCCACTGCCTCATTAATTCGAAGGATATCCCGGGCAATGTTGTCCGTACTGATGTAATTCATGATTCCATTATCCCTTTCCTTGGCAAGTTCCGCTATGACCTGCGCAGATGCCCATAAATAAGGAATCTCGTCCGAAGTTGTGTTAAAGACAGTGTTCCAATGATTGGGAATGGCAAGCCATTGATAATGCCCTTCTTTGGAGTGGAAGAACTCTGCTCGAGGCGTTGAATTGCCGACCCCTACAGGGCTCGTAGTGTGAGATATAGCGCGTATTGGAAAATATAGTTCAACGTACCACGAGGATCGAAGCTGATGATGTCGTATTGGTTCCCGACAACCGACGCGAGTAGCGAACCAATGGAAGCCAGGACAGCGACTCCGCTGGCGCCAGGCCCTCCTGGATTCATCAATACGGCGCCTTTATATTCTGTTTTAGATTGCGCGGAAAGCTTGATGACCGCGAGAGCAGCTTTGTCACCATCCTCGTTCGAATAGTCGATGGGTACCTTCAAAGTTGGGCATAAATGTCAGTGAGAAATACCGTGATGGGAGTTGGGAAGTGCCTGAGAACGCGCGCATTGGTATTTGGAGTAACAGTCTACCCATGATAAGTTACTCGTCGTTTCGATCTATAATCGAATCATGAGCGAAAGCGCCACGCTGAGGACCGGCTAGACACACAGTGCTCCAATCAAAATTGCTCTGACCCGATACTTCTGGGAGAAGGAGCTCGGTATAGAAAAGAACGCAGAGGCTAAAGATGAGTGCGATCATTGGGAAAGGCATTGAGCAAGAAATCATCATCTGGGGGCATTATTTATACAAGTCAATGTCGGGATCTACACCAGGACTAGGGTCGTGTTGAAGCAGAAAAGATTCCAGAAACTACAGGGTGGCCATCAGATTCGGATGACGGCGCAGCAGAACACAGCAGAGCACTGAACAGAGAGTTGGACTTGGTGCGGTCCGGTTCATCCGCGATCACATGTACATCCTGACAGCGGACTCCGCTTCTCTCTCAGCCGCGACTATCACTAGCCCTTATTCTCTCCATTGGACCGGTTCCAACGATACTTTATGAGTCTTTTCAGAACTCTTCGTCCGAGTACAGTTTGATCGGAGGATCAGTCAACCTGTGCACTTTGTGGGCCGTGGCCACTGGCCTTACTGCTCAATGTTCGATTCTATACTACTGATACCTATTTTTTTTGTTGGCTCGACCCCTTTTTTTATTCTGGTGTAAAGATTTTCCAAGACTATCCAGTGGCCACACTTTTTATTTATGATCATCGCACTTACGTTTTGTTTCCTGCTTTATATGTCAGGTATAGTGATTAGGGGGGTTCTTATGAGACGAGAATCCACGCACATAAGTACCTATAGCCTTCCGATTTCCACTCGCGAGTCACTAATTGGTCGCTGATCAGTTTATTTTCATTCAGTGTATTTATGTACACCGGCGGTTTAGTCGCTTCTTGATAGCACGAGACGATGTTTGCATCATCACAGATATGTACCTTATCTGGCCCTTGTGTTTCCCCCTGACCGACATTCCCTTTCTTTCACCAATGCCGTCCCGATATATCTATACCCTTTGTGTTTCCCGTCTTCGTTTGTTCTATTTCTAGAGCTCGCAGCCACTCAACGGCGACGTCCAGTAGTATAAAGACTCAAGCGTATTCAGAACGAACACCTACCTTTCTCTTTCCTTGCATCTTCCTCCTTCTCTTCCTTGTTCGAGTCCTTCGTGTGTAGGACTCGACACCGTACTCCCTGCTACAGTTGAACCTTCTTTGGTGTTCACAGGCGCCACTCGAGAGATTTTTGACGACCCATTTATTTACCCTTGGTGGCCACTCGCAATATCCCTCAAATCGTCGATCCGTCGGAATAAAACCATTCACCTCGGACAAGGAAACGTTTGATCCTAGGTAAACATTTGCATCTCGTGCCGGTCCCAGGATCTGAAAATCACAGTAGATGTCTGCCTCGATTCATTGCCTAAAATGCGGTTCCGACGCACAGAACCATTTTCAGGCCACGATAGTCGAATCTGCCACTCTGGCAGAGTTGCGGATGGATGAACTGTTGAAGTCAAACCACCCTCCTCTTCAAGCCGAGCGCGTTCATCTGGAGAGTGCTATAAGTGAAGACCACATTCTTTTAGCCTGGATAAAGGAGCGGATAGCCAAACATCGCAATGCGCTTGAAGTGCTTTTGGATCAGGAAAAGCACGTCGAACAAAAGATGGAGTCATGCAAGACGATCGTACACCCCATCCGCAGGATTCCGGATGACATCGTACGCGAAATCTTCTTGACGTCCTTCCGGATGGACACAAGGGATGAAAAGGATATGCTGGACAAAACCTTTGCTCCATTGATTCTCTCACAGGTATGCAGAGATTGGAGGGTCACCGCATTGTCGACTTCTCGGCTTTGGTCATCCATAAAGCTGAACTTTGACTTGTATCGGGACGAGATAGCATGTCAATATCTCCTTCAGACGTATCTTCAGCGTTCTGCGATTCACGACGTTGTCCTCTCCTTACACAGCAAGAGGGAGATTTCGAGGAGTACTCTCATACCTGTTCTTCTCCTGAGTGCGCCACGGTGGACCAATGTTTCTCTATCCATTCCATACAGATCCCTCCATGCCTTCTCCGCCGCTAGAGGGACCCTTCACCGCCTGAAGCGTCTCTCCATCACGTTCATTGGGGACGTTCCTGTCCTACCTCAACCGAATTTCTTTGCGGAGTTAACAAAGCCTATATTTGACGCCTTCGAGTACGCTCCACTACTTCGCAGTTTTTCTCTCAGGGGAGCAAACAAAGGCACTAGACGAATGAGTCTTCCGTGGTCTCAGCTTACCGACTATGCTGGCAATGATTGCACGGGCGGATATATCGATATTTTGAAGCGCGCGCCGAATATGGAGATCGCTTCCATGCAATGTGATTTGGATCCTGAACTGGGGATATTTCTCCCCTCGTCACACCGACGCCTTCACACCCTTCATGTGTACGAAGTCGAAGGATCGGTGGATTCACCTGGAGGCATCATCAATGTTCTTTCACATTTTGAATTTCCTGCTCTGAAGTCATTGAGGATGGCGTATGCGCATACATTCATTCGGGTTCCTACTTCCCTAATAGGCTCGACGGCGGGGGGCTTGAAGTCTCTTTCATTCGATACTCCATTCGCCATTTCTTCCGAAGCACAAGCTGATTTAGTCAGTCTTCTCAAAACAACGACATCGCTTGATAGTTTAGCGGTATCCTGTCGGTTTGTTTACGGAGGCAACTCGCAAAATGAGGGGCTATTACTTGGGCTGAACGCGAATATCAACCCCGCGGTCGTTCCGAGACTCACCTCGCTGGCTATCCGGTTTATCAATGTGGTGCCGTATTTGTCGCCCGCTTTCGTTGACATGGTGCAGTCTCGGAGACCCGTTACAAGCACGGGTGCAGCGTTGCGGACGCTTCGTCTGTCTGTACCGCTTGCCATGCCTGTGGGACTCAATCCTAATGTGGCTGCGCGTTGGAGGGATCTGTGCGATGAAGGGTTTGTTACGTATGGAGTGCAGTAGTAGCAATGCCCCCGTACGATTTGAAGGCATGCGCAGTAAAGGAACAAAGAATGCACTTATAGTAAGATACATGGAGTATGTAATGATGAGAGGCAGATGAAAACGAGGATGTTAACGCTCGATGTTACGGAATAGTTCGCTCGGGCGGGGGAGTGTATTGCAAGAGGGAAGATCTACGTACACTTTCTTAGGGCTAACCCTAAGAATTATGTGGGGACTATTTGCTTTCAATATACATCAGTCGCGTAACGGTAACACGGTTTCCATCCTTTGTCCGCGTAAGGGTTCGGTTCCCTGCTGATGACTTACAGTGCATCCTGAGTGACAATTTTTTATATCTACAGATTATCCACTCGTATGAATTACACTCAGGCACAGGTTCACGGTTGCCAGTACTACGTTATTTATTTACATCTATGATTCAGATTTTTATTCCGGAAATATTTGACAGGATAGCGGTTTTCGTATGATTAATGTAAGAGATTGATCCTCGCAATTCGCGCACATAAATATTGACGCATCTTACCTCGCAAGTTATCAATCAGTCATGGTCGGCGATTCAGCTTCCATATATCTACACTCAGCAGTGGTTTAGCTGTGCGTTTTCCAGCTTTACCGGCGAGAAATCGACTAGGTTGCTTGTAGCACGCGATTCTGAGCTAGGGATTTTATTTTCTCACGGAAGAGGATCATTCATTGTTTGTATCAAAACAGCGAAATTGATCTCTCGTACGACGGCCAATTGTTCTGTTCACACCGGTCATGTGAATCGAGGTGGCAGCCTTTCACGATTAGTCGCCCACGGTGGATCGGAATAACCGTCTAATACGTTTTGCGAGTGGAGATACTAGGTGAATACCTCCAGCTTGTCGATCCCAGCTCGGTTTTCCGTCATTTCTTTGGGTGAATGACCGACCTCTCGCACCCACTGAGTCGATTGTACTAAACCTAGGTATACCGTCCATATTACTCTCCAGCATCGAAACAAAATTTCGCCCACTTTCTATGTGCGTGCTTCCCTGAGTCTGCGTGGATTCAGCCCGCTGGGAGGGAAGGTGACTGTTTCAGTTACCTTTGCTTGACATTGAGCAGCCCCTTCGGTGTGATCTTCCTGTATTGCATCATCGATACCCTATGCCGAGACTAAGGGAGCTCACACTTACGAGGCTCCAGGCGTAACTTATTGTGCGCCTGTTGCAACTCTCATTGATACGTTCCCTTCCAAGAGTACGTGCATATGCGGAGAATTCGGGTTCCAATCTGTACTTGAATCTGAGCGGCAGATTGGCGACAGAAACATAAACCTTATTGAACAAGAACAGAATGGACAAATATTGATACTCAGTTGAGTGTCTGTATTGAAAGATTGTAACTTACTTATAATCCCAGTGGTGTTGGAGTCGCCAGCTTTGAGAGACGTCGTTGCAGAAGCTAGTGCATTTCTAATAGCCTAGAATAGGACCTAAAACTGTTTCAATTTCAGCTCCACTTTTGACGACTTTGTGTTGCGCACTGTATGATGAGAAGATATCCCAAGTCCATGGTTCGTCAGGGAGAGGAGTTTCCATGCCTTTCTACTGACGACCGTGAAAGGCTTCACTAAATCAGAACCTTGTAAAGCTTCATTTTTTATCAGCTAAAATGGACGGGCCTCTGTGTGCATAGGTCATGCAATACTTATTAATAATTAATGGGCTCTTGGTCAGAGACTGAGTTATTGGCTGAGAAGATACGATGTTAGTTGGTGGATCCAGAATGTTGTGTGAGCGCAATCAGAAGTCGGCCCGAGGACCGGATTGAAATTCATATTATGTAGGAGGAGTGACCAGTATTTTCCCACGGCTCCTTTGTTTGTGACCGCGACCAACGACCGTCGACTTTTTCTGGCTCTTTCCCATTGTCGAACCCCATAATATGCGCTTCTAAAGGACACTTCCCTCGTATTCTCTGTCAAAGGATTGCATTTGGAAGAGAAACGATGCCAAGGAACAACTCGAGAGCGCAGTGATGAAACGCGAAAGGTGGGCCTGCTTTTTTCCAGCTTTTTGAGTGCTCAAATCCATTAAAAATTTCAGCAAGTTGTTTTGTTGCAATGTTCGGCGCCTGCTTTCCGTCGGTGGTATCGACGTGGTTTTCTCAAGGTAAGGGCATCGGCGTACCTTCCTCTCGTCTCTGATCACGTCTATCAGTGCGCTGGATCTGGTGTTGCTGCCTTAATATATGTCATTGAAGGAAAGAAATGGATGAGGACTCAAGTACTCAATGTCTGCAGCGGCAAGTTGCGACTTGCCTGGAATAGCCGTGGATGGCATATAAAGCCTTGAGGTTAGAAAGGTACGTGACATGTCCTGCCGTTATCCTCCGTTTCCTGATGTGCTTGACAGTGTATCGTTCATTCGTCGAGCACATCAATGACTGGCTCGTATCACAATGAAGAACCATCACAGCGGAGTCAGCCTCTCCGTGACGGGACGTTGCAGGCGCAGCATATAACTGTATTGATGCCGGCTTGATGTGTACTGTTCGACTCTCCGATAGTTCATGGAATCCGGATACAGGAGGCCCAATGTCGACATCGATTGATGCCTTGTCGGACACCGGATCCGATGATCTGAGGCTCTGATGTGTCGACTCTGCTGGGGACGCTCGTGTTCTGGTGCGTTATATTTTGCTCACTCATACTGTTCTATCCTTACAGTTTTACTGCCAGGACATGCTAGGTAACATTCAGCTCCACGAACATCTCACCAGCAACGACATGTGTTCATGTTGATGCGATTCGGATTACCGGAGCGAGCATGCGGCAACGAGTCCATCAGCACATGCCCACCCTGCACCGTCACCAGGTCAATATTGCCTTCTTCCTTCATTGCCCCCACAATGGTATCCCAGGAACTCGCAGCCGCATATCATCCTAGCTTCAACACTCCAGACGCCGACGCCATCTTATCCTCGCTCGACGGCACCCTATATCGTCTCCCATCGTCAGTCTTGCGAAGGACCACCACGTTTTTCGCGTCACAGTCTTTCACGTTCGAACCAAATAGCAAGCCCATTCCCATCCACGAACATGATGTCGTCCTCGAACGGTTGCTGCGAATCATTAGCGGTCTTGCGATCCTTCCTTGGCGCACGTTCGATGACCTCGAGGGTGTGCTTAGTCTTGCTGAGACTTGGGGAGCAAGAGGTGCTCTGGGCATCGTGCGCGCATCAATCACTGCACCTATATTCCTACGAGAACCGCTCCGGGTGTATGCGATAGCGACGAGGTTCGGGTGGGAAGAGGAAGCCGAGCTTGCATCAAAGCACACGCTGAGCTTATCCCTCCACGAGGAGCAGCACCAGGAAGCGCTGCAGCGGATCTCGACGCGCTCGCTGGCGAAACTGTTCAAGTTTCACCGGAAGCGACGAGATGATTTTCGGGCGAGTATGGAGAGCGATGCGACGTGTAGAGGGTGTGGTAACTCGGTCGACGGGTCAGCGTGGACAGCGCTCGTGTGGAAGATGTTCTGGGAAATGGACGCGAGGCCGTCTGGGGATAGGCTGTGTTCGTTGGAGATAGAAGAGTGGCCGGAGATGGAGACTTGTCTATCGGAGAAATGTCCGGGTTGTGGTCGATTGGTGTATGATAGGTTGGAGGTGCTGGAGAGGGTGAGAAAGTGCCTCGCTGAGCTGCCGGATACGGTGTAACGACAAGGTGAGGGCGAGTCGTTATCCTTTTCTTTTTCGCTGACGGTATCCTTTCATAGCGTACTTCCTAGGTGTACCAAAGGAGCGTCCAATCTCGTTGATGCAGGTGAACATTCTTTGCTACTGCCAATCCTGACAATAATCCATAGTTTCTCGTTGGCGCTTGATTGCATTTATTTGCGAAAGGTGAGCATCATTGACTCATGATATCTCTGTGCACATCGCTGATGAACGGCATCTAGTAGTATCTATGACTTCTAAAATATCAATCCTATATTGTACCAGTATCCTGTATGCCTCGTAAGACCAATCTTGCCATGGGAGCAGCAGTCCCAAACCTGGTTTGTGACTGTGCGATACCTAGCGAGCTGTAGGATGATCCACTAGGACATGGCCGAAGACTATCCAACAAAGTGGCTCAGTCGCCACACCGTTTGACTCGGTTGGTCTGGGCAATATCATTGTCCTCATTATTCCGCGCAGCTGCTATCTCGCCACCACTTGTATTGATCCGGTCAGACGCAAAGCTAATTGTGATTAGTCCGCGAACTGACGGCTTTATAAAAGTGGGTGCAATTCGTAGTCACTGGCGTGGAACTATTCACGGAGACGTACGCGTCCGCAGTCAATGTACGTCCCATGGTCAACTCCAGGGTAAACGCATGAATGTGTGTTTCCCTTTAAATACTTCGACAACGCAGTTCTGGTGGTGCAATCTCAGGGTGTCGTTGATGCTTTCCCTTCGTATGTTGGACACGATCATGGCTGCTTGGGGTAGCCGTCCTTTCCTCCGTTTTTCACTGATGTTGACGATGCCAAGATGTTCTGATCAGTACATATCTGTTGACATTGTATGCATTAGTGGTGTAATGGTTAACATGTGGTCTTCCCATGATTTTCGAAACGAATAGTTTCTGGCCGCGTTCGGGGTTCGATTTCCCGCTAATGCACTTTCATAGGAATGATTGGAACTTTTTGAATTCTGCTAGACCGCGAAACGTTCCAAGCGCGCCATAATACATTTTTGTTTTTCGTGTTCTAGAATCTAGTATGTGTCCTGACTTTATGTTCTTATCTGTCAGGCTAGCTTCATGACTACCACGAGATTCAATAAGAAGTTCTGGGCGGTAACGCGGTGTTACTATGTCTCGCTACACAATGGAAGTAGCTAGCTGTTAGAGCGTTTGATTCTTCGTTTTCCTTCAAATACATTTTGATATATTCCTACGAGCAGGGAAGAGTAGTAGTTCTTTGGGGTTTGTTGTCTCTTCTTGTACGTTGATGATTGCATATACGTCTACAGAGAAGCCTAGGGGGTACGAGACTATTCTTCGATGGCAGCCTTTGATTACATGAGAGCCAGCGACTCGGACGCTGCCAACGGTGCTAAACTGCCGAATGCTCACACGGGATAATAAAGCTTACACAGAGCACTAGACTCGGGCCCGGTTCCCTTAGGAATATGCATGATGATGTACATCGGGTATTTTCTCGTATTATCTGTGACAGACACCATACTCATCTGCTATCGATCACAATCGAAACTACTTCAAGCTTCCATAATCACTAACACTGGCAGTATCTCAGTAATAAATGCGGTACAGGAGGTTATGGTCTGGAGTAGCGTAGACGGTTGAGGCCTTACTACGGTCAATCAGGCACTCCGGCTTCTAACTACATGTAGTAAATACCACGCGCAAACTCTAAGTTAGTAGAGATCTGTCGTCCGGACTTGTGCTGGGCATCACCAAGGTTTTCCAAAGTCCTCGGACATCCGGTAACAATTGGATATACTTAACCCTCCCACACATACTGTCGCGGGAGAAGGAAGCTGCGCTTTTCTTAGAGAAAGGTGATCAGCGGAGAAGGGGGAGATTAAAAACATTACTCGTTACCCGTTTGGGGTATGAACGCCCGCGATGTAAGTCCGTCAGTAGAGTATCGGGCCATATGGCTCTGATTGGGTCTCCAGGCTAATATTCGCACGGATAGCCGGGTCCACATGGAACCATTGAATAGGACCGAAAGAGGAGATTTAAACGCGGGATAAAATTCATGGGCCTTCGTATTATGTCAACGCTATTGAATTACGGGCCTTCGTGAAAATCCGCGACTTGGGAATTTTTTGGTATCTTGATCACACGAACGAGAATAAAGGGACTTGGCATACGGTTTTGTACAAAGGTGGAATTGGGACGATCACATGATGGTTTTGGCGCAAGTATGTAAAAGTTTTTCCGGTTTCCGGTAGGGTAGCCTTTCCCCATCTAGCCAACGCACCCGTGATAATCCGGCATAGATTACAAAGTCTTACTCTCGATGGTCGGAATCTGTGCCGAACTTTTGTGAATTCCCTGAGGGGACCCTTTGCATCGGGTACTTAATTGAAGGTTCTATTCTGAAACCACCTGATACTGAGCGATACTATCATGACTGTGCAATGTGACGATGGTCGGCACGTTCTATGGATATCACCAAGTCTCAAAGAGCTAGGATAAATGCTCTGATTTTTAGTACTCCTATATTACTGGGATCCAGTACAATTCTCGAGGTGCAGACCCAGTTTTTCCTAGTAATAACGACGTCCACGTCGTCTGAATTGCTGATTAACGCGCTCTTCTAGAAGTAGGTCATTGGACCTCGGGTAGGCCTTGGGCATCAGAATCACAAGCCCGCACCAAGAAGCGAGCGCCTGCAAAGATCAGGAGCGAAGGGTTGGGTTCTGTGTCACGTCGCTGCTGGTCTATCTCGAGACGGAAGAACAGCCGTATTCAGTATTTGTGAACGAACTCACGGGGTGAAGTGAATGAGTACTGCATATAATCGTGTGCCCGGGGGGCTATGCGCCGCATTTTGTCAGAGACGACCATTCTTCCTGGACGGTAAAGGCACGGGATCCTCTACATAGAACATGAAAGCCGGGTCGAGTCATGAAACAGAAAGAGTACGCCAAGATGTTGGACCAGGCTGGGGTGGAGAAGGTGTTGGCAAGTTGTTGCCGAGCGTTATTTGAGTTTAGACTACTTGTCTGAAATTTCTAGGAGAGTATGGACGAATCCGACCATTTCAATTTGCTATGACCTCTGGTACACCGGCGGTTTTACAGAACTCGGTCAGGTCGGGTATTTGAGCTTCTCGTAGCATTCACAGTTAGTCGTTATTGAGTATTTTGTTACTTACGTGTTGCTCAGGTCCGCGGAGATTTGGTTGTATATACGGCTGTATACTGTGTAGTTAGTCCCCATGTGGCGTTTGTCACTGATCTTTGCCGCCCACTTCGTTTGAGAAACGGCCCCGCGATTAGGACTTCGCACCGTCACCATATACTGCCATCGTACGGGTCTGTACCCGTGCCGTCAGGGGTCCAGTCGGTTTTGGACCATACGAATAGCTGAAGAAGAACAGATAGTGAGTTCTTTGGGGGCCGTGTAGATGCAAAACGACGAATACTGATCATTTCCGCCACAATCTACCCTGCTCTTGCCTTCTATAGGTGACCGTCAAGCCACATAAACTCGTATCCGGAGAATGTACTAGTATGAGCAAAGTATGGGTCTATGACGAGCGTCGTCAAATGTCATCTAGGCACAATAGAAACAATGAAACCTATGCAAGTTCCTTCGTATGTAACTGCATCAGCACGGATCGATGGTCGACAGAGTTAGGGAACTTACACGCTGAAAGATGGGAGTTAACCAAGGATATATATATAATGAAGACAGAAAAGACGAATGACTCGAATCAAAATTCCAGCTTTAGAATAGAGATACAATGAAGCGAGTACCTGGGAGACGTTCCACATTACCGACACCCTGGTGGCTGAAACTAGACAGTGCGAGCGCCTCATTTGCAATCTGTTCTCCCCAAAGAAGGAATGATCTCCAAGGATGTTTAAAAGAACACGCATGAGGTCGTGGTGCATCAGAAGAGACATCCCATTCGTCCTAAGGTTTCACCTGATTGGCCTTGCTATTGCCGGTAAATTGTTCAAGAAAGAGTTCTTCCGATTGGTGGAGCTTTCAACCACAAATGTGGACTTCACCATCACAGCGTTCATCTGATTAACCTCGTGCTCACATGCATCCCTGAGAAATACCGAATGGACGTCATACTGTCCAGAAGCAAAAAGATGGCATCAAATTAAATAAGATGAGCTTTAAGTGCAGATCTGTAATGCGCCGTGAAACGTGTTTCAGAGCGACGAAGAAGGACAGGTACGAAGATCACACAACTATCAGCGCGGTTCATTTGCAGTACAAAATTAAAAACAAACGCCCGTCCAACGCAGCGGTATTTGCAGTATTAGATGATACGGCTTATAGAGATAAGAGTGCGGCCTATGAACGAAGTGATGGCATGATTGTATCTGAGAAGTTCTTCGACAGGCGGGACAGGTCGATACCATCCTTTGATAAAATTTCCAGCCGCTCCGAGACCAAATTCCCAGTCACGTCAGGGCGCCGTTCCAACGAATGAAAAGCTTTAACTCAAATCAAGGGGCTGTTCGTCCAATAGCATTACGCATCATTTCATTTGCTCCAGCATCGCACAGGCGACGTTACGTTGCGAGTGATAGTGTGGCAGTGCATTTTGCACTGCACTTGAGGTGAATTCACGGTGGCAAAACGGTAACGGGAGCGATCATTGGCCAATCACTGTTATTTAATGTTGAATACAGACGTTCACATCTTACTGACGCTAATTTTCTCTGTGGAGATCCTCAGCTGACCGCCTAAGGCTAACGCCACCAGCCGATAGGACTAAGGCCTTTCATATTCCCTTACTAGGCCGCGGCCAACTGGGTAACGACATGTAATTCTCTGTTCGCGCAGCTCACCAGAGCCTTGGGACGTATCCTTGTACAGGCTATTGAAAGTCCGACCTCTGCGATATCCCGCAGTCGAGGGTATTATGCGATAGTGCGTGATTGACAAATATTTCTGACTGTAAAATCATTCACCTACTGGTGGCGTCTCGCCAATATTATATTCGGGACTGCTACCGCCGATACTATTCAAACCCAGATTTCGTAAATAATCCGAAGACGGCTCAATGCAGAGACAGCAGAGCTGTGAGGCGATCCAAGTTGTAAAAAGTGTTCACCGGCCTGATGTGATGAGAAGGGAATCGTCCCAGAAAGGTCTAGTAACCAATTCGAATGCCTTCTCAGATTATCTAACTTCTTAAACCGATTTGGGAAATCAGCGTGAAGATCTCGACACGATTCTTCCCGATATGTATAGTCTGTCAGCTGGGTATCTCCTGAGTAAAAGAAAGGTATAACTGGAACTGATAAAAAGGCAGACGACCTTCCTTCAGTTGATTTCCCCAGCTGAAACTTATACCGATATCGTTCTCTCGCACTCTACCAATAACCATGTGTGCTTCATCATCCTCTGTCCTAATCTCGGGACACAATACTTCGCATGCGAGACCAGCCCTGACTATACATGTGCCAACCCGTGGAATCAGCGAGCCTCAATGTTGCCATTGTGGGTGGAGGGGCGCTCATGCTCCGGGATGTCCTTTCAAGTAACGAGGAACCTTTGCACTCCGTGAGCCCTTCCATCTTTCACTTCATCGTCGCTTACTAGCCCTTGTCATCAGATCAGTCACCAACACTATTGTTTTACAATCATCGCTATATTTGCTTTCTGCTTTCTGTTATCGCTACTGCATTTCGTTTTGCTGCACACAACTTAGCACACTTCGTTTTATTTATCCCTTCCCCTCCTCTGACATCATTTCCTCCATAACTTAGAATTATGGCATGTGAATCTCGTTCCGTCGTTGCCAAGTGAATCATGCAAAAGCACCCGGAGAGCGCGAAATTGTATCTATTCTGTCATGGGATCTTCTACTTATTTTACGATTCCTTCCTAGAAGAAAAATCGGTCCGAACGCTTCCATATATGCCGTCATTCAGTTCGTTTGAATGGATTTCCAGAGAACATGAAGAAAAAAACCGGTCGGTCAGCCCACGCTTGACTCTTGTCGAATAGGAGTTGTGCTTTAGCTCTGTGCAATGGGTGTGATGTCTCCAGCGTACATATTCCTTCATCCTCAGCTCCGCAATCACCATGGTGATATATGACACTAACTACCCAGAAGGCCCTGGTGTAATCCACGCCACAAAGAGCTCCACACTCTCACTGATAACATGGAATTCTTTCGAATTTGTCGGACATTCCCCGTTTAGACAGAGAATACGTAGTCGAGGTCGCTACGCGGCTTCGGGTTTCCACACTTATGGTACCGCTGTTAGCTATCTTCTGGCCATTAATTGTTACAACGCCGGTATGATTGGAGCATGGGAAAGCTCTCATATAGAATCCCCGTTTTCTTACACTTATCCATGTATTATTATACCAAACAAAGATGTACTCCCATCTCATCCTGAGTAAATATGCATTGCCGCCCACAGTTACTCCCAAGATGCAGTATTGATTTCCGCCCCGGTCAAGTCACGGGTTGAGCGAGAATGTTTATAAGTAATGAATAGATTCAAACCAACTTATCGACAATTGGAGTTTGTATTCGTGGAAGGCAGTTGAAATGAAGTCGTGTCTAAAATCTGCTCAGATGACCCCGCCTTGCCGGAAGAAACAGAACTGAGATATCACGGAAATGTTATGTCTCGTAGGCAGAGCATAACACAACACGTCGCTAAAGGTGACGATGTCGTGTATACATCTGATGATGATGAGAGAGCGTACAGTCAGTATCGCTAATAGGAATAGCGGATGCACAAGAATAGTTTAAAATGGCGACTTCGCCGGAAATAGTACGCGGGTAGTACCAGATTGTACTCGGCACCACCAATTGCATGGAGGAGGTCGCCTGGAGTACACGGTGACCACTATTACCGATACGAAGACAAAGAATAGTAAGCCTGCAATGCAGTGACGTAAAGAGTCTGGATGGTCGTCAGAAATTTCGCGTAGGAATCTCATAAAATCTTCCTTGACAGTAAACGTATCACCAGTTTGGGGTGTATGCGCTGCTTCTTGCCAACTCGCAGTCAAATCTGACTCGGTATCAGAGACCCCGGGCTGGGAACTTGCTGAAAGGGATAGCGTGGATTCGGTTTCCGTAAGAGTATCATCCTCGAGTTCAGAAGATGGGCTGCAATAATAATTAAAATCCCAGGTACTCATATAGCGAACATGCCTACAACTTTGCGTTCACACCCGGGTTCTTCCAGATTGGGGTCCTTTTCTGTACGAAACGTCAGCATCATTATGTCAAAAAAATATGGAACTCACTTCCACAAAGGCTCTCAAGCCCTCCTGCATTGCCGTAATACATCAGTGAGGCGTCTACAGGAGTAAAAAAAACCTGGTTACCTTCAAGTTTTCACCTTCTACAAAAAGCCCGTTGCTCTCCGCACTCCAGGCTGCTTCCAATACGGAGCGATTGCTATCTTCAGCGAGGATGAGCGCTCTCTTCGTAGTCTGTACTGAGTCAGGAGAGCATTTCTCGACAAGTTCCTTGGCATATTCGAGAGCCGTCGGCAAGACAGATGACGGAGGTTTCAGTGTATTGATACTGATTTTAATCGTTGAAAACATCAGAGCAAACTAAACTCAATCAGCCCGAATGACTCACAACCCAAACCTCTCGTAAGCGTCCTTTGCCGTAATCGTCCTACCAAGGAGTAGCATTTCACTAGCACGCTAAGAAATGACAACGGTAAGCCCAAACTATAATGGCTGGAAGCGAAGAAGTACACACTTGATGTCCAGCAATCTGCGCTAACCGAGGTATTCCTGAAAATACAAATAAGATCAGTCAACCCTAGGCCAATACGACGCACCTCCTTGAATGGCCGCGACGCCTCGCCTCACCTCCGGAAAAGCAAACTTTGCGTTCTCGTCCGCAACGACGAGGTCGCAATTCAAGAGAATCTCCATGCCCCCGCCATATGCACCGCCATTAACGGCAGCGATGATGGGTTTGGCAGTAAGCCTCCTAGAAATGCCCGCAAACCCATACTTGTTCGCACTGATATTCGCCTGATCGGTTGATGCAGCACGAACGAGACGATTATCCCACCCCTTCAGATCCGCTCCAGCACAGAACATGCGTCCAGCCCCTGTCAAAACCAAAACCCTATACAAATCCAATAAACGCCAGAACGGAACCAAATCAGGCACAGGACTGACCACAGCTCCTTCTCACGCTCGAACCAATCAAACACCGCACACAGTTCATCTGCGAGCTCTACAGTGACAGAGTTGAGGGCGTCTGGGCGGTTCAAAGTGAGTAAGAGGACATGGCGAGAGGGGAAGGCGAGGATGAGTTCTGACGAATGTGGGGGTGACAAGGCCATGGTGGGGGAACGAGGCGAATCAGGCGATAATTGAACGATCAATCTGCGTGATCAGGTACGATCGGATGTCGGACCAAGATACCGAACTGATAATTGTTGACCCCCCTCTATTTTTCGTATTTACGTAGCAACATTGATGGTCACGGAGGATATGAGCTGCGAATACACAAGACAGTCCAGACAATTCTGTTTGGCTGGGAAAAGTGCATCATTCCCAGCACCATGGCTACAGATCGTGGATTTCCCGTTTTTCAATGCCTTCCCCTTCTCGAAAATGATCCTGTGAGTTTCAATAGTTCATAATCCGTTAAAGCGTGCCTCGTACTTGACGAAGAAAGTAAAGAATATCTTGTCACTTGACAGCTAGCCGAATAAGTACACGGTAAAGAACAGGGAGAAGGAAAGTCTTCCATTGGTTAGTTCTTCAATGAAACAGCCATCAGCTTTTGTGCTTACACGGCGCACGCAGCATTAAGGTCGGAACGTTGAAGAGGACACCTAGTCTGAGGAGCTCGACGTCGACTTCGACGACGATGATGATCAAGACGAGAAGATACCGGCAGGCATGAGTGCCGCCGGCGACAACCATCCATGCAGATTCTAGAAAACACCGTGGTCAGGGATAGGCGTCAGAGCTAGATAAGCAAAAGATAGAAAAGACAGGCAAAGTATGCTCCCTCATCCAGATTAAATAGATGCATTAACCAGAAGCTAAAGGTCTCGTCGTCATCCAGAGTGGTTGAGGAGATATATATTTCCGAAGATCACTTCCAGGCTAAGAGTACCGGTTCAATGGAAAAACAGACAATCGCACGGATACGTAGGAAGTAGTCTAAGGCATTAGACGTTCCAGAGATCGCCATGAGAAGACGTTGACTCGGTGGCGGCTAACTTTGAACTAAGCTCAAGGAGGAGTAAGAACGTCTCTTCCCCGGAACAGAAGCTTTACGACTTGTTGTATAAATACAAGGGTTAGGGAAACGCAGCGGAAGTCACCTCGCACGAGAACAGAGGTGTAGAGTGGGAATTTGTGAGAATGGAACAAGAATGGAATGTCGTCGATGATCTAAGATTTCAAAATACAGTTCACTACTCGGCATTCCAGGACTTGGAGAACAGAGGTGAAATTTGGGTTGCGCGCGGTCATGCAATTCTGTTCTTCCTGTCAAGGGGGGTTCAGATCGGAGCCAGGGAGTTGTTGAATTAACATATACCTATTTTTGAGACGATAGGGTCGGATCAGTAGCTGTTACGACCGGGATACCAACGAAATTTTATCTGGGAAGGTTTCTGATGAAACGTATGTTGTGACAGGATCTAAAGCGATTGAGAGCGACGAGAAAGGGGATCGTATCGCGGGATATGAGATTGGGTATCACGGTTCGATACATTGCACACGGATGACACTCGGTCCCAGCCTAGGTCTGATTTGTAAGTAGCCCTTTCTGATATCCTACATCTTCACCGTTTTCGCTCCGTGGTAGAGGCTAGTATGAGCACTCACGTATTAAATCCCAAAATAGAAGTCGAATCAAGAACACTTACAACGATGGTGAAATAACGGTGGCTCTAGATGATGCATAAGAAAGGAATGGTTTTTGTAGGTCGTGGTCCGTACATGAGGCTGAGCAGCGCTCATTACTCAAAGAAGGAGCGTATTGAAGAGACCGTGACCATATCTCCTGGGTACGGCTCGAGGAACGTATCTGTGCGAAAAGAGAAACGAAGTGTCATAAGTAAAATAATAGAAAGATCCATTACACGGAAATAAATAGATTCCGTATCACGAATGAATTGACTACCGACCGCACCAGCTAGCCATCTTATGCGAACGCCTACGTTGACGATGAGGCAGTGGATAACATCTGGAAGTGGTACCCAGCTGCTGTCCATGCATCCGTGATCACTGAGCCATTAGGAATCGGTACTTTTGTGTATGAATTAGTTTCTCATAGTCACCGAGAAAGATAAGGATATACTTACAGCGACGGGAATGCGACCGTGCGAAGGGACCGCTGAAGGTTCTACCCATCTCAAGACACCAGGACCTCCTGTATTTCGCGCCAGTCAAAATGGAATGAAGATGAAACTTCGGCACATCATTAAATCACAGTGAAATCCATGAGCTTTACCATTGAAGGAATTGGACTTATTCTGCTGTGGTAAAAATCCTCGAAATGAAGTACGTTATCCACCCATTTTTGCCATTTTTTTTTACCTGACTCAAAAAAGTAACTTACCAGGAGTGCATCCGAATTCCGTTCGAGAAAAATGTGGAACAAGAAATGTCTTGGGCAGAGCCTAGGATCAAACTGCCAAGGTTGGCAACTGCTAAAAGCTTCCACCTGCCGGTATCGTACTTAGCGGAAGCGCAGTCCGAGTCCAACGAAACGACGGCCTGCCTCATACCGTACCGTAAGAAAGGTATACGCCACATAGTCAGCGCGGAAAGCGTGACCGCCAAAGAGTATCTGAATCTGGAGCATAAAGATCATAGCCATCCGGACCAGAAACCTGCTTTACATACCATGAACCCACTGCGTCACTACACGTGTCAATTCGCAAGCTCGCTGTTTTGTCTATCGTCCTTAGAAGTAGCAGCAGCAGGTACCACATCAATCAAGGACTAAGCACAGAGCAGAGAGCGATCAGGGCTGTCGTGGTGAATCGGGTTAGCTTGGGAAACAGAAGGTCGAGGACCATCACATCATTTTACAGGGACGAGAAGGACTTGTACCGTTGAAAGGTCTCGCATCCAAATGGCCAACGACTGGATAGTGTTCTTGGACCCAGAACAAGGGCTGGACTCAGGAAAGTTGATATTAGGAGTGAAAAAGTCTGCGAGCTGTTCCATGACACCCGCCAACTCCGTTACGACCAAAAACGCTCACAGAAACGAGATAATTGCCGTAGGCTTTCACCGCAATTGGTCTTTTTGAGGCCAAGTCCGAGTCGGAATCGTACCTTCTCGTACGATCAGTGACATCCGCAGGAAAGAATAAGAAGTCTATATACCTGGCTTCGGAAGTGAACAGGAACATCTGCGTGAAGCTCATGGCCGTATTAAGATTGGGGCAGGAGTAGAACATTTATTCCGCAACACTGGAGTATGTATATGAACCAAGGTGAACGGATAGACATCATGGAACGTACCTGGACTGAGAAGGAAATCATCATGACACGATCTACGCGAGGTTCGCGGGACACTGCCTGAAGAAGGGTTAACCATGCGGTTCCCCGTCGTACCCGTTTTCATGTTAGACCTCCTAAGCCCCATAGCCTTAAGGCCGACGCAGCAGACCATCAATTCCGCATATCAGCGACTACGAAGTCGTGTTGCCAAAGAGCCGCAGTTCACAAATTTCTGATGGATATGGAGAGCGCTTGCACCCCTTGGAAAGGGAGTGGAACATATCTTCAAGATTGGGCCATATCCCCAAACCCGAACGCAGTTACCAGCGCGACCAATGACAACAAGATCAAAGAATGAGGGGTTCTCGAGCCTCTCTGATGGTAACCAATTCAGCATATGTGATTTAGAAGAGCGCTGTGCGTCGTAAACCGTCAGTTAAAAATGACGATGCTGATGATCGATGCGCAGTAGCACGTAAGAAATTAAAAGGGTCTGTTGAGTACTGAAAGAGGAGACATTGAATAATATCTGGACAAAGCTAGGGAACGTACAGCATGGAGATCTTCCGGGCGACCATCAGAACCGGAAGACCGGATCTCTAGACGAGAACGAAGCCTGTCACCGGAAGGCTCCCGTACTCTCACTTTGAGGAGCAATTAATCCTGGACGGGATCGCAAGGGTGTGTCGGCATACACTTCAGCGAAGTCTAGGATTTGAATATGCAATTGAAACTGAATTATAATGAGTTTAGTCTGATGACTGTTGAACAAACGTACCTAGGGCCGACTGGAAATGAACCAAAACACCGCAGTTGATGAATACAGCCGTTCGCGACATTTCACCACAGCAAAGAATCAATACCGGGACCAGGTTGCCTCACAAAGGGCGCATGTCCTGAAGCCACGGACCATCACTCAGCAGCCTAGATCAGAGTCTTTTCTGATTCGATTTCAGGTTCAAAGAGCCTACGACAAAGAGAGGAACCGTCACCCAGAAGCCCAAGGTCAGGGATAAAACGAAAAGAAGCGGCATGCCATCGAGCTTGAAAAGGACAGAAAGAACAATGCACCAGGTGAAACAAACTGCAGTGCCAAAGAAGTTGTCCATTGCCGTTACTACGAACAATATCATAAAGCTTGTTGGACCAGCATCACCTGCGGTTCGAATCAGTGGCTGTTGAGCCGGTTTGACATCAGACGAAGCACACACAAGCGACGGTCACTGGAAAGGACTCTCAGTCAGAAAGAGGGATCTTGAAAGAATCGGAGCATACAATTTGCACCAGTAGACGCCGACTGAAAAAAGGCGTAAGAAATTTGTGTTCAAGACGCCCTTGTATCATACAAGCCGCAAACCGTTTAGAATTCGTGATCCCAAATCGCAACCGGGTAAAGGTCCACTTTAAACAGTCTATAATAATTGTCCAAGCATAAGGCTAATACTGAAATCATTACCACCAAAGTCCAAAATCATTAATATTGCCCTCATCATTATGCTAGAGCACAGCCCATCCGCCGACGATGGCAAAGGCGATACCCGACCAGGACAGCCCGAGTGTAACCATCCCTCCATTTGAGGTGCCACTCGAACTAGCCGTCGTGCTGACAGCAGATGCAGCCGAGCCTGTAGACGAAGCACCCGCACTGGAGGCACCACGCGTGGTCGTCCCCGAATGCGAAGAGGAGCTTTCACTAGCACTCGTTCCGCTACTCGTTGAGACCCTTCCGGTACTCGTCGCACTTGAGCTGGTCGACGCTCCTGTTGAAGAAGTCCCAGACTACACGAATCAGCACAGTATAAAGAGAGCAGTAGAAGCCAGCCATACACTCGTCGCAGTCGTGGTCGCCGACACACCAGTTAGAACCGCGCTCCCACCTCCAATCGCAGAAACAGTTGTACATTGCGAGGACGAAGGTACGGGATGAGCATCAGGCGTGGAAGCATCACCTTGGTGGAACGTCGAGGTACCGTAGACACCCATAGGCTACTTGCAAGGTAAAGCAAAGGGAATAAAGGTATAGCGAGAGGGGCATACCTGTCCGCTGTCACCTTGACACGACTCGAACACACCGGAGGCGTAGTTGGCGGGCATGTTCCATGCGCATCCCATCACGTCGTAGATGTGTTGACCTAAATTCAGCAGATGGTAAACGATACCGAGAAAAAGGAACAGCTGTACCCACACCATGTAGGCGCCATGCTCCCAGAGGGATTGCAAGCCCTAAAGCAAAACTGGTCGGCCGCCATGAAGTTCTATCGGTGATTGAGATACGAATGTTAATGAAAAAGATAACTTTTGCATACCGTCCACTCAAACACTTGCTCAAGTTTCCCAAAAGCTGTAGAGAACACCAGGCCACCAATCGGATTCCCTGAATTTACGAATCTCAATTCATTTCGTCCGTCTACAGCAACATGAAGCGCTTACCATTCCCGTCAGCACCATGAGGGTCAAGCTCCCCACCCGTATCGCCAGCAGGGATATTAAGCTTCGTTAAATCTCCGGTGCCTGCAAAATAATCAGTTTCAGATAAGATTTCTATCAAATTTCAGGTATATTCGCACCCGTAACTTGGATAAAGTCGGGCGTCTGAACGAAGTGTGCTCCTGTGATGGCACCGCCGGGAATGACGCGTGTGCCGTAGCCTTCCTAAACGAAATTTGAAAAAGGCGAACAAAGCAAATGGCTGAGAGAAGCAGACCTTGAGGCACCAAGAAACTTCGATACGCTGCGGAAGCCATTAGCATCTCCGATAAGAATAGCGAGTTCAGCGAACCTCTGTGTTTCCAATACCAGAATCTGCGCCCGCTGTGGGCGGCGCCCATAAGCAGCTGTCATGTCGGTACGTGAGAGATCAGCCCATGCAAGACCAAAAGGCGAGACGCACAAATCATCGACACCATTGACTAGCTAGACATTTAGAACGAAATCGATAAGGAAGAACAAGAGGGAAACGCACTGTAGACATTCTGGCACATAGAAGTCTGGCTGGACGTCGTCCCACATTTGTTCGTCCCAGTCTGGCCCTGTTCAGATGTGTCGGGGGCGGTATCAGGTAGATATGTCGCGCTATATTGCGCGCCTACAGTAGAGAGCGTGACGATTAAAAGAGCGACGGTGCGGGTATACATCGTGATGATGGGAGAAAGTAAGGAGGGATAGGAACAAACACGCGACATCCGTTGGGAAAATTTGCAGTCTAAATATAGAACACCTGTCAGACATCAGATTTCTTAACTGAAAATACGGAGTTGAGTAGCCGTACCTTTTGGCTGTGTACGGCGAGGAGAATGCCATCCATGAATGTACGAGGCAGGAACTGGCATGCTGTGATAGTGAGCGCAGCAGCCAAAATAAGGGAAAATTCAACGTCTAGGGAGCGGAGTAAGTATAGATAACCTGACAGATAGGGAAAATACTGACAGACACCCGCTGAAACCGTCGACAACATGAAGATATATAAGTAATCAGCAGCCGCTGAGCATGACCTTGTAACGAGCTGTCATTTTCTCAACATATTGAAGGATGACTGTCGGAGCGTCAATGAATATTAGAACTAAATGGATCGCCAATATTGCAAGATAGCTTACCGAGGGAAAAAGTACCTTTCACAAGGCACAGTAGTGAAGAACTGGGCCATAAACAGCTAGGTGCGTGGATAACGTGCGCCCGCCTGTAATTGAGAGAATTAGAATTTGGCTTTTAAAATGTATGTGTACTATGCCTACTGCCAGGTCCATGATGTAGAATGCGAGGGTAATAGAAGGCTGATGGACCATCGGGACCACAACACTGCCACCAATGTTAAGTATCCCTTCAATGTCTACATACGAAGAGTCTCACCAGAAGCAGCGTAGACTGGGAATTTATAGCACAGAAGGGTTGATGGGATATCACTATGTCCGGTGTAGGCTAGAAGGGGCGTTCGTTGCTTTGCTTCCAGAATACATACATACCACTTACCGTTAGCGGGCAAGCAGCAGGATTTGACATGAGGCAAAGAGATCCGGTAACGGGCTACATTACTAGGAAGCGTCATCAGGCTGGGCAAAGGACGCCATATCACAAAACAGAGCCTACTCCGAGGCCGAAATGAACTGGATCAAACTATATCATTTTCGGGGATCCAAGTAACGTCAGACAGACATACCGAGAAGCACATATGTGACGTGAACAGTACTCTTGTGCTCCCTACTCGTAATGGGTACATCCGCTAAGGATAGTAAACGGAAGGTTGAAGGGAGTTTGACGCGCCAACGCGGGTCTACATCGTGTACATCGCATGTAATTACGAAACTAAGGCAAAGCGCCCATTGTTCCATTAATCAGGCGCCAGATGCTACGACATCCGAAAATTTACAGACCATGAGGCGACAAGCTCATCAAGAAAAAGGTGGCTACTGACCACAACATGTCCAATCATTGGAAACAGTATCTCTCTGATTATGATGGATCCAGGGCCCACGGAAATCGCGTCGGACGTCGTGTACAGACTGTTCTTTCCCGCACGAGTACGGCATACCACTACACAGAGACGAACTGATGAGCAACTAATACCGACAGCTGAGATCTGGTTCACCTTATTCAACCTTCAATATATCTGCCTTCCTGCGTGCCGGTACACCACTGAGAATCAATAAAGTGAATCCCAATAGCTTAGCTGCGCCCTATTACGCGTCGAAATACTCGAAACTTTATCATGGTGACATACGCCGGAAGCAGTCGATACATAAACAGATTAGCCAATATTTATAGCCGATGTTTATCATTAGTAGCCATGATTGCCGCCAAGAAACGGGTAGCAGACATCAGTCGTCGCGGTCAAGTGGAGAGGTTGAAGTTGCGCTTGTTTGGCACTGGGCCGGCGGCACTGACTCTTCTTGGCCTGGCTGGGCGATCCGGACTCCGGGCCGCCTTCTTTGCGCCCAATTCTTTGTCCCGCTCGGAAGTCATTAAGAAATGGCTTTTCATCGTCTTTCCCATCTTCTTTTCATTGAACCTTGTCAATAGTAATCATTATTATTCAGTATCTGAAGACCGCAGTTACCGTCGTGCGTCGTGCGCACTGCGGCGCTTTGAGTCTTTTCACTATACCGCGCTGTAGGCTGTAGCTGCCAGTACTTGAACTTATCCGTCCAATCCATCCTTTCCCCCTTTAATTCTAGGATGTATGAATATTCATTTCTATTTGGCGTTAGGTCTGTTCCACACTATGGTTCAGTGCATGTACCATGGAATTGTAGACATATATCACCCTCCGAGTCTACACGAGCCCCGCCAAATCAGTCGCTCATACTAGTTTGAGTCTTAATCGTCATCAGCTCCGAAATAATTGACATTGACCGGGTTTCTCGTTGTATTTGCGCCATACTAACTTCTTTACTGGTTCAAACTAAAATGTCGCCGCTTTCTTCAGGACATTTGGACCGCAACGTGTCTTTTCCTCTTTGCTGATTCGGTATTCGCGGGCTCTTGGTAATTCGGACTTCTCCCGCTCCCATACTCTTGGCCCCATCGTGGAAATATTTGAAGGTGATGATCGCGATGCATTCTTAATCTTCTGCTCTGCTCTTGCGTTTGTTAGGGATAGCAACAAAGACGTTCCTCAACCATATCGACCTTTAAAATAATCGTGGTGACCCTCTTCTAGGAACAGATAGTAGAGAACAACAGTTACCGTGATTAGTCCTGCCGCTAATTATGCTCGGACAGCCTTCCCAGGATCCAACGGGAACTCGAACGCACGTGAAACAGTTTCAAACTACGCTATCTCGCTACCTGAACATCGCCTGGATGATGGACACTCATTTACGATTATATGTCGATAAATGGCCATAGGAGTCACTAAAGTATTAATCCCCGCACTCCGGGTTTTCTTTCTCCGATCAGAGCCTTCGCCTTTCTGTAACATATCAATGCGATTATGCGGGCACCTTTTGATATAGACAGAGGCCATTTTTTGTTAAATCCGCGTTGCTCCTACAGGTTGGGAAATCCCACTTGAATTACTTCCGCCGGTGCTACCTACAACTTGCCGCCGGGTCCATAGGGATAACCTATGGCCACAGCGGTACTCGCGCATCAAACGCGACCCATAAATCACTCTTGCTTTCGGCGCTTTCCAAATTTCAGTAGTCTCTCCTTAATTTATAGTGGCGTCCCCCGCATGAGATGACTGATATGTTCCCATGCTCTCGATCACCGCTGAACACTTTGTACACCGGTGTCTTTTAATTTCGGTTAAGCAAAGCTCCTGTTATATCTTGATAGGATTGATATAGCTGACTTCGAGGTAGGTATTCTTTGATCCTGCGCCATGATTATACGGCCGATCGTCTTCATAAACAACCTTCTCAATTCAACCACAGGACCCTTCGCTCGTGGCAGCTCCACCGGTATTTGATTGAGCGGAGTGCAGGTGATGTAGATGATTTTTTTGAGAAGGTAGCATATTTTACAGCAGCATGGTACCACATTTTCAGGTTCCTGTGACAGTGGCGAGCCAATGTTTGGCGGAACAAATGAGACATTGCAGTCCAATGTCATTCGCGGCGTACCGCATCTAAAATTCAGGATGGACATACCAAGTGCGAGTGTAAATCCCTTGGAATAAGGTCCCGAAATCAAAATCTTTTTCCGAGACCGAAGCCCGAGCTGATTTTTCGAAGGCCAAGGAGGACATCAACGTCTTTTTTTCATACTCGGTCATTCAGACATCCATTAAGAGTCAATGAAAGATTACGAAATTTCTTCCGTCATTTGCGGGAGATACAGATCCCGGAACAGGCACAGATCACCATGACGAACAAAGGCAATTGTACAATTAGCTAGCTACAATTATACGGAGCACACCGACCGGCGTAGGATAGGTGAAATAAATATATGTAAAAGATGAGAGACAAAAAGAAACGTGCTAAGTTATGTATGCAGCATGATGTGGAAAGCATAGTGACGGAAAGCAATTATAGCAAGTAACGAAAATGGATCGATGTAGGATGGGGAGAGGATATGATGTGGGAAATGACCTGATGACGAAGGGGCTTGTAAGCGATGGCACAGGAGAAGCAGAAGAAGAGAAGGATAACACACGGAATTCTGGTCACACTCCGCTATCCGAAAGGGCAGCCTGGCGCGTGAGCGCCTCTCCAACCGCAATGGCAGCATTGGGGCTCGCTGACTCCGCGACTCGTATTCGACAACGGTGCGCCCAAAAGTGGTTCTGGGGCGGGGTTTGAGGACTTGTGTCCGGAGTGGAAGCAATCCGGTAGGGGGAATGATGATGAGCTGCACATAATGTTGTATTGGACGGCAATGAAGACGAGGACGCGGTGTTTGGTTTAGATACGAGGTGGAGTTCGACTGATGACTGGCGGTGTTCACAACTTCCTGCTTTTTATGCAGTCCCGAGGTGGCGCTCGTTCTGAAAAGATGGTATTCAGCTGACAGAATATATATCGGGAAGTGGTATCAGGATCTCTCACCTGCTGATGTTAAGTGATTCCACCCGGATAAGAAACTAAACCATTCCGGGTCAAGGCCGGTGACTAGTTCATGTCGAGCCGTGAGGTACAAGATTCGGTTAGGTGGCCCTGACCTAATATAGACGTATAGGTCCTTGTTCGCGGCTCTTCAAATGACGAATTGTCCAAGAATAATGCCAAGTTCGTAGATTGTACATAACGAATACGACGGCTAAGATAAATCGGACCGATGCGCTGGGACGTTAATAAGGAAACCTCAAAGACCTCGTCATGGTTGGTGGCGTTCAAAGGGTACTATTTGTAGTCGTCCGGAGATATCCCCAGAGTAAAAGACAGAAGAAGAACACAGTCCTGGGATATAGTGAGAAAGATATTATTGATTAAGTAGAATACAGTCGTAGCGTTGAACAGTCTTCCTTGATGTCGTGTGAATGAACAACAGACTGAGTGAAATTTTACTAAAACTTTTTGGGTGTGACACTGCATCACGTGATACGTGATTGTCGTGACTCCCACACAGCCACTCAATTTTCCAACCACTTCGCTTCCTTCAATCTTCTGCGTTATGTCCGGGAGGAAGCACCATTGGGTTTGACAAACATATTGGAGGAACTTACTGTACAAATTATTTCTCCAGCGCTCCGCGGTTATTACTTACGTGCTTCGGCATCTCGTTATCCGGGAGACTGAGCATTTTACCACCCTGTAACTGGACGATAGGCGAAGGCAGCGTTGGTCATATTTACTGGACTTACAATGCTTCTTGATTATTTCTCACAGCTCCTCGAAATGCATCCCGTCAAAAAATCGGGCTCAATTAACGTGCTGATTATTCTCTTATCTCCGTACTTCTGTTCTGATACGTGTTTCAAGGTTATGGCTCAGGGTACCGACCCTGAGTAACGACGAAATCAAAGCTCTCTTACTGTGCGCCTTCCGGTACGTAGCCAACAGCATTTGTTCAGATTGAACATGGGACTAAACTGTCACCTGCAATGACGCAGCACCTTCTAACTGAAACGCCGCTCCACGATAAGATTGGTAAAACGTAGGTAACACCTCATCAGCGCCTTGAAATTTGTTGTCTGACCTCCCAGCATATCGGTGACACCGAAATTCAGCTCAATAATCACGAAGTAACCCGAAACCACGTGCGTTACCACTGGTCGTCAAATAGGTCCGAGCATTCAGTATAGACTCCTGCGGTGATGCGGCACGATTATCCCTTGGAATATTCAGGAAAGGGTCCTCTACGTACTAGAACCATCACGATCTTGGGCGTTTCTTCTGGTACGTATTTCACACCATCCGGATGAATACGAGAGACTGAGCTCAGCCCAAACAGTACCACCACTGGTGCGGCTTCTAATTAAGTAAACACTAATTGCGCTTCTCCAGCCGCGCAGCTCGGGGTAAAATGAGGAAAGTAACCGGTACCCTGGTGGCCCCCTGCTTCTTCTAGCAGCTTGTTCATTTTGATGCCTAAATTAGTGGATATCCGGTCCGATTTTTTTCCTTCACATATATCCTCGATTTGAATAATTACTGTGGGGCGGTGGACGCTAATTGTAATTGGCTTCATTGGCCGCTCGTCATTCCGTGCTCACGCGGACTAGGATGACGCTCTATCTCTCGTCAGCTACGCAGGCTTGGAAATTTGGAATTGGTCATTCATACGACTGATTTCTGTATTTTCTATTTGGCCGTTCAGTGTATCAAGGCTCCGCAAGGAACGGCGCTGCCTATGGTTTTAACATCCTATGAAGAACCTCCTGAAGTAGCTCGTCGTATCTTCCTAAACACGGTGCTATCTTCTGCAGCGTATAGCATGGCATAATATTCAGGTAAGTCGTGAATTGTCATGAAGGAGCTCGACGCAACTGCTTCTCAAATTCTCCAGCCGCACGGTTCGACGTGCATAATGCGGTACTCGTCAACGCGTTCAGAAATAACCGGTAACTTGGCGCGCGCACTTCCTTGTCTTAGCCGCTCACTTGCCCTTCTGCGTTGGGATGCGTTATGCAGACCTGACTTTTCCACGTAATATCTATCCGCGGTTTCATGAATTCCTGGGGGGTACTTATCATTCGTCTGTATGGTAATTATCAGGTAAGTGGCTCAAAACCGAACGATCTTGTTCCGCTCGGACGTGTTCCAGGATGACGCTGTCCTTATGGACATTGTATAGCATTCATACCACCCGTCTGTTCAATATTTCGTAAGTAATACAGTATCCTTAATATCGTCCGATTGAAATTTTTACAGTCAGTGCAATGACGCTGCGACCTTCGTCAGCGCTTGCCGCATGTACATATCTTTCTCGGCCATGCCAAATACCATTTATCTCCTCCGTATGGTAGCCCTTTTGTCGTCATATGAAGGCGAACAACAGGTGCTCTGGACGCCCAGGGAACGAAATCACCGGGAAGGGCTAATATTCCCTTCCGATATACCAAGGACAATGTCATCTGATTCGGGAGCTGAAACCTCTACCTAGAGTTAAACTTCTGCATCGTATCACCGGAACCACAGACACCTATCCCGGATGTCTTCTAGACCAATCGATAGACCCCATGCGGTGGACAATACCAATTCCTATCCAGTCACTGTAGCAACCCCAAGTCACTCCCAAACAGAACGCTGGACTCTCTGTCACCCTCATGGCCTGTAACCATCGCTCGGGTTTCGCCATACAACCAAGACTTTCTACTGTCTAAGTCAGCTCCGACGTCGCACACACTTCTAACCTTCTCTGTATTGCCCAAGCCTCGACCCACTGAATTTGAATTTCTCTTGTGGGTCTGCCTCGGTGCCTTCGCCATCCCGGATGATTGACTTTCACCATGTGTGGCGCAGAGCACACACTTCTTCAATATAATTCTCGTGTGGCGCAACGCGTACCTTGCATTCATTATGCACGTCTCTCTTCACGGCACATCACCGCCACCGATGCAGATCGCCGAATTTTTTTGTCCTTGACAAATTCTTCAGCTTCCTTTTGTCTGGACTCTCGAGATAGGCTCTTTGACGCTGCGGATGCATGTGGCGTCGGATAAGGATTGCTGGGCCGAACCGAACCGTCGCCTGTTTCTCGTTCATCAATGATTTACACCAAATGACGCTCTGAACGGTCTGGACTCCAAGTTGTGCTTTGATGATTCTGCATGTACATTCACCTCAGGCTACGAACCGACGGCCGTCCATCACCAGAACAGAATTGGCACCACCTATGTCGGATCTATCAAGTTCTGCCTTTGATTGTGTATAAAACTGGGGTTGCTGAGAGAAAAAAGGTTCAAAACAGTAAACTATCCCAGGCGGCGTTACTGCAATTAGAAAGAAACGTGGATTAAAAGAACGGCTGACACCAGGGACATCCGGCGGCGGTAGGGCAAGGCCGAGCACCATGCACTCGTAACGGTCAAGTGGTTAAACTGCTGACTATGGTCCGTGAAAGCTTAAAGTCGGCAAGAGATCTCGAAAAATGACGTATATCTTTCTGTGATAAGGGCGGGAGTTCTTTACGGGAATCCGCATGATAGGGTTTCCAGGAGGGAGGGCGCGTTCGCTCTTTTTATCTCCCCTCTAAGAAATTTGCTGGTACCATTGTCATGGTAAGGGTTCCGTGTGTATTCCGCACATAAGCTTTATGTACTGACATGTGGAAAAAGTAACAGACGCCGGAGAACCAGAAAATCACGACCAAAAGGTGAAATAGCGAGCACTAGTGCGTTCGCATCAGAAACTCGGACCTATATTGAGCCTGCAGGGATACCAATTCAGGCGATGTGGGGTAAGGAAAGGACTCGGATAAGGAAGATTTATGGTGATGATGGGATTATCGGAGAACATACCCCGAGTATTGGGAGAAGTATACACCTACCATCGCCTACATTTCGGCAGGGCGATCCAGACATTGCGTAGCTATCATGTTCGGCTTGCCGCAACGCTGAAGATGACGTAAATCCTGACGCGTTTGATGTCGTAGAACATTTGCTCAACGCGGGGCCATTCGATATTGCCAATAAATACGCTAAAGACCGAGGAAGTCCTGCAGTTACGCAGATGGCGGTAAACACGATTATTGATATTTCCTGTCAAAGCCTGCACTAAAATAGCACTCTGATAGTTTATTTTGGATCGGAAGCTGAAGCTGGATCGTCGAGACCCGGCAGGGTCGAGAAGAAGAAAGGGAAGGAACGCTTGCGTGCATCATACTGCGATTTGGGTCCTTCATTCGTGACAAAGATTTTAGTATCGAAATCCGCGGACTAGAAGAGATGATACTCTGCTGAATAAATATACGATAATTTAGTGAGGGGCAATTCTATTAGCACTGGAAGTACTTACTAATATCAAAGGTCAAAGACTACATCGCGGCTCTGTCAATCAATGGCTGCCAGCCTAGCCTGGGGTCCCCAGCAATCCAGACCCAGGGCAATAGGGAGAATTGAGGTACTAAGTAGTAGTAGAAGCGAAATCGAAGACTCCGAACCAAGCAAACAGGATAGGGTGGACCTTAGCCATAAAGATGAGTAATGGGAAAACAATCATGCAGTCTCATTCACGCGCTGATCTGGTGCACCGCCTTGCTCTCTGTTGCTGTTATATCCAAGTACCATCAATACCTAGTGACAGACGCGTGATTAGATGCGTGATTATCTGGCTGGATTTTGTACTCGGGTACTCATTCTCGGTCCTGTGACGTCTTAGCAGACCGTATCGAAACTTGTGATCCCAGCTATGTATTCTTATTGCATTCCCATCCGCTAGTTCTGTTCACCGCGATTCCACGATGTAAATTTTGACCAGGCTTGTATGTGAAAATTCTGACGGAATTAGCTAGGATATTTGTGAGAGCTGATCTATATTTCACTCACTGAGGAGTACCCGTTGTAATTAATATTAAAGAACTACTCAACTAATACGAGTCATGTTTTGTACAGCATGGTCGTGCACGTAACCGTACTGTTTTCCTCTTCTTTTCAACAATGAACACTCATATGTTACCAGCATGAGAACACCGCCAGTCGGTTCGACATCCAAATCATAAAATGTTTATCCCGGAAATGCGTGTGAGAACAGTGTGTAAGATTATCTCTTTTAGGCCACATTATTGGCAGAGATCTGCGATCGATGTAGGGTCAATCCTAGGAAGCCGTCACCTACTCGCCGTATCAGAATGGAATGCCGGGTAAAGGTATAACCGTTCGAATCTGTGTAATCAGTATCCCAGAAGAGGGAAAAGTTATCTTTCAAACCCGTTACTTCGCCTCTGTATACGATTAAGCGTCTGAATAACGCCAAATAGTACGTCGCGAAAGCCACTCTTGCTCATAGGACTAACTCTGTAAAGGTGACAGAGAATCAATGGTCCCGGAGATTTGCGACTGACCGAGATTGTTTCTAATGCAACGATCATCAGCACTGAAACTTTGATCAGACGGAGAACGAGAAGTGGGATGGACCTAGAGGCCCTATCGTAGTGGGATGAAGACCTCGGTTGATATTTAAATGGAAAACCGATTGGTGAATACTCGCCGTGGTTAGTGGTAAGTTCGCAGTTGCACTTATTTGGCAGCGTAACCTTGTTCGAGATGTCGGTGTTTGCCGTGGGACTTCAGAAATTTCTACACTACTGACAGTACGGTTTTTTTGGAATGTGGATTCAATTATACCGCAACTCATGATAAAAATACGACAGAAGCTCTTCTTATCATCTCTGCCCCCAGACTATGGTAAGCTTCAAGTTCCGGTGTAGGAGAATTTCTTTTCGATTTCTTTTGCGACGTTGCAGCGCCAGACTTTCCTTTTCCTCTGCCAAGCCCGACAGTTCTTGTACATACTCGGTCTACTATGAGCTTTAAGACACAGTACTGGAATCGATGTACTACATTTTCGCACTGCCGAAGTCTGCTGAAAACGTCATCACTCTTGTGTCAACCGGGAACCCGTTGTCGTCCGCTCCCTTCGCTCCATCGTTGCATCTATATCGGTCACAGGTCGCCTCTCATTGACTAATCCCACCACTTCTCATGGCGAATACTGTTCAGGTGCTCTTGCTCGTGGTGACCCCCGCCCTCTCTGATGATGGATTCTGATACTCTGGTTGGACCAGTTACCTCTATGACTCACGACTAGTCGTGTTATCTTAATTTACCGTACCGTCGCCTCTCTTTTCCCAAATCAACGTGACAGTACGTACCTGGTTGCACTGGCCCGTAACGTAGCCGTCGTATCATCCATCTTTCAATATGGGTCCAATCTTTCTGTCGAATCCTGCTGATCGCAGGGGTCATTTCTTCTAGCAGCTGCATGTCAATGGGGCTGTTGAAAGTTGATCATGGCGGCAGTCGCTGGTCATCCAGCCACACTCGGTCTTGGGGTCGGTATGTGGCGGCCCCTTCCTCAGAATCTTTCTCTGGCAACTCACTGAGATATTGGTGATTTAATTTTGCGTCCTTATTTCTCGACTAAGCCGATTGTCGTTTTCTCGATATCAGTACCTATTTATATGCCGTACTTCTAATCGCCGGCGTAAGTGCTGATAATCCCCGCTAGTCTTCTTCATTGAACATTTCATTTTGGATGTTATCTCCCAAGGTCTAAATCTCCCGGTATGAAGGCACCTCGCAAATCGAATCTCTTTTTCCCCAGCAGGCCAAAGGCTTTGAACGATGAGCACAGCGTGAGATTATCCCCAAAAGAATCCTGCTTCAACGATTCTTATGGGGCATGTCGGGCATATTGACTTCCCGAACCTGACCAATGACATTGTGTGGCGTCAAACTCTTTAAGTATTCTTCCTTCCCCAGATCAGGACCAGTGTCACAATTTGAAGGCGCCGCAATTGACATGATTAGATTTTCCTTCAAGTTCATCAGGCAATCCGGTCTGATATCTTTTCCTGCGATGGGACCCTGACACTTAGTTTGTTTAAACCGTAGACGTGGGGCGCCGAGGTCGATCCGAACCGAACCAGGCGTGCAGCTGCTTCAAATTGATCAACTTTATTGTACCTGTGCCTAACACTTATATGTGATCTGAGATTTTCTCCATGACACCCAACGCTGCTAACGGGTACCATTTCCGTTCTCGAGCGGTCCGAGTTCTGAGGACAGGATAATCTAGCAATTCGACAAGGCAGGAAGCTGGTACCGATCTCCTCCTAAAATAAATGTCTAATGATGATATACATTTTCTTAGCGTAGACAACGACAGTTCGGATCATCCAAACATAATTCCTCGTAAGAGAGATCCGCTGCTACGCGTGTAAGCCATGATATAGATGCCGAAGCATGAGAGTAACGTGAATGAGTACGGAAGAGATACCCGCAAATATGATGCGATGGCTACTACAGGGACGTCATGTACGCGAGGATCGGCAATGCACAAGGCACTTAGCAGGGCTGCCATGGCCAGTGAAAAAGACGAACAAGATAGACATATAAGTCAGCATCAAGCATGCTGGAACTTGGATAAAAGAAATCGACTACAACGCCCGCCCTAATTTCATAGTCCGTGAACCTTGTCTACTCTATACAGATCCCCGAATGAAACGAAAGCCATAAATCTTTGATACGTCATTCAGATCCCGAGATTGATTTCCAACTAGACGCTAGGGGGAGGTAAGGTGCTGGTTGGCTCCATTTAGAATCGGGACCGGAGTGCTTAATGAAACCGTCAAGCCGGCAAGCCAAAGGTGTACTACCTGTACAGTGAATTCACCGGCGCGTAAGTATTTACTGCAGAACATCGCCATACAAATGAATCGAGAAACCATTCATTTCTGATCATGGCATTTGAGAACCGAGACGTCCACAAGTGACTGATGCCGTTTAGCAACACTCAATGACAAGATTCGCCACTCGCCACTTACGATCCTCCGACGACAAACGAGCACATCAGAAGCCACGGGCCGGGGTCCCTACCACACATCAGGGAGATCATTAAAAAAAACGGCATAGAATGTGGAACTGATTGACACAGCCGGTGATTTTCTCGGGTTCGAGAGATGTGTGAAAGCAAAAGGAAGACGAAGACGCCTACTGGCACCTACATCTCGGCATCGAGATGTGATGGAATAATGGGTCGTAGACGGGTTCAGTTGCTACTAGCTAGTATGCGGAAAGAACTCTCTGCCGGAGACTAATTATTGACAAGCATCTTCGGCAAGCCGCCCCACCCGTGCTGAATAAATATAATTGAATAGGACAGGGGTTTCGAGGTAACGGAATGCCTACCATTACAGGGAACACAGCGCTGCGACTCGGATGACGGTGTCGTATCCCATAAAGACTAGCCCGCAGTCCGAAAAATCAAGAAAACGACGATAACTATGAAAGGTTAGAGATAAACTTTGATGAGACACACACCATATGGTCTCTTGGTGAGATGTCAGAACATCTGGAGAAAATTTTTAGGAAGCCGAATTTTCCGAGGTTGAAGCAATGCTGAGATCGCGTATCATAGGTGACGTCGAATGAGTCTTAAGTATCGCTTAGCCGTACGCACAAAACTACTGGACAAGCGAGAGCCCAAGCGAGTGGGAAAAAAGATCATGGATCACGTTATCATCATCTCGGCTGTGGCGTGAGAGAATACTTTTTCTGCGATCGCTCCTTCAAGTCCCTGCCACGCTGACACGGACCGGCCGTAATTCCCTCCACGCCATTCCCGGACTGCTCGATTTTCCCGTTGTATTTCCTGCGAATCCCTTCACTATGCTGAGCGCGTAGTTCGCGTCGAAAATCCTCTTGTCGAATACAGTGTTTCAATTATTGTCGAGGCGATCAAGGCTGGTACTCAGATCGAGAAGATACAGCCTCTGAAAACACAGCTTTCGGTGTACTTTTATGACCAGAAACGTGCTACCAGGTGCCTGGACGCTAACAGAGGCAGTGCTCTTTCTTTGAAATTTACCTACGCGAAAGGACGCCTACCAAGCACCATTGTCGCATCGCTTGGGCGCTACCATGCGTCTCGTATTCTCAGCATAGACCATGTTCCGCAGAAGTTTGACGTCAAGACGCCGCAGGAACTTGCTCCCAACGGAGTTGAATCCTTCCATTACGACGAATCTGATGCTCAGCTCGAGATACGTTTCTTCGACACGTCCAAGGCATTCAAGGCGGGTTTCCTTCTTCATGACCATATTGTGCTGTTGTTGATGATAATCCTTAGGTCAGAAGCGCTCCTCACGAACACTAGAACTTCAAAAAGTCCCTGTTGATTACGTTCACGACGACGAAACTTTCCGGACTGGTATCCGACGGAAGAAATCAATTCCAGGAGACCGTTGAAGCGATGTGTCGAAATCCGATGTATAACATCATCAACGACTGCGGAGACTTGTCTAGCGTGGACGAATCGCTTTGACGAGGTCTCACCTGCCTTGCTCTTTGCGTCCTTCGTGCCGAAAAGAGAGGTAAGTCGCGGAACGACACATTTTGGGCCCACCATTTAACGTCAGGTTACTAGATTATGTATCTTGGATTTGCGACAGAGTTAGGCGCAGAAGGAGAGAAGATGGGCGTCGAGATGGAACTGCTTCCGGGGGGATCACATGGTACATCCCAGTCTGATCACGGTTCTCAGCCTAGGTGCCAGTCGCTCACTCGCATTTACTCTGAACCAGGAGCATTACAACATCTTGCAGCGAAAATATTGTCGTAAACTCTTCTCCAGTAAGGGTTGTGTTTTTTCTAAGCCTTCTGTTCATTTTGAGTGAGTAATTTTACTCTTGGGTGAAATCTGTATTTCTGATAGCGACTGATCGCCGTACGGAGACGCTGAAGGGTGAGTTGGTTGTTAAGTTTGATCATATATTTTTGGCCATGGGGACGATACATCAATTGATGCATCCGGGCGTACTACCTGATTTGAATGGCAGTCATGTCACCTTCAAAGGGGCCCATCAGCTTAAATATCTCGTTGTCCAATAATGAAATACGACAAATAGCCTGCATGTACCTCACAGTCTGTGTGCTCAGCGATACGTAGCCCAAGTTGTGCACCAACTTCGTTAGAAGGCTGTTAAAACTTGTTCTTCCAGCCGTATCATTCATTCTCGGTTCCCATACCAGCCTTCCACGTTTCGGGGCCCTGTACCGTTTTCATGAGCACTTCATTGACAGCCACGCATTAAACACGAGACCGACCACTCTGTTGTTCAACCTCCGATACTTGACCCGTCGCGTAAACCACTCCTTTGCCGTCTGGCCCGACTCGAAGTTTTTCCCCGAAGTGTTGCGGACTGCTTCGGCGATGAGAGGGCTGTCCTCAACTAATGCACGAAGGACGACCGAATTGCCTGGTCTGGTGAAGAAGACTAATGACCATCTGTCGAGATGGGACTGAGGACCTGGAGGTGGGCTGCGAAGGGTTTAGTTACGAAGGGAATCGAGGTGCGTCGTACTTACAGAACTCTATGCAAATTCGAGCGGAGGATACCGCCACTGAATAACGAGAGGGCGTCGCCGACATTGCATATCGCGTGCCCTGGGATTGGCTTCGATCGTCTTAGCGAAGACTACTGAAGTGAAGCATTTCTTGACTCACTTTGACATACTGCCACTCCTTGTACCCCGGTGGAAGGACCTGTAACCCACCCAGTCTGTTATGCAGAAAGCTCAGAGAACCAAAGTCCGTATGGGCTCCAATCGCCATCCGGTCAGGAGTGTATCCCGGGGGATTCTTCGTGATTCGCGCTTCGCTACCACTGTACTCATCTTTGGGGTGAAGATTCGTCAACGTGCCCTTCGGTAACCCGAGTTTATCATTGAGGATCTCCAGGATCATATCGTTCACTTGCACCGACTTCGTGACGAACGAGGCGATGGTAGATTCCATTCTCTCGTTTACGGTAGATGGATAGGTGCGATGGATGACGTTGGGGTAAGCGAGAGCATCATCCTTTGAGACGTTGATGTACTCTATGGTGTCTTGCTGCCCTGACGCGTCTACTGCGCTACTTCCCGCGGCTTTGTATCTGATTAAGAAATATGAATTAAAGAAGATACACAGAAGAAAATACCCTACCCAAAGGATCTACCGTCGTCACCTCGTTCATACTTCATCTTCTCCTCGAGGGGTAGTCTCATCGTCTCCTCCCCCATTTCGAACATACGGCTGGCCTCTTCTTCGACGCCATGATTCTTCAGGCTACGCTTATCAGCGGTAGGATATGGGAAGGCTTCGTGGCGAGACGTACTACCAAAAGCCAAGCTTTCGAGCGGCTTCCCAGAGTCTCTCTGTCTCGGCTGTATCGCCCTCCTGGAGTAGCTGGTAGTCGACAATGAGGAGAGGATGAGTAGGAACGTCGTCTGGGAACGGGGGAGATAGCATGTTTAGATGGGAGATGAGAGGAGCTGTGAGTCTTTTAAGAGACACTTCTTTCCCATGATGTAGTGGTCACAAGCCTGTCTAAAATGAAATAAATCAAGACCATGGACCTCAGGCGAAGTCGACACTATGGAGCCATGGTACCGCCATAAGTCCATGGTAGCCGAGAGAGATGATGGCATCGAGGAGGTTGGACAGAGCTCATTGACTATTTATAATAAAGATCATTGACAGTCCAACGTGAAGGAATGGATCTGTGGTGCTGCGTCAAATCCACTTGGATACATCTTTACAATAAAACATTTCACATATCGCAGAATCTCATTATTCTGTATTCCGTGTCGAACTATACAACACGAAAGCCAGACGAGTCTCTCGCGATCCTATGTGATCGTTCTCAAAAGGGGAGTGAGATACTGTGGCAGAAAGGACCAGGCTAGAGTAAAACAGGGGTACTGGATGCGTGAGGAAGTGCAAAGCAGGGATTAGTTAGCGACGACGAGTGTCCCGAGTCCCGAAATAAGTCGGTATTTCTGGTCCAAGTTCCGTGGTCCACAACGGGTGTGAGACGTTCGTTGACTCCTATGACACATCATTTCACGTTCTGTGAGAACATAAAAAGAATTGAACCCGAGTTGATATTACCGAGCGGAAGGAACATGAATAAAGCTCAAAGATGATTGGTAAATCATGATATACTCCACTGAGGTACACTCCAGGAGACCGCACTGGGCTCATGTTCTCATCGCCGCAGTGCAAGGCTCAGTTCAGTGGTCAGACAGTTTCTTAACTTCTTTAAGGAATGTTCCATTGCATGGCAGAACTAAAGCTATCTTTTGAGGCCGCGGTACCGGATACACCGAGGACGGAGCATTGTTGAAGCAGTTAACGAGTAGAACAGCAAAAGCAAAGGAAAAAGAAGCCTGGCTAGATCCGGCTAGCCGTCCCGGAAAACCGAACAAATTAAAGCAAACAAAGACGCGCTCTTGCCTCTCACGTACCATCGTCTGCTGATGCTATCGTTCGACTTATTCTCTGATGTGGCCTAGCCATGCTTCCAGGATGTCGATGTAAGTATGTTCATCCTTTTTTCTACTAGATTCATACTACATAGCTCAGTCACTCGAACAGCACGATGACTCACAATTGAAATGGTCTTGTTCGCATAACAAGCGTTACTACTGACTAGCTTTCAGATAAGCCGAATTGTCCAACGTAATCGGCCACGAAGCATAGCGCAAAGGACCACTATTTTGAGATTCGGCAGAAACCAGCTCGGTTGTGTATGTCCCTTGATTTTCATCTATATATTCAGGCTGACGTATGTAGCCCAGTGCCACGATATGAAGATTTTGCACCCGATCTGTGACATGTGAGGTGTACTGAGATGGTCGCTTCTAAAACTAGGTAGGCCCGTCTTAATCGTCGTTACGAAAAGGGACAATTCCGCTGATTCGGACTTGACCTGAAAAGAACTGCCATGGGGAGGGCTCAGTTCTTTCTCCATAGACAAGCTCCCTGGCGTTTGCTCCTAATGTCAGCGTTGGCAGAGCCCAGTCCATGATCTGGATTCTGAGAACCCGAACATCGTGTGATGGGACGTCTCGATGCGAGTCCTTCCCATTGACTGTACCTTCAATGTTCGATGAATTGATTTTTGGTCTCGGACCTTCCCTTCCATGGACTAATCTCATTCATTAGGCATCCCTGATCTCCGCACTTGAAATTTGACCCTTGATTTAATTATCAACGGTGTAACCTAGCGGGCCTAGGTTCGATGCGGGCTCGCATATCTTCTCAGTTAGTATTCAATTGATGTGTACCTTGATTGTCCGATGTTGAGCACTGGGCTGACGGTCCTTCGTTAGCATCATATCTGACATACAGGATAGCAATCTCAACACGCTGGAATCGGATATCATCAGACAGACCGGTCTAAGCTTCTGTGGTGCATCGAGTTCAGTAATGTCGACGCGCCTTGAGATCTGTCCAAGGCTGCGAAGACTTCTAGTAGAAGGGATTTATGCCAAGGTCCCAATACACTTGGTGGGAATTCGGTTGCTATCTAGTAGTACTGTCGGTAACTTCCCGAGACCATAATACTATACTGACCCGCCGCAGATGATGTTCGGTAGCTGATCCACATGTAAAAGAGTAGCTCGTGAGTCTATGCCCTGCAGTAATGTTGTTTTCTCACCCACTCTACGCGTTTCATAGGTGGATTCAATTGCGCACGAATCATCCCTTCGCTCGATGTAGCATTTCAGCTACGGCTAAGTTGGCAGCCAGTCGACTTGGGTACGATTGAGTCTTTTCTTTGATCTTCCAAGCGATGAGATGGATCCATTCGCTCCGAATATCTTATTTATTCTTTTCTTGTGGCACTTGCTTTTCGGAACGGTACGCCGTGCCCTGGTACGTGGTCATCGACTGCTTCGATATCTAGGCCTTCCTGATGAGTTATCATAGCGCGCTTAATTGCCTCGTGTACGGACCGCGGACCCACAACGATCGTCTGACCCCGACATCTCTCGCTTTTCCATCAACCAACGCTATCGGCGCAATTTCACCACCATCGTAAGCATCGTCCTCCGTGTATAACTTTGCGATGTTACCGATCTGGTTTTGTCCCGATAGCAGATGGCCGAGGCGGCTCCATTTTATGCATCAGGGAGGTTTGATGAAGCCAATCACGAGCGAGCATACTTGAGCAGTGACGATAGTGGCCTGCACGGGACTGATTATACGGAAACTTCCCCGACGAGTGACGGTGGAGACGACGATGTAGACAAAGATGAAGACGTAGGATTGCAGGCAGCCCTAGCTGCGTCCAAGTCGGAAATGGAGAATGATCTTCGACGAGATGAGCCATCGAGGCGTCCAAGGATGCGGATCAAGATGTGAAATTAAAGCTGGACACTGAAAGATCGATAGAGATCTCTCTGCGGCAGGAAAGGACTTTCAAGGAGATGCGAAAAGCCCAAGAGGAGGGCCTTGGTCGCTTCCCCGGGGAGTCGTCTTCGGACACATCTTTGGATCGGCCGAGTTCTGCTTCATCTGTGGCAACCTTATCAAATGGCGAGACCGCATCGCGTGCACGGCATGATCCTTTCCTTTCCCCTCCCGCTTCCCTCACTTTCACCCCCAACGAGACTATTCCTCCCTCATTCAGTTTTATAGGGACGAATGTTGAAGTGCCGATAGGTGGTGATTTAGTATCTACGGTCACAGATATTGATATCAGCGCATATCCATTCCTTCCTGAATCTCTTTTCCCACATTCTACGAATTTACAGCTACTCGACGAAAAAAACAACCCTGCATACGTCTTTAGACATGGTCAGAGAACCTCCAGCTCGACGACTCCGCCACAATTGTGGAGCCTGCCTCTAATTCATTTTCTCTCTAACGTTCGTCCTGATGTATTCCACCCAAATTCCACCCGGAAGATGCTGTTCCGTTCCTAGACGTTCCATTACGAACGAGATGTTTTATCTCGAGGGATTCATACAATTCCCATACAAACTGTGGGGATTACAGAACCGGTAAAAATACATGTGCGGGTGGAAAATAAGCTTGGACGAGCATCCCACCTGCAGCGCAAAGTAACACTTCGCTCTCCTTGCTCGGGATCTTCTGTCTATGCAGTCAGCTCTACCGCTTCTGCAATTGGAGACGTTTCATGCCCAGAGATAGCACCAAGTACGACAAGACTCCCTCCCACGTGCAACCGGTGTCATGAGCGTGCTTTTTCTACGCGAACTGCTGATATGACTTACGTCTCAGACTCGACAACATTAAATGCATCTATTCAAGGGGAAACTGGTGCAGAGCGATCATCTCTGCATATCGGCATCCGGTCTCACGGTTCCGATGATAAAGCTGCCAGCCTATTTACACGCTTGGCAGTTCCACCATCGCTCGTCCCTCACAAGACATCATCTCTGCCGAGTCGCAACTTCTTGGCGAGCGATCTCCTAGCTGACATTGAACCTCGAATTTCCCTCCAGCTGTTCAAGACAACGACGCAACCTCTGTTCTTTGACGAATGCTTATGCATCAGTTGTGGCGCGATATTTGTATGTTAATTATATCTCTCGTCGATCCATTGCTGACAGATAATCCCTTTAGGTACACAATTTACTGCGGAACATCCCTATGACGCAAAATACCTTGCCATCTGCTCTTCATGGAAGTCTCGCATGTTACTGTGAGAGCTGCGGTGTTGACTTTTGCCATGGATGCCGGCGGCCGCAAAACCAGGGTGAGAAGCCAGATACCTGCCGACCTTGCATCGCCATCGCTATTTTCCGGATAATCAGTCTCATCAACGTCGACTCGCTCCTCAGACTCGGTGGTCCTGAACGTGTCTATGAATTAATTGTTCACGACGAATATAAAGCGACAACAGGTAGCAAACGCGTGTCCACCATGGTAGCTTACTTGAATCATTCGACACATATGAATCATTACTATGTCTCGCGCCTCATCAATCTGTCGCTCCTTCCTGTGTTCTTCAAGTATCTCCTTAAACGTCCTCCCAAATCGTGAATAGATACCCTAGCGACTGAAGACCTATACCATCAGATGCTTGTATTTCTCAGGATATCTCTCGATGTGGGACGGGAGAAATTCTTCTTCAGCAACGTGGTCGGCTGGTCTAGCATAGAGGCTTGTATGAAATAATTCAAGACACTAGGGAAATCACTTGGGACAACGCGGTGCCGGTTGGGTCCTTTGCTGACATCATCGAGGATATCTCCGCGGGTGATTTCATGAAGGAAGCCGAGGACTATATGTCTCGGTCTCAACATCTTTTTGATCATCTCAGTGATCATGGGAGCCACGTCAAATACCTATTCGAGGACGCTGATAGGCTGCATACGACAGATGATAGTGGGAAAGCAGTCAGTACTCAACGCTCAAATAGCGACTAGTACTGTACCGTGTATGACTCTGTTGGGAACATTCGTATCGCGCTGTTTTCTAAGCGTCGCGTCAGGTGTCAATGAGACGTTCGAGGGCGTTATTTGCTACGTTCGTCATATTTGTTGGACGCTCTTTCGGACTCAATGCAAATTAAGATTGGAGCTCTTGTGGGGTAATTTGAAGGGAAAGAAGCACGGATTTGGACAATGTCTAGAATATAAGAGTGGAGCAGACAAGGTTCTAAGCGCCGCAAAGGTACCGCTTACTGACGCCGTTCATCCAGGGCCATGGCAATCAGGATGAAAGTTACACCTTCGAATCCTACAAATTTTAAGTTCTGAGCAGATTATCAGTCCTTCTCCTCGTGCCGAGCTCTGACCGAGTCTTGATCCAGAGACCCCACGGCCCCCTCCACCCCCGCATTCCCCACAGTTCATCTTCATATTCCTATTACACAAAATTCTTCTGATCATTCTAAATATACCACCACCCTGAAAGATGCCTCCGAAGATGGGAATCATGGGTTGGATCCGCGTAACAGAGCTGTACTAAGCCTGTAGATACCGCCCGTGCAACGGTGACGATGCAAACGGAATAAACATTGTTCAACTGTATCGTCCAAAATGCTTCCAGAATCAAGACAGCTGTGCAATTAGCCTTGAGGAGAGGACTGGTGACTTTCCGAGTTCGCTGCTCTGTGGAAAGGCAATTCAGAGACAGCCTCTCACATTGAGAAGGACTACTTTGTCCTTATTTTGAGACTTCTTTGTTCTAGCTGGACCACTGGTTACATCGATTCCATTCCTCCTCGAGCCACCGAGGTCATTAAGTTGGAACTGTATCGCGGGGTTCGCTAGGCAAATGGGTGTGATCATCTTGCTTGTCAAGGTCTCTCAAGGTCTAATTTTTCGCTTACCAAGCCAAAAGCTGCACGTGATCTCAGGCTAGCATCATTTCCAGACGTTGTACTTCAGCCTGTGTTCTTTCTTCGACGTCCACAACCAAAATGATATTGCTACTATCTTGGACCCAATGGATCTCAGCATGTTAATGAACATTCTTCATCAATGTAATGTATGGCGTATCTGCTGAAATGGGATCGTCAAGAAGAGGGTATTTTTCGGACACCATGAGTTCAATCGTATTGATTGAATTGATTCTTGAATGTTGAAGAGACCTGCTTTGGAGGTCGTTCCATTGTGGTTCTCTCCAGCTGTGACGACGTATCTTCTGAAGAAATGTCAAGAACTGCCCCGTGTAAAGTAATGTGTTAGCCGAGGTCAGTGAGATCGATGATGTCCTCTTGATGTCTTCTCTCTGAATATGTTCTCGGATATTGGTAAGTAGTGTATCGGTGTTGGATGAAATGACATTGTCGTACTCGGAACAATGCGCAAAGAAAACTGTATGAACACCGCTGAAGCAAGGTATCAATGTCGTCAACCGACGACCGCTAGTAGTGCAAAGGTGAGCTACAAACAAGCGGACAACTACGGAAAGGTTGCTGGAACATGCACGTGAGTATCGGGATACGGGCCGCGCCCAACGCTCCCAAGGTCTTCCTCTAGAGTGTTTGGTATAAGTCTTAGCGAAAACGGTCCATAATTTCAATCAGTAGCCCTTTATCATTCCGTACCTGTACCTGAGAATGTGAGCAATGAGGCCACAATCAGCTCTATGCTATCCGATGCGGAATAGAAAACGTGTTGGTCCAAGGGAATACCAGTGGTATGTGGCACCTCCTTTCCGCGACTCGGACCAGTCCGATGTTTCGCGTGTGCTACATCTATCGTTATTATTTTGGCTATTACACGTTTTGCGCTAGCGACTTGGCGAATATATTCAAATTAAGTACCTATGTGGCTCATACCAGATACTCGGAAAAATGTTCCGCTCGATCGGTAGCTAGCTGAGCGCGGTGATGGGAATCGGATTTGTTTTAAAAACCAATCGGTCCTTTTTTCTTAAGCTGGACAGGATGTCGCGCTAGCAATTACTATGGGCACGTTATCGCGTATCGCTAGTAATATGAATTGTGGCGCTGCAGATATCGTGGTAAGTCTCCGGAAACGCTCATCCAAGGGAGGTAAGAATAATCGCCGTGGCGTTTGGCAATCTTATCAGACCACTTGAATTGTGGAGCTGCAAGACTGGAACTAGCATAGATCAGACGGGGCGCTGTAGAGAATTAGTATCATAGTAACATCCAGGACTATTACCATAGTAATTATGGAGCCATCCTAGGGACGAGAATGCCGCGCTCTTCACTAGGGTTGCTTCACATCCAAGAGATCAAAGGGTCATGTCAAGCCCGAATTCCGAGTACGATCCGAAGGCCAAGCATTGAGAATCAGTCCTTGATCAAAGATTTCTTCCCTTCATACCATAATGTCGGGAATGAATAGATCATCCATCACGGGAAGGGATCGTGGCCCCGGATCGAATGGAAGGCGCGATGTTTATTTACGGCATTTACCGCCATGAGCTCATGGTTTCTTTGGACTCGTCATGGCGTTTTGTCATATGCAGGGACGGTTTTCGAAATATATGTCCAGAGACGGAACAGGTACAAGAAGTAATCCTCATCTTATTCCGTGCTTGGATGAAAAGCGATTACACATTGAGCTAACTACAGATATAAGACTCTAAGTACACATACAGGCCATTTATGTCGAGTTCAGGACATGGGGAATAAACATATAATATACGATGAAAGCAGCAAAACAAGGATCACAAAGCAATCATGATGACGATGGTCAGCGTTCAGACAATGGTCAATGTTCAAAAGGTAACTATGGAGGGCGATAGTTGAAAGAATGTGTAATATGCACGGTGTGGAGTAAGAGATCTGATGGCGTGAAAGTGCTGATTCCGCTCCTTTATCCGAAAGGACACCCCGGGGCGTGGGTGCCTCTCCACCCACAATGACAGCATTGGGGCTCGCTAACTCCGCGACCGTTAGACGTCGGCGCTGACGTGCTTGAGGATGAGCTATTATGTGAATATTTGTGTCTGAATTGATGGCAGGCCACGGAGGATGATGATGGGATGCACATTGATGAGTGCGAGGGAGAAAGTAATGTTGACTTAAGTACGAGTTGGGGAGCTTGGGTGAGGAAAAGTATTGGCGACGTGCTGGCCTTTTATCAGTTCCAGGTGCGCCCAATGGTTTTGCACATATGCAGCTGACTGACCATATATCGGTAAGAATAGTTAGGAATCTCTTCCCAATTATGCCCGAACGGATCAACAAGTAAGACGAATTGGTAGATCAAACCATTGTGGCGTCTGGACCTTTTTAGGATTCTTCCATCACATAAGCGGTGAATAGTTTGCAGCTTGATTCGACTCGTACCCTCCAAGTCGAGCCATAATCGATGGGATATGAAATGCGAATTAAAATAGCTTCGACGACGCACAAGATTCGATTTCACAGGTACCGGACGTAATAACGACGAGAATAGACGAGTAAGTACGTCCTTGTTCACAGCCAGAGCCAGAATATCTTCTCGTCGTGATTTATACACGAAAGCCGCAATTGTAGTATTGGGCCAGTATATTGCGAAGTAACCGAAGCAAAAGTACGCTTCACCTCTATTTATGGGACACATTCCGGAGAATCCACACGTAGAATATGTCATGCCACACATTAAGAGTCGGGCCGATTTCATTCGGAACCTCAGATTCTCCTGGACATTAGCTGAAGATGAAAGTAACAAGCTATGAACGCCGTGACTCGTTGACCAAATTTTTCGTTATGTCACGTGGTTACTTGGTGCACTGCCCCCAGGGCCATCGCCGCTCAAGCGCTCAACTTTGGATTGCTGCGTGTCATGCCCGACATTCACAGAGAGGCAAAGTCCCTCGAGTCGAAGGTGTGTCAACCCATGATGAACCCGCTTTACAGATAACCCTTACACAATTTGCTAGTATTTCATTTCCGAGCGACAGGAAGTTCTATGTAGTATGCAGAGCGTGACAACAGAATACAGATCAGCCCTGACAAGTCGATGGCTATTGCAGCTCCTTAGATAATATCTCACCACAAATTAGGTCTGAAAACTCACAACTTGTGCTGATTATTCTATTATCTCCGAGATTATATTTTGACACGCGTTTCAATTCAGCGAAGGATCAGAAGAGCCTTTTCGCAGCCTTCCAGGGACTTGTTATCTCCGCCTGGTTGCTTCTCCTCTAACGTTTCAAAGTCACACCTCAGGGCAGCACCATAAACGTGTAATTTTAAGGTCGTTCTGCGGCCTTCTATCTCGCTTTTATTAGGTGTCTTCCAGTGAATAAATTACAACCTTTAATGAGGCGAAGCGGCAGAAGTCTTCCGATGGTACGGTATGTTCTAGCACGTGTGTTGTTTTATTATTATTTTCACTACTCGACGTCCTTACTGAGAGTACTTTGTCCTAGGGCTTCTTCTGAACTGAAGATTACTCCGCAGCCAATCACGTTGTCCCTTTGAGCCGATGTGATGTCTTCTATCTTGTAACATACAGGTAAGTGGCCCGTACTCGCAGCAACTCATTCATGAGCTTCTCCGTCTTCGCGTTTTGGAGAGGTCTCAGCGAATTACTGGTGAAAGTAACCTTTACATCGGTGGGTCCCTTCTTATTCTGACTTTCTCTTTAATCTTAAATTCGGCCTCTGGAAGTTCAGCCCGAGTCTTTAGGTGAACCGTATCCACGGTGAGTGCAGTTGGTTGATGCAGACGTCGTTATCAGGTAAGGGTCGCGAATTAAAGGTCACTAATATATGGTCATTATAGCAGAAAATTAACGGTCATGCAAAATAGTGTCGGAAGGATTCAAAAGTTAAGCAAGTGGTGGGATGACTTCGACAGTGTCTACGCAATCGTCTGCTCGCAATACGTATCCTGGTACCATCCGTGCAAATTGTAATCGTCAAGTAAGTGACCGACAGTCGAAATCTTCCATGTTGATGCAGAGTAGGATGACGCTATTGCTGTTGTCACTGGGTAATAGTAAATCTAAATTTCCAATGAATGGCTGAATTTTGATGAGTGAGTTTTTGGTATGACGCTGTTCTCCAACGGATGACGTTTACTCCGTCATACCTAGAACTTGCAAGATAAAGATTCGTCGGCGGCTTTCCGGGACTCGGAATTACTTACCTTGAAGGTTTTTTTTTTGAAGGTCTTCTGGGCGAATTGATGGTCCGCGAGCGGCGGACAAGGTCGCTTCTTTAGACATTTCTCGGCTTTTATTACGGCTTGCCTATCTTCCCCGAACTGCCCACCACAAGCACCTGTCTGTATTGCTGTCAAACGTGGCCTCGACTTGTGACTAATAGTTATAACCACCTCCCCGGTTTTGTTGTCATCACAAAAAATTTTCCGCCTTAAGACAAGTTGACCTGTGCTTTAATGCCCAGACGTAGTCTTCAATTTGGATTTATCTGTCTCGGCGCATTCACCCTCCCGGATGATTGACTTTCATGTGTACCTTCGCTTCTTCATTCACTCGGAACTACCGGATTATTCTTATAAAAATAAATGATTCTCTTCGGCTTCGTTTTACCAGGGCTCTCTGGATAGCCGCGACTGTGCTGCCAGGACCTTAGAAACCCTCCCCTCCCCTGCCCTTCCCACCAACAATTTTCACTATTGACGGCCTAGACTCTGAGTCAGTCTAAATCTTATGTACCATTGTTCAGTCTCGACCAATCACCAGTTATCTCGGACCTTTTGGACGCACGCTACATGTAAAACCTTCTTACTGAAGAAGACCCGAAAACAAGGTATTCTTGATGAATTGGCGAAGGGCCATACTGAAGTACGTCGATGTAAACCGACTCAAGAACGATCGAACACCATGAACAATCGACAACGGTAGGAAGGGTGCAGCGCAGCATGCTCCTGCAAGTCCCTGCACGAAGCTGTCAACCAACAACCATAGCAAGTGTTGAATTCAAAATCGACAAGATATTTCGAAGAGCGTCAGGTCTTGGATTTTTCTGTGGATAAGTGCAGTTCTAAGCTGTCGCTATTACCCACTTTATAGTCTATAACTGAAGGGTGGAACTAGATTTTTTCCTTCACTTTTGAATAAACTAATGGTACCGTTTTCACAGGAGGGTGCGATATGGTGTATGTATTCCAGTCGAAGTTTTATTTTGGGCAGGATGCACTGCACTGGCGCATAAAAGCACTGAAAGCGGCCGCAGACTCAGAAAATTCACTTGAAGGCCCGAGGCCCAGGGGGTGAACACTGAAGTCTTCGGATTCGGATTCGGTCCGACATCAAACCTGCAGGAATCCGCAGGGGTGATAATTCCAGGAATACGTGGTAACACATGTGCAGAAGAGGGGTCAGATACGGGAGATTTACGGTGATGATGGGAGTAACATGAATAATAAGGTTGAGTTTGAAGGCAGTCGCTCGGTATCTGATTGTCTGACAAATCACCCAAAACACCGAGGAAATTCTGGCTTTTTCACAGACCGCTACGGATGAAGATCCGGTTCCTGATACGGAAGGTTGCATGAATAGTTTTCTGATACCGCATTTTGTCTAGTAGCCGGGCTTGGATCGTTAGTTCCGGCAGAGTCGAGAAGAAGAAGGGACGCCTATTACGTTGCCAAAAATACGACTTGGCTATGTTGATTTATCATTGCCTCCGTCTCGTTTGACAATGTTCCGCAGTCTGAGGAAATGTAATACAGAGAAATGGCCTGTACAAACCAGCCGTGTCATTCATCCAATCTATACCTATGCCTAAGAAGGTGTAATGTGTTCGATTAAGTGATATAAAAGCAAAGTAAAACAACGGTATCGGTCGCCAAAGAAGGAGCAACGAGGAGGACTTATAATGCATAGCGAAAACCGACATATAGAGCTATGTCATACCTCATATCTTACCTTCAAGTTGACACCTTCTCTACTGATTACCGAGATGGATTAAGTCTCGTGGCCTTATTGATCTCTGATAAAGGCGCCGTTTCCCCCGCGAAAGTCGGCAAGCCGTTTCTGCGATCTGAACACGCTTTCAAGGAGCGGTGTCTACATCTCAAAGACGAGGTTTCATGATCACTAGTTTAAATATTCATGATGGAAACAAACTGGATCATTCATCCAAATGATATTCAAAGAGAATCACGCAAAGAAGAACGTATATGATGGCGGCAGTATGTGCATATACTTTGTAGAAGAGATCAGCTGATGGTTGCAAACGGAAGGCTCAAGGCTAGCAACGTATAAACTCGGGTCTACATCGTGCAGGCCACATGAATTACGAAAATGAAGCCAAGAGTCGGATTGTGGATGAACGGGGCGCAGGGAAATGAATCCTAGGGTAAGATTCTGTATTATATTCCTCCGTAAACTGAGAGAATACGAGGTGAAGTGAATGAAACCAGACGTCGCGTATGAACCTCTGGTCCAAGTACGGCAGCCCACTATGCAGAGGAAACTAATCGAACATTGTACCAAAAGCTGGCAGCGGATTTACTGCATTTTGTATCCAACACGACGTGACTGTTTACGTCTTCCTACACCTCATCGATAAAGATGAGGTGCCATGGCTTGGCAGCGCGGCAATAAATACGCGCCGAGACTGGAAACAAGCTGGAAAACCAATCGTCATTGGTGACCTAAAGCAGGACCAAGGCACATCAAGGTAGATATAAAGATGTAAGTGCCAATTTCCGCTGTCACAGAACGTAATTACAGACCAGTAACAGAAAAGCATCATCGTGGTCGGTAGATCGCTTGAGGTTGCACCTGTCCTGTAGCCCTGGCCTCTCGGGCCGGCGTACAGAGCCGGTCCGGTTTCCCCAGACTCAACTCCGGGTCGAAACTTAGGCTTTTACACCTTGGCCATTTTCGTTACTGCCTCCTACTAGTTACAGGCCACCCATCACGCATTGTCGCAAGATTGTCTATGGCTGAATACATGCTCGCGGAGGATTACACCCTATGTAATTATCGATACTCAGGTTAGCCATGTGTAGACTCGACGAGCTAAGGAATACCCTTGATGCCCGAATTTGATAGAAACATGATGTAGAAGTCCCGCTGCATGAGTCACTATGAATCTCGTGATCTTAATTCGCCGAACTCCGTTTCTCTTTCCTCAGCCTGCACTAGGAAACCCATCTTTGCCGTGCTGTAATGTATCCATATGTTTCTTGACAGCTTTGAGAATGCTATCAATCTGTTTAAGAAACGAGCGCTCTTGATCCCTATGCTCTCAAATGTAAATCACTTCCGCCGGCTGGTGACAGCGGTGACATTCACGTACCGCCGGGCCTCCTGAAATTGAGCCTAAGCGGACAACTATGGCAGGACTCATCGGACGGGAGGCCACAGGTCTCTGTTGAGTATGTGACGGTCCTTTCCCCCACAGCGTCCCGTAGATGCAGCGGTTTTCTTTATTTTCCCATCTCCAAACCGTCCTTTATTGATCACTTGCTATTGTCACTGTACTAATGGATAACTACGCTTTACGTCTGTCACTCTGACTCCACCATACATTTTGGCTGCAGCTCATTGCAGACTTAGGTTCAAACAATCTGGCATAAAGGCGCCTCGGAGGAAAGGCATGCCCACAGCTATCAATACTTACTTCGTATGCGACTGTTCACGAGTTCAGAACTATACTATCTGCAGCTCCACAAGAAAAGAATCAGAACACTTCTTCTGCATCGACATGCTAGCCGCCCGAACCCGAGTTCTGGGCATGCGATGACTTCTTGTGGCGTCAAACACATTATACCTACGTGTCTTCTTCGTCACAGCATCATTCTGTCACAATTCATCTTTTATATCGGTCCTTCCTCACAGCTCGTCTACTTTGGAAGTACTGTCGTCGATTGAGAAGTGTAGCTCCTCCGTCAAATGCTCGAAGTCGAACTGACGCGAATCGAACCAGCGGGTGGGCTTCATCATCATCAAACATCATCAGGACCTGTGCCTGTACCTACAACGTTCAGATGATCGATTTATACAACGACGCTGGACGCTGGCATCAAATCGGTTTCCCCTCTGTTGGGCGTTCCGCGCTCCGAGGAAAGTATAGGGTTAAACGCTAACCCCCCAGACTATTACTTAGACGCCATTATCTGGAAATCTTCATCTTAAATCATTGGGACCGAGGTGCATGGGCGCGCCACCAGTGTTTGAAACTCATTGGACAAAGTCTCCACGACTGACATGGGACGATTTCATGTTGGACTAGTACACGAGGAGAATTTTCTACGCGAGCATCGAACACAGGCGCCACACTGAGTGAAAGATATCAGTAAAATAGACATGTAGCCTCGCTCACACGATCAGGGTTAATGAATATGTCAGTACGAAGGGATGCTTCGACAAACAAAAAAGAATTGTAACGGGCGCTTTAATTCCATAGTCCGTAAAACGGTACTTCTCTAAAGGATCACCGAAGGAAGCGAAGGACCTATATTTGTCATGCATCATCTCGATCCCCCATGTCAATTTCGAACCGGGCGCCAAGGGGAAGGAAGGTGCTGTCTGGCTCCATTGAGAATCGGGGTCGGAGCGCATAATGAAATCACCAAACCGGTAACCCAAGCATGGATTAGATCTGACCTAAATTCACCGGGGAACACATACTTTTGCAAGAATTTCAATGTATAAATAACATATGAGCGACGTACTTGTTACTTAGATCATGCATTCATGGCTGTTAGAACGTTGACTGTGAGTGATGTCATCGAGCACAACCAATGACGTGGGTCGTGACTCCCGCGATTTGCGAACCTCCGATGACAGATGGGTACACCAGAATATACGGGCCGGGGACCCTAGTTGACGTGCATCTGCGGTCAGCCGCGCCACTGCTGTAAGGCGCTGAACAAATAGAATTGAATAAGAGAAGCGGTATCGAAGTAACGGAATGTACATCATTGCCGTTGAGATGACTTGAACTTGGTATCCGCATGAAGACTAGTCGGTAGTCAGCGACATCAAAGAAACAATTATATAGTCTATGAAAGGATAAAGCGGAAGCCAGCTTGAAGTTTGCAATGCCACAGCTAGAGCGACAGGGAAGATCGCTTGGTCAGATATCCAGAAAATATCATTAGCGCCCGTACAATAGAGAATTGGTTTGCTGAAGCCGATTTTCTATAGAGTTACGACACGCCGAAAGAATCGTGAATCCAGTAGTAGTCGCAGATGAGCACAAAGAGCTTGAATAACTATGAACGAGTCATGCCGCCCATACGAAAACCCAAACAGATACTGGAACCGTATCGCGGGGTTCGCTAGGCAAATGGGTGGTATAGTGCAAGGGTAAGCTACGAACAACCGGAGAGCTACGGAAAGGTTGCCGAAACGTGCACGTGACTGGCGGGATGCGGGCCGCACCCAACGCTCCCATGTGCCCCCCTTTACAACCAGGCGATGCCCCCGCATCGCCGTCGCCCTACTGCATCCAAGAAAAAGCAAAAAGAACAAAACCTCATCTTCTGAACCAGCCTAGGTCCTCCAAAGCATCCCGCAAACGAAACAAACGGGGATCACCAGTCCAGTCCAATGAAGAAACTTGCGTCGTAAAGGTATTGACTCGGCGCAATGGTGCAGACAACCGAGATAACTGTCGAGTAAAGTGCTGATGTACTGGCACTTGATACCTGGATCGGCTACGTCCTGTACTACGCCGTTGCTGAATGGAATTGCGCTTCGAGCGATGTTGTAACGATGCGAACGGTTTCTGAGCACCCGAAGAGAGACATGAAATATCCCTTGGTGGAGGCACTGAAGAGACAAGAGGCTCGACCGAATGGATAGGGATGGAGGAAACATCATCTGCCCAGCTGAAAGGCTCCGACTTCGTGAACAATAAATCGGTCGGGTTCGAGTCGTCATGTAATTCTTTACCAACCGCAGCGTCAGCGAAACGACGCGTAGGGGATCCGACCGTGACGGCGACGTCGACGAGATCCTTCTGACCAGCTCGACAAACACCTGAGTCTGCGTGTCCTGCATCAATCCAACTTGCCCTCTCCTTCGCGGTACCGTCCTTCCTCCCTGCTGAACAACCCTCAAAAAATAACTCCAGTGCTGTCCCCTCTGACTCGAGCCGTCCTTCTGCTAATCCGTCATGGTATCCGGCTTTCTTCCCTTCACTGAGACCAGCATCCTTCCCGCGTCGAAACGCCTCGTCGACAACCTCAGCACCCTCCTGCATGCTTGCCAAAATCTCGGCCTCTGCTTGAGTTCGTCTCCCTGCGCTACACTCTCCTTCAAGCCGATGCCCATCTGCCGTAAGCCTCGCAATGGCAGCGTCGTAGCCTTGTTGATACCCAGCGTGTTCCATTTCCCTCGCTGCCTCGAAATGACCGTCGTCCTCGCCTAAACGATATGCATGCCTCCAGAATCGTGTCAACGCCTCCTTCAAGTCCTCTCCAGCTTCCTGCGCGTCATCTAGCTCCTTCAAAGCCTGCGAGAATGTAAAAAGCGACTTTGGTGCTGCATAAGAGCTGGTATCGTCCATCGCGTCGTGTTCTTGCTGAGGAATAGAGTCGGTAGCCGTCGTCGCGGCCCCGGATTTCTTCTTCGACTTCTTTTTCTTCTTCTTCGAGGTGGTAGAGTCCACGGGCAGCAACTGAGCCGCAGATAGAGTAACGTCGTCGGCAGTAGTGGCCATCGTTGTAGAGTATCAAGTGGAGAGTGTAGAGTGTAGAGACAGCGGATTTGAGAGTGAAAAAAAAAAGGACAACGGTGAGAGCTGGCACGAAAAGCTGAGTCCGAAAGGGTGTCGTCGAATCACACTCTCATCACCATATGGAACCGTATCGCGGGGTTCGCTAGGCAAATGGGTGGTATAGTGCAAGGGTAAGCTACGAACAACCGGAGAGCTACGGAAAGGTTGCCGAAACGTGCACGTGACTGGCGGGATGCGGGCCGCACCCAACGCTCCCAATACCTTGAGTGTGAAAGAAGACGCAGCTGGAATGAGTAAAACCGGAGCGGAGGCGGATAAGGTAATCCAAAAGTCGCGGTTGTGGCGTGAGAGGGTGGTTTTTTCCCGCGATCGTCCACATCCCATTTATGTTTCTGTCATGTGGACACGGACCGATATCTATTCTCTCCTTCGCGTGCTGCTCGAATTTCCCGTTGTATTTCTTTCGAAGCCGTGCATCATGCTGAGCGCGTACGTTTGAAATCTCCCTGTCGAATACAATGTTGGTCCTTGGACCTATGTTGGACCACAGTCCACGAGACCATCAAGGCTGGTACTCAGATCGAGAAGCTACTGCCTCAGAAAACACGCCTTTCCGTGTGTTTCTATGACCGGAGTTGTGTCGGTCGATGCTTTGGTGCCAACAGAGGAAATTGTCTCTCGCTGAAAATCGCTTACGCGGAGGGCAACTACCAAGCACCGGTTGGATGCTACCATGCGTCTCGTATTCTCACCATAGACTGTGCTCCGCAGAAGTTTCACGTCCAGACATTGCAGGAACTTTCTCGTGGCGTGTGGCTTGTGAAGAACAGGGTACTCGTGTACCTACGGCTGATTTAGTCCAATGCAATGTCTCTGTATTATTCACCTAGGAATCAACTTACTAGCTTCCGGATAATGGAAAGCCACAGTTGGTACTCTAAGCAAATCGAATTTGACAAGACAGCACATCGTTCTGATACCGTTATCGTACAATGACTTGATGGGACATTGAGGATAGACGTGACTCTGACGTACTTATGTCCATCGACCTCATTAGAAGGCGGTTAAAAACTTGTCTTTCCAGCCGTATCATTCATTCTCGGTTCCCATACCTGCCTTCCACGTGTCGGGGCCCTGCATAGTTTTGATGAGCACTTGATTAACAGCCGCGCATTAAACATCAGACCCACCACTCTGTTGTTCAACCTCCGATACTTGACCCGTCGCGTAAACCACTCCTTTGCCGTCTGGCCCGACTCGAAGTTTTTCCCCGGAGTATTGCGGACTGCTTCCGTGATCAGAGGACTGTCCTCAACTAATGCACGAAGGACGACCGAGTTGCCTGGTCTGGTGAAGAAGACTAACGACCATCTGTCGAGATGGGACTGAGGACCTGGAGGTGGGCTGCGAAGGGTTTAGTTACGAAGGGAATTGAGGTGCGTCGTACTTACAGGACTCTGTGCAAATTCGAGCGGAGGATACCGCCACTGAATAACGAGAGGGCGTCGCCGACATTGCATATCGCGTGCCCTGGGATTGGCTTCAACCGTCTCAGCGAAAAATACTGAAGTAAAGCGTTTCTTGACTTACTTTAACATACTGCCACTCCTTGTACCCCGGTGGAAGGACCTGTAATCCACCCAGTCTGTTATGCAGAAAGCTCAGAGAACCAAAGTCCGTATGGGCCCCAATCGCCATCCGGTCGGAAGCGTATCCCGGGGGATTCTTCGTCGTTCGTGTTTCGCTTCCACTGTACTCATCTTTGGGGTGAAGATTCGTCAACATGCCTTTCGGTAGCCCGAGTTTATCATTGAGGATCTCCAGGATCGTATCGTTTACTTGCGCCGACTTGGTAACAAAGGGAGTGATTGTAGATTCCATTCTCTCGTTTACGGTAGATGGATAGGTGCGATGGATGACGTTGGGGTAAGCGAGCGCATCATCCTTTGAGACGTTGATGTACTCTATGGTGTCTTGCTGCCCTGATGCGTCGACGGCGGTACTGCCCGCGGCTTTGTATCTGATTGAAAAATAAGTGTGATGAGATACACCGAAAGAAAGTAGCTAACCCGAAGGATCTACCGTCGTCGCCTGATCCGTACTTCATCTTCTCCTCAAGAGGTAGTCTCATCGTCTCTTCCCCCATGTCGAACATACGGCTGGCCTCTTCTTCGACGCCGTGATTCTTCAGGCTGTGCTTATCAGCGGTAGGATATAGGAAGGCTTCATGGAGAGGCGTACTACCAAAAACCGAGCTTTCGAGCGGCTTCCCACAGCCTCTCTGTCTCGCCTGCATCACCCTCCTGGAGTAGCTGGTAGTCGATAATGAGGAGAGGATGAGTAGGGACGTCGTCTGGGAACAAGGGAGATAGCATGTTTAGATGGGAGATGAGAGGGGCCGTAAGTCTTTTAAAAGACGCTCCTTTCCCATGATGTAGTGGTCACAAGCCTGTTTGAAATGGAATAAATTAAGACCATGGGCCGAAGGCGAAGTCGACACTATGGAGTCCATGATACTGTTCAAAGTCCATGGATAGCCGAAAAAAGGTGTATTCACTGCAGAGGTTAGTGCATTTTCAATTGCCTAAAATGGGACCTTAAATGGTTTCGATTTCAGCTTCAGTTTTTACGCCATTGTTTTGCACGCTGTAAAACGAAAAGGTACCTTAAGTCCATTGTTCCATAGGGGGAAAAATTTTTCATACCGTTTTATTGATGGCATTTTCAGGGCTGAGAAAGGCATCGCTAAATCAAAACCTTTTAAGGTTTCGTTTTTTACCAGCTAAAATGCACGAGTCTCCGCTGTGATTGATCCAGTTGGATACACCTTCAGAATAAATATGTCACATATCCCAGAATCTCCGTATTCCGTGTGGAACTACACAACACGAAAGCCAGACGAGTCCTTCGTAATCCTATGTGGTCGTTGTTAAAAGGAGAGCCAGATGTTGCGGCAGAAAGGACCAGGCTAGAGTCGAACACAGGTACGGAATGCTTAAGGAGACCAGATAAAGTGCGAAGCAAGGAGTAGCTAGCGACGACGACGACCGTTCGGAGTTCATCGGCATTTCAGGTCCAAGTTCTGTAGTCCATGCGCTCTCAGGGTGGGAGACGTTCGTTATTTCCTACGCAACATCCTTTCAAGTTTCGTGAGAACATAAAGGAATTCAAACCGAGTTAATGTTACCGAGCGGAAGGAGCGTGGATCCAAAGAAACGCACTGTCCAAATCTCAGCTCAGTGGTCAGACAGTTTCTTGACTTCTTCGAGGAATGTGCGATTGCATGGCAGAACTGAAACTGTCCTTGCAGACTGTGATATCGAATGCACTCAGAGCGGAGCGTCGTTGAAGCAGTTAACGAGCGGAACAGCAAAGGCAAAGCAAAGAAAAAGCAAAAGCACCGAGCCGGCTCGGCCCGGCGAACCGTACAAATTGAAGCAAATAAAGACGCGCTCTTGCCTGTCACCCACCATCGTCTGCTGAAGCAATTGTTTGACTTATTCTCTGACGTCGCCTAGCCATTTTTCCAGGATGTACGCTCATTCTGTTTTTCTCTGGGCATGCGGTTTCCTTCCCGCTGGACGCCGTACCACCGCAAGAATCAATACGTTCCGCCTTAATACCTGGGTTTTCTAATATTCTGGGCCGTGCTAGAGACAAGGTTAGTCAATTACTACTGTCTTATTCTCACGGTACTCTTCGCTAACATATTCATATCCTCTTTGACTTTCTCTAGACAATGCTTTCCAGACCTTGACCTTTTTCCATCAGTGGCGCTAATACTATAGATCAGGCTCGCCTCTGACCGGATCTGTTCGTATTCCGACTGTTTTCTGAGCATATTTCAGGTATCGTGTAATTGATTTCCGTGGTCTTTACGCCGTGGCACGTGCGTGAGATTTCTTATTGCATCTGATCGAATTGAATTTATTTTCTTTCAGAACATAAATGCAGTTCTATTTTTTTCGTGCTACGTCTCATGATTGATCATCCGGCTGTTTGCGGTATAGGCAACTTTAAAGAGTGAGCCCATTTAACAGCATGACTTTCGGTGTTTCCTGAGATGTCGAACAAATGATCTCCTGTGCTGACCCCGAGGTGTTGGGTTCATGATAACAGAGATGGACGCCATGACCACTGACTTACACTTTTTGATGTAACAACCCACCAACCCACGAACCGCGTACCATATCGCCTCGGGACATGATGTCTTCCAGCGAAGACGGGTGCTTAGTATGTCCCTTGGTTTCCATCTATTTACTCAAGCGTCTGATGCGTGTAGTCCAGTGCTGCGTCACGAAGACCTTGCACCCTATCTGCGATACGTGAACTTTGAATTGTACGCTTCTAGAACTAGGTACTTACACCCGCCTTAATTTTATTTACGAAAAGAGACAATTCCGCTGATTCGGACATGATCACAAAAGGACTACCGTGTGGAGGGCTCAGTTCATGCGCCGTAGACCTGCTCGCCGACTTTTCCAGTCCTGATGTCAACGTTGGCAGAGCCCAGTCCATGATCTGGATTCTGCGAATCCGAACATCGTGTGATAGGAAGTCACGATGTGAGTCCTTCCTATTGACTGTACCTTCAATGTTCGATGGATGCATTTTTTGGTCCTGGGATCTTCCCTTTCGTGGACTAATCTCATTCACCAGGCATCCCTGATCCTCCGCACTTGAAGCTTGACCCTTGATTTAATTGTCAATGTTACCTTGTAAATAACCTCGCGGGCCTGGGTTCGACGCGGGCTCGCATGTCTTCTCACTTCATCAGGATTCAATTGGTGTGTACCTTAATGGTCCGATGTTGAGCACTAGTTGACAGCCCTTCGTTAGCATCCTATCTGTCATACGGGATAGCAATCTCTACACCCTGAGTCTAGATATCCTCCAAAGACAAGTCTGTGGTCATGAATGTCGACGGGTCCCGAGATCTACTCACGAGTGTGAAGGCTACTAGTAAATGGAGTTAGCGCCAAGGTCTCAAACCTCTTGGGGGGAATTCGGCTGCTATTGAGCAGTACTCCCGGTAACTTCGCGACAACATGTTACATGATCTCTATACTCACCGCTGCAGATGGTCTTTGGCAGCTGATCAAGGACTAGCTTGTGAGTCCATGCCATGCCATGCTATGTTTCCGCACTCGCTCTACCCGCTAAAAATTGGATTCAGTTGCGCACGGATCATCCCTTCGCTCGATGTACTGATTCAGCTACGGCTGACTTGGCAGCTAGTCAGCTTGGATTCGACTGATTCCTTCCTTTGCTCTTCTAGGCGATGTGATGTGTACATTTTCTCCGAATATCTTATCTGTTCTTTCCTTATGGTACTCAATTTTCGGAACGGTACAACGTGCCCTGGTATGTTGTCATCAACTCCTTCTTTGATATGGGAATTCCTGATGAGTTATCATAGCGCGCGCTTAATTGCTTCGTGTACGGACCGGGGACTCACAAGGATCATTCAAGCACGACGCTTCTCACTTTTCCTTCAACTAACACTATCGGCGCAATTTCACAACCGTTGTAAGTCTCGTTCTCCATGTATATCTTTGCGGGTTTACCGATCTGGCTTTGTCTCGGTAGCAGATGGCCGAGGCGGCTCCTGTGTACGCATCTGGGCGCTTCGATGAAGTCGATCACGAGGGAACCTCCTTGAGTAATGATGAAGCTAGTCTGCGCGAGACAGATTTTACGGAGACTTCTCTGATGAGTGACGGTGAAGACGAGAATGTAGACGAAGATGAAGACGTAGGACTGCAGGCAGCCCTAGCTGCATCCCAGTTGGAAATGGAGAATGTTCTTCGACAAGAGGAGCTGGAGTTTCAGAGAGCCGTCGAGGCGTTGAAGGATGCGGATCAGGATGTGAAATTGAAGTTGGACACTGAACGAGCGATAGAGATGCCCCTGGAGCAGGAAATGACTTTGAAGGAGATGCGGGAAGCCCTGGAGGAGCGCCTGGGTCGCTTCGCCGCAGAGTCGTCGTCGGACCCGTTTTTGGATCGGCCGAGTTCCCCTTCATCAGTGTCGACTGTATCAACTGGTGCTACTGAATCGCATTCACGGCATCATCCTTTGCTTTCTCCTCCCGCTTCTATCATTTTCAATGCCAACGAGACTATTCCTTCCGGATTCAATTCTCTGGGAGCGAAGACTGCAGTGCCGATAGGTAGTGATTCAGGACCTACGGTCGCCGATATTGATATCAGCGCATATTCTTTACTTCCTGAATCCCCTTTCACCAGTTCTACGGATTTGCAGCTCCCTGATGATAAAAACAATCTCGCATACGCCGTTGGACAGCCCAGATACCGCCGAGCCCAACGATTTCGCCGCAACCGCGGAGCCCTCCTCTAAGCCCCCTTCCATCGAACGTTCGTCCTGATGTTTTTCACCCCGAAGATGCTGTTCCGTTCCCAGGTGTCCCGAATATGGACCCCACCCCGGCGAAGCCCCATTACGAACGAGATGTTTTACCTCGAGGCATTCATACAATTATCATACAGACCGTGGGGGTTACAGAGCCAGTAAATATACCCGTGCGGGTGGAAAATGAGCCAGGACGAGGATCCCACCCACATCGCAAAATAGCACTTCGCTCCCCTTCCCCGAGTTCATCTATTCATCCAGTTAGCTCGCCTATTTCTGCAATTGGAGACGTTCCGTTTCCAGAGGTAGAACCAAGTACGAAAAGAGTTCGTACCGCATACAAACAGAGTCATGAGTGCGCCTTTTTTACGCGGAGTGCTCATATGACTTACGTCTCAAACTCGACAACATCAAATGCATCTATTCAGGGGGAAACTGGTGCAGAACCATCCTCTGTGCGTGTCGGCATGCGGTCTCATAGTTCTGATGATACAGCTGCTAACCTATTCACGCGCTTGGCTGTTCCTCCATCACTCGTCCTTTCCAAAATATCGTCCCTGCCAAGTCGTCACTTCTTGGCGAGCGATCTCCTAGCTGACATTGAACCTCGAATGTCCCTTCAGCTATTCAGGACAGCGACACGACCTCTATTCTCTGACCAATGCTTGTGCATCAGTTGTGGCACGATACTTCTATGTTAATTATATCTCTCGTCGATCTATCTCTTCTTATAGATACCCCTTCAGGCACACAATTTCGAGCAGAACGTCCTGGTGACGCGAATTACCATGCCATCTGCTCTTCATGGAAGTATGATATGTTATTGTGAGAGCTGCGGTGTTCGCTTCTGCCATGGATGCCGAGGGCCGCAGAATCAGTGTGAGAAGCCAGATAACTGCCGACCGCGCATCGCTACCCCTATTTTCCGGATAATCAGTCTCACCGACGTCGAGCTCCTCGGACTCGGGGGTCCCGAACGTGTCAATGAATTGTTCGCTACGAGTATAAAGCGACAACATGTAGCCAACGCGCTGTCCACGATTGTAGCTTACTTGAATCATTCGACACATATGCGGCATTACTATCTCTCGCACTTCATCAATTGGTCGCTCCTTCCTGTGATCTTTGAGTACCTCCTTGAACGTCCTCCGAAATTGTGGATTGAAACCCGAGCGACTGAAGATCTGTACCATCAGATGCTTGCATTTCTCATGATATCTATCGATGTGGGGAGTGGAGAAATTCTTCTTCAGCAACGTGGTCGGATCGTCCAGCATAAAGGCCTGTATGATATGATACAGGACACTGGGGAAATTACTTGGGATAACATGGCTCCGGTTAGGTCCTTTGCCGACATCATTGAGGATATCTACACGGGTGATTTCATGAAGGAAGCCGAGGACTATATGTCTCGGTCTCGACATCTTTTTGATCATCTGAGCGATCATGTGAACCACGTCAAACACCTATTCGAGGGATTTGATAGGCTGCGTATGACTGATGATAGTGGGAAAGCTGTCACCACTCGACACACCAACAGTGATGTAGTACTGTAGCGTGAATGGGAGGAATTTTCTCCTCGGAACATTCTTATCGTGCCATTTGTCGAGCATCATATCTGATGTCAATGAGACATTGGAAGGGCTTTATTTACTACGTTCGTCAAATTCGTAGCACGATCGTTCGGACTCGATGCAAATTAAAATTAGAGCTCTTATGGGGTAATTCGAAGGGAAAGAAGCGCGCGTTTGGACTATGCCTGGAATATAATCGTGGAGCATACAAGATCCTAAGCGCCGCAAAAGTACCGTTCACTGACGCCGTTTATCCAGGGCCATGGAAATCAGGGTGAAGGTTACTCCCCCCCTCCGTCTTGCAAATTTGAAGTTTTGCAGCTTGCCCTACGTAAACGGATTATCAGTCCTTCTCCCGTGCCGAGCTCTGATCGAGTCTTGATCATAGACCCACAACGCCCCCACCCCCACATTCCCCAGAGCTTATCCTTACATTCCTACTCCACCACATACTTCTGATTACTTAAGGGCACCGGCGCCATCGAATATGTCGTCCCAGATGAGCATCATTGCTTGGAGCCGCATACGAGAGAGCTGTAAGTCTGTAGATACCGACCGTGCAACGGTGTCGGGCAAGGGGAAGTTTGGCATGCAACGCCTCCTTTCCGCGACTCGGACGGGCACGATGTTTCGTAATCTATTGTTATTATTTTGGCTATTACACGTTTTGCACTAGCGACGCGGGGAATATATTCAAAGCAAGTACCCATGTGGCTCACACCAGGGACTCGGGAAATAAGTCCGCTCGACCGGTAGTTAGCTGAGTGCGGTGATGGGATCTGTTTTAAGGACCAATCGGTCCTTTTTCTTAAGCTGGACAAGATATCGCGCTGGTAATTACTATGGGCACGTTATCGCGTATCACTAGTGATATGCATTGTGGCGTTGCAGATATCGTGGTAAGTCTCCGGAAACGCTCATCAAAGGGAGGTAAGAATAATCGCCGTGGTGTTTGGCAGTCTTATCAGACCACTTGGATTGTGGAGTTGCAAGACTGGAACTAGCGTAGATTAGACGGGGCGCTGTAGAGGATTAGTATCATAGTAACGCCCAGGACTATTACCATAGTAATTACCGAGCCATCCTAGGAGGGCGAGAACACCGCGGCGCTCTTCGCGTAGAACAGATCCAAGAGGTCAAATTATTCTTTCGAGCCCGAATTCCGAGTAGGATCCGAAGGCCAAGCAATGAATTGAATCAGTCCTTGATCAGGTTTCTGTCCCTTCGTACCATAGAGTCGGGACTGAATAGATCATCCATGCAGGGGAGGGATCGAATGAAAGGCGCGATACTTATTTACGGCATTCGCCGCTATGAGCTCACGGGTTCATTGAACTTGTCACGCCTTCTGTCGTATGCAGGCACGGTTTTCGGAATATAGATCCAGAGATGGAACAGGTACAGGAAGCAATGCTCATCTTATCCCGTGCTTGGATGAAAAGCGATTACACATTTAACTAACTACATATATACACGTACAGCCATTTATGTCGAGTTTAGGACATGATGCAAAATAAACATATGATAGGCGATGAAAGCGACAAAACAAGGATCGCAAAGCAATTATGATGACGATGGTTAATGTTCAGAAGGTAACTATGGAGGGCGATGGCTGAAAGAACATTGATCATAAGTATGCACGGTGTCGGGTAAGAGATCTGATGGCGAAGTGGCTGGTAAGTGGCGACAAAAGAGAAGAGAAAAATAAAGTACATATGAACATGCTGATTCCTCTCCTTTACGCGAAAGGACACCCCGGGGCGTGGGTGCCTCTCCACCCGCAGTGACAGCATTGGGGCTCGCTGACTACGCGACCGTTAGACGTCGGCACCGATGTGCTCGAGGCTGCGTTATCGCACGAGGATTTACATGTGAATTGATAACAGGCCACGACGGAGGATGATGACGAGGTGCACATTGATGAGTGCGAGGGAGAAAGTAATGTTGATTGAAGTAGGAGTTGGTGAGCTTGGCTGGGGAAATTGTAGGCGACATGCTTGCCTTTTATCAGTTCCAGTGGCGCCCAGTGTATTTTAAAAGACCCAGCTGACTGGCCATATATCGGTAAGAATCAAGTAAGAATAGTTAGGCATCTCTTCCCACCCATGCCCGAACGGGTCAGCAAGTCAGACCAATTGGTAGATCAAGCCGGAGTTGCTACTAGACCTTTCTAGGAATCCCTATCACATTCACAAGACGCCGGAGAACAGTTTGCAGCATAATCCGTGCCCCCCAGGTCGAGCCGTATCCGATGGGATATGAGATGCGAATTTCAATAGGTTTGACGGGGCACAAGATTCGATGGTCCCGGACGTAATAATCACGAAAATAGACCAGCCAGTAGGTCCTCGACTCTTTGTTCGCAGCCAGAGCTAGCTTCCAATCGTGAGTTATCCAGGAAAGCGACAACTGTAGTATTGTACCAGCACATTGCGAAGTATCTGAGGCAAAATACACTTCGCCTCGATCCATGGCCCATGGGACACTATCTGGAGAATCCACATGTAGAATATATCATGCGGCACATCAGCAGTTGAACGGATTTCACTCGGAACCCCAGATCCTCCTGGACATTAGATGAAGATGAAGGTAAGCACAAGCTCTGAACGTGAGTCGTAACCAGAAGAAAAAGTAAGGTGGCAAACGTAAGCTTTCGACGAATTCCATTCGTGGTTTTCCCTATCCTTGCTAAAATTATATAAGTAAGTGGCTGAAAACCGAAATGTTCCATCTTGATGCAGATTAGGATGACTTGGGTGTCATGATCCTCATTGGTTATACCATTCACGTAATCTGCTCGCTTGGGAACCTAAATTTACATTGAATGACTGAACTTCATTGACTGAGCTTTCGAACTGGCGGCACAACATTCTCCAACAGATGACGTCAACTGCGTCATACCTAGAACTCGGAGGAGAAGAATTTGTCAATGGTTTCCCCGGACTCGGAATCACTTACCTCGAAGGTCTGCTGGGCGAAATGATGGTCCGCGAGCGGCGGACAAGGTCAGTTCTCTCATCGTTTCTTGAATTTTTTTTACAGCTTGCCAGTCTTTCTCTAACTGCCCTGCGCAAAGACATGTCTCTATTGCCGTTAAACATAGCCTCGACCTATAGCTGACGTCTATAACCACCTCCCGGATTGTTGCTGCTATCAGAAGTATTTCTCTGCTTCAAGATAAGCCGACCTACCCTCTAAGGCCCGGGCCTAGCCTTGAATTTGTATTTATCTGTCTCGGTGCATTCGTCCTCCCGGACGTGCTGCCTCCCGCAGGCCTTCGCATTAAGTTCTTGAATTCAAAATCAACAAATCTCTAGGTGGATAAAGGTGGCTCTAAGCTGTCGATTCCTGTGATACAGTCCGTAATTGAAGTGCGGAACTCGAATTTTCCCTTCATTTTTGAATAAACTAATGGTACTGTTTTCACGGGAGGGTTACATACAGTGCGTGTATTCCGGTTGAAGTTTTCTTTGAACAGGACGCACTCCACTTGTGTGCGGTGAAAGCGGCCGTTGACCCAAAAAAACAGGGCCCAAGGCCCAGGGGATGAACACTGAAGCAACGTTTGCGTATGCACTCGGTCCGAATTCCGACATCAAGCCTGCAGGAATCCGCAGGGATGCTAGTCCAAGTCGTACGGGGTCAAACGTGTAAAGGAGAGGAGTCGGATAGGGAAGATCTACCGTGGTGATGGGAGTCACATAAATAATAAGGTTGAGATGGAAGGTGGTAGTCGCTCGGGATCAGATTGTCTGATAAATCACGCAAAACACCGAGGAAGTTCTGGCTTTTCACACACTGCTGTGGGTCATCCTCCAAATGATTCTCGATAGCTCTCCGATGTTATTAATCTTCCCAGCAAAAAAAGTGTCCTTTGCCTGAACTGTAAATCACTTACGCCGGCTGGTGTTCCGGCGGCGGAGAGACGCATATACCGCCGGGCCTGCTGAAAATTAGTTCAAGCGGATAATTGTGGCGATAGTCACCGGATACGGAGATTTTCTTCCCAAAATGTTCTTAGCATTCACTGAAGATGCGGCTGTTCTCTTTGCTTTGGCTTTTCAGGTTCAGCCACTTGCTTTCGTCACTGTACTAATCGCCAGCGGCCAACTACGCTTTAGGTGTGTCATTTCGATTCCACTATTCATTTCGGCTGTATCTGATTCCAGAATTAGGGTATAAACAATCCAGTTTGAAGGCGCCTCATAATTACTTTACATGCGACTTTGTAACTCCTCCCTTAGGCTCTTCGAAGTCGAAGCGACCCAAACTGAAAGTTGAAACAGTGGGCGAGCTTCTTCATCAACAGAGCCCGTGCCTGTACCTACAACCTTCGGATCATTGGGATCATTGATTTTACGAAGACAAGGGACGCTGGTATCGGATCCCTCTCCACTCTGTTGGGCGTTCCGAGTTCCGAGGAAAGTATACGGAGGCAACTAGACCAGATAAACCCCCACGAGCGTTACTGAAACGCGATTATCGAGCCATTAAACGTGAATCATTGGGACTGAGGTGCAGGAGCATACCGTCAAATGTTGTAACACATTGAAAGAAGTTTCCATGACTAGCACGCGATAGTGTATTTTTCAACTCGCGCACAAGGAGAATTTCATGCGCGAGTATCGAGCAGGGACAATACACTGAACAGAAGATATGAGCAAATAGACGTGTAACCTCACTCTCAAGGCTAGGGTCAATGAGTGTGTCTTTGCGAACGGACACTTCGACAGACTAAATAAGTTGTAACGGGCGCTTGAATTTCATAGTCCGTGAAACTGTCCTTCTATAACTGGATCTCCGAAAGAGACGAAGTACCTAAGGCTATAATGCATCATCTCGACTACCCGTGTCGACTCCAAATCAGGCGCTACAGGGAAGGAAGATGCTGTCTGGCTCCATATAGAATCCGGTCCGAAGTGCATAATGAAATCACGAAGCTAGTAAGACCAACGTCGACTATCTGTGACCTAAATTTACCAGTAAATAGGTACTGAATGGAGGACACCGATGGATCATGGATCATAGCTGCTAGGACGTTGACCGCGACTGGTGTCATCGGGCAACATCCAATGACACAGGTCGTAACTCCCGCGAATCGCGAACCTCCGGCGACAGATGGGTGCACAAGAATACACGGGCCGGCGGCCCTACTAGACATTAGGTTAGGCTGATCATGAAAACAATGGAAAAAGAACTGGATCTGATCTGATTGTTACAGATAATTATGATGACCCGCGATGTTCTCGTGTTCGCTGGATATATGAAGGAAGATGGACCACGACGCGACACCCACTGGTGCCTACATTTCTACATCGGAATAGTCACGGGGGTGGGGGAATAGGTATAGGATAGGACCACTTATCAATTGGTAGGTATGGCTAACAGAGACTAAGTTGACGGGTGTCTGCGGCCAGCCGCGCCGCTGCGCCACGGCAGTGAATAAAGAGAATTAAATAATAAAGACGGTATCGAGGTAACGGAATGTTCATCATTACCGTTAACATGACTTGGGCTTGATATCCGCATGAAGACTAGTCCATAGTCGGTGAAATGAAAGAAACAATGATATAGTCTATGAAAGGAAGAGAAGAGGCGAGCTTGGAGTCTGTCATGGCATAGCCAGAGTGACAGCAAAGATAACTTGGCGACATGTCAAGAAAATGTATTCGTCGCTCGTACGGTAGAGAATTGGTTTCCAGAACCATTCCAGAGGCTGATTTTCCATCCGGTTACGACAAGCCCCAAGAATCGGAGATCTAGTTGTGGCTGCGAACGAGCGCCTAGAAGATCCATGCCGCCCATACGAAAACTCAAGCAAACATCTGAGTGAGAGAAAAGATGCGGCCGGGCAACGTAATCACGAGTCGCGGTTGTGGCGTGAGAGAATACTTGTTCTGCTGCCATGTTGACACGGACTGGCCTTTGTTCTCTCCTTCACAGTTCGCTTGCTGCTCGACTTTCCCGTTGGATTTCTTCAGAAGCGCTTCATGATGCCGAGAGTATAGTCCACGTGAAAAATCTGCCGGTCGGATCCAATGTTTGAATAATCCTCGAGGTCATCACGGCTGGTACTCGGGTCGAGAGGAGGCAGCCTTAGAAAACGCGCCGATCTTCATATCTCCGTGAAAAGAACTGTGCAAGTTAATGCTCAGAGAGGGATATGCTCCGTCGTTGGAAATCGCTTCCGCCGAGGCACGCCTACCAAGCACAGTTGTCGCCTCGGTAGAGCGCTACCAGGCGTCTCATATTCTCACTATAGATCGCGTTCCGCAGAGGTTTGATGTCCAGATACTGCAGGGACGCACCGCAATTACCCGTCCACTATTCGTGTAAGAGTTACGAAGCATGATCCCAGTTGAAAACTTGACACTTTTACAGACCGCCTTTCGGCTGCCTGTCCCATCTCAACATATGGTCGTTGGTCTTCTTCACTGGACCAGGTAACTCGGTCATCCTAGATATAGTACACAATACACCGGCGAAGAATTTTGAAAGGGGCAGACAGCGAAGGAGTGGTTTTCACGATGGGCTAGGTGGCGAGTCAGCCTAGTCTTCGGCTGTTACGGAGACTCATGTAAATCGGGAAGGTTCCCATACACTTGGAAGGTGGCTAGCAGGGGAATAGAGAGTGAATGATATGACTGTTAGAGAGTATGCTAGATGTCCGACATAAAAGAAACTGCTACACGTCTCCTTGCCACCAGTCGCCCTTCCACAAGCCCAGAATAATGCTAAAGGGCATATTCAGTCCGATCTCCATGAACCGAACTCGAGACATGGGATCGAACCATCCAGGGAAGGTCAACACAAACCACGTCAATACCCATGAGTACCCGACGAGACGCGTCCATATCCGCGGTTCGCCGCTATGGCCAAATCTACGTGCCAGTATGATGACTCCAGTTTCAAACATGATGGCGAAGGGCTGAATGGCAAAGAAGAACAAGCTTCCACCAACGTTCCAGCGCTTGAACATGGTAAAATCGGCGACCATGTGGAGGAATATCGACATGGCAAAGGAGGTGTACAGCTGTATTAAGGATGATGCCAACGTACCCGGAGGTAAATGGAAAACCTTTCGCGCGAGGTATTTTCCGTGAGACGAAGCGAACTAATTCCTCGAGTGAGCGTGTTTTTTCTGGTTGATCGACTCAATAATCTTACTCGATTCACAAACTGATGCCAGGTCCGTCTGAGATACATCAGCTACATAAAAAATCGAGAGAGATAAATCCTCTTACCCCCATAGTCGTCTCAATGTATACGCGTCCAAAAGCGATCCAAACGGATCCACCCAGTCTCGAGGTACCGACAGCCCCGAAAGTACAGAAACGACGCTTACTATTCCATGCAATATCCGCATCTGGGCCTGTGATGTCCAGACCCAAGCTAGGAGATCCACGTAGCGCAACAACCACGGCCTATCAGCCATTGATATTCCATCTCCCAGAAACGCCGGATTTGCTCGGTTGTAAATGGACATCGCGTCAAGCAGGAAGACGTTCAATGCCACGACCAACAAGCGCCTTCGAATAAATGCCAAGCGCGTAGTATCAGGCGACACCGGCGCGCAGAGCCGACTCGGTTGATGCGTCCAGCCAACCCCGCGGAGACTAGACCAGAGTCTGAACCCCCATCTGAAGCGCTCCGAGAGAGGTGCAGAATCGACCGCTTCCTTCTGACCTCTCAATCGTAGCTCCTTCTGAGGTTCAGTGAGGAGGATGTAGTCTGATCCAAGAAGGATGGATCCAGCGTAGACGGATCCGAGAAAATAGTCTACGACGGGATGGTGGGTGGTTGTGAAGGCGAGATAGGCGTCCCCGACGACGATGGATACCCAGAGAATCCACCGATATGGATTTGGACGGATGATTAATGAAGCCGGGAGAGAGATGAGCGTGGTGAAAGCAAATATCGGCAATGAGAATGGAGGATAACCCTCTGCCAAGGTGTATCCCATTATACAAAGAACGAGAGAATGAGGTAGTTCAATGAAAGTCACGCGAATCGCAGACTTGGTAATTTCGAGTGATGCCAAAGTGCGAAAGATATGGAATCCAGAGCTGCTTGGGAGAGATATTGCGAGCCTGAGAGAAGCGAACCACGGAGCGCTTTGCTAAATTTCCCAGACCCTGGCCTAGTACATAATTGAAATGCCGTATTTTCCCGGTCCCTGGAGAACACATGCCAAACGCATCCTCATCAGCGGAAGTCCAGAGGAAGTCCTGATGACCCTTAGCGGCCCACTATGCTGGTTGCAGATTGACAACAAGCCAGTGAATACCTGCAAGACGGTGAACAAAAAAGCCGTAGGAAGCGTGAACAATCAAACGTCGAAGAAGGTCGAAGGATATTTATTCATTTGGGGTCGATTTGATGGCCACGTGGCTTATTACTCGACGCTGCCGAGCTCTAAAAGGACCCTGTAATCTGCCACCACCCTAGTGAGGAACCATCTTCTGCTATCGACCTCTCTGTTCAGTAATGGGCCAGGCAAATGATCTCGACCGACTAGTCTTTCACCAGAGCTTTTTGGGCGGTCTTAGTTTTCTCTTGTGTTGGGGTCGAGCAACCATGGAATAATGGCGCCTTGCGGTTGTCGGCACATTGCTCTCATTCCCTTTGGAGCCTCTTTCAGTATGAGAAGGACATACATTTGTTTCCCAAGGTGTGAATGCTAGACAACCGTATTTATTGACCTTGCCTTACCGCAGTTGGACAGGAAACTCCTATCACTGACGACACGAGGATCACATCATATCGGCACATGCGACGACAATATTTTACAGTCACAAAAGGGCAACAAACATTAGACCGCTACGTCCCTGTAATGCCCAGGTTTTCCAGAGTGCCACAGGCGGTGATATGTTATAGCCGCTCCTTGCTTTCTTTTCAACATGGCGCTTGGTGGTGCTCTGCAGCTCGATAATACGTGAGCGCCTTGCTTCCTAATCAACTTTCCTCGTTTCTTATGACAGACAGTGTCGGGGCGTTTGAGATTGCTGTGACAATTGCTTCCCTGTACGTTTAACCGGCACTTTGAGAGCACTATCTCATATTTGAATTTCCTTGGTCAGACTCTTTGGCGGTGAGCGCTAGCTAGCCCACGTCATTCCTTAATCTTCAATTTCTTCCCGCAGTCCTCTGCGTACAAGTCTGGAGATATGGTAATGACTATCAACGAGATCCTTGGTACATGAAAGCCCTAGTAATCTCATTTTCCCCGTCCAGTCGAAGTCTCGCTCATCACCGACTTTCAAGGTGGCGACCGTCTTTGTGGGTAACCTGTTCCACCAACTGTGTTTGAACCACTCGCGTGAGTTTCACATTCATCTCTTACTGTTTGAGCGCTGCGCTGAATGCTCGCTCAGTATACTCTTACACCGTAACGCATTGGGGAGATATAGCCGTGCTGGTTTCTATACCATGGTGCGTCCGTATACTTGTGCTTTGGGAGTCTCTTATATTCTATTCCAGGAGTTTTCTCGTGCGTCCCGTCCCTCCCTGTGCAGCATCTTATTCTAAATATTGAGATGCAGGGTCTTGTTACAGCCAGTGTAAGCTTGTTTTAGCGTTCTCGATGCAGAAGTCTCCTGATGGTCCCGTCTAGGGCTTCGTCGCATTCATAGTCCAGTCGTCAGTCCTCGACTACTTGGAGTCGTACAGGCCATTCTAATCCTTGTCATGATTTAGGTTCTACGTCTATAGAATCTGGAGACGTGAGATCTGTTTTTATTTCGGACTGGACGCTATCTCATGCATGAAATACAGTCAGTAACGGAAACTATCTTCTAACTTGCCCTCTGGTGCGTCTTTAATTCTATACGTTCATTGTAGTAACGAACTCAAAACAATCCAGGCTGCCATATCAGTGGCCGAGTTTAGTACGTCCGAGTCACCTCAATTCCCCTGAAAATGCTCATTGCCATCATATCCTCATAGTCGTCAATATGTGTGAGTTTTTTTTCTTGGGCGACTGTTGTCTATTAACGATGCCATCTAGATGCTGTTGATGGAGCGTGAGTGCAGTGTCTGATCTGGAGCGAAGATGTGACCTTTTGATCCTGGGTAGACGGAGGATTACCGTGTACACAGACCAAGTAAAGATCAAGGTAAGATAAGGCATTTTCTATCGCGCTGTACCTACGTTGATCACAATCTTATCAGCCATACCTATTAGCCTACAATGCACTAGGCGCCGTCGAGGACTGCCTGCTTGCTGGAACAATGATGCTCTTACTATTAAAGAGCCGAACAAGGTTCAAAAAGTATGTATATTCGACAGATAATATGAGGCTTGGCTAATTGTTCTCAGGACAAATACCATGATTACCCGTCTGGTCCGTCTCTCATTCACATTATCGATACAAATCTTCTTATTAGCCTTCCGCCAAGATGATGTATTGTGTAAATACCGGTGAGCTGAGACCATCGCTTGCTTGAACATGTTCCACTTGAACTCCTGTCGTCGTAGGCATATTTACAAGGTGTGTCGACTTATTCTACGGACTGACTCTGCTTGACATCTTGGTGATGTAGCATGGCAGCTCTACTCACAATTATCACGGTACGCTTATGCGAATATCCATTGGTTCGTATATTCAACCGTACAGCTTGCCATCTGGGACGAGACCATGATCGACCATCCATTCTACTGTGAGCCCATTCACCTTTTGAAAAACGTAGTTTTTATCTGACTGATTTGCTTTGGCAGTCGCCCTCCCGAGGCGTAGTATCACTTCCTAACTGCATATGAATGCCTGCTTACGCTTTGTTTGCTCCAGTATACGGCGCCTCACTCTTCGGACTGCTCAACGCTCGTAACGACATCCGAAATGGAACACCGAATAATGGGTACTCATCCAACGAGATCCCCCTCTCCTTAGCTCGAAGTGCACACACAGCTGCAGCCCCAATCCATAGCCTATCTGTAGGTTGCCATAGGTTCTCATTCCATTCCTGCCCTGGGCTGACAATCATTGAAGGTGGATGCCAAGCCGAGCCATATCATGGTCAGTGTGTCTAGGGAGACCGACGGTCGTGATGTTCGTGCTTTTTTTACTCCTGGTAATATGTTTGCAACTGATAGAAACTGTAGGAACGATCGTTGGGTAAGGAACGCGACTTTGAGTCTGTATAAAGAGCGGTGGATTTCCTCTTTGTCCACTGCATTTACATCGTCGCTATTGTCTTCAATAAACATGCTTCAATACCCTTCTCAGTTCGAATGATAAGCAGTGGGCCAATGTCAGCAGCCTTTGAATTTGCTTTTGTTAAGAAATCACTGCGGTGTAGCGCAAGGCTTCAGCAATCTTGGGGAAGAAAGCTGATATCGGTGCAGACCACACGAGGTTTGGAATCCATGAAGGGCAGGGCGTCCAAGCAGCAATCAGGCGGAAAATCAGCATACGATGGAATTCTCAGTGTTTCACTGCAGAGCAGAGCAGCAATTGCCAGACGTATATGGCAGATCGGGAGGCAAGGATGACCGTAGTGCGGTCCGCGGTAGTGAGGACTCATCATTTACCATACACGGACGGACGAAAATATACGCCTGTTCTTTCACTCAAGGATACAATGTCCTGGAGAGAACCCTGCGCTAGGAATGGAGAAATGATAAGTGAACTTCACTCCCAGAGTTACTGAAAATGAAGCCGACCAAGAGATATGTCAGCGAGATGTTGACCAAGAACACGAGTCGATGGCTAACATTCCACAAAAAATTAAAGGGTCGACAACAAGTCTATAAACATTATTTGCAATGTGCAATAGCTACAAGATCTCGAAATGCTACACAACGAAAGTGGGGTAGTCCATGTCAAAACAGGTCTGAGGGGATACAATGTGCAATGCGAAAACGACAGCGAAAGCGACGACGATACAGACAGATATAAGGTAACAGAATAAAAATGACTGCTCAATCGGGAAGGAAATAAATGCGGTATGAATTTGCAAGACGAAGAAAAGAAGCACGAGAAATCTGAGCTTTATGCCAGGCGTATTATATGCGAAGTGAAGAATGAATGTATGCGAGATGTTCCGAGATTGAAGAAGTGCACGGGGCAATGGCGAATGATATATGGTATGCGGTGAATATTGGTTCGTGAGTTTGATTCCTAGAATAAATTTTGCGACAAACGAAAATTTGCAGATGCGAGTTCAAGAGTATCTTTTGAGATATGTACCGTTACTGGCCGAGTTTGCTGTAAGATATGAGCGATGATGATAGCGATGGATTGAAAAGCGAATATTGTCGAAGAAAATAGGCCGGTCGAGATGGAGCTTAAGGTTTAGTAGCCATAGTATGCGCGCTGGAAGAACAATTATCAGCTTTGGAATAGGAAAATTCAGACATAGCGTACCATTCGGTCACTAAGTGAAAGATATATATTAGTTCGACATCCGCGGAAATAAAGCGATGGACTCACAATAACCAGATAACTTTGGAGCCGGTTTTGCACCCACGCAAGGTAACAATGTGGCCTCTAATACAGTCGTAAAGAAGAGCGCGCTGGTCCTTGTCGGCCTTCACATATATAATCAATACATCAAGTCCAGAAGAAGCAGAATAGCGGACATACCGTGGGCAATACACTGGCTATCAATTGACTTCCAGTCACCGACAGGGCTAAGTCGACGATCATTGCACGGCGAGCGCTGTACGAGATGAACATAAGCATATGCAACTGACAGAGAAAGAGGCGGTACCTTTTCGCAGGTTCACACATCCTCTTGACTACCTTGTCGAGTGTGTCCTTACCGCCCTCCTTCAAAGCCTTCGTCACTGATTTGTACCCTTGTTCGTTAGTTGCATATTCAAGAAGACCTGTTATCAGGTGGTCGAGGGTCAGTTGACGGTGCTTGTCAGATCCGTGCTCTAAAACTGAAAGGAGCGTCAGAGAGCTGCGTTGACATGATGAAATCTAGAACGTACTGTGTTGAATGCAGTAAGAACCCCATTGGCTCTTTGCAACCTCGCTGAAGACCGAAGGGCCCTGATTAAGCAGCTCGTCGACGATGCCGTCTTTGGCGGAGTCTTCCAAATTTTCAAAAGCGTGCTGGGGAGAAGAGCGTACTGAGTTGAGAAGATAGATATGCAGCTCGACGGTGAAGTCATACCTGAACAACGAGAGACCCGGTTTCATGACATGCGAGCGCTGCCCATTTTCCTTTGAGCGACTTGTTGACACTATAACGGGGATTAATAACGGTGGCTAAAGATGGCGGCGATGTCGATACGTACAAGGCAAAGATCGGTGGCGCCGGAGGAGTCCACGAGAGCTCCATGATCTACGGCCGGTTGTTAGGGATGTGAAAATGTATTGGGGGAAGATCTTGTACCTTACTCCAGACGTGACTGGCATGCTTATTCACCAGCGTCTGGGCGGGGTCACCAAGAAGTAATTCGGAAACGATTGCGAGGCGAATATCTTCTTCGCAGTCGAGTGCTTTTTGCAGGACATGGCAACCGTAGCAATTGGTGGCTAGCTCGACAATTCGACCCCTGCAAGAGTAAATATATCAACGATGCAGATAGTAAATAGTCGGTGACTTCCTTACCGCATACATCCAACGATCTTTCTTCGTTCCTCAGCTGTCGAGGCGGCTTCAAGACAGCGTTGAACGGCCCAGTTTCCAAACCTGTCATAGAATGAGACGTCGCATCTATGAAGGATGCCCAGTAACTCACCTGTGCGCCATCATCTCAAAGCCTCGAGCACAAATTGCGTCCACGATCTTTGCGCGTTCGTTTAAATCCGCTACTTTGAGTTTCTGCTGCAGGAAAATCGAGGCCTGCTGATCTGATCCCTTGATGATCCGGGAGACAAAAGAGTGGTATGGTGGTGTAGATGACGGGTGAAGGAGCGACAGGAAGTTGATCGGCTGATAGAATATGAATATATGCGCATCAGAATAAGCAAATTTAGACTATTCAGTACGTACCTCGTGAGATGACTGTCCTTGAGGCGACGACGGCGACGATTGTTGGTATGAAAATGATGAACGAAGTCCAGAGGAATGCTCATCGATACCGACACCTCCAGAACTGATGCCAAGAGAATTGACCATCGCCTTTTCATCCGAACGTGTCCACTCAGCATGTTCGGAGAAATGGTCCTGCGTAGGCTGAACAGTCGGCTGTGGTACGTGCCAATCCCCAGAGCTGAAAGGACCACGACTGATACTGACATTATTCGTGGTCTCCTGGCGATGGGACATTGGAGGTTGCGGGGAATTAAAGAGCTGCGAGGGAATCTGATCGGAAGGGGAAGTCTGGTAGACGGAGTACGATGGCTGTGGAACGATATTGCCAACGGCAGCTGCAGGGTGGTGGTCGTAGGATTTCAAGTAGTAAGGTAAAGAATGAAGTTGGCTAGGAGCGTGTAAATAAGGAATGCCAGAAATCGGCATCTGCGAAGAGCTGAACGTCGGCGAATGAGATAATGCGCTGTTATCCGAGATATGGTGGATTCTCGTCGGAGAACTGGGCTCGAATAGCAAGGAGGTCTGGGGAATATACGAGCCGGAACGTGGACCCATAGTGAGCTCGTACGGAGACTGCAGCTGCTTGATATCGAAGGATCTAGTCGGAGAGAGGTCGGTGGGAGTGAGAAGAGCAGAAGAAACAGATGCAGGGGAAAAGTCCGGGGATCCTGGCGGCGCCGCCTCGAAGCTGAGATTGAGGGCAGGCTTTTGCTGCACGAAAGGGTCGGGTGAGTTGAGATTCAGAGTACGTAGCAGCTGTTCGACGTGCTGCATATAGTCAGGTCAGCAAAGACCGAGACAAGAAAGGTAGAAAAAAAAGGCGTACCGAGTCATCAAAGTCGCCCGTAGGACTGTTCTTTTTGCGTCCGTCCCCGATAGCGCCAATCTCCTTCGCCGTCGTCGACCAGACACCTGGAGCAGGTCCAAAGACGTCCTCCCGAGTGATCATCGGCATTGTCTGAGAAGAAACCTGCATCGAACGCGAGGGCTGCTGCTGAACTTCCTTCTCAGCAACCCTCGAGAACGAGTCTAGAGCCTTCGGCCACGTCGACTCCGACGGTTGAGGCTGGGGCGCCCATATCGACATCGTTGGCGGTCCAGACGGCTGTCGAGGGCGAGCACCATTCTGCGGCGGTGGACTGTGGTTATGAACGGCGAGAAAGGGCTGGGCGCTGTCGGTGGAGGGCATAGGGAGGGGAGAGGGAGATGGTGGTGGTAAGAAGTCAAGAGACGTCGCCGCCGTCCTTTTTTATAACCTCTGAAAGAAGCGCCATCAAGATTCGCATTCCTTTTATGGAAGCATTCTATCCCTTTTCGTCTTCCGGTTACTCCGGCTTATTATCACCAGAAATAATATTTTGCTCCAGAAACTGAAGAAAATCCCGTACCAAGAGTCGATGCTTGCTGATGCAACGCCTGTTGTGCACTGGAGTAAGACTAAAGATATTTTTCGACGCTCGAGCTTAAGCTACTTCAAAGCCAGGCTGCCAAGGAAGATTTAACTTTTGAGTCAGCAAGATAGCAACCCGAAATTGGTAGTAAATCCTCGTACAGACAACTTGCGAGAGGATATAAATCCACCACGGAAGTGAGGAATTATCTGACACGCTGGACATTTTATTCGATCGCGTCAAATTGATCTGACATTTGATACACTCCTATAAATCACGATCAATTCCATTATGTCGGGAAAATGCTCACATTGGGCGATCTAGCCAAAGACTGAAAGCGCCCTCTCTCTCAAGGTAAAGGGAAAGCAGGCACCTCGAAAGGGATAATCCGTGGTCCAACAGACGTAGAATGTTGGTAGCTCAAGAGCTCGTTGTAAATTCTCCGATGAGCATCGGCCCCGACGTCCGAAACCAAAGGGAATAACGTCGCTGCAAGTTTGAAGGATCTCATCAGGAATCAACAGTCTCCTTCCCAATCACAACGTACCTTTCGCGTGTCACCTATTCTTCATTCACGACGCATGTGAACTATCTCTCGATCCGTCGATATAAGAACTCCGATAGAAGCGATTTCGGCCTCCCACTATTCCTTCAATTTTCGACCGTCGGTCCCGAAGTTCAGAATACCAACGCCCAAAGATCGCCCCGCAAATGTGCAGCAAAAGGACCAGTACTGGCATTTGCTCGTCACAGTACTAAGAGTACACGGTCAAAGACAGCCCCACATGCAATTCCGATGTTCTGTCGAGAAGATTAAGACGCCAGATAGAGACAAGGACACAATATGTCGACTAACGCATGCACTCTTCACACTATCACTGATTTATTGAAAGAAAAGGAACAATCCCAGAAATTATGGGTTCTCTTTCCGAATAGCTACAGCTAACAAGACGAGGAGAGATCTATCTCAAACGCCGTGAAAAAGGCAAGGCGAAAAAGACCAACCCCCACTGAAGGTTGATGGTCCCAGCAGCAGATTTAGACAGAGCTCCGGGACGCCTGAGGTACCGAAAGGAAGAAGAAGCGGTCATTCATTGGCAGCTTCTCGCTGGGTTCATGATACGTACGGAATAACCGGTGGTTCTGTGAAAGGAAGAGGGAAAGGAGTAGCCGGTAGCCGGAACAAAAGTGGATAATAAAAGGCAGCAGGCCGCTTGCGGCCCGCGATGCCGAAAGGTTATTCCAATTGACCGCGCGGCTGAGGACAGATATGTAAGCGGCATCCCCGGAAACTTGAAGTGCCGACTTATTTTGAAGCTGCGGACGCTAGCACCTTCTTGCTTTGCATCCTCAGCGGCGCATTCAGTACTTAGTGATCTCAAAGCGTTCGGTCTATCTATCTGGATCTCTTAGTCCTTCTGTGGCGAATTGACGGCGAAAACTGCAATCTGAGGATTCTGACTGTCAGTATCATAAGGAGCTCTGTCCTACCACCGATACAACCGCCGTCTCCCTCACTTCTCCATGGACCTTGAGCGGTATCATGCATCTCCATTCATAGTGTCCACTTAGCCTTTGGTCTTAGTTTATTCCGTTTCAGACAGGCTTGTGACCACTACATCATGGGAAAGGAGTACTCATGACCGTCCTTTAAGAGATTCGCGACTCCCATCTCCCATCTAACCATGTTATCTCCCCCCTTCCCGGACGACGTCCCCACTCATCCGCTACTCGTTATCGACTACCAGTTACTCCAGGAGGGCGATGCAGCCGAAAAAGAGAGACTCTGGGAAGCCGCTCGAAAGCTTGGCTTTTGGTAGTACGTCTCTCCATGAAGCCTTGTTATATCGTGCCGCTGATAAGCATAGCCTGAAGAACCACGGTGTCGAAGAAGAGGCCAGCCGTATGTTCGAAATGGGGGAAGAGACCATGAGACTGCCTCTCGAAGAGAAGATGAAGTACGAACAAGGTGACGACGGTAGATCTTTTGGGTCGGTTATTTTCTTTCGGTGTATATCTTACCATTCACATCTCTCAATCAGATACAAAGCCGCGGGCAGTAGCGCAGTGGACGCGTCAGGGCAGCAAGACACCATGGAATTCATTAACGTCTCAAAGGACGATGCGCTCGCTTACCCCGACGTCGTCAACCGCACCTACCCTTCCACTGTAAACGAGAGAATGGAATCAACTATCACCCCGTTTGTTACAAAGTCGGTGCAAGTAAATGATACGATCCTAGAGATCTTCAACGACAAGCTCGGGTTGCTGAAAGGGACGTTGAAGAAACGTCACCCCAAAGATGAATATAGTGGAAGCGAAGCGCGAACGACGAAGAATCCCCCAGGATACGCTCCCGACCGGATGGCGATCGGGGCCCACACGGACTTTGGTTCCTTGAGCTTCCTGCATAACAGACTGGGTGGTCTGCAGGTTCTTCCACCAGGGTATACGGAGTGGCAGTACGTCAAGGTGAGTCGACAAATTACCTTACTAGACTTAGCTCTTTTCTTACATGATCAAAGCCAATCCCAGGGCATGCAATCTGCAACATCGGCGACGCTCTCTCCTTGTTCAGTGGAGGTATCCTCCGCTCGAATTTGCATCGAGTCTTGTAAGCAGGACGCTCCCAGATATCCGTTCATTGCTCACCTTTTTCAGACCGCCTCCGGGCACTCAGTCCCACCTCGACAGGTGGTCGCTAGTCTTCTTCACTCGACCAGGCAACTCGATCGTCCTTCGTGCTTTAGTTGAAGACAGCGCTCTTATCGCTGAGGCAGTACGTAATACGCCCGGGAAAAACTTCGAGTCGGGCGAGACAGCGAAAGAGTGGTTTGCACGACGGGTCAAATACCAGAGGTTGAACAACAGAGTAGTGAGTCGGCTCTGTCTTCGGCTGTTATTGAGATACTCACAAGAGCGGTCCAGGGTCCTGAATCGTGGAAAACAAGTAGGGGAACTGAGAATGAATGATATGGCTGGAAGAACTTTTTTTAACCGCCTTCTAACGAGTCCGGCAAACACAAGCACGTCAAATTCATATGTAAATCATCGCTCGACATGATATCAGAATGATATATTGTATTAGACTGGATATCAGACCCGATGGGTACGCGAAATCTTACAATGTATTGAACTAATCATACATTCATGAGCACCGCTTCCTTTCACGTGCCGCGAACAGAAAGCTTCTCTCTGAATCCAACTGGTATGGCGGGCTTTGGGCTTATTTCTGCGCAGAGAAATTGAGCGGAAACACGCTTACAGACGGATTCTTTTCCAATTTCATCATCAGGAGAACTTTTAAATGGTAATATAAAGTAAGGATACAGTTTAAATGTAAAGCCAAAAACAGTAAAACATCGCTCACCGCTCTACAAGTATCTTATCTCCCAGTACGAAATGATCTCGCTGCAGGTGAGACTCAACGTCGATACGTAATGCGGAGATTCACCGCCCAGTTTCGAAGCGTTGGACGATCAACGAGGACCACTCTATTACCTCGATACATCCATCCTCCCCCGCGTGACTTTGGGACTTTGAGCGACACCTATGACCTTGGACTCGGGTTTAGCTGTTGTCTCTCATTTTTGCATTTAAGAGATTCGCGGCTCTTATCTGCCATCTAAACATGTTATCTCCCCCGTTTCCAGACGACGTCCCTACTCACCCCCTTCTTGTTATCGACTACCAATTACTCCAGGAGGGCGATGCAGCCGAGACGGAGAGACTCTGGGAAGCCGCTCGAAAGCTCGGATTTTGGTAGTACGTCTCTCAACGACGCCTGCGGATAACATGTGGCTGATAATAGTAGCCTCAGGAATCACGGTGTCGAAGAAGAGGCCAGTCGTATGTTCGAAATGGGGGAGGAGACAATGAGACTGCCTCTAGAGGAGAAAATGAAGTATGAACAGGGCGACAACGGTGAATCGTTCGGGTTAGTCAATTTCTCCACTACATCTCTTTCGTTGCCACAAAAATTTCCCAATCAGATACAAAGCCGCAGGAGGGACTGCCGTAGATGCGTCGGGTCAGGAAGACACCATCGAGTTCATCAATATCTCAAAGGATGATGCGCTCGCTTACCCCAATGTCGCTCACCGCACCTACCCTTCCACTGTAAACGAAAGAATGGGATCCACCATCACTCCGTTCATCAGCAAGTCGGTGCAAGTGAACGATACGATCCTGGAGATCTTTAACAAAAAGCTTGGGTTACCGAAAGGAGCGTTGATAAAGCTTCATTCCAAGGACGAGTACAGCGGGAGCGAGGCGCGAATGACGAAGAACCCTTCCGGATATGCTCCGGACCGGATGGCGATTGGGGCCCATACGGACTTTGGTTCCCTCAGCCTTCTGCATAACAGACTGGGTGGGTTGCAGGTCCTTCCACCGGGGTATACGGAGTGGCAGTATGTCAAGGTGAGTCGACAAACTAACTATGTCACTCGACTCTTCTTTTCTGAGAAGATCAAAGCCAATCCCAGGGCATGCGATCTGTAATGTCGGCGATGCGCTCTCCCTGTTCAGTGGGGGAATTCTTCGTGCAAATTTGCACCGAGTCCTGTGAGATTTTCGGTCCATGATCTCCGCTCATAACTAAGGCTTTTGTAGACCACCTCCAGGACCTCAGTCCCATCTTGAAAGATGGTCGTTGGTTTTCTTTACCAGACCAGGCAACTCGGTTATTCTTCGTGCCTTGGTTGAGGACAATCCCTTGATTGCAGATGCAGTACGCAATACACCGGAGAAGAACTTTGAAACGGGACAGACAGCGAAGGAGTGGTTCGTACGACGGGCTAAGTATCAAAGGGTGAAAAATAGAGTGGTGAGTTTGCTTAGCCTTCGGCTGTTGCTAAGGTACTCACCGATATTGTGAAGGGTCCCGAAACTTGGAAGGCTAGCAGGGGAACAGAGAGTGAGTGATACAACTGTGAACGAATATGCCCCACTGGAGCTGTCGCTACCATGACGAGAGAACGGGTTTCCTGGGGCGATAATCCAGAAGTAGGAACACCCCTTTCATTAGTCTGAACTCGTTACACATTTATTTGACATTTACGAGCATCTCGTATTTTACTCCGTATGACTTCACAGGCTGCGTTCACGAATAAGAGACATCATGGATTCCAATTATGGGATGTGGGTGCATACCAAGGAGGAATGAGATTACAGTCGGAGTATTTTGGTTATTTCGCCATTGCACGACGAGATATTAAGCCTCTGCATAAGCGATTTTCAACGACAGTGATCTTTCATCGTTTGCCTTTAAGAGTCGACTGGAACAGCTCTGATCATGAAAATATAAAACGCGTGTTTTCGGAGGCTGTATCTTCTCGACCTGAGTACCAGCCTTGAAGCTTTGAAGCTTGATGCATATGTGATGCATTAATGCTTGATGGTGTCTAGGATTGTGGAAATATTGTATTCTACAGGGAGATTCTCGATGTGGGCTACGAGCTCGGCATAGTGCAGGGTTTCAGAGGAGATACACCAATAGCGAAGGAGAGAATAAAAACCGGCCCGTGTCAGCTTGATGGAGATGACGATCGCGGAAAAGCTCTTTCTCTCACGCCACAATCGCGATCCATGCTTACGCTATCCATCTCCGCGGCGTCATCGGAACTTGATCATAGCCGCCTCTTTTTCTCACTCACTGCATCTATTTGGGTTTTGGTATGGGAGGTATGACTCGTTCGTACTTACTCACCCTCTACGTGCTCCTTATCGGCAACTCTACAAGATTTCCGATTCTTTTGGCGTCTCTGGAAAATGAACTTCTTGAAATCAATTCTCTATCGTACGGTAGCCGTACGGAGGCTAATGATACTTTCTTGACATTTCACCAAGCGATCTTGCTGTCGCTCTAGCCGTAGCATGACAGACTCGAAACGCTCTTCCTCTTTTTCCTTTCATAGTCTATATCATTGTGTCTTTGATGTCGTTGACTACGGACTAGTCCTCATGCGGATGGCAAGTCATATTAACGGTAATGATGTGCATTACGTTACCTCGACACAATTTTTCTTATTCAACCCTTTCTATTCAACGCCCTACACCAGTGGCGCGGCTGGCCGCACATGCCCCTCAATTTCCGTTTGCCACTGTACCCTACCAATTGATAAGTGGTCCCAACTAATACCTATCGGTTCCCGACACTATGCTGATGTCGAAATGTAGGTACCAGTGGGTATCGTGCTCAATTCTCCCTCACCATTGAACCGGAGAATATCGCGACTCATCGTGATTGTTTGTAACCCTCTGACTCCCGTTCCAGTTCCTGTGTTGTTGTTTTCATGATGTCCATGATGTCCAGTGGGGACCCCGGGCCGTGCTTTCTTGTGTACTCATCTGTCATCGGAGGTTCGCGAATTGCGGGAGTTAAGTGCGACCCGTGTCATTGGTTGCGCTCGATGACAAGTCGCAGTCAACGTCGCAGCAGCCATTTTCTGAGTAACGAGTACGTTGCTCATGTTATTTATACGTTGAAGTCCTCACAACATACCCGTTCACCGATGAATTTAGGTCAGGGCTAGTCCAAGTTTAGCTTACCGAGTTCGTGATTTCATTATGCGTTCTGGTCCCGAATCTAATCTTACCCTTGGTGCCTGATTCGAAACCGACATGGGGGCATCGAGATGCTGCATTACCAATTTCGCTCCTTTGCTTACTTCGGAGATCCATTTGTAGAAGGACAATTTCACGGACTATGAAATTAAAGCGCCCGTTGGAACTCATTTTGTTTGTCGAAGCGTCCCTTCGCATCGACATACCTATTAACCCTGACCGTGTGAGTGAGGCTACGCGTCTATTTTCCTCATATCTTTTGCTCAGTGGCTTCTGTACTCAATGGCTTACGTACAAAATTCTCCTCGTGCGCCAGTTGAACAGGAAATTGGCGCGCGGCGGTCGTGGGGACGTTATCTATCCAACGAGTGACAACAATTGGTTGTCCACTTATGCATCTCGGTCCCAATGAATCAAGATGAAGATTCCCAGATAATCGCGTGTAGGCAGTGGTCCAAGGGATTTACCTGGTCTGGTTGCCGCCTAATACTTTCCTCGGAACTCGGAATGCCCAACAAAGGGTACAATGATCCGTTACCAGCGTGTAGCGTCGTTATAAAAATCTATCATCCGTGAGTTGTAGGTACAGGCACGGGGTTTAAATGGATGAGGGCGGAGCCCGCCCTCCATATCGGTTCGGCCCGGTTCGACTCCGAAGCGCGTTAGGAAGGCACCTGCATTGTAGACGAGGTTTGCAAAGGGACTGATATAGAACTAAACTGTGACGGCATGATGTTGCCCAAAGAAGTTTGTGACTAAAAAGACAAGTAGGTATAAGTAATATAAGTTTGGCGCCAAGAGAGACTCATGGCAGGCAGGCTCTGAGCTCGGGTTCGGGCGGCTAGTATATCGATGCGGAAGAAGTGCTCTGATTCTTTTCCTGTGGGGCTGTAGTCAATATAGTCGTGAGCGCGTGAATGAGTGCGAAGTAAGTATTGACAGTTGCGATGCGGGGGTAGCCGTTTCCTCTTCCGAGGTGCCTTTATAACGCATTGTTTAGACCTGAGTCCGCGATGAGATACAGCCGAACAGGTTGGAAGGATCAAATCTAAGGTGTGGTTAGTGATCAGTACAGCGGCAATAGTAATTGGCTAATAAAGGATCGGAAAAACAGAGAGAACCTCCGCATCTATGTAGACACCACGAGATGCATTCAGTGAATACCGCCATAGTTATCCGCTCGTACTAAATTTCAACAATCGCGGCGATACGCGGATGTCCAAGCTGCCGGAACGCTAGCCAGCGGAAGTGACTGGGTGATCTTCACGAACACATGCCTAAAGAACATTCGTTGTTTCTGAAAGGATTGACAACATTCACGATATGTTGAGAAACATACGGATGCATTCCCCTATAGCATGGATGAGCTTCCTGGTGAAGGCCAGGAGAAGAAGGGCGGCGAATTAGGATCAAGCACTGTTGAACCAGAGTCTTCGGCCGTAAGACAACCGTAAAAACCTTGGGCAGTGTATTATGATAAATAAGATGCGGTAAAGGAGTTGCCAAAGTTAACGTTTGGAGTATGAAGGCATGAGATTATGATGGTACGTTCAGATGACTTTTCCTGGGTTACGGTGGTGCGAAGTCGCAGAATGAGAAATTTTGGCGATGATGGGTGTCCTAGTGCAGTAAAAACTTAACAAGGAGCTGTGGGATGGCTTAAGCTGACCACGGAACCCTGGGCCTGAGCTCCCGTGTTGCCAAGCACGCAAACCATTGAATCAACTTTGAATGTGAAAGCAAAAACCGGGCCGGCTCCATGCGAAGTGTCACCTTGAACGGAAATCCGTCAATTTTACTTGTGCTACACTCTTCATGTGACGGGCTTCGACACCACAAAAAGACAAGTCATCATCAAGCTAAGTATTCATCCGAAACAAATAACTTGTATCAGCGGACATTCGACACTTCCATCTTTATACCGCCGATCTCGTTATGCGGTGGCCACAGTGATTGCATTGGTAATCTAGAGGTTTACTTGCTGCGCACTGCCAAGTCACGGCAACTCATTTTTATCGAGCACTGTCGAGCACGGTAGCAAGATGTTGGCAGTCACATTGTGTTTAATGTCCAAGTGCCGCAAAGTCGCTCCCAGCTAGTGGCACAATATCCAATTAATAGTTTTGGACATGACTCGATATACTGTACCATTTCGATCGATTCGTCGGTCACGCGTCCGAGGACCCCTTGACGGCGACGAATTCTGGTGCAGGTCACAGGTCTCAGGGCCTGTAGGTTGTCTACGTCTGGCTTAAAAAGGTAATTTATGGCCAAAATTTCGTCAACGTGGTCACAGGTCACACGGCTTGACGAATCGATCTTGATCGAAATGGTACAGTATCGGGTTGTCGCTACATATTCGAGTCCTCCTTATTGCTCCTTGTGCAACTCTTCAACTTTTCTACTAATACTGTTGTTTCACTTCTCTTTTATATCACTCTATCGAACAAGTCTCAGGCATGGTCGTAGTAGGACTCCGGACTTGTATAAGACTGAATCAGATATTAATTGAGAAAGTACTTTAAGTCGCCATGTCACTTGTGAGTATCGAGTGTGTACATTGGATGAAAGCGTAGCTTGTTTGTGCAGGCGATTTCTCGGTTATACTCCACAAAAGAAGCATGACATTTCCTCGGACTGCGGAGTGCGTCACGAGACAGAGTCAATGATAACTCCACATAGCGAAGTCGTAGTTTTGACAACATAGGTATTCTTCGATGATCCAAGCACAGCTGCTAGCAAAATTACACTAAGTATCGAGAGACTATTCATACAACCTTCAGTAGTAGTAAGTATCAATCAACACCGAGTGACTGCCATTCAGCCTCCAGCTTATTTTCGATATGGCATTCACCTTCTTGCGTCAATCCAGAGGACAATATTAGCAATGTAACATGTAGATCCCTCCGACCGAGATGTAGGTGTATCCTTTACACAGACCCGGCTTAATGTTTCCAATACGCTCACCACCACAATAAATCTTCCTCATCTGACTCCTATCCTTCAAAGTTCGCACAATTTACCTCACATCGATATAAAGCATTCAAGCACCATTGGCGACCAATAATATGCAGGTGGAAGCAATGAAAGGGTCCACAGACCGAGAAAATCGAGGCCCGAGAATCGGGGAACGCTGATGCATTCGCATTCTGTTATACACCAAGTCTGAATGAAGGGATATCAATTCCAGTGACGAACGGCGGCATGTTCACTTGCCAATTCGTCAAGTCTTCTGAATGGGGTATATCTTGTATGCGGACCTTGTTTAGTAAAAGAAGGTTTTACATGTAGTGTGCGTGCAAAAGGTCCGAACTGGGTGATTGGTTGAGAAAGCATCGTGGTGCCTAAGATGATCCAGAGTCTAGGCCTTCAATGCGTGGAAATCGTTAACGGGAAGGAAGAGTACCGAGTGGGGAGCTTTGTTGAACCTGGAAATGTATTCACTCTTTGAGAGCCTGAAAAACCGAAGTCGAAGAGAATTCTTCATGTTTACTTGATCATCCGCCAGTTCCAAGTGAATGCAGAAGCGTAGGTACACGTGAAAGTCAATCATCCGGCAGGGCTAAAACACCGAAACAGATAAATACAAATCAAGGACTAAGCCTGGGCATTAGAGGGTAGGTTAGCTTATCTTGAGGGAGAAATACTCGTGATTGGAACAAAAATACAGGAAGCGGTCATATTAATTAATGACAAGTCAAGGTCATGTTTGACGGTGATAGAGACAGGTTTTAGTGCGGACAATTCGGGGCAGATAGGCAAGCCGTAATAAAAGCCAAGAAATGATTAAAGAACTGACCTTGTCCACCGCTCCCGGGCTATCAATTGGTCTAGAAGACTTTCAAGGGAAGAAATTTCGAGTCCCGAGAAGCCGCCGATGAATTTTTATTCTGCGAGTTCTAAGTATGACGGAGTAGACGATATTCGTTGGAGAATAACGTCATACCAAAAGCTCAGTCATCGTTTGAAGTTCAGCCATTCATTGAAAATTCAGGTTTACCATTGCCGGATGGTACATCCAATGATGATAGCAATAGCATCCCGATCCGCATCAACATGGACTATTTCCGCTTTCGGCCAATTACTTGATGTTTGCAATTTGCATGAATGGTACCAGTATACGTATTGCGAGTAGAAGATTGCGTAGACGGTCGAGTTCATCCTACCACTTGCTTAACTTTCGAATCCTTCCGATAATATTTTACATAACTGTTAATGTCCCTGAAATATTGACAGTAGATCATAGGGCTCTAGGACATTCACATCGATCAAAGAGACTCACCGTGGATACGGTTCACCTAAAGACTCGGACCGAACTCTCAGAGGCCGAATTTAAGGTTGATGAGAATAGGTGGCCAGAATAAGCGGACACCGGCAGATGTAAAGGTTACTTTCCACAGTAACTCGCTGTTACGACCCTAAAACGCGCGGATGGAGAAGCGCATGAATCAGTCACTGCGACGGGGGGTCACTTACCTGTATGTTACAAAATAGAAGACATTGCACCGCCTCAAAGGGATAACCTGATTGGCTGCGGGGGAGTCTTGTGGTCGGATCAATACATTCAGCCACACAACGGAAGAAGCCCCAGGTCACACGTATCTTAGCCATTACTCTGAATAGTGAAACCTTAAAGATAACGCGTATTAAAAGATGCCACAGCACCGGAAGGCTTCAGCCGCTTCACCTGCCAGTGATGAACCTTGTGCCGATAATTGTTAAGGCTGTTAATTATTGACCGGAAGGCACGCAATAAAAGCGAGACATAACGGCTTGATGGTGCTGCCCTGAAGTGTGACCTTGAAATGTGAGGAGAGAACCACCCAGGCGGAGATAACAAGTCTCTGGAAAGCTGTGAATAGGCCCTTCTAGTAATTCTTTATTGAATTGAGACACGTGCTAGAATATAATCTCGGAGATAACAGAATAATCAGCACGAGGTTGTAAGTTTTCATACCTACTTTGTAGTGAGATACCATCTAAGCAACTATAATAGCCAGAAGGCAAGCTATTCTATCGACTTTTTAGGCTGATCTGCCATGATCTGTAGTCACACTTTGCATAAAATTTCCTATCGCTCTGACATGAATTTTCTGCTCACGATGACCCCCAAATACAGATAAATCTTGCATAATTCGGTATTTCGAGGGACAATGCTTTTCTATGGAATCGTGAGCAATTCAAAGTTAACCGCGACGTGGAAGTGCATCAGGTAACTACGTGAATGGGAAATTTAGTCACGACGTTCACAGCTTGCGCTTACCTTCATCTTCAGTTGATGTCCAGGAGAATCTGAGGTTCCGAATGAAGTCGTCCAAACTGCTGATGCACGGTATGACATATTCTACGTGTGAAATCTCTAGAAAGTGTCCCATTGATAGAGGCGATGTGAACTTTGCCTCGGATACTTCGCATCGAAGTACGCAGCATACGTGCCTAATACGGCAGTTGTGGCTTTTCTGGATAACTCATGATTAGAAGGTTCCAAAAATCTGGTCGCAAATAACTTACAAGGGCCTACTTACTCGTCTATTTTCGTAATTATTACCTCCGGGACCAGCGAATCAAATTTTGTGCCTCGTCGAAGCTATTTCAATTTGCATTTCATATCCCATCAGATACGGCTCGACTTCGAGGCTAAGAGTTGAATCAAGCTGCAAACTGTTCACCGGTCTCATGTAACGGGAGATTCCTAGAATGGTCTAGTAACCACTACAGTTTGATCTACAAATTCGTTTTACTTGTCGACCCGTCTCCGTGAGTGGGAAGAGATTCCTAGCTATTCGTACCGATATTTCGTCAGTCAGCTGGGTATTTGTAAATACACCGGGCACCACTGGAGATGATAAAAGGCAAGCATGGCGGAAACAAAAATTTCCTCAGCGAGGCCCCCGAACTCGTACTTTAAAATCAGCATTACTTTCTCCCTCGCACTCATCAATGTGTACCTCACCTCCCTCTTCTGTCATGGTCTGTGATCATTTCAGACCCAAATCTTCGCAGAATGGCACAGCCTCGAGCACATGGGTGCCGATGTCTAACGGTCGTAGAGTCAGCGAGCCTCAATGTTGTCACTGTGGGTGGAGGGGTACCCATGCCCCGGGGTGTCCTTTCGGGTAAAGGAGCGGAATATGGATTATGTACGTACTTCATTCATTCTTTTCTTTTATCGCCGCTTACCAGCCACTTCGCCATCAGATCTCTTCGCCCACACCGTACATTTTATACGTTCTTTCAAACATCGCACTTCATAGTTCCCTTTTAGAACATTGACCATAGTCTGAACATTGATCATCGTCATCATAGTTACTTTCTTTTTTTACGTTGTCGCTTTCGTCGCCTACTGTATGTTTGTCCACATGTCCTAAACTCAACATAAATGACCTGTACGTGTATATATGTGGTTAGCTAACCGAACAATCGCTTTTCTGCATGGCATCGCTCCCTGCACCTACGGCATCTGTGGATCTATATTCCGAAAACCGTCCCTGCATATGACAGAAGACATGATGAGTTCGAAGAAGCCGCGGAGATCATGATGGTGCATACCATTAAAACACATCCTGCCCTTCATTCAATCCCTTACCCTTGATGGATGATCCGCATTTCTGATTCCATGGTATGAAGGGGAAAAAATCTTTCTCAAGGACTGATTTCGTGCTTCGACTTCGGATCCTGATTCCTCGGAATTCTGGCTGACCACAATTTGACTGACCAAAATAGACCTCTTCGATCTGTTCTACCTGAGTAGTATGATGTTCTCCATAAACACTATAATAGTCCTACTCATAGGCGTTACTATGATACTAATTGTCTACCAACCCCGTCTAATCTACGCCAGTTTCAGTCTTTCAGCTCCACAATGGTGCTACCTTTAAAGTTGCCTGATAGCTCTGAATGCGACCTTGATTTGCCTTACATCCTTTTGATGAGCGTTTTCCGACAATTCTCATGATATCTGCAGTGCCACAATCCAGATTAAGTAGTAGGGAGTCACCTACGATACGCGATAACATACCCATAGGAATTGCTAGTGCAATGTCCTGTCCAGCCGAAAGAAGGATCTATTCGTCTTTCAAATAAACCCGATTCCCATCACCGTGCTCAGCTAAGTACCCGGTCGAGCGGACTCATTTCGCGAGCGTCCTGGTATGACGCACATGGGTACTTGCTTTTGAATATATTCCCAAAGTCGCTAGCGTAAAACTTGTAATAGTCAAAATCCGAACAATACATCATCATAGATATAGCGCACACAGTATACCGGGCTGGTCGGAATTGTGAATGGAGGCGCCGCACATGTAGTATGCACCAATTTCCAGGATTCGACCGACGCATATTCAGAGCTCTGCGGAATGCGGGGTGGAGCGCCTTGTCATCAAGCTCTCGGAACAGGGAGCCAAGCTAGATGGTGACCGTTAGACGTGGCAGAAGGAGCGCGAGTGAGTGAGAAACCAAGATACAGGGTATCTTGGGGTTTGGGGGGTGAGTTTCCTGCTGAGGTGACTTCCGGCTGAGGGAAGGGAAGCCGGAAGGGTGATTGAAACGTCACCAACTGATGGGCAGGGAACCCAGGTGTTCGGGAGGTTGATGACTGACCGACGGCTGGAGACGCGATGCGGCAGACAACGAACCCAAACAGCTATAACTAACAAGGGTGCAGGTGGGTGGGTCGCGAAAACCGAGTCCTGCACAACGAGGAGAGAGTGAAAACTTCGATGGAGATGTGCTACGAAGTCCGCAAACATCGGTATTGCTCGATCGTACAAAACGGATGCAAATACGGTGCCACTACTGCACCACTAGCTTGGCCCTGCTAAAACTCGAGCCGTTCGTTCCTCACGTCGAGCTTGAGGTCCAAAGGATTGATAGTCCACAACATGTAGAGCGGAACTTCAAATTTTGTAAGAGTTGAAAGTATAACTTTCACCTTGATCTCCATGGCCACGGATAAGCGGCATCAGTGAACGGTACTTTTACAGCGCTTAGGCTCTTGTCTGCTCTACTATTGTACTCGAAAAGTGGCCTAAATCCATGCTTCTCTCCCTACAAATTACCCCATAAGAGCCGTAATCTTAATTGGCATTGAGTCCGAACGATCGTGCTACGAATTTGACGAACGTAGTCAGTAAAGCCTCCATTGTCTCATTGACATCAGATATGATGCTCGACAATGACACGATGAGAACGCTCCGAGGAGAAAATTCTTATCATTCACGCTACAGTACTACGTCATTGTTGGAGCGTCTAATAGTGACAGCCTTCCCACTATCATCTGTCATATGCAACCTATCAAATCCTTCGAATAGGTGTTTGACGTAGTTGACATGATCGCTAAGATGATCAAAATAGATATCGAGACCGAGAGATATGGTCCTCGGCTTCCTTCATGAAATCACCTGTGTAGATATCCTCAATGATGTCGGCAAAGGATCTAACCGGAGCCACGTTATCCCAAGTAATTTCCCCAGTGTCTTGTATCATTTCGTACAGGCCCTTATGCTGCACGATCCGACGTCGTTGTTAAAGAAGAATTTCTCCACTCTCCACATTCAGAGATATCATAAGAAATGCAAGCATCTGATGGTACAGATCTTTAGTCATTCCTGTCTCTATCCACAATTTTAGAGGACGTTCAAGGAGGTACTTGAAGATCACAGGAAGGAGCGACCAATTGATGAAGTGCGAGATATAGTAATGCTGCATATGTGTCGAATGATTCGAGTAGGCTACGATCGTGGACAGCGCGTTGGCTACCTGTTGTCAGTTTATACTCGTAGCGAACAATTTATTGACACGTTTGGGACCCACGAGTCTGAGGAGCTCGACGTCGACGAGACTGATGATCTGGGATATAGCGGTAGTGATGCGCGGTCGGCAGGTACCTGGCTTCTCACACTGATTCTGCGGCCGTCGGCATCCATGGCAGAAGCGAATACCGCAGCTCCCACAATAACATATCAGGCTTCCATGAAGAGCAGATGGCATGGTAATTTGCGTCGCCGGGACGTTCTGCTCCAAATTGTACCTGAAGGGGTATCTATAAGAAGGGATGGATCGAGGAGAGATGTAATTAACATGCAAATCTCGCACCACAACTGATGCACAAGCATTGGTCAGAGAATAGAGGTCGTATCGTTGTCCGGAATAGCTGAAGGAACATTCGAGGTTCATTGAAGTCGGCTACGAGATCGCTTGCCAAGAAGTTGCGACTCGGCAGGGAAGATGTTTTGGGAGGGACGAGCGATGGTGGAACAGCCAAGCGCGTGAATAGGTTGGCAGTTATATCATCGGAACCTTGACACCGCATGGAGACATTCTCAGATGATCGTTCTGCGCCAGGTTCCCCTTGAATAGATGCATTTGATGTTGTCGAATGTTGTCGAATTTTGAACATAAGTGACATGAGCACTTCGCGTAGAAAAATCACGCCCATGACTCCGGTTGCACGTGTGAGAGAGTCTTTTCGTACTTGGTTAAAGGACAGTATGATGCCGTGCACGCGATGCGGTATCACCAGTTTATACTGAAGAGGAACTCGGCCGATCCAAAGACTTATCCGATGACGAGTCCTCTGGGAAGTGACCAAGACCTCCTGTTCTACTTTTCGCGTCTCCTTGGAAGTCCTTTCCTGCCACAGAGAGATCTCTATCGATCTTTCCAGTGTCCAGCTTCAATTTCAAATCCTGTTCGCACCTTTCGATGCCTCGATGGCTCTCTGAAGTTCAAGCTCCACTGCCGAAGATCGTTCTCCATTTCCAACTTCGACGCAGCTAGGGCTGTCTGTAATCCTACATCTTCGTCTTGTCTTCATCCTCGTCTTCGCCGTCACTCGTGAGTCGTCAGAGAAGCTTCCGTATAATCAGGCCCGCGCAGACTAATATCGTCACTGCTCAAGTATGCTCCCTCGTGATCGACTTCATCAAATCTCTCTGATGCATAAAACGGAGCCGCATCGGCCATATGCTATGGAGACAAAACCAGATCGGTAACATCGCAAAGATATACACAGAGGATGATGCTTATAACTGTTGTAAAATTGCGCTGATAGCGTTAGTTGATGGACAAGCGAGAGACATCATGCTCAAATGATCCATGTGGGTCCCCTGTCCGTACACGAGGCAATTAAGCGCGCGCTATGAGAACTCATCAGGAAGGCATAGACGAAAGAAGGAGTTGGTGTCCACATACCGGGGCACGGCGTACCGCTCCGAGAAGCAAGTGACACAGGGAAAGAATAGACAAAACATTCCGAGCGAATGGCTTGGAAGATCAAAGAAAAGAATCAGTCGAACCCAAGTCGACTGGCTGCAAACCGAGTCATAGGTATAATAGTACATTGAGCGACGGGATGATCCGTGCGCAACTGAATCCACTATCGGATAAGTGAGCGGTTAATAAACATAGCATCCTCGCAGGGCATGGACTTACGGAGCTATTCCTTGATCAGCTACGAAACATCATCCCCAATGGCGAATATAAACATTTTGATGTTGTGAAGTTACCGGGTGCACTGTTCGATAGCAGCCGAATTCCTCCAATGCTCCAAGAAGATTGGGACCCTTCACGCCAGTTCTGTTTACTGGTAGCCTTGACGACCTTCGGTAGATCTCAGGGCCCGCCGACATTCCTGGCCACAGCTTCGACAGGTCTTTGGAGGATCTCTAGTCCTGGGGAGTCAAGATCTAATGGGCGGCTGTCAACCCAGTACCCACTGTCGACCCATCAAGGTACACACCAATTGAATCCTGGCCGAGAAGACATGTAAGTTCGCATCGACCCTATGCCATCTAGGTCATTTGCAAGGTACCGTTGATAATTAAATCAAGGAACAAGCTTCAAGTGCGGAGATCAAGGATGCCTGGTGAATGAGGTTGGTCCACGAAAGGTAATATGACGGAAAATGCCTTCATCGAACGTTGAAGGTACAGTCAATTCGGAGTACTCGCATCGAAACGTCCTATCACACGATGTTCGGGTTCCCAGAATCTAGATCATAGACTGCGATGAGCAAAAAGCCAGCGAGCGGGTCTACGGCGCCCTCTCCATGATAATTCTTCTGGGGTAAAGTCCGAATTGGAATTGTCCCATTTCGTAAAGAATATTAAGACGGGTGCAAGTACCTGATTTTGGAAGCGACTACCCAAGTGTCACGGATCGAGTACAGAGTCTTCATAGGGCAGTACTGGGTTCACACGTCAGCCTGAACAGATAGATGGAAACAAAGGGACATACTCAGTGTCCATCTTCGTTGACAAGGATGTCATCATGACCGAGGCGATACGTCTGTGTAAAGTTCGTGGGTCGCTACATCAAAAGTTTTAGTCGGTGGGCATAGCATCAACCTCTATTCTCAAGAATTCAGCTCTTTAAGATGGGCGCCGTAGATCATCTATTCGACATTTCAGCAAGTGCCGAAAGGTATGCTGTCACACGGGTTCGCCCTTTATATTTTCATAAGCCGTGAACCGCCGGATGCTCAATCATCAGACGCAGCACGAACAGAAGGGAACGTTGCGTCGGTATTTGAGTACTAAAGAAGATAAATTCAATTAGATCAGTTATAATACGATACGGCCAAACGTGTTGCGCGTTATAATTTATGGGGGCAGGTATGATTCCCACCGCCTTTCAGGGACAAAACATCCCTAGGCTTTAAACGATACTCACACGCAGTAGTCGTTCTCCGGAGCACGAGCACATCATTCCTCACTACCATGGAAAGCGCTCCTGTCTACCGAAAGGCACATGCTTGTACTGGTTTCTGAAAAGTACGACAATTAGCCTTTGTTAAGGAAAGAAAGAAGAGCTTACCGTGGTAGGCTTGAAACTCCTGCAGCCCACACTGCTTAATATAACGTCTCGAGAGCACGCCCGAACCTTCATATCTTCGCAGAGGGGCTGAAGTGTTGAACCTCGTCAGAACAATTGACGAAGAAAGTACGTTGAAGGGGAGGTATCCGGAGCTCGATAGCTCGAGGAGGTTAGAGGGTGTCTATCTCTAAGAAAGACGGTAAAACCGTGGTTGATAGTAGGAGAAAGACGACCTACGTTGGCAAGCTGAATCCCAAAAAGGTGGTCCTTCGTGTTATCTAGACATGGACGATTTGCCTTATTGCATTTGCCTGAGAGCTAGTTAGCAGTAAGGTGTCGTTGTGCAAACGAAACCGTTTTACAAGCCATCCTGCTGTTCAAGTAACCTTAAGGCACGAGTCTAATAGAAAAACGGATGAGCCTACCTGTCGGAGATCTATCCCGTTGTCATCAGTATCCAGGGCCTCGACATCGGTCTGAAGCTCGGTATAGCCGAAATAGAGGTGCCCGACCACAATCGTGCATCCTCGACACACGTGTATACCCTCCTTGGGATATCCATGTAACGCATGTTGGTGAAAAACTTAGGGTTAGGGTATTTGCCGAGGCCTAAAGGAAGTCGACGGCGGCTATCGTATCGTGGTCGTATAATATCATACTATTCAAGAATCAATTCACTTGACAAGAGGGGCCCATGAAAGAGGAACCGTACCCTAGTTTTGCTCTCGAGATCCCAGGTCTATAGTCCACTGTTCTTGTCGCTACTCTCATCCAGTACTCGACGCACTCGATCGCCCATACGACTGACGTCAGAATCGGGAACGAAAAAGGTAGCAGAAATATACACACGCTAGTGGAAGTCGTCGTCGTCGTCGTCCGCCGACTCCGGCCTTCGATTGCAGAAGCAAATGTGCACTGCGAAGAAGATGGTATGAGATGCGGCGTGGGGTAGGAGCGTCAGCTGGCCGCAGATAACCATAGGCTAGTCACGAAGTCAGACAAAGTGGGAGAAGGAACAAATGAAAGACTCACCTCTCTATTTTGACACATTTGCAGGTGCTCAGAGTATACTTCGGTTTGTAGTGAACTGCTCTAGTCTGATGGAAACTAAAGTTTTCTCCTAAGTGCCGATGCTTTGGCCATTGTTATGGCATCGACGCGTGTTCCTCATCCAGCAAGCTCCGTCGCAGTTGTGATTCTCTTCGAGCCTAGTGCTTTAACCGTCGATGTATGTCATGGAAATTGACGTGACGCCGGCGTACTGATTATCCAGACAATGTTCATCCAAGATCCTAAACATCAATGTGAGATAAAGAATTGAAAAAGATGGAAGCGACGTACTCAGGAAAGTGCGATCAAGATGAGCGCTGAGCGCAGTATTACCTTGCCAACGTCCAACATGGTCATCATTTTGGCAAACTCGCCGCTGAGGGTATACGACTCCCAATGCCGATGATAACCATGACACGGTTAGTCTCTACGCTAGGCAGACGAAAAACACCGGGACTCCATGCACAAGGGAAGTCTGAAGAGGTCTCTTCATAATTTCGCGGACCTTATCCTTCTATCGTCTGTCGCCTCCAAAAGAACTCCCTGCCAGAGATTGCAACTTGCTTCTTCCACCTTGACATCATCTCCTGGCGTGCCAAGTGCAGTCCTTTTGCAATGCACACAAGGGAGACTGACGTGGAGGTATGACTACTCTGTGTGCTGGCACTATTGACAGAAGGAGACGAAGGACGTCATTGGTGTGAAACGTCTGGGAACCCGACTCTGACTTAGGGTTAGGGTTAGGCGACTTCAGAACTCTGCAATGTGAACCGCGACTTGAAAAGGATGAGATGGAATCGAAGCAGTCTCGCTGACTGATGTTGATAGGTACTCGAGAGGGCCGACATCAGGTATTGATGATAATATCATAGGCGCTGATATCTTGTTCATTGAGTAAGGAGATGTGGGAGTCAGGGTATGTGGAGGTCACTGTCACACTGAATGTCAGATAGAGAGATAGAGAACAAAGAGAGCCGGCTACCATGATCATTTGCCAAACCGATGAGATCCGCGTACCCAGACAAGCCTCTCGAGACTCCAACCACTCTGTTTCCTCTGGTCCCATCTCACAGCTGCACGGAGCTTGTACGATTTCTGACTGGAACGAGTTCACTATCGTTGACACTGCTGTTACGTGGATGGATCCGAGGAGAGAAGGCCGCGATTATGACCAGCAATGGCGAGCAAGCGAGCTACCAACGACTATAACCTCCTTCGCAAGCAGAGGTGGATTTTCAGACGGCCCGTGGACGGCCCAACATGCACCCAGTGATGACTGCAGATGAATGTTGCCCAATATGCGGTAGCTTCTGGTGGTAATGAGCCGTCTGTCGTCGAAGACTTCCTCAGCAGCTGATGGTAATCAATCGCAACGTCGACGGCATAATCTCCGTACAGTATTCAGACGGCGCTTGAAGATGCCTCCTTGAGCGCAATCAAAGTGACGAGAACTTGGGCGATGACGAAAGGGGACTGTGGCAATAGTGGTCGAAACACGCGACTTATCCTGTCAACGACGATGAGTGCAAGGAAATACATGAAACGAAAACAGACATACATGATGCTGTGCGGTCCCTTGGAGATATTTCCAAGAAGTAAGCAGGGTGTTCCGGTGTATGTCGGGACCTATGGCTATGGGTAAGCATACGGCTGCATAAAGTCCTAGAAAAACCTACACATGTGTCTTCGTGTGCGGAACAATTGACTCGAAAAACGGGGAGCGATCGTCTGAAAGTACTAACGAAGAATCTTGGTCTTGCAGTACTCTCGGATCTCGTTTTTAGGGTTATCTGGCACGTTCGAAATATATTTCAGTAAGCGATACCTGCGGACGGCGGGTGAATACACCTCAGCGCTACATTCGTTTGACATCGTCAGATACTCCCATTACTCGAAGAATGAAATCACACACCTTTAATGTAAGTAAGGACATCCCTCCAGCGCCCGATATCGTGGTATAAACCCTCACAAAGTTGAAGTTCAAACTGCCTATCTTGAAAGGACGGTGAGTCTGCGTGATAATACGTTAGTCGAGCAAGGTCATAGCAAGTATGTACTCTACGTACCTCGTCTATGCACAGTTATGCCCTCATGAATTCATGGAGCCAGACGACCACAAGCTAATTCTCTCGTCGATTCCTATGAACCATGTTTGGGGTCGGTCGAAGGAAGTATTCTTGAACCAGCGACCATGCCAAGTTGTCAGGAATGTATAAGCTTTCCTGACAACTCGGCAAGGTCGCTGGCTCAAGAATACTTCCTTCAACCGAAGCACAGAAACAGCTGAAGGATGACATCAGAACACGATGATGGTGAGAAGTAAGAGCGCGTCTTTGTTTGCTTCAGTTTGTTCGATTCTCCGGGCCGACTCAAAACCGGATCAAAAAAGCAGACCGGTTCCTTTCCTGTACTGTACCACTCCTTAGCTACTTCAACAATACTCTGCTCTCAGCACTATCGATCAAAGTCCCAAAAGATATCTTTGGTCTCATAATTCCTACATCGAAACTCTGAAAACTATCCCAGAAATCATCTCAGCGGAAGCACAATAACTTTTCTTTGGATCCACAACCTTTTCGCTCTGTGAGGCCGACTCGTCTTGAATTCCTTCGTGTCGTAGGAAAGAATGAATATCCCATAACCGTTCGGTTAAGGGCTTGGCTTTGTAGCCATGGAGTATGGAACTCAGACTTGCTCCCTAGACCGTTTATCTGCTGTTCTGTAAGGTGGATTTAGTATGGTATCATATTTATATCTTCCTCATAGTCTCTATCATTCCCTCGTGTTCAGCTGGCGGTCGTTGAACTTCCACAGCGTGACCGTAAGTTCGGCACATTTCGAGCAGACAACTGGACATTTTGTAAGTGTTTCAGTAGTCGGCTTTGGGGTGGCGCGCTTATCGTGGAGTGATAGCCATCTACTGTCAAGCCAGTAGCGATGAGTCCGCTGGTAACAGGTCGCGTCAATATGAATGGATAACATGCTGTAAGTAATGAGGGAAATAAAACCGGAATATCAGAGAAAGAATTATCCACAGAAGTGAGTTGTTCGAAATTTGTTCGGCCGTACATTGACCAGGAAGATCCCTCACTCGAAGACTCGACTTCTCCATTTTGATGGAGCCGTGACTCATAAGGGTAAAAGAGACAGGGTCGAATGAGATATCATGATCTGAAACATGGTAACCATTGTTGCTTCCTACTACGAGTGTCGAGAACTGCACGCCGGAAGCCCCTTCGCGCGTTCACCTGCGGTTGGTATTGCTCTACGTTGACCATGGACCTTGGTATGTGTCGTTGCCTTTCTTTCGACGATTGATTGACTGATTCTGCGACTAGACATTCTGCAACTAGAGGAAGATATTCTGCGACTGGAGGTAGCCAATCTGCAACTAGAGGAAGACAATCCGCGAACGTTCGTGCCTCGAAAACGATGGTGGCGGCAGTGGCGGCAGAAAATGTCTATATCCAGAGTCTTCACGCGTTTAAGATCTTCGGACTTAGGTGAAAACAGTAAGTATGTCGGTCATGACGAGACACAGCTAAATAACTTAGTAACAGAAACTCTTCCCGATTCAAATTTTCACGATCTTCCCTATATCACACTCTCCGCCCTCACGGAGACTGGCCAAGCGGAATCGACCATAATACCAGTATTGAAGCAACGATCTTTCACTGGTAAATGGGTCATACCGTCGTCGCTGGCAAACACTCCCTGTGCCGATCTCGGTCTAGATGGTGTCTTACAGAAGCTTAATACCATGCTCGGTACATGTTACACTTTGGACCCCATACTCTCCGTTCTTCATTCGTTCGTCGCCCAGGGTCTCGATTTTGGTGCAGCCTACACTTATCTGCGCTCTTATTGGGATGACATCCATGCCATCAAACACAACTTATGCACTGGCGAATTGAACGATAGTTCGATGCGACGAAGGGTGCTTGTTCATGGCCGGATCGTCGACGCGGATGTGCCCCCTCGGCGTGTGTGGGATCTGTGCGCTAATCGGGTGGTGCCATACTGGGTTGCGCGCGGAAGAGTGTGGGGGATATCACATGCGTGGATGGATGAGAAGGACCGGGAGAACGTGATGACGCCCATCAACGGATACGAGTGGCCCGTGCCGATCCCAAGCGATGCCAACCTTGATCTCATCCGCATCGAGATGTTGAACTCGATGCAGATGTACGGAGCAGAGTATGCATGGTTGGACGTTCTGTGTTTGCGGCAGGAGGGTGGGTGGAGGGAGCATCTGCGCTTGGAGGAATGGAAGTTGGATGTGCCCACGATTGGATCGGTGTACGCTAGGGACGCACCTGTTGTGTGCTACTTCAACGGTCTGGGTCGGCCACTACACCTGACACTAAGCGATTTTGAGAGTGATCGCTGTTGGTTCCGACGTGCATGGACGCTGCAGGAGATTACCCACAACCTGACCATTGGTGGTCGGACTCGCACTGGCATCAGCAATGAGGTCAATGTCCACATGGGAAACGAGGTTCAACGGAGGTTCGACGAACAACTGACATCGTTGCGGGATATACGACAACGGAGCATGACAAGCACGACTCTTGGCATCCTGTCAGAGATGCAGGGTCGAGTGTCGATAAATCCTTTGGATAAAGTCGCAGGCCTAGTATACCTTCTCTGCACGGACTCTATCCCAATCTACGACACCGAACAACCTGAACCGGACGCGTGGGAAGTCCTCGTGGATGCTATGTCATCTGTATGTCGGGCAGAGCTGTTTTTCTATTACCCTGAGCCTGGGACCGGAACCAAACTTTGGCGGCCATCATGGCAGCAAGTAATGAAACAGAAAATTATTGCCCCTTCGTCTTCATGGCCAGAAGAAGTTAGTCGGACAGACGATACAGATACCGACTGGTACGAAGGTTACCGTATTGAGTCTGCATGCGTGTGGGGTTTAGGTGAGGTACCGAACGAAGATATGCCTCGAGTAGGAGAGCTGTTTTTCGAAGATTCCACTTGCAAACCCCACACGGTGAGAGTTGTGGCTCACCACATGTACCCGATACCTGACGGACTCTATACTCTCATAGGCTGCAACTTAGAGTTTTCAAGTGATATCTGGGTAGTTAGGCGGCTAAGAGACGATGGGATGTTTGAGAAATTGTCGGTGTTCAGTTCGGTGGAAGATGGACAAGTGAAGCTTGGGAACCTCGACCTAGAAAAGAGGTTGAGGACCTTTCTTTGTTGAACGATAGTTCCTTCCTTTGGTGTTACGAGATTTCTGTTTCCGCGGTATCCCCTTCACGTTGCCTTGATTTTTGTTGGACTGAGTACTTTGTTCTAGAGATTGTAAGGATTTTGGACATTATAGATGGCTGACCGACTATTTCTTTCGCACCATGTAGCCATTTTCTGGTTTTTTTAAAAGCGATCCGTAGTGGGCGATGGAAAGCCTTGTACGAATATATTTATATCAAATCGTCTGTGAGATAGTGCATGGGATTGGAAACTGGGAATTCGTGACACCTCTGCAGTTCTACGCTTCGCGACTTCCTTGCATATTGTTTTCCCAAACCCTGCAGGCCGTCACGAATCTCAACGAGAACCCAGGTTGTCATCTTCCTCTCCGAAGGCGAGTTGGCTTGTTCATCGCCTGACTCTTTCTCCAGAAACCTCCACGCATTTTCTCGAGATCCCTGACGCACCCGGGCCCGGAAGTCTGAAGATGAGCTGATGATTGCAGAGCAGCCTGGCCCCCAACTCAAGCGAGGCTCCTTTGGTTCATGTCAGCTCTTTCTCCATCGTTTGTTATCCTTCCCACGTACATTTCTATGAGAACAGATATCTAGCAAGCCACAGACTGTGACGCGCATAGACCAGAGGACGACAATCGCTGGAGCAATTCGTCAACTATTACATCAGGGTCAACTCTTTGAATCTCGTGTTATATAACGGGTTGTATGCTCCTGATCAAGGGATATCGAGCAGTTGCGAGCTAAGCGTAAACCTGTGGCCCTATCATATCCTGAAATCATTCGAGCTAAGGGCTTGGGAGTACGACCAAAAATATCTTGATGCCAGGTAGGAAGCATCCTGGGACACGCTGCTCGAGATAGGCCCAGGGACGAGAGCAAATGCCGCCGACATGATGTGTGATGAAGACCGGAGAGTTATTTGACGATGAATCATAAATAGGTGGAGCAAGGACAGATTCAATGGGAGGGTGCCTTGTAGAACCCATCTACATGCCAAGTCGTCGAAGTCACAAGAACGGAGGGGTACTGGTGCAACAAAGATCTACGCCATCTTCTCAATGCAGTCCTGCTATCATAGGCCGTAAGTCAAGAACTTCACGACGTCACAGGACCAGGGGACGGTATTGAAGTAATAGTATACACTGGGAACGCTCAGGGATTACGGAACTGAGGGCGCCAATTTTTAAAGAGGACTCGCAAGGGTCTGGTCACCTCTTGTCTCCTCGCTGAGTATTCGGTCCTCGAACTAAAACCTGTGACATACTAGTAAGGCGTCATACTTGGCTGGGACAAAGTCAATGCTTGAGCTTGCGTAGAAGTCGGTTTCATTTATAATAAGCGGAACGAAGAGGTTATGAAAGGCGTGGAAGCTGGAAGCAGCCGCCAGTGAAGGGAAATTCAGGAATGAAACTAAAGGGGAGTCAATTGACGTATGATTGAAAAGCTGGTGGTGGTCTAAGAGATTGAGCGAGATCAATGGAATGTATACTGGTCAATATTGCGATTTCAGGGTTAGGGTTAGGGTTAGGGTTAGGGTTAGGGTTAGGGTTAGGGTTAGGGTTAGGGTTAGGGTTAGGGTTAGGTTAGGGTTAGGGTTAGGGTTAGGGTTAGGGTTAGGGTTAGGGTTAGGGTTAGGGTTAGGGTTAGGGTTAGGGTTAGG